>CM070568.1:28803071-30104769 GCA_036346405.1 Phyllostachys edulis | reverse complement strand
GTTAATTTGCACAAAGCCAATTTTCTTTCAACTACCATTACTAAGTTCCAAAGTAGGTCTTTAAATAGATGAAATTCATTTTGTCAAAGCAATTTTTAGGTTGGATAACATTCATCAACGAGTTGGTGAAGGATACCCTCGACAACGAAGCTCTGACCAAACCCATGGGATAGCAATCCCAAAACAGTTGAAAACATTTAAAATCCCCAAAATCAACATCTAACTACGAGTGGCCTTTGCCAAGACGTCCATGAAGTGGACACGGCTATTGAATAGATTTAACTCTGCAGAGGTTGTACACTTTACCCACATGACATGATTTCTCTAGTTTATCCGGCATCCGTCAATGCCACCTCTCACTACCAAAGGTAAGAGGTCTAGAGCTCATGACAAGGCCTTTACAATGCATTGCTCCACCACAGCCTTTCCTTGCTAAGGTTTCACCCCCCCTATGGACAACAATCCAGCGGGAAGCCCCCTCTTGCACCAGTGGGAACAGTAGGTCATAAAAGACCATCAGTCCTACAAGACCTCCCACACCTCCAATGGAGCAGCATATGGTGAAGTTTTGCAAATTACTCAGCCAGGTCCCACGCCCCATTCTGGAGACATGTGGTTGCACGATTGTGGCATAGCCCATTATAGGCTTGGCATTGGTCGCTCAAAGACCGGTCCTCACATGACTAGGGCGACTTTCACAAACCCCTGGACCTCCACCTTTACCAGGATAGAGTCCGTGCACAAACATTGCACCAGCCAATCCAACCAATTCGCCCCAGTCCCAATCCATTTTCATTTTCCTTGCTTCCCCAGCAACATTTTCATATTCCCATGACACCCTAATGTCATGGTCAAAACATTTTAAGCAATATTTGGTCATGTTGGTAAAGATTTCCCCAAATCAATATTTTTGGTCTAAACCTGACTAAGCACAAGTTTTTCAAATGGTTGGGCTCACACTATTGCATGACCCAAGTTTGATCTAAAGGTGACAATGAGTTTAGTCCAAAGTCAACAGTGGCCATACAAAGGAAGTAGGTATATATATGAATTTAAACCGGTATTGAAATACTTGGTAAAAATAAGCATGCATTAAACTTTGAAACTGAACATAATTAAGTTGAATTATTGGGTGCAATATGATCAAGAGTGTAACTTGCCTTGCTCATCGTCTCCGAGAATCTTCCTCTTGAGACCCTCAGACTCCTGAGTCTTCGCAATCTACGTATAAAAGAGCAAATTCAAAGACTCAAATAAAGATCCAAGCCGAGATCAACAAGAAACCAAATGAACCCCGAGAGGAGTCGAACTCAATCAACGGAGAGGTCTACATTTTTACAATGGTTCTTTTGGAAAAGGTTCAAGCTTACCGGGGAGGAGGTGGTCTTTGGCAAAAGACCCCAAAGGAGTGATTCAAGCAATAGAACGAGATCCTAAGAAATGGTTCTTCGCAAAGTCGAGAGGAGGTCCTCACACAAAAGCCCTAGAAACCCAAAAGAAGTCCACCCGAGGAGGTCTGAAATGGACACAACCATTTCAAGTCTGATGGCAAAATAAGAGCGGAGGAGATCGCCAAAGGACTTACCGAGGATAGAAGAAACAATGGATGGAGGGAAGGTCGGGAAAGACAAAGCTTTCCACGGGAGCCAGACGAGAGCCAAGATAACGAGAGGGTGGAGAAAGGGAGGAAGGTGATGTGGTAGAATTTCTTGGTCTAATTGTAATCAAAATGGTGAAGAAAACTAGAAATATACGTGTCAAGGATAAGTATAGAAATGAATCAAAAGGTAGGTAGTGACAGGCGAGTGTCACTACCATTCACGGGCAAAAGGTGCGAGGAAGGACAATGTATGTTGCTATGGGAAGGAACAAAAGAAAAATGTTAGGGTGCGGTTAAGTGACCAAATTCAAAGTAAACTCACGTATATGGATGCATTTAATGTGACAAGACATGCATTAAATGCCTAGGATATTAACGTGGTGGAGGAAATGAGAATGATTAAGGCTGTCGGTGGGGCCGACCAACTTAGAAGCAGGTCGGGTCAAGAGGGGAGGTCTTGCCTCTTGAGAGGAGGTCCTTGAGGAGGTCCGAAGGCTAAGAGGTCTGATATACACAAAGGAGGTCCGAGCGTGGAGAGGTCCAAATACACATGGAGGAGGTCCACGTGACTAAGGTTCGGACAACCAGGGCTTCATCAAAGGAGGTCCCGCGGCTCAAGGAGGTCTGAAGGCTGAGGAGGTCCAGAGAACTTCAAAGAGATCCCGTGGTTGATATTAAAGGCAAGTTGAGGTCCGGGCGGTTGGATCTCCAAGAGGGAGGTCCAACAGCCAAGATCAAACGTGTAGGGGAGGTCTGGGCCTTTGGATTCAAAGTGAGGGGAGGTCCGAACCGTTAGATTAAACGAAAGAGAGGTCCATGCGGAGGGGTTCCAATAAAGAGAGGTCCTAGGGAAGATATCCACAACAAGTAGTCCAACAGGAGTTCGCAAGGATCAAAACAACCCTAGGGAGGTCCTTTCGGCCAAGAAGAAATATCAAGGGGGTTCAAATGAGTTCGTAAGGTTCGAAGGTATATAAGAAGTCCACTGGAATACAAGGAGGTCCGAATGAAAAGAGGTCTGGGCCTAGAAAGGTGCCCATGCAACAAGAAGTCTAGACTTAAGAGAAGTCTGAACAGAAAAGAGGTCGAACCCTTAGAGATTGAACCAACAAAGAGGTCTATAGTGATCAAACTCAAAGAGAAAGGTCGGGACATGAAGATCGTCCACGTGAGAAAGGTCTGAGCCCGGGGAGGTCTAACTTTAAGAACCCCACAGGAGGTCTAGGCCACAGAGAGGTCTAAACCTACATATCCAAAGGAGATATGCTAAAGGAAGTCTCATGAGCATACCAAACGGAGGTATCAATAACTCAAACCTCTCCAACCAACCAAACTTGGAATTCTCATTAAAATAAAATAGATTTAATTTATTTTACACATTTTAAAAAGGATTTAGAAAATCAGAATGTTACATCGAAGGTCCATCCAGAAGTCCTCCAAGATCACCCGGAAGTCCCAGTCTCTGTGCACAATGAGCTAGTCCCAATATCAGATCGCTAACTCGCACAGACCCAACATCGGTGTCATCACAACCATACAACAAAGATGAAGCAGACAAAATAATACTTAAAGACAAAAGACCTTATGGTCAAGCTTGTTTACAGGGGTGCCACGCAGGGCAAACAACAAAAGAACACTTGTAGTGGGAAAACAGAATACAGCGCGGAGCCACTCAGCGAGCCACATGCTATCGAGTGGAGGATGTCCCCTAGTTCACGAGGTCTTCAACAAACTCCTCTTCATAGTGCTCGGAGCACCCTGGGAGGTCTTCGGCTGCTGATTAACCAAAGGGCAAAAGCCATGAGTACTTTGAATGTACTCAGCAAGCCATAGGGGAAATGAATGCAATAACATTTATGCAAGGCTTGCCAAAGAAAAGCTATATGGTTAGTTTGCAGAAAAGCAACATTTACTAGAAATACAATAAGTAGACTACAAAGCACAAGTTGAAAAGACAATACACAAGTAAACAAGTTCTTTGGAAACATCACACGACCACCCAGCCGTATGCCTAGACTACTCACGACCACCCAGTCATGAGCCAACCCACTCGGAACAAAACCCAACTTTTGAAAGATCTACCCCTTGTGTGAAAGAACCGGGCATGTCCATAACCGAGGACGTGGCTATTCGAATAGATTTTACACTCTGCAGAGGTTGTGCACTTTACCCACAAGACACGAAGTCCTCTAGTTGGTTGGGCACACGTCGATGCCCCTGCTCACTTCCTTTGGTAAGCAGTCTAGAGCTCGTGACAAGGCCTTTACAAAGGTCAGTCCATACTTGGTTCTGCCCGCTGAGGATTCGCTTTTCAGGGCCCCCTCTTGCGCCATTTCGACCACCACGACAGAACCGCATAAGGACCTCACTAATTAGTTGGCCAGGACCATCCCATCGTGGACTTGTGGTTACACGGGAAAGACCCAGATCGATGGCGTACAAGGTTAAGTCCTTAGTTGGCTGCTCAGGCGAGTCCAACCACAAACCCAGTGTGCTCAAGGCACCCACTACTCACTCCCTTACTACTCACCCGAGCATAAAACATTTTCTGGTTCAACCTGGCCAAAAGATCATTCTGGTCTTGGCACACAAATTTTAACAATAGTGGCATTGCCACGGTTCCATGGCTCATTAGTCAAGTTTAATATTCTTTGGGTCATGAGATTACAAGACCAACGTCTACTAGAGCATGGCTAAGCAATAGAATGCACCCCTGTTGATAATCAAAGACATCCAACTAAGATAACCCTTCCTACAGGTATCCAAGGGTACATGTCAACATGATGTACTCAAGCATACCAAGGAGTCATACTGGCAAATGGTGCTTAACTACTCCCAAAACCATTTTTATAAAACTAGCCATACAAGTTTATAACAAAACAATATACTTTTTGCAAAAATGGGTTCAATATGATCAAAGGTCTATGACTTGCCTTCATTGCAGAACGGAGCTTCTTCGGTTGAGAAAGCTGGGTCCAGGAGGTCTTTGGAACAACCGGATCCTACACGTTTTCGAAAATAGCCAAGTCAAAAAAAAAACAATTTCAAAGAGAAAACCAAAGAACTCTCCAAATCAGAGCTGAAAGAAAGCAAAGATTTTGATGAAGGAAAGAGGTGGAACCACTTCAAAAGAGAGCTTGAACAAAGGTGGCCGAGAGAGCAAAAGAGAGTGAGTGAGAGGGAGTAAAAAGAAGGTTAAAAAGTGCTTCTAGACACTCAATTTATAGCGGAAAACGGGCCCTGGGCGACCGGACGAGGCGGTGAGACTTGCGGGGGCTTGATGGGGTTTAGCGGAGGCAACGGAATTAAATGTGCACGTCGCTACGGAGGCAACAATTTTAAATGCACACGTTGATATGATGACGGCAACATTTAATGCGCGTGTCGCACGGAGAAAAAGAGGGAAATCACGATCGAGGAGTGGTCGTGACCCAAAGGAGAGGTCTTGACCACAATGGAGGTCGTGACCGCAAGGGTGATCTTCGCAAAAGACCAAGGAGGGTGGTATTTACTAAAAGACCACAGGGAGGTCCCAACCAAAGGAGATCGTGGCTCAAGGGAGGATACGTACAACGAAGCGGAGCCGGACAATTTTGATCGGATGGTTCAACTAGGCGCGCTCATGCGAAGAGAGAGAAATGGGCTGATGGGCGAAGCGATCTAGACTGGGGAAAGTCTGGACCCTTAGATCCCAAACGAAGGGAGGTCTCAACGGTTGGGATGAAAGCAAGGGAGGTCTGGCGGTCGCGATGAACACAAGGGAGGATCTCAACGGTCAAGACGAATCAATGGGAGGTCCTGACGGCCAAGATGAAACAAAGGAAGATCTCAATGGTCAAGATGAAGCAAGGGGAGGTCTCGACGGTCAGGATAAACATAAGGGAGATCCCGACGGTCAAGACCAATACAAGGGAGGTCTCAACGGTTAATATAGAGCCAAAGGAGATCCAAGGGAGCACATGAAGGTCTAGATGAACACGAGGAGGTTCAAATGAACACAAGGAGGTCCGAGAGAAAAGGGGAAATCAACCCGAATTTAGAATTCGAAGTTCAAGGATGTTTGAAACACAAACCCGAGCTGAGAACACCTTGAGGGTGGTCGTGACCCAAAGCAGAGGTCAAAACCAAAGGAAGATTCAAACGGAGAAGGAGGTCTAGACCATAAGGAGGTCTAAACAGAGAAGGTGGTTTAGATCAAAAGGAGGTCTGAACCCCGAAAAGAGATTCAAACCAACAAAGAGGCCTGAAGGAGATCTGGGCTAAAGAAAAGTCCAAGCAAAGGGCACAAGGGGAGATCCAAAGAGGTCTAAAGAAGGTCCAAATGCGGAAAAGAGTCTGAACAGGTTAAGGGAGGTCCAGAGAGGTCTAAGCGAACAGCGAGAAAGAAAAACAAGACCAGAACCCGAACAACTCCAAATAAACCAAGCTTATGCATTAGTTGAAGTTTGATTTAGTCATTTTAAACACTCGAATTTCCGAAAATCTCAAGTTAAGCTTTGAACTCTCAACAAAACCAAATGGTTCTTTTTTATTTTGAAAACTTTTAAGAACTCCAGAAAATTGGGATGTTACAGGGTGAACTGAATCCAAGTATGTCTTATGATTTTGAAGGTTTAGATCGTGCTCGTTTTGAACCCCATGTTCAGTGGGGAGTAGTTAGAGATACTTTTTCTCAACATAAAGGGTGGCAAAATGAGGTTCGTAGAGAGAACCTGGACCATGGAAGGGGTTCGCGTTGTGGGGAATCTCGAGAGAGGGGATCTAGGGGTGGCTTTGGAGGACGAGGTGGTTCCCTCGAGATGAAAAAAATAGAACTCAATCTAACTGAGATACTTTTGCGGTTGTTGGCAAAGGAGATGACATGAACAAGAGTTGGGGTGATATTGGGCCAAATACGGGGGTGCTCCGATCTGAGGATCGTGGGACTTGTTTTCGTTGTTTAGAATCAGGTCATCATCAAGCTCGTTGCACTAATCCTCCTGTATGTTACAAATGTAAAAAAAACAGGACATATGACTTCTGGATGTCTAGAAGAAAAGAAAAATCTTGGACTGAAGTTATGTGGCTTTGGTATTCCATGGCAAGGTTTCTATAGTCTCCAAGTTGCTGGACTGCAGCTATTAGATCAATTAGCTGCTTCAGGGGTGTTAAGTATTAAGGAGGGAGTAGCTTCTGTGCACAAGATTGAGACTAAACTCAAACACTTGATCAAATCAGATTGGGACTGGAGAGTGAGGAAACTTTCAGAGACTGAATATGGGGTGGTTTTTCCTTCTAAGGGGTGTTGAATTGGCACTCCATTCTATTAAAGCTAAGATTGATAAATCAAATTTGGACCCTGAAGCTTCTTCTGTCCTCACTACAGCTTGGGTAAAGGTTTATGGGATTCCCATCCCTACAAAAATAGTGGCAATAGTGAAAGAAATTGCTAGCACAGTGGGGGATCCTTTAGAGGTTGATGAGAATAGTTTGATGAGGGAAGATCTTGTTAGGGTCAAAGTTCTCAGCAGGGATCCTACTAACAAAAATTGTTTTGCGAAATTTTCCTTAATTCCATGAGGTATGAAATCAAATTTGAAGCAGACAGAGGGGTGGTAGGTAAGAAGAAAGGTCCAGTATATGATCATTTTCACAAACTTCATGTTCACAAAAAAATATGATGATGATGAGGATGAGGAAGAAGAATCTAATGGAAGCAATCGTAAAACTGAATGGGAAAAGATGGCGGAAAAGTTTGGTGGTGATATTCCTCAATCTCCTGAACATAAAAGTGGAGGTGGGGATAACAAATATAAAGGAAAATAACAAAAAGATTTTTCTTCTGAGAGGGACGTTCTGTGCTCAGATTTGGTGGTTTTCCAATCGAGTAGTCAAGGGGTGGTCGCGTCTGTGGGTGCATCAAAGGATGACTTGTTTGTGGAAGATGAGAATTTTACTGATAATGTGTGGGGGTGTCTCTCAAATACTATCTATTTACAAAGGTGAAGAAGAGTCTTGCATCAAGGACACTAATCAACAAGAGCTGTTCTCAGGGCCTATCAGTTCAACTATGAACATTGATAACAAGGACTCTATTATTGATGCTTTACAGATTGTTCATCTGGCTTTTAGTTTTCCACATGATAACAAGGAAGCTGAAGATTTGGAAGAAAGAGGGATGGAAAAGCTCCTTTGGAAATGCTAGAAAGATAATAGTTCTCAAACAGTTCAGGAGGTAGTAGGAATTCAGACAGTTTCAGTCCCTCTTGAATCATCCAAAGGAGATATAGTGGTTCACACCGAGGGAGGGGGCCTGCTTTGCTGCCTGCATCTTTATGGGCTTGCTTACAGACTCCTCCAGGCAAGAGATAGTCATTTGTTAAGAAGTCTTCAGGAACAACAGTTTCTTCTCAAGATAACATTAAACTGTCTGGATATAGATGTATGATCTCAGAGGATTTGGTTGACCTGGATAAAGAATTGGATGATAAGATAGAGGCTGTGCCTAATATGATTCATAAGGAAAGTGACAAAAAACCAATGGAGGTTTCTGATATTGAGGGGGGTGACAGAAGTGTGGGTGTCTCCAAAAAAGAAGGGAAGAAAACATAAAATTCTGGAGCCTCAACAAGCCACCAGGAAAAGCTCTAGGATCCAGGACCAGGGGATCCCCATGGAGAAGAAGGCGTCCAATTTGAAGTCTATCTAGAATCTGGAATCACAAGGTAAACCTGAAAACCCTTTTAATGTTCTTAATAATGCTTCTACTGATTATTTAGAACATGTTGCTACTTCTTGTGGAATTGTTTTGGGCAATCATGCTCACACTGCTAGGGAAGTGATATCAGCCATGCAGGCCTAGGAGCTCGTTAGAGCTGCTGTGGCTAGAGCTAAGAATGAAAAATTGGCAAAAAAGGATCAGAAAGTCCAAGATTCTAAAGGGAAACATTCTGAGGTGGTGGGGGAATGTTTGAGTATAATTGATAATAGCAAAAGGGGTGCTTCAGACTTCACTTTGAATAAGAGGAAGAATGATAAGCTAAAAAAAAGGGGTGCAGGCCGAAATGATTCTACATCATGAAGTTCTTATTTTGGAATATTAGAGGTTTAGGAAAAGCTTCTCGAAGGAGACAACTCAAAGAGCTTATTACCACTGTACATTTGGATGCTGTTGGGGTGCAAGAAACTATTAAGAAGAATTTTTGTGAGCGAGAACTTAGAAATTTAGTAGGCAATCTTCCTTTTAAATGGCATTGGATTTCAACAGAAGGGCATTCAGGTGGCATTTTGTTGGGGGGGGGTGTTAAAGAGGACTTACTTGAAGTGGAGAGTTGTGAATCAGGTAAATTTTTTGTTAGTATGGGGGTTAGAAGTAGACTGAGTAATTTCAGATGGGAGTTGTTAGTAGTTTATGGGCCTACTCATCATGACATGTCTTAGAGTTTTTGGAAGAGTTGGATAGAAAATGTAAAAATACTACCCTTCCTATGGTTCTGGGAGGTGATTACAATATGATTAGAGAAGCAAGAGATAAGAATTCTAGTAATCTGAATTTTAATCTAATGAATCTCTTTAATAGTTTTATTTCTAATAACAAGTTACTTGAAATAAAAAAGAGGGGTGTTAAGTTTACTTGGACAAACAAACAAAAGGTGTCCTATTATGGTGAATCTTGATCAGATTCTGGTTTCAATTGATTGAGAGGTTCATTTCCCTTTATGTCATGTTCAGAGTTTAGTCAAAATAGGTTCAGACCACAATCCTATTTTACTAAACTGAGGAGAAGGTGATGTGGTTAAGTCTGGAAGATTTTATTTTGAAAAGAAGTGGATCTGTTAAGAGACTTTTAGGGGGGTATTTCATCAAAAATGGTTGGAGATTGACAGGAGAACTACTGATAAGATTTATTCTCTTAATAGATGGAATGGTTGTATAGCCTTTTTGAGAAGCTTTTTGAGAGGTTGGGGTATTAACATAAATGGAGAGTATAAGAGGAAGAAAAAGGTTCTTCTTGATCAGCTCAAAAAGCTATATTTTTTAGAAGAGGGCAGGTGTTAAATTATGATGAATGGTCTCAGAGATACTTTATGGAAGCTGAATTAGAAAAGGTTTATGAAATGGAGGAGAATCATTGGTATCAACGGAGTGGCTTAGATTGGATCACTCAGGGTGATGCAAACACTGGTTATTTTCATAACTGTGCTAATGGGAGGCGAAGGAAGAATTACATTTTTAGCCTGGATCATGATGGAGCTCTTTTGACCAACAAAGAGGAGATTAGGAGACACATTTATGATTTTTATAAAAAACTTTTTGGTTCTGATGGAAGACAAGAGGTGGGTTTGGCCAATGAGATGTGGAGCAGGAAGTTGAGAGTTTCAGATTTAGATAATATAGGCCTGATGCATGATTTTACTAAGGATGAGGTCTGGCAAGTCATTAAAGAACTTCCAAGCAATTCAGCTCCTAGCCCTAATAGTTTTCCCAATTTTTTTATAAGGAATTTGGGGGGGGGGGGTGATCAAAAATCAATTCCTAGGGATGGTTAACGACGTTTCTAAAGGAGCTCTGGATCTGAAAAGATTGAATTTTGGGGTGATTACTCTGATTCCTAAACTCATAGAGGCTAATAATATAAAGCAATTCAGGCCTATTTGTCTTTTGAATGTCAGTTTTAAGATTTTGACCAGACTGTTAGCTAATAGACTGGGGCTGATTGCTGATAAGATTGTCAATGATTGCCAATCTACTTTTATCAAAGGTAGACATATTTTGGATGGAGTGGTTGCTCTTCATGAGATTACCCATGAAATTAGGGTCTTTAAGAAAAAAAGGGTGATTTTGAAACTTGATTTTGAAAAGGCTTATGACAAGATCCAGTGGGGTTTCTTAGAGGAAGTAATGATGAGAAAAGATTTCTCTAAGCTTTGGATTGATCAGGTCATGAGAATAGTTAGAGGGGGGAAGATCAATATTAATATTAATGGGGGAAGTTGGTCCTTATTTCAAAACCTACAGTGGATTGAGACAAGGAGATCCTTTGTCTCCTCTTCTGTTCATTCTGGCTACAGATGCTTTAGCAGAGATCATTAATATAGCACAAGATAATAATCTGATTAAAAGAGTGATTTCTCATTTGATTCCAGGGGGGTCCCTATTCTGCAGTATGCTAATGACACTATATTTATGGTGGAGTATGATGCTTATGGTGGAGTATGAGAGTCTTATCTTCTTAATTTGAAATTTCTTCTGTATTGCTTTAAATGGATGTCTGGCTTGAAAATAAATTACCACAAGAGTGAAGTTTTTGTGTATGGGGTGACAAAGGAAGATTCTGACAAAGTTGCAAACATTTTCAATTGCAAACTGACTTCTCTGCCTATGACTTATTTGGGGATAATGATTGGAGACAGATCTATTGGGGTGAAAGCAGCAAATAAGGTGATTAACAAGCTGACAAAAAAGCTAGATAATTGGAAAAGTAACTTCTTATCCTTAGGGGGCAGATTAATTTTGGTTAATAGTAGTTTGAGTAGTCTACCTACATACACTATGGGCTTCTATAGATTAAATGAGGAGGTACTCGAACGCATGGATACTATCAGAGCTAGATTCTTTTAGAGGGGGTCTAGGAACAATTTTAAATATCATATGGTGAAATGGGATGCAGTTTGCAGACCTAAAGAGTTTGGGGGGGGGGGGGGTGGTTAGGAGTGATCAACACCAGGGTCATGAATGATTGTCATATTGCTAAGTGGATTTGGAGGATAAACTCATCTAATAATGAAGTTTGGTTTAGAATTTTAAAAGCCAAATACTTTCCCAGTTGTGCTTTCAGAGATGCTAATAATCTTACAGGTTCCCAGTTCTGGAAGCATGTGCTGAGAGCTAAGACTGATTTCAATTGGGGTGCTAAGTATGAACTTGGGAATGGGCATAATATCTCATTTTGGGGAGATGTGTTTGGACTGGAGAGTGCCCCTTTAAGCTCAAATATAAGAATATGTTTAATATTTGCCAATTACCATATATGAGTGTGGCTAAGGGCCGAACTGATGATAATTGGAACATTACTTTCAAAAGGGGTTTTGGGGAAGAGGAATCTATTTAGTGGGAAAGTTTAAAAGAGATGTTAATTGAAGTGGAATTTGATAACAATGGAGACAGAGTTGTGTGGTGTTTTGAAAAATCTGGAATGTTCTTAGTCAAATCTTTATATAAATAGTTGGTCTTTGGTGATGTTGTTTGTAGGAAAATGAAAAAGTTCTGAAAGAGCAACATTCCTCTTAAAGTTAAATTTTTTGTGATAGTGTTATCATGACAAAGTTCAAACTTTGGAACAACTTAGCAAAAAAGGGTGGAACCGGGGGGGTGGGGGTGAACTGTATTCTCTGTGGTGATATTGAGAGCATTGATCACATTTTGTTCTCTTGCATTATGGCAAGGTTTTTCTGGATGTGTATCAAAGAAGTGCTTAACTGGGAGCGTGTCCCAAATTCTATTGATGATTTCCAATTGAACTGGTTAGATAGGAGGGGGACTACTGATTACAATGTTATTTTGTTTAGTTTTGCTGCTTCAGCTTGGAATCTCTGGAAAGTTAGAAACAGAATAGCGATTGAGGGGGTTCTTCCTCGGCAACCTATGGATGTGATATTCAAATTTCTATCTTGTTTGCAGTATTGGTGAACTCTCATCAACGAGGCTGAGCGTAGTAAATTGGATGATTTCATGAAGAATATTGAAGACTGGTCTAAAAGCTTTTGTAATTTGGACACTTCTGTGGGTATCCTGTAATATCTTAGTTTGGCTATCACTCTTTGCTGTCTTTGCTCTTTCTATAAACTGGTGTCCCCAGTAGCTTGATTCCAGCCTTTTGTACGAACACTTATATGCTTTCTATAAAAGCTAGGCTTTTCCTTTTTAAAAACAGGGCAACTCAACTAATTCTCTGAATCTGAGACACACTGTACCGTTCCCCCATCTATTTCAAAAATAGTTACCCTCCTCAATCTTGGGTATGCAAGCTTGAATGCTATTTGGAAATTCCAGATTACAGCTTGACTTTCAGTTATTATACTTTGACCTCAATGCTAATCCTTGGCCCAGCAAGAAATGAAGTGCTGTACCGCCTACTTGCACCACGATGGTTACAGTAAATGAACTCGACAACTAAACTAAATTTAGTTTAGTGCACTCTGAAGATAAGAGAGTCAGGACGATGCTATGAAAACCAGGGGTGGTAGGAGGGGCAGAGCTAGGGAAAAAGTCCAGCTTGGGCATGTTTTACTACGGCAAACATGTTATAGATAAGTCGATATGTACATACGAAGTTGACAATCGCACTAGTTTTAAACTAAAAGCAATTTTGAAGTCAAATACACATATGATGGTGCATAGATGAAAAGTAAATGCATAAAACCATGATGGTGTCTCTCTATCGAAGCTTATGTAGATATTTTGCGCTGACAAAAGTTCAAACCACACCCAAATGACACTCTGTAACCTCGACAGGGGTATAAGCACAATCTCAAAGAAGTACACGGAATTATGGCTCTCTTACAACCCTCCCGAACCTTTTGGGCCCTTAGATCCTTTCTTTATATAGAATGTTAATGAATATTTTAGCCTCTAATCCTGTTGTGTGCCCTGCCCCTTTAATACTCCTGTGCCCCGCCCCCTAATTACTTCTACCTTGCTTTGGGTAAGACTGTCTATTGCTTGATTGCTTTATGTTGTCTTGGTTTGATTGATACGGCCACACGCCCTAGTGGTTTACCTATCCTCCTCCTCGAAAAGAAAGTAGGAATAACCTTTATGCGAGTAGGATTAGTATAGGAATCCTCTAACCTCACTTCTCCATGTCCTAAAAGAGCTCAAATCATAGTAGGACATGAGTCACCTTTCTCAACATGTTATTTAGAAGGCAATAACATCTCCATGTGCAAGATGGTTAAGAAAAAATCAATTAGACAAACACCAAAATATCTTAGAGTAGCTCTACCAAATGAGATTATTATATTTCACAAAAATAGAGCCTAATTAACTGCAAACCATTTAAGCAAATGGCTTGTGTATTGCAAGATAGATGGCCTCTTTCGAGGGGCGTTTAGGCTAAACGCCGGCAAATCTCAAACGTGTTGTAGTGGCAGAGTCTGAGAAGCCAGAAGTTACTGTGGATTGCCAATGGTTTGCCGGAATGTGACATTTCCGTGAAACAATGGTCAAGGTAGTACGATCAGCTGCATATATAATTGATATTTAATGGAATCGATTGTACACCCTTCAAAAAGAATGAATCGATTGTACCGAATGGACATATCTGACGTGGCATGTGGTTGACTAGAATTAATGAATCGATTGTACCAAATGGACATATCTGACGTGGCATGTGGTTGACTAGAATTTTTCAAGTGTGCCATGGTCTACTTTGGTGCAGACGTGGACAAATTAACTTGTGAACCCATTCTTCCACATCTTCATATTCATATAGGTTGAATTATCTTGAAGCGTCGAACGATTGTCATGACATTTCAATGCGTACATTGGAGTAGTTTAATTGAAATGTTGTCATAGTTAATTGAAAACTCTGTAGACCAAA
Organism: Phyllostachys edulis; assembly: GCA_036346405.1. Taxonomy (NCBI): domain Eukaryota; kingdom Viridiplantae; phylum Streptophyta; class Magnoliopsida; order Poales; family Poaceae; genus Phyllostachys; species Phyllostachys edulis. The sequence continues at coordinate 30,090,589 of CM070568.1, read as the reverse complement.
AATTTACAACACAAAACATACATTAAAGAAGGGGGCAATTCGTTATATGTCACTGAACAACTTCGGATTTTCATAATATGTCACTAAACAACTTCGGATTTTCTCACCGACTTATGGATTCTGAACACACATATCAGCGACATATTGTGGATTTTCTCTTAAAGAAAATGCATCACTAGCTAGGGCACAACTTGCTACTCCTACTTCAACTCCTTACTTTCCAAACACACTTTAGCATACCCAAGCGGTTAACTTTGTTACGAAACCTAATTGTATGGGCAAAAGACTAAACCTCCTCTCGAGGGCTTTCACCCCTATAGGCTATATATATGAGGACCCCATGTACAACAGATACACAGATGAATAAAGATACTGGTTCTCCTCTATATTGTGTCTCTCAATTGTGTGATTGTTCTTGTCATTCTACCAATGATTGTTTTAGAGATTCTACCGACGGATTCTACGATTTAACACGTTATCAGCACGATTGCTCTTCAACGACCAAATCGGTATGATTACTCCTAATATTTCACTGCTAGATTAATCCCTTATATTAACTTTGCTAATTACCAAAATCAGATCAGTTTAATCGGGTTCAGTTTTGAGTTACTGTTCATGCAATGAAAAAAATTAGTCGCGCTGCCGTGCCATGAGTAGTTCGCGCCATGCCGCCACGTCAAGCATCACCTCCCGCGTGCGCCGTGTGCCACCAAGCACCCCACCGAGCACACGTGCGCCTGATGCGCCACTGCCGGCATCCCGAGCCACGGGTCGCGCCAACGCACCGCACCGCCATGTTCGCCATTTGACGCCTTGTTAGTAACGCCGGAGCCGTCGTGCACCCGTCAGAAGCGCCGTGCACGCTGCCGTGCCCACCGCACCTGTCGTGTGTCGTTGCGCGTCGTTTGGCCTCTCGTGCACCCGTTGTGCATGCTCCGTCGACCCCCGTAGGTCGCCCGTGTGTCGTTGCGCGCCCTCATGCCTCACAGCGCCTCCCACGCGCCATTCTTTGCCGCCGCTACGCATGTGTGCCTCCCACCACCGCCAAGATCACATCGGGGAGACACTAGGGAAACCCTACTGCCCCATATGATAGTGTTGGTGTGACCCAATTAAGAGAAATTTGTGAAAACAACCCTCGAATTTCAAGCAAATTACGAGAAAAATTTGTGTTATAAAGTTTTTTCGCATAACAACCCGCCCCCCCGGGGGAAGCTTTTGTTTTCTACAGTGTCATTTGGATATAAAGATTTTTTATGCAAAACCCCGAAAGTTAATTCCTATGATGAATCAGCAAATTCTGATAATTTTTCATTTAATCGTAGAAAGTGAATTTGTAAGGTATATAAGCTTCCATTAATTTGTGAAATCTTAGACCTAGTACACCTTGGTAGCATCATATTTTTTCCTAGTATTATATGTTTTGGGAAATTAATTAATTGGTTTTGTAATTCTGAAAATTGCTCCCATACCTTAAAAATTATTAGAGAAATCCCAAAAATACTAGGAAAATTCTGGGAAATGTATAATATGATCTACTAAATAGATAAAATTAATATTTACTATTTTGCACTCGTTTCATGCATTTAAAATATTTTATCAGCTGTAAACATATAGAAAATTACATAAATTGCGTGGGATATGTTAGACATCACTAAATGGAAATTTGCTTGCCCTAGATGATAGCAACTATATCACATTGGTTTATCTCCATGTCATACCATTGCTAAGCCTATCGCTAGCACACCTGAACTTGTTGCCATTGAAAAGGCAAAAGCTTTACAGTTTATGAGGTACCAACTCTACTCTACCATTTAGAATAACTACATGGTGACTAAGTGTGATACATTGACTCTATGGTTTTCTCTAAAAGAATGCTTGTAAAAGCCAAATTGTGCCCCTGCATTGCACGCATATCTAGGACTAGAAGTCCTTAAATGGGTGTAACTCTGCCCTACACCGTGTTATCTCTCGACTAAGGCTATGTAATCAGAAGTTACTAATTGCTAGTTTGTATATGCAATCAAAGGCAATGATAAGCCTATGGTATGCTTTATGGAAACCTGTAGCAATCCACTAGTTATGCATTAGCTTTGTAAAAATGTCACTTCCCTACATGAATCATATTAGTAGTATAGATTCAGCTCCTGTTGAGCTTACTCCTACTCATGATGAGTACCTCTTATCTTTTGCTTTAGGATGAGACCTCATGCATTAGATTATTTTTTCCCTAGTGCCATAAATAAAATAATGGTCTAAGTTGTTATACTAAAGTCTTATCTCCTGCTTAATAGTTAATTAAATCTGCTTAATAGAACATATTACTAGTAGCATACCTTACCTGTAGTAAATTAATCTTGCATGGAATAAAATTTGTAAACCTTATACTTGAAAATTGAAAATACTTTGTCATGCCTTGCTAACAAAATATTGTACATGTGCTCTTGATATCTAATAAGCCTCAATTTACTAGCTTATAGTGCACAGATGTCGAGATGGCAAAAGGGAAACTATTTTTCTAAGTGGCACCAGAACAAGCCTAGTCATATGTTAATATTTGATGGATCACTTTGGCTGAAAAACACCATGTTCCTCAAATAAGTACAGAATAACTTAAGCCCTGAGACTTGGAGTCTATATAACACTATTCTCCACCACACTGATTTCTTAATTGAAGAACTTTGTAAGCAGAATGTTACCGAGTATATATTGGTTCCACGCCAATAAAATTGTACTCCTGTTGAAGTATGATTGCAAATCTTTACTAAAACTCTGTGTTGATTTCAAGCAAATGCCTGATGCACACACTATCACCTGGGGTTTTTATAGTTGGCATGAAAAGGGGGGGGTGATATTGGGTATGTATGGGATATTGGAACATAAGAGGCATAGAAAAATGTTCAAAACAATAGTCATGTTAGGCGCAGTGGTGTATCCTAGGTCAAAACCAAAAGCAAAAATTAATCTAGTTTATTTTGGAAGATAATAAAAGTAAATTGCATGATTATTATCCTTATCCAGTTGACATGGATAAAGACATTTACGCTATTGCTGATACTCATGCTATTGGCAACCACAATCATTGCTGCCCATGAAGGGCAATTGATTTGTGCCTTCAGTAATATGTTAACCGCCAGTATGCGGAAATGCACACGACAAATCGATGACCGCTTGACGTAGTCGCACACATGCCATGTGGGCTACGCACTGAAGCATGCCATACTCATCGGAAATAATGCATGCATAATTGATAAATGCGGTCTGCAACTGCATCACTACTAGGAGCCATATCATTTGCTTGAAGCAAATATAACTCCCGAAATAAAATATAATGACCAATTGGATTTTGTTGATTCTGAATTATATAAATTTGGCCATGTTGATTGTGGCATTACAAATTAAAATTAGGCATACAATTGATCACCCTTAATTAAAATGTGGTGTTCCTGTTGAACAATAAATATTCCCGTCGAATAATTATACTATTTGGGTGATTCAACTAGATTTGAAATCCAGAAGAAAATCTATTATTTTCGTGCAGATTAACTATGGTCAATAATTTTATGTTCCAACATTATTTTTATGTTCCTGAAGAGCATCTTGTAGTTTTATGCTGTTAGAACATACTGCTTATAACCATAAGAAAATATGTTGCGTAATTATAAACTTGAAGTTTAATGATCCAAATTATTTAAAATATGGTATAAATAATTGGATCAAAACTTGGGCAAATAATAAAGAAGCTAGTCTATTGAATTAGTCTACGAACTCTCGGACCCCCGTATGGGACCTTCGTCGTAGATTAATAACCAACCAGAAGTTAGAATATCCTATAGAATATTAGGAACCTACAGTTTTCTTGCCACTGCACTGATAAAAGTATAGCTCACTGTATATACTTATCAAACCCCTTGATGAAATTAGTGCGTGATAGAGAAATCAAACATTTCCCACATGTTATCACCACTATATCATACACATTTGGGCCACCACCAGTTGTTGGAAATCATGTTAGATTTGAAATTCAATCATTCATATGTCCATGATAGGGGAATTTTGTGGTATGCTATTAATAAAGATCGAATCTCGGCATTAAGGGGTGTCGGGACCCAAAAATGCAATTCTGGACCCTTTCTGTATACTGCACTAGTCCAAGATCACGCTAGTTCACACAGTGGTAACATCGATGAAATATCATTTCCATATACAAATATGACTAATAAATAGGCAAATAACAATAATTATTAGAGTAAAGATCTTAAGATCAAAGCTTACAATTAATGCCTTAGAGGGCGAATAGCTCAATTAAGCTGCAGCGGAATGTAACAGAATAACTTCAGTGAAGCCCATCCATATGCCCACAGGCAATCGGCTGGAGTAGCACGACCTAGTTCTCCACGATCCGTGAAGTAGACATTGTTGATCGACGATTCATCCACTTCTGTTAATTGATTATAACAAGTATGAGTATACAGCCGTACTCACAAGTCATACCACAAAATTCAATTTATAGATGATGGCTTATTCCAAAGGAATTGCTTCTGTGGTTCTTTTGCAGAAATGCAACATTCACAATTGAATATGAATAATAGATTGAAAACATAATTCAAAACACATAGACAATATTAATTTATCAGTTGTTTTCACAAAGACACATAGCCTAATCAATTTCTTTTGCACAGCCACATGAATTAAATCACACAGCTGTCCCTTCCCAATTATTTTTTTAAAAATCTACCCCTCGTGTGAAATCCCCGAGCATTGTCCATGACCGCGGACGCGGTTATTTGAATAGTTTTACACTCTGCAGAGGTTGTACACTTTACCCAAAAGATGCAATCAACTAGATCAGAGCTGATCACAGCAAAATCTTTCAGAAACTTCATCTCAAACATTGACACTCCCGATGTGCTTTACCGTCATACCAACCCAAACACAGTGCTTAACACACGCCGTTGGACAGGGAAGCGGCGAACCGTCCCACGATGCGACTACCTGATAGTACACACCTCCACCCTTTCACACAACCTAATCTACTATACCTGCGTAATCAATGTCAAGAATCCATAACTTACTAAGTTAGGCCCATTCCATACCAGACATGTGGTCGTATAGTAAGGCTCAGTTCAATGGCGCACAAAGTTAAGTCCTTAATTGACCAAAGCAAGACTCCCAATTTCTAACTATGCCACACATATTATCATTTGCATTCACACAGCTCCACCAATTCATACAGTATCCACCACTTGCCTCAGTCTAAATCCTTTCCCACCCTATTGATTAGGTGCAACACATGCCACCAACGAGTAATGACACACAGTGCACACAGTTTTATCACAAAGTTCCATAATAACTTAGCCAGATTCATAATTGCAACTCACATGAAATGATTACTCATGGCATGGTTAAGCAATCAACTCGTATCTAACCAACCCATGTTGGTGCTACCATAATACCAACTAAATAATGAACCAATCTAGGGGGACAAAATATTATGACATAACAATAGACAATGTGGATATAACAAATTGAATTAATAACTAAACCCAAAAGCATTTAAATAAATACTTAAAGTAAATGCAATAATTTAAATCAAAGTAATTTAAGAAAACCGGATTCAGCATGATCAAAGGTACAACTTGCCTTGCTATAGCAATAATGATGTTATTTTATCTTCAATCTCCTACTTCCTTGACCTTCAGCTCCTTCGGATGATTCCAAGACTTCAACGTTTAACGAGAAAGAAAGCGCAAAACAAACAAAATTCAAAAAGACAAATAAAAAAACTCCAAATTGAAATTGAATGGCACTGGAAGATTGATAATGAATTTAGAAACTTGAATGTCTTCAATCCGAGTTCGTATGGAGGCGAACGGACGCTCGGAAGTTTGGAATTCACATGAAATGATGAAAAAGGAAAAGGGAGAGAGAAACTGACATGTGGGACCCACATAATATTCCTCAATTAAATTATTTCAGAAATTCTGGAAAAGGGTGAGTGGATGACAGGTGGGACCCACTGGATTTATGTATTTCTACAATTAAAAAGAATTCCAGAAAAGGGTTTAAGGGAATGACAAGTGGGCCTTTGGTCTGTAGACCAAGTCCACGGGTTTGGGTCAATGGTCCATGGTAGGATGAGTCCATGGAACAGGGCAATGGCAAGCAGGGTCCACGGGTCATAGGCTTGATTCATGGTGAACCGAGTCTACATGGTTTTGGTTTTCGGTTTAGGGCTAGGTGGACACGAAGGCAACTTAGGTGGCTGCGGTGACTACGTGGCATGCAAGGTGGCAAATGAGACGGGCGAGGTGGCGGTGACAAGGCGGGTGACGTGGCACTGGTGGGAGGAAGAAGATGCACCGGCATCGAAAGCAAGGAGACACGGGGGCTCACCGGTGAGGCATCTCTAGTGATGTCGACAGGTGGAGGCGGTGCTAAGCGCGGCGGCTCCAACGGGGTCAGGCAAGGGTGAGCACGGATAAGCGTCTGAGGGCGGTGGAGTAAACCGAGGCAGCAGCGCTTCGGGTTGAAGAGGAATGGCGCTCTGGTGGTGGCTCGACGACGGCGAGCACGGATCCGAGACAAGGGCGGCATGGGGATCTCGAAGGTGCCATCGGTGAGGACGGAGAGGCACTGAACGGCGACAGCGAAGAACTGCAAGCTCCATCAATGGTGATGGCGGCTCAATGCAACTCTAGCGAGCTCACATGGCATGACGGCAATGCCTCCGGCGGCGACGCGAGGGCAAGAGGAGCGGCGCGCTAAGAGCAGCGCGGATCAAGGTTCACCGGGGCTATTTATAGCCTCGGGATGTGGCTAGGGCACAGACGCCCAAAGTGGCAACGCAGCTACGTGGCTCGCATGCGCTAGAGTGGCAGCGGCAGCTGGCAGGTGGGGCTCAGGCGCGCTAGGGCTTCGACGTGGAGCTAGGCTGGTGGCGTGGTGGAATGGGTTGGGTGGAGAAGGCTGGCCCGCCAGGGTTTTGCGGCTAGGAGGCGATCGGGCTAGAGGGAGGTGGGAAAGGCTGATGGGCTGGGCCGGATCAGAGAGGAGGCGAGGTGGGCTGATCCAATTCAGCCCATGGAGGGAAAAGGAAATATAATTGAATTTCCGATTTAAGAAAAGAATGGAAATTCAAATGAGACCAAATAAATAGCAAATAAATTCTGAAATAACCAAGAAAATACACAAAACATTCCTTGGAGCACAAGGAACCCAACTAAAACAGTTTTTTTTAATTTAAATTGATGTTTAGATTAGTCAAATTAAATATTTTAAATTTAGGAAATTCCCAATTAAGCTTTATTAATTCAAATAAAATTGGTGAAATTTTCCAGGGACCTAAACCACTCAAAAGATTTTTGAAAAGCCAAATTTTGGGACGTTACAAACCTTCCCACCCCCCTTAAAGGAATCTCGACCCCGAGATTCAGGCTGGCTATAGAAAAAGCTAGGGAACTCAGCCTCCGAGTTCACTTCTTGCTTTCAAACTTCTTTGACTATCACGGAATTGCTCTTTTGAACACCCACGGAACAAACGACTTGCTTCTTGCTGAACTTCTCGCTTCAACGAAAACTTAACAAACGGGCTCTTGGTAGGAAAGGCATCTTGAAACTCGATTGCTTCTAACAACTACTTGATTGGTGCTCGAAGACACTTCTAGAGTTGAGGAAATCCTGCTGCTGACTAGTAACTTAGATTGACAAACTAACCCGTCTTCCGAGCTTCGGAATCTGAACTAACTAACACATCTCTGTCACCTCTGTCATACAATCCTTAACACAGATCTTCAACAGGTATCTTGACGATAGACATGACTGTGAGAGTGATAATCTACATAATCCTTGTAGCTTTTCTGCTTGAACTAAGCTACTTACAATCCCTTTAGGATTAAAGACACTTAACCTTCTACTTCATGATTAAAGCAAAATCCACATACCTTGTGATCTAATCTGCCCTTAGCTCAGCAATAACTTACGATCAACCACTGCGAACTTCAGATGGTGACAACTACGAACTGGCTGACAACTGGTGTTGTAGGGGAACTCTGCGCAGAACACTTACTTGCTCAACCTGGTACCATGAGTTAAGGCACAACTTTTTTTTTCAATCTATCTACCGGTTCGGGGCGATACACAGTACTGAACTGAAACGAGCATCCAAGGCTTCATACACACTCTATCGCTAACACGAGGTAAACTAGGATCCTCGATCTGATGCTAACTTCTCTAACACCTTGTGCAAATTGACCATCTTTGTCGATCTGACATTACACCAATTCTGGCGAATACCATCTCTGTCGTATACAACTTTTGTCGTATACCATGCTACTAAATGGCATCCAAACTTGGTGATATTGGTAGGCATGAAGCGGTAAATTTTTCTAACAACTGATCAACAATCACCTTTCAAGAAATTATATGCCTATTGGGTCCTGGGACATCCCATGTTTCAATTCTCAGGGATAGAAGTACTTTAACTGGCCTTCAACTTGTTGGCTGACTTTCTAACATACCAAACACATGGTAACCCATTCTGCGATATTTCTCTTTTAAGTTGGATCATCACAATTCAACTTCGAGCTCTTTGTACACATTGGTACCTTCAGAGAAAATGGAATGCTTGCAATCAAATGTTGGTTTGAGTATCAACTACTTGAATTTCTTCTGATCAGGTACACAAATATGCTCATTGATTTGTGGATCATTCTGTTCACCTTCGATGGATTTTCAAGCTTTACCTTGCTTTAAGGGGAACTGATTTCCTTGACAATACTGTCTGGTCAAGCCTAATTTTCCAGCATCGGTTTGAACTTTGGGGTTCAACAAATATCCTCTTGAAACTGACTCAAGACTCAACTTCTGACTTTCACAAGTAACTTTAGCTGACTGAACAATAGATTCTTGCGGTAGCCCTTCTGATTCGAAACATCTACCACTATACTAATCTGTCCTGAGGGAATGGACTTTGACCTCGTGGTTCTCAAACCAATAAAACCATCTTTGTTGCTCCATGATAGCAAACTTTGAATTATGACAAGGAAAATTCACTGCTTGAAACTTTAATCGATAGGAAGTGCACGCGAAACTTTTTAACACACTGATTCTTGGATGTTCTGTGATCAAGGTTCTTCCTAGTATCTGGCAGTATGAACACAGGAGCAGTGATTGATCTCTTCTGAAATTCTTACAAACTCAATTCACTTCTAGTGATCTAAGCGAACTTGTTCTTTTACAACGATGAGGGTCTTGGCTATCTTGAAACGACTATCTCCCTTATCTTCAACTGACACTGTCTAGTTCTCGGATGATCTTGGGGAAAACTGAAATTCTTACTCAAAACTCAAACAACCTGATTCTGAGGTCTTGAAGATTAGCTCATGGATAAACTTAAATTCTCGCACATCTTGTGCTACCATTTTACCATATAATCAATACTGACACTTGCTAAGCTGATGGGCTTGATTTGACACTGCCTTTATCTGAGAAAATCATCTGATCTACTCTATCATTTCTACAAACTCTTTTAACAACTTTTGTTATAGTTCATCTCTGATGTAATTCCTTCTGACATTGGTTGATCCTGGGTACCAAGTCAAAGACAAATTTGACTTCTAATACGGTTGCGTGCTGTATAGATCACGTGCAATGATAATTGCATACTCTTTTACGGATACCAACATTATCCAATGGTTAGATTCTTCAATCATTTACTGTTTGCCTCACTACTATACAAGGTAGTGACTTATACTTCCATATGACCTCTTATAATTATGGCTCTATGGCCTTTGATTAACATGACTCAAAGCTTGATTACTCAACATGCACAGGCATATGCTGAGAAAGGTATCCAATGATTTAATATCCAACAATCATTTCTATTCATAATTTGCATACAAAGATATCTACTTTTCTGCTCTGAAACAAAGGAAAGGTTACAACGATTCTCTAACTTTATTGCTACTAACAAAGGCATGACACCACACAACCTGGTATCACCAATCTAGGTTTTCTTGGTAACCTCATCGCACAAACGTCTCTTCTTTGACTGCTTCATTGGACACACGGGTCCTACTGCTTTACCACCTGCTCTAGGTGCTACAATCTTGATTGAAACGACTTCCAGCATTCTTGCATCTGGAGTGAGTGGTTGGTTCTTCTGAGGACACTGGCGGCTGTAGTGACCTTCTTTACGACAATTGTAGCATAAACGTGTCGAATCTTGCTACTTTTCCGACGAGACTATGGCAGAATGACTATCATTCTTGAATGTTGAAGCTTGATGCTTTGCAAAGCATCTGTTGGCATAGCATCCTTGGTTACCACATTCGAAACACACTCCTAACGATACTGGCTTGCTTTTCTTCTGAGGTGGGTTACCAAGGTCAACATTCTGCTTTTGTGATTCTTCAGCTAACATATCTTGCACTGACAATGGTTTGCCTTTTTTTGCTAATGCTCTGACAGTAGCTCAGAAATTTTCTCGCTGACGTTGTATTGCAGAAGTTAACACTGAATACATAGAGCATTGGCTCGGAAAATGATCATTGCCTTCACACAAGAAACATGTGACCTTGCTCATTGGACATTCTCCAACACAATGGTTTTCTTCACAACTAAAACAATTGATATTGTGCTCATCGGCGCTATGGCCTATTGCTCCACAACGGATACATGCACAATCTTCTGACTTATCTGGTTGGCAGCACTTCAAATAACAATGGCCAGATCGAATGTAGGACATCGGAATAGCAGGTTTCTCTTTATCACTCTTGCTTGATATCGCATGCTATTGGCAAAAAGCGGTGATGAACTCTGCCCAAGTGATGGTGTGTTCGTCCAGATGGGTGACGTGAAAGCTTTCCCACCAATCTAATGCAACTCCTTCCAATTGATGAGCAGCATAGAAAACTTTCTCATTATCGTCGCATTGCGCAATCGTTAGCTTCTCTTCAATGGTGCAAATCCAGAATTCTGCATCCTTGAGTGCGGTTGATCCTTCAAAAACAGGTGGCTTCGTCCTTGAGAACCTTGCAAGCTTGAACTGAGGGTGCGTCGTTGGGATGGAAACGAGTTATTTATCATTGAAAACATTACTATTGTCTAATGGTAGCATCGTCGCTTGCATGAGCTAATTCTGGGTGGCAGGGAACTGGCTCGGGTTCTAATGTGTCAATACTGGCACTGGCGATAGCTGTTAGTTAACATCTGCTCTGGTACTAACACTGGCGACGGTACGACGGCTTGCTTGATTATTCTGATTCAACAAATTGACTAAAGTAGCGACAGTCTGATTCTACTAGGTCATCATGTTGCTCATGTTCTGCATCATCGCGTTCATGAGTTGAGTCTGAGCTACCAAGAATTGTCTCATGACTGGATCTGCTACTCCTGGTATTGACAACTGTGCACTGGGATTGACAAGATCTGAGTTGGCACATACTGTCTCAAGATTACTGACAACGTTAGCTCCACTAGGACTCTCCATCTGTTGGGTGACCAAGGCTAATAGATGAGAGGGAAAAGCACAAGATAAGGAAAAATATTCTACTTAGGGGAGCAGGTTTAACCCAAGGAGCACCAAGGAACACAAATAGCTAGAAAGCTATTAAGAAGCATTAAACTCACAGCCAACTACATACGGAAGAAGGAAAACAAAAATCTAATCATCTAGTCGATTAAACTCTAACTTAACTGGGCGACTTGGATCATCACACGGGAGGAACCAACGTTGATTTATCCTATATGGCTGCTCTAAAGAAAACTCAAACTGGTTACAGTCTTCATCAAATGTTGACTGCTTGCGATCCTTGCAAGCAAATCTTGGAGAAAGATAGGGGTAACGTACAACCTTTTCTGTCTTCAACTCTTGTGACGAAGTTGTCTTGAACACATGGGAAGATGTCGATGCATCGTTGTTGGTTGCATGGTCTTCAAACAGTTGTTGAAAACAGCTCTTGCGCGTCCATCGAGATATTTGGCACATAAACGACAACTACAGGAGTTATGAGGAGAGAGAGTCCAATTTAATACTCTAAATGGTGAGGTAGAATATAGATGAAAAAGGAATAGAATGAAAGAGTATAGAAGCTAGACAAGATGAGAATAGCACGTCATTAAGATTTTTCATTTGTAAAATAAGTTTTGAAGTTTTCCTTAAAAACAGCCATTCTAACTAAGGTCACGACCTACAGTCGATATGGCTCTGATATCACCTCTATCGAGACCCAAAAATGTAATTCTGGACCCTCTGTGTATACTGCACTAGTCCAGGATCACGCTAGTACACACAGTGGTAACATCAATGAAATATCATTTCTATATACAAAGATGACTAATAAATAGGCAAATAATAATAATAATCAATGTAAAGACCTTAAGGCCAAATCTTACAATTAATACCTCGTAGGCTTAATAGCTCAATTAAGTCAGAGCTAAACGTAATGTATAACTCGGTGAAACCCATCCATATGCCCATAGGCAATCAGCTGGGGTAGTGCGACCTAGTTCTCCATGATCCTTAAAGTAGACCTTGTTGATCGACGATTCCTCCATTTCTGTTGATTGATTATAGCAAGCATGAGTACACAACCGTACTCACAAGTCATACCACAGAATACAATTTACAGATGATGGCTTATTCCAAAGGAATGGCTTCTGTGATTCTTTTGCAGAAATGCAACATTCGCAATTGAATATGAATAATAGATTTAAAGCATAATTCAAAACAAACCACCTCTGTCGGGACCCAAAAATGCAATCTGGACCCTCTGTGTATACTTCACTAGTCCAGGATCACGCTAGTGCACACAATGGCAACATCGATGAAATATCATTTTTATATACAAAGATGACTAATAAATAGGCAAATAACAATAATTATCAGAGTAAAGACCTTAAGGTCAAAGCTTACAATTAATGCTTCAAAAGGCGAATAGCTCAATTAAACTACAGCAGAACGTAATGGAATAACTTCAGTGAAGCTCATCCATATGCCCACAGGCAATCGGTTGGGGTAGTGCGACCTAGTTCTCCACGATCTATGAAGTAGACCTTGTTGACCAACGATTCCTCTACTTCTGTTGATTGATTATAGTATGCATGAGTGTGCAACCGTACTCGCAAGTCATACCACAGAATGCAATTTATAGATGATGGTTTATTCCAAAGGAATGGCTTATATGGTTCTTTTGTAGAAATGCAACATTCACAATTGAATATGAATAATAGACTGAAAACATAATTCAAAACAAATGGACAATATTAATTTATCAGTTGTTTTCACAACGACACATAGCCTAATCAATTCCTTTCACATAGCCACATGAATTAAATCACACAACTGTCGCTTCCCAATTATTTTTATGAAAATCTACCACTCGTGTGAAATCCCCGAGCATTGTCCATGATCGCGGACGCGGCTATTCGAATAGTTTTATACTCTGCAGAGGTTGTACACTTTACCCACAAGATGCAATCAACTGGATCAGAGATGATCACAACAAAACCTTTCACAAACTTCATATCAAACATTGACACTCCCGATGTGCTTTACCGTCATACCAACCCAAACACAGTGCTTTGTCATAACACACACTGTTGGACAGGGAAGCAGCGAACCGTCCCACGATGCGACTACCATGTAGTACACACCTCCACCCTTTCACACAGCCTAACCTACTATCTGAGTAATCAATGTCAAGAATCTATAACTTACTAAGTTAGACCCGTCCCATAACAGGCATGTGGTCGTATAGTAAGAGTCAGTTCAATAGCGCACAAAGTTAAGTCCTTAATTGACCAAGGCAAGACTTCTAATTTCTAACTATACCACACAGATTATCATTCCCATTTACACCACTCCACCAATTCACACAGTATCCACCACTTACCTCAGTCTAAATCATTTCCCACCCTGTTGATTAGGTGCAACACATACCACCAATGAGTAATGACACACAGTCCACACAGTTTTATCACAAAGTTCCATAATCACTTAGTTAGATTCATAATTGCAACTCACATGAAATGATGACTCGTGGCATGGCTAAGCAATCTACTCGTATCTAACCAACCCATGTAGGTGCTACGATAATACCAACTAAATAATGAACCAATCTAGGGTGACAAAAGATTATGACATAACAATAGACAAGGTAGATATAACAAATTGAATTAATAACTAAACCCAAAAGCATTTAAATAAATACTTAAAGTAAATGCAATAATTTAAATCAAAATAATTTTAGAAATTCAATATGATCAAAGGTACAACTTGCCTTGCTATAGCAATGATGATCTTATTTTCTCTTCAATCTTCTACTTTCTTGACCTTCAACTCCTTCAGATAATTCCGGGACTTCAACGTCTAACAAGAAAGAAAGTGCAAAACAAACAAAATTCAAAAAGACAAATAAAATAAACTCCAAATTAAAATTGAATGGTACTGGAAGATAGATAATGAATTTAGATGAATTTGAAAACTTGAATGGGTTCAATTGGAGTTCGTACGAAGGAGAACAGACTCTCGGAAGTTTGGAATTCACATGAAATGATGAAAAAGGAAAAGGGAGAGAGAAACTGACATGTGGGACCGACAGAATATTCCTCAATTAAATTTTTTCGAAAATTCTGGAAAAAGGTGAGTGGATGATAGGTGGGACCCACTGGATTTATGGATTTCTAGAATTAAAAAGAATTCCAGAAAAGGGTTTAAGGGAATGACAAGTGGGCCTTTAGTCTGTAGACCAAGTCCACGGGTTTGGGTCAAAGGTCCATGGTAGGACAAGTCCATGGAACAGGGCAATGGCAAGCGGGGTCCACGGGTCATAGGCTTGGTTCAAGGTGAACCGAGTCTACATGGTTTTGGTTTTCGGTTTAAGGCTAGGGGGACACATAGGCGACTTAGGTGGCTGCGGTGACTACGTGGCGTGCAAGGTGGCAAATGACATGGGTGAGGTGGCGGTGACAAGGCGGGTGGCGTGGCACCGATGGGAGGAAGAAGATGCACCGGCATCGAGCGTAAGGCGACACGGGGACTCACCGGTGCGGCGTCTCCGGCGATGTCGATGGGCGGAGGCGGTGCTAAGCGCGGTGGCTCCAATGGGGTCGGGCAAGAGCAAGCGCGGCTAAAAGCCTAAGGGCGGTGGAGTAAACCGAGGCGACAGTGCTTCGGGTTGAAGAGGAACGGTGCTCCGGTGGTGGCTCGACGGCGGCGAGCACGGATCTGGGACAAGGGTGGCACAGGGATCTCGAAGGTGCCACCGGTGAGGACAGAGAGGCACCGGACGGCGGAAACGAGGAACTCCAAGCTCCATCAATGGTGATGGCAGCTCGGTCCAACTCTGGTGAGCTCACATGGCGTGACGGCAACGCCTCCAGCAGCAGCGTGAGGGCAAGGGGAGCGACACACCGAGATGAGCGCGGATCGAGGTTCACTGGGGCTATTTATAGCCTCGAGAAGCGGCTAGGGCACGGACGCCCAGAGTGGCAGCGCGGCTACATGACTTGCATGTGCTAGAGCGACGGTGGCAGCTGGCAGGTGGGGCCTGGGCGCGCTAGGGCTTCAGCGCGGAGGTAGGCTGGTGGCGTGGCGGAATAAGCTGGGTGGAGGAGGCTGGCCCACCAGGGTTTTGCTGCTGGGAGGCGATCGGGCCAGAGGGAGGTGGGAAAGGCTGATGGGCTAGGCCGGATGAGAGAGGAGGCGTGGTGGGCTGATCCAATTCGGCCCACGGAGGGAAAAGGAAATATAATTGAATTGTCGATTTAAGAAAAAGAATGGAAATTCAAATGAGACCAAATAAATTCCCAAAAAACCAAGAAAATACACAAAAATTCCTTGGAGCACAAGGAACCCAAGTAAAACTGTTTTTATTTAAATTGATGTTTAGATTAGTCAAATTAAATATTTTTAATTTAGAAAATTCCCAATTAAGCTTTATTAATTCAAATAAAATTGGTGAAATTTTCCAAGGACCTAAACTACTCAAAACATTTTTTAAAAGCCAAATTTTAGGACGTTACAAGGGGGAGAGAAATGACCAAAAGTTCGAATGTCGTTGAATTTTTCATAAGGAAAAGATCTTTAGTACTAAGATATATGCACTAGTCAAGCTAAACTTAAGGTTTAGTTTATGCTTTAGTGCGCTAGAAGTGGGGAGCTTGCCAGATATTTTCCAATTATAGAAGAGTTATCACAGTGTTTACTTGCAGTAAATACATCACTAAGAGTGGAATACCCTGGGTTGAAAAGTATATCCATCTCTGTGAAATTGACTTATTGGTTCTTCATGTAAAATTTTTTGGGGATGCCTACGGGTCTAAGATCTAATGACACTAGTCAAAACAATTATTAATCACTCCTTTAACTCTCTTGAAGAAAACTCACCTTGAAGGTGAAATACCCCATGAAGTTCATCATGAGGATGAAAGCCCCAACAACTTGATGTGCATATATTACAATGCTGAGAATGCGGAACGATCAAGAATCTTTTATTTGGGGAATGGCATAGGTCTGGTTAACACTGTGATAGCCTCAGTTTGGAGGATATAGGAGAAAAGATATCGACAATCACTTTGCCTCTACAATTGCTAAAGTTTCTCTTATGAGAATACGGATCTAAAACCAAAGCCTATGGCCAAGCGCTTGAAGCGTTCATATCGGGTCACATAATGAAAGCATATGAGGCTGAACCATAATAGCTAAATAAAAGTATTGGGATCAGGTAGTTCAGACTTCATGAGTCGTTATGAATATAATGAAGTGGTGAAAGCTATCGTTCAAAGGTCCTGTAGAGACCGTTACTCTCCTATTATGAATGGTATAATGTCTTGTTGCATAATAATTATAGCAAATGGCATGAACAAATAAAATAAAATATGCAGTCAATGGATTCTGAAAATTCTTAATGAGATCCTCGAAGGACTCAAATTTTCTAGTAAGATAGGAAACAAAATCACAATATATATAAAACTCATACCCAACAGCCTTTTACATATAGTAAGAGCATCTCTATGAAGGAAAATTATCTTATTGGTCAATCTTTTAATCACACCAATGAGCATATGATCCCTAGAAGTAGATAAGGACCCATGAAGACCCAAAAGAATGTAATGAGGAACCTAAAGACCAGAAGTGCGTCACATAAGCACTTATAAAGTGCATCTTCCACCAAAAGTTAGTAGAGTGGTGTTTTCCTCTAGTACCATGAATGTAGGACATATATTGGTGATACTAGCAATTAATCCCCTAAACGTCAAAACTAAGACTGGTTATATTTTACTCTAGAGTGGTACAAACATACTTTATAGTTTTGCAGAATAAACTATTTGTTGTAACTTTAACCACCCAAAGATAGTTACAAAATATTAAGACCCTGAAAGGTTTTGATAAATTGTATCCGGAAGACATACGACTTTGCAACTAGTATTGCCCTATATTCTCTGTAAGGATAATCTACTTGTGTTGCACAATCAAATAGTAGTATTTGATAAGTTAAACATGTTACTCCCGGATATTATTTATCCTAAAATCTCCATATGAGTAGTAAGATATTTGTATGTAAGACTCTGCATTGTGATAATCTAGTTGATTTGATCACAATATACTTGCCTGAATTCATTTTCGAAAACTATATGGAAGGCATTAGAGCAACAAGACTACACCGGAAGATGTCTGTAGGGGGAGCATGATAAACATTGATCATCATACTTGAGATTTTGAATATCTTAGTCAAACCTAGAAAGTGTTGATACAATGATTATTGCTTAAATTCACCTTGAAGGTTTTACCACTTTAGATCCATTTGGTCGACAATGCTAGGATCATGAAGATCATGCATAAATCCTGATGATCATTACTAAATCGTGAAGATATGCCGACTATCTGTCAAATCTTGATAGTGCAAAATCCATAATAGACTTATATTACTTTATGTTGGTACAGCCATCCCTTGGCGGTCATCTAAGTAGATCCTGGTAGCTACTTCTACCAACCACTCAAAGATTATAGCACTATATGAAGCCTCACTTGAATATGTTTGGCTCAGACGTGTGATTAACCACATCCAGAAGTATTGTGGCATTAATACCACTAACCCCCCCTAATTATCTATGAAGATAATGTTGTTTGTATTACACAAATGCAAATGAGTTATGTTAAGAGTAATATCACGAAGCACATTGCTCCTAAATTTTTTATCGTCGTGAAATCTAGAAGAATAGTGAGGTAAAGATCATGCAAACAAAGTCTTGTGAAAATCTAGTTGATTTATTCACTAAATCTTTGCCTACATCTAGTTTCCAAAGATGCATTAATTCATGGTATTGGAATAAGACGGTTTAAAGAGTTACAGAGATCAAGAGGAGTAAATCCCTGGATCATAACCCTTATCAAATCCTGATGATTTATCCAAAACCTTGAAGATTGGATCCCGAAGATTAAACATTATACTCTTTTCCTTTGTGGGTTTTTTCTGAAGTTTTCTCACATGAAGGTTTTTAATGAGGCAACAAGTGTAATGCAACTTACGAATGTAATGTACTCTTTTCTCCATTCCTTTTTTTCCCTATGGGTTTTTGGAATGAGTTTTTGATGAGACATTTGCATATCATTGTCTATTGCCAAAGGGTGAGTGTTACGAAATCTAATTGTATGGACAAAAGACTAAACCGCCCCTGGAGGACTTTCACCCCCATGGGCTATATATATGAGGACCCTATGTACAACACATACATAGATGAATAAACATATTGGTTCTCCTCTATACTGTGTCTCTCAATTATGTGATTGTTCTTCTTTTTTTTTTACTGAAGATTGTTCTTGTTATTTTACATATCATTTGTTCTGGAGATTCTACCGATGTACTCTACGATTTAACAAACTTAAGGGCTGGAACGAATTTTTACACTAAGATTTATATGTAGATAAACCTCAGTATGACACTATCTATGCTACGTGGGCCTCAAACGGGCTAGGGTGTAGTGCTTGGTACTGTACCAAGCGTATGTGACATGCTTGGTACCAGCAAAAACCAAACCAATTTTGCTAGCACCCGCGCCAAGGCTTGTTCCGGCACAATTCTTTTTAAGTTGCCGGCCCCGTTTCGTAGAGAGAGAGAGTGTGCAAAATACATGATCTTTTTTTTTAAGGAAACCGGCAGGAGATTTGCCCGTTTAAATTAATAAAGAAGAGTTAAGAGACAAGGAATTCAGTATAGGCTAAATTACAGGGGATTAAAAAGCTCCAAACTCTTGGCCCCCGCGAGGGACCAAGATCTACCCTCCTCCTTAATCTGCACTAAGATTTGCTGAGGAGTTGTCACTTTGTTGTTGAAAATTCTCGCATTACGTTCTTTCCAAAGCACCCACGTGATCAGGATAAGGGTCGTTCTTGTGGCCTTCGCAGGGGATCCTTTCCTCTCCGCAACGTTGGACCACCAATCCAGGATGCTCATGCAAGGGGGCCAAGCGGAAGGCTGTAGACTCGCAAAACCTAGCTAGTCTGCCATCTGCTTCCAAATTCTAGAGGAGAAGCGACAGAGCGCAAAAAGGTGGAGGACCGATTCCGGAGTGTGTCTGCAGAGGGGGCAGAGATGCTGGTTCGGCCACCCACGCACTTCTAGTCTATCTGTGGTCCAAAGCTTGTTTTGAATTGCTAGCTAAGCGAAGAATTTGCACTTTGGGGGGGCGTGGGATTTCCAAATGAGGGATTGGAAGTTAGTCCGTATAGATCCTAGGAAAAGCAAAGCGTAGGTGGACTTGGAGGAGTAGATACCGTTCGGGGTTAATTTCCAAACAATCTCGTCTTGGGAGTCGAGATCCGGGTGAATTCGGTTGATTTTGACCCAGAGTCCCACAAACTGGTGAATGTGGTCGACTGATAGGCCCCCCTGAATGTTGATGTCATGCACCCAACGACCATTTTGAAGGCCTGAGGCCACTGTCTTGTTTCTCCTTTTGGAAATTCCAAAAATCAAAGGGGCCAGAGCTTTAGGGTCCTCCCCGCTGAGCCAGGCCAAGTACCAGAAGGAAGCTGTTTGACCATCCCCGAGGGAAATCTCGTTCTTCAGCCAAGAAAGAGGTCATGGTCCCCTTCGATCTGAGGAATTTTCGTTCCACCGAGGTTTGGAAGGGCCTTCCATCGCCGCCATTGCCATCCGAGACGAAGGCCACGGAGAATTTAGAAAGATTGAGTATACCTGCACCACCAAGCTTGGTCGGGCGACACACCGATGCCCAATTGATTTTGCACTTGCCCCCCGAGAAGCTTTCGTAGCCCGCCTAGAGGAAGCGACGTCTAAGACGGTCAAGAGCGCAGAGAACTGACTTGGGGATGTGGAAGACCGTGAGGTAGTAAATAGGGATTGAGGAGAGGACAGATTTGACCAGAGTGACTTGCCCTGCCGGGGTCAAGAAGCGCTCCTGCCAGCCTGCTAGTCTGCTTGCCACTTTGTCGAGAAGGGGCTGAAAGTCCACTCTGCGCAATCTTTTATGGGTGAGCGGCAAACCTAGGTATTTGGTCAGGAAGGACGCTCGGATTACTGGGAAGTCTTGAAGGATGGAGTTCAGGTCTAAGTGATCGCAACGAATCGGGAGAACCGTGCTTTTTTGAAGGTTGGTGCGGAGGCCTGAGGCTTCTCCAAAGTTGCGGATAATCTGGGTGGTCGTTTGAAGTTCAGAGTCGTATGGATTGATGAAAATAGCCGCATCATCCGCATAAATGGAGGTTCTAAGAGAGGCGAAGTGGTCCTCGAGTGAGCCAGGAATCCCATATCTGTTGCCAACTCCAGCAAACGTTGAAGGGGGTCAATCGCCAGAATGAAGAGGAAAGGCGACAGTGGGTCCCCCTGCCTCAAACCTCTACTGTGATTGATCGCCATGCTAGGGATACCATTGAGAAGAACTCTGGACGAGGCCGAGCTAAGAAGGGCAGCTATCCAATTAGTCCATCTGTGGGGGAAACCTTTTTCCTGAAGAAGGTCAAGGAGGTAGTCCCAACGAACTGAGTCGAAGGCCTTTGCAATGTCAAGCTTGAGGAAGAGCGTGGGGGTGTTAGAGAGGTGAAGTCTTCTGATCAAGTTCCGGACATAGATGAAGTTATCGTGGATGCTCCTGGTCTTGATAAAGGCGCTCTGAGCTTGGGAGACCAAGGTGTTGAGGAAAGGCGACACCCGAAGCGCAAGCGTTTTCGCAATCCACTTCCCAAGACCGTGGATGAGGTTGATTGGCCTGAAGTCCTGCACTTTGTCGGCCCCCTCCTTTTTTGGGACTAGCACAATGTTAGCGGTATTAAGAAGGTGGAGATGTGACGAACGGAGGGAGTGAAAGCTATCGAAGATAGCCATTACGTCCGCCTTGATGATTTGCCAACAGGACTTATAGAAGTTTATGGTGAAGCCCTCTGGACCTGGGGCTTTGTCTCCTGGCAGTTGGTTTAAGGCAGATATAACTTCTGTCTCTCAGAAAACAGCCTAAAGACTATGGAGGTCTAGCGGTGGGAGGTTGATGGTCTCCCAGTTGAGGTCCATGCTGCGAGCGGCGGGCGGGGCCAACATTTCTTAGAAGTGCTGATGGATTAAGGACTCTTTCTCTGTGTGCGCGATCGCCCATCCCAGACCATTTTGAAGCTTATTTATGTGGTTTTTGCGTCTCCGACCATTTGCTTTAAGGTGGAAAAACTTGGTATTGGCGTCACTTTCTCTGAGGTTGGTAATGCGGGAGCATTGGCGCTTCCTGGTGCGTTTGATCACTGCCAACCCCATGACTCTCTTCTTGAGACTTGCCCTCAGGGCTGATTCCTGGGGCGAAAGCGCTCTGAAGTCTTGCGCCACGTCAAGACGGAGGATCAGTTCTAAGGTCATGTGGAGGAGGAGCTTAGGGCGAGGGAAGAGATGGCGGCTCCAAGATTTAAGAGCTGATGCCGTGGAAGAAAGCTTGTGGTTCAAACGATGCATCGGCTCCCAGTGACAGAATTGTGCCGCCCAGGAATTCTGGATTGTCTCGAAGAAACCTGGCATCGCAATCCAGAAGTTTTCGAAGCGGAAGGTTCTGGGGCGAGGAGGGCTGCGGATGTTGGACAACAGCAGGGGGCAGTGATCAGAAATAGAGGAAGACAGCGCCTGCAGAAAGAAATCCTCAAAGAGGGAGTCCCATCCTTCGTTGCAAAAAACAACATCGGCCCGACTAGGGTAGGACTCGCGCCATTGCTCCAATAAACTTTCTATTCTGAAGGTGAATTTCTTTTAATTCGCAGGTGTTGAGAGTGTTGCGGAATTGAGCTAGGCGTCGCGGATTGAAGTTGGTGTTGCTTTTATCGGCAGCGTGATAAATGAGGTTGAAATCGCCCAGGATCAACCAGTTTGTTCCCGGGGGCGGTTTAGAGGAGACGATTTCTTGGAGGAAGGCCCGCTTATTGGAGCTTCGGGAGGGACCGTACACTGTAGTTAGACGGAAAGCCGAGTTGCACTCTTTTAAGGTCACAGACGCCGAGAGGTTGTAAGACGATTGGTGCACGTTAGTGATCTCAATGAAATCTTCATTCCAAAGGAGAAGGATCCCTCCCCTGGTGCCCGCCGCTGGTTTAAAGGCGAAGCTCCGTAGGTTGAAACCCCCGAGGGAATCGACAAGGCATTGGTCAACTTGGCTTAACTTGGTTTCCTGAAGGCAGGCGAGGTGGCAAGTTGTGGAGATGAGTGTCTCACGCACTGAGTCTTTCCTGGCCTGGGTGTTGAGCCCGCGCACATTCCAACAGATAATGCTGAGGTTAAGGCTGGCCATTGAAAGTATGATCCGCCAAGGAGGGGATGGCCCAGTAGAAGCCCTGAGCATAAACGGTACAAAGAGGAGCATAGCAGAGAGCTGTACAAAGGGTTGACACTGGCTGAAGGTCTTCTGTCAGGTCTTGTGCAAGCCAAGGAGTGGGCTGACGAGTGGAATTGGGTGTTGGACTACCTCTGGAGACAAACGAAGCTGCTCCACAGTAGAAAGTCCCTATGCTTCGAGGATCTGCCACCTGAATTGGGATCTTGCATCCTCTATTGTGCTGCCTAGCCAGCAAACAGATGATCAGAGTGGTCTGCACCCAAAGGCCTAACAGCGAAGGGAAAAGGGAGCCTAACAGAACTAGTCCCGGTCCGGGAAGACTGAGAAACCGAAGGCGACGACGAGCGACAGTAGCAGCTACATAGAAGGAGCTTCAGGGGGACAACGCGCTCGCCAACGCAAAGCAGAGAAGCTAGGGCAGGGAAAGAGGGGGGGCCCTGAGAAGAAATCCATCCAAGCACCGGAGCAAAAACCAGAAGAGGAGAAAGCAACATGGCATCCTTGAAATACTGAACAACCTTGAGAAGCAGCAGTCTTACAACCTTGAAGAGCAGTAGTCTAACAAAGTACAGAGCCGAAAGAGACGGCGACAAAGAAGCAAAAGCTGGGGGGCCCTGGGAAGAGACCCGCCCTCTAGCCAGCACTACAACAGACAGACGAGACGACCAGTCGACCGGGAACATCAACAGACTTACAGAGTGCAGAGCAAAAGAGGAGGGCGAAAGTGAAGCAGAAGTAGCCAGAGTAGTGTGGGTGTTGAGCATGTTCCAGACTAAACCAACCGCAGCTGCTGGGAGACCCCTTCACTAGGCCGCCTCCACCAGGGCACCCGGAAGAGGAGCCGAGTCCCCAGGGGTGCTCATGGGGGCCAGGACCACCGAGCCCAGGCCCTCAGAGGAGCACTGACCTCCCAGCTTTGCAAGGGTGTTGTTTGCAGCCGCGGTAAGATGACAGTCTAACTTGAAGAGGTCCGAGAGGGCGGCGATAGAGTCTGGCGGGAGGGGGGCCTTGAAGGAATCCATGTAGACTTTGAGCGCCTCGTCCGTAAGCGGTTGGTCCTTTGGAAGGGTGCCGAGTTTGTGTGCAAGGGCCTCTCCGGCCGGGCAAAGATGGAACGACCTTCGCTTGACCGCTAAGCGAGCACTGGCTCGAAGCTGACATTGCCGCACGGGCAGCCACGCTGATTGGCGAAGAGACACAGTAGGGGCTGCAAGGATCGACGGAGCCGGCTTGGAGAACAGCGCCAGGTTGAGGGCTTCGAGTTGGCTAGGCGCTGTGGCTTGCCTTGGAGGAGACTGGACAGGCGACCAGCCCAAGTTAGGGGTCCTCTCACCAGATCCCTGCTCTTCTAGGGGAGACTCGAGCTGGTAGGGCATTGAAGCTTGGCTTGTTGAAGGTGGGACAGGCTGAAGACCCAGGGCAGGGGGCCTCTCTCCAACAGATCCTTGCGCGACTGGGAGAGGCTGGGCTGAGCAGACAGGAAGAATGGCCTTCTTACTAGGGGTTGCGGACCAGCTCCCAAGAACCGGCGTGGAGAGCAGCTCATCCGGAGATTGAGGAGCACCGGGCAGCACCTCAGCAGCTACACCCAGACTTGGGGCTGAAAGGGAGCCGAACTCCACATTAGCCTGGAGCGGAGGGTCGCCGAACGCCCCCAAACAAGGGGCTAAGGGGGAGCCCGACACCGTATTAGCCTGGAGCGGGAGGATGTGGTCGATGATGAACTCTTGGTCTGGACCAGCCTGCGGGGAGGGAGGTACAATGAGGCGGTCCACTGCTTGCTTGAAGGACGCCCAAGATGGCTTGGGCCTCTTGGCAATCGTAGAACCGGAAGTGAGGCCGAGCTGTGAGGCAGCCTCAGAAGCCGCCTTGACGTAGGCCTCCGCCTTGAGCAACCAGGCTTCCCTCGCCTCCTCGAATGAAGGAGTTGGGGCATCGGTCTGGGATTGGCCATCCTTGAAGAAATCATGAAGAGCAGCCCGTAGGGAATTGGCGTAGGAGGCAAAAAGCTCCTAGAGGGCTTGATCAGTGCTGACTGCACCTTGCCCCAGTGGCTGCGTAGGGGGGGCAAGGCTGGCAGGTCCCAGCGAAGTGGAGCCGAGGGGGGCAGCCAGATTCCGGGGCGACAAAGCCCGATGCCGGCCGCCGTTCTCATCGCTCCGTAGTGTCCCGACGGGAACACTCCGGATCCGACCGAGCAGTATGGCGCTGAAGACGCCTTGTTGTCGGTCTTGTAGTCTCCACAGTTGTTGCGGTTGTAGCGTCCCTGGTCATTGTCATTTGCCGCCATTATTCTTGTGTCTTCGGGTCAAGATGGAGGGGTGGTCGTCGTGGGCCGAACGACTGGGGGGGGGGTCATCGAAGACCGCGGGAGGAACGGCTGTCCTCAGCAGGGGGTTCTTCTATCTCCTCTGTCTCCTGCCGAAGAGGGTGGTGGGAGGTGTGGCTCGGTCCGTCCTTCGCTTCCGGCGTGCCGTCAAAGCCCCCAAGTTCCAGGGGAGACTAGTTGTTGTAGGCTCGTACGGGACGACGTCTGCTGCCGACAGGAAGTTGTCAAGGGGAGCGGCGGTATGGTCCTCAATGAAGTCAAGGTGAATGAGGACCCTGTAGGTGAGCCCTCGCCGCCATTTGTCTAAGGCACGAGAACTCGCTGCAGGCCGACTGGAAGCTTCACCTCGCTGCATGAAGGTGATCCAGGTTACCTTGGGGAGCGAGCTTGGGTTGGACGTCCAGGCCCAGAGATTGAGGGTGCGCGTATCCTCCTTGCTTGCCGAAACATCTTCAAAGGCTTGCAGGGAACATTTCTTCCCCACAAGACGCTCTGCCACTTCCGAAGTCCAGCGAACATCGGGAGACCTTCCAAGCAGAGGCGCACGCGGAAGAACATCGCGGCTCCGAAAGCGTGGCTCACTGACCTCTAAGGTCGCACGTGGATCTCCAGGGCTTCGTGATGGAACTTCTTCGCCTCCCGGACTCTGTCCCTGGTGTGCTTGCTGATGAACTTGAGGAGGAAGGCTTCCGGGTGGTGGAGAGAGACAGCCACTTCCTCTCGGGGTAGACCAAAGCGGCGTCGGACCGCCTCGGCCACCACTCTGTCGTCGGCGCTGACGTCGCCCCGCAGCACCCAAGCTACAAGGGCGGTGGCCTCCCACTCCTGACGGGCTCTGTCGAGGTGCGGGGAGCCATTGACAACACAGTAGTCCTCCCCTGGACGGGTGTCCGGAGCACCGAGAAAAGACATGGCCGGGGCAAAAAGCTTGGTGTGTGTCAGCCTGGAGGGGGGGTGCAGGGGAGCTAGCAGTCGAGACGGAGGAGCGCAAGGAAGTTGCAGCCTGCGCCGGCACTCCTTTGCTCGATGGCCTGAGGCAGAGCAGAGGAAGCACCGGATGGGGTCCCGGCAATTGGAGACTTTGTGGTTGCGCGAGAGACAACGGAAGCATCTGCCGGCTGTTTTGTAGAGGAAGGAGGCTGCAGGAGATGTGGGAGGCCTGGGGGGGACCCAACGGTCTGCTGCTCGCCACCATCGATGTTTCATCACTTCTTGCCAGCCAACTTCAATTCCTGGATCAGCGGCTTTGGGGGCTCTGGTGGGGGGATCTGCGTCTTGCTCGAGGAAGCTTCGATGGGATGCAGGGGGAGGTGAAGATGGTCTTGCCAGCCATCGTGACTAGCTCGTGGAGAATGCTATTGAGCTTGGGGAAGCTGCAGACGGGAAGGCTTGCAGATCGCCCAGAGCAAGAATCGCAGCCGAGGGCGCTTGCTGGTCGAGGGCAAGAATCGCAGCCGCCCTCGGTGGGGCTTGGCGTTGAAGGATTTGCACAAAGGTAAGGGGGGTCTTCAATGTCCCATTCTTGGGGCCGGTCGAGAGAGGAGCAGATCCGGAGAGACCGCTGCAGGGAGGCATCGGGGCAGGCGCTGCGTGGCTTTTGCAGGAGGCCGACGGAGCCAGATTGGGAAGGCCACCTCCGGGACAGCGAAGAACCGAAGAACTGGGCCAAACCAGATCTGGATCCGGGGCCGGAGGGCTTGGGGGGATGAGAGAAGGGCCTAAGGGGCGGGAGGTGGTAGAGGCGGGCAATGGGAGCGGTGGAGGGGCGGAAGGTGGGCTGGAGCCGTGGCAGCCGGCAGGTAGGGCTCGGAAAGGGGAAAGGGGGTGGCGGCGGGGGGTGGGGAGGAGCAAGAGAGGAGAGCGGGAGGGGGAGGTTGGAGCATGCTGATGGACTAGGGAGGGGCGGGGGGGGGGCGCTAGTGCCGAGTAAAAAAATACATGATCTAAGAAGCAAACTTAGCACCTTGGTCATGCGCCAATGATGAAAAAAGTTAGTGTCCTACGATGAGCTTGTAGTTTTCAACAAGCATGGGAAGCCTACTATTACTATGCATTTTTTTCAAGCTTCACCGACAACGTTTGATCGGTTTGTTTGGGATTTTCTGGAATTTGGTCCGTTACGTCTGGTTTACCGAGTGTACGGATGATTGTGTGAGCCAATTTTTAACTCTTTTTCAAACAAAGGAAATATGAGAGAGACTGGCCTGCCACAAAACGGAAACGCTTCGTGGTTCGCGTGCACGACGCCCCAGCCGTCCGCCCGCCCGCACCGCTCGTCCTTCTTCCGAGCGCTTGCCGACTTCGACCAGGCCACACCTGACACCTGCATGTCCGCCTATGAGCGTCCGTCCAGCCACCACGTGCATCATACGCAGGGACGAAGCTAGACTTTGAACCTCCCAAACAATGATCTGAGGTCCAAGGTTCAGCGAAAAATACCTGTTAAAAATCAAAACAAGAAACATAAAATGCTAACTAAAATATCACATTGGGCCAACACTGGCTTCGCCCTGATCGTACGCGTACAACGAAAAAAATCGTTGTGTGCACATATAGCATTGCTAGCCACAAAAAGCTGTGCATGGAGTGACATGGTATATTAACATTATCTGTATTGAAGGATTTAATGCAAATGATCTATAACGTATGGACATGACGAGCGATCTTCATCGTTTGATAAAAATCGAAGAGCTGGATCAACAAAAAATTCAATACAGATGATCTACCGTGTCCATCTATCACAAAACTTCAAATAGTGGATCTCTGTAGTAATTTACCGGAGAGGATCCGGGTCCGTGACATGGTAGACCGCGTTCCCTGGTCCATTTCCCGATGCCAATGCCAAAGTCATCGTCGTCGTCCTTAATCCTTCCGATAATCATCAACCCAAGGTAGCAGCACAGCGAGCTGTGCAAGCCATGGCGGCGTCAAGAAAGCCCATCGCGTCCCTCACGATGCGAGAAGCGCTCAGCTCCGTCGCTCTCCAAGGCGACGACGGCATCCCCCTCCCGTGGGACGTCATCAGGGCCAAGATCGCCGAGCTGCTCCGCTTCCTCGCCTCGGCGCCCCCGGCGCTCGCCGCGGGGCTCGGAGAGTGGGCGACCGCGCTTGCACGGTGGGCTCGCGCAGCCTTCGCCGTCGCCCTCCCGGCCGCGGCCGTGGTGGCATTCCTGGTCGTCTGCTGCTGCTGCTGCGGGTACTACGCGGCCGGCGGAGAGGGCCGGACGGGGAGGAGGCTGACGGCGTCGGGTGCGACGGGCCGGTTGTGACTTGTGAGCGGGGTATTTTTTTTTATCGGTAACTATTTTTTACCGGGAGTCCGATACAGGCGATAGAACCGTAAATCGGAAAATTTCGACTGAAAATTAAAAAAAAAAATGAAATTTTCAGATTTTAAATTCAAAAAAAAAATCAAATTCAAACAAAAATCATCAACAGAGCTAGTTAGCATGGTAGCAAGATTAGGATGGGCTTGTATTACTTCACTCATTCATCAATTGAATAAAATCAAGCAAATTTGATTTTTTTTTTTGGAGACAAAATTCATTCAAACTATAAATTTCGGATCCGATTTGAATGGCTACCGGGGGAGGCCGATAGAAACGATAGATCCAATATATCGGCGATAATCGGATGATTTTTAAATCCCTGCTTGTGAGGTACGATCGCGACGCTGACGGATGGCACAAAGGAGGGATCTTCAGCATGCACCACAACAAGCCAGTTTTTTTAAGATAATGGGAGAGAAAACTTCTTTGGTATTGTATTCGAGGATATGCAGCTCAAAGTTTATTATAAATAAGCCGTAAAAACATAATCCAATGGCAAAACAAAAGCCGTAAAAACAGTAAACACCCTTATGAAAATAAACAATGACATAAAAGTGCATCAAACATCTTGAAGTCTATTACATAGCTTTCACCTATTCTTGCTAAAGATCTCCCTTGTAATGACCTCTAATGTTTTGTTCCTAGCTATCAAGGCCCCTCTCCTTCCTTAGCATTGCAAAACTGATCAAGAGTGGATTCAATGGATACATCTGAATATAATCTGCAGAGGATGATCAATAACTTTTTTTTTGTCAAAAATGACAACATTACGACATAACTAGATAGACTAGCGTAGTGCAGTCGTCCCCACCAAAATAGTTGCTTTTAAATCCGAATTAAGACATACTAACCAGTTCTCAAAGATATTTCGAACCGTATTCGGACTGTTAAGATTAAAAGCAATTTTGACTATACGTCAAGCAAAATGGGCAAAGCGACAATCAAAAAACAAATATTGTATAGTCTCATTTAATCATAAAAACAACAATTTGTGTCACCTCTCCAGTTCCATTTTAATAAATTATTCTTAGTCAAAATAACTCATGTACAAAGGTACTATAAGAAAAAATTTATCCTAAAGGGTACTTTAACTTTCCATAACTTTTGACATTGAAAACGACAATTGGTGTCACCCAAAACAGCATACATAGATTTGACTGAAAATTGTCTATTCCTATGTAAATTCTATCGAACCGTATCCTTATCCATGGTAAGATGAGCATTGACTATTATCACCACAAGATTATTGAAAGCAAGCAAATTTAGGCCAATAATTGCTCTCCTAGAACTCAAATTTAAAGACGTAGTACCTAAAACAAAGCATGTTTCTTCCGAACTACCCTAACAAGCCGATTGTGTGCTAGCTTAGCTTAGCTTGCCTTTCAGTACATATTGGCCATCTGTGATGCACATCAGAATGTTCTAATATCTCTCTCTCTCTCCGCGTTTGAATCATCTTATGTTTTTAATCCTTTTTGTATATATGATTGTAGATTGTATATTTCTTTCGTGATTTGTTTAAATGAAACCCTCAAAACATCCTTGTGTATACGTCCGATTGATTTGCACCCTAGCAGATGGATTACATAGATTTCCTTGTGTATATATCCGATTGATTTGCACCGTAATAGATGGATTACATAGATTTGCCGCACCGTGATTTTCCGCCAAGTCAACGTTGCTGGCTTTTCGCCGTTTCTTACCGGTAACCGGTCAGAATTCAGAAACTATCACTGAACCACCACCGGAGCTTACTAATGCAGAATAGGACTTAAAGTGGATTGCAGACTTGCAGTTCACTTCAGACTGAAAATAACTACAGATCACTTTAGTCCATAGATACCATTTGCTTTTGTTTCACGTTAGTTTCCTAGTGGGAGCATACATGACATCTAAGAAAGCTATGCTTTAACTGATTGATTTGTGCTTAGTGTTCACCATTGGACATGCATGTACATCATATATATGGAGACTTTTTTCTTCAGTTTAATGGTGAACCTGCACACACTTGTCTGAAGTCTGAAAATTCCTGTAAATTACAAATTTACCATTCTGTCAATGCTTTCCCTTTCTTTCTGCTCAAAACAAGGACAGAACATGCCAAGACGAAATCAGAGAAATCATATCTCTGGTGCTCTTTTTCAGTCACTTAAGCAGCTGAAATAATGACTAGTTAAAAATCTCCTGCCAAAAATCTCGTTCCAAAAGAGGAGATCTCTTAGCCAACTACGTTCCCTAATGAACACAATATGGTCTATCAGTAGCACTAATTTAGGACACTGGTACAGTGATACTTAGTCTAGAAGCTAGTAATAGAGGCCCAAATCATGAAGATCTCATAGCCTTTTCCAAATCAAACACCAGGCTCCTAAAAGGGCCAAGATGCACAACCTAAAGAACTACTTGAACTATATGCCAGTACCTTTTACTCAATAGATATTGAGCTTTTGATTCACAAAAGTTGACCTTAAAGCTAAGTCACATCAAGTAGTTCAAAATTCGCATTCAAATGTTCAACTACATTGAAGTTTTGTACTTTTCACATGAAGCTGTAAAAATTATTTTTTACATGGCAAAAGCAAAATGAATCAATTGTACCCCACCACTTGGTGATAGATGATCCTAGCAGCGGGACAGATGAGTAGACATAAATGCACATCACTGACATCATTATTAGCATCTACTGAAAGTCTGAAACTCAAGATATATATATATATATGAAAAGAAGGGCCATGCATACGTACATTTTTCCTTTTATCAAAATATGTGCACGCGTGTTTTTTCTTCTATAATAATATTCAGAAAGATAGCACAATAAAAGATGCAACAAGGCTTCCACTGAAGAATCACAAAAGAAAATTGAGCTCTTGTTAAAAAAGGCCTTGAACGACATGTAGGCCAGTACAACCTACTACCTTTCCCTGATCAAAGCTTTGAAGCAATCCAGAGGATTTTTAACTTCACCAAACCTTTGGTAGATTCATGCCTTGATGCTGAAGTTCGAGCACTTGATGGAGCCCCTTGCAATGTCAATCTCAATCAGGTTGTCCTCCTCGCTGATCTCCGACAAGATGTCCATGAAGTCCCTCTTGTCAAGCACCAAATCCGGCAAAAACTCGGCGAGGAGGTCCTGCTCCTTCCATGCACATTGCCCCCCTTGCCCCACATAATGCCCATCAACAAGGGAGATCTCAATAAGGCTCTCGTCGTCGTCGTCGTCGTCATCGTTGTCAGACATCGAGCCCTCCTCATTGCACTCTTCGCTCACCGGGCAATCTGAATACTCCGATAGGCTTCCTGTCAAATCCTCCGGCGCTTCATCGGCAACCTCATCTTGTGGCACAGTGTTCTTCTCTTGATGAACAGCCTCCATGGAAGGGAGAGGCTTAGCGTTGTGGCTGCTGGCTCTGATCAATTGCCTAAGGTTGGAGAAGAGCAAGGAGAGGCAAGTGGAGATAACCAGCACCAGCAATGCAAGGGAGGATGTGGAGAAAGAAGAAGAAGAAAAAGAATACATACTGTAAAGGCTACATGAAATGAGTAGGAGAGTGAGTTGTATGGCCATTTGGGAGCTGGGAAGCATCAAGAATTTCTCACGGGGGCAAGAGCTTTAGTGGCCCAAATGATGCAGTGATGCTAAAGAAGAAAGAAGCCATAATGAGACAAGTATGAAAGAGGGAATTGCTGCTGCTCCGTCACTTCCTTTACAACAACAAACCTGCACAGGGAAAATCAAAGGTCGTGTGCTTCTCTATCAAATGGATTTGTGAATTGACACAAAGAGGAAAAGGACAGGAGGAGGAGGAGTAGGGATCACCATGCCGAGTGCATCTGCAGAAATATTTTATCTGAAACTGATGGATGTAAAGGTAATTGTAACAGTTAATGCTTAGAAAACTGAAACTTTTTGATGAATTGTTACCAGTGCATACAGTGTCTTTTGTAGCACTAGGTTAAGGTAACTGTTGTCTTTGCATCATGGTCAGAGTTTGAAGTGCTGCATGGCAGAAATATTTAAGGTGTGGTCCATGGCACTGCCTATAGGATGACAACATGTAAGGCAGGGTTTTTGGGCTCCAATGAGCTTAGAAATAAGAGGATGCCATGTGCATGGAGTAAATTAAAGTTTAACACATGGGCCTCACCTAGCTATTCATTCATTTCTTTCACTCTCTCTTCCTCTTACCTTATCAAAAGCAGCATTTTACTTTGTTCATGAAAGGTGAAACTGTAATGAAATTTCTCCCCTTTTTCCAGCCCTCTTTCCCTCTGCAGTTAAAGGTGCCCAAATCTCATGATTTGCTCCATTCCTCCTTTTTTCCTTTAGAAAAATAATCTCTGAAAATCTTATTAATACAGTAACTTGCCAATTTCTAACACCTCAATATTTTTTTGTAGTGACTGATTGCTACACAAAATTGACCGACAGAGCTAGATGTCCTGATATCTCGGTATAGTCAAGCGTAGACAAGAACATGTAGAAGTGTAATATACTTTTCTATTCTCTAATGGTTCAAGTCTTTTGACTAATCAATTCGAGCATAGGATCAAATCTTCACACTATCAATTGAAAATTTGGAATCCTATGATGTCCACAAACAAAAACTCTATTTCTTCTTGAGTTGCATCAAGCAATGGTGTAGAATTTCGGGAATAATAGTGTGTGTCGCTTAGGACCTCACACCCTTTATTTATAGTGCTAAATATTACAATCTGACTCGCACATGATTTGGACTCTTAGACTCGCACACGACTTAGACTCTTATATAAACTCTAATATCTCCAACCCTCCCCTTCAAGATGGGCACAAGATAACAATTATGTTCATCTTATTACATATTGAAATATCATTACTAGAATCTATCAAAACCTACCATCCATCGATTCCATAGCTAATACCATTACAAAGACCAAAAGTTAATCACCATCAATACTACCAGGGACGTCACCGAATCCATCTCCACCATCTACCAGCTGTCCTGACCTCAACCTCCTCTTCCTCTACCCTCATGCTTCAACCACTCCTGGCCTCCACCACCTCTACCCGCACGCCCCTAGTCTCGGCCTCCACCACCTCTACTTCTACCACAGACCATTACACTTGACTCCAGTCCCAATCTTCTTCCGGACCTCTCCAGCAACACTATCTCTGGTACTCATACCAACACCACTGCATGAGCAGTCTTCTCCTCCTATCTTCCATACCTTCTGTTTTAACCTCCGACATTGTCACCACCTAAGCTTCCTCCACCACCAACAGTTTCACCATAGCAATCAACAACAACTTAATAGAAAACTCCTCCACCACCAAGCCAGCAGCAAGAACACTGAACAAACGCATCATCATCTCTCTCCTTTCCCCAACACAGTACACATAGCCACACCAGATCCACCGATCTAGATCCACACCAGATCCCACTCAGCCACACCAGATCCTCCACTGATCTGGATCCACACTAGACCCCCCTTAGCCACATCAGATCCTACAACATAGCAGCAGGCCCAACCGGTCCAACTGTTGCGACCGATGCACTGGCCGGTCCGACCGGTACAATGACCAATCCGACCGCACTGGCCGGTTGGTCGGTGCAATGACCAGTTCGACTGATCCAGCAGCAAGAACACTGAACAAACGCATCATCATCTCTCTCCTTTCCCCAACACAAGACACATAGCCACACCAGATCCACCGATCTAGATCCACACAGATCCCACTCACCACACCGGATCCTCCATCGATCCGATCCACACTAGACCCCTTAGCCACATCGATCCTACAACATAGCAAAGAGCCCAACGGTCCAAGCTATTGCGGCCGATGTAATCGGCCGTCCGACCGGTACAATGACCAATCCGATCAAGACGGCGGTTGGTTGGCGGTGCAATGACCGATTCGGTCGATCCACAATCGGTCCAACCACGGAAAACGCTTCCGACTACATCTGATGCAACTGAACAAAATGAGGATTGATTCCATAGATTTGCTATTAGAGATAAGTTAGGTATCCCTTCTGGATATGGCAGTGGCAGGTTACTAGATAAGTCCCTTCAGGACACTTAGGAATTAGGAAGAGATTGGTTTTCGGAAAGGATTGTATTAGAGTTCTTGTTAGCTAAAGAGGGTCAGCATCCACTATATAAGGATGATGTGTTTTATCATTGAAGGCAATCAAGAAGTTTCGTTCCAATCTCCCTCTCCAATCCTCTCATTCTTGACCTCTGCTACACCCTATCCCCCGCATGATCTCTATCCAGAGAGCTTGCTCTCTGTTACTGAGTCATGGCTCCAAGGAAGAAGCCAGGGCCAAAGCCTCATACGACTCACGATTACCCGATTCGTTTGCTTGGTCATGACAACTTGGTATCAAAGCCAAGCGTTGTGCATTACATCATGTCAAGCAACGATGAAACATTAGACGTCGTGGTTGTGCATCTTGTGGCCATCATGAAGAAGCTTGAGAATTCGGATGTCGTCGAAGCCAATTTGATTTATCTCAACAACCAACAAAAGCCGCACCATTTGGCCATTGGTTAGCTAGAGCAGGGCAAGGTGAAGCTGATTACCGATGGCCTAGGCGACGACATCCTACCGAAGCTAGTGAAGACCCTACGGCAGGCGAGTGAGGTGACGGCAAATGATGGACACACATGAGTTCCCAGGTTCTACAAGCTGGAATTTCCAATGTTTGATGGAAAGGAGGATCATATCCTCTTTCGTGGATAAACTATTGCGAATAGTTCTTCCGCGAGCAATGAACCATGGAGGACGAAAAGGTTTGGTTGGTGGTATACCACACGACGGGAGTTGCACAGCTATGGTATAGCCGAATCAAACGTGAGATGGCGACTGTGTCGTGGAAACGCTTTAGCGAGATGGTGCACCTTCTCTTTGGTCCTCCACTACGCCATAACCCTTTGAGGGAACTCATCAACCTAAAGCATACAAGAACAGTGCAAGAGTAGCAAGATCAATTTCTAGCACTCCTTAGCCATGTAGGACCACTGTCGGAAGAGCAACAAGTCCAGTCATTTACAGTTGGTCACTACCAGAAATCGTTTATTTTCCGAGTGCCTACATGTTTCCTGAGTGTCCGCACAAAAACACTCGGAACGGTCCCGAGTGTTTCATAAGACACTCGGAACAGGAGTCAACACTCGGTAAAAGTTATTCTCCCGAGTGTTTTTTTGTTTCCCGAGTGTAATCCTGAACACTCGGGAAAGTACTGA
This sequence comes from Phyllostachys edulis, assembly GCA_036346405.1. Classification (NCBI taxonomy): domain Eukaryota; kingdom Viridiplantae; phylum Streptophyta; class Magnoliopsida; order Poales; family Poaceae; genus Phyllostachys; species Phyllostachys edulis. Next base: position 30,054,880 of record CM070568.1, on the reverse strand, counting down.
ATTCTGGTAGTAGGTTTACAAGGGGTGCTATGAATCGACGTAGAACTGCAAGCACCAACTAATCTAGAGATTGCCATGAGTCTAGCACGAGCATACGAACTTCGTGTTCAAATAGCCATGCAACCGAACCAAGGAGGAGCAAGAGCCAGGGGCGCCACTATAACCAGCTCGACGACGACCATGGGAGCAGGGCTGACGCAGCACGCCGTGGCAGCAAAAACACCAGCGCCTGCTTCCACAGGCGCTCTTCCAGGTCGGCTTCCGCGACGAGTCCTGACACCAGAGGAGATGAGAGCGCGTAGGGAAGCAGGGCTGTGCTATAATTGTGACGAGAAATTCTCGCCACAGCACCGGTGCAAACGATTGTTCTATCTCTGGGCACCGTCAACCGGTGTTGAGGACGAAGGTGCACAGGAAACGGAAATTGCAGATCCAGAGATATCGTTATATGCATTAGCGGGTGCGCGACCTCAAAAGCGCAACCATGCAGTTGGCTGTAAAAGTGGGAAACATTGATCTCATCGCTCTTTTGGACGGATCAACCCATAATTTTATTGCCGAAGAGGCGGCAGCCAGGGCCGGTGTGGCTTTACAGCCACGCGCAAGCATGAACTTGTTAGTGGCAAACAGAGATCACCTAGCCAGCAACGGAAGATATCCAGCCGTGGGACTTCGCATCGGGTAAGAATACTACAGCATCGATCGCTATGCAATTCCACTGGACGGTTTCGACATAGTACTCGACGTGAAGTGGCTATGAACATTAGGCCCAATTCTATGGGATTTTGAGCGTCTCCAGATGTCATTCAAGCGCGACGGCAGAAGGGTTACTTGGCATGGCTTGGCCGCACGACGACCGAAGGTGTTCTCATTGGGATGTACTGGCCAGGATGTGATGACCGAGCTCCTCGATGAATTTGATATCATTTTTGCCGAACCGCGGGGGCTCCCACCCTCCCATTCCATGACCACCATATGCATCTCCTACCTGCCACAGAGCCAAATAGCGGCGCATCCTTATCGCTACGTACAACACCAGAAGGATGAGTTGGAACACTAGTGCAATGACATGCTCATTCAGGGCATCATCCGCAGGAGTTCCTTGGCATTCTCCGTGCCCATGTTGCCGGTCAAGAAATAGCATGGGTCCTAGCGATTTTGCGTGGATTACCGGGCATTAAATACGAAGACAGTAAAGAATAAATTTTCGATTCAGGTGGTGAAAGAATTACTTGATGAACTGCAAGGTGCTAAGTTTTTCATCAAACTTGATCTCCGATATGATTACCACCAAGTGCGAATGTATCCACCAGACATCGAGAAGACCGCGTTTCGCACACATTAGGGTCTCTTTGAGTTTCTAGTGATGTTGTTCAGTTTGACCAACACGTCAGCTACTTTCCAAGCACTCATGAATGCAGTTCTCCAACTATTTCTCCGTCGATTTGTATCGGTGTTTTTTATGACATACTCATCTACAGCCCCTCTTGGGCCGACCACCTGCGCCACGTACGAGTCATTTTCAAGCTTCTTCAGCAACACAATTTTTTCTCAAATGGAGCAAATGTTTTTTCGGGGACTCGTTAGTCTCATACTTGGGATATATCTCTAGAGATGCCGTGGCTATGGACACTCAGTTGGTTCAGGCCGCCCTAGATTGGCCTATGCCCAAGACCGTTCGCGCCCTTCATGGTTTTTTTGGGTTTGGCAGGCTACTACCGCCATTTTATTCAAGGCTTTGGCATTCTCGTGGCTCCGCTCGCTCAGCTTCTCAAAAAGGAATTGTTCATATGGTCAGATAAGGCCCAATAGGCTTTTCAGGACAACGACAACGGTTTCGAGGTAAGGGTTTGCTCGGGTTAGGATTTGGGATGGATTGTTTCTGATACCATGTAGAATTTCGAGACTAGTTGTGTGTGTCCCTTAGGACCCGACACCCTTAATTTATAGTGCTAAAGATTACAATTCGACTCGCACACGACTTGGACTTTTAGACTCACACACGACTAACAACTTGGACTCTTATCTAAACTCTAATATCTTCAACAAATGGTAACTAGCCCTGTAGATAAGGTAAGATACAAGATTAGACGACACATCAATGCACTGAGTCTGGAATGCTCCTCCTTAATTACCTCAATCTAATCTTTTGTGAAGCCCTCGTAGTATTATATCTACAATGTCAAAGAGTTGGGTTGCAAAGTAGCACATCAGACAAGTATGTAAGATAAAAAAGCACATTTCTCGCCGACAACATACCTTTGAATTCAAACACTTAGCATCCCTTAGCCTCCCCAGGCTACTCCAAAAGCCTATCTGTTACCAGGGTCCAAGAGACCAGGATTAGGGGTGGATATCGAGTCAGATAGTTGTTTTACCGAACTTTTCTCCTTTTCTTGAAATTGATGCAGATTGATTGAATACTATTTTATTTATAGTTTGGAAGTATTTTTAGAACCGAGCTAACAAGCCGAGCCAAAGTGAAATCTAATTTCATTTGAAATTGACTCATGTTAATGTTTAACCAAATAACAAGTCTAATTAAAGCAATTTTCAATTGAGCCAATGAGCCCCACTAACAAGCTTTTTTTCCACCCCTAACCAGGATGGATGTAGAACTAAGAACAATAATATATATGCTAATATATCAACTAGTATATGTAATTATGTACACATAACAAGGTAGACTGATAGACTACAGCCTTTACATTATCCTGGTGGTTTACGCGTGGACACATATTTCTTTTCTGTTAAACAGGAATGCCGAGGTGCAAAAGACTGAAACTTTTAATTTGAATATACTTTTTCAGATAGAACTTTGAAGTAATGGAGGATGTAAGTGAGAAATTTTCTTTTCAGCATTAGGTGGCAATGGGTAGCGGGGGGAATGATGCATCAAAAGCCAACAACCATGAAAGTAAGGTCACACAAGCTCTCATTATTACTGAACTTTCTGCGGAAAACGAAAAGGCAATTTTCTATCACTAATGCTAGACCTTCTGCACAAACAGAAAGGGACATTTCATAGAGGCATCAATCATTCGTGTTCCATGAACTCGAGCGGAAGGCGCCAAACCACAAATCTCGACAAATAATCCAATCATTCTTGCAGTCCATAAGCACAGAGGGTCTAATCCACTGTGTAGCTGATCCTATCTTCTTCCATCTTGTTCTTTCCATCTGTGGGCCCTATATATATATTTTAAAACAATGTGGGTCCTAAAATTAATATGATTATCAAACACATTCTTTAAGTGGACATCTTAATGTTGTCTAGACTTGATTCATCCTTGTATCTGGCTGGTAGTCAGTCCTTTGGTGCTCGAATTATGTTGTCTTATCTTGATTCATCCTACTATCTAAGGTAATTATCTTTTCGATAGTCAAATTACATTGTTTATCATTTCTTTCAAGTCTCATGGGGATTATATGACAGTAGAAATCACAAGCACTACACTTCTAACAAGTAACAACCACAAGAGAGACCATTTATTCCTAATTTCAGCAGTATGATGTGGCTAGCTTGTCTGATTTTTTTTTCAGCTTCTCTGAAAAATATTGAGCTGTTTTCATTTTGATGCAGAAACGGTTTCAAGTGCTAATTCAAAAACAATACCGGGTAAGTGCCTGCATGCTTTTTGTTTGGAAGCTATACATTGTAGTACATGTAAGAGTAAATAATTCAAGGGCAGCTGTCCTTTCCCCCTTTCCTTTCACGATGGAAAAGTTAGCATTGCGCTTCCGTTATTATGAACTTCACATGACCAAAAAAAAGAGTACTCCAATTCAAACAAACCATCAACTAAAGATCCAAGACACTTATTTCTTTCAGCAATAGATCATCTGCCTGGAGCTTAGGGTCCCCAAGAAATCATCAGAACTTATCAAATTTGACGCTGAAGTGCTATTGTACTGTAAATTCAAAAGTATCATCCTTCGTACCAACAATTGGGCATTGTTTATGAGGCATTATTTGTAGCATCCTTTCCTGCATATTGTAGAACGATATGATTGGCCACACAATTATCTCCTTGTATTGCTTGACAATATATAGTGTTACATGTACACATGAAGGGAATAGTTTGAGATCCTTAATTACAGGAGATGTTGGAGAGAAAGGGGACCAAACTATAGCATGTACAGCTGGTGCAAACCGTGTGCACAAATCTATTGAGCATGCAGCCGTGATTGACGTGCTAACACCCCACCGCAATTTGAGCATCATCGGGTCGAATGCTTAAATTCGATCGGAACTCGCTGAATGTCGTCGACGGCAGTCCTTTGGTCATTATGTCAACAAATTGAGATGTCGTAGGAACATGCAGCACACGGAAATCACCCAAAGCAACTTTCCGCGAACGAAATCAACGTCGAGCTCGATGTGCTTCGTGCACCTGTATTGAACTGGATTGGACGACATGTAGACGGCGGAGATATTATCACAGTAGACAATTGTGGCCTTGTCGATTGGTTGATACAGCTCGGCAAGGAGTTGACGTAGCCAACAACACTCGGTGACTGTATTTGCCACACTCCGGTACTCAGCCTCGGCGGAGGAGCGCGACACTGTCGGTTGCCGTTTTGATGACCAAGAGACAAGATTGTCACCTATGAAGACACAGTAACCGAAAGTGGATCTCCGGGTGTCCAGGCAGCCAGCCCAGTCGACGTCGGAATACGCAACGACGTCGGAGCAAGTGTGGTGTGGAGATGCGAACCGTAGTTGGTGGTGCCACAGACTTAGCACATGATTCGTTTGATGATGGCAAGGTGACGATCTCGCGGTGCATGCATGTGCAACCATGCTTGTTGCACAGCATACGCGAGATTTGGCTGCGTCATGGTGAGGTACTGCAAAGCACCAACCATGCTCCGATAGTATGTGCTGCCTCGGAGCAGCTCGCCGTCGGAGGCCGAGGCCTTGGGCGATGTGTCAACTGGAGTACAGGCCGGTGCACATGAGCTCATGCCGGTCAACTATAGAAGGTCCTCCGCATATTGCCCATGAGAAAGAAACATGTGAAAGCATCTAGGCCCCTATAAATGATTTTGGTAATTAATGACAACAATGTGTTAAGGGACTAGTGTAACGTCCCATTTTTGGACGTAAATAGTAATTGCTTTCAGCTTTCGTTTTTTATTCGTATTTCAAATTAGCAAATTATTTTCAAAAACCTCCTTTCTTCTTCTAGCTCAGGTTTGTGTTTCAAATACCCTTGAACCCGGGAATTCAAACTCAAGGTTGAATTTCCTCCTTCTTGCAAATTGGGCCCCTTCTCAGTTTCTTCCCCTTCTTTGTGGGCTCAACCCGTAGCCTTCCCTGGGCTCAGCCCGAATGCCCCTTGGGCTAGCCCGACTTCACACGGCCTAACAGCCCACCTCCTTGGCCCGGCTCTCCCCTCCTCTTGTCTTCTTTCCCCTAGCTTGTTCCTCCTGGCGCCATCCTCCTCAAGCCGCAGCAACGCCTCCCTCTACTCCCTACCACTGCGCCGCTCTCCCTTGCGTGCAGCCACCGTCACCAGCACCTCGCACGCCACCGCCCGCATCGCCTTGTCACCTCCCCCTGCGCCTCGCGTGCCCCACTGCACCACCGCCTGCATCTCTACACCAGCGCGCCTCCTCGCCCCGTCGCCTCCACGCGCAACGCGCACACGCCACCTCCAGCCAGCGCCCATGCCTCCCTCACCAAGACGCCACCGCTTTGCCCTTTGCCCGGCTCAACGCCACGCCATCGAAAGCGATCCCATCCATGCCGCCATCCCGAAGTTCCTCCTCCAACGGCTCCAAGGCGCCCTTGCTGGCTATAAAGCCCTAGTGCACTCCCCTTGTCTCCCCCTCCCCACCTCACCTTCTCCTTCTTCGTCGAGCGTCGCCGAACCAGAGCTCCCTTCTTTGGCCGCCGCGCCTCGTCGCCTTTCGGACGCTCCGGTGAGCTTCCACCTCCGGTGACCGTGTTACCGCGTGCCCCGCAACGTGAGGATTCCATCCCCCTCCTCCATGCTCTCTCCCCATCACTGAGACGTGCCACTGTCGTGCTTCCTTCCCCTCCGTCCATGGCCGCCGCCACCGGACCGATTCGGCCACCCCCAGGCCACCCGGGACATCCCGCCGGCTTCCCCTCGCTGCCGTGTAGCCCATGCACACGCCGCCCTCCTCATTGCGTCGCCGCTTCGCCGGCGCCGCCTAAGCCATGGAGCCGCCGCCGCTCCTGCCCCTCTCTGGAGCCGCCGCCACCTCCAGTGGGTCTGCCGCCCTCCAGCGACCTCATCCCACCCACTCGCCGGCCACCTCCTTGCCTCCTCCGCTGGCACCGCCATAGCTCCATGCCGCCGCCGAGCCCGCCTCTGCACCCCTTTCTTTTCCAAGTGGAACCGAATGATTTGGGGATGAACCGGCCAAGGGCCCACCAGCTAGTGGCTTGAACCCCCCCCCTCTCATTCACTGCCAAATGGGCCCCCCTCCTTTCCTGTGCAGTGGACCAAGCCACTATGCACCCGGGCCCACTTGTTAGAGAGACTTGTCTCTCTCTCTCTCCCTTTTTCCTTTTGATTTAATTCCTTTTCAATCTTCGGAAGTCTCGTTCTCCCTTGTCGTAACTCCGATTCAAGTGAAACTTGTTTCTAAAAATTTGTTAATTCAAGATCTTGCTAATGGCATAGGTGTAATACCCCAAATATCAAATAGAGATAATATTATTCGGGAGAGGGAATTTATTCAATTTCGAATTTCTCCTAACAAAGAAAGTATCCAACAGCGGTTATGTAATATTCTGTTTAACATTAGAGAATTAATTGAAATGATAAAGATATTCAACAAGAATTAAAAAGAGAAATCAGATTTTTAGAGGAAAAATAATCTTGGGCTTTCGGCCCACGTTGTTTGGCCCAAGTGGGAAGTTGGTTCAAGAAGGGGGCAACCAAACCCTAGGCACTTTTTACTGTAGCACGCAGCTACTGTAGCACACCGCCACTGTAGCAAATCCTCCCTCCCTGCTGCCACGCCCTCCATGTCGCCCCCTTTGCTCGCTTCCTTGTCACGCCATCGGAGGAAGAAGAAAAGGGGAGAAAGGAGGAGAAGAGAAGGGATCATCTTCTTCGAGGCTTGATCATCGTCTTCCCGTGGGTCTACAAGGGTAACAAAGTATTTTCCCCGCTATTTGTTGATGATTAGAGGTGATTTCGATTAATTGGGTTGGATCGTTTTGCTGCCAGTAGACGTTCAATTCTGTCCAGTACATTGCGTGGTTGATTTCGGGTTCTTAGAGACAGAATTCGAGATGTCCATCTTCTAGCGATTTTTATATAATGTTTTTAGCTTTTCGTGGCCTCCAAGAACACCTAATTCCGACATACGGATCAAACGTTATGATAGTTTCAATCTTGCTGCCCAGAATTCTGACGAGATTGATCTGTTAATTTATCTTTTAATTTATGTTCATGTTAGAGGCAAATTCAGGGTTTCCACCCAACTATATTGTTTTAGAAAATTTTATAACCTTTCCAGAATGTCAAAGAACGCCCTAATCGGAGTTGTAGATCAAGAGTTATGCTATGTTCTTTACTGCTGTTCGTTTCGTTTGGGTAGAATCTGTCTTCTGAGTTCAACTGCTTGTTAGCATTTTATTTTGGCCGAATTGGGTTATCTCGCCAACTAGAATGTTGTAGATATGTTTGTTAAGTTTCTTTAGGAACTGGGCTCACCTCGTTTTGAGTCCCAGGTCAATAGTTATGGTTATTTTCGTTCTGCTGTCTAGATTTGATTCCGTGGTTGTGTTGCCTGTTTTCAGATTAGGGATTATAGCTATTTCTTAGGTGTTCGGGAGGGTATTGTAGAATGTTAATGGTAGTATCTTGTACCATGTTGTTCTTATTTCGAGTATATATTGTGTAGGCGGAGAGGCTTCAGGTTTAGGAGTACCGTCATTGCCTACTAACGCGTCGCATCGCGGAAGGCAAGTACTTTGATGTTTTTATGATTAGAAAATGTTGTATGCTTGATGTTCTTATTGTGTTTTCTGTGATCCATGATAATAGTTAATGTTCATGTTCTTTCCATATGTGTTATCTCCATGATTAGAGATGTTGTCTTTCAATCTTCATATTCCATTCCATGCATCCATTATTCATGTTTCATCCACGGAGTGATTAAAAGACCCATCAATTCCAAAGATGGGCACGTAAGACCCACCATTCCAATGTGGGCAGTTTGGGACAACCGTATGAAACATTCTTCATACGGGGCTTGGATCCCCGCATTTTGTTAAATGCGGGCTTAGGTGAACACCGACGGGTGTGTCACTAGCTATACCGATATATGCATGTGTGTGGTCCCTTCATTTCATTCAATCCATTCATTCCATTCATTCAAATATTCGTTCTGTAATTTATTCATATTCTTCAATGTTGTTGTCATGATCATGTTTGTAGTATGTTCCATTTATTCACTGTACTTGCTGAGTCTCGGACTTATTCTTGAGTTGTTTGTTTATTTTAGGTGATCATTGATGTTGGCTCGATTGGGAGGGAGTAGACACGCACTACTCATTCACTTCACCCTATTCAAGTTCAAGATTACAAATTAGTTCTATCTTTCATTCGTTATTGATGAACTGTAATAAATAAATTTAGACGGTGATTGATACCTAGTGCTATGTTTTGGTTGATTCAGTAGTACTTGTGATCTTTGATTATTCCTTCGATATAAATTGCTTAGATTCATACTATTTTCATGCTATGGTTCTACTGAATGTTGATCTCTTTATGTCATTAGATGAGATAGTGTTCAAATTCTTCCGCTTTATGGTTGTATGTTAGATTATTTAGGTGACATCTTGGCTTCCGAATAGCCAGGGTGTTACAATAGGTCTTGTTTATTTTGGAGTTCTTTTATTGTTCTTTATTATTTATTTGCTCCCTTTACTTGTTTGTGTCTTTTTCCGGTACGATCGTCCGATTAGGATTCGAAGACGCGGAGGATCTCCAAGTTGATCAAGTACAAGAATACCAAGATCCTCTTACCTATATCCAAGGCGAGTCAATACTTTGAACATATTGAGCCTACATTTTATGCAAATTATATTCATTTAAAATACAAAAATTGCATGCTTTAATTCTTTAATCAAATGTATGTTAAAGCTTAAGGTAGTTAAATACTCATTTGATGATTAATTAATTAATATGCCATCACTTGATAATTGAATCCATTATTCCATGTCACCCTAGTAATCTATATGGTAATACTAGTTATAGGTTGTACTTAAGCGACATGCTAGTCTTGCTTAAATACTGGGGTATTAAATACCCCAATCATCATCTCTTCAAACATGAAAATGGTTTTGGACAGTCATTGTGGGGAAATGACTGAGATGAGTGTGATAATTTGGTTTTCCTTCTCAAAACCCTAATAACCTGCTTTTCCCCATCTGGGCGGATGGTATGATGGATGATGTGTTGATGGACGCTAATGCAGCCTAAGGGATACTGGTATGTTGGTGGGTGCTAATGTAGCCCAGGGGAATACTGGTATGTGGAATGAACCACCCAGATAACCCTAAGGACTTAATCTTGTCATGACCTCCTGTGTAAAACAAGTACAACCACAAGTCTGTAAAGTACAACCTAGCTAAATAATCTGTATCTATCAGTACGAGTTGCACCAGGTAGATGTCCTGCAACGCCATGAGCCTTTGTGGCGAAGAGGGTCGGGGCTCACGATGTAAGTCGTTAAGAGGGCGCAAGAGGGGGTCTGGGTAAGGGTTAACGGATCTAAACGGACGTAACCCTTCGAAGACGAAACCTTAGCAGGTGTAACTAATACTGCTGGATGCATTGTAAAGGCCTTGTGGTGATCTCCCCTTGATTCACATGTCTAAGGAAGCATGTGTACATATCAGGATGATTATCTCTTGTGGGTAAAGTGTACAATCTCTGGAGAGTATTAAACTGTTTAAACAGTCGTGCCTATGGTCAAAAGAGGACATGGGAACTTAACTTGAGTTAGTTCTATTTCAAAAACCTTTGTGGGTGGTATGAAAATGAGATGGGCTCACCTAGCCCTGTGTTGGATTTTACCTGAGCTTTCGAGCTCAGTGGTGGTAATAATTGGAGGTAGCACCAATCAAAGGATGCATAGTGTAGAGTTTTCGATGGAGGGAATCTCTAATGAAATAAATATTGCACAATTACTCTCTTTAATAAAATGCAATTTGTTAAAATGCTAAGTGATAGGAATTTGTAATTATGATAATTGAAAATGTTGCTTTAGCAAATAAAAGAACCCGAGCCATCCTTGTTTAGCCTTGCATGTATATTATTGCATTATGTGTTGACTCGCGAGCACGGAAGTTGTGCTCATTCTCGCTCTTTCCCCCAAAACCCTCAGAAGCAGGAAATTCGGAGTATTATGACTACTACAAGGACCCCGAAGCTGGAGGCCTTGGAGATGAATGAAGCGTAGTATAGTCTTTTGTTGTTCTAGTCTCGCCCCAGTCTAGCTGACTCCGTTGGTACTTACGTGCATCCTATATTATCTGAGAATTTGGGTAATATCGGACGCACACGGGTTTCCTCAGTCGCTTGCCTGCGGAGAGATGTGCTCAACCTCTTTTGCTTTCGTTGTCACTTCCGCTTTTGTAATGTAATCTTTGGCCTTGTGCAGCCCCTTTTGTAAAACCTAACCCGATGCGGTCTATATAAACTCTGTGGTGTTAATTAATGAATGGTATGGTTTAATCTACGGCTTGTATAATTTGATTCAGTGATGTATCTGTGAGTACTATCGATCTACTGATCCAAGGAATAGCACAGTGTTTCCACAAAGGATTTGGATTCTCGGAATCCGGGTCCGACAACTAGCTTATGTGCTAAAGATGTTTTAGTCCCAGAGTAGGGATGATAATATGGAGATGGCAATGCAAAGATAACAAAGGTTTGATATGGTTCAAGGAAAAGGTAATGTATAGCCTAAGGATCTTTTTATAGTTTTTACTGGTCTCGGTGTTTGGAGAAAAGACTGGATTTGTAGGCTAGATGCCGTACTATAAGGAGAGATCATGGTTAGCAGCTTGATGATTTATTTTGTGCCATTTTTATCAACCAAATGACATGCATTGCATTTAGAATTGCATATGAAAACAGTTCAGTAAAATCGGTATGACAGCAGTTGATAAGCGGTACTACCGCAGCATGGTAGGACCGGATTCTAGTTGATGATACGTATTTTTCAGAGAGCATATTTTTGGGAGTTTCTTCTCCCCTGAAGAACGGTATGACCGCATCCTTTGAGCGATACTACCGCAGCGCGGTACGACCGAAGTTTACATGGTGGTACATAATTTCCAGAGAGGATGTTTTTAGGATTCTTTTAAACTTTGGAAATCGGTAGTTCCGTTCTAGCCGAGCGGTGCTACCACTCTACGGTAGCACCGAACCTTGTGTGTGCGGTACTACGTCACCTTTATGTAACGGCTAGTTCAAAAGCATTTAATGCACTCGTTTTGACCGTTGAACAATAAGTGCAGTAGTACTGGGTTTCTACAGCGGTACTAACGCATATACTGAATTTTTCTGAGATCAGCTTCAAACGACTAGTTTTGTGGTTCGGGGCTATAAATACCCCCTCACCTACACCAAGCTCAGTGTCTTGGACCTCATTGAATATATTTGAGCCTCTAGTGCACTCTCTACTACACATTTGCTCATATTTCATATTTTGAGGTAGTTGAGAGCATTCAAGTGCATTGCATCATTGGTTGATCCATTTGGCACTTGTTTTCTTCAAGCAAGGCTGTGGTTTATTACTCTTGGTGCTTGCCGGCACCTAGACGGCTTAGAGAAGAATTTGCGCGATGATCTCTTCAAAGAAGATTGTGAAGTGATCTGACATTGATTGTGAAGTGGTATTATGCTCACCATCTTCGGAGAGAAGTAAGAGCAACTCTAGTGATCGAGAGAGGTGTTCGTGTGTAGCCGGCTTGATTCGTTCAAGTTTCCTCAACGTGGACTAGTGAAGACCACCAAGTCTTCGATACCACGGGAAAAACATCGCTTGTCTCCATTGTGGTTTTCTCTCTTATCTTTACTATTTCCGCATTTACATTTCTAGCAATTTATTTGTGGAAGATTGCTTAGCTAGAATTGTTTTTAGTTTTGACATAGCTTTAAGGTGTCTTAATGAAAGCTTGGAGTATAACTCTTGAATTGTGCTAGAATTCTTTAATTAGATCATAATTGCTAAAATTTCCAATTAAAGCACAAGAATTTTATAAACCTCCTATTCACCTCCGCTCTAGTTGGTCACCCTTGATCCTACAACATGCTGGAGGAAGACCGTTTGACGGTGATGCCAAGAAAGAAATGCAAAGGACCTAAGTCCTTCCTAGAGAACTAACTGTGTAGACTGGAGATGATGCTCGATAATAGGACTGTGGAGGAAGTCGTGAGTACTATGCCATGTCATTGCCCCGCTGCAGATCGAACAAGGAGGAGTCGAACTTGGTAGTGACGAACCCAAGAGAACGAATGAACGTTGCAAAGCGTGTATACCAGGCCCGTGGAACTTGTTTCAGTCCATACAGGGACTTGTTTAGGAGGCATACATGATTAGGAAAGGATGGATCCACAAAGCCAGCCGGCTGTTGACAATAGATGATTTCATGAAGAATGTCATAGAGAAAGGCGTGCTTAACATCTAGTTTTTGCACCAGCCAGTGGCTACAGGTGGCGAGGCTGAGAACAGTGTGAATCGTGGCTAGTTTGACAACCGGAGAGAATGTTTCATCGAAGTCGACTCCAGCAAGTTGGGAAAAGCCATGAACAACCCATCGCGCTTTGTAGCGATCAAGAGTGCCGTCGGGAAGAAGTTTGTGAACGGAAGACTCACTTTCTGGTCACAACATTAACACCGTGGGGCCGTGGCACAAGAAGCCAGGTTTGGTTGTCAAAAAGAGCACGATATTCTTCTTGCATGGCAGCAAACCATGACGGATCCTTGAGTGCGGAGCACACTATTTTGGGAATGGGTGAGGGAACTGTGGTGGTGGCAAGTTGCGCATAGCGTAGGTTTGGTTTGACAATGCCATCATGAACACACGTGATCATATGGTGGCGCGACATAACGACAGGTGGAGGTGGGGTGACAGGGGATGGAGAGGGCAAGCTCGGTGGGGTGGCAGCTGTACTTGAGGGAGTAGGAGGCAAGTCTAGTGTTGTGGTGGGAACTACGGGAGCTGTAGGAACATATGGTGAACATGTGTGGGGCAACAAGGTTGCTAGAATGTCATCATCGGCAGAAAGAAAATCAAGAGACTATGGAAGGAAGGAGGAAGATTGGTGTTGTCGAAAAAGAAAAGAATGCTCATCAAACATGACATGGCGAGAGATGATGATCTGACGAGTGGAAAAGTCATAGCATCAATATCCTTTGTGGTCCGGTGGATAACCAAGGAATGCACACGCAACCGAGCGAGGGGCTAGTTTATGTTTGGCAGAAGCACTGATGTTGGGGTAACATAAACAACCAAAGACACATAGATTAGAGTAATCTAGAGGTGTGCTATATAGGCGCTCAAAAGGTGTTTGGTGATTCAGAAGTTTGCATGGGTGCCTATTAATGAAGTAGGTGGCAGCGGTGAGACCTTCTGCCCAGAAGGATGGTGGCATATGAGCATGGAAAAGAAGTGTGCGGATAACATCATTGGTAGAGTGAATTGCTCATTCAGCCTTCTCGTTTTGCGTAGATGTGTATGGACAAGAAAGATGAAAGGCTATGCCATGTGAGGAAAGAAAATTACGTGTGGCCTTGTTATCAAACTCTCTACCATTGTCTGTTTGAATGGATTTAATGGAAAGATTGAACTGTGTACGCACATAGGCATGAAAGGTGACTAGGGTGTTAAACGCATTGGGTTTCAGCCGCAATGGAAGAGTCCACATGAAATGAGTGAAATCATCCACTATAACCAAATAGTATTGATAACCAGAATTGCTCAAAACAGGCAAGGTCCACACATCGTAGTGAATAATTTCAAAAGGAAGATGTGTAACAGAGGTAGAACTAGAAAATGGAAGAAGAACATGTTTCCCTAGTTGGCAAGCGTGACAAAGACTTGCGGATTTATTACAATGCAAAGAAGAAGGTAAAGAGCGCGCTAAAGATTCGTGGTTGGGGTGTCTGAGACGCTAGTGCCAAAGCTCGACTAAGTGCGCGGTGGCGTGGAGCACAATGGCAATAGATTTATTTATGGAGAGTGGGTAAAGGTCACCCGTACATCCGCCACAAATACAGATCCACTACTACAGAAGCCACATCACAGATGGTTGGAACCGTCATCACGAGGCGGTTTCGAACCGTCTATATTTGTTGATGCGTGATATGACGATTATCACAGATGGTAAAAACCGCTCGTGATACGCAATATCACGAGCGGTTTTTATTAAAACCGTCTGTGAAGGCTAATATCCTGAGCGGTTTCGACTAAAACCATACGTGATACGCGAATATCACAGACGGTTCTAAACAAAATCGTCGTGATCCGTGAATATCACGAGCGGCTTTTCTTGTAACCGCTCAGTGATATTCACGGATCACAGACGGTTTGTAGTTAAAACCGTTTGTGATATTCACGGATCACAGACAGTTTTTAGTGGAAACCGTCTGTGATACTATGCCTTCACAGACGGTTTTAACAAAAACCGTCTGTGATAGCTCATACCCCTCACTACATTTTTGCTGTTTTTCTGGTTAGCCTCAAGAATTGCTAGCCATGCCCTCTGAAAACAAGCATGCACAAAAATAGATTCAAGCATGCACAAAAACAGATTCATTAGAGATAATCAATTGTTGACAACTCAAAGTGATCATTACTCAAAATAAATTACAAAAGATCGCATTTGTTCAAGTATTGTCGCTATAGTTACAACTGGATTACAATTGTTTGCGTTGAGAGGTGTCAGCGGGGTGATGCTCTGGATTGGCGACGGAGTGAAACTCTCCGTTGTCGTTAATGATTTCTGAGTTGATAAAGGTGCAGAGCTTCCCTCGAATGTCCTTGATCTCTTCCGCAACGAGTCCATCACATTGTAAATCCAAGGCCTGTCACTAGCAAGAGTAAAGTGGTAAGCTATATATATTTAAATTTATAATTAGGAAATAATTATTTCGAGATTGACAAACCTCAGGATCCTTCTTCCTAGCTCTAAGGATTAGCTGCATATGATAGCAAGCGAGATTGCACATAACTCATCATCTTTTTCTTTGGCGACCTTTGCAAAAATAGAATTACATATATAGGTATAGTCAGTTCGAGACGCGTTATTATGAAGTATGATATAGGATTATCGTGTTGTAGCGTGTACCGAAAAATCCATCCTGTGTGTTAGTTGGGCACTCTTTCCATTGTATATTCCTTTGTTGGCAACATAATCGATGAACGACCTACATGATTCGAAAAATTTATCCTCGGCCATTTCAAACGAATGAAGACTACAATAGAGTTATGTAAGGAGGAAATGAGCATACCTCTCGAGTATTCCTCTTAGAACGCTGAAGTCATGCTTGTTGCGGTTTAGGGAATCAAGGTATATCACATGGTTCCTCTTGGGTATAATAACTAAAAGGATCCAGTGGTACCTACTCATGTATGTCGCTATAGTCATTAAACCTAAGTTAGGTACACATTATAAAGTACAAATGAAATTTGTATAGCAAGTAGTGACACTTACCCCTGGTTGTAAGGCACCACTATGTATTTCATGTTCTTCTAACGAAGCAATGACCTCGTTATGTATTTCTCGACGAAGGACGAGTCTTCTTGGATGGTTTGCAGCGATACCACATGTGGGTTGAGGAAACCCACCGGTTCTTTCCATTCCCGGACATTTTTCAAAGCATGTATCTATACATAAGCAATGAGTTGTGATATTTATCGGTATTACATGAATGTAGAACTTGATTATACGCACTTACGTTGTCCAACATCGAGAAGCGAGGCGTCGAGGCCAACGAGGTTGAATAGGTCATATAAGTCGTTGAAGCCCATGACGAAGTACCTCGTCCGTTGAAGAAATGCTTCTCCTCGTTCGGCGGTGATTCGATGTCGCACCCTTCTTTTGGGTCTTCTCCAAGTACCGGGCATGCAAAGCGACAAGCATATCCGGCGTGCATAATATCTGCGTCGAACTGCGGTTTTCGATGATGTAGTTCGGGTATCACGGACTTCCAGACTTGGGGGCGCTATGCGTTAAATCGATTTCGATTTGGCCTTAGCGATTGGCGGCGTCTTCTTGTGAGACGACTCGGGGAACCGATACGGCGGCACGCTTTTGTTGTTCCTTTGGCGTCTTCTCCACGGGAATCGAAGAGGTGGCCTTCTGAGGCAAAACATGAGGTGGATTCATCGAGGATCCCATTGGAGAGGAATGGTCGTGTCGGATCGTGCCTTCTTTGGGTCGAGCGATGTCCTTCTTGGGCCATTGGATAAAAGAGTGGGCGGCATCCCTAGTGTTATGATCTCTTCGTCGGGTGAATCTTGACGGACGGCTAGGAAATTGCCATGTACCATATCCACGGACCTGGCGTAACCTGCGCCCACCGGGCATCGTCTTTGACCGCCCCTTCCTCGTATGGATACACCATCCCTGCTTGACCTCAATAGAAAGGGACCCATCCATCCTCACTTGGAGCTTGCAGGGCGTCGGCTCCTACAAAACGATATGCAATTAGCTAAGGCGTCCTATAGGTCTATCTTTGGTGCATTCCATAGATGTACGTTACCTTGATGTCGTTTATCGGTAATCGGACGTCGTCATGTTCGAATTATCTTGTGACGCGACGCTACTCCGACGTCGAGGAGGACTGCCTCCCAAATTATCGGGGGAGGCTTGCGACTACTGGCTCAAGAGTTGATTCATTTGATCCTGCAATGCTGCTATCTTTTCTTTAAATTTGTTAGTAATCATCTGTACTAAACCGATTAAGTGCGTGCTCGCCTTGGATCTCTTCCTACTCCTATCGTGCAGAGTCGCCCACGAATCTATGACTCCAAGATACGTTAACCCCAAGGCCTCGCATGTGACACAGGTGCTCCTTGTTTTCCAAGGCAGTAGATAGTATATCCTTCTCCTGCCGCATGGAAGGAGCCTTGGGAAGCTTGGGCGATCAAGTCACGCCGCAAGAGGTCATCATGTTATTATAGACACTATGAAGTTATGGACTTATTAACTAGGTAGTTCGACATATTTACCACATATTGGGACACTTCAGTCTGCGGGTTTGTGAAAGAGATCTTTGCCAAGACGAGACTTTTGCCCTCGCTTTTAACGACTTAGGGCAGCTGGTGCGTGATATCGTGAAATGGCCCGGTGCGTTCTCCTCCTCCACCGCCCATTCCTCGTATTTACAGCGTACCCGCCGTGCCGAGTCTGTCTTGGGTGAGTGTTTAGTGTCGAGAGCTTTGTGCGCCGCACTTTGCTCCTTAAATTCGGCCGTCGTTTTCATAGCCACAAAGGTGTCCCATGCTTCCCGCGTCATGAATCTATACTTCGCGAATGGCGTCTGACCCATGTTCACGTACTTCGTGACAAGAATGCTCTTGAAGGTCCTCCACGATTTATCCATTGTGAGCATCGCCGTCCGTCGCACGTGTGCCACGTCTGCTTCTAGAATAGTGAACTTCTCTGAGAGTTCTGTCCACAGCGCGCCTTTCGCTAGTTTCGTCAGGTCCTTCCACCTTGGTGTGGTGATGGGGACCCGTTCCCTTCCAAGTATCCCGCAGATGGTCCAGAATCTCGCCGCTAATCTCTTGGGACTCAGAGGGACCCCAAAGTCACTGACCTCCGTGATGACCAGTCGGCCCGCAGGCATTTTCAATTGTCCTCTGCCATCTCGCTTCCGTATCATTATCGTCGACGGTGACGACGGCCTCGTCGGCGCCTCTTCCATCTCAAGTAGCGTCGGTGTGGCGAAGACGATGCCTCTGCTATCTAAACACTTGCTATCTATATAAGTTACATATGCAATAAAATGGATTGCAAGTGTCCCAAATTAACATATACATTTAAACTTAATAATATGCTCAACATGTGCAATATTAGCAAATAATCATAATTAATTCCAGCATAAATATGAAACAATTAATCTCAGGAAGAAGTACAAAGGTTGACTATAGAGATCAAGATTGCAAATGAAAAGTTGAATGAGCTCATACAGACTACTAACATTCCTTAATCCACCAGCTTCTCTAAGAAAATGCTAAGCAAAGATTTAATGCTTCATGTACAGAAGACTAGCCTTTAATGAAGACATAGAAACAAAATAGAATCAAGTAAAACTTTGCCCGAGCCCATATCTGCCCGAGCCTACTTCATCGAGGCCGACACACTGGAGTGTACCATTTGTTTTATATCGTGGAGGACTAGCATAAAACAAAGGTACACTCAAGTGTGTCAGGATCGACAAAGGAAATGCTAAGCAAACGTTTAATCCTGTAGGGCTCGCCGCGTCCCTGCTCCTATTCTAACACTCCTAACACTCCTTAATCCACCAGCTTCTCTTGTGATCTTTGTATAGATAGAAACTAGTGATACAAATCTTTTGCCCGAGCCTATCTTTGCCCGAGCCTACTTCATCGAGCCCGACACACTAGAGTGTACCATTTGCTTCGCGCCGTGGAGGATTGGCACGAAGCAAAGGTACACTCAAGTGTGTCAGATCGACGAAGAAAATGCTAAGCAAAGGTTTAATGCTTCATGTACGAAGACTAGCCTTTAATGAAGACATAGAAACAAAATAGAATCAAGTAAAACTTTCTTTACGGATTAAACTATCGACCAATAAAAGGTCTAGAGATTAACGATTACGAGACACTATTCCAACATATTGATTGATGATATTATGTGCTCTCAAAAGGAGAGTAGCTAAAGAAAAAGTCTTTGCCATCTCAATCCTATTGTCTATACTCTTCATTAAATGAATATGATAATATAAATTCAAACTATGAGCTCTAAACAATACTTTGCTTAACTGTCAAATGATCTCAACTGTTAACGAAAACATATTAAACTTCCAGTCAAATAGAGGAGGCTGACGCGGGGAGGAGGGAGGTGCAGGGGAGGAGGCCGACACGGGGAGGAGGACGGCGCAGGGAGAAGGCTGGTGCAGAGGGCATACAGACTACTAGAAGAATCACAAACTAGTCATTAGATTACCAACAAAAACTAAATACTCTCAATAGAATCGAACATGAAGACAGTGTTCGGTGATAAAGCCGATTGGTCGACATAACGATATCCACTTCAAATGCTAGAGATCAAATGAACCAGAAGAATCAGAATAACTAGCTTTCAACCGAAAGTAACTAATTAATAGTACATCATATTGACAGTAGCAAGTAATACAATAGAGCTCAAGTATGAACTAACTATCACATTCAATCTCAGTATAAGACAGAGTTCATCACGAGCATGTCAACAAAGCCCATCGATCAATTTGCAATATCTTGAGACTAGATTGAAATCGTAACTAATACAGATCATGGTATCAACTAGCACTGCAAGTATATATATGCAAAGATCAACCGAATCGCCACAGAGGAGCAATACTCACAGAGAGGATGCCGCACAAGAACTCACGGTGCAAGGAGGAGGCCGGTGCAGGGGAGGAGGCCGAAGTGGGGAGGAGGAGGTGCAGGGAGGAGGCCGACATGGGGAGGAGGACGAGCGGGAGAAGGCCGGTGCAGAGAGGAGGAGGCCGACACGGGAGGAGGACGGCGTGGGGAGGAGGCGGTCTGCAGAGCGGGACGCCGACAGGGGAGGAGGAGGCAGTCAGTGCGTCGTCGATGTCGGGGCGGCGCCGAGGTCGGAGGCGGCAGCGTCGGGGCTTCTGGCCGGGAGGTGAGCGGGGCGTCGTGGTCGGGGGCGGCGGCACCGAGGTAGAAGGTGCCGAGGTCGTGGTCGGCGGTGAACGGGCGAGCCCTAAACCCTGGAGGAGGCGAACGAGCACGCGAGAGCCTAAGGGGCGCGGGAGAGGAAGTGACGAGTGAGAGCAAAACCCTAGTGGTTCCCGCCTTATAAAAAGTATATCACAGACGGTTCTATTAAAGAACCGTCTGTGATAACTAATCACAGATGGTTCCTTAATGGAACCGTCTGTGATATATTCCATATCACAGACTGTTTCTTATAAGAACCGTCTGTGATATTTCTATATCATAGACGGTTCTCATAAAAAACCGTCTGTGATACCCACTTTCCGCGAGTTTACAGCGTCGTCGACGTGGTCCTCCAAAATGACGTTGCACGTCTCTAGGATGCTTGCCGTCACTTAGGCTTAATCGAGGCAAAGGCGGCATCAAAGTCGACGGTCCGAGACCCTCAAGCAAGAGAAGAGAGCCTATGGGCTCAATTCTTCTTAGTTCAACGATCCGAGGGTCTTGGAAGACACTTTCGAACGAAAAGCGCGTGGTGGGCGCGATTTCAAAGCTTCGTTCGATCACGAACAAATGCGCCGACGCCGACGCCGACAATGCGGCAGTGGACACAGGGCCTCCAGTGCGGTAGAGGCAGCGGCAGTGCGGTAGAGGGATGTGTCGGGCGCAATTTATATGATGCGAGGATATCACTGACGGTTATTAATTCGAACCGTCTGTGATAACTAATTATCATAGGCGGTTCTTATTTAGAACCGTCTGTGTACTATCATAGACAGTTCTTATTCGAACCGTGCTCGTGATAATCTCGATTATCCTGAGCGGTTATTATTGAGAACCGTTTGTGATAATACGACGATTCTACATAAAACCGCTCTGGATTGGTGGATTATCGCAGACGGTTTGTGAATAGAACCGTCAGGATAATTCCTGAGCAGCTCTATTAATGAACCGTCTGTGATAGATGACTATCCTGACGGTTCTAAAAATACCGCTCTGTGATAAGTGCCCGCGCCACGCCCGGTCAGACAGACCCAACACAGACGGTTCCAAAGGAACCGCCTGTGATGGGGCGTCTACTATAGCCTATTTTGTAGTAGTGATCTCCATTTTGGTGCACTGGTCCTTGACAGAAAAACCGAGAGGGGCAAATTCTATCGACACAAAATTATCACGAGTTAGGGAACGAACAGAAATAAGATTTTTAATGAGATTGGGTGCGACTAAGACATTTAAAAGATGGAGTGTAGTGGTTGGTGTGGAGATGGATGTATGACTAGTGTGAGTAATGGTAAGACTGGATCCATTACCTAAGGTAATATGAGAGTTAGAATCGAAAGGAGAAAGGGAGGAGAGATTACCACCACTTGCAGACATGTGCAACGTTGCCCCAGTGTCCAGAAACCAGTCCCCGCTGGGCTTGTTTGACTGCACAAACATGTTATTCAGCGCCGTGATGAGGCCGACCTGGTCCTAGGTTGATGCGAAGGATTGCACCGGTGCCATGCCGGCGGCACCGCCGACGGAAGCATTGTACGCCTGCGCGACCAGACGATACATATGTTGTTGCAGATGCGGCTAGCGGGCAGGCGGACGCGCAGGAGGCAAGGGCGCATGGATTCGGTGTGGGCACACACCACGGGGTGATGAGGACATGACCCCTATGGATACAACTATATTTGTTATGCTTATTGTTCCAGTTACAAGAGCTTGTACACTTCACTTAAATTATCAGGTGAGCTCGTTTTTAGGAGTGCCTTTTTATTATATGAACTATATGATGCAACCTAATGATGAAAATGTATATTTGTGCAGCATCATGTCACTTTTTGTACAAGCCAAGTAAGAGATTAAGTTGGACATCTTCTGGAATCCAATTCGGCCTCCAGAGACAGCCTCGACTTCAAACGAGCATAACTTTCACATACGGATTCCGTTTGAGGTCCACAAGTACTTGATTGAAAGCTTATCTCGTTCTCTTTCCAATGGATCTAGCCTCACCTTCAAATTCCTTATGTGTGCACTGTAATCATCAAAAGAAGGTGCTGTATCACCTATTTGGGCCAATTTGGGCCTTGTAATTGTACCGGAATTGGTCCATACGCTGGCCGGCCACCCAAGGGAGTCCATACTGTTTACGTGAATAGTGCCACCTCTATGAACAGTTCCATAAATAGTACCATCCTGTTATCTCTTAGCTATGTGCGGCTCCCCCTCCCCTATTTAAGGAGGCCGCACCCATCTAGTTTTCCTTGGATTTTATTTAGTTAAAAGTTAGCATTGTTGCAACTTTGTGTATTGGCTTGTGTCGACTAGACCAACTATAATACTGCTTCAAAATCCCAACTTTATCAAATATTTCAATTCTATTTGTAATTTTAGATTGCTTATTATCTTGTTCTTGCGTGTTCTTCGATTGCATGTAGGAATAGACTTTCGTGGTCAGGTCAACCGCGTTCTTGGCACGGTTGATAATGACTCGGAGTGTGGTTTAGCGATTGCTTGGTGTTCTAGTCGTGACCGGTTAGAAGCCTGCATCGTCAAAGTCGTTCTCCTCCAATTCGAAGTTATCATCCTATCGGAAGATCGGGACAACCATTGTCTCATCAGGTGGTATCAGAGCCAGGTTGACCGGTAGGAATTCTTGTATCTCTAGTTTTGTTTCGGTTTTTAATACCTATAGTCCAGAAAATTTGGCCCTACAAAAAGAATTAATCTCCGCTGTCCAAACCCCGTTGTGCCTTTCAATCTATTAGTTTTGGTTTGCTAAATTGAATTTGTGTCCATTTTAGCTTTGTGTAGTTCCTGATCATATCTTTGGTCCTATAAAATCCAAAAAAAAAACAAAAATTAAAACTCTAGCCCATCCATCACGTCCTAAACCCAAAACTAAGCTCCAAAAGAAATTCCTCACGTCCAAATCCATCTAGAACACCCTAAACCCAAATTTCCAATTTCGGCCAGAGGACCCCCTTTTCTGCTGCTGCCACGAAAATCGCCATAACTTTTGATTCCTTCATACTTTTTGAGTGAAACCACCGCCATTAGATCAAGAGTTTGAGTATCAATCTGATTTTAAAATATCACCTCAATCCAAAAAGGCAGTCAAATTTTATACGCGGTGAAAGTGGACCCAATTTTCTGTTTGAATTTGAAACTGTCTGCACTTGTGTTTTTTGTGCGAATTTTTTCGTTGGTATTAAGAAAGTGGCCCCAAAAGAAAAATTGTAGAAGAAGCCATCAGAAAACATAGAAAAATAGAATCATTGAAAAAGAGGCAACTGAAAAAACGTTACGGCCAAAATACCGATGTATTGTCCAGTGGACAGAAAACTACAGTTTTCAGTGTTGGGTCAAGACTTGTGCTATTCACTCCCAATTGCATTTTATTGAATTATCTTGTGTCTACCACTCCTACACATTGTTATACACTTGTTTTAGCCTTCATCCATCCTTGGTTGATCAGCAACATAGGCTAAGTGCTAGATACGAACTATAATTCAATTATGTGTAATTTCTAAAATTAACTGATTGTTCTCCTTGCTACCTAATATTAAGCCTGTCCAAGATCCACTTTCTACTAACCGAGCAAATCACGTTGAACCGGCCCCCTTGCAATCACTCTACTCATCACTTGAGTCAAGTTTATCACGAACCAGCCACTGGTTGCACCACCTATTTGCACTGGTAAGAACTTGCAAGAGCTTGGTAAGAGCTTGAGCGTGTGTGACTTGATAAACTCCACATCCTAGTAGTTGATAGGAACATATACTTGTGATTTGTTTTCTTGTTTTCTACTAACTTTGGCAGGTTCACGGGATGATTTCCAGCTAGATCCACGTCTTCTTCGAGATATTGAACGGGAGCGCAAGAAAGTCCGCGAGGAAAATGCACGCTTGAGACAAGATCATCCACCACAGGAGGTATATGATCGTGACAGTACTTCTGGTAAAACTAAACTCACTGTGCCATCCTTTGCTGGTAAATTTGATCATGATGCCTATGTTGACTGGGAGATAGCTTTAGACAAAGAATTTGAATATTATGAATGGTCTAATAGGCAAACGATTAGAGCTGCCACTAGTGTTTTTGTTGAGGATGCCATACTTTGGTGGAAGTACTTACGTAGACATGGAAGAGTGCCTCAAACGTGGCATGCTTTAAAGAAACTTTTGAGAGATGAATTTGTTCCTAAATATCATGCTGCTTATTTGTTTGCTAGATTACAATGTTTCAAATAAGGTCGTAGAACTGTAAGGGAATACTATCATGAATTGAAAACTCATTTGTTGTGTTGTGGCTTAGAGGAACATGCTGAAGCTACAAAGAATAGATTTTTAAGTGGGCTTAATCAACCAATTCAGGACCTTCTTGTTTACAAAGAATATGATTCTCTCCCTCATTTGTTTATACTTGCCTATAAGGTTGAAAGTCAGATTGAGGAGAAATTGAGAATCCTTGATGATAGAAAACATGAGAACAAACCTGTGTTTGTGTCTTTTTCTATGACTAACAACTTGCATGAAGTTGAGAACCATACCGAAAAGGAGAATGAGCTGATTGAGACACCGACTCCCTTGGTTGAGACGGAAGATAAGGAGATGGATGCACCTACATCATCTGAGGAGAGCCAAAAAGGTAAAGATCATGGTACTATCATCACTCAAGGTGAGTATGTTTGTGACGAACTACAATTTTTCACTGTTCATGCTATTTTAGAGCAAAAATTAGTGAAAAACAATTCTGATATGCACATGTTTCAAGTAGAGAATTCAGACTGCATTGACTTGAGTGCACCATGTGATAAAATAATTGAATTGCCTGTTGTTTTGAGTGTTTCCTGTGATGATTTAATCACATCTAATAATCATGTGGAATTGGTTAGACATAAAGAAGTTTTGACTAGAATTTCTCCTGCTAATTCTTTATGTTACATTATGTTGGATTCACCTATGAAATTGTTACATGCTATGGAGAAAGTTTCTGAAATCGCATGTTCAAAATCATTGTCTAGTGCCTACACCCCTAGGTATAAGTTTAATTTGATTGGAGATTATGGTGTAGATAATCAATTTCTTGTTTATCGAATATGCATAACTTGTGATCATATGGAAGAATTGAAGCTTGCTGTTTTGAACAACAATTATTGTGTGCCGAATCTTGTTCATTATGAGAGAAAATTAAAATTTAGCGATCATCCAATGCCTATGTGTTCATCTCTTATTGCACCATCTAGTATTGACAATCTGCATGATGATGTTGAAGTATGGAAGAACTTACACATCTTTTCACCCTTGCTAGATGAATTTGCTATTGCTCGATTGAAATCTGATTATATGGATGAACTTTGTTTGATTCCAAAAGTTGTAGATTTGCCCATATGTGCTACCACTGCAAGTTTATAACTTTAGAGATTTGAATTGCATAAATGCTTCACTTACATTTGCAAAACTAGTTGCAATAATTGTTGTGTTAGAAATTTTGTTTTGCTCACTAACATATATGATTATTCTTGGGGTGATAATACAATGAGCTTTTATGATCGCTGTTGTTTTATAATATTAATTGTGCAACAACGAAGAATCGTTAAAACGGATGACATATACATATACCATGCATACACCTTAACTTCTTTGTTATCCTATTTTCAGCTTATCAAAAGCCGAGGACGGCTTTGTTTTCAAGAAGGGGAGGATGATGAGGATATGACCCCTATAAATACAACTATATTTGCTATGCTTACTATTCCAATTACAAGAGCTCGTACACTTCACTTAAATTATTAGGTGAACTAGTTTTTAGGAGTGTCTTTTTATTATATGATCTATATGATGCTACCTAATGATGAAAATGTATATTTGTGCAGCATCATGTTATTTTTTGTACAAGCCAAGCAAGAAATCAAGTTGGACATCTTCTGGAATCCAATTTGGCCTCCAGAGACTACCTCGACTTCAAACGAGCATAACTTTCACATACGGATTCTGTTTGAAGTCCACGAGTACTTGATGGAAAGCTTATCTCGTCCTATTTCTAATGGATCTAGCCTCACCTCCAAATTCCTTCCGTGTGCGCCATAATCATCAAAAGAAGGTGATCACCTATTTGGACCAATTTGGGCCTTGTAATTGTACCGGAATTGGCCCATACGCTGGCCGGCCACCCAAGGGAGCTCATACTGTTCATGTGAACAGTACCACCTTCGTGAACAATTCTATGAATAGTACCATCCTGTTATCTCTTAGCTATATGCGGCTCCCCCTCCCCTATTTAAGGAGACCGCACCCCTCTAGTTTTCCTTGGATTTTGTTTAGTTAAAAGTTAGCCTTGTTGCAACTTCGTGTATTTGCTTGTGTCGGCTAGACCAACCATAATACCGCTTCAAAATCCTAACTTTATCAAATATTTCAATCCTATTTGCAATTTCAGATTGTTTATTATCTTGTTCTTGCGTGTTCTTCGATTGCATGCAAGAATAGACCTTTGTGGTCAGGTCAACCGCATTCTTGGCACGGTTGATAATGACTCGGAGTGTGGTTTAGCGATTGCTTGGTGTTCTGGTCGTCACCGGTTAGAAGCCTGCATCGTCAAAGTCGTTCTCCTCCAAATCAAAGTTATCATCCTATCAGAAGATCGGGACAACTATTGTCTCATCACGGAGCACCTGGAGCAGCACCTTTGGGACGCACGGCATTGTTCCACCCCTGGAACTCGCCAGTCCAGGGGTTGAATGAGTATTTCTTCTTACTCGTGCCCTTCTTGTCGCTCGACTTGGATGATGACGAGCCGCCAGAGGGAGGGGCGCAAAGGGGTGGTTGCACCGGACCAGGGTGCACCGGGTGTAGGCGTGTGTGACTAGAACGCACTGGTCGGAGCTGGGGCCGCAACGGGCCAGGACGCACTGTGTTGAGGTTGTAAAGACGGGGGCACGTTGGGCCATGGCGCACTTGGAAAGGGCGCGACAGCAGACCATAGGGCCGTGGTGGTCATCATCTTGGATGTCTCAGCGAAGTGATTTTCTTCAAGCAGCAGGTAGGAACACACCTCCATGAATGAGGGGAATATAACCCGCGCCAGTAGGATGGAGGCTGCGTTGTGGTACCACGGGTTGAGGCCGTGAATGAGGTTTAGGTCCAGTGTGTCGTCGGCGATGGGCGTGTCGACATCACGAAGCTGGTTGGAGAAATTCTTCAGCCGTGTGTAGTAGTCAGCGATGGACAAGTCGCATTGGCATTGACAGCAAAAGTCGGAGTCAATGTAGATGGAGCGTGTTCGTTTGTTGTTGTTGAACATGCCCAAGATGCGCTACCAGACGGAGCGCGCCATGTCGTTGGGGGTGAGGACGAAGGCGAGGATCTCTGATGAAACCATGGTGTAGAACTACGAGACGATGCTATAGTCGTCAAGGGACCATGTGGGATCGCCGGTAGGTGGTGCATCGTCATGAATGTGGGAGAGCAAGCCAAACTTGCCGAGCATGACAGTGAACAGCTGACTCCAGGTAGAGTAGTTGGACTCCTTGAGATCCAAGGTGATCGGAACATGGCTCCGGATGTTTACACTCTGGAGGAGAGAGGAAGGGAACGTCGCCGAGGAAGAAGTGTCGTTGGAGCTGGAGCTGAGGACACCCAAGCATCTGGGAATTGAGGGTTCCCATGGTGGAGTTGCCGTGTTGGAGGGAGGTGTCTGGCAGGCTCATGGCGGAGGTGGCGTGGGAGAGCAGTGGAGAGGAGGGTGGGCTAGGGTTAGATCGTTTTCGCATTTGATACCACGTAGAACGATATGATTGGCCATACAATTATCTCCTTGTATTGCTTGACAGTATATAGTGTTACATGTACACATGAAGGGAATAGTTAGAGATCCTTAATTACAGGAGATGTTGGAGAGAAAGGGGCCTAACTATAGCACGTACAGCTGGTGCAAACTGTGTACACGACTATAGGAGGATGCAGACGTGATTGACGTGCTAACACATATAACCAACTTTTTAGTGTCTACTTTTCATTCCAGTTGCATTTGTACATTGGAAGTATCACTTAAGCACTGTACAAGTGAACTTCAGATTTCAAATGCAGTCTCTTTTTCATTTAAGAATGAGAAACCTTGTTGCCTACCTTTCATATAGCCATGGGCAAAGAGCAGATAACACAATCTTTAGAAATTTCTAGACATTTAAAAAACTGAGATGTTTCATTACCATTTTTCTGAGCTGACAAGAACAACCAACAGAAGAAATTGCAACCTCTAAGTCCAACTGATATGTCACAAAAATATCATTTGGAGTACCCATTTATGTGCTGCACAAGTATGCATTTTCAGTAGTACTCCAATCCAGCATTAGTAGTGTATCTAATGCATAAACCTTTTAGCTGATCTGTGCATAAACGTACGAAATGGTTATTTGTTAATGAAAATTTACTTGGCTTGAGTTTCACTAAATAAGCCATTTTGATAAACGGCACCACATTGGACCATGCTAGCAGCGTGTTTGAGAGGGAATAATTAAGAAGGTACACTATCCGAGAGGTAATGGTAATCTTCCCTTTCCAATAGCACATGAATAAAACTTGTGGACTACACAAATGGCAATTACAAAATTGAATATTATAAGACTTCAAAGTACACTATATCATGTGCAATTCCCTCACGCTGCATTGTTTTTTTTTTTGTCTTATCCATTATAATACACGCAAGCTAAGCCTATGAAGCTAAGAATACTAACTCAACTCCACCTTAGGTTATTGTGTAATACATTTATGTATAAAAATTGTGCCACTGACATATGGGCCCCAGCACACTACGCCCTTCTATCACCGACACAAACATCGCATGTGACCATCTCATTCCTTCTCCTTGAACTCCAAAGGTGTATGGGACTAGGATGAGCTGAACTCCCAAGGAGTGGCTTGCAAACCTGGTTCTTGTTCTTGGTGAGCTTTGCTGCTATTCAAGGTAGCCAGCAACCAATGCTTAGGTCTATATCTTACCTCTCATAGGCACATAGTATATATGTTCTCAAGAAAGATACCGGACAAGGGCAGTAGCATGAGCCAGAAGGAATGTTCTTTAGTGTCATTTGGCCGTCAGGATTTTGCTCCCAAGGTGTACTGTTAGGGTTCCATGTCCCCATTCTAGGAGCCAAGGCTTCTTTTTGTTGAGATCATGATGCATAATCCCGAGTGATTAGCTCTAGTTTACTAAACCTAGGTGTTGGGGAAGGGCAAGGCTTAATTAATTGTCTAATTAGGAACCTAGGCCTTTAAAGAAACAATTGATGAGGATCAGTCAGATCGTTGGTGAACATATATAATGTTTGTTATCTAGATATCAAGGGGAGCAAGCATGTTTCTTGATGTGAAAGAGTTGTGACCATGCATCATTGGCTCATTGCATGTAGTGCAATACATTAATTAGTAGAGCAAATTGAAGCAAGTATAGCGTATGATTTGATGAAAGTGTAGACCAGTTCTTGTACTTATCAATTCGCTGAGAACATTGCTACTTGACTAGTTGCTGTACAAGTGAGCGAGAAATGTTTAGAAACACGAGAATTTTCCTATATTCCTATAAAAAAATGAATTGTTTCCTGTGAAATTCTCATGTTCCAAATAAACCTTCGTGTCACGAACATTGAGGGTTGAGGGTTAAATGTTTATTTCTTCTTGATCTATATTATACCGAAGACATCTGTCCTTTAACCATGGCAATATATCTGGTGCACAAGCACATATTGGTTAACATATGCACAAACTCCCTCAAGGCCGTTCGATCTGAAATTGGCGCATCAGATTTAAAGCGGTGGAACCCCTTCCCACTTACGCGCTTTTGCATTTTGCCCCGCCCCGGTGCTCCCATGATCCCATCGAATCATCGATCCCCTCCTCCCAACTCTCTCCCATGATCCCATCGATCCCCTCCTCCCAAACCCGCCACCTGCACGAGCTAGTGTTAGGGGAGGGTGTCGTGTCGTCGCCGCTCCGACGAAATCCATTGGCGCCTCCTCCTCCATCAACGCAACCGTGCCCGAACCCTAGGTGCGCGACCTAGGGCTTCTTTTGCCTCCTCCCAATTTCGTAGGTAGGGTCAAGGTGGTGTAGCTGCACCGCGGTCCTCAATCAGCGCCTCCTCCTCCAACGGCGTGCCTCCTCCTCCATCATTTCCGCCGTCCACTCCGCCTCATCGGCCTATGCATCCGAGTGTACAGTTGTGCTTATTTTGTGAAAGTTGTGATTTGAAGAAATTTCAAAGAATAATTTTAGTGTTTTTTTTTTGTTATTTCTTGGCTGCAGATTCATGACTAAGTTGTGATTTTATGAAATTTCGATGCATGGATTGCATGGGTGCAGATGGACAAGCATTAGGAGAAGTCGAAGGATTCATGAATGTCTGATTTTTTTTATTGTATGGCCTCTGTGTATAGATTGCATGGACTGATTGGTTGTAGCTTGTAGCATGTTGTCATTGACTGAGGATGGATGGGTTTTGTCCAGCCTCTATTTCTGTAAATAGACTATTACATCCTGATCTGATTAATATAATTGGCAATCCACTGCCTTTCTGTCAAAAAATGAGCATGTTGTTATTTCTCATTTATATTCAATGTGTATGTATGTGAAATTAGGTGGATTCAGGTGGAATGAGGTGTTTTGGGTGGAGACGGACAATTGAGTGTTTGCATACACTGAGCACAATATCAGGCAGTGTGGATGTAACACTTGTTCTTGTTTTTATTTTTGTTCTTGTTTAGAGAGTGTTCTTGTTGTTAAGAGCCAATATAGTTCAGACTTCAAAGAGAGTGTAATGAAATAGTTGGGAATCGTAATGAATGAAATCTATGATAAATTGCTGCTAGGTGTTGTTGTTGCCCGATATATGAAAACTTGTTCTGATGAATTGTGATGACAACATATAACACTTGTTCATGTTATATGAATCATTTGGAGCATTGGGCAACGATAGCCCTAGTGTCTAGTTCTTCCCTGAGCCCCTGCAACCATGGATGATATTTGAATTGTAAAATTTCACTCTGATTCAGAGATGTCAGTGTATGAGGATGTACAATTGAATATGAGAATTCTGGATGAATGAAAGTAATAAGTTTTACATGAGAAGAAATAAGAAGTGCTTGTAGTTTACCATTTGATTTTCACATTCAAGCATGCCTAAAAGTTGCTGTCATTTTTGCAAGCTGACAAGTGGGTATAACAATGAGGTACTGCCATTTTTGCTTAATGCTGATGCACTCAAAATTGACATGAACCTGATACTATTTATGAATCATACATTGCCATTCTCATGAAGTTGAATTCCTACCCAAAATTCACAAAGGTCATACAACACAGCTCCAACTTCTATTCGTATGACAAAGAGACATAAAATGATAGAAACTTTCATTCATTTGAGATGAAAAAAAACTTTAGCAGCGTGTAAGCCGAATGTACAAGATCCTGATGCTTAACACAAAAACATTGCCTCAATATTCCAATGCTTTACACAAGAACTTAACCACATACAACAACCAGATACAAGAACCTGACGCATGCTTCTGAAATACTAATTGATACAAGAACCTGATAATTAACATTCAACATAACAGATTGTGCTCAAGCATTCAATAGTTCATACATATTGCCTCTAAGCCTCTGAATTTTTTTTTCTAACATGTAGTTCTTCTTGTGTGGTTATGCCTCGCAACAGTCGGCTCGATTGCAGTTCTAGGTGGTCAACACCAAGCCCGCCCCATACATGGTCGCTGCAACCACAAACCCTAGCTACCTCCTACATGGGATGGGTGTCAGGGGCAGCGCCACCTATGGAGAGAAAGGTTACGATGGAGGGGGAGGCGACAATGGAGGTGCGACGGTGGGCGGTGCTGCCCATGCACAGGAAGTCTCCATCCACTCGACCCTAGGTGAGTCGATGGGGATGACGGGGTTATGGGAGTAGGGGTCGACCGGGGCGGTGTCACGGGGAATGGGAGGCGGTGGCGCTGAGAGGGGAGCACATGACAGGGGCAGTGGGAGGGGGGCGAAAGAGGGAAGGCGCCGATGCAGGGGAAAATGAAGCGCGTGGTGGGAGAGGGGGAAACGATGTCGCGAGCAAGGGGGAGGCGGCTGTGCGACAGGGGGAGCAGACGGCGACGGGGCAGGGGAAGAGGGAGCGGCGGCACTGGGAAGAGTGGCAACATGGAAGGAGTCGACGGAAGGGTAAAGGAATCACTGCGGGTGAGGAGAAGAGCAGACGGAGGGGAAGGGACGGGAAGACTCGCGAGGCTCGCTGCGCTGGGCGCAATCGCTCCCCTTGCTGTGATCGAACGGCTTGCACACCTTCCCACCACGCGCACCGAGCGGAGTCCAGGCGATCTCGGATGTTCGCCGAGCGATCCAACGGTCTGCGTTTTTAGGGTGACGTGGCCACGGCGAGAGCTCGGCAATCAACTTCTCTATAATAAGAGGTTATATATATATATATATATAGGAAAATGGTATGGTACTCCTAGGAGTACATACTCCCACCTCTTATATACCACTTAAATCGTATGACGATACCTCTTTATCTATTTGAACATACTCCAATAATGATTATAAGATACCCCAAAGTGAGTTCCACGAAAAATTTCACTTTTTATAGCAAAATTTATGTATATACTTCTTTTATATATGAAAAAGGGTATATAGCAAAAAAAAAACAAAGAGCTGCAATGAAAATTTTTCAATCAAATCGACTTTGGAGTATCTTATAATTGGTATTTAAGTATACTTGAAATAATAAAGAAGTATAATATATGCGTTTAAGTGGTATATTGAAGTGGGAGTACATACTCCTGTGAGTATGAAATATATATATATATATATATATATATATATATATATGGTATTCTGGGAGTATGTACTCTCACCTCTCATATACCACTTAAATTGTATGATGATACCTCTTTGTCAATTTGAATATACTCCAATAATGATTACAAGATACTCCAAAGTGAGCTTTATGAAAAATTTCATTAAATGCCACTTTTTATAGCAAAATTTGTGTATATACTTCTTTTATATATGAAAAATGGTATATAGCAAAAATAAAGGGTTGCAATGAAAATTTTTCAATTAAGTCACGTTGGAGTATCTTATAATTGGTATTTAAGTATACTAAAAATGATAAAGTGGTATATTTGAAGTGGGAGTATGTATTCCCGGGAGTACGAAACAGACGTCCTCTATATATATGTGTGTGTGTGTGTGTATAACACGTGGAGTTCAATGCACCGAACAACTCACAAAAAAGCTTAACCTTTGATTGAAGGATGGGCAATTCAATTTTTTGAGAACTTCACGAAGAACTCTGGACTCACGTGTGCCGCAGCACCATTGACATTATATACAGGATCTCCATGAGCAATTCAAGTGCTCCTCCAACAAAGTTGTAAGGCCAACAAAATTGAGGCGTTCTGCTGAGTATCAACCAATAGAAAGGAACTGGTCGTTCTTTCATTTCAAAATAAGGCTGAGTGCTTAATCACCAGGCTGCAGCCTTGACATGTACTTGTCATACAACTCTGCTGCTCGCTCTAGATCGCCAAGCTCTACGTAGCAGTCAGCTATTGCGCCATAAGCCTCAGTGGAGCCAGAATCCTCGCCCGTTTCCTTGGATAACTCCAAAACTTTATAGTAGCAGTTCATTGCTTCTCTGTATTTCCCCAGCCTTTGTAAGGATGCACCTAACGAAAAACAAAATAGCAAATGAGAAAAAACATAAACTCAAACATTACGCTTGCGAGGATGTAGGTTGCATGTATTACCACCAACAGCAGCACTTAGAGCCACAGCAATAAAAATGGGCATAATGGCGAAAGAATGGGCTGGTTGAGACGTCTCCGCCGATGCCTCGAGAGGCACAGAAAGTATGGACATGGTTGAAAGAACAACAGCTTTCAGCAGGTCAGGATGTGCCATTTTCTGCAGGGGCAAATTTCACAGGAAGATAAAAAAAAATGCAGAGTCAATAGCTGCACTGCGACACAATGGAAGGGAAACCAAAGCACAAAGTTTGCAAACTTGAGGTCACCGTTCTCCTAAGTATAATAACATAACATCGTAATAAGCCTCCCAGTCCTAGGTGGGAAGAAAATGTGTTCGCCTAGATGCACACCGTACTGCGCTATTCGCGATCTACAAACTAGCTAGTAAACCTGTAGTGGGCAAAAGGATAATCCAATCCGCGGAGCAACAGCCAAGTTACAGAAGCCTCGAATTGGAGCCTATATTTACATACGTATATCACAGCTCCTCACAAACGCAATACTCTAGCTGGGTTCAGTTCACTCTACACCATGATAAATTCGAACAACCGCGCAGTTGGATCGATCAATCCGGTGCTCTTCGCAGCAATCCCAAGCCTAAACAATCGTACCTGGTGATCGGGGAGGATTCACGCCTCTCCATTCAGGGCCTCCAGGTGCGTGAAACCACCATCGCGAGACCAAGGATAGGGCAGGGAACTGACGCGAAGTGCCGCCGTCGCCGCCTCGTCTATCCCCACTGTGACAGGTTCTAAAAATCCCTATAATGAGACCAGGACTCTCTGTTAGGAAGAAAACACATGAACAAACGAGATCTGGCGATACCGTTTCACTTAGGTGCATCTGAGGGCAAAGGGCAAAGGAAGTCTATTAATGAAGATCCTGCGGCAGATATTCATTCATACCCCTACAAGCATGATCGGGTGGCTAGAATCTATTTTAGAGATCACTGTTACTCGTAATCTTGTTTCTTGTCTCTATTAGCAAAGATGATCTCCTGCTTCGCTGTACAAGCTGTGTACTCCTTATAAGCAGCCTTGGTACCTTGCTTTGGAATCTATCGAAAACCCTAGTTATCCTATGTTCTGTAACATACTTTCCCCAACTTTTCTACTGCAATTACTTCCTGTGTTCTTCGATTCTTAGCCAAATTACTTGAGCATTTTGTTTGGATTCGGATTCAAGTCTCGGAGTCCTGACAAATTGGTATCGGAGCACTAGATCCTTGGCTAAGGTTAGGGTTATTTATGAGTAGAGAAGGTTTGAGAGGATCTTTGGTCTCTCTCTGTAAAATTCCAGATCTATTCCCGAAACAATGCCAAAAGGTGGGAGACCTAGTGTGGTTGAGGAGGAGGCCAGTTCCAATCTGGCTGGTGAAGTGGAGGAGATCAAGATGAAGATAGCTGAAATGGGTCAGCAAAATCTGCAAAATGGGGGAAAATCTCAAGCAATTGTAGATCTAGATGCAAGAGAGCACTGCTTAGATGCAAAATCAGATGGAGATCCTCATGAAGACAATCTTGGCCAAAACTGGGCCGAATGAACAACCAGTGACGGGTGCAATGTCAGGCTCACCTAGTTTGGCAGATCGGGTGAGGGAACCCCAGGGAATGGGCACTCTTTTGCTCCACCAACTATGTGCTTAGGTATGAATGAATTTCCAATACTTGCAGCCACAAGTCCCCACTCAGTAGCAATTCCCATTTTCCCTGTTCCTACTACAGTTAGCAATGTCAGCTTTCCATTTCTACCAGTAGGAGGAACTACTCAATTCCCTCCTGGGGCTATGTTGCGCCACAGTATGTAAATGCCACATCTAATGTGTTACCACCCAAAGGATATGCACCTTTTCCTTATTCTGGGTATCCACCGGTTAGACCGGAGCAATATTGGGTTAGGCCAGCAGAGTATGGAAATGGATTCCAACCACCATGGCCAGCAAATCAGAATAGAAATCAGTTTGGTCAGTCTTTTGGTGGTCCACAATTGGAGTGTCCAAGGTTTGATGGTGAAAATCCTGAATCATAGATTAGAAAGTTTGAAAGGTGTTTTGAGTTGTCCAGAACTCCACCTGAGCAAAGGGTTTCGATGGCTGAAGTTCACCTAATAGGGAGGGCTGATCAATGGATCACTAGTAAAAATGTTGATACTAACAGTTTGACTTAGCCTCAATTCTGTAATCTGATCTGCAAGAGATTCGCTGCAGACAACAAGATTGATATTGCAGACACCTTCAGAGGGTTACAGCAAAATGGGACGGTGAACACTTATATTGACAAATTTGAGGAAGTTATGGCACTAGTGAAAAGAAACAATACCACACTAAGGGAAGGATATTTTCTAGATTTCTTCTTATCAGGACTGAAGGACTACATTAAGATTCCTTTGAAATTATTGGATCCAAAAAGCCTGGTGGATGCATATGTTCATGCCAGGAACTATGAGAACATGCCCTTATACAAGAAGCCAATAGTTTGGTCAGGGAGTGGCAATTCCAAAGGGAGCTATTCAGGTAGTAACATGATAAAAGGAAGTACTGCTATAAACTCCAAAGAGAATCATGACAAATGGATTAAATCAGCAACTTCAGGAGCTGATAAGTGGAATAGTGGGAAGTGTTTCAAGTGTCAAGAACCTTGGGTTCCAGAACATGGCAGTATATGCAAAATCAAAAGGAGTGTCCATCTCATAACCATTGGAGATGATGAGGAGGAGGAGTCACCACTATTTAGCACTCCACCATCTAGTCCTGAGCACAAAGAGGAAGAGAAGACAAAATTGCAAATTTCGATGCATGCCCTATTTGGGACCAATATAGAAGCTTCAACTTTCACCTTAAATGTGTAAATGGGTAATGTCTCAGCAATAGCACTTGTGGATACAGGGAGCACTACTACTTTTATAACACCAATGCTGGCACTGAAGGCAAACTACAAGATGATGAGCCATGAGCCAGTAAAACTGTCTGTGGCAAATGGAGGAGTTATTATGAGTGAGACAGTAAGTCAGAACTGTAGCTACATTATACAAGGTGAAGCTTTCAACTCTGATTTTAGAATACTGAGTTTGAAGGGATAGTATAAATCTGAAGACTAGGGAATTTTCGATATGCAAAGATGGTGAAAGGACAATGTTATTCAAGGATGAAACCTTGCCTGGAAAGAACTGTATTGTGAATGTGCACAAGCTACAGAAATTGTTGGACAAGGAAGTGATAGGTGAAGTAAGTATACTCAAAACCAGCACCATCTCTTCATGAGAATTCTAAAGGAGTAACTGAGGAAATTCAGGAGGTTTTAAACCAATTCCCCGACATCGCCACAGGATCTGCCACCTAGGAGGGAGCAAGACCATAGTATTCCACTAATACAAGGGGCAAATCCAGTGAACATCAGAACCTATAGGCTCCCTCACCACAAAAAAGATGAAATGAAAGGATTGATTGACCAATTTCTCAAATCACACATCATAAGGCCAAGTGTAAGTCAATACTGCTCTCCTGCAATACTTGTGAAAAAGAAGGATGGAACATGGCGTATGTGTATAGATTATAGATAATTGAACACCAATACAGTTAAGAACAAATATCCCATTCCAGTGATTGAAGATTTATTGGATGAGTTGCATGGAGCCAAATATTTTTCAAAGATAGATTTAAGATCTGGATACCATCAGACCAGGATGAACAATGAAGACATTCCCAAAACAGCATTTAGTACTCATGTGGTCCATTTTGAATTCATGGTCATGCCATTTAGCCTCACAAATGCTCCAGCCACATTTCAAGCCCTAATGAACAAAATTTTAGCCAAACATTTGAGGAAGTTTGTACTAGTCTTCTTTGATGACATGTTGATCAATAGTACTTCATTGGAAGAACACAAGGAGCACCCGGAAACTGTACTGAAGATATTGAGAGAAACTCAATTATTTGCTAAAGGTAGCAAGTGTGTTTTTGGGCAACAGAAGGTAGAATACCTGGGGCACATCATATGTAGTGAAGGTGTGGCTACTAACCACCAAAAGGTGACTGCAGTGAGGGAGTGGGCAAATCCAGGAACTGTGAAAGAATTAAGAGGATTCATGGGGCTTGCTGGTTACTACAGGAGGTTTGTTAAAGACTTTGGAGTCACCTATAGACCATTATTCAACATGCTTAAGAAGAATGCTTTTTAATGGGGAAATGAGCACCAAAAAGCCTTTGACAAGATCAAGACTTTATTATCTACAGCACCTATCCTAGAACTTCCAAATTTCAAACAGCCATTTGTCCTGGAGATTGACACAAGTGGATTTGGATTAGGTGTAGTGCTAATGCAATAGGGAAGACCCATATCATACTTCAGCAAAGCCTTAGACCCAAAGGCAGCTGCCTTATCCACTTATGACAAGGAAGCCCTAGCAATTCTAGAGGCGTTGAAGAAATGGAGGCACTATCTAGTGGGAGCCGAATTGGTGATTAGGACTAATCAACAAAGTCTCAGGTTCATTAATGAGCAGAGATTGGTAGATGGTGTTCAGTATAAGCTAATGGCCAAGCTAATGGGCTATAATTACAAGATTGAATACAAGAAGGGGAGAGAGAGAGCAGGGCAGCAGATGCATTGTCAAGGGTTCCTATCGTAGCGAAAAAGACTAGACAGTAGAAAAAGGGGACCCCCAGTTTCCTCGGGGGTGACCGGAGGGTCCTCGAAGAAGGGGTTGGTTGCTAGGAAGTAAATGTGTATTAATTGCTCTAAGAAAACCAAGTCTGAGTTATTACACGGGGTGGGGATGGCTATTTATAGCCTTCCAACCGGGTACATGAGATTACAAGCCTACTCCTAAAATGATACTATGCCCGTAGGGGCTTTTCCTACACCTACGTGTAGTCTCCGGCTCACGGTGGACCTCCTTGGTCCTGGTTCACCTAGCCGGTGCACCTAGTCCATCCGTCGTTTTCTCCCTTCGCGCCCCCCCCCCTCGCGTGATGACTCTAGGCCGAGGGGGGGCTCTGAGCGACCCTTGATGCCCCCGTGGTTGCTTTGCGGGGCGCTTGGCTAGCCTTCGGGACCCCCTTGTAGCCTTCGGGCCCCCTCCTATGGCCTTCAGGGCCCTCCTTCAGCCTTCGGGCTCCCTTCAGCGATTCCTCCCTCAGCCTTTGGGCTCCCTTTAGGGCTCCTCCTTCAGCCTTCGGCACCCCTTGGGTGTGGGCCTAGTGGTGTTTTGCCGGGTCGTGAGGGCCGGTAGGCTGCCCCTATGACAGTTCCAACCCTTAACCATGTGATGGCTCTCACTGCAGCTATTCTCAATTGGATATAAGAAGTGCAAACTAGTTATTAGGGTGATGCGAAATGCCAAGAGTTAATGACTAAGCTCAGTATGGACAGTCAAGCACAACCACCATATACACTACAAAATGGGATAATTAGATATCGATGAAGAGTGTATGTGGGAAGTGAGGGTGAGCTCAGGAAGCAACTCTTAGACTCATTCCATGCTTCAGCTCTAGGAGGGCACTCTAGTGAAAGGGCTACATATCAAAGACTTAGGTTGATATTTTATTTGCCAGGAACGAAAGTTGAAGTTAACAATTATGTGAAGAAGTGTCCAACATGTCAAAAGAACAAGTCTGAAAATATTCACTACCCTGGACTATTACAACCTCCGCCGATTCCAAATATGGCCTGGACTCATGTAACTCTGTATTTCAT
Organism: Phyllostachys edulis; assembly: GCA_036346405.1. Lineage (NCBI taxonomy): Eukaryota > Viridiplantae > Streptophyta > Magnoliopsida > Poales > Poaceae > Phyllostachys > Phyllostachys edulis. The sequence goes on along the minus strand of CM070568.1, from coordinate 30,015,468 downwards.
TGAAGGACTGCCCAAATCAAAAGAACATGATGTGATACTAGTAGTAGTAGATAGATTCACAAAGTATGCCCATTTCATATCCCTGAAGCATCCATATACAGTGCATAACATTGTAGATTTGTTCATGTAGAATATATACAAGTTACATGGACTACCAACAGTGATTATATCTAACAGGGATAGGATCTTTACTAGTACATTATGTCAAGAGTTATTCAAGGCTCTAGGAGTTAAACTTTGCTTTAGGAGTGCTTATCACCCTCAGACCGATGGTCAAACAAAGAGAGTCAACCAGTGCTTGAAAAATTATCTCAGATGCACTGTATTTACAAGTCCCAAGACGTGGAGATATTGGTTGTCACAGGCCGAGTGGTGGTATAATACATCGTTTCACACTTCTTTGGGCATGACACCTTACCAAGCCTTGTATGGAATGAAACCCTCACAAGTGACAGTGGCCATGATTCCTAATGCAGCTGCAATAGGCACCCAGAATGTTCCCCAACAAAGGATTGCAACCTTTGAAGCAATCAAAAATTCCCTACAGAATGCTCGGTCTAGAATGAATTTTTTTTGCTGACAAGGGCAGAACTAAAAGAGAGTTTAATGTGGGAGATATAGTTTACTTGAAAATGCAACCTTATCGTCACAATGCACTTGGACTGCACAGTTCACTGAAATTACATTCCAAATTCTATGGGCCTTTCAGGGTTATGGAAAAGGTGGGATAAGTGGCTTATAAAATATTATAACTGGTAGGGTGTTTGATACATCCTATATTCCATGTAAGTCAGTTGAAGAAGCATGTAAATCCTAAGGTTATTCCCAGCTCAGAATTGCCACTAGTGGATCCGGAAGGTAATATTTTGACTGAACCTCTAGCTGTGGTGGAAAGGCGAGTGGTACCTAGAAACAACGAACCAATTGTGCAATGGAAAGGCGAGTGGTACCCAGAAACAACGAACCAGTGGTGCAATGGAAAGTCTAGTGGGTGAACCTTCCTGCATGGGCTACTACCTGGGAGGATGCAGATTTCATTTCAAAGGTATTTCCAAATTTTCATCCTTGAGGTCAAGGATGTCAAGGAGTGGGCATTGACAGGTTCTAAAAATCCCTGTAATGAGATTAGGACACTCTGTTGGGAAGAAAACACATGAACGAATGAGATTTGGTGATACCATTTCACTAAGGTGCATCTGAGGGCAGAGGGCAAAGGAAATCTATTAATGAAGATCCTACGGTAGATATTCACTCATACCCTCCAAGCTTGATCGTGTGGCTAGAATCTATTTTAGTAATCACTGTTACTCGTAATATTGCTTCTTGTCGCTATTAGCAAAGATGCTCTCACTGTACAGGTTGCGTACTCCATATAAGCAGCCTTGGTGCCTTGCTTTGGAATCTATCGAAAACCCTAGTTATCCTATATTCTGCAATATACTTTCCCCAACTTTTCTACTGCAATTACTTCTTGCGTTCTTCAATTCTTAGCCAAATTACATGAGCATTTTGTTTGGATTTGGATTCAAGTCTCGGAGTCCTAACACACAGCAACACACCAACACGAATCAATTAGCACAACTCTAGCCGCGCAGCACGTAGAGAGTAAGACTGGGCCCTCGAGGCTTATCGGAGAACAGTGTGCGAGCCTGAAGCGAGGAGAAGGTCTTGTGGCGGTCTGGATGACCGGTGTTGACTGGCGATGGTAGTAGCCATATGTGTGGCGAAGTGCTACGTGCATAGCCAATGCGAGTGGCTGCGCTTGGTGGGGCTAGGCGGGACGGGAGTTGGGACGTGTCGGGGCCAGCGGCGATGGCTCGGGGGTGGAGGAGGCCAGCGGTGGAGGCTCGGGGGAGGAGAGGGAGGCAGCTCTCGGGGAGGAGGAGGAGGCGTCGGCCTTCGGGGTGGGCAGTTTGTCGTGGGTGGCGGCTGGGAGGAGGAGGAGAAGGGGAGTGGAGTGGCGCTGCTCAGGGGAGGAGGACGAGGACAGGGGCGTGTTGGGTCCAGACTAGTCGTATGGTGATACGACCAGGTCCAGATTAGTCGTATGGTGTTACGACCAGATCTAGACTAGTCATATGGAGATACGAGCTGGTCGTAGACTGGTCGCATCCTCCGCGGGGGACACCTCAATGGAATGGGGTGTCTAAATGACGGTTTCGAACACTGTTAGACATGGTTCGATCAATGATGAGCTAATCTGATCTTCCATTGCAATTTTGGGGATATGCTCTAGAAACAGCTGCTTTCACTTTAAATAGGGTTCCATCGAAAACTGTAGAGAAGACACCATATGAGATATAGACCAGGAAGAATCCTGGATTGTCTTTTCTCAGGATATGGGGTTGTGAAGCATATGTGAAACTTTTGACGTCTGACAAGCTCACATCCAAGTCCAATAAGTGCTTTTTTGTGGGGTATCCTAAAGAAACTAAAGGATATTATTTTTAGAATCGGGTTGATAACAAAGTGTTTGTTGCCTGTAATAGTATCTTCTTGGAGAAATAGTTTCTTTCCAAAGGAGTCAGTGGGAGCAAGGTACAACTCAAAGAAATTCCAGAACCATCTGAAAATGTTTCAACTCCTACTGAACCTCTACAAGATGAACAAAATATTGTTGAACCTATAAATGAGGCATCAGCCCCACGTAGATCAAAATGCCACATCAATTGCCTATAAGGTATGGGCATGACGTTTTATTATTGAATAATGATGAGCTAAAACTTATGCGAAAGCGATGGTAGACCCAGACTCTGAGTCATGGCTTGAAGCCATGAGATCCGAGATAAAATCCATGTGTTCATGTCGTACGACCAGATCTAGACTAGTCGTATGGTGATACGACCAAGTCCAGACTAGTCATATGGAGATACGAGCTAGTCGTAGAATGATTGATAATCAAGTTTGGAACTTGGTTGTTGCACCTGATGGTGTTACGATCATTGAGTGCAAATGGATTTTTAAGAAAAAGATAGATATGGATGGAAATATTCACATTCATAAGGCATGACTGGTTGCAAAGGGTTTCAAACAAATTCAAGGTGTTGATTATGATGAAACTTTCCTACCTGTCGCTATGCTAAAGTCTGTCTGGATTATTCTAGCTATTGCTGCATATTTCGATTATGAGATATGGCAAATGGATGTCAAAACGGCTTTCCTAAATAGAAACCTAAGTGAGGATGTGTACATGACACAACCTGAAGGTTTTGTCGATCTAAAGAAAGCTAGAAAGGTATGCAAGCTTAAGAAATCCATCTATGGATTGAAACAAGCATCTCGGAGTTGGAACATTCGTTTTGATGAAGTGGTCAAAGGGTTTAACTTCATCAAGAATGAAGAAGAACCTTGTGTCTACAAGAAGGTTAGTGGGAGCAAGCTTTTGTTTCTGATCTTGTATGTGGATGATATACTACTAGTCGGAAATGATATTCCTATGCTTGAATCTGTTAAAACTTCATTAAGAAATAGTTTCTCAATGAAAGATTTAGGAGATACAGCATATATTCTTGGTATAAGGATCTATAGAGATAGATCTAAAAGGCTAATTGGATTAAGTCAGGATATGTACATAGATAGGGTGTTGAAACGGTTCAACATACAAGATTCCAAGAAAGGTTTTTTGCCCATAGCTCATGGCATTAATCTTAGCAAGAGTCGGTGTCCTACGACCACTGATGAGTGAGACAAAATGAGTAGAATTCCATATGTTCGGCTATTGGATCTATCATGTATGCCATGCTATGTACACGACCAGATGTGTCATATGCTCTAAGTGTTACGAGCATATATCAGTCGGATCCAGGTGAAGATCACTGGATAGAAGTCAAGAATATCCTTAAGTACTTGAGAAGCACTAAGGATGCATTCCTTGTGTACGGTGGTGAGGAAGAGCTGGTCATAAATGGTTACACCGTTGCTAGCTTCCAAACCGACAAGGATGATTTTAGATATCAATTAGGGTGGTCGAAGTCTTAGACCAGTATGGTCGAAGTCTTAGACCAGGGTTTGTGTAAGATATGAAAAGTGCACACGGATTTAAGTTTGACCAGGTATGGACTGGTCGTATAGTGATACGACCGGATCCAGACTAGTCGTATGGTGATACGTATGACCGGGTCCAGACTAGTCGTATGGTGATACGACCGGGTCCAGACTAGTTGTATGGAGATATGAGCTGGCCGTAGACTGGTCGAACATAAATTTTTCTGATACGATGACAAAGCCTCTCCCGCAACCTAAATATGAGGTGCACACAAGAGCTATGGGTATTTGATACCTATATGATTGACTCTAGTGCAAGTGGGAGACTATTGGTGATATGCCCTAGAGGTGATCATAGAGATGATTGTATCACGTCTATGTTTATGAGTTATTGAATAAGTATTATTATGTTCCTTGATTGAATCATCAGTTATAAAGATTAACGAGTATGTGACTTGTTGGTGAAGTTATTTTAACTTATGATAATGTCATTCTAAATGTATCCCTGGTCTAATGTCATTGGTCGGGACACTAGTGACTCTACGACCAGCACATGTATTGATTGATGGCCATGTTTCACTGGTCGTGGATATAGGGATATCGAATCAATAATATGAACACATGTTAGAGAACATAGAGTTGGATTGACCCACCTTGAGACATAGTTGAGATTGTTATGATTCTATGTGTCATCAGTTGGTCTCAAGCAATGATGATGTATAATCCTTAGACCTGAGATCAGCATGGTTTTCTACATGTGTAATAGCACTCTTAGGGGTTATCAAACGCTACTTCGTAACTAGGTAGTTATAAAGGTAGCTTTCGGCTATGCTATGAAACATGTGGAGGAATGTGACTGGCTAGATATGGGATTTTCTCCTCCTAACATAATAGGAGAGATATCCTGGGCCCCTCAATGTGGTCGAATAAAGAAAGTGCATGGCCATTCCACTGGTGGTCGAAGAGTTCGATCACATGAAGTTATCTAACACTCGATTGAGAAAGTATTGAACAGTCCATGGATAACATAATATCTCACCTGGAGTTCAACCAGATATTGTGAGGCAAAGGGAGAATACATGAGTAAAGGTAAGCTTAGTTCGATCGGTTATGGATAGTCGTATGGAGATCTGGTGGTAAAGAAGCGGTCGAGCGTAATCCTGAGTGGTGAAACATGGTCGTAAGGAGTTACGAACTGGTCATGACTAAATACAAACTGGTCGTATAGAGATTTGAGCTAGTCGTAAGTGATGAGGACCTGGTCGTAGATCATATTGCATTAAGGTTCGTCCTATATAATTTGTGTGTATTCGGGAATCGTTATGTCCTGCTACGTACCGCTAACAACCCGTGGTCGGAAAAGGTTTCCGAGTCACAACCGATTACGCATGAACCTACAGGGTTACAAACTTAACGGGTTGGAACAAACCAGCACGGAATATGATTTGTCAAATGTGTTCGGATAGGATCCGTCACGGGCACTATATAAGGAGATGCTTGAGGCTGTTGGGAGGAGGGGACGAGACAAGGAGATTAATGTAACAAACTGTAACGTCCCAAAATTTGGCTTTTCAAAATCTTTTGAGTAGTTTAGGTCCCTGGAAAATTTCACCAATTTTATTTGAATTAATAAAGCTTGAATCGGACTTTCATAAATCAAAAACAATTTAATATGATTAATCTCAACATCAACTATTATCAAAACTATTTTATTTGGATTCTATGTGCTTGGAGATATTTTCTAGATTTTTCTAGAATTTTTTCGAGTGCATTTGCTATTTTCTATTTACCATTTGGATTTACTGCTATTTCCAAAATAGAAAACCTAAATTAAAATCTCAGTTTCGCTTTTGGGCTGAATTCCCTTTTCGTTTGGCCCATCTCCTCCCTTTCGCCCCGACCATAGTAGCCTTCCCTCTCGCCTCGCGCATTGAAGCCGGCCAATCCGCTTGGCCGTCCTACTTCTTTGCTTGGTCGGTAGGACTGTGTCACGCCGTTCAACCCTAGCAACCTACTGGGCCCAGCTGTTAGCCTAGCTCCGCGTCGCCACCCAGCGCCTGCACGCGCGTGCGATGCGGGAGCGCCGCCGCCACCCTTGGCGTTCGTGCCGTGACCTAGCGCGCCTCCCACGACGCCATAAATAGCGCCGCCTCTCGATCCGTGCTCCCTTTGCCACGCCGCCGCCGTACCCTAGCACCGCCGCTTGGATAGCCGCCAAAGCTGCCGCCCGTGGCCTTCTTCTTCGAAGCCGGCACCGACCGTCTCCATCGCCGATCTCCACCGTCAAGGGTTCCCGAGCCACCGTGTCTGCGTCATCGCAATCGCCTCGGTCTCCTCCACCGATTGCGCGCATCACCCGAAGCTCCCTCGTCTTCTATCGCTGGCGCCGCTTCATCCCCTTCGCCTCCGGCCGCACCCGTGCGACCAAGGACGTCTCTGCCATGTCCCTCGTTCCTTGGTAAGGTCCTCTCAAAACCGATCGCGTCACCACGTGCCTCACCTTCCGATCTACACTCCTATGCTTTCAATTTCGTGTTTTATCCTTTGTGCACCCGAAATCTATCTTTCTTTGTCAACTCCGGCCGTCGCCTTCGCCTATCGATTGTGCCGTCTCGGTTGATCCCGGCCTTTATGGACCCCACGGGGTGATAAATGCGTTAAATCGTAACCCGGTGCTCTCGTCCGTTTCCCCGGAGCCTCGCCGTAGCTCGTTGACCGACGAGTGAGCCGACACCGCCGCCGCTCCATGGCTCGCCGCCAACGATGGTGGCCGTCCCTTGCCGCCACGACCGCGTCACCAAGGCCACCTGCGCCTCCTCGTCCCGTCTTGGTCACCCACTTGCGCCGCCGCGACCCGCAACTCCGGCAAGCCAGCATGGCCGAGCGCCACCATGCTTGTGCTCTGTGCTCCAGTGCCATGGCTGCCGCTCCCTCTGTCCCTTCCATGTGGCCCTGCCCCCTCTCTCTCCCCCCCTCTCTCTCCCTTGTAGGACTCTGTGACGATCGGGTGTCCCAGATCTAAAACAGGACTGTGCCCGTGCCCTTTGCACTGCCACCGCCACCGTGGATTCTGTGAATGCCCGCTGCATCGCTGTTCGTCACCGCCATGAATCACCCGAGGAAGCATGGCCGCAGTCCTTTCTCCCTCTTTTCTCCTCTGTCTTTTGCCTATGCTGATCGGGTCAACCGACACAGCATCCACCTCAGCATGGTCGTGCCACATTGCCTGAGTCACTTGCCACCTTGGCCCCATATACGCCATGTCACCACCATGTTGTCCTTTCGTCCTACGTGGCAGCCTTGTCAGTGTTATGATAGCACTACCCGCCACATCGGCAGCCTCACCGCCTCATTGCGCCACATAGCCGCCACCTTGCACACCACGCAGGCATCGCTGCCACCTAAGCCGCCCACGTGGCATACCCGTAACCCTAAAACCCAAACACCCGTGTACACATGGATGTCGTGTGTATGCCACCTAGGCTGCCACCATAACCTAAACCCTAGATCGTGAACTTGGTTCACAGTGCGCCCACCTATGCCAAACGGGCCTCGCATATCAGTGCACTGTTCTATGGACCTCATCCACCGTGAACCTAAACCCTAGCCCGCGGACTTGGTCTATGGACCAATGGCCCGCTTGCCATTCGTCTCAATCTTTTCTAGAATTAATTTAATTCTGGAAAACCCTTTTATCCAATGGGTCCCACCTGTCATCCACTATTCCTTTTCGGAAATTAATCCGATTTCTGAACTTCAATTATCCAATTGGTCCCACGTATCATTCACTGTCTTTGTTCTCTCTCTCACTTACCAGTGGACCCCACTTGTAAGTCTCCAATTTTGTTTAATTATTTAATCTGAAAGAATATTCTTGGAATATTCCTTTCTCTCTTAATTGCATCATTTCATGTGATCTTCCAAAGCTCATATCTTTCGAATCCGAGCTCTGATTGAGTTCATTCAAATTCCTAAATTCATCTGAATTCAATATCTTTTATTCTGAGATTATTATTTAATTTTTGGAGTTTGTCTGCTCTCTGTTATTTATTTATTTGGTTTATTTACTTGTTTGCGAGTAGACATCGATACTGCGGGAAGTGCTGATCAAGAAGGAGCTAAAGATCAAGGAAGTAGAAGATTAAAGTCTAAATAAGATCATCATTGCTAGCAAGGCCAGTCATACCTTTGATCATATTGAATCCCAGTTTTCAAAAGTTATATTGATTCAAATTATTGCGTTTACTTTAAGTATTTATTTAAATGCTTTTGGGTTTAGTTATTAATCCAATTTGTTATATCCTCCTTGTCTATATTGATATGTCATAATCTTTTGTCACCCTAGCTTGGTTATTTATTTAGTTGGTAATATTGTAGCACCAACGTGGGTTGGTTAGATGCGATTAGATTACTTAGCCATGCCACGAATCATCTGTTCATGTAAAGTTGCAATTATCAACTTGACTAAGTGACTATGGAACTTTGTGATAATCTGTGTGTACTATGTGCTATTATGGCATGTGTTGCACTTAACCAACTGGGTGGTAAAAAGGTTTAGACTGAGGTAAGTGGTGGATACTGTGTGACATGGTGGCTATGTGATATGAAAATATGAATCTGTGTGTCAAAATAATCTGTGTGCCTTAGTTAGAATTTGGAAGTCTTGCCTTGGTCAATTAAGGATTGAACTTTATGCGCCATTGAACTCGAGCCCTCAGATGCGACCACATACTGTTATGGGGCGGGCCTAGCTTAGTAAGATATGAATTCTTGACATTGATTGCTCAGGCAGTAGGTTAGGCTATGTGAAAAGGGTGGAGGTGTGTGCTACCATGTAGTCGCATCGCGGGACGGTTCGCCGCTTCCCTGTCCAACGGTGTGTGTCGTACCATCCACTGTGTATAGTTTGGTATGACGGTTAAATAAGCACCTTGGGAGTGTCAATGCTTGAGATGAAGTTTACGAAAGGTTTTGTTGTGATCACTCTCGATCCAGATTGATTGCATCTTGTGGGTAAAGTGTACAAACTCTGCAGTGTTAAATCAATCTATTGAATAGCGCGTCATGATCATGGACATGCTCGGGGATTTCACACGAGGGTAGATTTTCATAAAAGCAGTTGGGAAGGGATCGTGTGATTTAAGTCATATGGCTATGTGAATAATCTGTTTTAATTTGTGTGTCTTTGTGAAATCAAACTGTTAAAATTAAATATTGTTTATTTGTTTCTTGTATGCTTTCAATCTATTATTTGTATTCAATTGCAAATGTTGCATTTCGCAAAAGAACCCTGATTGCCATTCCTTTGGAATAAGCTTTGCATGTATAATTGCATTTCTGTGGTGTGACTTGCAAGTACGGTTGTGTACTCATGTTTGCTTTATTAAATCAAGCAGAAGTGAAGGAATCATCAATCAACGAGGTCTACTTCAAGGATCGTGGAGAACTAGGTCACGCACCCTAGCCGATTGCCTGTGGGCATATGGTTGGGCTTCACTAAAGTTATTCCGTTACGTTCCACTGCAGCTTAGTTGAGCTTTTCGCCTTCTGAGGCATTAATTGTAAGCTTTGACCTTAAGATCTTTACTCTGATATTTATTGTTACTTGCCTATTTATTAGTCATCTTTGTATATGGAAATGATATTTCACTGATGTTACCACTGTGTGCACTAGTGTGATCCTAGACTAGTGCAGTATACACAGAGGGTCCAGAATTGCATTTTTGGGTCCCGACACAAACAAGACACACGAAAGTCGTGAGTTGAGTTGTTCCTCCAAAACCCTTGCTGCCATCTTTTTGTGAGAGCCTTCCCGTGTGACTTGGTGCTAGACACCGGCGTACGGCTTTCCTGCCCTGGGCATGTGGATACTGTAGAGGCGCAGCACTACTGCAGTTGTTGTTGCGCTTAAGGATGATCCGCGACCTTGGCGAGGAATTCAATTGGTTTCTGTAGGAGACAATCGACTATGAGGACGATCGACTACAATAGACGATCGACTACGGTGGAAGATTGACTACGACTACTGCATAGACATGCTCTTCGTTGGACCAGGCTGCTTCAACGTTTCTTCCGCTGCTCTGGCGACTGGTGGTAACTAGACCTGTTCAAATGCTGGGTCGGGCCGAGCTTCAGGCTGGGCTTGAAAAGCCCGGCCAAAAATCAGCAGGCCCGAGCTAGGCCCGGCCCGAAAAACTGGTTTTTCTGATTAAAAGTATTATTTTAATCATTTTTTGGAATAAAAAAGTAATATTTAATTCCTTTTCAGCATTAAATAAATAGATTTTCCCTTTTTAAATTGATTTTACCAGGATTTCAGGTCGGGCCGGGCTTCTACCGGACCGGTTTTGCAGTCCCAAGCCCAGCCCGGACGGTGTGGGCTCGGGCCGGGCCGCCTATGAACAGGTCTAGTGGTAACGATCTATGATCTCTTGCTTGCAATGACATCCTAGTTTACGTGGTAGAATTTTTGAATTGTCAGCTAGCGTAGCCTACCCGTATCCCAACAAATAGTTCCCCGCTCCTTAGGGTTCTTGGCTGAGCAGGCGGCGCTGTAGAAGAAGACCTAAGCGTGGAGGAAGAGCCACCGAAGAACTTGCATCACATATTTGTGTTGCTACTTGAAGCGGGGGCTACTGGAGGTCGTAGCGAGCAGACTCCCCAAAACATATTTTCATACCTTTGGTAAACCTCGTATAACCGAGAACGAACTTCTGCAAAATAGTTAGTATAGTCTAGCCCTGTAGCATCACTAAGAAGATCAAGTACACTACCAAATGCATCAATTTTAGCTCTAGGATCTAAAACAAATGCAAATACATATAGGTAAGGGATTTCTCTCCAATATTTAAGGTATTTAGTTTTTATAGCAACATGTAGGACCAGAAAAGCGACTAGAGGGGGGTGAATAGACGCTTTCTCTATTTTTCACCTCGATCGAACTCAACACTACTTTCACTCCAATAGCTATAAAAGCTATGAAGATCTGTATATAGGCACAGCGGATGACCTGTGTTAAATCCGATCAAACCCCGATGCAAAAGACCAAAAACATCTTTTCATTAATGCCTAAGATAAGAAAGCTGCTACTTCAATGCTCCACAACAAATCAATGTCGAAAACTGCAGCTGCTCCCATAAACAAATCGCATCAATGCATCCGAGAGAATCAGAAAATTAGATGCATCAATGAGCCGCCCAAAACAAAAACCAATTTGGTCACAGAAGTAACAAATAGGTGCAGTCAAGTAATAAAATAAGCATCAAGTTGCAGCCAGCTCAAGGCAATAAAATAATCTAAAGCAGTAAACAACCAGACTCTTGAAACATCTCACTGCAATGACTCTGATTACACAAACCGAAAGTACAAGCTGGAAATGCTTTGCACTCAGGCCACCGATTTTAGCGGGGCTACACAGGCTGCCACAGGACTCAGATTTTTTTCAGGGAGCAAGAACAGCCATGAACTACAGCTGCACCAATCCTACTTCTACGGGATGTCAATCCGTCAAATCTGACATCAACTCACTGAAAAAGCAAAGCCATTTACTCATGTGCAAGAAACAAAAACCACTACCATTACAACCGTCGCCCAGGGACTCAAAATTCTATCGACCAGCTACTATTTTCTGCGGGCTCCTAATCTCCAGCTGCAGCACAGGCGCACACCAGGAGCAGCAGGCCGCCACCCCAATCTGCTTTTCCTACAGGCGCCCAAACAAGCCACCAAAGAAAAACTCTGATCTTTGTGGGAGACACAAGGCGCCGCCAGGGACAGCTACAGGTGCTGTTTCTGCGGGACTCAAGACCGCCGCTCCTACGGATGCATTTTCTACCGGGCCAAACAGCCAACAAAGAAAAAGCAAAACATCGATCACTGATTTTTCTGGGGAGAGACGCCGCCAAGTTCGGATTTTACGGAGAGGCGGCCAGATGGAAGCGAAAAATAGATCTAAAACGACAAGAAGCGGCGAGACTTATGGCGAGATAAGCACCAAGATGCAATTTGTCAAAACCAAGTTTTTAGGGAGGAGCTCACCCGGCGCACGCAAAGAAAAACAACGATCTACTCGCACAATAAACAACTAAATGCTAAATCTGTGATTTCAGCGGCTACCGGCCACGGCCGGATCCGATTTTTAGGAAGGATTTCAATTTGGCCCTTGCGGCGTACATACTGAGAAAGAAAGTCTAATTTTCAGCGGCGCCAGATTTTTCGAGCTACAGATCGCAACAAAGAGTAGTCGAGCAAAGAAAAAATAGAAAATGAATCAACACAGATCCAACAACTCGGACCTGACCTACACACACAACATCAAATCGGGCTACAAATTTGGACCTCTTACAGCGCCAAGCTCATCTTTCTCTGAGGGCTTCTAATTTTTGGGGCGGAAGAACAAGCCGCCACAGTCGCTAAGGCGCACCAATTTTTTGGGGGCACCGCCACTAAAGGCTCCCCTATTACCTCTCAAGCAGCCCCCAACCAGAATATTCCATCTCAGCTCCTTTTATAGGGTAGCACTTAACCCTAAAACCCTTTTAGAATTAGAGCTAAACCTAATGGGCTTCCGTTAAAGCCCAACAACAACGGAACACACATACGCACGCAAATTAAAGCGCCGTCTTCATCGTCGATTGATCTAAACCGCTTCACCATGCGCCGACCCGCGCCGTGGCTTAGTCAAAAGGTCACTAAGGCGGTATTTGATAAAATTACCAAAATACCCCTTCTCGATCCATTCCAAAAGACCGAGTCCACAGATCATGAAGCAATCGCCTGCTTCGCCACGTGTAGGTTGATCAACGGCTCCATGTCGTCAAGTCTCTCCGTCCGGATCCCACCGCACCACCGAGCACTTACCAGCGACTCGCGCCGCTTGATCCAACCGATCGCCGAACCGCCTGTTCGGTCATCCTTATCCATTCTGCGCCACGCTTGAGTCACTTGACCTCACACAGCATCCATGATCGTTCTGGACCTCAGCTCTCCAAGCTTAGTCCCGATCCTCCTCGTCGTTGACCGTCATTGACCTGCAAGCCACCTGCACAGCAATAGACAAGCAAACACGAATCCGGGAACAAGTTCTTCATAACTTGACCCACGTTAGCCAAAACATGCAATATGCAACACATATGCAATAACAAATATGGATATGACCTAACCCATAATCAATTCACCACTTAAAACAACAATCAGCACAAAAGCCGGTCAGACCGCCGCTGACCTGACAGATCTGAAACTTTGTCGAAAACACATGAAACTTCAAACCAAAAGCCACATTGCCAATTGTTTCATCATCCTAAGATCATGGGCATATACCCATGATATCCACACAACAATAGCATCGTGTAAAACTAAGTCATTTTCATACATTTTCAATTGATTAGCAATCTATAAAATACTATGCACAATGATAGGAGATGTTGGATAGTAGACAGTGGACAAAGCAACCGTGGCCTCATAAAAAAATTCTAAAAACGGCAGTATCTTCTTAGCAATGAACCAATGTTGCTCAGTCAATAGTATACTACCGTCAGTGCTCTGATAGTGCGTTTGAATAAAAATAGAAAAAATGCTCTTATATGGTACAAGACTCTTAAGCATCGGGTAAGTAGAGTTCCATCTTGCCTCCATGTCCAAACCGAACTTTCTTGGACGTACACCATCGCCCTGCAAAAGTTCTTATATTGTGTTATTCTTATGTTAGAATTATTCAAGAAATAAATCAAATCGCAAAAAGGTTTACTATACGGACTCAACCTCTTCAAACCACATTTGACTATAAGGTTAATAATATAACAAGCACATCGTTGATGTAGCAAGAAGGAATCGATGTATGTATTCAACACTGGAGTAAGAATATCTATGGCCCTAAAGTTCGAAGTGGCGTTGTCTAAAGTAATTGAGAATATTTTATTTGTAAGACCAAAGTCTTCCACGACTTTGATAATATAGTCCGCAATATTCTCACCCATGTGTGATACATCAATTAATTTCAAACCTAAAATTCTTTTCTCCGTTACCCAGACGTTATTAACATAATGAGCAACTACACTAAGATAATCCTCCCTAGCCTGACCACTCCATATGTCCGAGGTTAGGGCCACCGAAAATGTGCACGTACTAAATAGTTCCTTTATTTTATTACGGTGTTTATTGTAGTATTTTACTAGATCCCTAGTTATTGTCTGTCTAGAAACAGAAGAAAATCTAGGATTATGCGCAATCCTAATGTAATTTTGGAAAGCAGCAGAATACCCAAAGCCTAACAGTAAATCCCCACAAGCAATTAAACGACAGAGAGATTAACGGGCTACCTCAGGATCGTAGTCCCAGCTACGTACCATACCGTCGGGGTTGTACTGTAGCTACGTCTGCCTTATCACCAATCCTTGCTTGGCTCGACATCTTGTAGCATGTCTAAGCAAGTGTCCCGTTCCACTTGTAGACCCTGCAGAAAAATTCATTGCGATAAATTTTGTAAATAGCATATGGTACCTCATTTCTTTGTGTGTCTTGTTTGGTTGTCCTGTCGAAATTCTCCCACACTCCCGATGCAGGCGGCCTCAACCTCTTTGCTCCAGTTGGTGTGGAGTCTGATGCTGCCATGGAGCCTGATGACGAAGCTCCGCCTTGCCCTTCTGGTTGGATTGACGCAGCCGCAGCCACCTCCATGGACACAATTTCCTCTGGTGAAAGTCCGTAATGACCTAGAGCAAAGTTGTCGTAATTGTCCATAACAAAAACTGCAAAATTGAAACTAACACTATTATTACTTTCATCTTAGCATAACAAGTACTAACAATAAAAGTATGCAAAAAAAATAGAATTGTACCTCTTTTGCTGACTTGTTGCCGAAAATTAAATTTTCCAAAATTTGCCAAAGTTTTTTTGAATTTTACTAAATTATCTCACAATAAATTTGAATTTGCACAACATAATTTCAAAGAGAGATTGGGGAATGGATGGGTGCTGAATGAGGGAGATATGGTGGCTATTTATAGAAAAAAAATGGGATTTTTTTAAAAAAAATTTGCTATTTTTAAAGAGCCAAACGATAAAAAAAACAATAAAAAAACGAGCAGAAATGCCCAATGGCTGGATTTTAGTCGGGTCGTGATGTGCCAGGCACAGCCCACGATCCTACCTCCCGCTTGCCCACTGCCTGGCCACCTACCCGCCTACCCGGCTGCTCGCGCCGGCCCTCCCCTTTCCTCCCCCTGCTGTGTGCCCCTACCCCGCATGCGGCAGTGCGCCCGAGTGCGGCACTGCTGCACGCCATGCCACTACCGCTAGTCACTGACATTGTCGTCCTCCACGTCGGCCCGCACCCCTTCACCCACCTCCCTTCGCGCCACCTCCTCCTCTCCTCCCAGCCTCCTCCCCTCACTTGACCGGCTCATGCAGCCCGCCTCCTCCCACGAGCACCGGCCGCGCCTCCCTCCTCCCATCTTCCTCTCTGGCTCTCCCTCTCCTCCTCCTTCTACCTCCGCGCCGGCACCGCACCACCTCCTCTCCTCCCTGCCCCCTCCCTTCGCGCTGCCTCCCCCTGCTCTTCCTCCCTATCCTCCTCCTTCTTCCTCTGTGCTGGCACCGCCCCGCCCTCCTCTCCTCCCAACGGCTTGTCGGCTCACTGCTTCACCTTCGAACGTGGGCCAAATGTGCCATGTGTGAGGACCCGGGGTATTTAGCTCGTAATACTTAGCCAACCACTTGACTCTAGCATTACAAACCAAATATCTTGCGCCTTGATGTAACATGTACCTCCCAGGAGCGGTACACATACACCTCACAAAAATATAGCATCCGTTCCATACACAAGTCATTACAATATCGAGTCTTCAAATTTACATCACAAAGACATACATATAATGGAGTTATTATAAAAAGGGGCCGACCGGCCAAAAGACAAGGTAAATAAACAAAGTAACAGCAGAAACAAAAGTCATAAGATGGCGATAAACAAAAGCCAACCGGTTTGCCCTTACCCACAAGGCAACCGACCGGGCCACCAAGCTAGTCGTCATGCAGGAAGTCGGTCTCACAATAGTTAACCCCTTGGGGGGTCAACCTCCTCTACAACAATTTAGCAATGCAGTTGAGTACAAAAATGTACTCACAAGACTTACGCATAACAAACCTATACATAGCTACATGCAAGATGATTCAAAGGAGAAGTCATAGGGTTCATTTAACGCACAAAACAATATTTCAATTGCAATAGATAATAGATTGAAGACAATTTGACAAATCTTTTTATTTGATTAAATAACAGCGAGAAAACATTTATAAGCATAATTAACATTCTAGTGGTGACTTCCCACCAGCCACCACAACATAGCACGAATTACCCATTCGTACCACCCGAATTCAAGTTTTAATGAAAAAGTTATAGTCTAATTCTCACGGGGCGTATCTGAGCGTGTCCACAACCTAGGACGAGGCTATTCGAATAGTTTATACCCTGCAAGGGTGTACCAATGTACCCACATGCCAGACCGCCTTTTTGCCATGCAATAGAGCACACTTCCTTAGGTATACCGGGAAGGCTAAGTCCTATGAGACGTTTTCAATATAATGTATTAACTACGAATCGCCCGTATGATGGAAACCATACGTTGTGTCGAAGTCATCAGCAGAGAGATAACTTACCGATGCTCCTCGAGGTGGAGAACCTAGATAGGAACCCACCCCATCACACCCAACATACACAGATCATTTCCTTTTACACACAACACACACAACCCACCTCCTACGACTCGGAGCTAACACACGCCAAAGTACTAAGTCAAGAGAGGTCCCATATCCCTCTCATGTGGTTAGTACGCAAAATTCTCAGTACGGTGGTGCAAGTAATTCGGTCCTTGTTGGCTCGGGCACCATCCACACACCTGAAAACCAATGTGCCCAAGTCTAAAATATTTTATTTTCAGTTTTAGTTTCTCAAATACAATATATACATGGGTACCCTGACCCCAAGTAATTTAAAGTGATGATATATCGACCATCGCCAAAGCGATGATCCCCAGACTATCGTTCTAAGCAGTGCTAAGCAACATAACTCGTATAATAAAATATAAAGTGACTAGAACCCATCCTTCGAGCTCTAAATCACAACGAATATAATCCTAGGCTCAGTAGTAGAGGATAGATGTTTACTTACAGTTCATGTAACTAATCAGGTTAACTATCGCGAACTGAGAAATAACTTGTCAACATAGCATGCATACATATAGTTGAAACGTTTGAAATATTAGCATGCGCAATTAATAGGATCAACGTGCACCAAAGGTAAACTTCTTGCCTTGCTGGAGATAACTTTCTTGCTGCAGAGGATCACTCTGGTACTAAATGAATTCGTCGGAACCTATCAAAAGATTCGAGAAGAAACAATAAGAACGAATAACACCGAAAATACTCAAAAATTCAAAATCATCCAAAATCATGAAAATTTCACATAAGGTACAGAATGATTTTAAATGAATTTATAAATAAAAATCAATTGATTTGGAGTTTGTATGAGGAAGTTATGGTAGTTTGAAAATCGGATTTCCAGAAAATCCAAGGAAATTGCTATCTGTTACTATTTATCCGAATTAAATATTTTGGTGAAAATTTCCAGAGAGGTGGTGAATATTAAAATTTTATGGTAAATAGAGCACCACATGATATGAACAATGAAATTTGATTCACCTCATTTCGAGTTAGAATGAATTTCTTACGATTTTTCAAAGGCATGAAAGTAGTGCACAAACCATTAGTAAAATATGATTTTCAAAGGCAGCAACATACTCAAAACCTATTCTACAATAAAGTACACTAACAGAGGAAACCAACAAGCTTGAGTTTGTTCAAATTGGATTTACAGAGAAATACTTATGCATTTTTGAAGTTAAAACAATTTTTAGTGCAAGAAATAATGCTAAACCGAAAGTAATTCTACTAACAAAAATTACAGAACAGTAACCGGCCTTAAAAACTGTACCAAAATAAAGTGCTCTAAAAATTTAACCCAAGTAAATTTGAATCATGCAAAAAGGAGTCAAATAGAATTACTTATGCCGTTTTGAAGTTTAAAACATTTTACAGTTCACAAATAACTTATATACGGATTTTCTTGTAAACCCTGAGCTGAAACATTTTGGACCGTTGAGATCTAATTGGACAGTCCATGTGATAGGTACATTCAGGTGGTCCGAACAACACAACCAATCCAGGCGGCTGAATCAAAATTGGACCGTCCAAATGAAAGGTACGTTCGGGTGGTCCGAACGGCTCAAACGATATAAGCGGTTAAAATGAAATCGGACGGTCCAAACGAAAGAGACGTTTGGACAGTCCGAACGGCCAAAACAATCTACCGTTAAGATCAAATCGTACGGTCCAAACGAGGTACAAATTCGGACTCTGACTCAAGCTAATTGACAGGTGGGTCCTACACGTGAGATTCTCTAGCTTTAATCGACGCTTAAACCTATCGTTTTCTATATGCGGGTCCCACATGCCATAGACACAAAAGCATGTTAAGGCAGACATTAATTACTAACTAATGATTAGAAGTTAATGGCTGAGATTTAAATCTTAATCTCCTCGCTACAGAGATTGATGGGGTACGACAAAAACCCGAGTTCAATGCTGAGCTCACCGTCGGCGATGTGGACCACGCCGGCGTGAGCTAAGGGCATGAACGGGTTCCCAATAGTGTTGCGCACCTACTGGAGGTGGTGGTGGCGGCTGAGATGCCCTATACCGGTGGCTAGCCGGAGAGGGGCGGTGCTAAGGTTCAAGCAAACTTGCATGTCGCAACCCGAGTGTGTTTTGAGCCTAAAATCGCATGCATGCATATCTAAAGGTTACTAGGGACCTTACCAAAGGATGGAGAGGTCTGAAGAAGCTCTGAGGTGGCTTGATGTCGTTAATGGCAACGGCGGCGCTCGGCTCCAAGCGGAGAGAATAGCCCAAGCAAGGAAAAGACCCATGAAGCATCAAGATAGCTCAAGTAGGTTCAGTAGATGGTATGAGAGCGTGGAATTGGGAAATGCCTTACTGGATCGACAAGGAGATGAAAAGGGATCTTGTTGGCCACAAATGGAGGAAACTAAAAATCCACGAGTTCCTGCGACACATTGCCCAAATTAGTTGAGGGGTTTTCAATGTCACACCTAAAGACACGATATGACATGCAAGATTGAGGATAAAACTCACCGAAGACAAAGTTGGCACAAAGGTGGCATTGGGGGCGTGCTCTAGGGTGGAAAATGGCACGGAGGCGTTCGGCACTACACAAGAAATCAAGAGCTCGCATTAGCCAAAATAGAAATGGCATGCAAGAAAGAAACTAAGGGACTTGGAGGTGAGGATTTTACCAAAAAGATGTGTCAATGTGAGCCTCCTTCTCCTCGGTCGAAAAGAGGAGAAGTGAAGAGAGACTAGGGTTTGGAGGGATTTTAACCGGGAAAGATGACAGCAATGGAGGCTGCGTTAAGCAACGAAGCTCTAGGAGTGGTCGCAATGGGTGGTGGCTCATGGCATTGATGGGGCAGCGCAGCATGCAATGGGCGTGTGGCGTTGAGCTTCTGCGTGAGCGCCAACGGGAGGTAAGAGACGAAGCCAACAAGTTGGTCCCACCGTGTCAGCGACTCAAACGAAAGTGGCTCGGGTCAGTTTGAATGAGCTAGTTGGGTCAAATGGTCGAGTCAAAAAATTTGACAGTCCGATTGAAAATGGACAGTCCAGATTGCGCACGCGTTCGGATAGTCCGAACGTTCCCAAGTGATACGGACAGTCCGATGGAGATTGGACGGTCTTGATTGAAATGGTCGTTCAGGCGGTCCGAACGTCCTAATCAATCTGGACGGTTGATATGAGATCTAACGGTCCAAAAGCTCTATGCCAGTTCGGACTGGCCCGAGCATGTGCTAAGTTGGTTGGGTTCAACGGTGCGACTTGGGTTCGAATCCAAGGAATAGTGCAACTAGGTTTTGAAAACAACAGGCTGAGCCTTTGAGGAATTTTTAGATGTTGCACAACTCCAAAAATTCTAAAATTTTTACGGAAGGTTCCTAACTCTAAGATTAACCTTGTATAAAATTTCTAGAGGTTTTTATGTACTGCATTTTTCTCTAGAAATTTCTCAAGGTTCTGCCCTACGGTTTGACTAAGGATCTAATTGGTTTGACTAGATTTTGAAAAATAGCAAAATAAATCTAAAAATTTTGAAATTTTTCAGAGGAGTCACTAGGTGATCTAGAATCTAGGAAAAATATTTCCAGAGTATGATCACAAGATTTTCTTTAGAAGTTTTCAAAGATGATGCTTCAAGTAAATTGAAGCATTAATTCTTTGAAATGAAGAAATCCTTTGGAAGAATTCCAAGAAAATTCAAATGACAACATGATGTATGAAAAGTTTTAATTTCTTCTCATTTTCATACATTTGAAACACAAACCATGTTCGGGATGTTACAAATCTCCCCCCCCCCCACAAGAATCTCGTCCCGAGATTCCGTTCACTTGGAAAAGAAAGATGGGTAGTCCGCACGCAGGCGATCCTCCCGTTCTCAAGTTGCTTCATCCTCAGTATGGTTTGTCCACTAAACTTTAAGGAATTTGATGGCATGATTCCTTGTTCTTCGTTCAGCTTATTCAAGGATGCGAAGAGGACGCTCACGGTATGTCAAATCTTCTTGAACATCGAGGCTTTCCAAGGGAGCTTTCTCGGTTGGAACACGAAGGCATTTCTTCAGTTGAGACACATGGAATACATCGTGTACTCCTCGAGTGCGGCGGGCAATTCCAACTTATAGGCCACAGCTCATTTCTTCTCGATGATACAGTAAGGTCCAACATATCGAGGAGCTAGTTTGCCTTTGACACCAAATCGTTGATGACCCTTCAGAGGAGAGACTTTGAGATAAACAAAGTTATTTGGCTCAAAGCTCAACTCAAGGCGATGATGATCCGCATAGCTCTTTTGCCTTGATTGAGCTGTGCGTAATCGATCTCGAATCAACCGAACTTGACTTTCGGCCTCATTGATCAAGTCCGGGCAAAAGAATGATCTTTCGCCGGTTTTCAACCAATTTAACGGGGTTCTACATATCCTCCCGTATAAGGCCTCGAATGGTGACATACCAAGACTAGCTAAAAAGCTGTTGTTGTAGGAGAACTCGGCGAACGGCAAGCATTTCTCCCAATTATTTCCATAGGAGAGGACACAAGCGCAGAGCATGTCTTCAAGTATTTGATTGACTCTCTCCGTTTGGCCATCGGTTTGTGGATGGTACGCGGTGCTGAAGGAAAGACGAGTTCCCGTAGCCTCTTGCAAGCTATGCCAAAACCGAGAGGTGAAGAGTGAACCACGATCAGAAACAATCGTCTTAGGCACACCGTGCAAACTCACAATGCGGGATATGTAGAGGTCCGCCAAGTGACTTACACAAATCTTAGCCCGCACTAGCAGAAAATGTGCTACTTTCGTCAACCAATCAATGATAACCCAGATGGCATCTTTCCCTTTTGATGCACGAGGCAGACCTATGATAAAATCCATGTCGATCGAATCCCACTTCCATTTAGGCACGGGCAAAGGTTGTAGAAAACCCGCTGGACATTGATGCTCGGCCTTTACACGACGACATACGTCGCACTCGGCAACAAACTTTGTGATCTCTCACTTCATTCGGGTCCACCAAAATCTATGCTTGAGATCTTGATACATCTTTGTGGCCCTGGGATAAATGGACAAGGGTGGGTCATGGACTTCATGGAGGATTAAATTCCGCAATTTCATGTCCTTTGGAACAACAAGACGCTATCCGAACCATACCACACCATGGTCATCTTCTAAGAAGCACTTGGCTATCCCATTCTTGATATTCTGCTTGATTTGGTTCACCCCATCGTCCGTTTGTTGCACAGCCTTGATCTGATCTTCCAAAGTTGGTTGCACAACCATGGCAGTGAGGAAACCATGCTCAACCACTCCTAA
The DNA here is from genome assembly GCA_036346405.1 of Phyllostachys edulis. Taxonomy (NCBI): domain Eukaryota; kingdom Viridiplantae; phylum Streptophyta; class Magnoliopsida; order Poales; family Poaceae; genus Phyllostachys; species Phyllostachys edulis. Next base: position 29,993,496 of record CM070568.1, on the reverse strand, counting down.
GTTGAGCTGCTGAAATTCTTCGTGAAGGGCGGGCTACTGCTCCTTGAGCATCGATGTGTTGCAATAAACCTTCCGACTAAGTGCGTCGGCAACAACATTAGCCTTACTCGGATGATATTGGAGACCCATGTCATAATCTTTGATCAATTCCAATCACCTTCTTTGCCTAAGGTTCAGATCTGGTTGGGTGAACAAATACTTCAAACTTTTGTGGTCTGAATACACTTCGCAACGATTACCAATGAGGTAATATCGCCAAATCTTCAATGCATGAACCACTGCAGCTAATTCTAAGTCATGGGTTGGATAATTGAGTTCATGAGGTCTCAATTGTCTTGATGCATAAGCAACCACCTTGCCTTCTTGCATAAGAACACAACCGAGTCCCTAACGAGAAGCATTGCAATAAATATCGAAGCTTCGGTGGACATCGGGAAGAACAAGAACTGGAGTTGTGGTCAATCTTTTTTTTTTGAGTTCTTGGAAACTCTTCTCGCAATCAGCGGACCACACAAACTTCTTGTCCTTCTTGAGCAACTCTGTCATCGGCTTCGTGATCTTAGAGAAATTCTTGATAAAGCGACGATAGTAGCCCGCTAAACCGAGAAAACTTCTCACGTCGGTTACCGACTTGGGCTGACCCCATGAAAGCACATTGCTGACCTTGCTAGGATCAACGGCTATGCCTCCTACTGAAAGAACATAGCCCAAGAATGCCACTTCCTCCAACCAAAACTCACACTTGCTGAACTTCGCATAAAGCCGATGCTCACGCAACTTTTGCAATACTAGCCTCAGATGTTCAGCATGCTCTTCATCATTCTTCGAGTAGATGAGTATATCATCAATGAAGACCACCACAAACTTGTCCAAATACTCCATGAATACCATATTCATAAGATTCATGAGCAGGGCAGGAGCATTCGTCAAGCCGAAAGACATGACGGTATACTCGTACAGTTCGTAACGAGTAGAGAAAGTTGTCTTCGGAATATCTTCAGATCTGATTCGGACTTGGTGATAGCCCAATCTCGTATCAATCTTGGAGCATACCCGAGCTCCGGTCAATTAATCGAAGAGATCGTCAATCCGGAGCAATGGGTACTTGTTCTTCACCGTCACTTCATTCAACGGATGGTAATCAATGCACATCCGCAGAGTCTTGTCCTTCTTCTTCACAAAGATTGCAGAACAGCCCCACGGTGATGAGCTTAGGTGGATGAAACCCTTCTCTTGAAGTTCTCCAAGTTGTTTCTTTAACTCCTCCAATTCATTCGGAGGCATCCGATACGCCTCTTCGAAATCGGGGCGGTACCTAGCAGCAACTCGATGACAAACTCGATGTCTCGGACTGGAGGCATCCCAGGCAATTCTTTGGGAAATACATCCACAAAGTCACACACCACTGGGACTTCATGAATTTTCAGAGCCAGCTTCGCTTCAAGTGCACAGAGATGCAGTTCTTATAGCTTCGGTGAAATTCCAACTTGCTCGCCAGATGGACTTGTGAGGGAGATGAATTTATTGGCACAATCGATTTGTCCCAAGTGTTGGGATAGCCAATCCATGCCAAGTATTATATCCAAACTTTCTGAATTGAGGAGGATAAGATTTGACAAAAATCCTACTCCTTCAATCTCAATAGAGGCATCCCAACACTCTTTTTCAGCTCTTATTTCCGACCTCGGAGAGTGAATAATCAAATGAACATGCATGGGAACAATTTGAAGATCACTAAGTGCCGCAAAAGACTTTGATATAAAAGAATGAGAAGCTCCGGAATCGAACAAGACAGTAGCAGGTTGATAGTTGACAAGAAGCGTACCCAACACAACGTCGGGTGCCTCCTGTGCTTCCTCGGCCGAGATATGATTGACTCGTCTGCTTCCCAAGCTCTGGGTCTTCTGGGTAGCCTTCTGATCTAGAGGGTGACCATTTCCTTGCCCTCGTCCTCCATTAGGACAAGGGGCCGCTCCGATCTTCTTGGGGCAAGCATTCGCATAATGACTCTTGTTACAGCAGAAGAAACAAGTAAACTTGGTAGCCGGATTACGAATTCGACTTGCTGTCCCGCAGGTGCACGTGGTTGATACACGGCCTGTGGAGGGCATGGTACAGCCGTCGGTGGCCTCGATGGTGGTGGAGCCTGAGGATGGGGCATCAGGGCTTGGCCGATACGAGGACAGGGAAGGTTGGCCCTTGTTGGTTTTGGGGCCTCCCATTTGCGCTTGCAAGACTCGCCCAGCGCTCTCCCCTTATGCTCAGCGATAATGGCCTTGTCAACCAACGTCTGGAAGTCGGGGAAGTCGACAATAGATAGCTTATCTTGTAGCTCCTCGGACAAGCCATCCATGAACTTCTCCTGCTTGGCTTCATCGGTGGGCACGTCCTCAAGGGCATACCGAGAAAGGTGGTTGAACTCATGTAGATATTCAGTCACCGACTTGTGCCCTTGCTTGAGCGCCAAGAACGCCTTCTTCTTGAGCTTCATCAAGCCGGTGGGAACGTGAGCCCGTCGGAAGGTAGTACGAAACTCCTCTCAAGTGATGGCTCGGCCCGCGAGCTGCATGGCAAGAAAGTTTTCCCACCATGAGAGCGCTGCCCCCTCCAGTTGATGGGAGGCGAAGAGTGTCTTCTCTTGGTCTTAGCACTGTGTGACGTTGAGCTTCTGCTCAACTAGATGCAACCAATCATCTGCGTCAAGGGGATCTTCTGACCGGGAGAAAGTGGGCGGCTGTGTACGAAGGAACTCCGAGAGTCCACTCCGCGGTTGATGTCCACCTCCTCCCCCTGATCCGGAGGCACCAGAAAAAGTGGAGATATTCCATGCAATGACCTCCAAGATCCTTGTCTGATCCATACGGTTTTGCTCGATCTAAGCGAGAACCTCGGCCATGGTCGGAGGAGGCGAGAGCTCCTCATCTTGACCAGCTGGCTGACCTTGGCCGCTATGAGTTCTTCCAGCCATCCTGTTCCGTTGAAGTGGGTTAGCAACAAAATCCGAAAACTAGATGCCAAAGGTAGCAGTAGGGAAGCCATCGACTAGGGAAATGAGATATTACCCTAACCCGAAAGCAAATATATAACTAACAAGAAATAAACTCCAAATATTTATAAAAAGACATAAGATCCAATGCAAACTCATAAGTCATAAGATCAACTTCTCGGCACGACTAACTCGTATTGAATGAACGAGCAATCGATTGAGAAGAAAAATTTCAGAACACAACTCAAGTCTTATCACATCTAAAGATCATGGTGAAAACCACCTAAGGGTGCATTAGGCATTAGCCAACTAATATCACATCTTACCCTTTTAATTCCTATAAGTTTTAGTTGAATTATCCTCTTATTTTTAGACCTAACGACGAACTAAGTGCTTGCTATCCAAAACTTGCACTTGCTGTCCAAAACTTGTATCCAAGCTCCAAGCTGAATTTTTCAACTCCAAGTGCTTCTAATCTTCACCAAAGGACAGCCAACACTTCATATTTACAACTCTCATTGATGCCCCAAAACCAAATGTAAACGATTATCAACTATCTTTTGAAGTAAAAATGAGAGGAACAACTTTTCGAAACTCAAACCAGAACAAGGTAAGATGAGTAATCTAAGATAGGTAAGGAATAAAATATGAGAACTTACTTAAGTTTTCATCGAATATTTGATATTTTGAAAATAAGCTTTCCAAAATCTCTTAAAGATGACCAAGCTAGGGGTTTCTACGGTCAGTATGGCTCTGATACCAACTTTTGTGAGAACCCGGGGTATTTAACTTGTAATGCTTAGCCATCCAATTGACCCTAGCATCACAAACTAAATATCCTGTGCCTCAGAGTAGTATGTACCTCCCAGGAGTGGTACACATACTCCTTCACAAAATATAGCATTCATTCCATATACAAGTTATTACAATACCGAGTCTTCAAATTATAACACAAAGGACATACACATAATGGAGTTATTACAAAAGGGGCCAACCGGCCAAAAGACAAGGTAAATAAACAAAGTAGCAGTGGAAACAAAAGCCATAAGATGGCGATAAACAAAAGCCAACCGGTTTGCCCTTACCCACAAGGCAACCGACCGGGCCGCCAAGCTAGTCGTCCTGCACGAAGTCGGTCTCACAATAGTTAACCCCTTGGGGGTCAACCTCCTCTGCAACAATTTAACAATGCAGTTGAGTACAAAAATGTACTCACAAGACTTATGCATAACAAACATATACATAGCTACATGCAAGATGATTCAAAGGAGAAGTCATAGGGTTCATTTAACGCACAAAAGCAATATTTCATTTGCAATAGATAATAGATTGAAGGCAGTTTGACATATCTATCTTTATTTGATTAAATAACAGCGAGACAACATTTATAAGAATAATTAACATCCTAGAGGTGACTTTCCATCAGCCACCACAACATAGCACGAATTACCCATTCGTACCACCTGAATTCAAATTTTAATGAAAAAGTTATAGTCTAATTCTCACGAGACGTATCCGAGCGTGTTCATAACCTAGGATGAGGCTATTCGAATAGTTTCTGCCCTACAGGGGTGTACCAATGTACCCACAGGCCAGACCGCCTTTTTTTCCATGCAATAGAGCACACTTCTTTAGGTATGCCAGCAAGGCTAAGTCCTACGAAACGTTTCCAATATAATGTATTAACTACGAGTCGCCCGTATGATGGAAACCATGCGTTGTGTCGGAGTCATCAGCAGAGAGATAACTTACCGATGCTCCTCGAGGTGGAGAACCTAGACAGGAACCCACCCCGTCATACCCAACATACACAAATCATTTCCTTTTTCACACAACACAAACAACCCACCTCCTGCGACTCGGAGCTAACACACGCCAAAGTACTAAGTCAAGAGAGGTTCCATATCCCTCTCATATGGTTAGTACGCAAAATGCTCAGTACGGTGGTGCAAGTAATTCGGTCCTTGTTGACTCGGGCACCATCCACACACCCGATAACCACACCATCAACCAATGTGCCCAAGTCTAAAACATTTTATTTTCAGTTTTAGTTTCTCAAATACAATATATGCATGGGTACCCTGACCCAAGTAATTTAAAGTGATGATATATCGACCATCGCCAAAGCGATGATCCCCAGACTACCGTTCTAAGCAGTGCTAAGCAATACAACTCGTATACTAAAATATAAAGTGACTAGAGCCCATCCTTCGAGCTCTAAATCACAACGAATATAATCCTGGGCTCATTAGTAGAGGATGGATGTTTACTTATAGTTCAAGTAGCTAATCAGGTTCACTATCGCGAACTGAGAAATAACTTGTCAACATAGCATGCATACATATAGTTGAAACATTTGAAATATTAGCATGCGCAAATAATACGATCAACATTCATCAAAGGATAACTGCTTGCCTTGCTGGAGATAACTTTCTTGTTGTTCTTGCTGCAGAGGATCACTCTCGTATTCAACAAATTCGTCGGAACCTATCGAAAAATTCGAGAAGAAACAATAAGAACGAATAACACCGAAAATACTCAAAAATTCAAAGTCATCCAAAAATCATGAAATTTAGACAGATGGTAAAGCATGATTTTAAATGAATTTAGCAATAAAATTCAATTGATTTGGATGTTTTATGCAAAAGTTATAGCCAAAACAAAAATCAGCTTTCAATAAAATGCTGAAAAATCCCTCTCGGATACTGTTTATCCGAAATTAAATCTTTGGCGAAAATTTCCAGAGAGGTGGTGAATATGAAAATTTTATGGTAGACAGAGCACCACATGAAATGAACAATGGAATTTGATTCACCTCATTTGGAGCTAAAATGAATTTCTTATGATTTTTCAAAGTTATGAAAGTAGTGCACAAACCATATATAAAATAAGATCTTCAGAGATAGTGTCATACTCAAAACCTATTCTACAATAAAGTACAGTAGCATAGGAAACCAACAAGCTTGAGTTTGCTCAATTTGGAGTTACAGAGAAGACTTATGCATTTTTTAAGTTAAAACAATTTTTAGTGCAAGAAAATAATACTAAACCGAAGATAATTCTTCTAACAAAACTTTCTGGAACATAAACAAGATTCAAATCAATTTTAGAATAAAGTAACTTTAAAAAGGAAACCAACAAAATTTGTTTCATGCAAAAAGGAGTAAAAATGAATTACTTATGCAGTTTTGAAGTTTAAAACAATTTACAGTACATAAATAATTGATATAAGGATTTTCTTAAGAACCCTGAGCTGAAGACGTTTGGACTGTTGAGATCTAATCGAACGGTCCACACGAACGGTTACGTTCGAACAGTCCGAACAGCCAAAACGATCTAGGCGGTTGGATCGAAATAGGACGGTCCAAACGAGATATAAGTTCGGACTCTGACTCAAGCGAACTGACAGGTGGGTCCTACACGTCAGAGACTCTAGCTTTAATCGACGCTTAAACCTATCGTTTTCTATATACGGGTCCCACATGCCATAGACAAAAAAGCATGTTAAGGCAGCCATTAATTACTAAGTAATGATTAGCAATTAATGGCTGAGATTTAAATCTTAATCTCCTTGCTCTGAGAGATTGACGAGTGCGACAAAACCCAAGTTCAATGCTGAGCTCACCGCCGGCGATGTGGTCCACGCCAGCGTGAGCTAAGGGCATGAACGGGTTCCTAATAGTGTTGCGCACCTATTGGAGGTAGCGGCGGCGGCTGAGATGCCCTATATCGGTGGCTAGCTGGAGAGGGGCGGTGCTAAGGTTCGGACAAACTTGCATGTCGCAACCCAAGTGTGTTTGAGCCTAAAATCGCATGCATGCATATCTAAAGGTTACTAGGGACCTTACCAAAGGATGGAGAGGTCTGAAGAAGCTCTGAGGTGGCTTGACGTCGTTAATGGCAACGGCGGCGCTCGGCTTCAAGCGGAGAGAACACCCTGAGCAAGGAAAAGACCCATGAAACATCAAGATAGCTCAAGTAGGTTCAGTAGATGGTGGGAGAGCGTGGAATTGGGAAATACCTTACTGGATCGACAAGGAGATGAAAAGGGATCTTGTCGGCCGCAAATGGAAGAAACTCAAAATCCACGAGTTCCTGTGACACATTGCCCAAATTAGTTGAGGGGTTTTCAATGTCACACCTAAAGACACGATATGACGCACAAGATTGAGGATAAAACTCACCGAAGACAAATTTGGAACAAAGGTGGCCTTCCGGGCGCGCTCTAGGGCGGAAAATGGTACAAAGGCGTTCCGAGCACTACACAAGAGATCAAGAGCTCGCATTAGCCAAAATGGAAATAGCATGCAAGAAGAAAACTAAGGGACTTGGAGGTGAGGATTTTACCGAAAGGATGAGTTGATGTGAGCCTCCTTCTCCTCGGCCGAAAAGAGGAGAAGTGAAGAGAAACTAGGATTTGGAGGGATTTTAACCGGGAAAGATGACGGCAATGGAGGCGGCGTTAAGCAACGAAGCTCCAGGAGTGGTCGCAATGGGCGGTGGCTCACGGCGTTGATGGGGCGGCGCAACATGCAATGGGCGCGTGGCATTGAGCTTCTGCGCGAGCGCCAACGGGAGGTAAGAGACGAAGCTGACAAGTGGGTCCCGCCGTGTCAGTGACTCAAGCGAAAGTGGCTCGGATCAGTTTGAATGAGTGGGTTGGGTGAAATGGTCGAGTCGGAAATTTTTGATGGTCCGATTGAAAATGGACGGTCCAGATTGTGCGCGCGTTCGGATGGTCCGAACGTTCCCAAGCATGCGGACGGTCCGATGGAGATTGGACGGTCCGGATTGAAATGGACGTTCGGGCGGTCCGAACGTTCCCATCAATCCAGACGGTATGATTTAAATCGGATGGCCCAAATAACTTCGCGTCCATTCAGACTAGCCCGAGCGCGAAGATGGTTGGGTTCAACCAAGTGGCTTGGGTCCGACCTCAGCCCAAACAGTAGCAATGACTAGGTTTGAAAAACAGGCTGAAACTTTGTGGAATTTTTAGATAGAGTTACGTAATTCCAAAAATTCCGAAATTTCTACTGGAGGTTTGTGACTCCAAGATTAACCTTGCATAAAATTTTCAATGGTTTTTATGCACTACATTTTTCTCTAGAAATTCCTCAAGATTCTGCCCTAAGGTTTGACTAAGGATCTAATCGGTTTGATTGGCCTTTGAAAAATAGCAAATAAAATCTAAAAATCATGAAATTTTTCAGAGGAGTCACTAAGATGATCTAGAAGCTAGGAAAAATATTTCTAGAGTATGATTACAAGATTTTCTTTAGAAGTTTTCAAAAATGATGCTTCAAGTAAATTGAAGCATTAATTCTTTGAAATGAAGAAATCCTCCGGAAGAATTCCAAGAAAATTCAAATGACAATATAAGGCATCAAAAGTTTTAAATTCTCCTCATTTTTATACATTTGAAATACAAACCATGTTCGGGATGTTACAGTGCCGGAGTTCATCTTGAGTGCACAGCACTGCACCGACTTTATTAAGTGTCATCTTAGGGCGACCAGCTCTACCGGTAGTAGCGGCCCCAAAGATCAAGACGGCCATCGTGTTTGGCAAGACGAACCATGAACAGTCACGGACCATGCCTTGAATCGGTCGGACCTCTGATGTTGTGTCTCGGTAGGCTGGCAGCACGACCCATCTAGCCAACTCTAGTCTGGGTGAGGCTAAGGAGCAGGCTTTTTATTCGATGGCAAAAGCGGGTAATAACTCGTGAACTTGAGGGGCAAAGTTGGAAGGGGGTGGTAAGAAGCCGCGGGAAGCTGCCCCGCGGTAGCTTTCCACTTCTGATTTTTTTTTCACGTATAATGTAGCTTCCGGCTTTCGAGAAAGCCGATGGGGAAAACCCCTCGTTTGGGGCGACTTCCGGCCTTTTTCAGACGAAAAGCTGAAGCTGTTCCAAACACCCCCTTAAGTTTTTCTTTTTTTTCTTTTCCTTTTTTGATCAAGAGAGAGGTGTTGTGCTGAGCTATTGGCTGAAATGGCAGTATATGACGCGTGATTTGCAAAAATGACATCCTCGCAACCGCAATTGTAAAAATGATGCTCTCGTTCACACGGTCACCGTGCGGTCTTACCACGGCGCGACACATGGAAGAAAACCGCACGGCCACCGTACGGTTTTCGCCACAGCGTGACACGTGGCACCGTGACCGTGCGGTTTGCCGCCACGTGTCGCACCGTGGTGAAAACCGCACGGTGATCATGCAGACGATAGTATTATTTTTGCAATTACGACTGTAAGGATATCATTTTTACAAATCACACGTCAAATACTGCCATTTCGGGTAGAAAAACTGCTGTGATTCGATTCGGCGTAGAGAAAGGGAAGGTTGCGACGATCCACGCACCTGCGAGCCCGTATAACGGAAGCCCAGACCGCGCCGACCAGCCCAGGCCCAGCCCAGATCCGCCGCCTCTCGACGCCGCGAGCCGGCGAGTTCGACTTCGATCAACCCCCGACTCCGGCTCGAGAACTCGCACCCATGGCGGTCGGCATCGCGCTCCTTCTCGACCTCGCCGCCCGCGCGCCCCGCGCCTCCGCCGCCGCCCACTCTCACGCCGCCCTCTCCGCGGCCGCCGCGGCCTCCGCAGCCGCCGCCCTCTCCGCCTCCGGCGTCCCCCTCTCCGCTCGCCACCTCTTCGGGTTCGTCCCCCTTCCCCTCCCCTCCCATCGTTATCTCTTACTAGGGCTTTTGTCTGTCTCGCCCTGTGGTATCCCGTGTCGCGATCGGGGTGTTCGACGCATTGCGCGGCAGGTTTTGGCTAGGGTTTGATTGCGGCTTCGCGCTTCAGCTCGCCGGGTTCCTGTGGTGCCGGTTTGGTCGGTGCTCCACGGATCGAGGGAGGAAACAGGAACCTACTGTAGTGTGGGTTGTTTCGATCCTCGATGAACTACGGGAGAGGTCCTTGTAGATACGCGATTGGTCTGCTCCTGTGATTGTTAATCTGCGTGGTATTGAAGCATGGTGCGGTACGCTTGTCTGTGCTGCGCTTGTGGGTTTTACATGCGTTTGCGAATGCCCCCCCAGAGGAAGGTGTTCGATGGAAAGAGACTGGGATGAATGCTCTTAGTTACCGTTGTTTTTGCTGTCGTTGATGTGTTGCGTAGGAGAAAGCTGAATGTCTAAAGCTAGTAAAGTATGGGCTTGCGGGCATTGGATTGACTAGAAGGTTTTTAAGTCTTTCTGCTCGTCGCATGGGTTTTATTGCAAAGCTGGTAGTCGTGAGTCGTGAGTGGTTTTTTTTTTGTTGCGTTGTGGTTTGGTCGAGGTATTTAGTGCATTATGTTACTTTTGCATAACCGTGAGATTTTCGTGATTTCTATTTAATGTTTATGTATTGGTGGTGCATGATGCGTTATATGGTAGAACCTTCCCTCATGTGTACCTTCTAGCATTGTTTTGTGAATTAGATATAACAGCCACTGCATTTGTTACAGCTTCGTGTTCAGAGTTTGAGATTGTTTTTGGACAGCTAGTTGCAAGTGTTTGCTTTGTTTTCATTGGAACAATGTTTTCCGGCGTTGCATAATTATTTTTTTATCAACCGAGGAAAACTAGGCCTTGGACATCAATTCATTTGTTACACTCTGAAGCTTGATGTTGTGGTCTATCCACCAAGGTTTGCTTTTGTGCACCTGAGGTGTACATGGATTATGTCAAAGTATCCTCTTTTGATACACTGTCAATGATCATTGGTCCATGAATGTAAAATATTGGATTGGGTTAGAGAGACCATATAGGAATACCCTTTGGAGCTGAGGCCTGAAACAAGCATATTTAAGCAGTGATGGAAATGTGGATTTCCAGTTTTCCACTATCCTCATCCATCTAATGATACTAAAAGAAGAATTGTGATGGTATTACATATTTATGCAAATGTTGATCAAGTTTGTTTTTAGTAGTATTGTTCACTAACTAGTACAAGTAATGCACTTACACAAACAAACAAATGATAATAAGATTTCTTCACTACCATATGTAACTGCACATTTACCCATTACTGTGGATGCTGTTTGCTGACGTTGACAAGTTGCATGTAGTTTTTCATTTGCTTACTGGCATTTTAATTCTATTGACATAATAGGCTAATACTGGTAAAATTCCCTTTCTTGCTTCAGTTTTCCAAGGTTTCCTATTGCCTATTGTGATGCTGGTGCAACTGCTGGATTGAATGATGCTCCTGATCTTGTTAATGATCTTAATAACAAGATATATGACTCCATCCAACACCCAATAAAGGAATACCCTTTGGAGCTGAAGCCGCTTTTTTCTGCCTTTGGGTATAAGAATTTTGGTTTGACAACCCTGAGGTCCTTTTTATTATACTATTTGCCGCTTTTGGAACCTCGTCACACTGATGATGACGACGACGACAATCTGCTTCAAGATGCTCCAGAGAAGAAGCCTGTCGATCTGGTTACTCCCTTCCACAATTCAGTGAAGCAAATCATCCGTGAGGTACTTATTTACCCACTGATACTTTTAGTAAAGTAGTGCGATCAGCTCTAGCAGTCTTTCATAACTGGCCATTATGCCTCCAATAGCAAGTAGTATTATTTAGATGTTGAAACTACCACTTTTCAAAAAGATTCTATAGTAAGAGTGACTGATCAGACACATGCTTGTTAAGAGTGATTGATCGGATACAGTAAGTTCTATACTTGGTATTAGATACTCCCATTCGTTCACCTTAACTGACCTCCATTGTTGCTTTGCTTTTTCCCTTTCACCGAAAACGTATTTTGATCCATGCAGATTTGATGTTTGCTGATTTTTTCAATCATTATTGTCTTGATCTTGGCTTTCCAGCTGGACTACCTTCCAAATAAACATAAACTTGTTCTCTGTATTTGTGAACTAAAAGTTTGTTTCAAGTATCCGTGTTGTTAAGGGTCTGGAAGCCAATGCTCGGCCATACAAGTAGGGCTTCCGGGGCTTATCCTGTAAGCCTAAGTCCGCTTTGTACTAGAAGCCCCAAATAAGCTGAAGCCATTAGGAGGGGTTTATGGCACTTATAAGCTGAAACCTAACCTGGCTTATTGTAGAAGCTTAAGCTTGGCCTAAAAGGCCCTTACTATTTTGCCTATGCAAAGTAGAAAGTCACTTGCATGTTATTGTTCTTGACTTCTTGTACATTTCAGACTTCTGTTGTAACAACCAGACGAGTATTGGAAAGGATTGCGGTTTGTCATGTTTCAAAAAGAACAGCATGGAAGCTTCTTAAAGGTAAGGTTTCTCTATTTTTCTCAGATATTCTAGCAACATATTTGAAGGGATGCCTCAGATTATTGTGCTTATATGGGCCCACCAGTTGGTGACATAGGCATCGTATTAGACCATCATGTAGGAACTTTAACCTTTGTCGCCCCCCTTAACTCGATAACCATGAATCTGGAGAATGGAATGTATTTTTCTGTACAAGAAGAAAAATGTTTGGACTACCTGTACGCAGTACTTAATTAAGTTCTTTTTTCCAGTTGACTACTTTGGTTCAGTCAGTAGTTTTACCATTGTTCCCCTCCAAATTGATTTCCAAATGGCCTTAAAGATGATCTTTCATTTTTGCTCTGATGATAAGGTGCTATACAGATGGCCTTGAAATGTGCCTTATGTCTCCTTAAATGGATAACGCTAAATGAACTAAACTATTGGACATGTGAGCTTTTCAACCCAAGTTGGTATTAGAAAGCATTGTGTGCAAACAGTTAATGTAGCTATCTAGAGATGCTAATATTTCCAATTTCAAATATTCGTTCAATTCTCAGCTAACAGGGATTAATGGAAACCGATATCTTTGCCATGTAGAACAAGGAGTATCTTAGTCCAGATTAAAATCAGGATAATGACCTGTATGATCAATTATAAAATCTGAATGTGATTGTTGTTCCAATTGAATAATTCTGCAATGATCATAGAATTATTTTGCATAGAAAACAATGCATTCCTTGATTAATCATAGTTCATAGCCGTACTATCATATTTTCCATGCCTTCAAATTTTCTCTATACCTTGCTCAGCAGGCCATTGACATGTCTTGTATTGCTGTTGCTCTCAATAAAAACTATCGGATGCTCAACTCAACTTACAAATTGCTTGTAGTTTTAACGTGTGGTCCGAACTTGTAGGTAACAAAAGGACATTTGGACTGCACAAATTCTTACTGTTATGTTTTTACAATCTTCTTTCTCGTGCATGTTTAATGGACTAGTTTGTTCATAATTTGACAATATTAGGGGTAGCGCTTGTGTGAACATAAGTTAAGATAGCATTTTAAGTTTGGGCTGAGCTTGGACTGTTGGTCAAACTTGCATAACACCTGAGCTCGTCCCGAAGTGCCAGAAAAGTAAAGCCTCCTGCATTTTGGCTAGTTTCAATAGAGCTTGTCTCTTTGCAGGCTTATATTTGTCTTCAAATTTATCTTAGATATGCTAGCTACATTTTCTGTCATGATCACATGGTAAGCTTATCGATAAGTTCTATCGTGTTTATTCTGATCCTCTCAAAACATTAATCTGACAATTATTTTGTTTTAATTTCGTGTGGGCTGTGATATGATTATCACTTTCCAGCTGTCACAATTTGGTGCCTTATCTTGTAATTCTTTTTCTATAGATGCTTCAAAATCATCAAAGAGGAAAGCTGCAAGGGGGGTGTCATTTCCAGAGTACACATACTGTGTTGCCAGAACAACATTCCGAGGTAAGATTCGCCTGCAGTGTCATTTTTGTTTCTGTAGGTTATTGCTCATTTTTTTCCTTCTTCAAACAGCACATGCATTGGGAGTAGCTGCTGCTTGGGCTGTGCAATCTGTAATTGAGGTTTACAAATGTTTCATTCGTAAGCCTAGTAATGATGAGGAATTGTTTAACGATATGAAGAAATTCAGATTGTTTGGGAGAAGGATCTATGGCATAACCATCAAATGTGGTTTCTCTTTGGTATTTGCCTCAATTGGAGCAGGCCTTGGTGCCCTCATGCATCCAGTACATGGACAGTGGATTGGTGAGTTATCACTTCCTGTTTTCCTTCAATGCAAGTACTAGATGATGCAACATTCGCAAATGCTGTCTTGTTTCTCGACTTAATAATGTTTATTGAAGATTTTCAAGTTCACTTGTCGTTGGCAATAAACTGAACTTTTAGTTCCTCAAAATTCACCATAAATTACTTTTCTTTATTTTGCTTGTGATGCTCTGTTTGCTTTTGGGCTTTTTGGTAAGTTGGGTGGCAGCCTTTTCTGTTTCAGAAAGTGAAGTAAAAAAATGTGCCCTCTACATATTATAGTGGAGTGATTTAATGCATCACGTTACCTTTTTCGATTTAAATCTGTCTCTAGTGTTGAAATTGACACCACAAGAAATCCACTAAGATGCTATGCTAAGGTTTTATAGTGTTCTCTTAGATTGCTTTGAAGAAGTTTAGCAGAAAACAGTAAAGAACTTTCAGATCCAGCATGTTAGCATTGGTTCAACTCAAACTAAGTTGACACTGTATTTTCCTATGGCTTGCAGGTTGTACATTTGGAGATGTCGCAGGACCAATTGTTGCTATCGTTGTTTTTGAGAAGCTCCAGATACCGCTATAAAAGTCAAAAACCAGGTCAACTGACCATGCATCCAATCTGCGTGGTGTTTGCTCCCCTTGAAGAACATGAAATCTTGTTGCTTATACACAGGTAGCGCTGCTCTGCCTTCAGTCTGCCCAATTGGAGAATATCCGTTTATCTAACTTGAAGCTCACAGTTGATGAATAACAAGCTATCACACCTACGAGCACAGTTAATAGCTTCTTTTCGAGGCACAATGCCTTCAGGCGTCGTGAGATGTTGATATTATCCGTATGCTAAATTCACTATTTTTTCCTGTTCATTGATTTGCTAAACTTTTACAATAAGTACATCACGATCCTGTCATCGTAAACTGAGTCTGGTACTTTTTGAGTCGCCACATTTCCTCCCAGATTCCATATTGAACCTGTGCCGCGAATTGGCTCATGATGGCGGAAGATAACCGGTGTTGCCTCATTGGGCTGATTTTTTGCTCTTTTCGCTCCTTAGCTAGCAACATGAAATGGACACTTCTCTTCGCGAGCTATTTGGTCAGAAGATGGCGAAATAATTTGAAGTACAATGTATTTTTGAGTTTCTCGACAGTGTCAGCCAATATCGATGTAGACTAGGCGATCATGTCCACTAGTATACCAATCACTAGTGCAAAGCTAGGTGACTTATCACTGTAGATGACTCCGTCAGAACTCAGTGGTCTTCTCCATGGACCAGATTCCAGGTGATCGCCGGAGGGAAGCTGGTGACAATCCTATGAGGTTAGGTTTTAGGGACAGGTTGAGCGGCTCACACGATGGGGAAGATGAAACACACGGATTCACATAACGAGGAAGAAAAGGAAGACGAGGAACACGGAGACTTTCAGTTAGATATCACATAATACTGCAACCATCTTGTGCAGCGCCGCCGCCGCCCTCCATCCAAATTAACCACCTCGTCCAAACCCACCATACGCACGGCTTGGCCGGACGGGCACCGGCGTTGTACCCTCTGTACGGCACCTTGGTCGGTTTCCCCTCCTTGGCGCCGCGATCCGCTGGCGACGCCGAAAACCGCGACAATTTGCCGGTGTTGGATGGTCAGACTGGACCGGAACCTCCAGAGACGGAGACGGAGACGGAGACGGCGGGGGGCACGGGTGGCAGGCCAAAACCACATGGCTGGAAACCGAATACATGTATGCTTCGGTTTGAATGGCATGCATGTACAGTGTACCTTTAATAGTACCTATAAACGGTTCTCTGTCTTGTGCAATACGGCTAAGCAAGAGTCATCTTCAAGAGTACGAAGGTAACAACAATATCATGTCATGATATCCTGTGATGCATTTTCGTTTATCTCGTTTCAGAGGCCGGGATATACCAAAACAATATAAACCTGGATTTTCTCGCAGCAAGCCGCGTGTACATGTTATCGCCTAATGATATATATAATCTTTTGGTTGCCATAAGACCACTGAAAGGATGGGTGTACAATCATAGTAATTCATAAAAGGTTGGTGACATAGTAATCTTCTCAGATTAAATGCATGGATTATGTTTCTGTCAGTGAGTACATGGTTTCATTCTAACAACAGCTCAAGCATATTCTGTGCTGAAAATTTGTAGGGAACGAGATACATCACCTGCACAGGAACGCACACCACCACCATGGAGAATTTTCTGACCCAACTAGTCGAGTCCATCCCCTCAGCGATAGATAGATAAGTACTCTGGCGGGCTATCCATTGCGGCGTTGCTCCCTTAGATTGTTGGATGATGCAATGTCTGTTCAGTCAGCTGCTCTCATGTGAACGGGTAGAAGTTGGAGAATAGCAAACTACCTAGAAGAATATAAGCAAGGAAATAAACGCAGATCAAGTAGTCCCATCTTTTAGAAGAGTGGCTGGGAGAAACCAAAATGTGAGAAGCGGCCCAGTAAATCGGTGGACTGGCGGACAAAAATCTTGTTGACACCTGCACCAAAGAAACAAAAGATGAGACTTAAGCAATGGAATCTGCACTGCAGCGCCTCCAAATAAACTATGTTTTATATAGGAAAGCATAATACTGACCTGGACGTGCATCACAAAGAAAGCTGTGAATGTCATGAATGCCAGATGTAAAATGAAAGGGAGAACTAATATGGGGCACTCATCCCTATTATCTTTGAGAATTCGGCCAGTTGACCTATTGTTATGTAAAGATGGTGAAGCAGCTTCGGTTGTAACTGATTTTCTCTTCTTAACCTCAGCATGTCCTGTTCAAATATTGCAGGATTAGGTTCATCTAAAAGCTTTATGCATAACTATTCTTAGTAGGCTATATCACTTGGTCGATTTAAATTATCTGTTTTTCAGGTCACTTCAAATTTTCTTATTTCCTAGGCAACTTCAGAGTATTCTGACTTAATTGATAGAATTTATATTTTAGCAAGTTGGAGGCAAAATCATGCTTAAGAAGGTTGAAGAATATAATTTTGATGGTGAGCCCAGTAATCTTTTATGACAGGAAAATGTTGATAGCTGCGATTGTAATAGTACCCTGCGCTTTGTTAGTTAGTCCAGTAGAGAATCCACTCTTCAACACTGTAGCAACATCTGAGCTTTTATATGCTTCAACTGACCGCCCCTCAACAGTTTCAATAATATGCTCATGTATGCTAGTTGACTGGAAGAGTTGGTGAAGCATTTTTGTGTAATGAACAATAGAATGAACTGCAAGAGACAGTACTGGTGAAGCCAAAAGAAAGCTGGGCAGCTGCTTCACTTGAAAGTATCTCAAGAAGCCAACTCCCCTATAAAGAGAGAAAAAATAATGTAAAGCTCGTGAATAATGAGACCCAAAAGTGGTCAAAAGATAATTATTCAATAAGCAAGCTTAAAACAGAGTATGTAAATTTGTAAGGGAAAATGCATATACATGAACATTCTCGAACAATGGTTCAGAACAGCACAAATACTTCAACAAAATTCTGGCAAACGTACATGATAATAGGTTTTGTCTGTTCCCTTACAAATGGGGCAGACATGCTACTACATTGTCCAGACCAAGCATGGGTCCTACACTACCAATCATGCCATCTTAATAGCATTCATAAATGGTGCAAGAGAACACAAGGATGAAGGAACAGGTAAATCATATTCCACTAAATATGAATATGGAGTTTTCATGGTTGTACAAGAGAAATCCTGAATCCACAGAACTCTTGTTAAAAAATATAATGATAATTACGAGTGACCTGTGACAAAATATAATACTATCCTACTATCGTCAAATCAAGAATACGGGGCAAAACAATGGCCAGATTTGATGAATTATAAAGCCAATACTGGCAAAGCTAAGATAGAAACAATTACCAGTAGTGGCTTTGAATAAAACTGTACAAAAGAGGCACTTTTGCTTTGCACCATGGCCTCAACTCCTCCGAGTTTCCATGTAGGCATATGTTCAAATATCCATATGCTTGGAAAGCAAAGAATAAAAATGGAGTGCAAAAATCCAGTGATAAGGGCCTGCACTGCCAACTTGGGCCAAAGAAAAAGGAAATGCTGTCAGATAGGCATGTCTTTGCTAATCGCATCTTATGTAACCAAATGAAACTTTTGCATACATCAAAGTAACACGTGAGGTCATGTAGCCACTCCACGTCAGCTAGTTATAATAAGCATAATGCAAAACTGTAGGAAAAATTCATAAAGGACTGAAATAGAACTTACCATGGGCCTTTTCTTCTGGACAGCAGCATCATATGCTTGTAGCAAAGCCTGAAAACAGAAATAACCAGCATTAAGTGCTCCATTTGACCTAGCTGAACCAGAGAGAGCGAGCATTATCATTGCAATGGTATTAGCACCAGAAAACAGGTAGAACAGTCCTCCAAGCGAAAACAGCGCATAAAGACTTTCTGAATATCTGCCAAAAAAATATGTTCCTGTTAAGAGATGTCATGCACATGATTTTTTCCCCTAGTTTTGGTGCAAAGGGTAAGAAAATTACAGTGATGAATAGAACACAGAAGCAGGATTGAAGCAAAAAAGAACAGCTGCTCGGTAAGCTGCTCTTGAGTCCTTCAAGATCAGCGCAGACAATCTGCAGCAACCAGAATTGATAGTCATTTTAGTAATATAAACGCTAGGCAAGAGTGGGTCAGAAGTTTGAGCTTTATGAACATGAAATTAGAAGAAGAAAAAAAGGACATCAGTGGTAGTGCAAAAGGGGCAAAACTTAGCAAGTAGAAATGGGCCATCCTACACTTAAAATGAGTGCACTACAACTAAAATTTGCGTGCAGAATTTGCATTACAGTTACTCGAACACTGTAAAACAATAAAAATCCAACCGCTCTGATGGATCCCAAAGCAGTCCCAAGCACCAAGCATCTCAATCCACTGAATGGCTAAATACATCAACATTAGTAGACCATTTTGCGCACCAACCAAACAACCTGTATTCTTGGAAGAACAGCCTAAAAATTTCTGAACAGACATAATCCCAATAAAATGCAGCAAAAACAGCGTAAATTCTTCCATATATCCTTAAGAGTAAAGTCCATTACCGGTCCTTAAACTTTTTATGCTGTGTCATCCCGGTCCATAGACTTTCAAAGTGTGTCATCCCGGTCCCTAAACACTGTTTGGGTCTCAAACATAGCCCTCTTGCTTAGGCACAGTAATGGCACACTTTGAAAGTCTATGGACCGGGATAACACAGTATAAAAAGTTTAAGGACTAATTTGAGACCCAAACAGTGTTTAGGGACCGGGATAACACACTTTGAAAGTTTATGGACCGAGATGACACGGCATAAAAAGTTTAAGGACCGGTAATGGACTTTACTCTATCCTTAACACCTAACTTCATCCCTATCTCTCAAATGGAGTCGAAATGTTCCAAGGACCTAAAACAGCACTAAAACGCTAAAAAAATTTAAATTTCAACATCATAGCTATACTAAAATTCCCTCGCAAAAAAAAACTATACTAAAATTCAGCAAACGCATAAAATAAAACACAAAGCCAAACAATTACACTAAAAGAAGAACCCAGCCAAGCGTGCATTGCCCAAGAACGTCAATTACCTGTAGAAGTATGCCGCGGCAGCGACGAATGCCGCATTGTTGAGAACGTACCCGGAGATGACAAGCACGGCCCGGTACCCCAGGACCGGCACCAGCGGCGCGAAGACTGCACGGCACGGCACGGCACAGCACCACAACCCAACACCGGATCAGATCAAGCAAACACACCTGAACAGTGACGAGGCGAGGTGACTTACGGGATCGGGAGAGGAGAGCGAGGGAGGCCGGGAGGAGGGGGAGGAAGGCGAAGGACTGCTCGTACTCGTAGCCGCACTCGGCAGCGCGGGCGAAGTGGACGCCATCCCACATGGCGAGGGACGAGACGGCGGCGGAAGAGTTGGAGGGGGCGGAGGGGGAGGAGAGGCAGGGCGGCTGGAGCGAGGCGGAGGTGTCGTAGGGACGGAAGAGGAGGCGGGAGAGCAGGGAGAGGGCCAGGACCAGGGCGCGGGAGGCGGCGGCGAGCCGGACGACAGCTGCGAGCGGCGGCGCCATGGGTCCGAGGACGGCGGGGTGGACCTCGGGGTTGGTCTGGTCCGTCCGTCTGGCGAGCCGGGATCGAAGAATTGCCTATTGGCCGATAAACCACCACGATAACTCTCTTACCCTCGCAATTTCATTTCTGATCCACTCGGCCCGTCTGACTGCAGGAAACTGCTTGCTACGCCCCGTACCGCAGCAGCAAATCCATTTCAGTATTTTTTTTGGATGAATTTCTAAATATGTGAAATGAGCTTAAAAAATTATAACTTTTTTTGTGGAGTCTTCCGGCACAGTGTACTTGCTTCTGTAATTTTTTTCAAAATTTTATCTGTTATGATTGTTTTCTCGAAAATTTATGTAAGTATATTGTTTGTAGGAATTTTCTAATATAGAAAATGAGGTCCAAATATTATGTTTTTTTCAAGCTCCTTACATAGTTGACTTGATTGTGTAATTTTTTCATAAGTTTATATGTTCTGAAATTGTCTCGACAAATTAAAGGTTTAAGTCTCAAAAATTAGGACGAAAGCTTTCGAAAATTAGGATTTTATTATTTCATGTGACTTGGAATGTGGGAAGTTTAGTACCACATGGAATTTTTTTTTTAAATAATTTTTTTTTAAAAGATATTTACAAAAATATATCGTCTTTCCAAAAAATTACAAAAATGTGTTCCTGTCGCCATTTCAAATGGCGGCAGAACCTCTCCTCCAATCACGGCCCCAGCCACTGTCGCCATTTCAACTGGCGATGTTCTGTCGCCGCTTCAAATGGCGATAGGTTCTGTCGCTAGTTGAATCTGGCGACAGAAGCCCAACCCTATAAAACCCGAAAATTGACGTAGAACTCATTCTTCCGAGAAAAAGAGAAGAGGAGGAGAAGCTAGCGGTTACCGCTCGTCCGATTGCCTACCTCTCGGTATTTTTTAAACCGAATGGATTACATAGTTTTAATGCATCTGACGTAATGTAGTATAGTTTTACATAATACTTTTTGATTGGGTAGTATAGTGTTAGATATGCGTTAATCGTGGAAATATTCTTTTTATGATGCGGTCGTCAAATATGTCCGACTCGACATCGTCAATTTCAAAATTTACTATGGTCAAGGGACTATTCGGAGGGTCCCGAGGGGATTGATTTGCGTTATTTCAATCGGCGATCGTGCCCCTAGCAAGACCGAGAGCGGCGTACATGGGGCTGTGATGCGTGGTTGTTCCATACATTCCAAGTGAACCGTGATGTGTACGATCCGAAATTGAGTTGTCTTTCCCACGGAGAGCACAACCAACATATTGGGAGTTAGTGCAACCGGGGACCAAATTCATGGCGATCATATGTACGCATCGCGAGGGAGGCAGGTGGAAATTGGTCCTTCTCGCCCAAGCATATGCCAAACCCCACTCGCACCCGTGGTGAACAAGAAGGAGGTGCCGAGGTCAAGAGGAAGTCGGGGATCGCAGCCACATCATGGCGCACACAATTCTTGAAGCTCCCTGAGTTACCGATCTTTGTCGATGAAGATCTGTGGGAGTAGCTCCTACGCCAGCAAGCTACTTGGTCTTGCCGACGAGGGTGAGGAGGTTGAAGCCGTAGTGCAAAGGATGGATCTCAAGACCGAGACTACATGGCATTGTCTCGAAGATGAAGGTTCCGACGACGAGGTTGAAGTTGAAAGAAAGCGGTTCCATCCGAATGGAACACATACCGCCGACAACCTCGTCGTCAACGAAGGCTCCGTGTCTTGGTGGGAGTATGACCAGAGTGAGGTTAGGCTAGGAGCTATGTACAAATACAAGGAGGCCGCAGACGCGGTCAAATTTGGCGTTGTCGGTGCGGCGCACATTGAGTCGTCAAGTCTACCCCAAGATTCTACGACGTGAAGTGCGGCATAGAGGATGCCCTTGGCGAGCGCACGATTTCACCAAAGTGGGACACCTCTTTGGAAGTGCTCTATAGTGATCCTCACACATGCGCTGCTTCGAAGTCAAGGCGCCCCACCGAACTCGCCATCAAGCTTCATCGCTAACCTTATGTATAGTGAGATCGTGGATAATCTAGATTTTGAGCCACGATCCATCATTTGGGCGATTGAGGCAAGATTCCAATACACAATCGGCTATGCCAAGGCTTGGAGGGCAAAGCGAAGGCATTGGAATCAAGGTGGGGCACGTTTGAGGATTCTTATCACAACTCGCTGCGCAACTTCGAGTCATACAAGATGTAAATCTCGCACCCATATCGACATTGAAGACGCCACGCACTGAAGTGGACCAATAAGAGGGTATTGCAATGAGCATTCTTCGCGTTTGGTCCATGTATCAATGCATTCCAAGACCGCCGTCAATCTTGTGCGTGGATGGCACATTCTTGTTGGGAGGTACAAGGGCCGACATCGATCGCAATAGCGACGGACGGAACAATCAAGTTCTTCCGTGGCATTCGCTTTCGTTGAAAGCGAGAATACTGACAATGTTGGTTGTGGTTCTCAAGAACGTGAGGATTTCGTGGTGCAAGACCGCCCCAACGTGTGTCTCATACATGATCGGCATGCGAACTGCTGCGGCAATAACCCAACCGCAACAAGGAGAGAACGTGCCACTTCCATGGCCGGATCTCGCGAAGAAAGTGGTGCATGAGGCACTTGGGTGCAAACTTCTACAAGGCCCGCAACAAAGACTTGATGAACATGTTCAAGCGGCCAGGCAACCGTAACCAGCAGCGGAAGTTCAAACACTGAAGATTCTAGATGAGCGGACCAAGACACACGGAAGGGAGGCAATGACAAGGGTCGCCTAAGCGCCGACTGTGCCCCAAGCATTGCTAGAGATACCAACAGATGCTCCCAGATTGAGAAGGAGGACGGGCGCAGTGAGATGTTTCTGTTGGATTGAGCACGAGCCTAAGGAGAAGTGGTCGCCGCTCCATGACACGGGTGGCGCCGATATGGTGTCATGACAACTAATCTAGCCAAGGTGTACAATCTGGGTCATGCGCGCGCAAGGTGCCTCCCTTTGGTGGGTATTGTGGAGGCAATACTCATGACGACAAGTACTTTGTTGATAAGCGAAAGAACGCATCGCCGCCATGGCAAATGACAGAGTACTCTACTCCGCCATGATCACCAAGTACATAGAGGAAAATAGCAAGAAGGGTGAGATGCACCGCATTCAAGATGGGTACAAGGAGCTTCACTTCGAGATAATGTGCAGGATAAAGCGACGCCGCGACGAACCGCGAGAGGATCACTCACGAGTGCACGCCGCGTCGCGATACTTGCACATGCACTTGCAACAAACCCTTCTTCGATAGGCCTTGCTCCCATGTCATAGCCGCATGTTCGACGGTGGCGCAAAGATCCCGGCCAAGACCTCTCTGTTTATTTCACCAAGGAAGCGGTGATGCAAACTCGACCGCGGAGATATATGGTTTGTTGTGGTTGGCCATTTCACCGCCATCCAACCCGGGAGCAACTAACTGGCCGGACATTGATAGGTCAAGGAAAGGTTGGCCGATTTACGTGTACGGCGATCAGAACGACATGGACGGGCGAAACCGGACGTCAGACGAAGAAGTGCTCCATTTGCGGAGTCTGGGCACGCTTCAAGAAATGTCCCACGAGAAATCCTCAAGGCGAAGGAAACATCGTCACTCCGGACGTCGCAGTTAGGACCTCATCCGGCCACCCAACTCGAGACAATCCACGGGGGACGTTGAGGGTGCGACCAATGTTGTTACCAATGTTTCAATTATGTTATTGCACGAACAAGAGTAACATGTTATTGCCAATGTTCAATTATCATTTTAATTAAGTGTTATGATGTTTTTTCGATGTTATGTAATATCCGTGTTATTAAGTGGTATGATGTTTTGTCAATGTTATGTAATATCACTTAGCTTCCTACTTACTTAATCATTCGTATGTCAATCTTTCTCGTAAAATTCTCTACAAATTCATCACACTAGAACAATATACGACGATCAAAAATGTTATTATGAGTCTAATGATTTTGTACCGCCAAAAACGTATGAAAATCGGCGCGCAACTCGACCAGAGAATAGGCAAATATCGCTTCGTCGCCAGCTCAATCGGCGACAGAACCTATCGCCATTTGAAACGGCGACAGAACTGTCGCCGCTTGAAATGGCGATGTGGCCGGGACCGTATGATGGAGGGAGAGGGTTCTGCCGCCATTTCAATGGCGAGAGGTTCTGCCGCCATTTGAAATGGCGACAGAACACATTTTGTAATTTTTTGGAAAGACGATATATTTTTGTAAATATCTTTCAAAAAAATATTATTTAAAAAAAAATTCGTACCACATGACTACTTTGCGGTGCCACACCAATGTTAAACCGAACATATTAGAAACCCTTCTTGCAAACATGTCTGATCCATTTAAATACACATAAATACATACTTCAAGTGCATATAAATATACATACTATATATACAAAAGATACAAATTACTTACGACCCCTTCCTGCAAATTATAAGTTATTAACTAAGCAGACAATTGGACCAGACATATTAGAAACCCTTTTTTTACAGTCAGGCACAAGTTTTAGCAGGTGTCACAGTAATATAGCTAAACCCCAAACCGCCAAGCCAAACCTATAAAAAAAAACTTATTATAGTAAGTAGAAGTTGATCGTCAGCCCCGAGTGCTAACTTCTTATTGTCCGTAGCACACAACTAGAAGGAGATCATCATATGCTTTCTAAAACCCTATACTGTCACGCAGCATAGGGCAATAAATCTTCCAGTGCCCAACCTCACCGCAGTAGAATTTCCACAGTGGATTCTAAACTCACGTATGGAGCAGTAATTCATATCAATCATGTAAAAAGAAACCATCTCTGCACAACTACTTCGTACAACTTAACAAATAAGGTAACAACATAGGGAGGTGTAAAGAAACTAAATAGCATGTGTGATTTTCGTAGATTCTCAAGGGTACGAAATATGTTAGACTTGCAATATTATTTTGTGATCGTCATATGTTGTTGTAGTGCGGTAAATTTCTGAATAATTTTGTGAGGACGATTGAGGTAGGAATGATTCGTAAGTAGGAAGGTAAGTGATATTACGATGCGCTAGAGAATTCATACACGATGGAAAACTTTTTCTTGGCATAGTTCATACTCTCTGTTGCCTTATCGGTAACTCTCAACAGATTAAGAGGAATTATAAATTGTAATCCTACTCTTTCGCTTCACCATGAATGCTATGTCTGACATGTATACTGATTATAGTAAGTAAAGTTGCACGAATGCTGAATGCATGTGTACAGAACTATAGATCTTATATCCGAATCTTTGGAGTATTTGCTGGGCATTTGATATATGATGCAAACGAGTATGCTGTACAGAGCTCAGTTATGCTGACCATATTCTGTATTATGTGCGTAAGTGCATGCATTATATATGTCATTAGGTGTTGTTAGAACTGGGTAGAACATTTCAATTTACAGAAGGAACATGGATGCAATGCAGGAGTTATCAGCATGTGCAAGGTGCCATGTTTGCAGAATGGGGGCAGATTTATCCATTGCAATGGCCTAAGAGCATTGCTATTATGTATATAAATGGCATTATTCATATACTGTGTGACACGAGGACGCATTGGTTTCATGGATATCTAGGTTAAGAAAAACATATAGTAGCTCATTGTTGTGCTGCCAACTGTAGCAAATTTCACCCTTAGCAATCACCAATATGTTAGCCCAAAATTTAGTGTATCTAGGGTCAAAAAAATTTTGTGGAAAGGATCATGTGCTAGTACTGCTCATGTGTAATGTGACCTAAAAGCAAAGGCTAAGAAGTTTTTTTGCTTTTGGAACCGAGTCCAATTGTTTCAGGAGGGATTCGCAGGATTCTAAAATCACAGGAATAGGGAAAACACGGGAATAGGATATGAATGCATGTGATAAATAGAGAATTGGAAAACACAAGAATTTTGCAGGATTGAGGGTTTGGAACGCAGAATTAAGAGGAAGAACACATGAATTTTGGAGTGAATAGTAATATCATTTGTTTTTAGTGACACGGGTAGCATGTTTTGCCTCGATCCTACGTGTAGGAACCAAAAGAAGATCTCTTGGTGGATGTTAATTTTCCTACGTTTTCCCTTTCAAACCGTATGCCAAGGAAATTTTGTTGTGTTTTTCCTTTGCTTCGTTCCTACGAATCATATTTGCTACAGTACCAATCCATAGGAACTTGAATCCTGCTTTTTTTTCCTTTGTTTTCCCTCCAAATCAAAGAGGCCCTAAGAATTATTTTGTGGAGTCGACTCAAGTTCAAGCTCGGAGAGCTAGTAAATAAAAAAGAGAGAGAGAGGGTCTGAGAAGATAACAGAAAGAGAGAGAAACAGTGATGATTTAGTTAGGAAACTTGGGATGAGATGGATTGAGAATCTTTGGAGTTTATTTTAATATATGGTATGATGGGACAGGGGTGCTAAGCACTAAGCAAAATGTGAAAATCTAGCCCCTGCTTACGTAAAGGCATCTTCAGTGTGAGGAACTAAGAATGCCAAGTAAGCTGGTTTCAAAAAAAATAAAAAATGCCAAGTAACCATGATATAGTTTAGAGAAAAAAATGGATCCAGTGTTTAGCCTCTCTGGGAACTTCAAAACATAAAAAATTTCGAGTCGCGAACCCAAAATCCCTCGTGAATGGAGATGAGAGGCTCTCTCTCCTTTTCTACCTCAATCTGGTTTGTCCTATTGTGCAACAGGCATTGGATAGTGTAAGCATCTAGACTCCAATTTCGTTGGTTTAGTGTTCCGATGATTAATTATTCATATTTCATCAAGACTAACTTGTGTTTAGGTGATGTTGAAGTTAGTCAGGTCTTGGTGATTTAATGGGGTGTTCTTGGCTATCCATGGATCCCCGAGTACGTCATACACTACTATAGAAAAGGTCTTCACAGACGGTTCAAAAACATCATCACAGACGATTTCGTGAGCCGTCTGAGTTTATAGGTCAGTAATGACATGAGATCAACACAGACGATTTTTGAACCATTTGTGAAAAAAGCTATTACAGACGGTTCTTGTTGGTTCTGAACAAAAACCGTCTGTGATAATTACTTATCACTGACGGTTCTTGTTCAGAACCGTCTGTGATAGTTTTTTCTATTGCAAAAAAAAAATCGGATTTTGATCCAAACCAATCAATTGCTGGACAGTAGTTTCTATATGCAACCTCTAGCAAGACAATTAAAATCTAATTAAAATTCTGATGGCAAACACATTATAGGAAAGGGAAACCAAAAGGTTTCATAATGTCCCCTTCGAATGGGAAAAAGAGAATAAAGTTACAAAGTTAAACTAGCTAGAAACCATCTGTGCCTCCAAACTCCTAAAGAACTCATCGGCTTCTTGGATTGGTCTTATGAGCTCCTCTCTGTACCTCATCAGCATGTCACAAGCTATTCTTGCATGTCGTCGAGTTCGACTCAAGCTCGTCGGTAAAGAGAGACGACTGAAAGTCTTCGGCGACGCTCCAACCTTAGGTAACACAAAATTAAGATCATTTTCTTACAACAAACAGCTAACAAATTGTGTATGTTTTGGGGATGTACACGTACCTTCTGGCAGTCTACCTCCTGCGGCAGACAAGGAGCTCCTCCGCATCCCTCCTCCTCATCGTCGTCGGCTATGTCTCCTCGCCAAACCACAATGGGGAATCGAAAGTGGTTGCCGGAGCTCGGCGTAGGGAGGGGGGAGAGATAGACTGATGGAAGACAAGGCTGGGGTGGCTATAATATATAATGACAGCACCAAAATATTTTGCCTCCCGCACATGCGTTCAAAATTTTTCACCCTCCCGTGTTGCGAATAACAGACGGTTTCATACAAAAACCATCTGTGATGACCGTAATACTTCACAGATAGTTTCATACAAAAACCGTTTGTGATGACTGTAATACTTCACAGACGGTTTTATACAAAAATCGTCTGTGATTTTACCATGGCTTAGAATTTTCCTTACTCTCTGATTTTACCATAACTTGAAATGTCAATCCTCTGTCGCACCCCTGTCGTGGCAGCCAATACTCTATCGTGCCCCTGTCATGGCACCCAATCCTATGCCGCGCCCCTGCCGTGGCACCCCATCCTCTGTCGCGCTCCTGCCAAGCCCTACCGTGGCAAACCGTCGCCCTGCCAAACCCTACCGCAGTAGAGAATTGGGTGCCACGGTAGGGGCGTGACAGAGGATTGATATTTCAAACCATGGTAAAATCAGAGAGTTTAATTAGTGATTTCATGGCATGGTAAAATCATAGTATTAGTGATTTCACGGCATGGTAAAATCAGAGAGTTAGGCATTTCAAGCCATGGTAAAATCACAGAGTTAGCCATTTCAAGTCACAGAGTAAGGTAAAATCAAGGGATACTTATCACAGATGGTTTTTAATATGAACCGTTTGTGATACTAGCTCATCACAGACAGTTTTTGTTTGAAACCGTCTGTGATTCGCGGAAATTTTTGAACGCTTGAGCGGGAGGCGAAATGTTTTTGTGCTGTCTTTATATATTATACCCACTCTTGCCTTGTTTTCCGTCGGTCTCTCCCTCTCCCCTCCCACGCCGAGCTCCGGCGACCACCCTCGATTCCCCGGCGGGTTCGATGAGGAGACACAGCCGACGAGGAGGAGGAGGGACACGCAGGAGCTCTATGTCTACCGCAGGAGGTAGACTGCCGGAAGGTACGTGTATATCCCCAAAACATACACAATTTGTTAGTTGTTTGATGGTCCTTATTTTATTTGTACCTAATGTCGGAGCGCCGCCGGAGGTTTTCGGTCGTCTCTCATTTTCCTTGCCGATGAGCTTGAGTCGAATTCGGACGACAGGCAAGAACAATTTGTGATATGCTAGTGAGGTACATAGAGGAGCTCACAAGACCAATCCAAGAAACCGATGAGTTCTTTAGGAGCTTGGAGGCACAGATGGTTTCTAGCTAGTTTAACTTTATAATTTTACTCTTTTTTTCCTATTCGGAGGGGATATTGTGAAATCTTTTGGTTTCCCTTTTGCTAGATAGGTCTCTCCTACAATGTGTTTGACATCAGAATTTTAATTGGATTTTAGTTGTCTTACTAGAGGTTGCATATGGAAACGACTGTCCAGCAATTGATTGGTCTGACTCAAAATCCGATTTTTTTTTTTTGCAATAGAAAAATTATCACAGACAGTTCTTGTTCAGAATCGTTTGTGATAGCTTTTTTTTTTCACAAATAGTTCAAAACCGTTTGTGATGATCTCATGTCATTACTGACCTATAAACTCAGACGGCTCACGAATATAGTCATAACTAGCACTTTCTTGAGACAGTGCACACATAACTAGCTGCAACAAAAGAGCCATCACTAGCAATTCTTCAGGTGCTTGCAAATAAACTTGTGTGAAAACCAAAATAGTATGGTTAGTAGCAACCATGGAAAAAACTAAAGAGATCTACTTTAAAGAAAAAAGGAAGCATGCATATATAACTGATGTCGTGAAAAATGGAAGCATGCATATATAACATATCATATATTAGTACATAAAAAATTACTAAAACCATTGGACTCAGTGACTGCCTAATACAGGACTAAGATGCACCTGTACAGACAAAAAAGTGGGTGTTTTATGTATCTTCCAATCTTATATCATTTCTTAATACATGAGGAAATGGCAGAACTCACAAGAAATCGTATCGAATAGAAAACACTTGCTTATGTAATAGAACCTTCCAGGACTTGATGTCAGTTTGAAATGTCATGTTCCAATTTGAGAAGATGATGTACTGCGATTTTGTACATGCAGCAAGCAAATGGCAGAAGCATCCAACTACCAATGTAGCAACAAGCAGTGGCTAGCAGGTACCACTAGCAGCAAACATGTTACTCTGCAAATAGTAATGACTATTCTAAGGTTTTTCTGACTGTTTAACTCTTGAAGTTTCCTCTATTTGAGCAAATCTGAATTAAGGTTTGGAATGACACTTGAAGTCTATAACTGCCTTTTTTCCTTTTAATTTAATTTTCTTCTCGATTCAGTTGACAATTAGCTTAGTGCTATTTGTTAGTGATGGAAGTAGTTGTTTCAGGGTCCAGTTTTTGCCAAACTAATCTTGTTAGAGTATCGCTAGAATAAACATGGTGTTATGGCTTTATTTTGTCATAAGGGCAGGGGAGTGGCTAGTGGAATGATTCTAGCAAGGAAGTCATTGTTTTGCTGACATGGCTTTACTCATGAACAGTAGGCGATCTTTCCCACTTATTCAAAATTTGCCAATCACCTTGTGCTAGCATTACATGCAAGTAGATAAAACTGGATATCTTACTCATGATCTATGCATATTTTATTGCAACTTAACCTGCCCTTTTTTAAGCAGCTAACTGCAAGTAGATAAAACTGGGTATCTTACTCAAAATTTGCCAATCACCTTGTGTCTTGTGTCAGCTACAGGCTTTTAGGAATGACTGATGACCAAACCAAAAAATAAGCAACTTACTGCTTATTCCCAGGTTATTCCTTGTCTGATTTCTGTCTGTCCTTACTGATGGCTGATGACCAAACCAAAAAAATAAGCAACTACAGGCTACATTGGGACTGCAGGTCACTGTTTGATTTCTGTCTGTCCTTACTGCTTATTCCCTGTCTGATTTGTTAGACCAACTTATTTTAACAAAAAGTATCTAGATGTTACTGCACCATGCCCAGGTTTATGAAATTTCCTGAAACTTGTCAAAAGAGTGGTTACAATCTCAGTTTTTACTGCAATCGTGTGAGAAAACTTTATGTCAATTTGCTAAGTATAATAGGGCTGTCTCATGGATGTATTATTACTATTTTGCAAATCATAATATTTATCAGGCTTCTAAAAGCTCACAGAAATTACAGAATTATATGTATCAGTAATTGAGCTCTAAAGGCTTCTAAAAGCTCACAGAAATTATGTATAATTGAGGTCTAAAGGCTTCTAAAAGCTCACAGAAATTACAGACTACAGGATACATTATATGTATCAGGCTTGTGTTTTCTAAAGCTCACAGAAATTACAGAATTATATGTATCAGTAATGTAAGAGCTACAGCTGTTTGTGTTTTAGGAATGACTGATGACTCATAACCAAACCAAAAAATCACAGACTACAAGCTACATTATATGCATCAGTAGTCTAAAAGCTACTAAAAGCTAATAGAAAGCTCACAGTCCTACCTCAATCATTTGCGCCAAACAACTTCTTCCTCATAGACCTCAATGCCTTCATATGCTCAACTTTCATATCATCGGGGATACCTCTTGTGTCATGCATAAGAAGCCCCTTGGATAAATCTAGTATTTTGGGCTCCTTCTTCTCCTTTGTCATTTCAAGCTTCTCAACGGACATACGTTGCTACACCTCAACCATATCGTTGCGACCCTTGCTAGCTTTGGACTGAGCAATCAAGAACTTATGAAGCTTTTCTTCGATATCATCGATAACCTCTGTTGCAGCCATCGCCTTCCCTTTGCCTTTGCCTTTACTTTTGCGTTCAGTCTTAGCAGCCTTGGTCCCTTGTAGACGTAGAATATCTTTGATATCTTCAGCAAATGTCAAGTCCTCCCACGCCTCCCCAAACTCTGAAAGCTTTCTTTTCTTCGAATTGTCAAGCTTCTCCTTGTATGCATGCCACTTTGGTTGGTCTCGGACAGTCTTCCAGTAGTACCAGGATCTCATCGTTGACGTTGATTCTTCGGGGAATTTTGAAGAAGGAGGAGTTCACAAGATCAAGATCAGTACCAGGGTCTATTTCAAGGCAAGTCGTACCTTTGATCATATAGCACCCAGTTTTCAAAATTACTTTGATTCAAATTAATGTATTTACTTTAAGTATTTATTTAAATGCTTTTGGGTTTAGTTATTAATCCAATTTGTTTATATCCACCTTATCTATTATTGTGTCATGATCTTTTATCACCCTAGATTGGTTCATTATTTAGTTAATATTATCATAGCACCAATGTGGGTTGGTTAGATACGAGTAGATTGCTTAGTCATGCCACGAGTCATCATTTCATGTGAGTTGCAAATATAAATTTGACTAAGTGATTATGGAACTTTGTGTAAAACTGTGTGTTATGTGTTATTACTTTGTGATAGCGTGTGTTGCACTTCACCAACAGGGTGGGAAAATATTTGGACTGAGGCAAGTGGTGGATACTTTGTGATATGGTGGAGCTTTGTGAATGGAAATGATAATATTTGTAGCATAGTTAGAAATTGGAAGTCTTGCATTGGTCAATTAAGGACTTAACTTTGTGCGCCATTGAATTGGGCTACAACTGTATGACCACATGCCTGGTATGGAACGGGCCTAACTTAGTAAGTTATGGATTCTCGACATTGACTACTCAGGTTGTAGGTTAGGCTCTGTGTCAGGGTGGAGGTGTGTTTCAATCTTTGTGGCGACTCACATCGCGAGACGGTTCGCCGCTTCCCTGTCCAACGGTGTGTGATGGACTAATTTCCTCTGTGGGTGTTAGTACTGTCAGTAAAACGCATCGGGAGTGTCAATGCTTGATATAAAATTTCTGAAAGGTTTTGTTATGATTGGTGCTTGCAACACTGGTTGTAGTGTGTGGGTAAAGTGTACAACCTCTACATAGTGTTAAAAAAATCTATTCAAATAGTCATGTCTGCGGTCATGGACATGCTCGAGGATTTCACGCGAGGGGTAGATTTTCATAAAACATTTGGGAAGGAAGCTGTGTGATCTAAGTCATATGGCTGTGTGAATATTTTAATTAGACTTTGTGTTCTTTGTGAAAATAAATGTTAAATTAGTGTTGTTTATTTGTTTTAAGTTGTGTTTTAATCTATTATTCATATTCAATTGCAAATGTTGCATTTCTGCAAAAGAACCGCAGAAACCTTTTTCTTTGGAATAAGCCATCATGTATACATTGCATTCTGTGGTATGACTTGCAAGTACAGTTATGTACTCATGCTTGCTATAATCAGTCAACAGAAGTGGTGGAGTCTTCGCTCGCTTTTGAGGAGGAGTTTTACGAAGGTGCTGATCGCTAGGTCTTGATCTCAGACGGTTGCCTGTGGCGAATCGATGGGTTTTCGCTGAAGTTTGTTTTGTTCTGCTGCTGCTTATTTCATTATTGCCAACCCTGCGAGGCTTAATAAATGTAAACTCGACCTTAAGATCACAACAGTTATTTGTTATTCAAATTACTCGTTTATTCTATTATTTCGTCTTGTGTAGATCAATATTCACCTGTGTTGACACTATGTGCACTAGCGTGATCCTAGACTAGTGCATTATACACAGAGGGGGACAGGGAACACGTGGTGACACGCTTGGGAAGGCGAGGGAGCTCACCGGCGACAAGATCGAACGGAGGGTGGTGCGACCGGTTTCGGAGAAGAAGGGGCGACGATGAAGTGGCGATTCTCTGGGGATGGTGACGGGAGCATGATGTAGAACGTGGAAGGGTAAACTCAACAGCGGTGAAGGCACGACTGGAGAGACTTTGACAGTGATGAAACGGGCGAAGGAATCCTTGCGACAGCCGGCAACAACAAAAGCAAAATCCGGCGAGACGAGGACGATTCCGGCGGTGACTTCTTGGGGATTTGGGAGAGTGGAACGAGGCATAGATTATTATGTAGTGGGGCGGCTTATATAGGCATGGGAGGGGAGTATTTGCATTCGGGACGGCTGCAGCGGCGTGTCTGCCTCGAACACGGGCTCAAACAAAACTGGGTTGAAGACGACGTTGACATGGCAGCTTAGCACTGATAAGGTGGGACCACCGGTCAGTGAGGGGAGGAGTCGAGGCGGTGGTCGCCAGGCGGAGGAGTTAGGCTACTGAGATGAAGCAAGTTTCAAAAGCAAGTGGAAGGCTAAGCTACTTTGGGTTGGGCGGAAGGAAAAATGGAAAAGGAATCGAGTCGAAAGAAAAGAAAAGAAAACAGCTTGAGAGAAAAGGATTTCTACCCAAAGGGAAATCCGGAAAATAAAAGACTTTCCGAATTAAGGAAATTAGATTAACTAAAACCGAGCTCAAAGAAATAGCAAATAAACTCCAAAAATTCCTAGAAAATTCTAGAAGATACTCTGGAACTCAAGGAACCCAAATAAAATAGCTTTGAATTTAATTGAAGTTTATATTATTCACATTAAATTGTTTTGATTTCTGAAAATTCAATTTAAGCTTTGACTTAACCAAGAAAATTCAAATGGTTATTTTTATTTTTAAATGTTTCAAATGAACTCCAAATTTGGGATGTTACATAGGCGCAACTTCAGTACAACCCTGACGGTACGGTCTCGCCAATCTCTTTGTCGTTTAATTGCTTCGGAGGATTTTCCTTTAAACTTTGGGGAGTCAAAATCTTTTGTAAATTACATAAGAACTGCACATAATCCTAGATTTTATACCATTTCTAGACATACCACAACTAGTGATCTAGTTAAATACTATAATGAACACCATGATAAATAAATAAAAACTATTTAGTACGTGTACGTTTTCGGTGGCTTTGACCTTGGACATATGCAGTGGTCAGGCTAGGGAGAATTACATTATTGTAGTTGCTCATTACGTTAATAACAACTGGGAAATGGAAAAAAGAATTATAGGGTTCAAACTTATTGATGTAGCACACACGAGCGAGAATATTACAGACTGTATTATTAAAGTCATAGAAGACTTTGGTCTTACAAACAAAATATTCCCAATAACTTTAGACAATGCCGCTGCAAACCTGGCAATGGATATTCTCACTCCATTGTTGAGTACATACGTCGAATCCTTCTTGCTACATCAGCGATGCGCTTGTCATATTATTAACCTTATAGTAAAATATGGTTTGAAGAGGTTGGATCCATATGTTAAAGCTTTCCGCGATGCGATATCTTTCTTAAATCATTCTAACCAACGAATAGCAGCATATAAGAACTTTTGTAGGGCAATGGGCATACGTCCAAGAAAATTTGGTTTAGACATGCCGGTAAGATGGAACTCTACTTACTTAATGCTTAAGAGTCTTTTACCATATAAGAGCATTTTTTTTTGTTTTTATTCAAATACACTTTCATAGCACTGACGGTAGTGTGCTATTGACTAAGCAATATTGGTTTGTTGCTCAGAAGATACTTCATTTTTTTTGAACTTTTTTATGACTTCACTGTGGGTTTGGACACGCCGGTAAGATGGAACTCTATTTACTTGATGCTTAAGAGTCTTTTACCATATAATAGCACTTTTCTATTTTTATTCAAACGCACTTTCATAGCACTGACGGTAGTGTACTATTGACTAAACAGTATTGGTTTGTTACTTAGAAGATACTTCATTTTTTGGAACTTTTTTATGACTTCACTGTTGCTTTATCTGTTGTGTATTATCCAACATCTCATATTATTGTGCATAGTATTCTATGGATTGCTAGTCACTTTAAGTCATATGAAGATAAAATAGTCTTATGAGATGTTATCGTTGCTATGAAATCAAAATATTTGAAATATTGGAGAGAAATCCCATTCATATATGCATTTGCATTTATTTTAGATTCTAGAGCTAAAATTCAAAGATTTACTAATGCTCTTGAACTTCTTAGTGATGCTACAGGCCAAGATTATTCTAACTATTTTGTAGATGTTCGTGCTAAATTTTTTGAGTTTTTTCAAAGGTACGAACATAAGTTTCAGAGTGTTCGCTTGCTACGACCACCAATAGCACCCATCATAGTCAATGAGATAAATGTGCGGGGCAAGATCTGGGGTGCAAGTTCCTCCTCTAAGTCCAGGGGTTCAAATTCTACACCACCATCTCAAGCAAGGCCAATTTCCCACCCAAGGAGTGGGGAACTATACGGCTATCTGGACAGCGATACGGTGGATTTCAACGCAAATAACTTCGAAATTTTGCAATAGTGGAATAACCATAAGATAACATATCCTATGATATCCATATTAGAATGTGATGTGTTAATTGTTCCTGTCTCTACGGTTTCGTTCAAGTCTGCTCAGTCTTTCTAGAAAAATATTGGAAGAGAGAAGAACACGTCTCACGAGTGAGATGATGGGGATACTTCTAACTGTGAAGGACTTGGAATAAGCTTATGCACGAACACAACACTCTGTAGATAATCTAGAGTTGGTGGATGTGTTCGAAAATATGTAACTAAACAACAATACTTAGAATATGGATGTATGCAGAGCTATATGTTGTACTCTTTTTCATTTGCCAATGTTTTCTCATGTTGAGTTTTTACTTGGCAAATGTTTTAACGAGACAGCTATGTAAACACTAATAAAGCTCTTTATTATATTTTGAATATATTTTTCTCTTTTTTTCCATAATAGAACTCTTTTTTTTACAATTTTAATTCTTATTTTTGAATTCTATACATTTTTCTAGATTTTCTATAATTTTTAAAAAATTTCGAACCAGGATAAACTAACACAAATCAATCCAACCCGTTAAACTAAACATGCCCGGGCTAACCCAACAAAACCCGAGAGACCAACGTACCGAAAAACCGAGAGACCACGTACCATGCTTGGGTCGACATTACTACCTGTGGCAAGACTTCAATTAGGATGGCAATCGGCGCGACAGGTGCACGGTAGTGCTCGCCATACCCATGCCCGCGACCGATTTCCCCACGGGCATGCCGCCAAGGACGACAGGCGAAGAACCTCGCCCATGCCCGCTCATGGCATGCCCGCTACTCCATCAGACTGATCAAAAAGCTCGGCCAAAATATATATCAACAGCAAGTGAGTTAGAATGCAAAAAAAAAGGGGGACCATCAATGTTAAAATGGATAGAGAGTACATTTTATACCAACTTGTACATAAAAGGCAGTGGATCAGTGATGAAAGAACTAAACATATATGCATAAAAGTGGCTGGATGAATATCTGGAATTGCCCCCAAATATAATGCTAAGAATCATTAACATCAGATGAAAAGTTAGTGTCTGCTATATCCAGTTGAAGATTATCAAACTCTTGAACATCTTGGACTGATAGAGGAAGATCATAAATATCGGCAGAGTCTTCTATCTGCAGTAATTGCTGAACTGAAATATCATGATTTCTTACAAAAGAAAAAAGTCTTGGATATTTGTAATAAAACAAGAAGCCATTTCAAAGATCTTGCCAGAACAGAAGGGTATAACCAGAACCTAAGGTTCCAGTAGAAATGCCCCTGTAATCTATCACAAAACTCATGACATCTCTCCACCAAAATGACCCACAATCATTGACTGCATGAGGCACCACATTATTGTAATGAGAATTCCAGATCAATTTTACCCAAGGCAGATTGTGACTGTTCTAAAATTTATGAAGATTGGCGGCCCTGAGTCATGTGGGAGCGCTCAGGAGGCGGCCCTGAGTTGGCATGAACACAAGTTAACCCAAATCAAAGATAACCAAACTCAAGCTCAAGCACTAAACCAAATTAATGATGGGGAGAAGCATTTGGCCTCATCAACCAAAAACCGTAACCAGCCGAAGGGCGCGAGCCGCCGGAGGCGGGCGAGCCGAGTCGCCAGGCGCGAGCCAAAGCCGGGCCGAGGAGGCGATGGCGGTCGAACCGAGGCCGAGAAGAGGAGCCAGGCAGATCGATGCGCATGGAGATGGGAGGTGCCTTGGAGCAGAGGGGGCAAGACCGTCCTCGGCGTGCCGCCGCCATTGCCGACCTATTTAAAGCAAGACTCCTTAGCGTGCTGCTGCCGCCGACGCAAGCGCTAAAGTGTGAAGAAGTGGGCGGTGGGAGAGGACGGGCGGATCTGGATCTGAGGCAGAGGAGACGACCAGGCGTGAGGAGATGGCGCGGCGGGAGGACAAGGGCGATGAGGAGGTGTGGCGTGCGGCAGCCGGGTGTGAGGAGATGGCTGTGAGAAGGGGAGCGGGGGTAGGAAGAGGGAATGGGAGCGGTGAGGCAGAGGAGATGAGGAGAGACTGAGAGAGTGAGATGTGGGAGGGGAGGTGAGTGGCGGCTGTGTGCCTGTGTCTGGGTCTGGTGGACGAGGAGGGGAGACGAGGGGTAGGGTTTTTCAACTATGGTCCACTGTCGGTGGGGATGGCGGTGTCGGGTGGAACAGATGCAGGTGGGGCTCCCCGCACTTATGCCCGCTTACCGTCAGGCGAGATTGTCCCCCATAAACATGCCCATGGGTAATAAAGGAAGAACATACCCATCTCTATTAGGGTTTTTGCCCGCGGGTACACGGGTAATCGGGCAAGATTGCCATCCCTACCCCGAATCGTGCCCGGGCCGGCAATTTGGCCTCCGCTACTTACAACGAAGTCCAGCCAGAGTGAAGACTGAACAAGCGAGCAGACAGAGAAGCCAACAGAAAGGAGAAGGGCTAAGAGGCAAAAACCCTAGCTGCTCTCGCGCACACATGGCGACGGCGACGGCCATCTCCTGCCGCGTCGGCGGCGAGGCTAGCGCGGTACTCGCGCCCTCCGCGTCCGCCCTACGCCCACCGCTCAGGCGCACCGCCGCCAGCTCCAAGGTCCGCTCCCCAATCCCTCATCTCCATTTCCCCAAAACCCTGGGATAAAGAAACCAGGTTTTCCTGTGATGGGATGGCATCTCGGATGTTGTACTCGATGCACTTCGTTTTACCATGAACAATCAATCAATTAGCTTCTCTTTCTTCTTGGCTGGGGAAACAGCATATTCAATTAGCTGCCCCCCTTATTTTGTGACATGGGTACAAAAGTTGCACTTTTGTTTCTTGGATTCGTGCTCCGGCATTGTCTTGGATCTAGTACTACGATGTTCCACTCGACGCTTCTTTTTAGAGGGAATTTGTTTGTTACTTCTATATAACGCGAATCAAACATGGGCATTTGGTGGGCTTCCTATTTGTTTGTTCTGAGCGCAATGTGTCTATGGTCGGTCGTCCTTGAGAAACTGTTGGAATTTTAATAACGCGCACTATGAAATTTCAGCCGCAGGTGTCCTCAAGCTACTAGGGCTTATTTTTCGAGAACATAATCTTTTTAAGGATACGTAGGAGGTGTAACCGGTGACACGTTACGTCTTGCACC
Organism: Phyllostachys edulis; assembly: GCA_036346405.1. Lineage (NCBI taxonomy): Eukaryota > Viridiplantae > Streptophyta > Magnoliopsida > Poales > Poaceae > Phyllostachys > Phyllostachys edulis. The sequence continues at coordinate 29,954,315 of CM070568.1, read as the reverse complement.
ACAACCAAGTTCTCTTCCACTAGCAAGTGGAATTGGTGAATGTGTAATAAAAAGGTACTAGCATTGACGACCATAATACGGAAATATACTTGGATGTACATCGGAAATTCGGCACCTGGTAGTATGTTTGGGAGAGGGTGAAAACCTAGCCTGATCGGATGGTGGTAGTATACTATAAATAAGGAACTTCATTATTTAGGATTCGGTGTGTGTCAACCTTTTGTTCTAGCAAATCTCAGCCTCAAGTTTGCTTTGTTTTGTCCCTCCTGAAATCAGACAGGGGTATGGCAGTAGTTATTATCACATAGCTTGTCTTGTCTGCAAGAGTTTCAGGGAAAGCTCCTGAGGATTTGTTGTGTTCTTAATAGGAATGGTGTTCACTTAATTGTGGGTTATTTCTACTCCGATCTTGTGTTGTTCTTGCTCGTTCCATTGGATATTTGCTTCTTTGGGATGCACACTTTTTTAAGCTACCTTTGTTGTGGAAAGTGAAGTTTCAATCATATATTTATATATGTGATGCACTGTATATTAACTAATGCACCATTCTGGCACAGTTACTGGCCTTTATGTGCTAACATATACCCTGATTGTCATGTTGCTTTGTCAAAATTCTCTACCTAGTATACTAGAATTAATACTGCCGATGGATTATGCCAGGTTTTGACACTGGCGGCGTGTCACTCTTGGAATTTTGACTCTGAAAGTACAGGAATTTACTAATATGCTGTTTTTAATACGCCAGCTATGCTTGCAGAGATCTGAGGTTGTATGTTCACCCATGTGTACCCTTTGGTCAGCCGTGTGTACTATTATTAATAATAATCAGAACAGAATAATCTTATTCTCCATTTTGCTCACCCTTGTGTACCGTTTCTCCACCGACTACAACCCCTTTGGACTTCCATGTTGAAAGCCCATCGAAACTGTTAAGTCTTATGTGATGGTTCAGTGAATATTGCCGGTTTGTTTTGAGTGTATTGCAAAGTTTCTCATCTGGTTCACATTCCCATTTAAATGCTACTATTGCATTTATAATGTACTTTTTATGCACTAGCATAGTATTTGGTATTGCTTAAAGTCTAAAAATCATGGTGGATATCATCTAACAGCTTATTCTATGAATTTGTAGGCACACTTTTTGGCTTTCCCTCGTGGAGGATCTAGCAACCTCATGCTTACACCTAGGCGGCTATGCATTGAGCGTCAAAGCTGCTCACAGAGCTCCACTCAAACTTTTGCTCTTTCAAGGAAGGACTTTTCTCCTATAACTCAAGATGTGGAAGGCTTCCTCCACAATGTCGTCAACATGGGATTTCTTGACCGTCTGAAATTAGCATGGAGGATAATCTTCCCCGCACCAACCATAAAGGAGAACTCAAATGCCAATATTGCAAAGCAGAGGCTTAAGATGATACTGTTCTCTGACAGGTGTGAAGTCAGCGATGAAGCAAAGAAAAAGATCGTCGAAAACATTGTCGAGGCACTATCAGAATTTGTTGAGATAGAATCACGGGATAATGTCCAGGTGGATATCTCGACTGATGCTGGCCTTGGCACCGTGTATTCTGTGACAGTTCCCGTGCGCCGTGTGAAGCCCGAGTACCAGGAGTCTGAAGAGCAATACAGAGGAAAAATCGTCGGTGTTGACTTCAAGGACACTGGAGAATCATCAGGTAGTGTCGATGTCACCTTCGATTTCTTCGTGCCCAACGAGAACTACTGAAACCTTGTATCCGTACCATAGTGTGCTCCGCTCTCCTTGGGTAGAATGTTAGAATGTTCTCGTCTGATGTAAATACCTAGCCCGTTGCTTGGTCGAGCGTTTCATGTAATTTGATTCTTGAATTTTGTTCTGGAGCTGGCAGACATGAGACATCTGTGGCTCTGGGTTCTTCCAAGTTTTTTTTATTCCGTTTTGTTTACGAGGAAATAACATCGGTCCGCATTTCCCCTATTTTACCAACTATATTATCATCTACCATTTTGCAATATGTAATGTGCTTTGATGAAGCATCAACGTTATACCGCAGATAATTTTTGGCAGTATTGTCACGTTTTTGTCACGTATTTACAGGATTGACCGCGTCTATATATATATAGAGACACATACACACCGTACGGTCACCGTGCGGTGACGCTCTACTGCCCGTCACTTGTCCTAAGCCGAGTTAAAATATACCAAATGAGTTCAAAAAATTATGAAATGTTATATGGAGCCTCCCGACATAGCGTACTTGCTTGTGTAAATTTGCTATAATTTTATTCATTTAGATTTTTTCTCGCAATTTCATATAAGTGTATTGTTTGTACGAATTTGTAAATGTAGAAAATGGCCTTCAAAAATTATGAAATTTATTTTGAAGGTTCCTCGCGCGGTGGACTTGGTTGTGTAATGTTTTGACAATTTTATACGTGTTCTAGAATTGTCTCAAAAATCAAGGATTTAGGTCGCGAAAATTTGGATTTTAGGTTTCGAAAATTAGGGTTTCATGATTTTATGTGACATGGAATGTATGGAAAAACAACTGATTTCTTGGATTTTAGGTTTCAAAAATTTTAGTTGCTTTTAATTAGAAAACTTGTAAGAGATTTCTTGGATTATGATAAGGTTTTAATTTCAAAAAAAATATTAAGAACCTTCGTTCTTTAGCATGTCTTAGCCTCCTATAAAACATGCACCAATATGCAATATGTAGTCATTAGTTATTTGATATTTATTGATGTTTCAAAGGAGGTTACATTTTGGTAATATACATGTCTTAACAACAAGGTATATTAGCGGTCTAGAAGAGGTTGTGGAATATTCCAATATGCCACTTTTCCCTGCCTCTGGAAAACGATCTTTGGCCGATCTCATCGCTATTGGCCATCAAAAATACTATTGGCCATCTTATCGCAAATTAGGGTTTCATGATTTCATGTGACTCGGAATGTATGGAAAAAAGTCGTACAAATGTAGCAAAATAAAATATGAGTACAAATATACCAAAACGTAGAAACTACACACGGGATACGTTATGACTCACTCGTTTGAGCCACTACCCTCTGCTTGTTGCGGCTGCCTCCGCGTGCACCTGGATGTCTTGCGTTGGGCATGCCCCGTGGGGTAGGTGAGCCGGTCCGGAGATCACGTGTCAGCTCGGAGGGGGTATGGAGACTGCTGAGTGGGCAGAGGTGGACTAGTATGCTGACTCTGGTAAGCGTACTAAAGGGATATGGATAGGCTACACTAGCTGGCAATTCAAAAATTCTACCACGTAAACCAGGATGCCATGCAAGCAAGAGATCAAAGATCGTTACCACCAGACGCGCAGTGTAGTGGAAGAAGAGTTGGAGCAGTCTGGTCCAACGAAGAGCGCATCGATGAAGTGGTTGTAGTCAATCGTCCAACGTAGTCGATCGTCCTCGCAGTCGATCGTGCTCGTAGTCGATCGTCTCCTCGTAGTAACCAATCGAGTTCCTCGCCAAGGTCGTGGATCGTCCTCAAGCACAACAGCAACCGTAGTAGCGCCTCTACTGTATCCACACGTACAGGGAAGAAACACCGTACGTCGATGTGCTAGCACCAACTCGCACAGTATGGCTCTTTTGAGAAGATGGTGGTTAGGGTTTCGGTCGAGCAACTCACGTTATCTCTTGTCTTTCTCACCCATAGCCTCAAGCATCTCCTTATATAGTGCCCATGACGGATCCTATCCGAACACGTTTGTTCCCAACCCGTTAAATGTGTGGCCCGTTAGGTTCATGCGTAATCAGTTGTGACTCGGAAACTCCTTTCCGATCACGAGTCGTTAGCGGCTTCTAGCAGGACATAACGATTCCCGAATACACACGAATTATATCAGACGAACCTTAATGCAATAGGATCTACAAGTAGGTCCTTATCACTTACAACTAGCTCGTATCCTTATACGACCAGTTCATATATTGTCATGACCATCAGAACTCCTTACGACGATTCACGATCGAGAAGTGATCATGTTCGACCGACCTACGACCGGTGAAAAGCATCTAGACCCTAAAATTGTTTTGGTAATTAATGACAATATGTGATTATGGGATTAACAAGTTTATTGAGTATTTACGAGGTTAAGTCCCATTGGTGAATGTGTTAACGCAAGGATGCATGCCAAAGGAGAATATGAAGATCCACAAGACTCAAAGACAGGTACAAATAGTCTAGGTTCCTCTTTTTCCATTTTACCGGTCTTAGGAGTTTGGTTGGAAGACCGGATTATAGGTTAAATGCCGTACTATTAAGAGGATCAAAGCTAGTAGCTTAACAAAGATGTTCTTGTGGCATATGGATCAATTTAGGATCATGCATGCATTTGAATTTGAAATTTAAATTGATTTGAATGGTTTTAGAACTTGTCCACTGTCGGTCGTATCGTCAGTGGTATCGGTCGTCTTAGGGATGCGGTCGTTCAATTTTGTGTGGCGGTTAAATAAAACCGAGAGCCGCAAATCGACTTAAACCTTCTCATAGAAATCGGTCAAATGCCGTATTCCAATGATCGCATACCGTTTTGCGGTCGTTCGATTTTTATGAGCCGTTCAATAAAAAGCAGAACAAGTGTAAAATCGCTCGAAACTCCTCTCGAAATCGGACGTTCCGCTTTTGGGCACTACCGCATCTGCTTCGCGGTCATTCCGATTTTGTATGCCGGTTCAATATTTCCGAACCATTGCAAATCTTGAGCGATTCGCGAAACCCTACGATCGGTCGATTGTTCAGATAATCGACGACCGGAAATCGGACGATCGCGACTTTGCTGTGATCGTTCATTGGGCATTCAACGGCTAGTAAATCTATTTTTAGTATCTGCTGTAGCCGTTGGCATCGCGTTGACCCGAGGGCGGTACGACCGCTCCTTTGCCTGCGGTCGTTCCGATTTTCCCTGAAAGTTGGGAATTCATCTCCAACGGTCTCTTTTGTTGGCGTGGGCTATATATATACCCCCAACTGCTCTAGACACAATTAATTGAACATCCATAGAGCCTTGTGCACCCACTCAACACTCAAAACCTCTTATGCATTTATTGTGAGTTGGTTGAGATTCATTCAAGTGCATTCATACTCCTAGTTGATCCATTTGCACTTGAGTGCCGTCAAGTGAAGACCGGTGATCTTTTACTCTTGGAGTGTTGCCGCACTCCTAGACGGCTTGGCGGAGAGCACGGTGATCTTTTCAAGAAGATTGTGAAGAGACCGGTGCAAGATTGTGAGTGGTTTGGTGTTCGCCATCTCGGAGCGGAGGAAGAACAACCATAGTAATCGAGGAAGGCTTAATCCGTGGAGCCGCTTGAGGTGTCAAGCTTCCTCAACGTGGACTAGTGAAGACCGGCAAGTCTTCGATACCACGGGAAAAACATCATCGTGTTCTTGTGGTTACTTCTAGTCTTTACTCTTCCGCATTTATATTTCTAGCTTGTTCATTGTGATTAAATTGCATAGCTAGAAGTATAACTTGTTTAGACTAAGTTATTATTTCGATAAAATTGTTAAATTGTTAAAAAGTTTAAAAACCTCCTATTCACCCCCCTCTAGTCGGTTATCCTTGATCCTACAAGTGGTATCAGAGCTTGGTCTCTCATTGATTTAGACTTAACCGTCTAAAAGAGAAAAGGATGGCTAGTGAGGGAATTGCTATAGGAAAGGCTCCTTTCTTTGATGGCTCAAATTATGCTTATTGAAAAATTAAAATGTCAATTTATTTAAAGGCCATGAGTCTGAAGATTTGGAAAATCGTAAATGAGGGTTACGTTATGCCTCTTAATCCACTACACCCCACTTGAGCAAGAGGAGCGTAATGCTCATTTAGATGCCCAAGCTATGAATGCTCTATTTGGCGCTTTGAAGCGGATGAGTTCAATAGAGTGAGCAACTTGAAAACGCTCATGAAATTTGGACCATCAGTAATGACCCAAAATTTCAATTTTGGTTAAAGTTTAAAACTTATTTGAAATTGTGAATTTTCTGAAATTTTTAAAGCTTGTCTTTAAATTGTTAAAGCCAAAAATAAATTCTAATTCAAAATCTATTATCAACTTTAAGTTAGAACCATTTTATTTGGGTTTAGAATAATCCTAGAGTCATTAATGAATTTTCCTAGAATTTTTAGGATTTATTTGCTATTTTCTAGAGCCTAAATGAATTAAACTGAATATTTAAAATAGAAAATCAAAAGAAAATCATAAGCAGTGTATGGGCGAAACCCAAGGCGGCCCGCACCACCCTCACACCCATCTAGGCGTGGACTGCTGGATCTAAATCCAACGCCCGCACTTGACCCCGCACCTCCCTATCTCTCTCTCTCTCTCACCTCTCTCTTCCTCACCGCCAGATCCTAATCGGACGGCATCTAAACCACCGCGTCACCTACTCCCGACCGTCGGATCCAGATCCGACGGTCCCGCATCATCTTCCCCCCTTCGTCCTCACGCGACCAAGTCGCCTCCGCCATTTCCGCGTGGGCAAGCTCATGGCCCGCCTCAACCGCCCGTCCTTCCAGCGCGTGCAAGACGAGCCCGCGCCCACCTCCCCTCGTTCCCCCTTCTCCCCCTCTTCTCGCGGAGCAAGACGAATCGCCAAGAACGGTCACAAGACGATCCCCACGATCCTCGCGCCCGGACCTCCCGACCTCTATAAAGGAGAGCATTGGGAGCCTCTCCTCACCACGGCTAACGCCACCACTCACCCACTCCCTCACGCCTGTACTACGCGGAATTTAAGATTTGCTCGCATGGGTCCCGGCTTGAGCTTCAATTCCGCCGCCCATCGACTTGGTCTCGCCGCCTTCACCATTCGCCGCGCATCTCCGCGATCGGGCGCACCTTGCCCTCGCCGGAGGACCCTCGAGCTCGTCGCCGCCGACCACCGGCTTCGCCGCCGCTTCTTCGTCCGCCGCCACCTCCGTCCTCTCTCCTCGGCGTGGGTGGCGCACTGAACCCTCGCGTTCCCTCTTTCTTCTCGTACCCTCGCCGGAGTCTAGATCGCCGCCGTTCACGGTTCATTGAACCCGAGCGCCGCCGTCGTCGAGGTCTCGTGGCTCAGCCACGTCGGCGCCACTCGCACCACGCCGCACACGCGCGCCACCTCCCCCGCGGCGCCCGATCCCCGGCTTGGTCCACATGGGCGTGTCAGCGACACAAAGGCCCCACACGCCGATTTATTTTTTAAATCGGAGAATTATGTGCGTTGACGTCAGCGAAGGCGCGATAAATAGATTTCCTTTAAGAAAACAATTCGGGAAAATCATTTAAATAATGATTTAGGATTTGATTTGTAAAATTCATAACTTATTCATCCTAGCTCCAAATTAGATGATTCAAATTGCTAAATTCGTAGAAAATTATTATCTAACTAAATAAAATATAATTATTCACTTTGGAGTTCATTTTAGTTCTGTTTTAGAATTTAGAAATTCATTTAAATTCCAAATTTAGATTTAAATTTGTAAAATTCATATCATCGAACTCCAACTCCAAATTTTGTGAATTAAGTTTCTAAAATATTATAAAAAGATTATCTAGCTTAATAAAATAAAATTAGTTTATATGGAATTAGTTTAACTTGTCTTTTTAAGTTAAACTATTTAAATTGCAAATTTAGGATTTAAACTTGCAAAATTCATAGCTTTTATTTCTGTTTCCAAATTGAGTGTTTCAAATTTATAAAATCTTATAAAATTATTATCTAGCCAAATAAAATATAATTATTTTATTTGGAGTTAGTTTAAACTGTCGTCTTGTATTTATTTGAATTTCAATTGATTGTCGTATTTTCACGTTTAGATTACGACTATTCCGGGGAATTTGATTCTTCCGAAGAATTAGAATTTCAAGACTTCAGCGAAGGCAAGTTATACTTTGATCATCTTAGCCTACTATTTTAAAGTTATTTAAATTCAGTTTTCAAATTATTAAGTGCATGCATACCTTTATTCAAGTATTTTAAATTCCTGTTTAAATGATTAGATATTCCAACTGTCCTTGTATGGCCAATATTGAATATTGAAATGTCATCCCTTGTCCCCATAGATAAATTGTTTGGAAATGCTTAGCAAATGCTTAGACCATGATTTTGGATTTTGGGGAGGATTTAGCCAAATCTTTACAAACTTGTTTTAACTTGAACCTATGGTATTGTCTTACCATAGAGTTGTTGTAAAGGTGGTTTTACTAAATAAAATAAAGATGGTTTGGACTTGGGTGTAACGGATGAAAGGTGGGTGCTGGTTTATGCACGGGTTTAATCTGGTTAGGATTAAAGCCCAGGGTTTAGTTTGAAAGACGCCCAAGTCAATTAAGGACCGGCCTTTGGCGTTCCTTTGCTATGCCAAAACGCACCACCACATGTCTGTATGGGAAGGACTCGCTTAATAATTTGGGATACCTCATAGATGTTCGTGCCATGTTGTATGAGTGGGTGTTGGTTAGACAAGTAGTCCCACATGGCGCAAGAGGGGCTCCGGAGGATGGTTAGTCAATGGAAGCGAAACCTTAGCGGGCACGAGTATTGTGAGGTAGATCATTATATGACCTTGTGATATTTGCTCACACGCCTTAGGAAGCGTGGATTGGCCGACACAAAGGGTATAATATCTCGTGTGGGTAAAATTGTACAAACTCTGCAGAGTGAAAACTATTGAATAGCGCGTCATGATCATGGACATGCTAGCAAAGCCACTTTGAGTTAGACTTGTTTTTGGTTTTAAAATGGTTTCAACAGATGTTTTCGGGATGGATAGTCTGTGGGGAAAATTAGGCGGTTAGCCATTGTGATTGGAGGATATCCATCACCTTTCGTGGAGGTTATCCACATTATTCAATTGTCATTTAAAATATGATTTTAATTAATGTATGAAAATGGCCTTGCAATCTATTACGATTATTTAAATTAAAGCTGCTTTGTTTACGCAAAATAACACCTTAACGTCCTTTGTTTACCTTATGCATGCATTACAATTCCATATTGGGTGTAACTTGCGAAGCACAGTAGTTGTGCTCATGCTTGCTTTATGCAACAAAATTTCAGGAGAAGACTACTATCGGACGGTGAGGACACCGACGCTTAAACTACGCCCCGCACGATTACTGTGGCGGATCGTTCGCCTACTACTATCTTTTTATTTCCGTGTTATTTACTTCTTTATTTGGCTTCATGCCCATTTGTATCGAACTCGATTTACTATTAATGAAACACGAGATTTGGTTATGTTATCATTTTTGTAGCTCGTGTACACCGGAAATCTCGGGTGGTGTATGAACACAGAGGGTTCGGGATCTTTCGTTCGGGTCCGAGCAAAAGTGGTATCGAGCCATGTCGTCTGTAGGGCGTGGCCCTAGAATTGTCCTAAGGACTTATTTTCAAAAGCAAAAACTATTTTGAGTCTATCGAGTCATTCTCAACCTTTCTCTTTAAAATGTTTACTAACTTATCTCTTTCTCAAAATTTTAGATGGTCGAGATACGGACGCTACTTCCCACTTGAGCCTTCTATCGAAGCGGGCCGAGATACTTTGGGAAATGATGCGGCACTGGTTCTGGGAAGAGGCCAACCTTTCAAGGATTCAAGTACCAGGTGGAGGAACAACAGCTGTGGAGAGTTGAGGTGCTCATCTACTCCAACCTTGCACCGGACACCGTCTTCCACGTCTTTGACGCTCCGATCCGGTGCAACACCTTTGATGATGGCATGCAAGATGCGGCAAGGGAGGCAGTTCGCCACCTTCGCTACACCTACAATCATCGCCTTCATGGCACCGGGTTTCATTATTACCCGATGCACATTCCAACCCGGCTTGACAGTACTTTCAACTCCGCTAGAGACGAAGATTCCCCCGAACTGACACACCAGGTGGATCTGGCTAAGGCTTTGGATTATGCCTCTGAAACACCTTGAATGACTTGCTCACCGCCGAGCAGACTACAAGAAGCGTAAGAGAAGTCAAGACCGTAGCTCATGAGCTCGCTAGCTACAAGGCGGCGAGGCTAGCTCGATGAGCCGGATTATACCCCAATACCCCATTATAGTTACCTTCCCTGTTAGCTCGATCGTTAGTTGCGAATTATGAGCTACTATCTTATTTGTGGTAGCCATAATCTTTGAATAAAATGACTTAATAAAGGAACTTTTTGGAAAAATCTGCTCTTTGTCTTGTGTGCTCTTTGTGTTCTTGGGTCATTAGAATTTACCCTTTAGAACTTCCTATCTCTATCTCTCCTAAATCTTTGGAGTTCTAGCAGATGGTGACCACCGTCTGGCGATGGCGATGTCCGAGAGTCGAGGGCAACGAAGACGCTTGATTACGGGGAGGATCCGTGCAAAGAACCACCACCGCCACCAGCTGAAGGACCAGATTGGCGTCAGATGATGGAAAACCAGAATCATCTGATTAACCTCCTAGCTAAGTCCCTCAACAATAAGTGCGAGAATGTGCGAGCAACGGCTCGGATCGCACCACCACCTCCACCCGCAGAGATTGACCATGGCGATTTCATGCGCATCGCCCACCGACCTTCTCCAAAGCAAAGACAGAGCCGATGGATGCCGATGACTGGATCCGTGCTATCGGGAAGAAGCTGGATATCACTCAGTGTACTGATCGTGAGAGAGTCCTGTTTGCCTCTCACCAGCTCACCGGTCCCGCATCAGAATGGTGGGATAACTACAACATCTCCCATGCTGATGCGCAGACTATCTCTTGGGAGGAGTTTGTGCGGGCTTTCCGCCATGCACATATCCCCGCGGGGATAATGACCCTGAAGAAGAAAGAGTTCCACGCGCTCAAACAAGGCAACCGCACAGTGGGTGAATACCTGCACAAGTTCAACCAGCTTGCTCGCTATGCCCCAGCAGACGTGGCTAGTGATGAAGAAAGGCAGGAAAGGTTCATGGATGGTTTGAACGATGAGATCTCAGTCCAGCTGGTCTCCAATGACTACACTGACTTCCAGCAGTTAGTGAATAAAGCTTTTCGCCAGGAGGCCAAACATCTGCAGATGGAGAACCGCAAGCGGAGGATGGCCGCTCAGAAGTTCAACTCTGGAGGGCAACCCAAACCTCGCTTTGCTCAGCCTCAGCCACCTCAGAATGGAAGGTTCCAGTCTTCTACACCCGAGCTCCGAGACGCAAGACGGCGCTCCAACTCTTCCGGCTTCGCAACAATGCATCTGCAGTCGGCCAGCAGAAGAACCCAACTTCATCGGCAGCAGGAGTGACATGCTACCATTAACGAGGCGGGCATTATGCCAACAAATGCCGAAGAGACAGCGATCTGCGGCACCGGCCGAGCCAGCGTCAGAGCGCCCGCCCACCGGCGGCACCCAAAGCCGGAAAGCGATTCCGCGAAGGGCGTGTGAACCACGCCACAGCAGAGGAAGCTCGAGGCGGCCAGATGTCGTCCTTGGTACGTTTCGTTAATATGATACCGCGCCGATTGTTTGATTAGGAGCTTCAGCATTCTTTTGTATCCAATAAGTTTGTGGGCAAAAATGGGTTATCTATTTCTCCATTAAGTAATCCTATGATAATCCATTCCCGGGCTCGAAATGAGAACCGATTCTCTATGCGAATCTTACCACGAGATATCCGGAGTTTCCTTCATGGCGGACTTAATAGTCCTGCATTCTCAAGGTCTGGATGTAATACTTGGAATGGACTGGCTAGCCAAGAATCAAGGACGGATAGACTGTGCCGATAGGTCTATCACTCTCACTAATGAGGAAGGAGTCACAGTTGAATTCAAGCCCAAGACCTGTACCGGAGAAAGTTCCATTCTGACCAGCTTGAAGGAATTAAAGCTTGAAGATATACCAATAGTGCAAGAATTCCCGGATGTTTTTCCTGATGATCTACCCGGCATGCCACCGGACAGGGACGTCATGTTCTTAATTGACTTAGTCCCAGGGACCGCTCCAATCTCGAAGCGACCTTACAGAATGCCGGCCAATGAATTGGCGGAGATGAAGAAACAAATTGAAGAATTGCGAAGCAAGGGATATATTCGACCCAGTTCATCACCTTGGGGAGCACCTGTATTATTTGTCAAGAAGAAAGACAATAGTATGAGGATGTGTGTGGATTATAGGTCACTCAATGAAGTGACAATCAAGAACAAGTACCCGCTACCTAGGATTGATGACCTGTTCGATCAACTGAAAGGAGCAAGTGTATTCTCGAAGATTGATTTGAGATCCGCTATCACCAATCAAGATCGAGACGGAAGATATTCGAAGACAGCTTTCACCACGGATATGGGTTATGCGAGTTCTGATAATGTCTTTCGGTTTGACAAACGCCCCTGCTTATTTCATGAATATGATGAACAAAGTGTTCATGGAATTCTTGGATAAGTTTGTGGTTGTTTTCATCGATGACATCCTTATCTATTCAAAGAATGAAGAAGAGCATGAGGACCATCTCAGGATAATTTTGGGAAAACTCAGAGAGCACCAGCTTTATGCCAAATTCAGTAAGTGCGAATTTTGGCTAAGTCAGGTGGCATTCCTTGGACATATTGTGTCCGCAAGAGGAGTGGCAGTAGATCCAGCCAAGGTCGAAGCAGTAATGGATTGGAAACAACCCAAGTCTATCACAGATGTGAGAAGCTTCCTTGGATTGGCGGGTATTATCGCAGATTCATTGAAGGTTTCTCCAAGATAGCAAGACCAATGACTCAACCAAGAAGGAGAAGAAATTTGAGTGGACAGATGCTTGTGAGGAAAGTTTCCAAGAACTCGAAGGCGATATTAGTTTCAAAGACTGTATTGGTCCTACCGGATATTCATAAAGATTTTGTGATTTTCTGCGATGCATCTCGTCAAGGGCTCGGTTGTGTATTGATGCAAGAAGGCAAAGGCGTAGCTTATGCATCCGTCGATTGAGGCCACACGAAGGAATTATCAACTCATGACCTTGAATTAGCGGCGATTGCGCATGCATTAAAGATCTGGCGGCATTATCTCATCGGTAACATTTGTGAAGTTTTCACGGATCATAAGAGTCTTAAGTACATATTCACCCGATCGACCTTAATCTCCAAGCGAGAAGATGGCTAGAATTGATAAAGGATTATGACCTTGAGATCCATTACCATCCCGCAAGGCAAATGTAGTTGCGGATGCCCCGAGCAGAAGGCGTATTGCAATACCATTTTGGTTCGGAGAATCGGCAGAGTTATATGAAGAATTGAAGCATCCGAACTTGGAGATTGTTGAGCAAGGATGTGTGAATCGTTGGAAGTTCAACCAACACTTGAGTCGGATCAAAGAAAAACAATTGGTAGATGAAGACATCAAGGAGATCAAGAAGAATATGAGAAGAGGCAAAGCTTCAGATTCACGAAGATGAGGAAGGAACAGTGTGGTTAGGGAACGCATCTGCGTCATCGGATCGGCAGGATTTAAAGCGATCGATTCGAAGGAAGCCCATGAGTCGCCTTTATTCCATTCACCTGGCGGCACCAAGATGTACCGGGATCTTAAGGAAAGATATTGGTGGGTCGACATGAAGCGGAAATTCTTGAGTTAAGAGTCTGTTGTGATGTTTGTCACGAGTCAAGGCGAACATCAAAGATCCATTGGTTTGTTACAACCGTTACCGATCCCCGAGTGGAAGTGGGAAGAAGTTGGTATGGATTTCATCACCGGACTTCCTAGGACTCAGTCAGGATGTGATTCCATCTGGGTGATAATTGATCGGTTAACGAAAGTAGCTCATTTCCTTCCCGTCAAGACCACCTACCCGGCGACAAAGTTGGCGAGTTATATATGGCTAAGATCGCATCTCACACGGAGTGCCCAAGAAGATCGTGATCCAACAGAGGATCACGATTTACATCAAGATTTTGGCGAGTCGCATGAAGCCTTGGGAACCAGACTCAATTTCAAGACTACATATCATCCATGAGACGGATGGCGGACCAACGAGTCAACGGATCCTTGAAGACATGCTTGAGCTGCGCCTTGGATTACGGAAAAGTTGGGACAAGAATCGCCTATCTATGCGAATTTTCAGTATAACAATAGCTATCAAGCCGGTCTTCAAATGTCCCCATTTGAGGCTTTGTATGGCGAAATGCGAACTCGCTTCTATGGGATGAAGTAGGAGAGCATCGATTCTTTGGGCGAGTTGATCAAAGAAGTGAAAGTAAGGTTAAGGCAATAAGAGAGCATCTGAAAGTAGCTCAAACCCGATGAAGAGTTATGCCGATAATCGTCGCGAGAGTTGACCTTTCTTTGAAGGAGATTTTGTCTATCTCCGAAGTTACTCCACTCGAGGAGTAAGAAGGTTCGAACCAAAGGAAAACTCGCACCTGATTTGTGGGACCTTACAAAATTTTGGCAAGAAGAGGTGAAGTTGCATATCATTTCGAGTTACCAACATCTTTGTCCATTGTACACAATGTCTTCCATGTTTCACTGACTAAAGAAGTGCCTTCGAGTCTTGGGAAGATCGACCCTCTCGAAAGCATTGAGCTTCAAGAGGACCTCACTTATGTGGAGCAACCGATCAAGATTACGGGCGTCAGAGCGTGTCACAAGGAACAAGATCATCCGTTCATACAAAGTCGATTGGAGCCACCACTGGAAAGTGAAGCCACTTGGGAGCGAGAAGAAGATATTAAGCGGGATATCCCCACCTTCTTGCCGGTCAATCCGAATCTCGGGTCGAGATTCCCTTAAGGGGAGGTTTGTAACACCCAAAATTTCAATTTTGGTTAAAGTTTAAAACTTATTTGAAATTGTGAATTTTTGAAATTTTTAAAGCTTGTCTTTAAATTGTTAAAGCCAAAAATAAATTCTAATTCAAAATCTATTATCAACTTTAAGTTAGAACCATTTTATTTGGGTTTAGAATAATCCTAGAGTCATTAATGAATTTTCCTAGAATTTTTAGGATTTATTTGCTATTTTCTAGAGCCTAAATGAATTAAACTGAATATTTAAAATAGAAAATCAAAAGAAAATCATAAGCAGTGTATGGGCGAAACCCAAGGCGGCCCGCACCACCTCACAGCCCATCTAGGCGTGACTGTTGGATCTAAATCCAACGGCCCATGACCGCCCGCACCTCCCCTCTCTCTCTCTCACTCTCTCTTCCTCACCGCCAGATCCTAATCGGACGGCATCTAAACCACCGCGTCACCCTACTCCCGCACCGTCGGATCCAGATCAAGCGGTCGCGTCATCTTCTCCCCGCCCCTTCGTCTCTCGCGACCAAGTCGCCTCCGCCATTTCATGGCGTGGGCAAGCTTCGCATGGCCGCCCAACCGCCCGCGTCCTTGCAGCGCGCGCCGAGCCCGCGCCCACCTCGCCCTCGTTCCCCACTTCTCCCTCTCTTCTCGCGGAGTGCGCCGAAATCGCCCGAACGATCGCGCCACGATCCCCACGATCCTCGCCGCCTCGGACCTCCCGACCTCTATAAAGGAGAGCATTGGGAGCCTCTCCTCACCACGGCCAACGCCACCACTCACCCTCCCTCACGCCGTGTACTCGCTGGAATTTAAGATTTGCTCGCATGTGGGTCCCGGCTTGGAGCTTCAATTCCGCCGCTGCCGTCGCCGGGTCTCGCCGCCCACCATTCGCCGCGCATCTCCGCGATCGGTCGCGCGCCTTGCCCTCATGGGAGGACCCGAGCTCGTCGCCGTCGACCACCGGCTTCGCCGCCGCTTCTTCGTCGCCGCCGGCCACCTCGTCCTCTCCTCGCCGCGTGGGTGGCGCACTGAACCCTCGCGTTCCCTCTTTCTTCTCGTACCCTCATGGGAGTCTAGATCGCCGCCGTTCACGGTTCATTGGAACCCGCGCGCCGCCGCCGTCGAGGTCTCGTGGCTCACCACGTCGGCGCCACCTCGCAGCCCGTGGGTGCCACATCAGCCCTAGTGCCGACATGGCGACCACGTCGCACACACGCCGCCACCTCCGTTGCGCCCGATCCGTGGGCTTGGTCACATGGGCGTGTCATCGACACAAAGGCCCCACACGTCGATTTATTTTTTAAATCGGAGAATTCTGTGCGTTGGCGTCAGCGGTGCTTGCGATAAATAGATTTCCTTTAAGAAAACAATTCGGGAAAATCATTTAAATAACAGATTTAGGATTTGATTTGTAAAATTCATAACTTATTCATCCTAGCTCCAAATTAGATGATTCAAATTGCTAAATTCGTAGAAAATTATTATCTAACTAAATAAAATATAATTATTCAATTTGGATTTCATTTTAGTTCTGTTTTAGAATTTAGAAATTCATTTAAATTCCAAATTTAGATTTAAATTTGTAAAATTCATATCATCGAACTCCAACTCCAAATTTTGTGAATTAAGTTTCTAAAATATTATAAAAAGATTATCTAGCTTAATAAAATAAAATTAGTTTATATGGAATTAGTTTAACTTGTCTTTTTAAGTTAAACTATTTAAATTGCAAATTTAGGATTTAAACTTGCAAAATTCATAGCTTTTATTTCCTGTTTCCAAATTGAGTGTTTCAAATTTATAAAATCTTATAAAATTATTATCTAGCCAAATAAAATATAATTATTTTATTTGGAGTTAGTTTAAACTGTCGTCTTGTATTTATTTGAATTTCAATTGATTGTCGTATTTTCACGTTTAGATTACGACGATTCCGGGGAATTTGATTCTTCCGAAGAATTAGAATTTCAAGACTTCAGCGAAGGCAAGTTATACTTTGATCATCTTGCGCCTACTATTTTAAAGTTATTTAAATTCAGTTTTCAAATTATTAAGTGCATGCATACCTTTATTCAAGTATTTTAAATTCCTGTTTAAATGATTAGATATTCCAACTGTCCTTGTATGCCCAATATTGAATATTGAAATGTCATCCCTTGTCCCCATAGATAAATTGTTTGGAAATGCTTAGCAAATGCTTAGACCATGATTTTGGATTTTGGGAGGATTTAGCCAAATCTTTACAAACTTGTTTTAACTTGAACCTATGGTATTGTCTTACCATAGAGTTGTTGTAAAGGTGGTTTTACTAAATAAAATAAAGATGGTTTGGACTTGGGTGTAACGGATGAAAGGTGGGTGCGAGGTTTATGCGGGTTTAATCTGGTTAGGATTAAAGCCGAGGTTTAGTTTGAAAGACGCCCAAGTCAATTAAGGACCGGCCTTTGGCGTTCCTTTGCTATGCCAAAATGTACCACCACATGTCTGTATGGGAAGGACTGGCTTAATAATTTGGGATACCTCATAGATGTTAGTGCCATGTTGTATGAGTGGGTGTTGGTTAGAGCGGTAGTCCCACATGGCGCAAGAGGGGCTCCGGAGGATGGTTAGTCAATGGAAGCGAAACCTTAGCGGACACGAGTATTGTGAGGTAGATCATTATAACGACCTTGTGATATTTGCTCTGTCACACGCCTTAGGAAGCGTGGATTGGCCGACACAAAGGGTATAATATCTCGTGTGGGTAAAAGCTGTACAAACTCTGCGAGTAGAAAACTATTGAATAGCGCGTCATGATCATGGACATGCTAGCAAAGCCACTTTGAGTTAGACTTGTTTTTGGTTTTAAAATGGTTTCAACAGATGTTTTCGGGATGGATAGTCTGTGGGGAAAATTAGGCGGTTAGCCATTGTGATTGGAGGATATCCATCACCTTTCGTGGAGGTTATCCACATTATTCAATTGTCATTTAAAATATGATTTTAATTAATGTATGAAAATGGCCTTGCAATCTATTACGATTATTTAAATTAAAGCTATTTGTTTACGCAAAATAACACCTTAACGTCCTTTGTTTACCTTATGCATGCATTACAATTCCATATTGGGTGTAACTTGCGAGCACGGTAGTTGTGCTCATGCTTGCTTTATGCAACAAAATTTGAGAGAAGACTACTATCGGGACGGTGAGGACACGCGACGCTCGCCCGCCCTGCGATTACTGTGGCGGATCGTTCTGCCTACTACTATCTTTTTATTTCATTGTGTTATTTACTTCTTTATTTGGCTTCATGCCCATTTGTATCGAACTCGATTTACTATTAATGAAACACGAGATTTGGTTATGTTATCATTTTTGTAACTGTGTACACCGGAAATCCTGGACTGGTGTATGAACACGAGAGGGTTCGGGATCTTTCGTTCGGGTCCGACAAAAGTGGTATCGAGCCATGTCGTCTCATGGGACGTGGCCCTAGAATTGTCCTAAGGACTTATTTTCAAAAGCAAAAACTATTTTGAGTCTATCGAGTCATTCTCAACCTTTCTCTTTAAAATGTTTACTAACTTATCTCTTTCTCAAAATTTTAGATGGTGAGATCTGGGACGCTACTTCCCACTTGAGCCTTCTTTGGGCGGGCGAGATACTTTGGGAAATGATGCAGCACCTGGGTTACCGGAAGAGGCCAACCTTTCAAGGATTCAAGTACCAGGTGGAGGAACAACAGCTGTGGAGAGTTGAGGTGCTCATCTACTCCAACCTTGCAGGACACCGTCTTCCCGTCTTTGGCGCTCCGATCCGTGCAACACCTTTGATGATGGCATGCAAGATGCGGCAAGGGAGGCAGTTCGCCACCTTCGCTACACCTACAATCATCGCCTTCATGGCACCGGGTTTCATTATTACCCGATGCACATTGCTATCAAAGAAGCTCCTTCGCTATTCTCCACTCCTACATGTCTCATGGCGAAAGGAGATAAGGTAAAATCCATTGATAACAATGAACCTACTTATGATGATTTAGTAGAAATGCTTGATGAGCTAAATGAATATCTTGGAAAAGAAAAATCAAAATATAAGATCTTAAGTAGAGAATTTATTTCTCTAAAAGATTCTTATATGGAGCTTAAGAAACTAACAACTTGCTTATCCAAGAAAATTCACATAAGTCTTGTTCTAGTGTAGGAATTACATGTGATATTATTGATAAAATACCTAGTATAGAAATTGCTAAGACTAGTGCATATACTTCATGTGATGACCTACTTGCTATGCCATGTTGCTCAAGTGATGATTCAAATGTTAATTTAGCAAATGCTGTGATCCTTTGCTCATTGTTGAAAATCATGAACAAAAGAACAAGTGACCAAGCTAAGCAAGAGCTTGGAAAGATGTTTCAAGGGTAAGGCCACTCTTGACAAACTTTTGAGTGAGCAAAGGTATTCATTCAACAAGGAAGGTCTTGGGTATGTGCCTAAGAAAGGCAAGAAGCCGGTAAATAAGCCCACAAGTTTTGTGAGGCAAAATGGTAAGTATTGCTATAAGTGCCGGGAAATAGGACATATACAACAAAATTGTCCTAAGGATAAGGTTCTATCTCTTGGTATATATGATTCATGCTATATGCTTAGAAAATCTAAGGATGGTAAAGTAATCGCTCATTTTGTTGGCACTTCAATTATGGGCGCTAAAAAGAATGCTATTTGGGTGCCTAAATCCTTGGTTACTAACCTCCAAGGACCCAAACAAATTTGGGTACCTAAAAGAACTTAACTCTTGTTTTGTAGGTGAACTATAAGACCGGTGGAAAACATTGGGTGCTTGATAGTGGGTGCACTCAACACATGACCGGTGATAGAAAAATGTTCACCACATTCGAGAATGGAAAAGGAGTAGACAAGATCACTTTCGGCGATAATGGTAAAGGAAAGGTATTAGGTTTGGGTAAAATTGCTATCTCAAATGACCTTTCCATTTCTAATGTTTCTCTAGTAGAATTATTAAACTTTAACTTACTATCCGTTGCTCAAATTTGTGATCTTGGACTAATTTGTTCATTCTCAAGTGAAGGTGTAACCATAACTAATGCCAATGATAGCTCTTTAGTTTTCAAAGGCTTTAGACTTGGAAATCTTTATTTGGTTGACTTTAGTTCAAGTGAATCGTGTTTAAAACTTGTTTAATGGCAAAAACCTCATTGGGTTGGCTTTGGCATAGAAGGCTAGCTCATGTTGGAATGATTCAACTTAAAAAGCTTTTCAAACATGATTTAGTTGTTGGCTTGAAAGATGTGAAGTTTGAGAAAAATAGACTTTGTAGTGCTTGTCAAGCGGTAAGCAAGTCGCTAATTCTCATCCCTCCAAAAGTATCATGTCAACTTCTAGACCATTGGAACTCTTACATATGGATTTGTTTGGGCCAACAACCTATAAGAGCATCGGGGTAATAGCTATTGTTTAGTCATTGTGGATGATTACTCTAGATATACATGGGTATTCTTCCTAGATGATAAAAGTGAAACCTCCGGATTTTCAAAAGATTTGCAAAAGGGCTCAAAATGAATTTGATTTCAAAATAAAGAAAATCCGTAGTGATAATGGTACCGAGTTCAAGAATACTAAAGTTGAAGACTTTTGTGATGAACTTGGTATAAAGCATGAACTTTCCACAACTTACACTCCGGAGCAAAATGGAGTAGTAGAAAGGAAAAATCGTACATTAATTGAAATGGCTAGGACAATGCTTGATGAATATAATACTTAGATAGTTTTTGGGCGGAAGCTATTAACACCGCTTGTCATGCCATAAATCGTCTTTATTTGCACCGTCTTTTGAAAAAGACTTCCTATGAGCTAATTGTAGGAAGAAAACCGAACATCTCTTACTTTCGTGTTTTTGGTTGCAAGTGTTACATTTTAAAGAAGGGTGTTAGTCTTTCAAAATTTGATAGTCGTTGCGATGTTGGTTTCTTGCTTGGTTATTCTTCAAATAGCAAAGCTTATCGTGTCTTCAACAAAAACTCGGTTTAGTTGAAGAAAGGCACGATGTGCAATTTGATGAAACTAATGGCTCTCAAGAAGAGCATGAGAATTTGGATGATGTAGGAAATGAAGCCTTGAGGAAAGCAATGGAGCATATGCAAATAGGTGATATCAAGCCGAAGATGATCCATCATCTTCCACTCAAGTTGAGGCTCCAACCTCTTCCACTAATCAAATACAAATTATTGAAGAGGACGACAAAGAAGATGATCAACCATCCAACCTACCACCAAGAATTCACAATGCAATTGCGAAGGATCATCCAATAGACCAAATATTGGGTGATGTAAGTAAGGGTGTCCAAACTCGCTCTCGTATTGCTTCTTTTTATAAACATTACTCTTTTGTCTCTTCTATTGAGCCAAAGCATGTAGAAGATGCACTTGAAGATCCGGATTGGGTGAATGCTATGCATGAAGAACTCAATAACTTCACCCGGAATGAAGTTTGGTCATTGGTGGATCGACCCAAGGAACACAATGTTATTGGAACTAAATGGGTCTTTAGGAACAAACAAGATGAAAATAGTTTGATTGTTCGAAACAAAGCAAGATTGGTCGCTCAAGGTTTTTCACAAATTGAAAGTTTGGATTTTGGTGAAACTTTTGCTCCCGTAGCTAGACTTGAGTCAATTCGGATATTACTTGCTTTTGCATCGTGCTTTGATATTGAATTATTTCAAATGGATGTTAAAAGTGCATTCTTAAATGGTAAAATATCCGAACTTGTCTTTGTTGAATAACCTCCCGGTTTTGAAGATCCTAAAAATCCAAATCATATCTATAAACTCTCCAAGGCGCTCTATGGTCTTAAACAAGCTCCTAGAGCATGGTATGAACGCCTTAGAGATTTTCTAGTCTCAAAAGGATTCAAAATCGGGAAAATTGATTCAACTTTATTTACTAAAGTTTTAGAGGATGATTTCTTTGTATGTCAAATTTATGTTGATGATATCATATTTGGTTCTACTAATCAAGATTTTTGCGAAGAATTTGGTGATATGATGTCTAGGGAATTTGAAATGTCCATGATCGGAGAATTGAGCTATTTTCTTGGACTTCAAATCAAGCAACTTAAAGATGGAACCTTTGTGAGCCAAACCAAGTATGCATAAAGATTTGATCAAGAAGTTTGGCATGGAGGATGCAAAACCGATCAAGACTCCCATGGCAACCAACGGTCATCTCGACTTAAATGAGGGAGGTAAATCGGTAGATTTAACGCTTTATAGATCTATGATTGGTAGTTTGCTTTATCTTACCGCATCTAGGCCCGATATCATGTTTAGTGTTTGCATGTGTGCACGATTTCAAGCAACTCCAAAAGAGTGTCATTTGATGGCCGTTAAAAGAATACTAAGATATTTAAAGCATTCCTCTAGCATTGGCCTTTGGTTCGAAAGGTGCTAAATTTGATTTAATTGGATATGCCGATTCGATTATGCGGGTTGTAAAGTGGATAGAAAAAGCACCTCGGGTAGTTGTCAATTCTTAGGAGATCTTTAGTATCATGGTCATCCAAGAAACAAAATTCGTAGCCTATCCACCGGGCGAATATGTTTCAGCGGGAAGTTGTTGTGCTTTCGATTGCTATGGATGAGGCAAACATTGATGGACTATGGAATTACATTTGATAAAATGCCTCTCTTGTGTGACAATGATAGTGCGGTGAAAATTGCTAATAATCTGTTCAACACTCAAGAACCAAACATATAGATATCCGCCACCATTTCTTGAGAGATCATGTGAGCAAGGGAGATATTGAAATTAGCCACATAAGAACCGATGACCAATTAGCGGATATTTTCACCAAGCCTTTAGATGAAGGCCGCTTTTGCAAATTGAGGAATGAATTAAATGTCATAGATCTTTCAAATGTTGATTGAACTCTTGCCTTTATTATGTGCTTCATTTGATGTTAATTGAGTATTTTATGAAAATTATCTTGAAAATTTTATTAAAAATAGCTATGATCATAAAATTATATTCCTATATAGACAATAGTCTATTCTTTGCATAATGATCCTTAAAGTTAGTTAATTGAGTGCAAAACTAAGGATTATTTGCAAAATAATCTCGATTCTAGAAAATTTCGAAATCCGGGATAATCGAACGATAGGAGTTGTAACTGTGATGCGACCGCGAGTGAACGGCCGAAGGTTATAACAACAGATGCGTCCGAGGATTGAATCGGCCGTGGCTTGTGGTGGTGATGCGACCCGCGTCGGTTTAGGAAAGAAAACTATAACTCCTTTGCGTTATTTTTCTTTGCCTTATACCCGAACAGTTCGTCCGAAGCGTTTTGCCTCGCCTCTCTCTCTCTCCACTTTGCAGTGCGCCTCAAAGCCCTTCCTCAAATCTTCTCAAATCTGCGTCATTTCTTCAAAAACCTTCGTGTTGCAAGCCTCCTCAGGGTTCAACTCCTTCAAATCCCAAGGTAAAACCTGGATTAATTCTCGTTTTATCCTCTTTGGAACCCTAGGACTCTCGTTTTAGGTTTTGTTGAAAATGTGCTAAATTTCTGTAGTTCTAAGTGACTAAAAGATGTTTTTTGGTGTATTATGATGTTTGCGCATCAGATCCTTGGATTCATTCCATGAAAAATCACCAAAATGCACAAATTTCTCAAACCTAGAACTTCGGTCGGAAATCGGAACGTCCGGTTCTTGGCGGAGCGACCATGATCTTGATCGTCTGCATCGCCAATGAACGGCGGTACGTCCGATTATCCTGACAGAAAACAGAAATTTTGTTTCCTTTTCAACTAAATTCTAATTCGTTCATTAGTTGAATATCTGGTAACATATTCTCCGGTTACGAAGATGCCTAGGATGAGGTGTTCGACAAGAAAATCGCATGGACCTCCTCGAGGGCGATCTTCGCCTCGATTCTCTGCCGACCTTCCGAGTCTCCTCCACGTCGTCGTAAGGCGGCTCAGTATGACAGAACTCGGTCGATTAAATCGAGAAGGTTGTTGAGGAAAGGAAAAGCGCAAAGCCCGCCTCTGAGACTGAAGCAAGTGAAGAATATCGTTCAGATGATGATACTCAGTCCGAGCATGACTCTCCAGAACGCACTGAAGGCACTTTTGACAACTTAGGAACTCCTCCTCCATCTCCTCAGGATCTGCGACTCATGACAGCGGGTGACTATGCTATCAAAAGGCATGTCAATCAATATCTTCGCAAGGCCGACTCTGTCAATCCAAGATTCCACACTACTTTTCAAGAGCAAGTTTATGAGCAACTTTATGGTAGGAACAGAAAATTTCTTCGATCATAAGTGGATTAAGTGGACTTACTTGAATGACTTGGATAAGTCTGATGGAGTATATCGGATGTTACGTGATGTAGGTCTTCATGACCTTGTGAACTTAAAGCAAAATTATGATGATGAACTTATTCGACGGTTTTATGCCCTTTGTTCATGTTTGGTGATCTTCAATCTCGAGATGGATTTACGTGACTAGAGATTTGCAAAGTACAAAGGAAGAATTTGAGCAAATCTTAAATGTGAGGTCCAACTCTTGGGAGAAAATTTTGATAGTCGACTTTGCTTGCTCCGACTTGGTGCGAATATTATGACTCAATGTCAAATGCAAGCTAGGAACCATCAGGACTTAAGCCATTGCCAAGCATTATCAACGGGATAATCAATCACACCTTTTATCCTAAGAGTGGCAATTTTGATGCTATCGGGGTCACGCTGGAACATAATAGATCACATTATGCGAGGCGTCAAGTTTGATGTTGTGGATGTCATTCTCCAAGGCATAGTGTCATCCAAGAATGATAGAGTCAAGAGGATCTACTATGCACCCTATATAATGGCCTTGATTTCTCGAAGATAACTTTTCGTGGTGGTCTTGGTTCGGTTCATAAATCATATAGACCACGAGGCGGTGTTCCTCCTCGACCCATTCCGAGGATGACCACATTCTTTGGCCGCGTGCCTCTGCCGATCATTTATTCTTTGAAGGTTCCATTGCTCGATTCTTGAAAACCGACAACTAATTCTCGAAAGCGCATGATATGAAGCTTACTCGGATGCAATTTGAGAATGAGGTATCTAATAAGTTGGTGATATGGAATTAGTTGGGAGGACTTTCATAATGAGGTTCATAACGGGATGGTGCTATGGTAGAAGCGATGTCGGTGACATTGAGAAGTTATTGCAGGCTCCTTATCGATTTTCTTACACTCGTCGCCATCATACTTACACTCTGATTCAGCTCTGTTACTCCTTGGCTCAACCACTCAGATCCTCCTCCTACTCCATCACTCAGATCCGGCTCGGCTCTGATCCGCATCTTGGATCGCTCTTGTTGTTGTTTCAGATTCCTCGAGATCCATCTTGACTCCTCCTCCAGAGCGAGTCACCACTTCTCGAGGTCCCGCTCCTTGCCCTGACATCTCAGATCCTCTCCTGTTCGCCTCGACTCGGCTCGGGATCTAGCTTCTCGGGATGGCGTCCCTCCTCCTCGGGATCCGTTATGCGAGTTGCTTTTGGTACTTTGATGCCAAAGGGGAGAGAAGAAGTGAAAAGAGATATAGAAGACATAGTTTTAGGGGAGCAAGCGCAAGCTTTGCTACTATAGTTATATTTGGACTTATATGTATTAGTTACTGTTGAACTTGTGTGCTTGTAATAGTTTTTATTATGTCTTTCGACTTGTGGAACTTGTGGATGATGTCTTGTTATTATCTTAAATGCAATTTCAGATTTCGTCATAATTATCTATTGCATCTCCTTAAGCTCATAATTGTTAAAGAAGCTCGCCAAAATTTCATAATTTCACTTCATGTGCTTGCTAATCTTTTATCTCTATATGCACATGTTTAGGGGAGCTTTCTTTAAAGTAGACTTAACAAGAAAATAATTCTCATCATTCATTTGTGCTCATTGTAAGAATTATGTTTTTGTGAAGTCGTCAATAGAATATACATTCATGTTATATTCAAACCAATCTTTTCACAAATTGTTTAGGGTTGTCATCAATTACCAAAAGGGAGATTGAAAAGCATCTAGGCCCTAAAAATTGTTTTGGTAATTAATGACAATATGTGATTATGGGATTAACAAGTTTATTGAGTATTTACGAGGTTAAGTCCCATTGGTGAATGTGTTACGCAAGGATGCATGCCAAAGGAGAATATGAAGATCCACAAGACTCAAAGGCAGTACAAATAGTCTAGGTTCCTCTTTTTCCATTTTGGGTCTTAGGAGTTTGGTTGGAAGACCGGATTATAGGTTAAATGCCATACTATTAAGAGGATCAAAGCTAGTAGCTTGACAAAGCATGTTCTTGTGGCATATGGATCAATTTAGGATCATACATGCATTTGAATTTGAAATTTAAATTGATTTGAATGGTTTTAGAACTTGTCCAATCGGTCGTATCAGTCAGTGGCATCGGTCGTCTTAGGGATGCGATCGTTCAATTTTGTGTGGCGGTTAAATAAAACCGATGTATTTGCAAATCGACTTAAACCTTCTCATAGAAATCGGTCGTCTGCCGTGCCTATGATCGCATGCCGTTTTGCGGTCGTTCGATTTTTATGAGCCGTTCAATAAAAAGCAGAACAAGTGTAAAATCGCTCGAAACTCCTCTCGAAATCGGACGTTCGTTTTTGGGAGCAATTTGCACCGCTCGCGGTCATTCCGATTTTGTATGCGGTTCAATATTTCGAACCATTGCAAATCTTGAGGCGATTCGCGAAACCCTACGATCGGTCGTCTGTTCAGTATAATCGGTCTGACGGGAAATCGGACGTCTTTGCGACTTTACTCTGATGCGTTCATTGGGCGTTCAACGGCTAGTAAATCTATTTTTAGTATCTGCTGAGCCGTTGGCATCGCGTTGACTTCGAGGGCTGATACGACCGCTCCTTTACTATGATCGTTCGATTTTCCCTGAAAGTTGGGAATTCGTCTCCAACGGTCTCTTTTGTTGGTGTGGGCTATATATATACCCCCAACTGCTCTAGACACAATTAATTGAACATCCATAGAGCCTTGTGCACCCACTCAACACTCAAAACCTCTTATGCATTTATTGTGAGTTGGTTGAGATTCATTCAAGTGCATTCATACTCCTAGTTGATCCATTTGCACTTGAGTGCCGTCAAGTGAACCGGTGATCTTTTACTCTTGGAGTGTTGCCGCACTCCTAGGCGGCTTAGCGGAGAAACACGGTGATCTTTTCAAGAAGATTGTGAAGAGACCGGTGCAAGATTGTGAGTGGTTTGGTGTTCATCATCTCGGGCGGAGGAAGAACAACCATAATGTCGAGGAAGGCTTAATCCGTGGAGCCGGCTTGAGGTGTCAAGCTTCCTCAGCGTGGACTAGTGAAGGCAAGCAAGTCTTGATACCACAGGAAAAACATCATCGTGTTCTTGTGGTTACTTCTAGTCTTTACTCTTCCGCATTTATATTTCTAGCTTGTTCATTGTGATTAAATTGCATAGCTAGAAGTATAACTTGTTTAGACTAAGTTATTATTTCGATAAAATTGTTAAATTGTTAAAAATTTTAAAAACCTCCTATTCACCCCCCTCTAGTCGGTTATCCTTGATCCTACACCAGCTCATGTCTCCATACGACTAGTCCGTATCTGATCGAACTGAAAGACCTACTCATGTATTCTCCCTTTACCTCACGATATCTGGTTGAACTCCAGGTGAGATTTATGTCAACCATGGACTGTTCAATACTTTCTCAATCAAGTGTCGGATAACTTTACGTGGTCGAACACTTCGACCACTAGTGGCATGGCAATGCACTTTCTTTATCCGACCACATCGAGGGGCCCAGAGATATCTCTTCTGTTATGTTAGGAGGGGCAAATCCCATATCCAACCAGTCACATTCCTCCATATGTTTCATAGCATACCCGAAAGCTACCTTTATAACTGCTGTAGGATCAAGGATAACCGACTAGATGGGGGTGAATAGGAGGTTTTTTAAAAAAATTAACAAATTAATAAATTAAGCTAATTAATAACTTAGTCTAAACAAGTTACACTTCTAGTTGAGCAATTCAACACAAGAAATATGCTAGAAATGTAAATGCAGAAAAAGTAAAGACTAGGAATAGCCACAATGAGACAAGGATGTTTTTCCCATGGTATTGAAGACATGCTGGTCTTCACTAGTCCACGTTTAGGAAGCTTGACAACTCAAGTCGGCTCCACGAATTAAGCTTTCCCTCGATCACTATGGTTGTTCTTTCTCCGCTCCGAAGATGGCGAACACCAAACCACTCACAAGCTTGCACCGGGCCTCTTCACAATCTTCTTGAAGAGATCACCGTGCTCCACTGCCAAGGCCATCTAGGAGTTTGGCAAAACTCCAAGAGTAACAAATTGATAACTTTCGCTTGACGGCGCTCAAGTGCAATAGGATCAACTAGGATGAATGAATGCACTTGAATGAACTCAACCACCTCACAATGAATGCACAAGGGAATTTTGGTGTTAAGTGAATGCTCAAGGCTCTCAAGGCTCTATAGATGTTAAATGAACACTACCTCCCGTCCTTGAGCAGGTGAGGGGGTATTTATACCCCCGCCAATAAATACTAGCCGTTGGGACAGAAATCCCCAAATTTCAAAGAGATTGCGGATATATCTGTGGCTAAGGGCAGTACTACCGCACCCTTGTCGAGTTACATGCGGATATAACAGAGGCATTAAAACGTTCCGACATAGCCGTTGAAATCGCGGCGCGGTATTACCGCCAACTATTATGCGGTACTACCGCTAAAGCCGATCGTACCGCTCCTAAGTGCGGTACTACCGTTTCAAGTAAATTCAATCTCAGCTGAAAAACACACTTCTCTGGAAAACTTATACCGCTCCATTAAAATCGGAATAACCATAGTGCAGTAGTACCGTTCAAACAATGCCGGTACTACCGTTCTCACGGTTTTGCAAATCTAGCCAAAATGGAGCTTCTCTGTGGTTTTTATACCGCCACAAAACAATCAGAACAACCGAGGAACGGTAGTTCCGCTCAATACTCGCGGTACTACCGCTACGCAGTAGCGACCAGAGAACTTAGTAATTTCAAACTAGACACGTGGACGGCTCAGATCAATTGGGCCATTCGGATCACCTTTTTAACCATCCGATCAAGGACGGTCCGAACAGCCCACGGTATTACCGCCAAGAAACATGCGGTACTACCGCTCAACGGTAGTTCCGCTTCAAACGCCAGTATTACCGTGCCACTGGAAAACAGCCAAGTCCAAAACGTGTCTTACTAGTTTTTATGTACCGCCTTTAAATAAAAGGAATTACCGTGGAGCGGTACTTCCGCTTTAACTTGCGGTACTACCGCAACACAGAGAAATTTAGGCAACATCTTGAAATGAGGCCGCCACGTGGGCGGCTCGAGATCAATTGGGCCGTTCGGACCACCTTTTAACCATACGATCAAGGCGGTCCGAAGCATTACAGTAATACCGCCAACAAATATGCGGTCATACCGCTCGGTGATAGTTCCGCCATTAAAGCTCGGTACTACCGTTTGTGCTGTCAATTTTCAGAACAACTATCCAATTCAAATCCAAAAACAAATTCAAATACATGCATGATCCTAAATTGATCCATAAGGCACAAGAACTTGCTATCAAGCTACTAGTCATGATCCCTCTTAATAGTACGGCATTTAACCTATAATCCGGGTCTTCCAACAAAATCTCCTAAGACCGGTAAAATACAAAAGAATCCTAGACTACTTGTACCTTGACCTTGAGTCATTTTGATCTTCATGTAGTCCTTCAGCATGCACCTTTATGTCATCAAACTCACCAATAGGACTTAACCTTGTAAATACTCAATAAACACATTAATCCCATATTCACATATTATCATTAATTACCAAAACAATGTTTAGGGGCCTAGATGCTTTCAACTGCCCAGTTACGGAGTAACGTTTGGAAACCCCTAAGTGCACTATTACACATGTAGAAAACCATGCTGATCTCAGTTTAAGGATTATACATCATCATTGTTTGAGACCAACTGACGACACATAAAATCATAATAATCTCAACAGTGTCTCAAGGTGGGTCAATCCAACCCCATATTCTCTAATATATGTTCACATTATTGATTTGATATCCATATATCCATGACCGGTGAAACATGGTCATCAATCAATACATGTGCTGGTCGATAAGTCACTAGTGTTCCGACTAGGGATACTTTTATAACGACATCATATAAGTTAAAAGAACTTCACCAACAAGTCACATACTTGTTAATCTTATAACCAATGATTCATCCAAGTAACAGAATAACATTTATTCAATAACTCATAAACATATAGACGTGATACAATCATCTCTATGATTGCCTCTAGGGTATATCACCAATACATACATGTTGTCCTGATGAGTCATGCCGACCTGGGGGCCACCTCCGAAGAAATCATGAGCGACATACTCGAAAAATTCACTCCTGGGGTACGATGCCTGCAACTCCGGCTGTGCGGATGAGCTTTGGCCTTGGAGGTACGGGGTGTCAGCCAACCCGTAAGAGCTTTGGCCTTGAACGTACGGTGGGACAGCAAACCCGGAAGAGCTCTGCCCTGCGTTCAGTACAAACCCTGGCTGCCATGTTCCATACCCTGACACCGTGTACTGCTCCCTGGTAGGAGCCGGTTGGCCCGTATCGTCGTCATCAGTCGACGTGAACTAGCCGTCACCCCCACGGTCAACTGAAGGCTGAAAGACGGAACGATGTTAGTACAAATTAATAAACAGTTTACACGAGATTATCTGTTTACGTCCACAGTGTTTACGAGCTCCTCCAGGTTCGCTATCCCACCGTACGTTCAAGGCCAGAGCTCCTACGGGTTGGCTGGCACCCAGTTCCTCCAAGGCCAGAGCTCATCCGCACAACTGGAGTTGCAGGCATCGTAACCCGGGAGTGAATTTTTCGAGTCTGTCGCTCATGATTTCTTCAGAGGTGGCCCCCAAGTTGGCATTACTTATCAGGATGACATGTACGCTTACCAGAGTCAGTCTACTGGTCCACCTCCACCCGCTCAACGGTCTCCATACCCCCTCCGAGCCGACATGCGATCTCCGGACCGGCTCACCTACCCTATAGGGCAGGCCCGATGCAAGACATCCAGGCGCACGCGGAGGCAGCCGCAACAAGCAAAGGGTAGTGGCTCAACTGAGTGAGTCATAACGTATCTCGTGTGTAGTTTCTATGTTTTGGTATATTTGTATTCATATTTTATTTTGCTACGTTTGTACGCTTTTTCCATACATTCTAAGTCACATGAAATCATGAAACCCTAATTTTCGATGAGATGACCAATAGTGATTTTGATGGCCAATAGCGATGAGATCGGTCAAAGATTGTTTTCCAGAAATAGAGAAAAGTATAGCATATTTGAAATATCCCACAACCTCCTCTAGACCGCTAATATACCTTGTTGCCAAGACATGTATATTACCAAAATGTAACCTCCTTTAAAACATCAGCAAATCTCAAATAACTAATGACTGCACATTGCATATTGGTGCATGTTTTATAGGAGGCTAAGATATGCTAAAGAAACGAAGGTTCTTAATATTTTCTGTGAAATTAAAACCTTATCATAATCTAAGAAGTCTCTTACAGGTTTTCTAATTAAAAGCAACTAAAATTTTCGAAACCTAAAATCCAAGAAAGCAGTTGTTTTTCCATACATTCCAAGTCACATGAAATCATGAAACCCTAATTTCCGAAATCTAAAATCCAAATGTTCGCGACCTAAATCCTTGATTTTTGAGACAATTGCCGAACACATATAAAATTGTCGAAACATTACACAATCTAGTCCACTGCGTGAGGAACCTTCAAAACAAATTTCATAATTTTTTGTGCTTATTTTCTACATTTACAAATTCGTACAAACAATACACTTATATGAAATTGCGAGAAAAAAATCTAAACGAATAAAATTATGGCAAATTTACACAAGCAAGTACATTGTGTTGGGAGGCTCCATATAAAACTTCATAATTTTTTGAACTCATTTGATATATTTTAAAATTCCTACAAAAAAAGGCTAAAACCCTAATCGGCTTCCCTTAACCCTAATTTCGGCTTAGGACACATGGCGGGCGTTGGGGCATCACCGCACAGCGGCCGTACGGCAACGTCACCGCACGGCGGCCATGCGACGTGAGCACGTGGCGGGCGGCGGTCGGTTGTTGCACGGTAACCGTGCGGTAGACGGCTAAATTTGCAAAAAAATATATATATATTTTACACGATCAATCAATACACGGCGAAAACGTGACAATAGTGCCAAAAATTCTACCGCTGATAGCGTGCTGGTGTTTACATAGGAGGTGAAGTTAACCTTTTGTACCGTTCAACGCTAGATTCTTTTAGGCGTTTACTCGAATTTGTTATCAAACATTGTGTTTGATGGAAATAAAAGTCGAGGCAATTTCATAACGTCGTGGAAAAAAACTTGGTAATCAAGACAGGTTAGCAGACAAGAGATTGAGTAGTTAAGACTTGGAAATTCGGACTTTGTTACAGGCTAGGAAGCAGGAGCCATCACCACCAGAAATTTGGTCGGACAATGCCAAGTACGTATGCCAATTCTATCAGAGAACACGCATCATTTCACTTGCTATATTTGAGAAGTACACAGCTCAGCATTTCAGATGGTTCCTGCCAAAAGCTTGGAAGTTGGGACTGGGAGGCTAATTACTATGTTACTACTAGAACATGCTGGATGATTGGACATTACACAGGATATTTACAGAAACTACATTCTATTGCCAAAATACAAAACTAGGTAGCCCCAAGATGGGGGTGATACAGAATGCGGCAAAGCTAATCCAATCTTCGGGTCAAATCAAAAGGGCGACATATATATACATACATATTACTTACTACCTAACTAGACCACACATGCACCAACCCATGACTGTTGCCAGTATAGATCTCGTTCCTGTCCTCATCGTAGAACAGCGCTGTGACGTCCTCCAGTGCTTCTGGAATGGTGCTCCAGATTGAGGACCTCTCAGCGCTACCATTCTTGCGAGGGGCGACGCTGAGGGTGGGATCGTTGGCGGCAATCTTGGCGATGCACTTGCCAGTCATAATGCCACTCATGTTGATGGATCCAATTGGTGAAGCTGCACACATGACACTTATTTCAAATCTAATTGGCCATAACTAGTTATATGAAACCAAAGGAGAAATTTTATCACAGTTATCATTTCTAGTAAAGGTGTCACGGATTGACAGACTAGCCCCTACCACGTTTCACTTTTGGAACTGTCTAGTATATTGGTTCCAGCAATGGGCAGCAGATATCATATTCCACACTATATAAATGATGCACATAAATTATTATAGAAGCAATCAGGATTTTAGTACCATCATCAGCCGCCGCCTCAGATTTGCAGTACGAGATGATCAGGTCCTGGTCACTGGTAATGTAAATATTGTTGGTGCTGCAATCTTGATGCCAAAGCAAATGATCTTCAAACGAGGTCACAAGCTCTCCTCGGAAATTCCATACAGCTACTGTTCTGTTTCGGAATGTCAAGAAGAGATTGTTCTCGTACAGAAAAATGAATGCTGATGGGGTCATAAACTTGGTAACACTGACTTCAATTAGCTCAGAACTCCGCACCTTAACAAAAACCAGGAAATTATTAGGCATGCCAATAGCAAAGATCATGGGCTTATGGCAAAAGTCGAATATAGCACATGAACTGTTCATACATCAAGTATCTGAAGGTTCTCATCTTCTTGCTTAACAAGGAGCTTCTCATTAAACTGCTCGATAAAATCAATTTTCTTGTTGCGGTGCAACAAGTGTTTGAAGAATTTCAGTGGCTTTCCATCTTCAATAGATAATATCTTCAAAGGAACACAACTTGCCATTCTATCATATATCAAGAGCATGATTCCTGGACTGAAAATAGAGATTTAAGACATCATAATTTGACATGGCTGAAATATGAGGATAAATATAAACAAGGATAAAAAGTGCAAACCTAATCTTTATCTCCTGCACATTGGTATCCGGTATTGAATATAGAAAGGAGTAGTTCTTCAAGTCAAAGACCTTATAGATACTGGAAACACAAGGATGACTATTAGATCAATAATGCTGTGAAAATCACCATTTAGAGCAATGAATTGTTTAAGAAAGTATACCCATCCTGTGCCGAGTAGGTGAGTACTTTTCCATTTACATCATCAAACTCCACAAAGCCAGGCCACTTCAGAGATTCTGTTTCGAAAAGAGGAAAGCCAGCATCTAACTGATTCCTCCTTATATACCTGACAGAACATATAAATATCACAGCTATATTAGTTGAGACCAAGAACCTTGGTAAGTTGCAGTATTCAATGAAAAACAGCAACGCTATCCTCAAAACCAATTAAAAACACACTTGCATAACTCGCACATAGGACTAATCACAAATAGTAGTTAATTATATATAGAAAACGTTAGGCTGTGATAAGAATGCTCCTTGACAAGTCACAAACAAAGAATTATGTAGAGTTTAGGGGAAATTCTTGAGGTATATGTTCTTACTCGATTGGGGTTGTTCTGCATTTCAATGTGCTAAAATGGTCCGATGCATAAACTGACACAGTAATAAGTGAATCATTGTTCTTGTTGTAGAACAAGCTCCGAATCACTTCATCTGGGCTTAAATTCAAGAAGGATACACGCTTGTTTGTTACTGCAGGCACAAAACACAATGCCAGAGGTCAAAGAACACCCATGGTTTTCATCACTTCTCATCAAATGCAGATGACATCTTGTAGAATGTGGAATACCTACCGCGACTAAAAGCAGCACAAAGTCCAGAGTGAGCAAGAGCAAATATGATATCTTTTGCTGCAACTATCTCAATAATTTTGGATCTTTTTTTAAGAAACTGTAGCTTCACAAATAGGTGAGCATTGTGATCATAAGTATCAAACTCTTCCTGCATCAAACAAATAAATATAATGTCAGCACTAAACATACTAAAATGGTTCATACCAAAAGGAACAACTAATACAGCTTTTTTATTTAACTCAGAACACTGTACAAGCCAAGGTATTGTACATACTGAAATAGCTTGTAGTTCATCCCAAATCATCGTATAGACCCTCAATCTACACTGACAAAACCTAATTGAAATTTCAATAGCTACATCCACAACAATATGCCCATTTGACTCATCTACCGCAAGCACCATAGTTGAGGAAAAATACAACCACTAACCCAAGTTCCTGAACAAACAAGGAATCAGTACTCAGAACTGCGTTATCATAACTTTCACACATAGGAAATGCCAGAGGTGTAAGCTTAACTTCCGCATCAATAGAGCCACATGAATCATCTGAAATTATCACCCCACAAAATATAAACTTTTCAACACCCCAAAGCAAAACTGCAACCTATCGAAAGCAGGCAGCAAAGTGAGTCATCACAAGTGACTTAAAACTGTCTCAAACTATTCAAAACTGTCCAGGCTGAGTTATTGTGCATAGTTGAAAGGGTTCATTCCAAAACATCTCATAGATAATGGATTATCATTTTACACCAAGGCACTCAAACACAGAACCCGTAAAGTCACTGATTGAATAACTCGTAGCATAATCCCAAAGACTCAATCCTAAAAAACCACAGCTGCTACTCGATTCCAATAGCTACAGGCCCAGCCTCAACAATTTAACTATGCCAAATGGCACGCCCTAATCCAAGACCAACAATTTCAAGCCTACCTACACAACAAAGAACCCTAAGAACAACCTCATTTGCCTCAAAATCCAACCTTTTCGCAAGAATTCAGCACTCACAGACCCCTCCAAAACCAAAAATTTTCCCCATAGCACAACCAAATACCGCAAGAAAAACAAACCCAAGAAAAATTCCACCAAGAACTCCCACAAATTCCGCATCGCGAGCCCTACGCCCCCTACCCAACGCCTGAAAACCCAAGCTTCACCGCTCCTCAACCACACGTGGCAAGAACGGGCAGCATCCACCGAAACCAAACCGTACTGCTCCCCACCGCACCCCGTAGACTAGACCAGCGAGACGGGCCGTAGATGCTTTACCTGGAGCTGCATGTTCCAGAACCGCTCGGGCACGGCGGCCGCGGCGCCCCCGCCTCGCGCGGCGAGCTGCCGGCCCCCGATCTCGCGGCGCTGCAGCTTGGCCGCGGAGTTGACGAGCGGGGCCTCCAGCATCCGCTTCCGCCCTCCCCGCGCCCCCACCTGCCCCGACCCCGTCCGCGCCGTCACCGCCCGCCGCCGCGCCGTCACGCGGAGCCGCACCCGCAGCTGCGGCCTCTTCGGCCCGTCCATCCACCGTCCCCTCCCCTCCACTCCCCTCCGCCGCGCTTGCGCTAGGGTTTCGAGGAGAAGGCGGCGGGGGTGCGTGTGTGCTCGAGTTAGGGTTTGGAGCGTGTGGGTGGGTTGTTCGAGTAGGGTCGGGTGGTGAGGTGAAAGGAAAAGGGAGGGAGTGGTGGTGTGTTGTGGTTTTACACTGGTCGGTGGGCCCGTGGTGCAGCGCTGCGTTGGCGTGAATAATGGTACAGTAAGTCGTTGTCAATATCACACCTCCATGTTTTGGCAACGGTGATCTATGTACGATGTATGGCGTGTATAATGGTATAACCAATTGTTTTCTATACCATCTTTTCGTGTATACTATCTTTTCGTGTTATTTATAGACAACACTAAATACAGTTTGTACAATAAGTTATCACTTAAATTGTCTATATGAGATCCCATAATCTTTTAATTCTTGTATAAAAATATTTCTGGTAAACAACAATTCATACAATAGTATTTTGTCTTGTCTATAAGAACCTTATAGATCATTTGTTGCATACCAGCTGGCTTCCACATCATAAAAAAATCTTACATGACAAGATTTACAGATGGCTAATGTTAGCCCCATTGTACGCGCCCAGCTGAGGTTTCAACCGGTTTAAATTGAAATATGTCCGAGTGTTTGACTAGATGCATGATTTTTTAGGTTTCAATCCTTTAAATTGAAATTTGACTAGATGCATGGTTTCTACTCTCTAGCTAGATCACGGAGTGTCTAGACATCACGCGATATTTTTGGTCTAAACAATTAGTTGAATTTTCGAACCCTTTAGTTTAGTCCGAACATCTACCGATCTCCATACCCTTTAGTTTAGATCCGAACATCTACCGATCTCTAGGGGTGAAAACGGATCGGATACGGACGGATAATGGCTCTGCCATATTTGTTTTCACATTTTTTTTCCCGGATCCAGATACGGATACGAATACAGATATGAATAATATCGAATGCGAATACGAATCGAAACGAATACGATCGCGGATATTTTTCGGAACATGAAAACCCCTTAAATTGTATGCCAAAAATTAACGAAAACATATAACTAGTTTATTTGATGTAAACATTCATAAATTATTCATATTTTCAGTAACCACACATCATATTGACACTAGCAAGCTGCATTAACTAGTTCATCACAAACATAACACTTAGTTTATCATATTTAGTTCATAAGTCATAACTCACAAAGTCACAAGTCATCACGCATTCATACTTCGCTCATCACATACATAAAAACTTAGTTCACACTAACATTGATCAGGCTGGATGGTTAATCTATACGCAAATAACTGTAACATCCCAAAGCATGTTACCAAAAATAAAATTAATAAAGGTATTATTTTATTGGATTTTTGAGATTTAAAAGAGTTTTCTTGGTTAAAAATAATAATAATAAAATAAAGTCAATTATTTAATTTCCTAGTTTTAATGTCAAAAATAAAATTTATTGAGTTTTCTAGGATTTTACTGGATTTAAAGTGAAAAAGGAAATTTTAATTAATTTCTTGAATTTTACGGATTTTAAAAGGTTTTCCTATTTTTGAAATTAAAAATAATTTATGTGCAAAAATAAAACCAACTTTAAGTTGGAATTAATTTTATTAAGTTCAAAATAATTCAAGAAATTTCTGTGATTTTTTCTAGAATTTTTTAACTCTATTTGCTATTTTCTAAAAGGTTATTTGATTTGTTGCATTTTTTGAAATTCAAAAATCAATTAAAATCTCCTTTTCTCTTTTGGGCCGAAATCCGGATATCCGGACTTTGTCTTATCCGGATAATCCGTATTCGTATCTGCCGGATAGCATGCCTACCGTATTCGTTTCCGTTTCCGATCCGAAAATTATCCGAGAAAAATCCGATCTGAGATAATCCGAATCCGTTTCCGTTCGGATCGATCCGAAACTATCCGATCCTTTTCACCCCTACCGATCTCCATATCCCTATTGAGGGGCGGAGGGAAGTGGGCTGGCAGGGCCAACCCTCTGTCGAGATCCAAATATTAAAATTTGGACTTTATGTATATTCTAAACTAATCTCAAGATTAGTAGTTAGTTCACATAGTGACAACAAAAATCATATCTATACAATGAAATAGCTAAGAAATAAGCAAATTATTATTAAATAGTAGCAGCGGACCTTATGGACAAAGTTTACATAGTTTGTCACGCATGGCTTAAAAGACAAACATAACTCTTGGAGTGAAAATAAGATAGCGTGTGGTGGCCATCCGACATGCCCACAGGCAATCAAGTGGGGAGCGCATCCTAGTTCGCATAGTCTTCAAAGTACTCGTAGAACTTTGGATTTCCGAATTCTTCCCCAACAACTGATCAATAAGGCATATAGCCGTGGGTACATAAAGTACTCATTAAGTCGTAGGGAATAGTATGCAATTAATATTCATGCAAGACTTGAACAAATGAATAGTTTTATGGTTATTTTGCAAAAAGCAATATTGACTGTAAATACAATAAATAGATTGAAAAGCATAATTGAAAAGATTAAATACATAAATAAACAAGTGCTTTGAAATAACTAGTGAACTACCCGTTCACTTTCCAACTATTCCACCATCCAAAGTTTTATGAAAAACTCTATATCTCGTGTGAAATCCCCAGACATTGTCTATAACCGGAGACACGGCTGTTCGAACAGTTTTAACACTCTACAGAGATTGTACAGCTTGACCCACAAGAGATAATCAACTTAATATGTCGGCCAAGACACACTTCCATAGGTGTGCGACTAAGTGATTATCACAAGGCTTTTACAAAACTCTAACTTAACACAGTTCTGTCCGCTAAGGTTTCACCACCAAATGGTTCCATCCACCACAGTCGAGGCCCCCTCTTGCACCATGTGAATCTACCCGTCCATTCCGGAACCCACACCACACATGACAGAACCAAAATCAAGACATTGCTAATTAATTAGCCAGGTCCATCTCATACTAGATATGTGGTTGTACGACAAGGCCCAGATCAATGGCACACAAGATTAAGTCCTTAGTTATTACTCAGGCGAAAACACCCCATCCAAAATGTGCTACTTGCACCACCTTTACTGCATGATCATTCGCCTTAGTACGAAACCATTTAGTTCAACTAGGCTTAATGGCATCCCCTCCCATGGCACAACAATTTTTATAATAGTGACCTCGCACCATAGTTCCATATCATCATCAAGTTAAATTATCATGATTAATCTTGTGAATAGGTAATCCGACGTACAACTAAGCATGAATAAGTGTAACTACATTACCCCTGTTGGTATTAAAATTATATCTAACTAAAATCATCCCTTCCTATGGTGTCAAAGGATACATGACATTCACAAGTTTTCAAGGTGGCATAACATCGATTAGGTAATTAGCTACTCCCGAAAATAATTGATATAAAATTAGCATGCATGTTGATATAAAACAATATATTTTTATAAAAATGGGTACAACATGATCAAAGGTCTACGACTTGCCTTTGTCAAAGATTGGAGTTGCTCCTGCAAACTGGTCAAGGAAGGCTTCAGAAACGCCGGATTCTATATGCATAAAACGAGATAAATAAATTACAATAAATCCAAACAAAATCCATAAATTATCAAACAAGTACCGAAATAAATATTAAGAATTTAGATGAATTTAGGAATAAGAATCGACGAAATCAGAGTTCGTATGAAGGAGAACGAACACATGGAAGTTTGTTGGAAAAGGAAATTGCTGAAAATTGGGAAGGAGGGAATATTCCCGAGAATATTCCATTTCAGAAGTAAAAGATTAAAAGCATTAGTTGACAATTGGGCCCCACTTGCAAGTGAGACAAGGCAAGGAAAGAAGAAAGACAGAGAAGAAAACAGAGGAGGGTGCAGGCTCCTCGAGAAGCGATGGCACCAGTGGCGTCGGTCTTGAGAGATGGCTGCGGCTAAAATGGGTCGTCGGGACTGAGGGCGTGAGGAGGCAATGAGCACCGGCAAGAATCGGGCGAAGGCGGCACAGACTTGGCTGGCGGCGACATGGGGAAGCGGCGGTGGGGTTGAGTGGCTCGGGGCTACCAAGGCTGACATGGTGGTGACGGTGGTGGAAAGGGTCTCATGGTGCTCACTTTATAGAGTGAAGATGAGGAGTGAATCGACGGGGAATGCGAGCAAAAATCGGGCGATGGTTTTGGTTGCAACATGAATTCGCGAAATCGAAGGAAATGGCAGAGAAAGATGAATGCTACAGCTTTGATGGTGTGCACTGATGTGCATGACATGGGTGTGATCGTGGGGACGGTATATGGCGGTGCACTACGACAGGCGTCTGAGACCACAAGTGACAAGGGCGCCGACTCAGTGTGGGCCTTGAAATTTGGCGAGGTCAGGCGACAAGGGACTGGGGCTGGTGTGGTCAGGGTTGGCTCGAGGCATAGCAGAGCTAGGCAGGAAGAAGTAGGAGAAAGAAAGAAAAGGGCCTAGAGAAGAAAAAAATCCAAAATTTCAAAAATAAAATAAATGGAGAGAAAATCCAAGAAAATTCCTTGGAACCTAAAGGACTTGAATAAAATAAATTTGAATTTTATTGATGTTTATTTTAATCATTTCAAAATATTTTGATTTCATAAATTTCAATTTAAGCTTTTAATAAATCAATAAAATTCAAATGGTTCCTTTTATTTTAAATTTTTTAGAAAGACTCTAAAATTGGGATGTTACACCCCCGTGGATCAAGCAAGCATGTAGAATCTAGCTAGCAAGTACTAATGATTATGGGGTAGGTCACGTTGCTTATTAGCATTTCTAATCTCCTTGTGGTATATTTCGTAGTTACAACCGACAAGCAATCAAGAAGAGACTTTGATGCCAATGCACTGATAACTAAACTATTGTCCTAGAAAAAAAATACTTCCATATTTTATTTAAAATTGGAGATAGAACACCTATTAAAGAGAAGCGTGAAGTTTCAGCCACTCATATTCTTCCAAATTGTCCTATTTCTCACCTCCTTCATGGAATCATAGTAAATTGAACAAAGCTACTCAGCAACCAGAAGGCGATCGACATCATGTCACTGTGGTGAGGCAATAAAACAAAAGAGCAATTAAGCAAGAATCAAAGTACTAGTTTTGAGAAGAAATTGTGATGAAGCTCGCTTACGATAAAATCATTAATTTGTATGACAGCTTAGAGGTTCTAGAGCTAAATATAAACTAATAAATATAAGACATGTGACTTCTTTTGTATTAGCTGAACATGTATATGTTTGCTTGTCTGGTTGGCCCCTAAGCTTAATTCCTTGCTCCGCCCCTGCCGCTATAATACTCTCACCCTGTACCTCTTAATGGTAAGCGTAGAGTAGCCGCCTCCACAGCCAAGGCTCACCAGCATCCGCTGCCTCTTCCTCGTCTCGCCCTATGTCTCCTCGCCTCCTCCCTCGTCTCATTCATGTCTCCTCGCCGCCCCGAGCTACCAATTGGAGATAAAAAAAGAACTTGCATTATGCAAACAAGGGGGTGATCTAGCTTTTGCCGAAGGCGTCTAAAAGAGCTCGCTGGAGCCGAAGGAAAAGAGTTGATGCACACAAACCTAAAAGTACTCAATGGTCATAAATTTACTGATTTTCACATAATTTTTAGCCAAAAATAATAGGAGCGAATAGCTTGGGATGTTATGGAGCAAATGCCCTGGTTTGGTTAGGGAAAACGTTGTGCACACGAAAATTGTTATACTAAGGGTCTACGAAGCTTGACAGTTGACGTGACTTGCTCATGTTCCATCATCATGCTTAGCTTGTAGATCCAATTGGAAAATGAAGCACTACGTTTTTGGGTCTCTCCTCCGTCTAGAGGCAGCCAAATAGGCCGTGCCAGCTAGTCCGGTCAAAAGCACGCTGTTGGTTCGATCCGAGCACAAGACGACTTGATGAGGTGTGCTGTGTTTGGGTCACAATGGAGGATGAGGAGGAGGTGGTGGAGACGCTATCAGGCACGGAGGAGGAGGAGGTGGCGGTGGTGTGGAGGAGGAGGTATGCTTGGTTGTCATCTTTGTTTTTTTTTGGCATATTGTAACAGCTGTCAGACGAAAAAAACAAGATTTGAGGAATAGGTATTAGTCTTTACATATCCAACATTTTTTTGCTCATTTTCCATGCTTTTTTGTTGTTGCATTGAATAGCATGGACTGGTTTGGAGTGCCATGTGCATACCTGCTGTCAGCTGACAAACGAAAAAAAGAAGATTTGAGGAAGTATGCTTGTGTAACACCCCGGGCCAACACTGAGTCCGGAATGCCACTAAATAACCTCAACTACTAATTTAAACCACTTATTACATCAAATTCCAGCAAGCGCATAACGAATAAAATCCCATCAATAGGTCGCAAGAGATATGATAGCTTAAAGTAACTTCATAATAATAAAAGTTCACATCTTGGTAACAAGTTACTAAGACGGCTCAGTGCACACACGCCTGAAAATCACCCAGGATACCTACACCCGAGAAACACTTGGGATGTCGCACCCGAGTCACACTTGAGATACTCGCACTCAAGAAATGCCGAGACCATGCTCCTGATACATATGATATCAACAATTAGTAATAATCATCTACTATTAAGAAAATAAGAATCCAACCAATAAACTAAGCATTTAATGGATCAATCTGTATCGAAATAATGATAAATCAAACCAAGATAATCAAGTCCCAATATGAAATAAGTCATGAATGAGATAATCATGTCACTATATTTTATAGAGCCAACTAAATGGTAAATATGTGATTTGTATGCATGTGAAGTTTGTGTGCTACTCCATCCAATGCATGCCACCATCAATGGTTACCTAAAAGCGACAACAAAGTAAGAGTAAATCCACGACTCAGCAAGTACAAGATATAATGGTAAATTCATAAGGTCGTTAAACATTCAATGCATTATCATAAATCTCGTATTCCTGATTCTCAATTCTCATCAATGTCTTTCTCATGAATGCAAATACCATGATGCAGCTCTTTTAGCTGATACCGGTATAGCGAAGTGTTCATCCGTCGGTGACACACTTTTCTCCCCCACCTTCTTGAGGGTGGGGTCCCTACCTCCGTAGGATATTAACATGGGGCATGCTAGATTAGCCATAAACATGGCAGTACTGACTACCCTGGCCCTTATGTAAGTGAATGACACAATAATTCAT
Source organism: Phyllostachys edulis (assembly GCA_036346405.1). Lineage (NCBI taxonomy): Eukaryota > Viridiplantae > Streptophyta > Magnoliopsida > Poales > Poaceae > Phyllostachys > Phyllostachys edulis. The sequence goes on along the minus strand of CM070568.1, from coordinate 29,911,032 downwards.
TAAACATTACTATTCTCACCATGTCATCCCCATGATAGTTGCATCAATATCATACTATATCTCCTTTCATCAATATCACCATGGCAAATATTTAACTTAACACAATATAAATAAACCTCATGACAAAAAAACCAACATGACAACAGCAACCACCCATTGTTCACCATTATAACAAGCACTTGCCTCTATAGCTTCTAGAAGCCGGATGATGCAAAGGCAGCACGATGCTTGAGGCAACATTCTTTGGACAAACAATTTACATACATTTAAAATAGACGAAATCATAACACACATACTTTATACTTATCGCCATCGCACGTCTATGCCAACTGACCCAATTAACCCCAAAGCTACCGGACGCACTACCCGCTATCCCGGTAGTAAAAACTCTCAAAATTATTCATCCAAACTCCAAATTCAACCAACCAAGACTTTATTCAATCCTCATGAAAAATCCTACAACTTCCTAGTTATGATAAACCTAGGATTCTACCATTTTCTTCCCTATTTCCTTTCCCGAAGACCGTCCCAGAATCTGTCAGGACAATCCGCTTCATAATTTTATATATTTAATTCTAAACTTGAAAATATATGAACGATACTAGTTCTAGAAACTACACAAAATTTTCTACATTATTCGAGTTGTCGCGACATTTTAATTTTGTCATCTACTATATGAAACTGACCCATCTTCACGACGTCTGCCAGCTATGTCCAGATTCTGGACAGTGACCTTCTAGAGGCCATATCTTTTCGCTCGATACTCTGATTCTAATGATCCGGACCGTCCTAAAAACCTAATGAGATTATATAACTTTTCTCTAATTGGACCGACCTCTGAATTCGAGCCTAAATACCCCGAATCGCCCCCACAAGGTTTTGCACCCAACCTTGACGAACTAGGGCAGACTGAAAACTAACTTTTCCCTTTTCCAAATGATCTACAAACTTAACAGAGAGTAATCCATGGAAAAACCTAGGGTTTAGCAGTGTTTACCCTTGACAAAAATGACAATTGACGAGAACCCGTGAAGAACGTCCTCTTTTCCTTCCTTTTCTTCTCCTTCTCCTTTGCTCCTTGCTCTTTTGCTCCTTGCTTCCCCTCTCCTCTTGTTGGCTTCCTTCTTCACCTTTGGTAGCAGCTGGTTGGTGGCAAGGCGGCGTGGCAGGATTGCAGCAGGACTAGCAAGATCTTGACTTAGAGGCGAGGGGTAGGCGCAAGCGTGGGAGGAGCTGGGGCTGCTAGGGTTATGGGTGTAAGTTCAAGCTCCATTAATTATTTTTGGTGATTAATGACAAATCTAAATGTGAGGCTAACTCATTTGTTGAGTATGATATTGTTTAGTCTTATTTAGATGAAAAGGTGAAAATCATGGAGGTATGCACTTGACATCATATTCTTATATCTTATTGCATTTCTCAGATCCAAAATATAGGTTGAACTCCACTAAAAGTTTAACTTGAATATGTGCATATGTTTTTTTTACACATTCGTGTATGCATACATTTAGGGGGAATTCACTCTATATTTTGAGGTTTTGTTAGTACTGATCCGTGTTCTTTATCCACTTATATTGGAGATCTCTACTTTGAAACATAACCTCTGAGTATATAAAACTTGTGTAGTTCATATATACTCATATTGCTTTATATTCAATTATTTGCAATTGTGGTGGTTGTTATCAATTACCAAAAAGTGAAAGATAGAAGAATCTAGAGTCACCATTATGAGTTAATGGTATATTTTAGTAATTAATAACAATCACATTGTGTGACTAACATTTTTCATGAGTTGCACAAATATGTTATGTTCCTTTATGATGAAGACTTTGGAAGACATCATGAGTTGATCGTCATCTAGTCAAGGTTCAAGAAGAGGATGCATCATGTATTGATACAAATCAAGATCTCGAAGAGGAGATGATCATGAGTTGATCATCAAGTCAAGAGAAGACCCATTATGTTTTGATGGAGGGCACGTGAAGGATGCATCATGGGTTGATGCATATCAAGACAATGACCTGAACTTGAAGTGAAGATGTGCGTTATCAAGCTCTAAGATGGACGCTCAAGGCAAAGGTACGATTAGCATTGGCTAAGGATATGTTCCTAGTCTTTTACCGATCTCGGTGTTTGGATTAGAAGACTGGTTTGCTAGTATAGGTTGTTGTACTATTAAGAGGGGTCTTGTCTAGTAGCTTAAGTCTCATCATGTGTTGATAACTCAATCCCGCTTGCTCTAACTCTCCGTGGCATGATGCTATTATTTGCGAATGTGTTTTGCAAATAGCTGAGGCTCATGCATCTAATTCTTGTAGCATGTGACTATACTTTGCACATGTGTTTTGCAAATGGTTGAAGTCCATGCATCTTCTCCTTGTGGCATCATACTAAAGTTTGCAAATGTGTTTTGAAAATAGTTGAGACTCATGCGTAATCTTTGTAGCATGTGACTATAATTTACAAATGTGTTTTGCAAATGGTTGAAATCCATGCACCTATTCCTTGTGGTATGATACTAAAGTTTGCAAGTTTTGCAAATTATTGAAGTTCATGCATCATGTACTACATCTAAAAATCTATTGTTAGTGAAAACGGTATGACCGCAAGTATAACTGCGGTACTACCTCAGTGTTGTAGTACCTATTCTAGTTGGTGGTACTACCTCAATGCGGTAGTACTTGTTTCTAGTTGACGTTATGTTTTTTTTTCCAAATAGCATGTTTTGAGAAGTTTTTCTCCCCTGGAAATCGGTAGTACTGGTTTAGCCAAGAGGTACTACCGGAGTGCGGTAGTACCGTCCCCTATGAGTATGGTAGTACCGGACTAACACTTTAACGGCTAGTTTTTGTGCATTTAATGTACCCGTTCTGATCGTTGAACAGTGAGTGCGATAGTACCGGTTTTCTACAACGATACTACCGCATATGCTGTATTTTTCTAAGATCAGTCTCCAACGGCTAGTTTTTGTGGTGTGGGCTATAAATACCCCCTTGGCAGAGACAATCATTTGGCACTCCACTTCATTCTCTTTAGCTAGTGTAGGCTTCTCCTCTTAATTGTGCATGTGTTGCACCTTGTGAGCGAGGAGAGAGGTCTCTAGTTGCATGTGTTGCATCTAGAGGTGGATTTCGTATCCACTTGAGCTTGTGCATTCGTTGCACGTGGTGAGAGTCATGCAAGGGCTTGACTTATTACTCTTGGAGGTTGCTGACTCCTAGACAGCATTGGAGATGTCGTGTCCGATGATCTCTTCAAAAGAAAATTGTGAAGAGGCCCGACGTGTTGTGAAGATTGAAGCTCACCTACCTGGAGTGGGAAAGAGCTACCACTAGTGGAATTGAGGTGTTTGTCTTAATTCGTGGAGCCGGTCCAATTCGTTTGGGTTTACCTCAACGTGGACTTGGGGAGACCGGCAAGTTTCCAAACACTACGGTAAAAAGAAACCGTGTCTTTGTGGTTTGCTTTCTTATGCTCAATTTATATTCAAGCTTTTTACATTCTTAGAATTAAATTGATTGATTGTCATCCTAGAATTGCAAACCTTGACATAGACTTAGGTTGTTGGTATACTTAGTGAGACTAGTTGATTTAAGCCTTAATTGTGCAAAACCGATTTGATTTACTCTTCTGCACATAAACTCGGTTTCAGCCAAAGAAAATTTAAAACCGCCTATTCACCCCCCTCTCGTTGGTCTCCTCGATCTTACAATGGGGATGCCCCTCCCCCCACTTAAACCCCCCTTGGTCGCCCCCCCCCCCGGCTAGGTTGTCGTGGGCCGAAGCCCACGAGCCAGGTTGTTCTAATTTTTCCTTCTTTTTAAAACCTTTAATTCCCTTTCTAGTGTACTTTCCTCCTTTAATTCATTTCGGAATATTACAGCTCAGTTGTTATCACTATATGGTCTTACTAATTTAGTATACTAATTTAGCGCATACCTGCTGTGAGCTAAAATGAGCATACATTGTTTTCCCTATTATAAGCTTCTTTACCTTGGTTCAACACGTCAACAGTAGTCGTTGTTGTATCTTACTTGCCTCTATAGTTGTCTTTTGGTTGCCTGCAGAATTGTTTCGTTTTTTAACATAAACTACACGTGTTGCAGCGATTAAAGCTATGATGTATGAACGCCGTTAGAAGAGGAACAGCCCGGCAAGTCCCTCGGCCTGGATTTTTTTAAAAAGTAATATTATCTTAATAAAGAATTACAAAATTAAATAGTCAAAAAATTACAAAAAAAGGGCTACTGTCGCCATTTCAAATGACGACATGGCCAAATCACTATTTGAAATAATGATTTCAAATGGCGATTAGCCTAGAATTATAAGCCAATTGCCATTTGGAATAGTGATGGGAACCTGCACCACCCTATCGCCATTCCAAATGGCGACAGGGGGCAGTCTATAAAAACCCAAAAAATTGGCCGAAAGTCACTTTTATTCGGAGAAAAAAAAAGAGGGAGGGCAGGGGAGGAGTGACCTAGCGAAGCGCTACCAGTTCGTAGCAGAGGAAGGGAGAGAGTGAGAAGCAGATCCAGTCGCACACCTTGCAGGTAAATGTTCTTACAACTTTGTATCTAAATTCAAAAGCCTCATAAGTTAGCAATTAAAACTAGCGACATAGAATTGAATGGATTAGATAATTTTAGTTGTATTAATATGTAGTGCAGTTTGTTGTAGTACATCATTTTAGATGTGTATAATTTAGTTTATCGTATAGATATTATTTATGGTGCAGTATGTGAATGCTTTAGAAAGTTCTCCATGAATTATTATGTAGTTTATTATCTTCGAGTTTAGTTCTGGATATGTCGTTAATCGTGTAGAATTTTTTTTGTGCAATAATTTAACTAGTCAGATAGTTCTAGATGGAATGTATTGCTATGTGGTTTAGTATCATGTAGTACATCATTTTAGTTGTGTGTAGTTCAGTTCCGGATATATCGCTAATCGTGTAGAATTTTATTTGGTGCAATAATTGAATTAGTTAGATAGTTCTAGATGAAATGTATTGCTATGTGGTATAGTGTCGTGGAGTATTTTTTAAAATAATATTAATTTAAATGATAATTACAAAAAAAATAGTCGAAAAAATAATACAAAACTATGTGCCTATCGCCAATTGGAATGGCGACGGACTCCTATCGCCATTCCAATTGGCGGTCGGGACCTGTGCACTGGCGACAGGGGCCTCAGCGATACAGAGATGTCCCTGTCGCCAATTCAAATGGCAACAGGGATCCTAAATTTTTTTAATATTAAAATTTAGAAAACCGGCATTTCAAATAGCGATAGAGATCCCGCAAGTCCTTGTCGCCATTCCAAGTGGTGACACAATCTCTCTTATAAAAAACCCTTGAAACCCTAAAATTCTGGGAAAACTCACTTTTATTCAGAAAAAAAGAGAAAGAGGGGAGGGAAGGGGGAGGAGGAGAGGGGAAGAGAGAAGCTAGTGAAGCGCTGTCCGTCCGGTCGTCCACCTTCAGGTAATTTTGTTAACCATGTGGTTATGTAGTGTAGTATGTTGTACATAATCCTTTTCGGTGGGTAGTTTAGTTTTAGATATATGGTTAATCGTGAAAATCTTGTTTATGATGCAGTATGTCAAATATGTCAGGTGCCACCAACTTCAAAATTTACTACGGTCAGGGGACTATTCTTGAGGGCCCCGAGGGGATTGATTTGCATTATTTCCATTGGGCGACCGTGCCCCTAACAAGACCAAAACAGCGTACATGGGGTGCTATGATGTAGTGGTTGTTCCACTCATTCGATATGAACCATGTTGTGTATGATCTGAGATTGAGTTGTCTTGACCCCCGAGCAACACAACGCACATATTAGGAGTTAGTGTTGCTTAAGGGAACAAGGTCATGGCAGTCATATGTATGCATAGTGAGGGAGGAACGGTGGGATTTGGTCCTTTTGATCCAGGTATATGCTAAGCTCACTCCTACATTGGCGGCTTAACAAGAAGGGGGTAGTGATGCCGAAGAAGAAGTCGGGGACTCCAGCCATAGTTCAGCGCACACAATGGCCGAAGGTCCTGGAGTTGCTGATACTGTCGATGAAGACCTTGTGGAAGGAGCTCCTTCAGTCAGGCAAGCTAGTAGGCTTACTGATGAGGGTGAGAAGCTGGAAGCCTTAGCGCAAAGGATGGATCTCGAAGACCAGGACTACATGGCATTGTCAGAAGATGAAGGATCTGACGACGAGAATGTTGTGGACCAGCAGGCAGTTCCATCTGAGTGGAACACATACCAGCTCGACAACCTCGTTGTTAACGAAGGCCCCCGTGTGCCATGGGAGTATGACCAGAGCGAGGTCAAGCAAGGAGCTATGTACAAATGCAAGGAGGTCGTGTAGGAAGCGGTCAAATTCTGGGCCTTGTCGGTGCGGCGTACATTCACAGTCGTCAAATCTAACCCAAGATGTTACGACGTGAAGTGCGACATAGAGGGATGCCTTTGGCGAGTGCATGCTTTTCAGCCTAAGTGGGACACCAACTGAAAATGATCTATAGTGGTCCCTCACACATGTGTCGTCGCTGAGTCAGTGCAGTCCCATAGGAACCTGTCATCAGGCTTCATCACGAACCTCATGTATGGTGAGATCGTGGATAATCTAGATTTTGAGCCACGATCCATCATTCGAACGATTGAGGCAAGGTTCCAGTATACAGTCAGCTATGCCAAGACGTGGAGGGCAAAATAGAAGGCATTGGAATCAAGGTTTGGTATGTTCGAGGACTCCTACCACAACCTCCCTAGGCTACTCCGAGTCATACAAGACAAGAACCTCGATATTCATGTCGATATTCAAGATTCCACGCATCAAAACTGAGCCAATAAGAGGGTACTGAAGCGAGCATTCTTTGCCTTTGGTCTATGCTTAATACATTCCGGCACTGTCGTCCAATCTTATGCGTTGATTGCACATTCCTGACTAGAAAGTACAAGGGCCAGATACTAACTGCAATAGCGATGGACGGGAACAATCAAGTTCTTTCTGTGGCATTCGCTTTCGTTGAAAGCAAGAACACGAACAATTGGTTGTGGTGGTTCCTAAGGTATTTAAGGATTTCTGTTGTACAGAGCCGTCCTAATGTATGCGTCATACATGATCGGCATGCGGGCCTGCTGAGTACAATAACTCAGCTACGACAAGGAGAGAACGAACCACTTCCATGGGCGGATCTGCAGAGCAGGTGGTGCATAAGTCACTTGGGTGCAAACTTCTAAAGCAGTTTAACAACAAGGACTTGATGAACCCGTTCAAGCAGCTATGCAACCAGAACTAGTAGCGAAAGTTTGAAGCACTCTGAAAGATTTTGGATGAGCAGACCCAGACATACTTAAGGGAGGCAGTGAAAAAGGCCGCCCCAAGCGCTGACCAGGCCCTTGAAGCATTGCCACATCTACCCACAGATGATCCTAGTGTGGCGAGGAAGACTAGGGGGCAGGTGAAAATGCTTCTCAAACTGGATTGAGCATGAGCATAAGGAGAAGTGGTCGCTGCTACATGACAGAGGTGGTGCACGATATGGTGTCATGACAACCAATCTAGCTGAGGTATACAACTAGGTCATACGTGGCGCCAGGTGCCTCCATTTGGTTGGTATTATGGAGGCAATTCTCCGCGGTACCACAAATTACTTTGTTCACAGAAGCAACAATACGTCACTCGCCATGACAAATGACAGAGTACTCTACTCCTCCCTGATCACCAAGTATATGGAGGAGAAGAGCAAGAAGTGTGAGATGCATCGGGCATTCAAGATGGGTACAAGGGAGCTTTGCTTTGAGATAATGTGCAGGGATAAAGGATGCCACATGATGAATCATGAGAGGATCACCCACGAGTGCACACTACGTTGTGCTAGTTTTGTATGCACTTGCAACAAGCCCCTTCTTCTGCATAGGTCGTGCTCCCATGTCATGGTGCACATGTTCAACGGTGGCGCAACATCCTGGCCAGTACCTCTCTGACTATTTCAACAAAGAGGAGGTGATGCAAACCTGGAGTGCATTGGTGTATGGTTACGGCGTGATTGGCCATTTCACTTGCCATTCAACCTGGGAGGAACTTATTTGGGCCTCAAACATTAATAAGCTAAAGAGAAAGGTTGGCCAGCGACAGGTACGACACATCAGCAACAACATGGATGAAGCAGAAGTCGGGCGTCATACGAAGAAGTGCTCCATTTATAGGGAGTTTGGGCACAACTTCAAGAAATGTCCTACGAGAAATCCACAAAACAAAGGAGACATCGGCGGTCCGGACATCACTGCGGGGACCTCATCCAACCGCTCCACTCAAGGCGGTCCACAAGGTGGACGTTGAGGTCACGGCCATGGGAAAGGTTCATCGTGTTAAAATATGTGGTACCCAATGATTTGTAATATCACTTTAATTTGTCGAAATAGTAGGTGGTGATGACGTTGTGGTGAATAGTTTGTAATGTCACTGTGATTTATCCACAAAGTATGTGATGACGTTGCGCTTAATGTTATGTAATATCATTGTGATTTGTCAACAAATTATGTGACGACGTTACGCTGAATGTTATGTATTGTCATTGTGATTTGTCGACAAAAGATGTTTGGACGTTGTGCAGAATGTTATGTAACATCACTGTGATTTGTCAGCAAAATATATGGTCGGAAATAGTCAACAAAAAATGCAGTACAACGTGGTCCCTGTCACCATTTGAATTGGTGACAGGGACCTGTCGCCAATTGAACTAGTGACTAGACCTGTTCAAATGCCGAGTCAAACCGCGCTTCGGACCAGGCTTGAAAAGCCCGACTGTGAACGGACAAGCCCAAGCCCGGCCCGAAATTTGATTATGTTTTTTCAGAATAAAAAGTAATATTTAATTCATGTCAAGAATAAAAAAGGTTTATTTATTTTTTATTATTTTTATCGGGCTTTTGGGCCGAAAATGCAGTCCCAAGCCTAGCCCGGACTGGGTTGAGCTTTGCCCATTTGTCGAGCCAGTCACCCGTGAATGTCTCCATGGTGATAGGGACCTCTTTGTACTGTTGAGGCCCTTGTCGCTAGTTCACAGGTCCCTACAGCTAATTGGAATGGGGACAGGAGCATGTCGCCATTCCAATTGGCGATAGGCACCTAGTTTTGTATTTTTTTTCTCGACTATTTATTTTTTATAATTATCTTTTAAATTAATATTATTTCAAAAAAAGTCTAATGTTGTGTAGTATATCACTTTAGTTGTGTGTAGTTTAGTTCCAAATATATCGTTAATCGTATAGAATTTTATTTGATGCAATAATTGAATTAATTAGATAGTTTTAGATGGAATGTATTGCTATGTGGTTTAGTGTCGTGCAGTACATCATTTTAGTTGTGTGTAGTTTAGTTCCAAATATGTCGTTAATCGTGTAGAACTTTTTTGGTGCAATAATTGAATTAATTAGATAGTTGTGGATGTATTTTCAGATATGGCTGCCGTAGGAGACGCTACGTAGTGGCCCTACGAGTTGCTTGACCCAGCCGTTGACGCGGGTCACCGTAGCCGCCTCAGCATCGTCCTCCCCCAACCTGGCGAGGCACCTATTGAGCTTGGTGTGTTACGGCTAAGCATGCCCCAGAGGGCATGGAGGGTCAACCCACGTTGGTTTCTCAGGTACGTGTAGTTGTGACCTTCGTGTACTCAATTTTAGTCTGACTTGTGTGGATAGACTCACGTATGTTGTTAATCCTTTTGACGCGAGTTGAGAGCGGCAGGCCTGCTTCCGCTAGCGAGGATGGTGGAGACGACGTGGGAAGATGACCAGGACTTCTAGGTCGGTTAATGCTCCCGTATTGTGTGTACTTTTAGCATTTCCATCTTGTATACATGCATAACGTATTGTTCCACAGGTCGTACACCCGTTTGGGACGAGGAGCTGGTGTCGCATGAGGGAGCACATAACTCCCACTATGACTTCGACAACAAGTAGGCGCTACGGCGAGAGGGCGGTGGGCCTTCACATAGCGAGAGCACTCCCGGCCATGTCTCCGTTGGGGCTTCACAGCTGCATGGTGCACCTAGAGCGAGCCAGCCAATGCAGCCCCCTATCGCGACACTTGTGCGGGCTACTCGCGGCAATAGGGTACCTTGGGCGCTAGAGCCTTTGACGTATTCGCACTAGTGCTCGTAGCCGGCCCGCTGGATGAGGCCAGGGGCAACACATGAGGTACACCCCAAGAGGGCCCGCGAGTAGATGTATCACTACTGTTATGTAAATATTAATTTGTGTATGACTTACATTACGCTAATCTCGTGTTTACGATATTATTTATTCTTGTTATGTGTACAAGTAACCATTTAAGGGTGTCAGCATCGCGACAGGCCACACCACCCTCGTTCTTGATAATGCCCGAGTCTTGATAATGTCGTCGTAGCATGCAGCTCTTGGAAAATATGCTGAGTATCAAAAGATCTCCTCCCATCCGGGGTCGTGCAACAGCCCATAAAGCACAAGGTGCAGGGGCTGAGAAAGTCAACCAAGCAACACAACGAAGAATATGATGAAACCGACATGAATAGAGAGAGCCGTCAAATCAAGCCGAATAGGAATAGGTAGAAGCATGATAGCGCAGATCGAAGCTGTGGATATCATGGGAATATGCTCATGATCTTAGGATGATGACACAATTGGCAATCACGTTGAAGGTTTGTCGAATCACGCGTTTTCGGCGAAGTTCAAAGTCTTTGTCGGGCAAATGGGATCTGGCTGACGCCTAGTGTGATCGGACCGCTTTGGGAAATCGGTCAGACTGGCCATTATGAGATGTTGGTTTTTGGAGCTGGGCCAAAAATAGATGGTGTAGGTAAGAGAGGAGATTCTACTACACTTGGTCTCATATTTTTTGGAGCTTCCTAGTAAAAGTTCTATTGGTTTGAAAATTCCAGTAGATTTCGGATTTCCAGGGAGGAAATTTGGCTAAGTCACAATTGGCGGTCGGCCAGAACGGTGTCGAGCCGAGCCAATGTGGAGGTCTGACCGGTTTTGGTTTGTTCATTGGCCAACTCGGTGGCGATGATTGCTTGGTTAGGTCATATTCATGGGTTTCATGGCATATGTGTTGCATGATGCATGTTTTGACTAACGTGGGTCAAGTTGTGAAGAACTTGTTCCCGGAATCGATTTCTTTGTCTATTGTTGTGCAGGTTGCTTGGAGGTCAATGACGGTCAACGGCGAGGATGATCGGGACTAAGCTTGGAGAGCTGAGGTCCAGAACGATCGGAGATGCTGGGTGAGGTCAATGGAGTCAAGCATGGCGCAAGAAGGACAAAGGTGACCGAACGGGCAGTTCGGTGCGACGGGTTGGATCAAGCGACGCGGGGGTTGGTGTAAGTGCCACGGTGGTTTCGATGTGAGCCGGATAGGAGAGACTTGCCGACATGATGAGAGCCGATGGATCAACCTACACGTGGCGAAGCATGGGAGGTGCTTCACGAAGATGGGACTTGGTCTTCGAAAAAGATCGAGAAGGGGTATTTTGGTAATTTTACCAAATACCACCTTGGTAACCTTTTGCCAACCCTCGGCACAAGACGGTGCGTGGAGAAGTGGATTAGGTCAAGAGGAGATGAAGACGACGCTTTAAAATGCGTGCGTGTGTGACCCGTTTGTGTTGGACCTTAACGGAAGCCCATTAGGGTTAATGCTTCTAGAAGGTCTAAGCTTCCACTATAAATAGAGGAGGGAGGTGGCTGCACCTCTTTCAACCCTTTCATTATTGAAAACCCTAGTTTTGCTTTTGTGGTTAGGGAGAAGATAGTTGGCGGTTAGAGTTCTAGAGAGTTGGATTTGATTTCGTGCTCATGTATTGAGTCTTTGTCCTCCTTGATGTAGTGGTTGTAAACCAATACCATATCAAAATTAATCCAAGGAAAGTTTCCTCAACATGAGTCTATTTGCTTTCCTTCTCTCTATTTGGTGATTTTGAGTCTTTCTTTGATCCGTGAGTTTTTACTTGGTTTCCTGCCTTGATCTAACTTGTTGTGACATGTGGAAACCCATCTAGGATCATCTTGATCATCAATCACCCACGAGCAAGTCTTTAGATCATATTTCGATTTTGACTCGGTTTTGGAGCACTCTTCGTTCAAACTGAAAAAGATAGGAACTTTGGCATGGATCTCTACGATCCTTAATTGGAATAGATTTCTAATATCTTTTAGAAGGTGTGGTTCAAGTTTCGTGTAGTTTGGACGTGAGAATCAAAAGTTTGATCGATTTGAGCTTTGAGTTTTCAGGTTATTCTTCTGTTTTGGACAAAATCGGTCAGACCGAAGTTTCAACGCCGGTCAAACCGCCCTCTGGTCTGACCGCCCATAAGCCGGCAGTCTGACCGCCCCTTAGGGTTTGAACCTCGTTTGATCTTTTGCTTTGGGGATTTTGGTTTGGATTCAATACAAGTCTTCCACTGTACTTGTAGAGTGATCTTCATAGCTTCTATAGCTACTGGAGTGAAATTGGTGTTGAATCTGACCTAAGTGAAAAAGTGAGCGTGCTCCTATTCACCCCCCATCTAGTCGCCTTTTCGGTCCAACAAGTGGTATCAGAGCCCGGTTAGTTCAATCTTGTTCTTAAACGGTCACTGAACTTGGCGATGGATAAGTACTCGACTAAGCTACATGTCTTCGATGGGCTCGACTATGCCTATTGGAAGAATCGCATGCGAGTCTTCCATGAGAGCGAAGGACAAGCTATATGGGAGGTTGTTCGAGCCCTGCTCATTTTGCCCGAAGTTACTTCGCCGGCTTCAACAACCCTCTTGGCTAACAACAACAAGGCAAAGAACCTTCTATATGCTAGGCTTGGTAGACAGGAATACGATAGGATTTGCAACCTTGAGGCCGCACATGAGATTTGGTACACCCTCGAAACTTACCATGAGGGATCGTCCCAGATCAAGAAGTGCGCTAAACGGTCTGCAAGCGAGAGTATAACAAATTCGAGATGCGTCCTAGTGAGAGCATCGATGACGTTTTTACTCGCTTTAACAAGGTGATCAATCAGATGAGAGCTGTTGACATTGAATATTCTCAATCTGAGAATACCACCCACCTCTTGGCTGCAATCAACACCAAGGAGTGGGAGATCAAGGCTACTGCCATTGAGGAGAACGTCGATCCCTCTACTCTCACTTTAGAGCTGCTTTATAGCAAGCTCAAAACTCGAGGTAGTCTTCCTAAGAAGGATAACATGGCTTTAGTGGCTGATCCTCTCAAATTTACTCCTAATGGTTCTTATGAGTCTTCTTCTGACTTTTCTCTTGCGTGTTTATCTGCTGTTTAAGGAGAAAAGTTTGAGAGTCTTCCTAAGGCTGATTTAGCTCTTTTAGTCAAAAAAGTCACACGGGCATATAACAATGTTAGAAACAAGAAGAGAGGTAGCCCTGTAACGTGCTATGAGTGTGGAGAGCTATATCATATCCGGGCAAACTGCCCCGAGCAACCACAAGGAGGAAAAACTAGCTTAGAAGAAGCCTCAAGGGAACAAGCCCAAGTACAATGCTGCCAAGCTCATGAAGACTGCTCACCGGGTCCTTGCCGCTTTTGGGGAGCAATCCATGAGCGATGTGGACTCCGGGAGCAAGGATGACAAGGAGGAGGAGCTCCCTCAAGACAAGAAAGGGAAGGCTAAGGACTTCACCAGCATGTGCTTCATGGCCGACATTGTCGGCATCAATGACAACGATGAGGTACCTCCTTCCTATGATGTTCTTTTTGCTAGATGTGACGACATGTTTGAGCAACTCATGAGTCAGTATAAGGCCTTAGAGTTTACCATGGCTAGGAACAAGGACCTAGAGTCACAAGTAGATAATTTGACATTAGAACTTACAAATGCTAAGACTCTTGAATCTGATGAATGTTCCTCTTGCCATACTTTACATTCTGAATTTGCTAAACTGCAATCTGCTCATGATATTGCTTTGCATCAACTTGAAAATGCTAGGACTGAGCTAATTGATGTTAAATTTGCTCCCTGTGAAAAATATTTAGAGTCTAGCAAGTTGGATGCTTCTGGTAATGATAAATCTAGCTTTTGCTCTTTCCGCATAGAATGTCAACATGAAGTTAAGAACATTTTGGAAGCAGTTAGAGCCAAATATGCCAAACTTAAGGACAAAATTGAGTCTACACCTTGTGCCTCATGTGCAGCCTATAAGCTTAAAGTTGCTCATCTTAAGGAGAAACATGCTAGAGCCATTAAGACAAAGACTTGTGAATTATGTGTTAACTTTGGAAAAGAAAATGCTTACCTTAAGGACACATTAGAGAAATTCTCTAAAGGTAAGAAACAGCTAAACATGATTCTGGACACATCTAAGACTCCTTATAAGAAGCAAGGTTTAGGATACAACTCTGCCCAGGACACATCCAAGTCTAATGTCATTCGTGTCTTGAAAATGACTTAGTTGAATTCAAAACCCAACTCGCAAAAAACTGCTTTTAAATCTGCAGGTTTGTCCAACCTTCTTTTGAGTCAAAAGGTACTTCTCCCAGTGGTACCAAATACCATTGCACCTATTACAAGAAGAGTGGACATTTGGTTGAGTTCTCACATGAGGTTGAAAAATGCTAGGAGAAATATTGCTAGAATTTCGTCTCATCAACCTAGAGTTTTTATGAGACATGGTCACTTAGAAAATAAGAAACCTGGACTAGGATTTGTTTCAAATGCTCATCATGTTCTTACATAGGATGCTTCTCATGTTAAAGTAACCATTGCTCAAAATAGAACTCCTAATAAAATCAAGGATAGCACTTCTACTTTGCATACTACTCGCAGACGTGTGTCTCAATACTGGGTTCCCAAGTCGCTTTTAACTAACTTGATGTTGAGACACATCGTTCTTTTGTGCCTTGATTTTTCAGATCGCCATGAAGGAGGAAGAACACGTGGTTCATCGACTCCGGCTGTTCACGTCACATGACCGGAGACTCAAGATGGTTCACTTCCTTCACGCGGTCAAAGGGTGACGACTTCATCACTTTCGGAGATGATACACAAGGGCGGATCGAAGGAACTGGATCGATCAGGGTGAATGACAAGTTCATTCTCAAGGACGTCGCTCTTGTGGACAAGCTAAGGTACAACTTGCTTTCTGTTTCGCAGCTTCTTGATGATCGCTACGAAACTCGTTTCAAGAAAAATGCCTGTCGTGTGCTTGATTCTGCCGGTGAGTTTGTTTTTGGGATTTCTAGAGTTGGTAGAATCTTTGGAGCTGATTTTTCTGAATCTCTTACTGGATCTCTCAAATGTTTAATTGCATCTTCTTATGATATCTGGCTTTGGCACTGACGTTTGGGGCACATTGGTTTTGATCATCTAACGCGAGTTAGAGGCCTTGATCTCATGAGAGGTTTGCCTAAACTCAAAGTATCTAAGTATGTCAGATATACTCAGTAGGCATGACAAGCAAGTTGCCGCCTCACACCCTTCATTGACTATGGTCATGACTGACGGACCAGGATAGTTGCTTCATATGGATACTATTGGTCCTGCTAGGGTTCGGTCAGTCGGTGGCAAATGGTACATTCTTGTCATAGTCGATGATTTTTCGAGATACTCTTGGGTGTTCTTTCTTGCTTTGAAGGATGAGGCATTTGATCATTATCATGATCTTGTTCTCTGTTTGGCTTTTGAACTTCCTAGTGCCTTGAGAGCGATCCGTAGTGAAAATGGCACGGAGTTCAAGAATGCTTCTTTTGCCTCTTTTTGTGTTGAGCGTGGTATTGAGCATCAGTTCTCTTCTCCACACGTCCCTCAACAAAATGGCGTTGTGGAAAAGAAGAACAGGACCCTAGTCGAGATGACTAGGACGATGCTAGATGAGTATAGCACACCGAGGAGGTTTTGGGCTGAAGCTATTGCTACAGCTTGCCGTATTTCAAACCGTGTCTTTTTGAGACCGTCTTTAGGCAAGACTTCTTATGAGCTTCGATTTGGCAGAAAACCCTCTGTTTCGCATTTTCGAGTCTTTGGATCGTAGTGTTTCATTTTGAAAACAGGAAACCTAGATAAATTTGAATCAAAAACTTGTGATGGTTTATTTCTGGGTTATCCTGCTCATTCGAGTGGTTTTCATATTTTTAATATTGAAACTAACATTGTCCAGAAGACATGCAATGTCACTTTTGATGAGACTAGCCCTGGAGCTAGATCTGATGTTTCAGGTGACCTACAGGTGACAGAGAGCATTTTTGTTGAAGAAGATGAGGATGAACTTGATCTCGCTCCTCCACTGTTGTTGATGTTCCTATGCAAGCCGCCCAAGCTCCGTAACCTCGCTCTGATCGCTTCACCTCCAATTGAGGCTCGCTTGTGACTTCTTCATCAAGACTACTCATGGAGGTCGAGGAGATGCTATCTCCCCAGCTCCTTTGCACATTCGAAGCAACACCTCCGGATCGATGATTGGTAATCTTCATGAGCGAGTCACTCGCCTGTATCATGATCCGAGTTTTTTCTCTCACTCTGCATTTGTAGCTTCTTTTGAACCCAAAGATATATCATATGCTTTATCTGATGCTAGTTGGGTCAATGCCATGCATGGGGAGTTAGAGAATTTTGAAAGAAATAAAGTTTGGAACCTTGTAGAATCTCCTAGTGGTCATAATGTTATAGGAACCCGTTGGGTGTTCAAAAATAAACAAAATGAGGATGGTTCTGTGGTTAGAAACAAGGCTAGGTTGGTAGCTCAGGGGTTTAACCAGATTGAGGGGTTAGATTTTAATAAGACCTTCGCTCCTGTTGCTAGACTAGAAGCCATTCGCATTCTGCTTGCATTTACTGCATCTAAAGGTTTTAGGTTGCATCAAATGGATGTTAAGAGTGCCTTTTTGAATGGTTTTATAGAGGAGGAAGTGTATGTTAGACAACCCCCTGGCTTTGAGAATCCCAAGCACCCTGATCATGTTTTCAAGCTATCCAAAGCCATGTATGGTCTTAAACAAGCCCCTAGAGCCTGGTATGATAGACTTAAGACTTTCTTGCTTAAGAATGATTTTGAAATAGGAAAAGTTGATAAGACTCTTTTCATTCTTAGGCATGGCAATGACTTCCTACTTGTTCAGATTTATATTGATGATATTATCTTTGGTGGTTCCTCTAATGCTCTTGTTTCAGCTTTTTACGAGACCATGTCCGAGGAATTTGAGATGAGCATGATGGGAGAATTCTATTACTTTCTGGGGCTACAAATCAAGCAAAGGCAAGGAAGGATTTTAATCCATCAAATGAAGTACACCAAGGATTTGCTCAAGCGTTTTGAGATGGGTGATCAAGTTTATCGCCACTCCCATGGCGACTTCGACTGTTTTGGATCCAGATGAGGAAGGAGAAGCCGTGGATCACGCGAGTACCACAGCATGATCGGCTCTCTCCTATACCTGACGGCCTTAAGACCGGACATCCACTTCATGCCTCGACTCTGCAAGTTTCAAGCGTCACCGAGGACTTCACATCGCCAAGCCGTTAAGCGCATCTTGTGTATTTACACTCTACCCTCCAAGATGGCATTTGGTTTTCTCTTTCGTCTTCTCTGTCCATTCGGGGTTTTCGATTCGATTTGGGAAACATCGGCTAGATAGGAAGAGTACCTCAGGCACTTGTTATTTCTTAGGCACTTCTCTTGTCTCTTGGTCGTCTAGAAAGCAGTCTTTTGTTGCACAATCCACTTCTGAAGCTGAATATGTAGCTGCTGCTAGTTGCTGTAGTCAGATTTTGAGGATGGTGTCCACTCTTAAGGACTTCGGGTTAAACTTTGCTAGTGTTCATCTTTTCTGTGATAACACTTCTGCTATTAACATTGCCAAAAACCCTGTGCAACATTCTAGGACCAAGCACATAGACATTCGCTATCACATCCTTAGAGACCATGTTGAGAAGGGTGATATTGTGCTACATTTTGTGGAGTCCGAGGCTCAGTTAGCTGATATCCTCACCAAGCCTTTAGATCCAACAAGGTTTGCCACCTTGAGGAGTGAGTTAGGGGTAATTTATTCATATGGGTTGGTTTGAGGGGAAGTTGGATCTTTTCTGATCTTACCTTGTTCATTTGATCTTTTCTTGATCTTCTTTTGAACTTTTTGATCATTTTGATCTTTTTAGGCTTTTTGAGCATTTCATGCATCTCATTGTATCATATTGCATTCATATGAAAAATCCAAAAAGATGCATTGTAATATATGTTTTTCTGCTTATCTTTTAAAATTGATGAAGCTTTACTTATTACCCTTTGGAGCTTTGGCATTTCAATTCTTGCTCAATTCCATGTCTAGTTCTTTGACTTACTAGAATTATCATGCTTTCACATGTGTAGCTAAGTCTTTGCTGTATGAGCTAGAACTTTAAAACAACTTAAACTAAAAACTACAATTTGTGGATGTTTTAGCTAGTTGCGCAATTAGTGCTCCTTTTGTGACATTGGCCCTGTCAAAATTGCTTTGTTAGCTCTTGAATCTAAAATTGATCATTATTTGAGCTTCTTGTTCTTCTGAGAATCTAAACTGCACTTGTGCAAAATGAAAATGAAAAATCAATTTCAAGATTGTCTTATGCTTAAATTGTGCCTAACGAGGATCTAATAATCCTTATTTTATCTTTTATCTATAATTCTTATTATAAGTAAATATGACGTCGTGTGGTCCCTGGGTATACCCCTTAAATTTACAAGGGAGAAGCCTACTAGGTGGTCGTAAGTTCTTCTTCGACCACCCCCATAGTCGTAAGTCTTGCTATGACTACCTTATGGTCGTAAGTTCTTCTACGATTACTACCTAGTCGTAAGTTATTCTACGACTACCTCATAGTCGTAAGTTTTGCTACGACTACCTTATGGTCGTAAGTTCTTCTACGACCAGGTTAGCAACGACCACCTTATGATCAATAAAACCTACAGGCAAGTGGGTCCAATTGATTAAGGAATCCAAACAGTCAACATACGCTGTTATTATGCGAAATAATACCCCATCATCTCTGACAAGTAACTGCCAGGCAGCATAAAGGAGTTACCATCTTGATAATTACTGCAAACGTGTGTCCGTTACTGGATTGAATGAGGCGTCTCTTCAGTAGGGGAAAACGGCTATTCCTTCACGACTATATAAAGGCAACGATCAGAGAGGAAAAGGGAGAGGGGCAATCAAGGCGTACACACACGCTATCGAGGGCTATCAGGAAGACAAGTGCTGTCATCTGTAATAGTCTTAGTTTTTCTCCTGATTGTTCAGAATAAACTCAATACCATACACACATAGGAGTAGGGTTGTTATTCTCTCCGGAGAAGGCCTGAACCTGTATAAAAATACTCGTGTCAATCTCTCTGCGTGATTCTATTCTAGGAGACCCCCCGAATCAAACAATCTTTACGTAAGATCGGTTCTAAAACACCGACAGTGCCAAACTACTCTCACGAGACTGCTTGTCATAGACATGAACTTGGAGATAGTTTGATGATCCAGACGATCTCATGGGGACTGCTTGTCAAAACTGACATGAACCTCAAGATTTGTCGCCCTGGTAGAAGCTTAGGAAGAGTTTGTGGATGGCTCCTAGTCCAGGATCTTCTTCACTAAGATATAGTTTTAATCAACTTCTGGTCGAAGCTTAGGAAGAGTTTGTGGATGGCTCCTAGTCCAGGATCTTCTTCACTAAGTTAGACCATTAGTCAACTTCAATATTCATTGCAAATGAAAAACTGTTGAAAAATGGGTGTTTGAGAAAATTGAGCAAAATGATTCATTTCAGGACCTATTTTTCTCTTAATGTGGTCTTTGTTAGCTTTTTTATCTCACATTGACATTTTGACATGGCCATTATCATTTTAGGATCCCTGTTGATGAACTTGCTAAATTTGAAGCTTTGCTTAAATTGATAAATTTCATTGCTTTACATTAAGCCTTCGAGCTTAGCTTTGATATATATGTCTTAACATGATCTTGCTAGTGCTTTCAGGCTTGATAGGTCTTGTGCAATATTAGAAATGCTAGCTTGTTCTTTTGAGTAATCTCCAAAGCTTCTTGTAATAAAAAATTAAAAAATACAAAAAAATGAAGCCACTCTATTGCATTTCATGCATGCTCCTTCTTATGCTTTTTCCTTATTCTGCATTTGTCATCTCTAGACGAGAGGAAGGCGTGATTCCTTGATGACTCTATTGTCAAAGGGGGAGAAGAAGTAATAAAAATGTTAAAATGAGAGCTTTTTGGAGAAAAGGGAGGAAAATGAAATTTGTTGAAAAAATGGTGATCTTAGTGAGGGGGAGTATATTATTTGCATTCTTTTGATCTTATTGTCTCTTCTTGACTTGAATTGCAATTCTTGAACCTCACATTGATCAAAGGTCATATCGATCAATTGTTCTTTCATATGGACTTTAAGTGACATTTTGACTCCTTTCTGGAATTTGAAGCTTTCTTGCTTTCTTTTGCTCGATCTCACTTGCCTAGACTATTCTGAAGCCAGCTTGGTCATTTCCATTGCTTTCTCTTGCATATAGACCAAGTTGTGCCGTTGCGCGAAAACGAAAGTCTTTTACTTTTCAAACCTCAATACTTACATTTTTAAGAAATTACCAATGTGTTCATCAAGGGGGAGATTGTGGATATCATGGGGATATGCTCATGATCTTAGGATGATGATACAATTGGCAATGGCGTTGAAGGTTTGTCGAATCACGCATTTTCGGCGAAGTTCAAAGTGTTGTCAGGCAAGTGCCGGTCTGACCGGCCCAGGTGGTGGTCTGACCGGCCAGGGGGCGATCAGACCGACTTTGGGAGATGGTCAGACCGGTCATTATAAGATGTTGGTTTTTGGAGCTGGGCCAAAAATAGAGGGTGTAGGTAAGAGAGGAGATTCTACTACACTTGGTCTCATATTTTTTGGAGCTTCCTGGCAAAAGTTCTATTGGTTTGAAAATTCCAGTAGATTTCGTATTTCCAGGGAAGAAATTTGGCTAAGTCGGTGGGCGGTCGACCAAGCAAACACGTGGCGATCGAGGCCGTTAGAAGGCCGACCGCCAATGTGGCGGTCTGACCGGTTTTGGTTTGTTCATTGGCCAACTCGGTGGCGATGATTGCTTGGTTAGGACATATTCATGGGTTTCATGGCATATGTGTTGCATGATGCATGTTTTGACTAACGTGGGTCAAATTGTGAAGAACTTATTCCCGGAATCGATTTCTTTGTCTATTGTTGTGCAGGTTGCTTGGAGGTCAATGACAGTCAACGGCGAGGATGATCAGGACTAAGCTTGGAGAGCTGAGGTCCAGAACGACCGGGGATGCCGGGTGAGGTCAATGGAGTCAAGCATGGCGCAAGAGGGACAAAGGTGACCGAACGGGCAATTCGGTGCGACGGGTTGGATCAAGCGGTGCGGGGGTCGGTGCAAGTGCCATGGTGGTTTCGGTGGGAGCCAGATGGGAGAGACTTGCCGACATGATGAGAGCCGATGGATCAACCTACACGTGGCGAAGCATGGGAGGTGCTTCACGAAGATGGGACTCGGTCTTCGAAAAAGATCGAGAAGGGGTATTTTGAAAATTTACCAAATACCACCTTGGTGACATTTTGCCAACCCTTGGCGCAAGACGGTGCGTGAAGAAGTGGATTAGGTCAAGAGGAGATGAAGACGACGCTTTAAAAGATGTGCGTGTGTGACCCACTTGTGTTGGGCCTTAACGGGAGCCCATTAGGGTTAATGCTTCTAGAAGGTCTAAGCCTCCACTATAAATAGAGGAGGGAGGTGGCTGCACCTCCTTCAACCCTTTTATTATTGAAAACCCTAGTTTTGCTTTTGTGCTTAGGGAGAAGATAGTTGGAGGTTAGGGTTCTAGAGAGTTGGATTTGATTTCGTGCTCATGTATTGAGTCTTTGTCCTCCTTGATGGAGTGGCTATAAACCAATATCATATCAAAATCAATCCAAGGAAAGTTTCCTCAACATGAGTCTATTTGCTTTCCTTCTCTCTATTTGGTGATTTTGAGTCTTTCTTTGATCTGTGAGTTTTTACTTGGTTTCCTGCCTTAATCTAACTTGCTGTGACATGTGGAAACCCATCTAGGATCATCTTGATCATCAATCACCCACGAGCAAGTCTTTAGATCATATTTCGATTTTGACTCGGTTTTGGAGCACTCTTCGTTCAAACTGAAAAAGATAGGAACTTTGGCATGGATCTCTGCGGTCCTTCATTGGAATAGGTTCTTAATATCTTTTAGAAGGTGTGGTTCAAGTTTCGTGGAGTTTGGACGTGAGAATCAAAAGTTTGATCGATTTGAGCTTTGAGTTTTCAAGTTTTTTCCATTACGACAAAATCGATCGACCCAGAAGTTTCAACGCCGGTCAGACCGCCCTCCGGTCTAACCGCCCATAAGCCGCCGGTCTGACTGCCCCTTAGGGTTGGAACCTCGTTTGATCTTTTGCTTTGGGGATTTTGGTTTGGATTCAATACGAGTCTTCCGCTGTACTTGTAGACTGATCTTCATAGCTTCTATAGCTACTGGAGTGAAATTGGTGTTAATTCTGACCTAAGTGAAAAAGTGAGCGTGCTCCTACTCACCCCCCCTCTAGTCGCCTTTTCGGTCCAACAGAAGCCCAAGACAGTGGCGGTGCGAAAGAAGCGCGGCGGCCTTAGAAGCTCGGGGCGGCGGCTAAGAAAGCGGCAGCATCAAAAATGACTTCTACGATCTTCACGCGGCTCAGAAAGAAGAGCGGGAGCGGCGGCTGCTTCCATGCATAAGGTAATTCATAGACTTCTATGACTAACAATAAATTTGTGGACTAGCATGGCTTAGACGAACTCAAAGATTGAGTGATACGGATTTGGATGGACACAACAGAAGCAAATAACACAAAAGAAAGAAAAACCTAAGGATAACTAGCAGCAGCATGATGACCTAGCACGGATGGACGCAGCGGAAGAAACAACACAAAATACTACCAGCAGCAGGCAATCACATCTCTCCTCTGATCACCAATAGCAAGCACTAGTGAAACAAGTAATGGCCCAGCCCATCAGATCAGCACATAAGTGCACTGCATATGCCAAAATCAAACGAGTGCAGCCCAATATGCCATCACAACCGACGGCCCAAGTTCCCTTCCCATCTCCCTCTACGACGACTCCTTCACCATGTCCAGCTCATGCCCTCCTCCACGCCGAGCTCAAGTCCCCCCTTTCTGACATGAGAGAGCGATGGAGGAGCAAGATCCGGCTCGGGCGGCGCGGGATCCGGCGCAGGAGGGGCGGGATCCAGCGCAGCAAGCACGGATCCGGCTCAGGTGTATGCCCTCCTTCTAGTGCCAGCAACGCCGCGTCGGGGAGAGGTCGGCGACGACAAGGAAGCCCGGATCCGACGGGATCTGGCTTGGGTGGCGCAGGGAGGAGCTAGATACGGCGCAGGCGGCGCGGATCCGACAGTGAGCACAAGGAGCCGAGGCGGCCCGATCCAGGGACGCTGGGAGAGCAACGGCGGCAGCTCCCAGGCATGGACGAAGCGACGACGTCGATGGAATCGGCCGGGATCGATCCGGATGCCCTCGATGCAGTAGTACCAGCGGAGGCGGTCGCAGATGATCTTGGCGTTCTCTATCTGGATCGGCTTATCGCAAACGAGGTGCTCTCCTCCCCCTTCTCCCTCCTCTCGCACGGAGCAGAGGAGACATTGGGGCGGACCGGGGCCGGTGTCGGCGTCGGAGAAGACAAGGCGGCTCGCGTGGAGGGAGGACCCGATCCAGATCGGATCGGGACCGGCGACGGCCTGGTGATGAAGATGAAGCCCGACGATGACCGGATGATGCTGCTGCTGCTTCCCTGAGGAAAGGAAAACTATGACTAGCATGCCTGCTGCCCCCCGGGAGAGCATGCGCTGCTCCTCTCGCCCTTCGCCCTTCCCTTGCCTTCCTCTTATCGAAGCCTGGCAGAGCGATCCGGTCTTTGCCTGAAGGTGATCTTGATAAGGCTTCTTGGCCGAAAGACGAAGGAGGCCACCCCCGAGAGTGGAGATTGCTCCTCCCGGGGGTGGCGGCAGTGGAGGACGAGCGGAGCCTAAGAGGTGGCGGCGATGGTAGGAAACCCTAAATCTTGCTCTGATACCATGTTATAAATATTGTGTGTATATTGAAGACGCCCAATGGGCAATATATATAGGGTGTACAAGGGGTGCATGCCATATACAGATAAGAAATACAAAAGGATTCCTATCTCTATCTCTAACAAGAAAGACTTCTTCGCATAGCGCAATGAATATATTTCTTTTGTCACTCATTGCTCCATACGTAGTTTATGACTTACTTAAATTGCCAACGATGTCAATAATCTCAGTTTTTCAAACATTATAATGGATAAGGTGCTACAAATCTTTCTCTGGTTTTCTTTTTGCTCTACTACATGGGCGGACCCTCCTGAGGTTATGGGTGTTCAGCCGAACACCCTTTTTTTCTTCAAAATATCTGATATACAATAGGTATATTAGATGTATATGTTATTAGTTAGGTCAAAACTATATATTTGTGTCCGCAAATAAATTTAGCTCGCACTCCCCATGTAACACATTAGGCTCATTTTCCTTCCTACTTTAGCCTACCAAACCCTAACCTCTATTTTCTCTAGCCTCCAAGTGGCGAACGAGCGGATGCGTGTGCTATGAAGACGAGCGACGATCAGTGGGCACGACGCTACGACGCGATAGCAAGCAGGCGTGACGCGGCACAGGGCGAGCGTGCGGCAGTGCACCTGTGTGGGCGAACAGAGATGCGACGCGAGCAAGTAGGTGGTAGCGCGACAAACAGGGAGGAAGGGAGTGGACGGCACCAAGGGAGCAACGCGGTAGCCGGGAGGGAGCGTGGCGGCGGGAAGGGAGCAGTATATCCAGCTCACCGTCATCGTCTTCTCTCCAGATCTAGGTGTGTTCTGCACACTCCAATTCTTCTCCCTAGCTCTGCTCCGCTCCAGCTCCGGTTCTTTCTGGAGTCTAAGCTTCTTCCTCTGTTTTCTTGGTTCTTTCCAATGGATGTTGTACAAAAATACAATCTTTGCCTTAGATAATGAACAGATAGTTGGGCCCTTGTTACATATGTTTACATGCTAATTTATGCTCTATGGAAGGAACATTCTTAGATGGGATTCTTACTGATGGAAAAAAGCAAAAAAGAGTAGGATCAGCAAGGTATGCATCTGTCAAAAAAAAATTGAAAAAGAAGGCAGGAGCTCTACCGATTACTATTAGAGGAAGAAAATAAGTTTTAACAGTCTAGCTGCTATAACCTGGAACAGAAAACAACAACGACCAAGACCAAGCACAAGTTTTTCTTTTTTTTGAAAAAGAAGACATGGCATCTACCGATCACTATTAGAGGAAGAAAATAAGATTTAGCAAAGATAGCCGGTATGCGACCTAGAAACGAAAAAATAGAAAACAACAACGGTCAAGCACCAAGCACAAGTCTTGGCCGCACGCTGCAACAACAGCATAACTCAGCAAAACAAGAAGCCTGGAGCAAAAATAGCTCTATCCCTAGTTTCCACCTCTTCAATTGTCATTGATATCTATAATTTGCTATTTAATTCATGCCATTATGCTTGCCTTATATCGCCCAATTCCTCATATGAAATCATTAATTTCTATATTTTTTTGTATTTTGCTATATATACGCGTATCGTCGTATCAGTGTTTTTTGGAAAATTACATCTCACGGTATCGGCGTATTGATATCGACATATCTGGACAACCTAGCTCCGAAGTCCGAACACCCATCCTAAAAATTCTGGGTCCGCCACTGCTCTACGACATGACATTTTCTTGGATGAGAATCATGCTTGTGTTGTATTATTGTTGTTTGCTGTATCCCCAATTGTGTGTTTTTTTATATAGTTAGTGATTTCACCTTTTGCCATTAAAGAAAGACGTCGTATCAGCATCATCGACATTTCTCTTCATAAATCTGGCAGTATATGCAAAACAAAGTTATGTGCATCACTCCTTCGATTTTTTTTTGTTTCATCTTGTGTAGTACATGTCCAATTGTCATGTTAGTAGTAGACAACATTGGCTGATGGTTGTAGCTTAAAAAGGAACTCCGATAATTTTACCCAGACGCTAAGGCATCTTCTGAAGTTGGTTATATCTCAAAAGGTACGTCGTATGTAAGCTTTAGCTTTGAGCCTTTGTATGTGACTAAATATTTTGTTATTTTTCTATAACCAGCAGATCTGTCTGTGTTATTAAGCACTTTTTGTTCTTGTGCCAAGTTCCTTGCTTATATTGGCTTGATCACGCTAGAAAAAACTGTGCACATTCTCATATTAATCACAGTGAGGTGTTCTTTCTATCATTTTTTAGCCAAGATGGCAAGTTCAACATTAGCTTTAGATCGTTACCAACGCCCATATGTTTACTGACGCCTTAGGCCAAAAAGCTTAACCCATTAACAACTTAAGAATTTTATTGTAGAATTTTAGTACATTCTGCTGCAATCCTTGGGTCTTAGTATCTACAGAAAGGGCTAATTGATCTAGGCACACATCAATCATCAATGGACAGGTTCAGTATTATGCAAGCAGTTGAAAGGTTTTCTCTTCAGTTTGCTCCTGAGGTATTTTGACTGTGTTCCAGGTCTCCAGCTATTTGGTGTTGAATAGTTCTTTCATGTTAACAGATGCAATAGCTATCACTACGTCAAGCTGTCACTATGTAGTGAGGATGGCCTATTGCTATCGGCTGTCGAACACGACAAGGAAAATTTGTTTCAGGATTTGGAGGTCATCATTGTTGTAATGTTTTTCTTCACCTGCAATTGGATACAGTGATGCATCAGTTTACGTTATGTGAACTGCGTGTTACGTACGACGAATAGCCGATATTTTGCCCACTGTGTGTGGTGTCAAGGCTCGAATGTCATTTGGATCCATTAATGTATCGATTGAACTGACACGTACAACAAAATATTTACTTTTGTTGCTTCGATAGTGGTTACTTATTACACCCAAACATGTCATCACCAAAAACTTCTTGTTGAACCTTTGACGGAATTAGGCTGCTCTGAGGCACGCAAAGCCCATTGGTGCCAAAACTTACACCGGCGTAGCGTAGCACGTTTCCCTATCTAGTGTCTATCGAGTAGACACACTTTTAAATAAATTTGTGGACTTTTGATTTGATTTTTCTAACAGTACATATTATTTTTGCGAACACATTTCCCAGAAATAGACATTTTTATGCTTTAGTAAAAAATATCATTTGAAGTTGGAACAAAAATGAAGATATTAAGGGTGTGTTTGGATGGTAGTACCAAAGTGAATGGAATGGTTCGGTTCAAGAAATGGGGGCGTTCACGTGTTTGGTTGGTTGTATCGTATCAATTCATCCCGGATGACCTGGTTCACGTTAGGGGAATATGCTCGTTAGATGCTGTATCATGCCATTCAACAAAATCTGATGAACCACGCCGTTCACTCTTGCTCTGTCGCCTCGACCCGCGCCACGCCACCGCTCCGGTGAAGCTCGGCCAGCACCAAGGGTCGCCTCGGCTCCCTCAACCTCCCTGCTACCTCCCCTCTCTTCTTCTTCCTCGCTAGGAATTTGGGGCCGGGCCAAGGCGCCGTGGCGGGAGGCCGAGCGATCGGTGGCGGCACAACGCCGGGCGAGCCGAGAGGAGGCCGAGTCGGAGAGGTGGCGCTAGCGGCGTTATTATCCCGGCCGAGAAGGCATGTGAGGAAGGGCGGGCCGAGCGCACTTGGTCGGGAGGTGACAGGGAGCGGGCTCAGACACCAGTGAGTGAGTCGCGATGGGGCCGAAAGCGAGGAGGTCCAGGGCCGGAGGAGGCGTGGCCGAACTTGGGCAGTGGAGCAGTATGCAACAGGAGGAGCAGAGTGTGGCGCAGGAAAATGTGAGAGAAGCCGTGGCCGAGGTAGCCGGCGGTAGAGCCGAGCAGCCGGAGCCAACGCGACGGTGCCAGGAGAGTGGAGAGGGAGATGGGAATTGGGGGTGAAGCAAGTGAGAAGGGGAAGAAGAATGGAGGATTCGGTGAAAAGGGAGAGAGAAATAGAGAAGATTAGGTGAAAGTGGGATTAGAGTTAGGGGATTAGAAAATTTTGGTATCATCTCGTACAACCAACCAAATGTAATCTTGTACCATCCCATCCCACCAACCAAACAGACTGCTTGAACGATCCTATTCAGAATGATCCCATCCAGGACGATCCTATCCATACCATTCAACCACATCCCACCAACCAAACGCACCCTAACTAAACCAATCGAACACCCTAGATTAAGAAACCTACATACTAGCGAACCAAATTTAAAAATAATTTCTCATTCTATCTGCAAAAAAAGATTAGAAATTTTCACCGTGGCCCCGATTACATAGAATTAGTCAAGGCCAAACGAGCCGCACGGCACACCGGTTGGTCGGGTCGTGTCGGGCTGGCCTGGCTACTGTTTGGCGAGGTCGACCCAGGATAAACCGCAACAACACACACGCCAGTCGCCATTTCCTGCCGGTCGCCCCGCCTCCTCGCTCGGTCGCCTCCGCCGTTGGTCACCGCGACCACGGGACTACCACACCCGAACGCCATACCGATCACGCCTACTATCGTGTTCGGCCTCCTCTACGATGTTCTTTGTGTTGGCCGTGATGCCGGACCATGCCCCGCCGGGCAAGGCACTATGCGTGCCATGCCGTGCCGACCCACTAGGACAAGGTGCCGACCCAAGCATGGCACACCCGGCTGGGCCGTGTCGACTCGACCCAGCTATAGTTTGGGTCGTGTCGTGCCCAGGCTAGGCCAACAGTTCCGTGCTTCGGCTCGACCTGGGCGACACGGCCCATCTGGCCACCTCTATGTAGAATTGATAGCAACAATTGAGATGGTTCCACACCCTACGCCCTTGTTTCTTTGATTTTTTAAATAATATTATTTTAATAAAAAAATAAAAAATAGTTTTTTTTTAACAAAAATGGGCTACTGACGCCATTTAAAATGGCAAAAATATCCCTGTCGCCGTTCTAAATGGCGACAGTAACCCTGTCGCCATTAGAAAAGTGTTGCCGCCATTGAAATGGTAGACGAACTCTGTCACCATTTCAATTGGCGGTGAGTCGAAATTTATAAAATTATATTTATATGTAGAGAATTTAGTTTCAATTTTTAGTGGATTTCACTAAGTTTCTTGGTAATATCTTTAGGTGTCCACGTAGTTTGGGATGCGAATTTGGAAAAGATAACGAAATATGAAGTCAAGAATGCGTGATCGGTGGTGCAATTTGGAATGCGAGTTCAATGGCACAATAGCACAAATAGCCCCATTCAGAGCATAACGACAAAAATATTTGGGTTTAGGGTTGCCACGCGCGCTGTTGTCCCTATTGTGTTGTTTAAAGAATCGATTCCTTTCGAAAAAGAGTACGAAATTTGAAATAAATGAAATACTTGTGAATAAATTTTGAAAGACTTCATAATATAATTACAAATTATATGGCGCCCAGGGTTTGGTTACGTGCATTAGAAACGACATCATGCATGAATCAACAAATCAAAAAACACTGACGATACATGTGCGCCTTTTTGGAATAAAAAAGGGTGGATTGGAACGAAGTTAATTAGTCTTGACGGCCCATCGGTCCCTTCCCCTTGTCTCAGGACTACCCGCAGTGGCAGCCAGTCTTGAAGTCAGCCATGCTCTGCGAGATGGGCTGGACGATTGAATGATGTTAGGGTAGCAGAACATAAGGCCAAATCGATAATAAGGATGCAATTTGAACATAACTTACATCTTCGATATGGAGTGCGCCTAGGCGACGAAGAGCGCTAAGACAGCTGCCGGGCTCACCAACGAGAGCTTTCCCCTTGTCCGCCACGCGCTTGGTCCGGTCGTACTCAGCTTCCTGTTCGGGGGTCCTCCACCACCACCCTGCTTTCTTGAGCTCCTCCAGTGCCTTTTCAATAGGGTTGGGCACATAAGGTTTCAGTGTTCAAAGGACTTGGGTCGCTTCGTGTAGTTGAATATGTACTTCTGTTCGATAAATGCCCTATTGTACATGTACGGGCCGTCGATCCATTGGAAGAAGTTGCAATGCATCTCCGGTTACCATTATGCGCGGATGAAGTTAGCGATATGTGGAATGCAACATAAGATGTGAAAAATCTATCCGTGTGTAAGATTATCTTACGAGGACATTTTTGCATGTGTAATACGCCCGGACGACGGTCGTCGGGTGTATGGACTGAATGATCTTTGCCGCTTCTTCGCACACACATTGCGGGAGTGGAAACTCTAGTGGTACCGACGCATCCTTCATAGAACAATCTGGATAGGGTTTAGCCCTGTCGGCAAGCCACTTGCGCTTCTGAAGCATCTTCGCATAGAAGTCCGACATCTCCTTCCTCTCTGTTGTGTGAAACAAGTTGGAGTGAAGTGTAGGCTCTGGTGGTGTAGTGTTCTCCAGCTCTTTTCTCCCTCCTTTTATAAGCGGATAGGGTGTAGTGGTGAGGATGGAGGGAGAAGAGTCATCATTTCGGTTTGAAAAGGTGTAGTGACAGTGTGTGTTCATTTCAGTCTGAAAAGGGGGTAGTGGTAGGGTGTGGTCATTTCGCTATGAAAAGGTGTAGTAGTAGGGTGTGGTCATTTTGGTCTGAAAGGTGTAGTGGTAGTGTGTAGTGATAGGGTGTAGTCATTTTGGTTTGAAAAGATGTAGTGGCAAAGTGTATTGAAGTGTCATTTTCGGTGCACTGAAAGTAACGACAAAACATAAGTTCACATTACAATTCAATGCACGACATAACAAGAGATAGAAACAGAAAGTAATAAGAAACAATATTAGCACAACGTCATCATATATTTTGTCGACAAATCACATTGATATTACAAAACATTTCAACGTAACGTCATCACATATTTTGTCGATAAATCACAATGATATTACAGAACATTCAGCATAACATATTTCAACAAGACAAACCATTTCCATGGTCACGACCTCAACGTCCACCATGTCTACATCCACGGTGCCCACCTCGAGTGGGGCGGTCGGATGAGGTCCCCGCGGCATCGTCCGAGCTGCCGGCCTCTCCTTCATCCTGTGCATTTCTCGTAGGGTGTTTCTTGAAGGTATGCCTAGACACCCTGCAAATGGAGCACTTCTTCATACGACGCACAGGTTCTGCTTCATCCATGTCATTCCTCATACGCAGTACCTGCCTCCGGGCAACCTTTCCCTTCAGCCTAGCAATGTTCGCGGCCCATATTAGTTGCTCCCGGGTAGGATGGCCAATGAAATAGCCAACCACGTCGTAACCATACAGCTCTACATTCTAGGTTAACATCACCTCTTCCTTGGTGAAATATTTCGAAAAGTATTGACCAGGATGTTGTGCCACCGTCAAATATGCGGCCATCACATGTGAGCATGGCCTATGCAGAAGAAGAGGCATATTGCAAGTGCATATGCATATGCAACTATCGTGGCGTAGTGTGCATTTGTGGATGATCCTCTCATGGCTCGTCCCACAGCGTCCTTTCTCCCTGCACAGTATCTCGAAGCGAAGCTCCCTTGTTCTCATCTTGAATGAGATGCACTAGACATTCAGGATGGGCACAAGCGAGCTTCCCTACGAGAGGACCATCCACGAGTACACGCTGTGTCGCGCTAGTTGCATATGCACTTCCAACAAGCCACTTCTTCTGCATAGGGCGTGCTCACATGTGATGGCCGTATGTTCGACGGTGGCGCAGCATCTCGGTCAATACCTTTCTGAATATTTCACCAAGGAAGATGTGATGCAAACCTGGAATGCAGAGCTGTATGATTACGATGTGGTTGACCATTTCACCAGCCATCCTACCTGGGAGCAACTGATCTGGACCGCAGACATTGCTAGGCTGAAGGGAAAGGTTGACCGGCAGTAGAGACGACATATCAAGAACGACATGGACGAAGCAAAAGCCAAGCATCATACAAAGAAGTACTCCATTTGTAGGGAGTCCGGTCACACCTTCAAGAATTGCAATGCGAAAAATGCATAGTGTCGGAACCAAAAAATGCAATTCTGGACCCTCTGTGTATACTACACCAATCCAGGATCACGCTATTGCTCATAATGGCAACATCGATGAAATATCATTCCATATGCAAAGATGACTAATAAATAGGCAAATAACAATAATTATCAGAGTAACGACCTTAAGGTAAAATCTTACAATTAATGCCTCAGAAAGCGAATAGCTCAATTAAGCTACAGTGGAAGATAACGGAATAACTTCAGTGAAGTTCACCCATATGCCCACAAGCAATCGACTTGGGTAGCACGACCTAGTTCTCCACGATCCTTTAAGTAGACCTTGTTGACCGATGATTCCTCCACTTTATCTGAATGATTGCAGCAAGAATGAGTACTCCAAGTACTCAACAAGTTGTACTACAGAATGCAATTATAAATGATAGCTTATTCCAAAGGAAATGGCTTCTATGGTTATTTTGCAATAAAGCAGCATTTGCAACTGAATACAAATAATAGATTGAAAGTGTAATTCAAAACAAATAAACAATAATAGTTTAACAATTGTTTTCACAAAGGACACAAAGCCTAATCAATTTCTTTCACACAACCATATGAATTAAATCACACAGCTGTCCATTTCCAATTGTTTTATGAAAACCTACCCCTCGTGTGAAATCCTCGAGCATGTCCATGATCACGGACGCGACTATTCGAATAGATTGTTTAACACTCTGCAGAGATTGTACACTTTACCTACAAGATGTAGTCAACTGGATCAGAGATGATCACGACAAAACCTTTTCAAAACTTCATCTTAACAATTGACACTCTCGATGTGCTTTACTGACGGCACCAATGCCCACACAGGAAATTAGCCGGTCGCACACCGTTGGATCTGAAGACGGCGAGCCGCTCATAAATGTGAATCGCTAGAAAGGCAGAAACAAACATCTACTCTGGCACACAGCTTAACCTATCTGCCTGAGTAATTAATATCAAGACTACATAGCTTACTAGGTTAGGCCCATCCCATACCAGACAGGTGGTTGTACAGTTGTGGCTCAGTTCAGTGGCGCACAAAGTTAAGTCCTTAATTGACCAAAGCGAGATTGCCAATTTCTAACTAAACAATCATTTTTCCATTTCCCAAGCACTAAGCTCCACCATATCACACAGTTCATCCACTCGCCTGAGTCTAAATCTTTTCCCATCATGTTGGTTAAGTGCAACACATGCTATCAAAGAGTAATAGCACATAGCACACAATTTTACAGAAAGTTCCATAACCACTTAGTCAAATTTATATTTGCAACTCAAATGATATGAATCACTCGTTGCATGGCTAAGCAAACTATTCGTATCTAACCAACCCACGTTGGTTCTAAGATAATACCAACTAAATAATTAACTAAGCTAGGGTGACAAAAGATCATGATAATACAATAGGCAAGGTGGATATAGTCAAATGGGTGAATAGCTAATCCCAAAGCATTTAAATAAATACTTAAAGTAAAATACAATAATTTGAATCAAAGTAATCTTGGAAAAATTGGGTTCAACATGGTCAAAGGTACAACTTGCCTTGCTATAGCAATGATGGTCTTATTTTATCTTTGATCTTCTACTTCGTTGACCTTCAGCTCCTTTGGACGATTCTAGAACGTCAACGTCTAACGAGAAAGAAAACGCAAAACAAAAAAAATTCAAAAATACAAATTAAATAAACTCCAAATTAGAATTGAATGGTACTGGAAGTTAGATATTGAATTTAGATAAATTTAGAAACTTGAATGGGTTCGATCGGAGTTCGTATGAGGAAGAACGATCTCTCGGAAGTTTGATCGGAAAGGAAAATGTTGAAAAAAGAAAAGGGAGAGAGAAACTGACAAGTGGGGTTTATAGAATATTCTATTCCAAAAATATTAGAAAATGGCTGAGTGGATGACATGTGGGACCTACTGATGTTTATAAATTTCTAGAATTAAAATAATTCTAGAAAATAGGATTAGGGGTTGGCATGTGGGCCACTGGTCTATGGACCAAGTCCACAGAGAGATGCTAGTCCACAGTGGACTAAGCTCATGGACTGGGTTGACTAAGGTTTGATTGACATGTGGGACCCGCATGTAAGAGAGAGAGAGAAAGAATTAGAGTTTTTAATTGGGTGGATGACGCGTGGGGTCCACATGCAAGTGAGAAGGAATTTGTTTTCTTGCAAGACATATGTGGTCCATTCAACACAGAGAAAAAGAATTAAATTGTTTTACACATGGGACCCACATGGAAGAGAGCCAACAGAGGACCAGAGAGCACACACAAATGACAAAACCGAGGAACAACAGAAAGAATAGAGAACTGCTGTCGGCCGGTTCATGGCACATGGTGGCATGAGATGGCAAGGCAAAGATTAGAGAAAATAGAGAGCAGACAGGATGCTTGGCTCCACACATCAGAAAAGGAAAACCAGAGAACGAGTTAATAGATGATACAACCGAACCGAATGAATCAACAGAGAATAGAGGAACAACAAACATAAAAAATAGAGAACAAAGAGCGCAGGCGATTCTGGTGCACGGTGGTGGCGACGTTCGACTGCGAGGCAGCGGCGACCAATGACCAAAACGGAACGTTGACGACAATGCGACGATGGTGACGTGGTCCAGACAATGAGAAACGACACCAGTCGCTGGCGGCAAGGGCAAGAAGCGGCGGCGACGGCCTCACGGCGACGCGACAATTCTAGCGAGGTTTAGGGAAAAGGGAAGGGAGCACGGCGTAGAACGCGGCGATGCGAACCCAATAGTGGTGGATTCCAATATCATAATCATTTATTAGTTCTAGCCATCTCCTCTGCCTGAGGTTGAGTTCGGACTAGGTGAAGATGTACTTCAAGCTCTTGTGGTCCGTGAAGATCTCACAGCGATTACCGATGAGGTAATGCCGCCAAATCTTCAAGGTATGCACAATTGTAGCTAGCTCCAGATCATGTGTCGGGTAATTCCCTTCATGAGGCTTCAACTGCCGAGACACAAAAGCTACCACTCTTCCTTCTTGCATCAACACACAACCAAGGCCTTGACGACAGGCATCACAAAAGACTTCAAAGTCCTTATGGATGTCTGGTAAGACTAGCACAAGAGCTGATACTAGTCTTTTCTTTAATTCCTGAAAAATCTACTCACAGTCTTCAGTCCATTCAAACTTCTTCTCTTTCTTCAAGAACTGAGTGAGAGGTCTGGCGATCTTGGAGAAACCTTCAATGAACCTTCGGTAGCATCCAGCTAATCCAAGGAAGCTCCTGACTTCGGTGACCGACTTGGGTTGCCTGCTTCAACCTTTGAGGGATCTACTGCAACTCCTCCTGTCGATACAATATGTCCAAAGAAAGCTACTTGGCTTAGCCAAAATTCACTCTTACTGAATTTGGCGTAAAGCTACTGCTCTCTGAGTCTGTCCAAAACTGCCCTGAGGTGCTTCTCATGCTCTTCTTCATTCTTCGAGTAGATGAGAATGTCGTCAATGAAAACGATCACAAACTTATCCAAGAAGTCCATGAACACTTTATTCATCATGTTCATAAAGTAAACTGGTGCATTTGTCAAGCCGAAAGACATCACTGTGAACTCGTACATCCCATATCTTGTGGTGAAAGCAGTCTTGGGGATGTCCTCTGGTCTAATCTTCAACTGATGATAACCAGACCTTAAATCAATCTTGGAGAACACACTTGTTTCTCTCAACTAGTCGAAGAGGTCATCGATCCTGGGCAGAGGATACGTGTTACTGATTGTGACCTCATTTAGTGATTTGTAGTCCACACACATCCTCAAACTGTCATCTTTCTTCTTGACAAACAGTACTGGAGCTCCCCAAGGTGATGAGCTCGGTTGAATAAAACCCTTGGCTTGGAGTTCTTCGATCTGTTTCTTCAATTCCACTAACTCATTTCTTTGGCATCTGTGAGGGTCACTTTGAAATTGAGTGTCACAGGACCAGCTCGATTAGAAACAAGATGTCCCTATCGGGTGGCATACCAGGTAGTTCCTCTGGGAACACATTTGGGTACTCTTGGACCACTGAGAGGTCTTCAAGCTTGACTTCCTTCAGACTGGTCAAGAGAGGTCTTGCTCTATTAGAGGTCTCGGGTCTGAACTCCACTTGAATTCCTCGTTCATTGGTGAGAGTGATAGACCTACTGGCACAGTCTATCTGGCTTTGATTCTTGACTAGCCAATCTATTCCGAGAATCACATCCAACCCTTGGGAGGTCAAGACTATTAAGTCCGTCAAGAAGGGTACTCTCGAGATCTCTAAGGTAAGATTTGGACATAGAGAACTAGTCCTCATCTCCGAGCCAAGAGAATGGATTAACATAGGGTTAACTAAGGGAGAGATAGAGAACCCATATTTGCCCACAAACTTACTTGAAATAAAAGAATGCGAAGCTCTAGAGTCAAATAAAATTGAGGCTGGTACTGAATTGATAAGGAACGTACTAAGGACCACGTCGGGTGCAGTCTGAGCTTCCTCCACTGTGACGTGATTCACACGTCCTCTTGTGTACTGCACTGTGGGCTTCACAGTTGAAGTACTGCCAGGTGCTGAAGCTGCTTGAACTGGTCGAGTTAGGGTAGCTACTGGTGGCTGCTTCTTTGGGCACTTATTGGCATAGTGCCCCACTTCGTTGCAGTGAAAGCAAGTGACTCCCGCAAAGGAGGTCGCGGGCAACCACTTCTGAACTTGACCTCCATGAGAGGTCTTGCGGAAGCCAGAGCTAGTCGAGGCCAGATCTTGGTCTTTGGAGCCTTGGATGGAGAGGCCCAGGAGGTCTGTATTTGGGAGGTCTGCTTGGTGAGAGGTCCTGGGCTTAGGAAAACCTCTAGGGTTGAACTTCTGAGCTGCCTTCTTTCTCTTGCGATTTTCCATCTCTAAATGCTTGCCCTCTTGGCGAATGGCCTTGTTGAACAGCTGTTGGAAATCGGTGTAATCCTGGGCGATAAGGAGGACTGAGAGGTCATCATTGAGACCTTCCAGGAAACGCTCTTGCTTGGTTTCATCCGTTGCCACGTCTTCTAGTGCATAACGGGCTAACTGGTTGAACTTGTGTAGGTACTCATTGGTGAGAGGTGAAGAGCACCATCTTACGATCAGTGCATTGGATCATGTCCAGCTTCCTGCCAACTGCTCTAAGCTAATCATCAGCCTCCATTGGCTCAGTGCTACTAGAGAAGGTCGGTGGTCGCAACCTCATGAACTCTGCTATGTTGGCCCTTGGAGGAGGTGGAGCAACAACTTGAGGTTGAGCCGCTGCTGCTGCTGCTGCTACTTGCAAGGTCTGGGTGTTGTTGATGGACTGCGCGAGCAAGTTGATCAACTGAGCTTGATTGGCTATCATCTGATTCCAGTCGGGGCCTTCAACTGAAGGAGGTGGTGGCGGAAGAGTTAGGTTCTCTTGCACTGCCTCTCTGTTCTGACTACCGGCACTGCCACTGCTGCGAGTAGTCACCATCTGCCGGAACTCCACAGACTTAGAAAAGAAGAGGAGATCCTAAGGAGGACAGGGCGAAACAACCCACTCAAGCAAAACAACCAACACAAAGGGCTCTTCAAAATACTTCAATAATTATACACGTTCTAATCGACGCTAGAGGTCTTCGGAAGGTCTTCAGAAGGTCTTCAGGAAGTCTTCAAGAGGTCTTGAACTTGCAAGGACCACCTATAGAAATTTTAAGGAGAAGAGGATCCATTTGGCATTGTAAAATGGTGAGGAGAGAGAGTAAGGTAAGAAAGAATACCAAGGAGGTAAGAATAGAAAAATGACCCAGATAAGGAGAGAACAAGTTGTTTTTCTTGTTATATAAAACAAGTTTTGAAATTGCCATTCTACTAGGTTACGACCTGCAGTCGATATGGCTCTGATACCACTTTTTGTCACGACCCGGACCTCAGGGAGGTCATGAGGCGATCCAGAGCACCCAAAGGAGGTCTGTGGATGCCGGACCTCTAGGAGGTTCCAGAGTCACGACCGGATCCGGGATCACCCAAAGGCACGACCACACGGTCGGACCCGGGAGGTCCCGAACCCTCTGTGCACAATCGAGCTAGTCCCAAGGACCAACAGCTAGCTCACACAGTGAACAAAAGTGGTAACATCCATCAACACATCTTTATTAAAATAACAACAGAGTTGATTACAAAAGGGGCTATACAGCCGACAAGAAACAAATGCAGCGGAAGACCAAAATAGTAGACCACACGACTAGCCACAGGCAGTCATTTGGAGGGCGCAGCCTAGACGTCCTGGTCTTCGGGCTCCTTGTAGACGTCCTCTCTTGCTTAAACATGTCAAGTAAGAGTGAGCACAACAACCGTACTCGCAAGTCACACCCGTCAAGTAACAGATTGAATGCATGCATACAAGGATATCACAAGGAGGTCTTATAGGGTTGTCTTTGCATAAAGGCATGTTTCTTTCCGAATACATGTACTAAGTTCCAAAGCAGTTATACAATAACTAAAATTCATTTTCTAAATTTCAGTTTTATAGTCGGATAACATTCATCAACAAGTCATGAAAGATACCCTCCTATCACAAGGCTCCTAGCCCAAAACTGATTTGGATAGACATCCAAAACCAGTTCATGAAGCATTTTGAAAACAAAACCAAAATTTAATTTGGAGTGGCTTTGCTAGCATGTCCATGACCGTGGACACTACTACTCGAATATTTTTACACTCTGTAGAGGTGTACAGCTTTACCCACAAGAGATAATCAACTTATACTGTTCGCTCACACACTTTCGAAGGTGTGCGACTAAGTGATTATCACAAGGCCTTTACAATGCGCCATTCCACCGCAGTCCCCCCTCGCTAAGGTTTCGCTTCCTTTGGGCTGCAACCCGCATGATTTAAGCCCCCTCTTGCGTCAGGTGGGAATGAATAAAAGTAGGTCGTCAAGACACCCACACAACCAGATGAAATGACCACGGTGGAACATTGCAAATTAGTTGGCCAGGTCCAACCTACCCTGGACATGTGGTTGCACAATAGGGCTAGCAAGATGCGGCTCGAAGACCGGTCCTTAACTGATTTGGGCGACTTCCAGCAATCCCTGGGCCTCAACCCTAACAAGGTTGAGCCCGTGCATCAACATGCACCCTCCAAACAACCAATTCGCCTAAGTCCAAACCAATTTTCCTTTTGCTTTGCTTTTCAAAAATATTTGCAAACTTCCATGACCACTCAAGGTTATGGTTAAAACATTTGACAACATTGGTCTTTTGGCAATAAAACTCTCAAATCAAGATTTTTGGTCTAAGCTTGATTAAGCATAGAGTTTTGAAATATGCTAGTTCATATTAATGTACCAATTAGCTCTTTACTATGGTGACAAGGGATAATTGAATCAATAATCAAGTTCGGTTGTACAAAGGAATCAAGAATAACTATAAGGTTAAAACATGGGTAAAATTATTTGAATTTAAATAAGCATGCAATAATAATTTGAAACAGAACTTATATAATTTGAAATATTGGGTTCAATATGATCAAAGGTGTAACTTGCCTTGCTCGAAAGCTTGAAGGTCCTCTTCTTCGAAGTACTCGGGCTCTCCCGAGTCGTCGAAGTCTACACGAGAAAACGAAGTAAATCAAATGAAGACCAAATAAAATCCAAATGAACTCCAAAACAAACCAACTAGAACCAACAACAAAAAACTGAAATAAAAACGAGCCCTCAGGAGGAGGTCCAACTGAGAAGGAGGCCGAGGGAGGAGGTCCTGAGGAAATGACAAAAAGGATACAAGAGGTCCTGAGGAGGATACGACTACTCAAAGTGGTCGTACGAAGAATACAAAAGATACGATTATGCAGCGTAGTCGTAAGAAGGAATACGACTATGCAACGTGGTCATAGAGACAAGGGAAAGAACAGGGCACGGAGAGACTCACCAGGACGGAGAGAGAGAGAGGAGAGAGAGAGAGAGAGAGAGAGAGAAGGCTGGAGGAGGACGGCGCGGCGCTCCGGTGAACCTCTTGGCGACGAGGTGGTTGAGGATGGAGCAAGCTTCAGCAGACTCCTTGGCGACAAAGCTCGAAGCACGAAAGAACTGGCGAGAGTAAGGGAATTGGCAAAAGGTGATGATAGAGGGCTGCTCAGGCTTATATAGCCAAAGGAAAGTCATTGGAGGACTCAGTGATGCACACGATCAAGGGCACGTGTGACAGGACAAAGCATGCCGAGTAGGTGAAGGAGATGATGAGGGGCAGGTATTGCAAAAGCGACAGCATGTAATGCGACGCAACAACATTAAATGCGCGAGGACAATTGCAACAGCAGCGACGTAACGAGAGGAAGAAGAAGGTGAGCATGACTGACAAGTGGGGCCAGTCAACACTCGGGAGGGTGGTCAAACCAAAAGGAGAGGTCGTGACCAAAGGGTGTCACGTGACCAAAGGGAGGTCGTGACTCAAGGAGGTCATGACTAAAGGACAAAGAGAGGTCGCGACTCAAGGGAGGTCATGACTAAAGGACAAAAAAACGGAGGTCGCGACTCCAAGGGGAGGTCGCGACTCCAAGGGGAGGTCGCGACTAAAGGACAAAAGAGGACGTCGCGACTCCAAGGGGAGGTCGCGGCTAAAGGACAAAAGAGGAGGTCGCGACCCAAGAGGATAATCATTGCAAAAAGACCAAGAGGGTGAGGACCAAACGCAAGAGAGGTCTAGACCCTCGGATCCAAACGAAAGGAGGTCTGGACCCTCAGATCCAAACGAAAGGAGGAGAAAGAACGGGGCTGAGGGGAACACGGAGCGAACCGAGGAAGGGGAAAAACAACACTAGAGAACGCCAACGAACTCCAAAAGAAACCAACTTTGGATTAGTTGAAGTTTGATTTAGTCATTTTAAGCACCATAAATTTCAAAATCTCAAGTTAAACTTTTGAACTCTCATCAAAACCAAATGGTTCTCTTTATTTTGAAAACCTTAAAAAGGCTCAGAAAAACTGGGATGTTACAACGGACTTGTTGTCAATTGAACTGACAACTTAGGTATTTGCACATTGTTGTAATAGCGATAGGGTTACTGTCGTCAATTAAAATAGCGACAGCGATATTTCGTTATTTCAAATGGCAGCAATAACTTATTTTTGTAAAAAAACGACTGTTTAATTTTGTAATTCTTCGTTAAAATAATATTATTTTAAAAAAATTCTTGTTTCTTCTCCCTCGGACCCTCTCTCCTCTCTCCTCTCCTGCAGAACTTTTTTATATTAATTAATCCTTTTTCAAATTTTATTTTAAAGTTAACCCCGACATACTTTATTTCCAATTCTGACCTCTTTGATCACGCTACGGGTGGTGACGTGACAAAACAATACTATCACGCTGTAGGATAAGTCCTAAAATAGCACTTTGTGTCACATCCCTGGTTATGACGTGACCAAACAACATTGTCACGCCATAGGTGGTGGCGTGACAAAAGATTGCTCAGATATGAGCTGGCGTAACAGTGTTGTTTTATCACGCCATCATCCGTAGCGTGATCAAAACGGTCAATATTGGAAATAAAGTGTGCCGAAGATTAACTTTAAAATAAAATCTGAAAAAGGATTAATTAATAAAAAAAATTCTATCCTGCACCTCCTCCTCTCCGCTCCCATGGAGCCCGACGCCGCCCAAAACCCTACCCCTAACCCCGACCCCCCCATCTCCGCCTACTACCAGACGCGCGCCGCGCACCACGCCGTCGTCTCCAGCGACTGGCTCGCTCACGCCGCCGGCGCGGCCTCCCTCCCCTCCCCCGCCGCCGATGCCGCCGCCGCCGACGCCCCTCTCCCCTCCCCCGGGAGCAACGGCGGCGGCGTGATCGAGGAGTTCAACTTCTGGCGCCGCAAGCCCGAGGCCGCGGAGGCGGTGGCCGCCATCATGGCGCTCGCCGCCGTCATCCGCTCCAGCAGGGCCACCACCATGATGGAGCTCGAGATCGAGCTCAAGAAGGCGTCCGACAAGCTCAAGGTCCCTAACTCAGTGTTTCCCCCTGTTCCTCGATGCTCTCCTGTTCTTGTTCCAAGCGTTACCAGTTTCTATATTACAGTCGACATGAATTCCTGAGAGATTCTTGCCTTCTTGATGCTATTATTAGTTTTGTACGCATTACTTTGAAAACTCAAGGTGGTAACTATGTTTCAACAACGTTTAGATGAAGTGTACAGAGGTTCTTGGATTAGTTGCCTGTGCTGTAGCTTTGTTCAGTGTGCTCACCTTGAGGAACTTAGTTCAGACCTTCAGCTGTCTTGGTCCTAGTGTTTTTATGACATAATCTCATGTTTTCTGGAAGGAAAGAATTTGTACTCTAGACGGGTTGAAACTGTTACGCTGAAAAGAAAAGGTTAAAAATCTGTCAGTTTTTGCAAAATAGAGTTGAAGTTTTGCTGGGGAAGAGAAAGCAAGACCGTACTCTAGATGATTGAGTTTCATATTGGCTTTGCTATTTTGATTGATCCTCTACATGTTTCTCAAGTCATATTGGCATTGGATGCATTATCATGATTAATTGGTTATGCTGCTTCTGGCTGTTATACAATTCTTTATGGCAGCCCTCATGTGGTTTTTTACGAAGAGAATTAACACTAAAAAACTCGTCTATATTTCAGTCCTGGGATGCTACTTCCATTTCTCTGTCTGCTGCTTGTGATTTGTTCATGCGGTTTGTAACGAGAACCTCACATTTGGAGCATGAGAAGTTTGATGCAGCAAAATCACGTTTAATCGAGCGAGGAGAAAAATTTGGAGAGAT
Source organism: Phyllostachys edulis (assembly GCA_036346405.1). Classification (NCBI taxonomy): domain Eukaryota; kingdom Viridiplantae; phylum Streptophyta; class Magnoliopsida; order Poales; family Poaceae; genus Phyllostachys; species Phyllostachys edulis. The sequence goes on along the minus strand of CM070568.1, from coordinate 29,868,206 downwards.
ATCCTTAAAGGTTATCCAGAACTCACGATCTAGTTCTTTTTAATGTGAGAATTGCACCTTTAACTAATTTCATGGAACAATGTTTATGTAGGCTCGTAAGACAATTGCAATGCTCAGCCAGGATTTCATCTCAGATGGATGTACTATGCTGGTACATGGTTATTCCAGAGTGGTTTTGGAAGTTCTAAAGCTAGGTGCATCAAATCGCAAACTCTTCCGGGTACTATGCACAGGTAAAGTGATCTAGTTGCACTTGTAGTACATCTGTATTTTCAATTATGATCAAAGATGTAATAACCTTTTCCTACACAAATAGTTTGGCGATGGTGAACAATATATTCATTGCATGAAACTCAATATTCTGTTGCATCCCAATTCCCAATAGTCTTTTAGTCGTGGCGATGATGGACAATATATTCATTGCATGAAAGTGCATTATAATGTGTTCAAACTCAATAATCTTTTGTATTCCAGTAGTCTTATTGTGATTGTTGGGTGTTATGTAGTTCTTTGTTGCATGAAATACTCACGTCATGATGGAGATATGCTTTAGCACTTCTATTGCAAATTGCAATACTCTGGTTTGCTGTTTGCCTCCTTCATGGCCAGTTATCACAATCACACTAGGAGGATGCCCGCATGTTGCTGCAGGGCTTTCTATGAGTTCCATGCTACGTGAATAAGGAGTGGAAAAACTATTATGTGACACTGAATTCATACGGGAGAGAGGAAGAGTCCTTTATAGTTGCAAGCAACTATTAAGCAAAACTTGCGTTTATGATTCCTTCATAATCAGGTTGAACTGCTATCATTGTTTCGATGGTGTGGCCTTGTGGCATTCTTGCTTTTGGGATCAATATGTATAATATGAACTATTAAGCAAAACGTGTGTCTATGATTCCTTCATAATCAGGTTGAATTGCTATGATTGTTTCAATGGTGTGGCCTTGTGGCATTCTTGCTTTTGGGATTAATATGCATGATATGAAGCGGCCGTGTGTCCATCTATTACTCTACTAATACTTGCAAAGCACACATTGTTTACTCTTGTAATTTGTAATTTATTGTTTTATTCAATTGCAGAGGGCAGACCAGACAGAACTGGTTTACGAATGTCAAATGAACTTGCAGCATTAGGCATCCCTGTTAAGGTGCTAATTGATTCAGCTGTTGCTTATTCCATGGATGAAGTTGACATGGTATTTGTTGGTGCTGATGGGGTTGTTGAAAGTGGGGGAATAATCAATATGATGGGCACTTATCAGATAGCTCTTGTGGCTCATAGTATGAACAAACCTGTTTATGTGGCAGCCGAAAGTTATAAGGTATCGCAAGCTATGATACTGTACTTCAACAATATTTGTTTGCTCGTGTTTTTGATCTGCAAGCCCTTCTTTGGTTACTTTTGGAAATAGAGAAATAAATAAATTTTTACTAGACAGTCTCTAAGAAAGCAAATCTGTTAAAGAATATTTGAGATCGGCAATATCTTGAAAGCATGTTTTATGGTGTGTGCTACTTGATATCTGCCAAAATCCTTAAATTGGCCAGTCATGCACCCAGGAGGAATAAATTAAGAGAAATAACTTTGGATATGAATGACATATCAAACTCAAATGTTATTCACCCATCCACCATATCTTGTGACCAACTAGTTGCACTAGTCATTCATCACAGTTCTCACATTATAGGATTGATTGGTCATTATATCATAGCAGGGGTTATTTTGTAGCAGCAGATATACATTTCGGTTGTCAGCTTGTTGCATATTGTGTTGATATTGAACATTCTAAATTGATGACTACATAAACGATTAGTTCCTAATGTATGGACACGTTTATATATATACCGATGTACCATGGTGTATTTTGATTGGCATCCTAACATAAATTTAGGCGATGATGTCATAGTCTATCAGCGCCGGCAAAAGATTGCTTGAGCCAGTTCTGCGGTTTTGTCAGATTTGGAATAGTTTCTTTCTGCTGTTAGTTTCCTTTTCAGTCTTTGAGTTGGTTTCGAAATCTTGTAATAGTTTTCGTATTAGACTTCGTTTCCTAGTATCGTTTGTTAGGATACTCTCTATTTAAAGGATAGATACACTTTCGTTTGAGTAAGAAAAGAATATCAGAAATCGACATCTGTCTCATCTCTATTCTGCACCTACGTTCTATCTGTTCGTCTCGTTCCAAGTCTTAGCTACGTAGTTCTTTGACCATGGCGCCTCGACCATGCTCGCGGGGCATTAACGTCGCACGACCCCGGTGCACGGCTACAACCTGCGCTCCATCCCATCTTCATCAACAGAAGACCCTGACAACTTGGTATTTTCAGCTCGAACGCGACGAGGGACAACCGATGTGGGGATAGTTCAAGGATTTCTGCCACAAGCGGTTTGGACCACCAATCAAGAGCAATCCATTGGGGGAATTAACTCGTCTCCAGCACACTGCTTCCGTCAGCGATTACCAGAACAAGTTCTTGGCTTTACTGTGTCACGCCGATCGGTTATCAACAATGCAATAGGTGCAGATTTTCACGGCAGGTCTCTCGGAACCCCTTCGGACCGACGTTGAACTTCAACAACCAAATAACTTACAGGTGGCGATGAGTTTAGCTCGTGCTTATGAACGGCGTGCTCAAACGACAGCCAGTGTCTCAACTCCACAGAATCGCCCTTGGCGACCACCACAGCGCACTTCCATCGCTTTGCCGGCAGTACCCTGTTCCCAGCTTGTGCCACCCGCCCCTTCTGCACTAGGACCTCGGCCTACTAAACCTTTTCGTCGACTCACATCGACGGAATTGGCGGAGTGCCGTTCAAAAGGATGTGCTATAATTGTGACGACAAGTTTCAGCCGGGCCACCGTTGTAAGCAGCCGTTCATCACCTATATTGATGTGGGCAGTGAAGTGGTCGATGGAGATGACAAGTTGGCCTTACATGCACTGGAAGCTGAGGAACCGGCTCCGGAAATCTCACTACATGCAGTAACGGGCACGTCCACGGGTGGCACAATGCAACTCACGGTGACCATTGGCACTACCGACCCCGTCGCTCTCGTGGATTCCGGTTCCACATATAATTTCTTAAGTGCCCGTGCCATACAAGCAGTAGCATTGCAGTTGCTGCCGCGGCAGGGCCTCCGAGTCAAAATTGCTAACGGCGAACAGGTTGATTGTGCATGGTTGTGCCGTAATCTGCCGATCAAAATCAATCAAGATCAATTAGAGATTACTGCGTATGAGATACCTCTGGATGGTTTTGATGTCGTTTTAGGAGTCCAATGGCTGAAAACACTTGGCCAATCCTCTAGGATTTCGATGACTTGACAATGACGCTCTGGCTAGAGGGATGACGCCTTCAATGGCATGGTATATCACCAGATCGTTTCACGCAGGCTCTGGTGCACTCGGGACAAGAGTTGTTGTAGCCATTACTGGATGAATTTGTGATTTTATTTGATGAACCATCCGGGCTTCCCCCTGTCAGACAGCAGGACCATCGTATCATGCTTCGGTCGGGTGCTGCTCCTGTGTCGGTGAGACCATACCGTTATCCCCATCATCAGAAGGATGAATTGGAATGTCAGTGCAATGAAATGCTTCATCGAGGTATTATTCAACGTAGCCAATCCTGTTTTTCATCTCCTATTCTATTGGTTAAGAAGCAGGATAATACATGGCGATTCTGTGTTGATTACCGAGCACTCAATGAATTAACTATCAAGGACAAGTTTCCAATTCCAGTAGTGGATGAGTTATTAGATGAATTGCGAGGTGCACGCTTTTTCACTAAACTCGATCTTCAGTCGTGGTACCACCAAGTGCGCATGCATCCAGATGATATCTTCAAGACGGCATTTAGAACACATGAAGGTCTTTTCGAGTTTTTGGTCATGCCTTTTGGGTTATCAAATGCACCGGCAACCTTTCAGGCTTTGATGCATGCAGTTCTCTGTCCATATTTGCGACATTTTGTCTTGGTTTTCTTTGATAATATATTGATCTATAGTTCATGTTGGTCGGAGCATTTAAAACACCTTCGCATGGTTTTTCTGCTTCTTCGCCAACATGAATTGTTTCTCAAGAAATCTAAGTGTTCCTTTGGCGTATCTTGGGTTTCATATTTGGTCCACATGATTTCTGAAGGTGGAGTGGCCATGGATCCATCCAAAGTGCAAGCAATTTCCGAATGGCACCAGCCAAAAACGATCAAAGCATTACGTGGGTTTTTAGGTCTTGCTGGCTATTATCGTAAATTTATTCGGGATTTTGGGAAGATAGCAGCGCCACTCACAAACTTATTGAAGAAAGAGGCATTTGGTTGGTCCCCCGCGACACAACATGCTTTTGAATCACTCAAAGAGGCATTATCATCAACACCTGTCTTACATATGCCCGATTTCACGCAACAGTTTATCATCGAGTACGATGCATCAGGGTTTGGTATTGGGGTTGTTCTTCACCAGGGTCTTGGACCAATTGCATTTTTTAGTCGACCTGTGGTACCTCACCATTCTAAGCTACCAGCTTATGAGCGTGAAATAATCGGCTTAGTGCAGGCTATTCATCATTGGAGACCATATTTATGGGTCTGACCTTTTCTCCTCAGAACAAACCATTACAATCTCAAATTCTTGCTTGATCAACGTCAATCAACAATTCTACAACATCATTGGGTGAGTAAATTATTTGAATATGATTTTACCGTGGAATTCCGGTCGAGACGTTTGAATACTGTCGCCGATGCTTTATCACGCCGTGATTGTCCACTGGCCAGCTTATTGGTCCTATCTTCGCTTGCTCTATCTATCTTTGCATAATTGCGCAATGAAGCTATATCTCCAATCCAACTCTGCATCATATCAACTCTCAGATTGCATCGGGATAGCTTGGTGCACCGTGGTCCATTCAGGATGGTTTGGTCGCATACAATGGCAAAATTTTTGTTCCATCGTCATATACTTCATTGCACATGATTCTTACCACGGCTCATGCAGCTCACGAAGGCATACAGAAAACGATATGTCGTTTGCATCAGGATTTTCATCTTCTAGGGGCCAAACGAGTTGTTCAAGATTTTGTGAAGGCTTGTATTGTTTGTCAATGCAACAAAACTGAGCATCTACATCCGGCCGGCCTACTTCAACCTCTAGATGTGTCGTACCAACCATGGTCTGATATTGCGATGGATTTTATCGAGGGCCTTCCAAGTGTTCATGGCAAATCTGTAATTTTATCCGCCATTGATCGTTTTTCTAAGTACGCCCACTTTATTCCTTTGGCTCATCCCTACTCTACTACGACTGTTGCCCAAGTTTTCTTTGATGAGATTGTGCTTCTTCATGGGATTCCTACGTCAATTGTCAGTGACCGGGACCCAGTTTTCACAAGCAATTTTTGGCAAGATTTGTTTCGATTGGTTGGGATTCGCACTTACCTCACTTCGGCTTACCATCCACAATCTGACGGTCATACTGAAGTTGTTATTAAGGTGATTGCAATGTATTTGCATTGCCTAACCGGTGATCGACCTTGTCAATGGTTGGAGTGGTTACCGTGGGCATAGTATTGCTATAACACTTCTTACCACTCGGCACTTCGGGAGACCCCTTTCAAAGTGGTCTATGGTCGAGGTGCTCTTTCATTGCGCACCTATGAGAAGGGCGAAGCGACAGTTCAAGTTGTGGAAGTATCACTTTTGGCTCGATCGACTTCTTTAGGCACAAGATTATGCGAAAAAGTACCATGATAAAAATCATCGTGATATATCTTTTGCGGTGGGAGATTTAGTGTGGTTGAGGCTCCTTCATCGGTCAGCAGCCTCTTTGGGTGTTCAAACCACTGGGAAATTAGCACCAAAATATTTTGGCCCATATAAGATTACTGAGTGCATCGGTTCTGTGGCTTATAAACTGGAATTGTCAAAGGGCGCCAAAATTCATGATGTGTTTCATGTGGGATTGTTAAAAAAGTTTCAGGGCGCTCCACCCTCTGTTCCTCCTCCATCGCCACCACTTCAGCAAGGTCGGGTCATCCCTCAGCCATTGCGGGTTTTGAAATCAGCCCTACGACAGGGTGCAAAGCATGTTTTGATTCAGTGGGCAGGAACTCCTTTATCAGATGCATCGTGGATTCAGTTAGCAACATTCCAAGATCGTCACCCCAATTTCCAGCTCGAGGACGAGCTGCTTCGCGAGGAAGGGAGAGATGTCATAGTCTATCAGCGCCCGCAAAAGATTGCTTCAGCCAGTTCTGCGGTTTTGTCGGAATTGGATTAATTTCTTTCTGCTGTTAGTTTCCTTTTCAGTCTTTGAGTTGGTTTCGGAATCCTATTATAGTTTTCATGTTAGACTTCGTTTCCTAGTATCGTTTGTTAGGATACTCTCTATTTAAAGGAGATATACACTTTGGTTGTAAGAAAAGAATATCAGAAATCCACATCTGTCTTATCTCTATTCTGCATCTACATTCTATCTATTCGTCTCGTTCTAAGTCTCGGCTGCGTAGTTCTTTGACCACGGCACCTTGACTGCGCCCGTGGGGCCATTGAACGCCGCACGACTCCAGCGCATGGCTACAACCTGCGCTCCATCCCATCTCCATCAACGCAAGACCCTGACAGATGATGCCCGCTTCTTTATATGTATATTTTTGGCCTGCTTAATTTTACGTGCAATCAGTCTTTGATGGTGTTGCATTTGGCTGTGTTACTTTCGCAGTTTGCTCGTCTATATCCCTTGGACCAGAAGGACATGACACCAGCTCACCGACCAATAGATTTTGGAGTCCCGGTACCGGCTGGTGTGGAAGTTGAGACATCGGCAAGAGATTACACTCCTCCTCAGTACCTGACGCTTCTTCTGACCGATCTTGGCGTTCTGACACCATCCGTTGTGAGCGATGAGCTCATTCAATTGTACCTATGATCACTGCCATGGAGTTGTTCAGATGAGATGTCATGTACTGCAGCTGAATCAAGGGTTTTGCCTGTCATTTTTCACTATGTTGTATTGCCTTTCACGCTACTGATGCAATGTTTTGATGGATTCTCATAAAGGTTATGCGAGAGAAGATAATCCAGTTTTGTCTGAGCATCTTTCTGAAGTATAGCAAATTAGCGATAATTTTTGTTTTGATTTCAAAGGTAGCCTGAGTGACATCTTGCAACATTTTTCTCTACTGTCATGGATTTCAGTTAGTTTAAACTGACCTTGCGTGTTTAGGATTTTCAAGTGTCTTTTGCATTGTAGTACTGTACCTCTGCTTATACACACTACTATAAACATCACTTCATATTGAAAAATCCATCCATTTTGCCGGTCAATACAATGGAACGTTGGGATACGCAGTTATTCTGCATGTGTAAAAATACTAATTATTAGAGAAAACAAGGATCGGCAAACCTGGACTAGCTATAGATAGGATCAACCATATGTTCATATTAGTACGCATGACTTGTGACTCGGAACAACACAATGAAATCGATTGATTGCGTGCTGCAAGTGTTACACTACATTAGCAATGAAGAACAAGCTGAGAAGACGAGCCAAATTGTGGTTGGATGGCTATACAACATTTTCCCCTGACAACACTATGGCGAGACCATGGCAGTCAAGAACTCAAGATACCATAGATAAGCATTTCCATCCAGAGGAACCCCATGGTGAGGATGCAAACAGCAGACTGGAGACAGATATTGGAGCATTGGCCTTTGTGGGCAACACATGCTGTATCCCGCAACAAGCGAAGAGAGCGCTTTCAGTCCTTAACATCTGTGACGCCTTCGGATGATATCTGAAACCTTGCTTCAGCTTCAGCCAGACAGTGAGAGCTTACTACTTTGCAGATTCGCTCCTCCCCTCTTCCCTTGCGAAGGAAAAGCCTGATATGCAACATCCACACATTAAAAAAAATGAGGAATTGAACAGAAACAGCGGTAGAGAGATGTCAGGTTGCTCGATAAGGCACCTCGTTGTGGAAGCATGAGCCATGATGTTCCCACCTATGGGTTTGATCTGTGGCCCAGCAAACATTGCGGCGCCATCCACTTGGGCCACCACTTGATTAGTGATTACCACTGCCACTGCAAACTAGAGAGAGCAAACACAGTCAAATGAGTAATCGAGTATAGCAAATATGCATGAGACAATATCTTGCATTCTTGCTGCTACATTAGTCAGGTAATTAAGTAGCATGCAGCAAAATAAAGTAGCAGCACTGGTTTCTCCAATAGCTTGGTTTCAGTTATATGATCAAATGTAAGAAACACAAAATAATAAAGATTTCATGATTCATCAACGGTCAAAGGAAAAAAAAAACTAACGTGCCCCATCTGCTAACTTCTGAAGGCTACTAAGAAACTTAGCCAGATGCATTTGCCTTGCTGCTTCCACGTGGGGAGCTTTACCTTCGCAAGGAGGAAGGGAAAAGGAGGTAGGGGAAAGCTCAACCAAGGTCAATATACGCTGATATCGCAATGAATTCGGTTATTGACTCACCGGCCGGAGTTAGGGACGAAGATAAATGTTTTCGGCCGAAATAGAGAAACTCCAAATTCCGGCAGTCCCTAAGGATAAAAGGTGAAATTAAGTTAGAGGAAACCCTTCTAGGATCCTGTGGCACGATATGATGCGAAAAGAATTGCTGAAGAACCACTGGTCGGCCGAAACGGCGGTGAGGTGCGGCGGCCGGAATTTGAGAGCTCATGCTCTTCATGATTTCTTTTGGTGGAAGAGGGAAATGGAGGTGGGGATGGTTCGAGAGTGACGGAAAGAAGTCAATGAGGCCATTGAGGAGCTTTTATAAGCTCTGGGGGCGGAGAAACACGAGAAGGGAGCTCCACGGTGAGCTTGGTTCATGGCTCGGCCATGGACAAGTTGAGGGGACGTGAATTGATGGGAGCAAGTGTGGTGACGCGGTTGAGGCTTAAAACCAGTGTCTTGTCGAAAACTGGGCGGGCCTTGCCCGTGATCTTGATGCAGAATGGCCATGGCGGCGGGTGGTAGTGCTGCTGCCGCGACGTGGAGACGAAGAGTTGTGCAGCGGGGCCCACACATCAGCGAAACAAGCAAAAGGGTTGGGTCGGGATTTTAAGTGAACGGGTTGTGTCAGATCAGTTGGTTCGAGCCGAAACTTTTGGACCGATCAGGGTTGATCGGACTACGGAATCTGGATGGTCCGATCGAAATTGGATGGTCTAGATCACACTGCAAGTTCGGACAGTCCGAACAGCTCCGATCAAATAGGACGGTCCAATCATGCACTAGTTGGTTGGGTTCAACCGTGTGGCTTGGGTCCGGGTCCGATCGGGTCAGAGGAACAGTGCAACTAGGTTTTGAAAGCAAAAGGTTGAGTCTTTGAGGAATTTTTAGATAGAGTTAAATAACTCCAAAAATTCTAAATTTTTTACAGGAGGTTCTTGACTCTATGGCTAACCTTGTATAAAATTTTCAGAGGTTTTCATCATTGTATTTTTCTCTAGAAATTTCTTAAGGTTTTGTCCTAGGGTTTTGACCAAGGATCTAACTGGTTTGACTTGCCCTTTAAAAATAGCAAATAAAATCTAAAAAAATATGAAATGTTTCAGGGGAGTCGCTAGGATGATTTAGAACCTAGGAAAAATAATTTGAGAGGATTATCACAAGATTTGTTTTAAAAGTTTTTAAAGAATTATGCTTCTAGTCAATTGAAGCATTAGGTTTTCAAAATCAACAAAACCATTAGAAAGAAATCTTCAGAAAATTCAAATAGCAACATGATTCATCAAAAGTTTTAAATTATCCTCATTTTTATACATTTGAAATGCAAAACTGTGTTTGGGATGTTACAATAATCCAACCCAGATTTATTTCAAAGATATAAATTAATAATCTGATCATGATATAATCCTATGATCCAATAATCATGTAATCCATAATCCAACCAAGATACATCTCTATAATCCAACCAAGGTTTATTTCTATAATCCAACCAAGATTTATCCCAACAATCAAACAAAGGTATCTTTGGTTCCACCAAATTAACTTTGTATCCATTCTCCACAATCTATATAATCTACAAAGATATCCTTCTTCACAGTATTCCTCTAATTCCGCAATATTGTATTCCCATCATTTGACAATAATGTAATCATTACTGAGGATTATATGTACTAGGGCGACAATGATTCAAGGATAAACAACATCAAAGGAAGACATTAACAGAGTTAGGATTAACTAACAACCTAGGATTTGGAACTTATTGTTTTATGTAATAGCAATTCATATTAGTTTTGAAACTCTAAACAGATTTTGGAAAATAGGTACAATATGGTCAAAGGAGACTTTCCTTTGTCGAAGGTCGAGGTCACACTTTTCGGTTGGTCCAAACTTGCTTCGGCAACGGGTCCAGAAATTCTTCGGAAATGCCAAAATCTATACGCATGAAAAGAGCCAAATAAATACAATAATTCCAAATAAAATCTAAAAATTATAAAATTAGAACCAAAAGAAATGGTCTAAATTTAGAAATAAGAATCAACAGAATCGGAGTTCGTATGAAGGAGAACGAATGTCCGGAAGTTTTCAATCACATGAAATGATAGAAAAATAAAAAATGGAATATTCACTGAGCTGATTTTTTCTTCTTTTTACAGAGCAAACAAAAGAGAGGATGACCACCTGTGCCCACTTGCAAGAGAGATAAAGAGAGAGAAAGGAACTCAGGCATGACATGAGGGTCCCACCCGCTAGACACTCAAGGAAGAAAAGCAGGAAGAAACAGAACAGAGCAGGCAGGGGGGCATGGCATGGGGCGGCTAGCGGCGAGGGGTAGGGTGGCGGTGAGGGGCAACCCCCAAAGCAAGGGGGTGATGCACTGTGGGAGATAGAGGGAGCATTGCGTAGAATGCGAAGATGCAATGCCGGTGGTGGGGTCGAAGGTGGCGGGGAGAGGTCAATGGCATCGGGAACGGCAGTGGAAAGGAATTCGGTCAGCGACGAGGAAAAGCGAAATGCGATGAGGAGGAAGGGAGACGGGAGGGGAAACTCTAGGGATGGGAGGAGGACCTCCAGGAGCACGCCGTGATGCGCTTGGCTCGGCAAATGGGTGACCGGGGAGGGAGATCACGTGGTGGAGGGAGCTGGCCGGAGCTGGGGGAGGAAGAAGGAGCTTCGGTTTGCTTTAGGGGGGAGGAAAGGGAAAGGGGAAGGGGAAGAAGGGGATGGGGGAGGGTGTTGGCAAGGGTTTTATAAGGGGGAAGGGTGGAGCGGCATGACAAAAGGTGGCACGAGCGGGAGCTTGGGGCAGCGCACACAGGACCTGGGCATGGGTGGTCGAGAGGGGGCTTAAGGCGGAGGTCAAAGACGCTGCGATCTGCATGCAGTGTGGCTAGCAGTCTAGGCGGTAGCCGTGACATGTGCAGTGGTGGGCGTGGCACATGGGCAAACGTTGAGAATCCAGGCCCAAAGAGCACTCGGGAAGAAGAATAGGAGAAAAGAAAAGAAAGAAGAGACAGAGAAAATAAAAGAAAGAAAGAAAAAGGAGAAAAAGAAAGAAAAACCGAAAAATAAAATAAATTCAGAAAATTCAAGAAAAATTCATAAAAATCCTTGGAACTGAATAGATCGAATAAAATATTTTTGAATTAAATTGAATTTTATTTTAATCATTTAAAATGTTTTTAATTTTCTAAAATTCCAATTTAAGCTTTAATTAATTCAATAAAATTGAAAATGGTTCATTTTAATTTTTAAAGTTTTAAAAGATTTTAGAAAAAGGAAAGCTAAAAAGAAATAAAAAGATCTCAAAGGAAATAACAACAAGGTCTTGGGAAAAAGGAAATTCAAGATAAAACAAGAAAATCAATTAAAACAATTTTTATTTAATGGAATAAGTCCAGTTTACTCCCTCCAACTATCAGAAAAGCCTGGTTTACCTCCATGAACTTCAAAACCGGTTATTTAACGCCCTCATGCTGGTTTGAAGGAGTAGTTTTGTACGTGGCTCGTTTTCTTGTCCTCCTCCCTCTCTCTGACCCGTGGGCCCCACCTGTCAGCCGCTGCCTCCTCTCCCACCTGGTTTACAGAACAGAGGAAGTGGCAGCCGTGGTGCTGGCGGCGATGATGGACGGCGGCGAGAGAGCGGTAGGGAATAGGAAAAACGGAACCCCAGAGAGGAGAGGAAGGCTTGGGCGGCGGCGGTGCGGCAAAAACGGTGACGAGGCGGTGGCAATGTCGATGGCGGCGGAGCAGCAACACAGGCTTTCGGCAGCTACGGCGAAACAAAGCGCCCGACGGGAGCGGAGGTGAGCATCGGCTTGGCGGCAACACAAGGAACACGATGGGCAACTCAGGATGATCGTAGAAGGACGGAGGTGACGGCACAACGACGGTCGGAGGTGGAAAGGAACGTGCGGTGGCGGTGAGATGCTAGGGTGGTGGAGAGAGGACAAGGAGAGAGGGGATTGGAGGAGGATGGCATGGAACACGCGATCAGGGAGGCAAGGGACTCACTGAGGAGAGAGATCAGGAATGGGCAACTCGGCCGGACTTAGAGACGATGAAGGCGACTACGACTCAAGGACGCATGGGTGAAAGGAAGGAGAGGAACACGTAGAACACGGCGAGGCGAATTCAACAGTGGTGGAGGAACGACCGGAGGACGATGGACGACGACGGAATAGGCGATGAAGTCCTTCAGCGGTTCGACAACTTCTTCGGTGAAATCCGGCAGGACGAAGGTGCGACCGGCGACGTCGTCTTGGGGTTTCAGAAGAGGACCGGGCAAGATTTTTGATGTGGGCAGCACAACTGAAATATGCTGGGGATGGGAGTATTGAGATGAGGCCGGTGACAAGACTCAGACAAGAGAGCCCATGGGAGAAAGAAGCAAAGGAGGCGGCGGTTGACAGGTGGAGCCCATGGGACAGAGAGAGGGAGGAGGAGGAGAAAACGGGCCAGGTGTGCCACGTCACATGCTGATTTGGACAAATACGGCCACGTGTGCAAAACCGCTTCTTCAAACTGGCATGAGGGGTTTATTGACCAGATTTCGCAAATTCAGGGGGTTAAATAACCGGTTTTGAAGTTCGGGGGGTAAACCAGACTTTTCTGATAGTTGGAGGGAGTAAACTGAACTTATTCCTTATTTAATTGGAGTTTGATTTACTCACATTAAATTATTATTTTTCTCTAAAATTTCAAATTAAGCTTTAACAATTAAGGAAAAATCAAATGGCTATTTTTATTTTGAAAAATTTCAAAAAGTCCCGGAAATTGGGATGTTACAAAAACAAACTATGGTACATAACTTAAGTGATTACATTATTTACAACACAAAGGCCGACCGGCCAAATAAAAGCTTAAGTATCAGAAGTAGAGAAAGTAACAGCGAAAGCAAAATATGTAATAAGTCCAAAATTCCAGCGGCATGTCCTTCCGAACACTTAGGCGACCGACTAGAGGCAAGTCGTACAAAGACCCGTCACCGAACCCACTGGTTCTGGGTGCAAAGAAGTCGTTCGACGTAGGCTCATCCTCTAAGTCTGAACAACAAATTAAGCAAGATTGAGTACATTGCGTACTCAGCAAGACTTGTAGTGTATCGCAAAGTTTATATACATGCATGGCTAATAAGGATGAAGCTCTATACTACAAGTTATTTTCAGCATCAAGCAAGTTTTATTTGCAATATCAATTTGTAGTACTTTGCAACGGAAATTTAAAGAGTAGTTAAATAGATAAAGGACAACAATTAAGTAATTGAATAAATAACAACTCGTAGCCCTCCTCGACTGCGGGCAACATTTTAATCTCGGCCATATACATGGCACTCAACTCAAATATATACCAACAACTCGTTTCCCGCATTTTCAAATGAAAATGTTTTTATGAAAACCAAGATTATACTCGGCAATACTATACTTAGTACGCTCATCATTGTGAGCACGGATATTTAAATAGATTTACACTCTACAGACGAGTACAACTTTACCCACAACATACGAATTATCTCGTTTGTTCGGCATCCGTCGATACCACCGCTCACTACCTTTGGTAAACAGTCTAGAGCACGCGTCGAAGCCTTCACATCATCTAGTCCTTTCCTTGCACTAGCTCGGTGAATGATCTCCCTCACTTCGCCTGGGCTCAACCCCGTCAAGTGAGGCACTCACCGTTGTGTCGGAAGGCTTTGTGCCCAACACCTCGGTAAAGAGAGCCCCTTCGAGCAAGCGCACATGCTCGCACTACTACGGTCTACCAACGTGCAAGGCTAGTTTTCGATGACTTAATTAGCTAAGGCCGTCCCATACTGGCACATGTGGTTGTACGCTTAAGCTTAGGTTGGATATACCGGTGTTCGGTCCTTAATTGACCTAGGCGAGGATCTCCCCCTATCTACTTGTGAGATACACCTCTCACACTTCCTAGATTATAATATAACTCGTTCGGGTCACAAACTAAGTTTTTTATACAAGATAACAGAGGTAAACCCCTCTGGACTATCATTTCAAAATCTCCCAAACTTATGTTCATCATGTCATCCCTTTTAGCAAATTTTCATAAAGACTATAGCTTGACTAAGCAATTGTGTGATATTCACACTCAAAATTCCCAATTTGACATTATCTTTTGTCTATACCATAGCCTAATGGCTACAACAGTAAGGAGATCAATATTTCAAGGAGGTTCATGCATCGAATAGGATTACAACGACCATTAACCCCAAATGTAGCAATTTTAATCAAACATAGACGCGTGCATAATAGATTTTGCAAAAAGAAGTACAATAATTAAAATAGTAGGATCAACATGATAAAAGGGGGTGCTTGCCTTGCTCTGGTTGCTCTGAATACGAGGATGGAATATCATCGTAAAAGTCGCTCGAACAATCAACGTCTAATCAAAAGAGCCGGAAGCAAATTAAATAGAGAAAAATAATTTCAACAGTAACAAAATCCCAATATTTTTTGCATATTCAGGTGGAGCATGATTTTAGATGAATTTATAAAAAGGTTCATTCAATTTGGAATTTGTATGCAAAAGTTATTAACATTTTAATTTGCTTCGGTTTGAAAATTCTTAAAAAAATAGAAAAGTGCTGACGTCGAAGGCGTATTTTGCGAAGTTTATGCTTTCCAGCAGAGAAAGAGTATTTTCCTCTGAGTTCTTCTGAGGTTTACACTTTCCAGTAGAGAAAGCGTATTTTTCTCTGAGCTAAAGGCGACTTTTCTCATTTTCCCGATTTTTACTAACTTACATGTGAGGCCTACTTAATTTTCAGTGACTCATATTTTTGTTTTATTGATTTTATTTATAAAACAGAGACGGTCTCACATGTCATGGACTCATTATTAACTAATGATTAAACCTTATTTCTAATTTTAATTAACTAGTTGGCTCTCTTTTTCCTCCTTTTTTCCCCGGTTACCATCGATCACCGGTTGGCGATACATGATGTTGTTGTTGCAATTATTGGTTAGTTTATAACAACAACAGGTATTAGTTGCAGAGAATAGTTTGATTTACCATTCCATTTTATTGCAATCTGATTTTATTTTAAACACATGTTTATTTCGATGGTTGCTTTATTTTGGCAGGACAACTGCTTCACTGATATGCTTTATATGTGAGAGAGCGCATTATGCACCTGAAAACTGTAGAATAAATTAGCCAAGTGTTTGTTATTCCATATATGCTGCTGCACATCAATGAGTAGGTTTGGACGTAGAAATATTGATGTTGGGTTGAGATGGTTTAGAAATCTATGATGACACATATTAAAAAAATGGTAAAAATTCCCAAAAAGTTTGGTTGAGATGGCTTAGAAATAGAGTAAATATTAGTAAACCCCAGGTTTTGGGGAAGTTGTAACGCAAAACCCCAGTTTTTGAGTTTTATAACAAGAAACCCCAGTTTTTACGTTTTTCTGTTTTCAAGATGGCGTATGTCGTCGTGACGGTGGTGCCCACATGGCGCGAGGGCGAAGCCTTGTGACGCTGGCCGCTTCTGTCGGGCGGTGTGGCGAAGCACTGACGCGCATGGCGCCGACGATGGTGATGGGTGACAGTGATCACGCATGGCGCCGGCGACCGGTAACAAGGGACGGCCGAGGCGGTCCGGCGCGGCCGAGGAGGAAGAGAAGGCGCCACGCACTTTCGACTCTGTGGCGGCACCGTGATGGAGGGCGGCCGAGGGAGGTAGAAGCGCGCATGAGCTGCATGAAAGGGAAGCCGTGGGTGGTCCGGGTAGCTGGGGGCGTCAAAGCGGTCCGGCAATGGCCGGCGGAAGAAGAAGAGGGCGACGGTGGAGGTCCTCGGCGGCGGAGAGGACAAAGGGAGGTTGGGGTAAGCTTCCTCGGCGCCGGGGGCATGTGGTGACGGGGTTGCCCGGGCGAGGAGCTCACCGGAATGGCGGCACGGCGTGGTGGCGGCGGCTATGGGCGGTTTGTGCGTGCGGGCGATTCGGTTGCCTCCTCGCATGGCTACAAGTAGCCCAGGACCTCCTTCTCCCTCCCCACCTTAGCCAGGACCTCCTTCTCCTCGACCCTTGCTTCCTCCTCTCGACCCTTGCTGGCGCGGCGAAGCACTGGCCGCGCATGGCGCCGCCATGCCCGGGTGACACAGGGAGGGAACCAAGGCGAGCACAAGCGGCGCCTGGTCATGGGGATGCCGTAGGTGAGGTCGGGGAAGCCAGGGAAGGGCCGAGGAGGCGGCACAACGGAGGCCATGGCCGGCGGGAGGGAGCTCGCGGCGGTGGGGCTCCTTGGTGGTCAAGGGGATGAATGGAGGAGGCCGGGGATGCGCCGCGTGGTGGAGGGAGATGGCTAGAGCTCGGGAAGAAGATGGAGCTCGAGGGGCAGAGAAGCTTGGGGCCGGGTTTGGGGTGCCGGCCTTGCATGGCATGGCAAGATGCGTCAAGTAGCGCCAAGAATCTGGCATGGTGGAACAAGACGGAAAAATGTAAAACGGGGTTTTGCATTATATCGCCCTAAAACACAGGGTTTCTTGTTATAAAACTTAAAAACTGGGGTTTTACGTTACAACTGCCCCAAAACCTAGGGTTCTCTGATATTTACTCTTAGAAATATTGCGGTTTTGAATGCTAAAATTATGATGACAAAATGCCTTCTGGGAATTTTGTTAAAAAATTCAAGAGTCAATGCCCATCAATCTTTTAAGTTTTTTAGTCTAAAGATAACACGCTATACAATCCATAGGACGATTGTGTGCATTACATTTCGAAACAAATAGATCAAGTTATTCCTTCTGTTCGTTGTTTCCGACTGAAGGAAATGCAGGGGCTGTTTGGATTGATGTCCTAGTGAGCTAAATTAAATTTTGGTAATATCAAAATCTGGGCAATGCCAAAATATGGATAAAAAAAAGTTGTTGGCTAGTGTTTAGTTTGGCACCAATATCTGAGCAATGCCAAAATATGGGCAAAAAAAGTAGTTGGTAGTGTTTGGTTTAGCATTGCTCAGATTTTGGTATTACCAAAATTTGGTAAGATTGATATTAATTGCATGGTTAGATTGATTTATCTGTTTGAAATGATCATATTTCGTAAACCGAGCATTCGATTTGCGATCCGTTTGAACCGTTGTGTTCCTCGTCATTTTATCAACAAAACAAGACCCAAGTTGACATATTTTGGGGTAAAAGAAAATTGATGTCATGTGGGACTTACGGGCAATACCGATATTGACTAATATGTCCCTATTCACATCCAACGAAATGATGCCACCTAGCAAACTCATGGGCTAGTTGCCCTACCAATTATTTGGTTAGATTTTTGGTCACCCAAACTTTGCCTAAGAATTGTGAAGAAAAAATCGGCTTTACCAAATTTTCGTTGGTAGTACCAAAATTTGGCAACAAATCAAATTGTAGCTAAATTTTATAGACATTACCAATATTTGGTGTGGCCAAATTTTTCAAGGGCATACCACATATTAGAACCAATCCAAATGCTAGCCAAATTTTATGAGCATTACCAAAATTTGGTAAGTTCCATTTAGGTTCTAATCCAAACAGGCCCGCAGTTCGCTACTTTCCGAGATGTGACCATGTGGGAATTATCTATTGTGCATATAAAATACTGACGATGACAAGTGTGTATCTCTTCCAGTTTATCCACTGAATCCTCATAACGCATATGTTGGGTTCATAATTATATATGTTGTGCATGGATTGAAGCAAAACAAGTTTGAACTTTTCTTTTGTGCCATCCAAGTGAAATTTTAAAGTTAACTGATGACTCCATTGGTTGGACTTTTAATCGGGAATGTCTAACAAGTGTCTTGCATATTGCCCCCTGTATCGTAGTGTTGCATGCTGTTGCTGGCCAGCGTTCCAGCTTCAACTCGAAAAAAAAGGAAAATGAAGATGACTAGAATGTGGTATCCTACCACAATTTTTACATTATAGCTTTACTTTATGTTACTACACAAACACAAGGATAGATTCTTATGACCTACGGTAGTACACAAAGATGTAAACCTGAAAAAAAAATTCCCTGCAGTTGCTAATGTCAGATAGCATGCTCAAGATCGTGACTTTCTTAATTAACATAAATACACATTTAGTTACAAGACCGAGGTGCTGATTATTCAATTGGATTTGTACATCTCCATAGGGTATAGTCTCCTACTTAAAACTATTGATCAAATTATTGTGTTCCTTCTAAATACTACAATGAAAACTATGGTTAGCTTGATAGTCTTCTATACACCTTTTCCTATACATAGCAATTCACATATTTCAATGTAGATTTTCTTACGTGTCATCCTACCAAATCACAGAACTCATACAGTTTAATGTCTTCCTAGAATGTAATTCTCAGAATTTCAATATTCTTCTTAATGTATCAAAAGACATAACCATAATATGGCTATCCAGTTTTAGTTTTTCTTTTCTCCCTATACACATCTTGCCTTAAAAAAGAAAAGCAATTCAACAAGCCATAGAGAAAAATAAAGGCCTGACAATACTGACGAGTAGAACATATTAGTTCCCTTGCACCTATTCTACCAGTTCAGTACATCATGCACCATTTCTCTTGATGTCTATTCTCTTTGTTTCACGATATATAAATATTTTTGTTAGAATATAGTACAGCAGAAGCATGCTTACTCGGAACTATATAAAATCACGATACCGACATTTTGAAAGTTAAACTGAACCTTTTTGCAAATCGATTCGTGCGTACTTAATTAGGTCGTCTTGCAGCTTGATTAGCTAACCTACCTTGCTTTTATTATTATGGAATCCTAAGCTGAGACATTGCTGACTTAAAAACATCTGCCTATTCCTTGCCTTAATTAAGGAAGGTCAATACAGAAAAAGATCATATATCTATGACATATATTCATGTCTACAAGTAAGAGTTAATACGATCCTAATTTTAGTTACTCTTGTTAGCTAGGAAGTTATGCCAGAGATCATTTCTGAAGAGTGAATTTTATAAGGTGGAGCATCTTGTGTTACTAGAGACCATTAGCCTTACTTTTTGGTTTTTTTTTATCTTGTACTATCACATATAACAACATTCTTTCGCTTCAATATGGCCTACATCAACCCTATTTTTTGTTTGCTATTTTGAACTGTGAGGCTTCAAGAAAAAATAATTTGAATTTACTTTAGAAACTATTATTTTGTTGATACATGATGCTTGTTTCACTGTTTTCGCTGCACTGGGACCTTGTTTCTCTGGAACAATTTACCAAGATAGCCCCACGAAGCCTCATTGTAGCGATCCATTCTGTACAGTTCAAAAACATGCCTACAATACATCTAACCTTAGATCAGTGACATGACGGAGCGCGCGCTATCAACCTAGTTTATCTTAAGGCTTTTGTTGCCAAAAAGACACTGAAGAATGGATTCGTCAATACAAAAATTGAGTATAGAAGTTACACAAAGTCGGAGTCTTTGAGAAGATGAGCATATGCCAGCAGGCGTGCTAGAAACATGACATGTGAAGGAGGGTATCCTCGCTGGAGCTCTACTCAGACGACCAGCGGTGCTCATCGGGACTAATGCATGCTTAAGAGTCGGGGTCCACGTGGATGACCAGAAAAGGAAGAAAAACAACTCCCACCTGTTTATCCCCATTCCTCCTTGCCCTTCCTCCCTTCAATTCCCCAATCCCTAACCCTAATTCTAGGGATAATTGATTATTTGCCACCGCAAAGAAGAGCCTTCTAGGATTTGCCACTCCTAACAATGCAATCTATAATTTGCCACTCCAAAGGTTTGTTGCTTAATAATTTGCCATTTTGGCCTTTTAATGATATTTATTATGTTTTCTCTTTTTTTTTCCCTACGTGAAATGACCTTACTGCCCCTCTCCAATGTACAGAGGCGCACAACCTAGTAGGAGGGGTTGCTGAAATTGTTTGGCGAACATCTGTATATAAATTAGGCAGATCCGGTTTCAAAGGATTATTAGCTTCCAATTAACTCAAGATCCAGCTTGTTCAGTTAGATCACCACAATCTGCACCTCAATATCCAACTCGATATGTTGATTCCAGCTAGGCTTCTAAGGTGGCCTGAATGAGTCCTCAAATGTACTCCGAAAATTGCGATTATATCGTTCGTAAAAAAATTGTGATTATATCCCAAGTAGTTTGTGTTCCAAATTCAAAGAATAAATACTTGATGTTCTCCAAAAAAAAAGGATAAACATTTAACGTGTGCATTCATTCTAATATAGAGGATATTCTTCTTAAAACATTCCAATTTTGTAGCTTTCTTGATGAATGATGTATATATGAAAACAGGAAAATTGACATTTTTTTCCCTTTGTGGTTTACTCCGCCCTCTGACTGTTCCCCATTTTCAAGTAATTTCTTTTTGTAATCAAACAGGTCTCAAAATGCTTTCTATAGGGAACATGCTAGTTTATATAGAGGATTTTTTTTGTAACCGTTCTAATATAGTGGATTTTTTTTCTGTAATCATTCTAATATAGAGGATTTTTTTTGGAATGATGTGGTAGCAGTAGTCTAGATGCTCTTTTTTTTTTCATCTTACCAATGTTTCCTTTTTCCTGTTGTGATGTCGAAAACCTGTAAGCATTGTAAACAGTTGCGTTGGATGGTGCTTGGGTCTCATCTTGTAAACGTTCTGTAACCTCGGTTACCTATGATTTTGGTTTCGATAAATAAAATAGAGCGGGCATTTTACCCTCTGGATCAAGAAAAAAAAAACGTTTTCTTCCCGAACCGGTAGACTTGCTCCCAATTTCATTATTCAAATTGTGTGCCTGTGTATATCGGAGAGGGATAGTAAGGTCATTTCACGTAGGGAAAAAAAGAGAAAACATAAGAAATATCATTAAAAGGACAAAATGGCAAATTATGAAGTAACCAACCTTTAGAGTGGCAAATTATAGATTGCATTGTTAGGAATGACAAATTCTAAAAGACTCTTCTTTGCAGTGACAAATAATCAATTATCCCCTAATTCTATTCATCCCTCTCTCTTCTCTCTTCTCCCCCTCATCCCTTCGCCGGTTTGATTTAAGCCATGGGGATCCGGAAGCGCCTTTCCAGCTACTCCATGGCCCACAAGCAACCACCTCCATCCGATCTCCCACCCCTGCATACTTCCGCATACTGCCTCGACCCACAACCCTGTCAACTTCATGGCCAGATGTCAAGGAGTTTGCGTGTTTAACCAATCGCCACTTGATCCGTCGACCACCTGAAGATGTTAGAGACCCCGGTCAGAACTATTCCTCAACCCTACTTACCTTGTTATATATTAATATATCTCACTGTGATTTTCCTACTGCTTCATTCTTGAGTGTTTTTTCTCCTTATGATGTTGTTTTTGTTGACCTGCTTCCAAGCTTCCAAGCCTCCTCTTATGAATACATGGGAATTGGAACATGCATGGTTAAACCATAATTGGAACACGTGAGGCACAAGAAGGAACATTAACTTATTGGAATGGTGTTAATAGTAGGGGCGTATCTCCCGCACATAGGGTATTCTATGGACATATGCACAAACGTCATCTGAGCCCTTCCTTCCGAAATCGACGGCAGCGATGTGGGCGAGCGCGGGCGAGTGAGGTTTTTTGCGGTCTCCCCCCCCCGGGCGCTCGAACGAGCTTCGCATTCTTCGCCTCGCTCTCTTCTGCGCTAGGGTTGCTCTCATCTGAGTCGCCGCCGCCACTGTGTTGCCCCGCTGCTGTGCTTGTGCAGGCGTCTTGCTCCATTCGACCCTCCTTCCGAGCCCTAATCCTTAGTTGCTGTGCGCCGCGCTGCCGTGTTCGCTCCATTCGACCCTCCTCCCCGAGCCCCAATCCTCCCGTCACTGAGGACCCGTCACCGCCAATCCCACTAGCGCCGCCTCGAGCAGGTGCAGGCAGCGCTCGAGGGCGCCACCGAGGACATGGACCTCATGGGGAGGCTCCTCGACGAGCTCGACCTGCTGCAGCGGAGGTCAAGATTCAGAAGCTCATGCCTGAGCTTGGGTTCGCGCCAGAGGATGTAGACCACCTCGTCGCCTCCTTCAGCGGTGGGTGGAAGATGAGGATGTCGCTCGGCAAGATACTTCTTCAGGTATGATGTAAAAGTTTAAGCTTTACATGTAGGAAGTGATGGTTTCAATGGCAGCGAGGTTCATCTGCTGTGAACTACTGATTGTGAGAATTGTGATGAGAGGAAATGGAATGGCATTGTGGCAAATTGGCGATGATTTTAGATAGGGTTGTCGGATTGTTGATGGCACTTGCCAATTGGTTTTAGTTTTAGCTTTTCAAGTACGGTGTACCATTTTGTGTATATTAACATTGCAATTTTGTTAACATTGCAATTTTGCTATGTGCAGGACCCTGATTTGCTGCTACTTGATGAGCCCGCAAATCATGTCGATCTGGACACCATTGAGTGGTTGGAGAGCTACATGTAAACCAAAATGTTTGCATCTTTTCAGTGGTCCTGGCAAACTAGTTGAAGTGATCTAAAGTCAGGTGATCTGCAATTGCAGTTAGGGAGTGATCTGAATTCTGATGTAATATGCTTTGTGATTTGTAATATGCTGTCCTATCTGAATTATGTAATATGCAGCATTCTGCACTGAGTTTTGTAATGTGCTCTGAATTGTTGTCTGAATTTATTGTCTGATTTTGTTGTCTCAAATGCTATGTCAATTTCAGACAGCTATTTCGACAGATGGCCTTTGTGCATTTGTTGTCTGAGTTGTAGTTTGAATTGTGGTTCGAAATGTTGTCTGAAGTATTTGAAATGTTGCGTATGTGCTGTACAAATAAAAATCTGAATTTGTTGTCTCAAATGCTGTGAAAATGCTATCTGAAGTGTCTGACTGTTGTGTACATGTTGTCCTACTTGTGGTCTGAAAAGCTATCCGAATTGTTGTGAGTCCATACTTCCATTTGGGAATCCAGATTCCATTTGTGAGTCCAGATTCCAGAACAACGATTCAGATCACTTGTGAGTCCAGATTCCAGATTCCATATTTCCAAAATTATGTCTGAACAACAATTCAAAGCATGTTTGTAAGAAAGCTTATGCTCTGTCTGAACAACAATTCAAAGCATGTTTGTAAGAACTCTTTTGGTCATTATTTAACAGCAATGAATATTACTGAAGATTGTTGAACCATTATGAAACTGCAAAGGAAATGCATGTTTGTAAGAAAGCTTATGCTTTGTAACTATCAAGTTGTCAATAGATGGGTTTGGATTAGCAACTATCTACTCTATTGCCGGATACTTCAAAGTTGTAGCTTTATTTTCCTTATTTTCTATTAAAACACTATATGCACATATTAACCAGTCATCCTATCAATTATTTTAGCACCTGTTATTTTATTTGTCATTTTAATTTGTTTTTCATCCAAATTCTACCTGTTGATATTAGTATTTATGGTTGCTGGATCTACAAAATAGCTGAAGGAAATGTTATTGTTCCTTGGCAAATGCTAGAACCACAAATATTATACATGAATCTTCTGATCAATTCAGTAAAAACATTGACAAACTTTGATCCAACCTTTCCCTGTAGTTCTTCTCATGTAGATCTATAGCCTCCTAATGATGGTGCTTCTAGTTAGTGCCCGAAGTGGTGTCAATGCTGCATTGTAGAGGTTTGAAAATCGATGTCAGTGTAAGATCATCCGTTGTTCTTCAATCCTGATCTAGCTATATTTGGAAGGGAGCATCCACTGACCAAACTTCCATCTCTTGTACTAACCTTCAATTTTTCACCGACAAGTTCATATGATTGAAACTATTTTGGCATACTGATTCTTGATTGCACACATCAAGAAATTAGAAGGACAACTCGATCAAGAACATGAACAGGCTTGCAGAAGTATTCATTCAGAACTAATTCATTTGAGACAAATGAACAGAATTCAGACCTCATTGTTACATAATTCTGAATTGCAAAACATTCACAGATTTCAGACCTCATTCATCCATCATTTTTAATACAGAATTCAGAGATTCCATCCACACATGCACATTGAATATAAATGAGAAATAACAACATGCTCATTTTTAATACAGAATTCAGACCTCATTCATCCATTAGAAGAACAAAGTTTACAATTTCACACCTGAACCATTTTGCCCAGAACATAATGCATTTTCAATAATCAAATTCACTCATACATAATCAAGTTCACTCATACATTTTCAATATGAGAAGTTCACTCATACAGAAGTTCACTCCATGCTTCCATTCACTCATACACAATCAGATACATTTTCAATATGGGAAGTTCACTTATACAGAATCAAGTTCACTCAACATTTTCAATATGAGAAGTTCACTCCATGAGGTGCTGGAGTAGAATCTGCGGCGATGTGGCGGCGGCGCTAGGGCAAGGGTCTGCGCCAGTGAGCGGGTGGCATCGGGCCACGCTGGGAAAGGGTTGCGATGGGGTAGGGCGGACCGGCTGCTTGGCCAAGGCAAGGCCAGGTCGGGAACCAAGGCGCAAAAGAAGGCTTGTGCACATGATATCTTGACGAGACATGTCGCCTGGGCACCGGTGGAGGAGGTCTGGTACAGGCACCGGAGGGGGGCGCAAGGCAAGGGGCAGGCGGAGAGGCGGTGCACTACAGAGGTGTCATGCGGAGACTCGGACAGGGGAGGCCTTCGGGAGGGGAGGCACATGGCAGAACAGTGTCCCTCCAAACCCTAGCGCGACTTCGGGTGAGAGAGGAGACAATGAGGAGAGGACTCACAAGCAGTCTCTTGGTGCCAAGGAAGAAAGAAGATGAAGGCAAAGTCTTTGGGGTGTTCTCAGAAGCCGCCCATTTCGTCAAGGCCGTGTGGAGACCGCAAAACCTTAGTCGCCAGACTCGCCGCATCATTGTCGTTGATTTCGGAAGGAAGGGCTCAGATGACGTTTGTGCATATGTCCATAGACTACCCTATGTGCAGGAGATACGCCCCCGTTAATAGTGCACATCCTTCTCAGTTTTTTTTGGAAAAAAAAAGTACATCCTTTAGGTTGACCACTATGGAAAAAGAGATTCCTTGATTCAATTAAAGGAGGATTCAAAATGGTTCCAACAAACCAAAAGTAGATTTGGAAAGATAAATTAATCAACCATACTATGCAACATCAGAAATGCAATTTCTCCTTGTTTAAATTGTGAATTGTAGGAATCAACTGTCCAAAACTATTTTCCCTAAAAAAGTGTTCAAATCATGTGTTATCTCCAACGATTCTCCTCCACGTGGCATTGGTGTCACTTAAGTCATTTTGACATTAACATTAGCTAAAAATAATCACTGCATGTTTAATCTCTTTTTTCATTTAGGCATTGTCGAACATTTCTTTCCCAATGCCTTTGGTTGGTCCTTCAACTTACAAGTTATCCTTAAAAAAAGGAATAAGTCCATATTACACCGCTGAACTTTAACGAGAGTCCAAAAAACACTCTGAACTACAAAACCATTCAGTTTACACCCTTGAACTGCCAATACAAGATCAAGTTACCCCCTCGGGCCGAAACCATCCGTTTTATCGTCTACGTGGCATTACTAATTGGTGGAGGCCTACTGATCAGACACAAATGAGAGAGAGAGTGTCTTTCTCGTTGTTCTCTTCTCTCCCCATTGCCGCCCAAGGAGGAGATCGTCGCATCCGCAAGTCGCCGAAGGTAACCGACGCTGCCGGCGACGCCAATGTCTTCAATGGGCCGGTCAGTGGTGAGGAGCAACGACAATGGCGGTACGTAGGCGTAGTAGAATAATGAGGAAGGCACATACACACACTCTCTCTCTCATTTGTGTTCACCCAAGGCCTCCACCAATTAGTGATGCCACGAGGCGATAAACCGTGGTTTCGCCCGAGGGTAACTTGATCCAAGATAAGGCCGAGAGTGTAAACCTAACTGCTTTTGCGATTTATGGTGTTTTTTTGACTCTCGCCAAAGTTCAGAGGTGTAATATGAACTTATTCCTAAAAAAATCTTACAAGTTTTGTCCTTTAGATAATTATAACATTAAAACTAACTAAAAATATTGACTTGATAGTGGATTAAAGATACAAAAGTGAAGTGGATTATAGCATTAAAATTAGCTAAAACTATTGACTTGATAGTGGATTAAAGATACAAAATTGAAGTGGATCATTTAGCTGAATGATCAATACAGTAATTTAGGGTAATGCATGGGATGATGTACATGCCAACTTCATACTTTTATTTCACTATTGCATTAGCACACTTTTTTTAGTTAACTGGAGACATGGAATGACCTAAGGGACACAATTTACAAGTTTAGGAATCTACCAAGTTAATTAATTTCAAGTTTATGACATAGATAAGCGACACTTCGGTACAAGTATAGGGACTTTTGGTGCAATTTTCTCAAAAGTAAAATCAGGAACACACACCAGATGGGTTTATGGGCCATCAATTCCTAGATTTTTAGCATAATTCATTAGTCCTGTTAGTTATATTGAACCCTACTACATATATAGCATGCTTAAATCAGTATGGTCTTATTGTCCAATGTTCTGATCTATATTATGAATATATTTCCTTTATAAATTATGTATATATTGACCTTGGCTTCTTACTGACCATTTTTCTTAGTCTATGGAGACGGAAGCCATGATCGAATTAGCATGGAATGGTTATTTAGATAAGGTTAGAAGCATGCAACATGCTACTCTAGAAAAAGGTGGAAAATCCTAAAGATGGCTAGTAGGATGCCTGTGCGTTGCAACGAAACTCTAAACCTTACAGAAATAATATTTCCCTTTAATACATAAAGCGAATCAAACAATTAAAAGATGGTGATACGTAAAACATATATTGCTGCCTCCATAGAAGATCCTCTATAAAAGGTAAAAATAATACGTAAATCTTATGTGGTCATTTAGATTTAGGTTATTCACCCAAATATCATTTGCTATCGTTCATTGCCAGAATTGTCACACAACTAATATCTCCTTTTAACACATAAAATAAATCAAGCAATTAAAAGATGGTGATACGTACGAGCTTCACATTAGTACAACATGATAGAACAAGAACTTTATGTGACAATTCTGGCAATGAACGGTAGCAAACAATATTTAGGTGAACAATATTTGTGTGAAAATAAGGATGCTCAGATTCAATAGCATGGTCTGTTACAGCTTAACTGTTTTCACAGTACAGAAAGCAAGGGGATAGATCTGTTTGAGTTTCGCCAAAGATTGGGGTAAAAAGATATTTATGTGTTGATTGCTAACATATGGATTAGTGTACTAAAGTGAAAGCACATTAATCTAATGGTACATGTAGGGAAACAGAAAGGAACATGTGAATAAAAAAAGGAGGATCTGGCAAGATGATGTGCAATGGTTATTATAAGATGAAGCAACCAGTAGTTTAGAACGTTAGAGCGTTGGTATGGTTGTTACTCTACAGGCTACTATTTGGATCGCTCCTATACTGATCTTCTGGCTAGAGGGAGTTGATTTAAGTCACTTTAACTGGTTGTTAAAAATGTGAATTCTTGATAGAGAAACTGCTAAGCTTCCTTATAACAAAAAAGCACAATATTAGAATGACTATCACCTTCCAGAACTCAGCCAAACTTGAGTTGCTCCATCTCCATTGTAACGGTACCGGTAGAGGTAATCTGCTTCTTGTTTTTTTAGCTCTTGTTCTGTTAGTCCACCAATTCTATCATACATTAGACTATCAAGATCAACTTCTTTGTTCCGAGGATCCATTCTAACCTGCCAAGGAAAACTTGTATCGATGTTAATTACCATTCTGAAAGTATAACTGTAGAAGACAGGGGTATGGAGATTGGAAGCACGTGTTTTTCTCCAGTCAGTTTACTAAGGATTGTTGGGCTATTGTCAATTGCTTTTGGGGCTCATCTCTGGATACTTTCCAATTGTTACAGAAGGCTAAGGATGATGCATGACTACTTAATTTATTTATTTTTAGGAGTTGGTAACCATAGGCTGCCGGCATACTTTTAGTTAAAAAGAAATAAAATCATTTTTATAATATACCACCAAATAAGATTACATGGAGGAAATTGCTTTAGACTTGGATCAGTCAAAAGTGAGGTTTGTTGAGGATGTAACCTCCCACTGGTTGGGTTAACTTATTCTGTTTTTTGTTCTTTTGTAAATACCTTTGTACAATTGTTTTCCAAATATGTTTCAATAGGGTACTCCCCTACTATTTCCCTAATAAAAGGAGGATAAACAACCACAAAATTAGCTTCTTGGCTCCAATATTACCATGAAGGACTACACTCTCTATTATCTAGAATTTGCATGCAAGTACTAAAGGAATTAGAAGAATAAGCAACAACCTAATATGCTTACAAAAATGAACAATGCTAGATACAAGTCCCCGTACCTTATCAAAATTAACAACAAATATTGCAACAGGTACAAACCTACCCATCTCTTTTGCAGAATAAACAGGCTCCATGTCAAAGATAAATGAGTATAGCCTCTTGAATATAGGCTCTACCATAGTTGCTTCTACCTCAAAGAGAGGGAATTCCCTACCTTATTCACTCTGTGAGGGACAAAATAGTTAGTGCCATGACCTGTGCCAATTATGATTGGAACAGCAGTTAAACATCAATTTGTAGGAAAATAACATATGTCTGGTTACCTCTCTCGCAGTTTCCGCAGGAACCATCGCCTCCTTGAGTGACTTCTCAAGAGAAATCAACTCTGGTTGTCCAGCCTAATGAAGTATAATTTTCATACAAGCACTAGATGAAAATAAGGACAACATGATTGTGAAAAACTAAATTACATGACAATCTTAAATGAAGGCTTACCGCTATGGCATTATACATGATATGATGCTCAATATCAATTGGCTCTCCTGTCTCGAAACAAGAGGGCCTATGAAGCGGGAAGCTCATCTTTAGGAATTATTTAAGCTTGTGCCCATCCAACGGGTATCTGTACCCTCCATCACCATTGAAACCAATCAAAACAACATTAACCTCGAGGGGCACTTGAAATGGAACCTGCAAAATGCTCCAATATGTTACATAGATACTGGAAACCTTAAAAAGAAGCAACACGATACATGTTTTAGACGGAAAAGGGAACAGAGCAACAACGAATGATTACAGGAAGTAAATATATCTGTTTTGAATTAGCAATGAAATTATTGACTTAAATTCATTCACACAATTCTCAACCAATCTATATAGGCAACTAATAGAAGAAACATAATTTTACCTACTTGGCAAAGCTCCAGCCATCTGGCTGAATCTCCCAAACAGCCCCGTCGAAGCAGACGCCTTCCCAAATCTCACACATGGAGCCAACAGACCCACAAGCGCAATATCAACGGCCACCCTGACCAAAAGATCAGCAGCGTACAACTCAAACTCCACCCCAAAATCCTCCCCCCTCTTCCGCACCTCCGCAAATGTCGCGCAGCACGAATCAATCACAACCTGAATTGAACCCAAAACCCCAACCATTTTAACAACTGTAGGACTATAATTTAAACCCCTCCGACTCAGATCACACAAAACAGCAGACTAATCGCGCACACCTCAGTGCCAACTTTGAATAGGAACGACGGGTTAGAGAAGGCCCGGATTATTGCGCCGAGCGACCACGGTGCGGCCTGCGCAGATCAATAGGAATGAGAAAAAGGGCCACCTTTACACCTTTTCACATTAAATTCTGCAATTGGGATACCTACAGATCGAAGCACCGTAGCAACATGACTTCCCTGATGCCGGCGTCCTTGGCCGCCTCCATCATGTCGGCCGGAAGTGCGACGCCGCGGCGAAGTTGGGCAGCAGCCCGAACTTGGCCTCCTCGTAGTCGTCATCGCCACCGTCATCCTTGCCTCCATTCCCGCCGGAGTCGCCCCCGCAGTTCCTGGCATTCGTAACTGTTTTGGGAAATAGAGTACCAGCGAAAAGAATCAATCAAAAACAAGAAGAAAATGGAAACTTACCTGGGAGAGGTGGGAGATGAAGCGGTCGGCGGTGGCAGCGCATGAGACGTTGAGGGTGAGAAGGGGCCTGAGGCGCTCGTCGGGCGCCTTGATCTGGATCTAAGGACGGCGGCCGACAGAGATCCACAGTGTACGACGGCGTTGGGCGCGGGGTAGAGGGAGGACGGCGGTGTCAGGCGCGGGGAAGAGGGAGGCCGACGATGGAGACCGATGGCGTCAGGCGCGGGGAAGAGGGAGGACTGCAGCGTCGGCCGAGGGGAAGAGGCGGAGGCGGCGAGGCGAGAGAGAAGTGGGTTGGCAGGGAGGCGCTGTCGCGAGTGGGGTGGGAAATGGCGGTTTATTTTTGCCGTGTGTGCGCTCTCGGTGGGACGATGCATGGAGTAAACTCCGAATTATAGTAGGTAAGATGACGACAAGGGTAAGGCGAAGGTTGAGATTCGCCTCAAAAAGAAGGTAAGGGTTGATGATGAGGAAGAGAGGAAGGAAACCGTAAGTGATGTCCTGGAGGCTCGTTATGGAGATATCCCGTTATGCTTATTAAACTTGTGAGTAATGTTGTTTCGTGCCTTGGATAATGCATAACTTTATCTATCAATAAGCGTGTGACTTCTTCGTGGATATCTATAAATGTGTGAGGATGTCATTTTTAACCGCCTTTGGTCTTTTATCATTAGTTAGGAGCCTGTTTGGTTCTTAAGCTAGGGAAATTCTAGCCTTGCTTAGCAAGGAGAGGCAACATAACCAAGAGCTAGCACAAAATCCTTGCCCACCAAGAAGAGCCAAATTAGCTCCTCCAATGGCAAGCAACAATCGTGAGCTTTATTGTTTGAGTGTTGATTGTAAGCAATGTCACTCATGGCACTAGCAAGGCGTCACTACTTTCCATGTCCAATATTCTGATTTCAAATCTAACCATGGAGAGGCTATACGGAATTCAACGGCCTGGTAATATTTTTTTATTGCAATAAATCAACCACTAATCTCCTCAACTAGTTTTTGGCTTAATTAGCATTGTTTCGGCGTTGCACTAGCAAAACTAGCTCTCTCTGGAGCGAAAGTATAAAAATAGCACCATGGACACGTCGAGAGGCAACACGTACCCCTGTCACGCCCCCACTGTGTGGCACGTGTTGTCTGCCGGCGCGTCCGCGGTGACATTTTTTGCTACGTTCGCGTGTGACTATTTTTGCTATCCCGCCGCGAAACAGTGCCATTTAAGAAAAAACAGATAGATGGTGGGTGGAAGTTTATGCACGGGATCGATTCAGTGAATGTTCGAGGCCTTGGGTTCTTTTTGGAAGTCGCCTAGTCAACTAAGGATCGGTCTGAGAGCCGCTTTTTGCTAAGCTCCACTGTACTACCATAAGTTTGGAGTGGGACAGACCTGGCTAACTAATTTACAATGTTCCATCGTGGTTGTGTCATCCGGATGTGTGGGTGTCAGAATGACCTACTTTTTATTATCCCACATGGCGTAAGAGGGGGCTTCCGTTTGGCGCGAAACCTTACGACAACGAAACCTTAGCGGGCATGACCACTTTAGGATGGTGCATTGTAAGGCTTTAATCACTTAGTCGCACACCTACGGAAGTGTGCCAGACGGACATAAAAAGTTAATTATCTCTTGTAGGTAAAATTGTATAACGTCTGCAGAGTGTAAAACTATTCGAATAGCCATGTCCATGGCTATGGACATGCTGAGCAAAGCCACTAAAAGTTAGACTTTGGTTTTAATTTCAAAAGGTTTTATCAAATGATTTTGGATAGTTTATCCAATTGGAAAAATTGGACAGAAAGCCTTGGTGCAAGGGGGTTTGTCATTCACCAAAAGTGCATCTTGCACTAACTTGAAAATTTAAAATCAAAGAATTTTAGTTATAGAATAACTGTTTTGGAACTTAGTACAAATATTTGAAAAAGAAACATTGCTTTATGCAAATTCAACCCTATAAGCCTTCCTTTGATATATCCCTATATGTATTATAATCTGTTACTAGGTGTAACTTACGGAGTATATTTTTGTACTCATCCTTGCTTAATAAAATACTATTCAGAGGAGAAGAACTTCACTACTGGTGTGGATCTCGACGACTAAACCGCCGCTCCAATCAATTGCCTGTAGTAGATTAGCTGGGCTCTACTACTTCTTCTCCGTCTTCTGCTGTGTTCTTTATTGTTAGCTTGTAAGCCTTTTTTGTAATAAACTCTAATATATATATTAATAAAGTTGTGCGAATTATGGATGTTACCATATCTATTTACTGTGTACACTAGCTACTGTTACAGGGACCAGTGTAGAGTGCATAGAGGATTTGGGGGTGTTACTCTCGGGTATTACCATGCGAGAAATGAACAACACAAATGAGAGGTTGGTAGTTCGAACAGCGCCGCGGGGACCTCATCCAACCACCCCACTTGAGGTGGACAAGGTCAACATGACGAACGTGGAGGTGGCGACTAAGGGGATGGTTTATCTTTTTGAAATATGATGTGATGAATGTTCTGCTTACTATCATTGTGATTTGCCGAACAACTATGTGACGACAGTCACGTGGATGGTTTACCTTATTACTTTCTAGTTCTATTTCTTACTACGACCAATGTAACCACATAATTTTTTTGTCTTCTGTTTACCATTTACTTTTAAAAAATAAAAACATTTCAGGTCCTATCGCCATTTGAATTGGCGACAGGAGGTTGTCGCCAATTCAAATGATGACTTAAGTCTCTACCACCATTTGGAATGGCGGTAGAGACATTTCACACTATTCTCATAGCGACAGGGCTCATGTTGCCAATCCAAATGATGACATGTCCATTTCGTCATTTGGAATGGCAACATAAGCCTTTTTTGTAATTTAATTAAACAGACATTTATTTATGTAATTCTATTAAAAATATATTATGTTATAAAATTCTTAAAAATCCTATCACCATTCCTTTTAGACCTAGAGGGAAAACAACATCCCTGGTTTCATTTATTGAAATGAAAACATCGAAGTTTAGTGTCAACATAACATGAACTCAACAACTATGGGCCTGTTTGGAACTATAGGCCAAATGGGAGGCTTTTCGCACTGGCTTTTCCTGAAGCCGGAAGCCTCCCATAATGCGAGAAAGCTAGAAGCCGCCCATAATGCGAGAAAGCTAGAAGCCGCCCATAACGCGCGAAAGTCGCATCCCCCGTTCCAACTTTGCCCCAAGGTTGATGGGTAATTACCCACTTTTGCCACTCGATCGAAACACCCCTCCTGCTGTGCCCCCGGCCCGAACCCTAGCCTCCCCCGCATGCCCCTGTCCTCCTTCCTCCTTCTCCTCCCTCGACGCCAGCGCCCCGCCTTCATCCTCCTCTCCTCCTCCCGGGCTGCCGCATCCTCCTTCCTCCTCCTCCTCCCGCGTCGTCGCCCTATCGCGTCCTCCCCCCCCCGCGTCTACGCCACCCAGATCTAGATCTCCTCCTCCTCCTCTCACGTCGCTCCCTCTTCCTCCTCCTCCCATGCCGCGCCTTCCTCCCTCCCCCGACGCCCTCTTCCTCCTTCCTGCTCAACGCCTCCGCCCGCGGCCACCCTCCTTCACCTCCCTCCTCCTCTCCTGGATCTCGCGCCTCCTCCCGCTCGCGACGCCACTGGTGTTTGGCCCTTCCCACCTTCTCCTCCTGTGCCGCCACCCCGACCAGATCTGCGCTGGCCTCGACACCGGCCTCCTACCTCGACCCTGCCGCCGAACTCCTCTCCTGATGCTACCGGTGGCGGCCCAAACCCTATCATTGCCGCCTATGGTTTTTCCTTTTCATTGTAAATTAATTATTTTGTAATAATTGTTTATTGCAATAATTATTCATTTAATAATTGTTTTAATAATTATTTATGTAATAATTATTCATTGTAATAATTATTTATGTAATAATTGTTTATTGTAATAATTATCGTTAATTGTAGTTTATTGCGTTGATTGTCGTTAATTGCGGTAAATTGTGTTAATTATCGTTAAATGTGATCAATTGCGGTGATAATCTTTCATTGCAGTCAATTGCATTAATTATCGTTAATTACGGTAGTTGTCATTAATTACGGTATTTGTCGTTAATTGCGGTAGGTGTCGTCAATTGTGTTAATTGTCGTCAATTCAGTTAGTTGTCGTTAATTATCGTTAGTTGTCGTTAATTGCGTTAAATGGCATAAAACAAGCTATTACTGTCTTCAGGGGCATTTCGGACATTTCCCATCTTAGAAGCTACAGCCAGGCATCAGCCTACCCAAAAATCAAACAGCCAAATATCAAACCTCTTTAGCTCAACCGTTCAACCTTGCAACCCAGTCGGAAACCGCTTTTAAGAAAAGCTACAGTCGTGCCAAACAGGCCCTTTATATGGCCAAACACATAATATTAGTGTCCTAAGCTTGACCTAACATGTCTACAACCGACAAAACAGAGTACACACAGAGAGGAAGCTCAGCATAGATACGATTTTCATGCCATCTAGTTCACAAATAAAATGACACATCACATAATAAAATGACACATCAGCAATTGGAGACTAATATCTTGGGACATATCACGTGAACATGAGGTAATTCGTGCACATGTGGACACAGCAAATCCCGGCCCTTCATCGCGCAACGAATGGCCGTTGGCACTGCGTCGCCAATTTTGCGTCCTCTCCCCCGCGGCCCCGCTCGAGCACGCGCAAAATTGCCCTTTCCCCCGGCGCGGTGCCCGAATGAGCTTGCCCAATGCTCGAGTGAGCTTGCCCAGCGCCATTTTTCAGATGCCGAGCGCCGCTAGGGTTTGCAAACTGCGCCGCCGCCGCCACCCCGCGCCGCCGACTTCACATTTGACGTGAGTGAGTTGCCACCGCCTCTTCGTCGATTCTTTGTTGTGCCCCATTGCCGCCCCTCTGTCACATGGTGCCTCTTCGCCACGCAAGATCGCATTCGCGCGCCTGCCACCGCCCTCTATCGCTGGCCACTGCGTCGCGGCGCTTTGCATTCCCGAGTCGCCCCGAGTCGTAGCCTCGGCTCGAGCAGCGCCTAACGTCAAGCAACAGATTCGCCTTCTTCTGAAGTCGCCACTAGCAGCGGGCTACATCGGCTCGCACCCATGTAAGAAAAATGTCAGATATTAACTGATGTCTGAGAGATGAACAATTGATATGAACTATTATCTGATTGTGGATTGTTCATCTTCGTTTTGATGTCCAGTAGCCTCGAGCCGCCACCCCTGCGTCGCACCGCTGCATTCGGCCCTCCTCCCAAGTCGCCCATGGTAGTGCTACACTGGCCTGTGCCCCATGTAAGAAAAATGTCTGATATTAACTGATGTCTAAGAGATGAACAATTGATATGAACTGTTATCTGATTGTGGATTGTTCATCTTCGTTTTGATGTAAGATGTGAGCAGCTCGGTGTGGCCACTAGCTTTGCCTAGTCCTGAACCCGAAATGGCCGATGCACACTCTCTCATTGCAATATTAGATTGTAAAACCCCTCAGAAGGTTGCTAGCATCCCATTCTGTGTGAGTGTGCGCGTAATTTTTTATTTGCATGATTAATATCGTTCTAGGGCTAAATCGTTGTTACCGCTGCAGGGATCGTCATCCACACCGGTAGTTACTGTCTCTTTGACACCTGCCAAGGGGATGATTTTTGAAGATGAGGACGCAGCTTTGGAGTTTTACAAAGCATATGCGCATGTTGTGGGCTTCTCCGTTCGTATTGGACAGTGGACGACTACGAATGGGGTGTTGCAATGGAGATGGTACTATTGTGCCAGACGTGAGTGGAAGGAAGAAAGAGGTAAGGACAAGGTGGATGTCAAAGTGAAGAGGACATATGAGTCTAAATTGAGTAGGTGTGGTTGTGAGGCCATGTTTGGTATCAAACGGACTAAGGACAATAAGTTCATATTAGAGACATTTATAGAAGTCTATAACCATAGTTTTGTCTTACCTAATAAGCAGCACTTGATACGTTCTAATAGACAAGTAACTGAGAAGACTAAGACTACACTGTTCGCATGCCATCAGGCTAGCATTGGTACTTCCGGGGCATTTAGATATCTCCATGTTAGCGAGGGTGGATTTCAGAATGTAGGATGCACAAGGAGGGACTTGCAAAATTATCATCGTACTTTGAAAGAGAGTATAAAGTCCTCAGATGCTCAGATGTTCCTTGATAATCTAGCTAGAAAGAACGAGAATAATGCTGCATTTTATTTTGACTATATTATTGATGACCAGGGTAGGCTGGTGCATGTGTTTTGGGCGGATGCAACTTGTAGGAAGAATTATGTTCATTTTGGCGAGTTGCTCTCATTCGACACAACATATAATACAAAGCAACATGACATGATATTTGCACCATTCATGTGAGTGAATAACCATGGGGGATGTGTTCCATTTGGGGCTGCATTGTTGCTCAATCAGACAATTAAAACTTTCAAATAGTTGTTCCGTACTTTCTTAAGATGTATGGGAGGTGTTGCCCCTAGACTTATAATAACTGACGAAGATGCAGCCATGAAGAAGGCTATTGAGCATGTATTCCCAATTAGCACGCATAGGTTATGCATGTGGCACATACTGAACAAACTTCCAACTAAGATAAGGCTAGATTTGAGGGATAACCAATTGTTTTATAGTCGTGTTAATTCATGTGTGTATCCCTCAGAAACTCCAGAAGAATTTGAGTCAAAGTGGGCAGCAATTATTTCTGAGTTCGGTTTGGAAGATAATGAGTGGCTCGCTAGTCGGTACAATATTCGGGCATCTTGGGTACCAGCCTACTTTATGGATGTACCATTGGCAGGAATTCTTAGAACAACTTCAAGGTCGAAAAGCGCCAATTCATTTTTCAATCGTTTTATTGGTTACAAACATGCTTTGGTCGAGTTCTGGATCCAGTTCGACACTGCAGTGGATGAACAAAGGCAAAAGGAGCTAAGAGAAGACCATGCCACCTTCCACACTAAGCCTCAGTTGAAGACACCATGGGGAATAGAACTGCATGGCAGTGAAGTGTTCACACATATGGTGTTCACTAAATTTCAGAAGGAGGTTATTGCGGCCAGGGACAAGTGTGTTGTCGAGAGCACGGCGCAAGTATGTGACCTTAAAGTAACAGCGGCCAATGAGGATGACAAGAAGGTAAGAAAAGTCACATATGACACTAACACTATGATTGCCCAGCGCTCTTGTATGTTGTTTGGCACTCATGGAATTCCTTGCCATCACATTATCCTCGTATTACGAGGTGCATTGCTGAATGAGCTTCCAAGTCATTATGTTTTGAAAAGGTGGACTGCAAATTGCAAGAGGGAGGTTGTGTTCGATGAGAATGGCAATGTTCTTGAGGAAAAACCAAAAGATCCTACGAAGGAAGGAATTAAAAAGTTGGCTTCGAATATGCGCAAGGACTTAGAAGAATTGATACATCGAGCTACACCTTCACTACCTTACATGCAGAATGCAAGAGGGAAATTTAAACAGTTTATGTAGGACATAAACTAGGAAATTCCTGCCCGACCACAGAGTAGAGTAGAGGAGTGTCGGTGTTTTAGAACCGAACTTACGTAAAGATTGTTTGATTCGGAGGGTCTCCTAGAATAGAATCATGCAGAGAGATTGACACGGGAATTTTTATACAAGTTCGGGCCTTCTCCGGAGAGAATAACAACCCTACTCCTGTGTGTGTATGGTATTGAGTGTATACTGAACAATCAGGGGAAAAACTAAGACTATTACAGATAGTGCTTGTATTCCTGATGGCTCGATCCTCCTCTCCCTTTCTCTAGTTGCCGCCTTTTATAGTACGTGAAGGAGCGGCAGTTACTCCAGGTAAAGCGGCGCCTCATCACCTCTCAGTGCAGGCGATATTGGTAGTAATTACTAGTGTATTAATTCCTCCACGTCGCTCAACAGCTATATACCAGAGATAATGGGGTATTACGTGCCATTATTCTATAGAATAACAGTGTATGATGACTGTTTGAATCCCTTAATCAATAAGACCCACTTGTCTGCGGGTTCATTTGATTATAAGGTGGTCGTGGTGACCTAGTCGAGAGGAATCTACGATTATGAGGTAGTCGAGCAAGACTTACGACTATGGGATAGTCGTAGCATAACTTACGACTATGGGGGTGGTCGAGAAGAACTTACGACCATCCATTTGGTTCTTCCTTCATAACATTAAGGGTACACTCGGGGTTCACATGACGTCATATTTACCTATAATAAAAATTATAGATAAAAGGTAAAATGAGGATTATTATATCCTCGCCATCTAGCCCCTGACTTCAAGTGAAAGCAACTTACTTGGTAAAGGGTTCTAGATGGTCTTACGATCATGAGAGGATCGAGAAAATAATCGAAGGAAAAACTCTTCGATTGTATACTACTTTGACCGTAAATGTGCTTGGTCAAGAAAATTGCTTACGACTATCAAGTGGTCGTAAAAGCATTTCTACGATCACAAGGTGGTCGAGTATAGTGATCGGAAGAAGGAACTTTCCGATTATCATCTCCTTTGGTTGAAAAGATCTAACCAAGGAACTAATTTCGCTTGAGATGTAAACGCAAACCTGAATCTCTCGAAGCGAACACACTGGGAATCTCAAACGACGCTTTAGCCTGTTGTTGAAGCGGTTCGAGACGGTGGCGACCCTTTGAATGTCACGCCCCGGCTCAAGGTACTGTGATTATATATACTCACCGGAGGGTAAAACATAAGATCTTACTTTTCCCCAAATTGCTCTCTTTGTTCTTCAAGCTCTTGCCTTTCTCCGCCGAAGTCGTTCTTGCCTTCTCCATTGCCACTCCAATTGTGCCCTCTTTTTCGACCCAAAATTTCTGCTTCCGAGAGAGATGGCAAGGAAAGTTTCGATTGGGAAGAGTCGGAGATGGATGCGCGAAGATTCAAGCCCTAGTTGTCGCGGAAGATTCAGAGAAGACTCTTGTGAAATGGCTTAGGCATTTGGGCAGCATTGGCCGTCAGGGGAGAATGGGCAAATTCCCGTCTTCCAGGCTTATTGTGAGTGTGGCCTTCGACTGCCTGCTCACCCCTTTCTCACCGTTGTGCTCGAGCA
Organism: Phyllostachys edulis; assembly: GCA_036346405.1. NCBI lineage: Eukaryota > Viridiplantae > Streptophyta > Magnoliopsida > Poales > Poaceae > Phyllostachys > Phyllostachys edulis. Next base: position 29,828,694 of record CM070568.1, on the reverse strand, counting down.
TTTTGGGGTGGAGTTAGTGAACCTTGGTCCTAACTTTATCACCATCGAAGCGCCAGATATATATCTGCGAGGCGTGCACGGGAATTCCGGCGGACCTTGAGCTTTTCCAATATTTCTATGGAATGTCTCGGCAAGCCGGGATTGCTGGAAGTTGTGGTATAAAACTCCACGACGGAAGTCGAGGAGTATATTCAGAGTTTCACCGGTCTTCGTGGCCGGGATGGAGGAAGAGGTGGTTTTACTAGAAAGTCACCTCAGAAGACAGCCTCTCTTTCGTGGGAAAGGCTGCTGAAAAGCAATCTTCATGGGATTCGACTCCTGAAGATATCAGCCGGATTGCCCCTTATGTTCAAGCTATCAAGGACTTGAAGAAGGAAGGGCTGACCGGATGGCATGTGGTGAAAGATTTCATCACACGCCGAATTAGTCCTTTGAAGAAACGAGCATCCCCTATGTGGAGATACTCGGGGCTAACAGACCCAACCAGGGACTACAACGAGGGTAAGTGAATTTTCGACTTAGCTCTCAGTTTGGTCTTTCTGCAAAGTTGTTTAAAAGATGCCTTTATCTGTTTGAACAGATCTTTCACCAAGCGGAGATTGACGTTAGAGTCAAACTCGTTTGTGAGAAGTCTCCGCCACTTAGTGTGGCGGTTCCTAAAATCCTTCAAGGTCGATCCGCAGAGGAAAGGATGGTTCGCCTAAAGGTAACCAAGAGTTGATTTTATCTTTAAGACTTTATAGTCGTAGAAAGAACTTACGACTAGAGAAATATTGTAGAAAAAACTTACAACTTAGTCGTGACCGTAGGAAATCTTACTATCGAGGAAAGGCAGAGAAAAACTTACGACTTGATATCTTGGTCGAGAAAATCTTCGACCGTTAGTAATTCTTCTCTTCTGTTTTGCTTTACGTAAAGTAGGCATGGAAAATCGTCGGGATGATGAAGAAGGCATCTTGATAACCATCGGTGCGGGGTTGACAAAGGACAAAGGCTCAGCTCCTTCGTCCAAGAGACGTCGACTTTTAAGGGGTGACGACAAAGGAGGGGCGAGCTCGAGTTCTAGTCCTTCGACCAGATCCTCTGCAAAGCTTGTGGCAGACATAGCCGCAACTGAAGCCGAGGCTAAAATAGCCGAAGTGTAGGAGGTCGAAGTAGCTGAACCTCTAAAGCGCAAACCTCGCAAGGCCAAGGTACCCTTCTATTATGACAAAAAATCTTTCGCAGTTTCTGCCACTCCTGGTTTTATTAAGCACTTGGAAAAGGAGAAGTGGAAGGATTTTATGTCTTTTGTGAAGGATAATATCGCTCGAAGAGAGCCTATGGTTGATGACAATCTTTGCTCTTGGAGTGGTCGAGACTGATCTCGGCCATCCAGAAAGTCAGGAGACCAGAGAGATGGTCCCTGTTCAAAATCCACGACCAGACGTGGTCGTGGCTAAGCCCATTCTTCAACTCGAACTTCGACCAGAAGTGGTCGTAGAGAAGAAGAAATCTTCCGTTGGGAAAGTGACTCCCAAATTCCTGTTTAGGTCCAAGGTGCAGAGGTATGTGAAATATACTAAAGTGTAAAACGAATTTACCTTTTTCCTTTTCACAACCTGAATTGCTTTCCTTTTGCTGTTTTTAGCCCGACTCCTTCAGCCCCCGAGAATGCTTCCGTTGAGAAGCCTATTGCTACCTCTCCATTTCTTTGGAGAGACAACAAGGAAGTGGTCGAGGATCATCCTACCGGTGGTAGAGGAAGTCGTGGCGCTGAAGTGGTTACGACAACCAATGAGGTACTGTTGTACCCGAAGAAGTAGCGGCTACAACCTCTGAAGTAGCAAGCGGTGACCACAGAGATGGTCGTGGAGACTCCAAGAAGAAATGCGACCCCGAGATGGTCGTGAAAGCTCCACAACGGCTGCGACTCTCGAGGCGGTCGCCACGACCCCGAGATGGTCGTGGATAGAACAGAGGCATTGCGCAAGCCTCTGGTCAAGATGGTGGCGATTCGCCCACCGTCTTGGGAAAGGAGATCGTTCTTGACGTTCCTCCGTACTCCAAAGAGAAATTCTGTAATCAAGAAGAAGAAGAGTATTTCAACCTCACCGACTTCTTTGGGCTCGCTTCCATCGTAGGGTCTTCGCTTTCGGATCTCGCGATCGAGTCCCCATCCCAACGATATTCCCAATAGAGGGATACCTTTGATAATGAGCGTCTTGAGAAGGTTTGGTGGGACCAAGTCACGAGGGTAGACAAGCTGAAGATCCCGGAGCTGGTTTACTCGATGTTTGCTCGATCAACCATGAATGTAAGTACTTAATCGTACTTATATATACTTAATCGTACTTATATATACAGGTATAATCTTCTCTTGTTTCTCACTGTCTTTTCGTCTTGCGTAAAGCCATAGAGCAAATTCTTTGTTTCGGTGAATATCATCGACAACTTCTAAGAGTGACGACAGAAAGAGGAACTCGCAAACAGCAGAGAGGTGGTAAGTCCTTTGCTATTCATAGTCACCTTGGATTTGACTACTTATATAGTGCTTACGGATTTGTCAAGGAAAAACTCACGACTAGGTAATGGTCGTAAAAGACTTATGACCAAATGGCTTTGTCGTAGAAGAACTTACGACTAGGTCAATGGTTGTAGAAGAACTTACAATAGATTGACCCATGCTCATGTCCTTTGTTATCCTTTGCGGGTTAAACAAAGGTGGCCTAAGATCTTAGCCGACTAAGCTCGATTATGAAAAAGAGGAGTCGAAAAAGTTTAGGAAGAGGTATTAGATGTAATGACCCAAAGTTTACATTACCAATTTAAATTAACTAAAAGTTATCAATTTATTGGATTTTACGAAATTTGAAAGATTTTGATTGATTTATTTGAATTTCTAAAGTTTTAAAAGTCAAAAGTAAAATTTATTAAAGTTTTTGAAGTTTTATTTGAGTCAAAGTTGAAAAATAAAAAATTAATTAATTTCGGAATTTTCTCGAGATTTTAAAAGCTTTCCTTAATTATTTTAAAGCCAAAATAAATTATGTGCAAAAACTATTACCATTTAAGTTGGAATTATTTTTATTAAGTTCAAAATAATTATAGGAATTTTTGAGAATTTTTCTAGAATTTTTGGACTCTATTTGTTATTTCCTAAAATTGTATTTATTTATTAATTAAATCTGAATTAATTTCGAAAATAAAAAAATTAATTTTTTTTTTTTACGTGGGCAGCCACTTCCCATTGGGTCACCCTCCTCACATTGCTCTAAGCCTAGCACACTCCCATTCAAGTTCTCAAGGCATACACAGCCAACCAACCATTTTGGTTTCAAATCAATATGATATTCCTTTATTTCTTTTATTCCTCTCTTTCTCTCTCCTAATCACCTTCTTCCTCACGAGAGTTTTTCTTCTCTGTTGGCTTTCTTCCCAAGTGGACAGCAACAATGGCCGTCGCCTTCCCCCAACCGACCTCACCTCTCGGCGCATGCTACCACACCTCCACCACCTTTCCCCCTTGCTTCCTCTCCTCCCATGGCAGCCATTAAAACCGAGCCGGTTGAGCTTCGAGCCTCCATTAATGGCTGCCACCACTTCTTTCTCCTCTTTCTTCCCACTCAATGCGTTAAATTGGAATTCGTTTTTAAAAAAGCGTATTAACATCACCCACGTCGCGGCACCATCAATTGCACGATTCATCCACTACATACAATCAATTTAATGGTTTTGTTTAGTTCTTCCATTTCCAATCTGAAACCGACGTCAGTAGCTCTTAGCATTCCCAGCGATTGGCTTCCTCCGCCCCTATATAAGGGAGAACGAGGTGCCCTCCTCTCACTCAACCCACCTCAAAATCTCTCCTCCCTCTCCCAATGGTTTGGCGAATTTGGAGGTTGAAGTTCGAGGGTGAACGTCGTTCATCGGTCAATTCGTCCTCTACGGTGAAGCCCGGCACCATCGACCACACCGCTAGCCGCCTCATGACGTTCGCGCCGTGCTCCCTCACCTTCGCCGGAGCATCGTCGGAGCACCGTCGCCACCGTGAGCCCAAGCCGCGTCGACGTCGTCGTCCTCGGCTCCGACCATCCGTGCACATTCCTCCACAACCGAGGTGAGCACCGGCATCCCCGTCGTCCCCTCTCTCCATTCCACCCCTCGCCGGCCGTCGGAATGCCGCCATTCGCCGGCAATGTCGCCATCTAAATCATAAACCGAAGCTTTTTCCTTTGCGAATTGCGTCGCCGTCGAGCTAGCGCCGGCCACATCGTCTCCACCCATGGCTTCGCATCGTCGTGCTCTACGTGATGCTTCCCTCCCCTCACTGACATCGTCGCCGGAGCTCCATGGCCGCCACCACTTTTTTTTTCTCCTTGCGCCATGCTCTGTTTGCTGTTCGTGCAAAGAAGATGAACAGTATCCATTTATTAGTCACGTGTTACCTTTTGTACTTGTCCATTTTAATCTTTCAAAAATTCGTTCTCTCACATACGAAGTCCAAATCCGTTGATTCCTTCACCTAAATTCATCTAAATTCATCTACTATTCCCAGTATTTATTTCATAATTTTTAGATTTTATTTAATTTCCGTTAATTATTTAGTCCATTTTGCGCGTCGTTGCCACCGTCGGCCAACCGTGCGCATTCCACTCCAACCGAGTTGAGCGTTCCGTGCCGCGGTTCCCTCTTCAAATCGCCGCAAACCTCATCCGCTAACTCCTCTCCGTTTGCCATAGCGCCGTCATCCTTGCCGTCCGCGAAGGATTTCTCCGTCGGATGCGCCGCCATCAAAGATCCTCTTGCCGAGCCGTCAACACCGTTGAGTTCGCCTCAACGCGTTCAACATCGTACTTCCTCGCCATAGCCCTAAAACTCCTTCTTTATTCTCAGTTATCCGAAACCATAATGTCCGATGAATAGTACAATTTTCGGAATTTTATTATTTCATGTAACATTCAACCTTCCGGAATTTCGTTCTCCCTCATACGAACTCCGATTCCGTCGATTCAACTTCCTAAATTCATAAAAAGTCGATACCTTCCTAGCAGTATTTATGTTATAATTTTTGGATTTTATTTGGATTTTATTTGAATATTATTTGAATTCGGATCGTTTACGCGTATAGATTTCGACGACTTCGGACGACCGGATTTCAACGCCATTTGAGAATAATCCATTAAGCAAGGCAAGTTACATTCTTGATCATATTTGCACCCATTATTTAAATTATTTAATTTCTGTTTTAAATTATTATTGCATGCTTATTTATATTCAGTAATTTAAATTCCTGTTTTAAGCTTTATAGTTATTCCCAATGCCTTTGTATGTCCAATTATTGTCAAGAGAGGTGGTATGGAGAATATATCGAATACAATGTATTTTGGAGTTAGAATTTGATGGGTTTGGATAATAAAAGGAGATTGTACATGGATGTGTGAAGTTAGAGAAAGATTGTTAATAGATAACACATGTTGAATTCTGTAATTAGGTGATTATTGGTATTGGATTACGGAAATAGATTGTTATTAATGATCGGATTGTGGTATTATTAGAGTTATATGATTGTTGGATATTAGATGTCAATCATAGACATAGATTATTATTGGATTATTGAATTGAATGATGTTGGATTATTAGAAATACATGATTATTATGGTTGGATTATAGAAATAAATAATTATTAGATATCGGATTTTAGAGATAGATTGTTGTTGTTGTTGGATTAATAAAGAATGGATGATAGATAGATACTATAGTCAAATCTTGAATTGTTGATATTGGATTCTAGAAATAGATTGTCATTGGATATCGATTATCTAAAAATTTGATTATAGGATTACATAGTCATTGGATTGATAGATATCGGATTATAAAATTTGAGTATAGTTAAATATTTGGATCAATTGAAGTTGGATCATAGAAATAGACTTATACGGTGTAGATTGGACTAATGAATTTTGGATTTTTGAAGATTGGATTATTACAATCTTGATGGTTTACATCTTGATCTCGTTCTTGACAAGTCTTGGACATTTAACCCTCACCTAGATAAAATCTAGTTGATACAATAGTATGAACTAGAACATTTTGAGAAAGATTATGCTTAGCAATGCTTAGACCCAAAAATGTTTGATTTGGGAAACTTTCACCAAAAATCAAATATTGTTTAGAATCTATGGCATTGGTTTGTCATGGAAGTTTTGTTGTAAATGAATTTGAGAAAAATAAAATAAAATTTTGGTTTGTACTTGGCGAAATGGTTGATTGGATGGTGCATGTTAATGCAGGATCGAAGTCATTTCCATGATCAAGGCCGTGGGTTATTTGGAAAGTCGCCCAAGTCGATTGAGGACCGGTCTCTGGCGTATTTTTGCTATGCCTATAATGGGCTATGCCATATCGTGCAACCACATGTCCTGAGTATGGGTAGGGGACCTGGCTGACTAATTTGCAAAGTGCCATCGTGGTCAATCCCGCAAGGCCAAGGTACCCTTCTATTATGACAAAAAATCTTCTATTATGACAAGGCCAAGGTACCCTTCTATTATGACAAAAAATCTTTCGCAGTTTCTGCCACTCCTGGTTTTATTAAGCACTTGGAAAAGGAGAAGTGGAAGGATTTTATGTCTTTTGTGAAGGATAATATCGCTCCAGTAGAGCCTATGGCTGATGACAATGCTGCTCTTGGAGTGGTCGAGACTGATCTCGGCCATCGAGAAAGTCGAGACCAGAGAGATGGTCCTTGTTCAAAATCCACGACTCAGGCGTGGTGGTGGCTAAGCCCATTCTTCAACTCGAACCCGACCCGAAGTGGTCGAGAGAAGAAGAAATCTTCCGTTGGGAAAGTGACTCCCAAATTCTGTTTAGGTCCAAGGTGCAGAGGTATGTGAAATATACTAAAGTGTAAGAACAGAATTTACCTTTTCCTTTTCACAACCTGAATTGCTTTCCTTTTCTTTGTTTTTAGCCCGACTCCTTGATTTCGAGAATGCTTCCGTTGAGAAGCCTATTGCTACCTCTCCATTCTTTGGAGAGACAACAAGGAAGTGGTCGAGGATCATCCTCGGCCAGTGGTAGAGGAAGTCGTGGCGCTGAAGTGGTTACGACAACCAATGAGGTACTGTTGTACCCGAGAAGGTAGCGGCTACAACCTCTCAAGTAGCGGCGGTGACCACGAGAGATGGTCGTGGAGACTCCGGAAGAAATGCGACCATCGAGATGGTCGTGAAAGCTCCGACAACCGCTGCGACTCTCGAGGCGGTCGCTTCGACCACCGAGATGGTCGTGGATAGAACAGAGGCAATTGCGAAGCCTCTGGTCAAGATGGTGGCGATTACGTCCCGTCGTGGGAAAGGAGATCGTTGCGAGCGTTCCTCCGGTACCAAAGAGAAACCGGGTTCTGTAATCGAGAAGAAGAAGAAGAGTATTTCAACCTGCGGCGACTTCTTTGGGCTGCTTCCATCGAGGGTCTTACGCTTTCGGATCTCGCGATCGAAGTCCCCATCCCAACGATATTCCCAATAGAGGGATACCTTTGATAATGAGCGTCTTGAGAAGGTTTGGTGGGACCAAGTCACGAGGGTAGACAAGTGAAGATCCGAGTCGGTTTACTCGATGTTTGCTCGATCAACCATGAATGTAAGTACTTAATCGTACTTATATATACTTAATCGTACTTATATATCTGGTATAATCTTCTCTTGTTTCTCACCGTCTTTTCATCTTGCGAGAAAGCCATAGAGCAAATTGTTTGTTGTCGGTGAATATCATCGACAACTTCTAGAGTATGACGACAGAAAGAGGAACTCAAAAAGCAGAGAGGTGGTAAGTCATCGCTATTCATAGTCACCTTGGATTTGACTACTTATATAGTGCTTACGGATTTGTCAAGGAAAAACTCACGACTAGGTAATGGTCGTAAAAGACTTATGACCCGATGGCTTTGTCGTAGAAGAACTTCGACTAGGTCAATGGTTGTAGAAGAACTTACAATAGATTGACCCATGCTCATGTCCTTTGTTATCCTTTGCGGGTTAAGCGGTGGCGCTAAGATCTTAGCCGACTCGCTCGATTATGAAAAAGAGGAGTCGAAAAAGTTTAGGAAGAGGTATTAGACCTCAGGAAAAAGCTTAAAGAAGCTAACTCTGCAACCATGAAGTCGCAGGAAAAATTAAGCGAGAAGTGTTGAACTTAAGGCTGCTTATATCTTTGATCTTTACCTAACTCTTGCTTCTTTTCGTAAAAAGAAGACGAGGCGAAAAAGCTCGAGAATGAAGTTAGAGAAAACTTGATTATTCACGAGCTTACTCGTATGTCCAAAAATAAAGATCAAAACCTTGAGGCGTTGGGAACTTCGAATATCAAGTAAGTAATTCTTTACCTGCAGTCCTTCTGAGTTATTTCCTTTTCTCACTTCCACTTCCTTTCTAGCAATGGGCGTTAAATTGAGAGAACTTGAGAATGAAATCGCGGATAAAGCCGTGATTTATAACTGCAAATCCTTATTGCAAAGAAGAATGTAGAGGATATTGTATCATGGGAGAAAAAGTATCTTTGAGACCGTTGCTTCCCATAATGAAGAGGTCAAGAAGTTGGATTCTCAACTAGTGGGTAAGAAATTCTTTTACCCGTGATTATTTTTGTTTTTTTTTCCTCTAGGAGTTTATTTTTGTTTGACCAATCTTATTTCTTGAGCAAGTGGTCGAAAACAAAAAGCTCATGAGCTTCGACTTGTACCCAACAGAGATGGAAGCAATGAAGATTAAACTTCAAGGAAACATCACGCTCTGAACAATGTGCTTGGTGAGCTACATAGTGAGGAAAGACTCCTCAAGATGATACAATAGCTGCTCACACAAGTACCATTTGGGATCAAGTCGGGATTTTGCAAGATCTGGTGACCACTCTGAAGGCCAACCAAGTGAATCGATAAAGGAGGCGGTCGAAGCTGCGATAAGTTATGCATTAGCAAAACTTAAAGCTCATGACCCCAACCTTAATGTGCAACCACTCGGCCGACTTCAAGCGCTCTGAAGCGAAGGAAGGCGTCGATGGAGGAGATGCAATCGGTTGGTAGGAAAGTTTCAGAGGAGATGCATTGGGCTCTCCCTCTTGAGTAGTCTGTAATGAACTTGTGAAAAACAGTCTTTTATTGATGTAATCCATCTTGTTCCTGCAAATCATCTTGTCGAGTAGTTAGTAACTCAAAAGATAATTAACTAATTTAAAGACTAAGAAATGAAGTCAAATGTGATGACTTTATCCTAGCCCCGACTATTTGCTTAGTTTGTGAAAACTAAGTAAATAGTTTTGTTCTCGCAAATCATCTTGTCGAGTAGTTAGTAACTCAAAAGATAATTAACGAAATAAAGACTAAGAATTGAAATCAAATTATCCTAGCCTCCGACTATTTCTTTGAGTTTGTTGAGACAAACTAAGTAAATAGTCTGAGAAAGGGTTTCAAAGCAGAGAGGTTTGTTTAACTTGTAGTTTTTGGGTCTTGATTGTCATGCACTGGTCGAAAGGGTGGTAACGAGTTGACACTAGGAAGTTCCTTCTAGTGGGCAGGACCACGTGCAGAGAGGAGAGGCTTCGACTAGGTAATGTTAACATCTCCGACTAGTTTAATCAAATCGAGAACGGCAACTTGAGTTAAGCAAACGTCTAGAGGACTTTAAAATATTTACTCGTCCTTCTCCGGTGGACTCGATAAGTCATCTCCGGTAGCAAGAGTAGGAAAGCGAACAAAGCTAGAAGCTCCTTCGATTAGGGGGACCACGTCTGCGAGAGAGAGGCTTCGACTAGATGTGTCTCTTCCTCCGACCAATTGAGATGAAGCGAGTACACCCAAGGCGTTTAAGCAAATCGAGAAAGTGCGCTCTTCTTAGAGTATTTTTCAAATTAACTGAAGAAATAAACTAAGGTGAAAAGAGTTGGCCTTCAAAAATATTTCGACTAAATAAAACCCGAGTTCTTTGTGTTGGCCATAAAAGCGAGTAACGAGTCGACACTAGGAAACTCCTTCTAGTGGGCGGGACCACATGCGAGAGAGGAGAGGCTTCGACTAGGTGATGTTATCGCCTTCCGACCGGTAAAGAAAGCGGGTGTTTAAAACATAGTCGAAAAATAATGAAAGCACTACTCAAAAGTAAGACAATAGAGATAGAAAAACACGATTCTTTATTGTCAGAATGGTTGGTTACACATAGAATTTGCGAATCGGGTCGATGTTCCAAGAATTCGAGAGAACTCGCCGTCTTCCATTGCCAATCGCATCGACCACGACGAGTAACCCGACCACGTGTAAGGACCTTCCCACTTGGGAGAAAGTTTGTTCGATTAGACTTGGATTGGCAAAGCCTCAATACCAAGTCACCTCTGACAAAGGTGCGAGGTTGAACCTTACGATCGTGAGTATCTTCGCAGGCTTGTTGGTAGATTGCCGAGCTAATTAGGGCTGGTTTCTCCTTTCTTCAAGTAGATTAATATCATCTGCTCAATTTGTTCTGGTTGGAGTCGTGAATGTTTCGACTCGTGTTGACCGTATCTTTAGTTAGGAGGAAGCATAGCTTCAAAGACCAAGACTAAAAAGAAAGGTGTTTCTCCAGAGTCTGATCGGTAGTTGTACGAATCGCCCATATCTGAGGGTAATTCTTGTACCCAAGCCCCGAGCGTTTGATGAGTGGTTGAAGACTCGAGTTTTAATTCCTCTCATTATTTGGCCGTTTGCACGTTCGACGCCCCATTACTCTGGGGATGGGCCGCGAAGCATAACATAACTTGGTACCCAACTCGTCATAAAATTCTTGAAATTTTGCACTCAAAATTGCTTACCATTATCTCGTAATTATTCGACTTGGTACTCCAAATCGAGTAATTACGCATCTCATCATAAACCGCTTTCTTTGCGCTGTTATTATCGATCCAAGTTAGGCTTCAATCCATTTTGTGAACGTATCAATAGCCACAAAAGGAACTCAAACCTCCCGGAGCTTTAGGAAGCGGTCCCGTGATATCAAGACCCAGGTTGCAAAAGGCCAAGATAGAGGTATTGTTTGTAATGCCCGAAATTTGGTTGGTGTATTTGCTCTGCTATGAAACCGCTTTGGACACACTTTTAACCAACTCTTTAGCATCGTATAGGGTCATACAAGAAAACCTTGTCGAAAAGCCTTGCCGACCAACGTTCTATAGGAAGCATGATTTCCACAAATGCCACCATGTATGTCGTGAAGGAGTGTTAATCCTTCGCTCTGCGGAATGCATCGCATGAGCACCCCTTGAGTACCTCGTTTATAGAGAACTCCTTCGACCAAAGTATACATTTTGGCTTTTCGGGATAAGCGATCTGCCTCGAGATCGTCTTCGGGTACAGAACCCTTCTGAAGATAATCATAGATGGGCGCCATCCATGTATCCTCGTATTTAGAGAGGCCGTCTCAATAGGAGGTGTCTCTGGCTCTTCGACCAGAGAAGGCTTCTGGAGTTGTTCCAAGAAGACTCCTTTTGGTACTTCAGATCTGGAAGAAGCTATTCGAGCAAGCCGGTCTCGCGAGAAATTATCCTTTCGAGGATGAATTGTGCCTCGAAACCTAAAAATGCTTTTCTAGCTTACGACTTCGATAAGTATCGAGACATTGTCGGGTTAGAAACCGGTACTTTTACCGACTTGATTCACGACTAGTTGAGAGTCTCCTCTCACGAGTAGTCGGCGAATCGAGAGCGCTTCATTGCTTTCAGATACCGACTAGCAAACCTTCAGATCGCCACATTATTAGTGGCCCGAAAGTTTAATTGTATGGCATACTTTAAGGTCTCTCGGTAGGAGATACCAGACCACCCGATTTCGAGCCACTTAAAGTAAGCGACCCGTCAAAGTACATCGTCCATTGATCGTGGGAATCAGATGGGGATCCTGAGCGAGTTCAGATTTGTCCATTCGGCGACAAAGTCCGCCAAGATTTGGGATTTAACATTGCGTTCGGGACACGAAATGGATGTCGAACTCCCCAAGTTCGACCGACCATTTTGCCATGCGCCCCATTGTTTCCCTATTCGGAGGATTGCTCCCAAGGAAACTCAGACAAGACTAGTTTGTGCGCTGAAAATAATGCCGCAGATTTCCTCGAAGACATGAGGAGGGCATCTGAAGCTTTTGGACCGAGGGTAACGCTCCTTAGGTTCGTGTAAACTTCACTTACGTAGTAAACCGGTCGTTGTACATTTTCACGTTCTACAACCGATCGCTGTTGATCGCTCGTGGCGTGGCGACTAGGTAAACCAAGCGTTTCTTTTGGCCTCGGAGAGACCGAATAGGAGCACTCGTAAGGTACCTCTTGACATCCTCAAAGGCGCGTTTGCCTCATTCGACCACTCAAAACTTTCGTGTCTCCTTAGAAGTTTAAAGAAAGGTAGTCCCTTTTCTCCCGTTGTGCGATGAAAGCGACTTAGAGCCGCCATGCACCCAAAGTGAGTTTTCGGACTTCTTTCCGTGTAGTTGGAGGCCCATTTGTAAAATGGCTTTTATCTTTTGGGATTCGCTTCAATTCCTCGTATAGATACTAGGAATCCAAGCAATTTCCCTGAAGAGATTCCAAACACACACTTCTCAGGATTAAGTTTTAAGCGATGTTTTCTGAGATTGTCGAATGTTTCTTGTAGGTCGGTAATATGATTAAGTTTCTTGATGCTTTTGACAACTAAGTCATCAACATAGGCTTCTAGATTTCGGCCTAATTGAGATGAAAAAGTTGCCTGCATCAAGCGTTGAAAAGAAGCGCCAAGCATTTTTAGACCAAATGGCATTTTGACATAGCAAAATATACCAAATGGTGTAATAAATGCGGTCTTTTCTTCATCGTCTAGACACATATTAACTGGTGATATCCGAATATGCATCTAAAAACTTAACATTTCACAACTGCAGAGAGTCAACCAACCGATCGTCTGAGGTAAAGGAAAATCGTCTTTTGGACAAGCTTTATTAAGATCGATAAAGTCTCGCTTTACGCCATTTGCCGTTTGACTTTCTAACCATTACGAGGTTAGCCAACCATTACGGATGGTTGACCTCTCTTATAAAGCCCGCTTTAAGTAGCTTATCAATTCGATTTAATAGCATCTCGTCGATCGGGGCAAATCTCCGCAATTTTTGTTTTACTGGGTACTTTGTTAGGGCCGTAAGGCTAGTTTATGCTCGATCACCTCCTGGGGACTCGGGCATGTCGGATGCTTGCCACGCGAATACATCTGCGTTAGCTCGGAGGAAGGTGATGAGGCGTCTTCCTATTTGGGGTCGGAAGTATCCCGATGAGCGATCTTCGAGGGCTCCCTGCGTGAGGAACCTCTTTGACTTTGTCGTTCGGCTTTGGTGCGACTTTTAGGCCCGACTTGCTAGTCGAAGGTGACTTTCTTCTCGAGTTGGTATTTGTCCTACCATCTCAAGGGATCGACGATCGCGGTATCGCCATCTTCTTGTCACAATGGATTGTAATTACTCCTTTGGGACTGGCATCTTAATACATTGATATCCATAATGAGTAGCCATTAGGAATTTTGCCAAAGTTGGTCGTCCGAGTATGGCGTTATATGTCAGATCGAAATCGACCACATCAAAGGAGATTTTCTCGTCACGAAATTACTTGGTGAACCAAATGTTAAAGGAAGAGAAACTTGACCAATTGGTTTGGCGAAGATCCCGGTACAATCCATGGAAAGAGTATCGTCTCGGTCTTACTTTGGTCTGGTACTTGCATGTCATCCGGGGCACTCGTAAATAAAATATTTAACGAGCTTCCACCATCAACCAAAACTCGATTGACCCGACAATTGTTGATGGTGGGTTCGACCACGATTAGTATCGACTGTCGAGTCGAAGGATCGGGCGATCACTCTTCTCGAAAGAAATGGTGACTTCCACCACTTCGTAATTTATTGACGAGAGGAGGATCTATGGAGTTTACCTCGCGTTCGTGACCTTGAGCTATCGCTTTGATTCATATGCCGATGATCCCCGTAGATGTGTTCAATGGTGTGTTGCGGATCTTGGGCAGCATCTCCTCTTCGCTCATCGAAGATTTATGACCACTTGTTTGACCTACACTTTCGAGGGTGGGAAGTGGTCCTTGTCGTTGTAGTAGTCTTCAAGCTTTCGTTGGAAGACCAGCGATTCTATGAAGGTCATGCCCTTCCTTTTTATGGAATGGACACCACCTAGGCTTATCATTTTTCCGATCGGTATGCTTACCTTTGCCTCTGTCGAGTGTGGCTGGATGTGCGTGGCTCTTTATCATTCATGACCAATACCTCCTTGGAACCATTGGGTTTTGACCCTTCATCTTATTCTTGGACTTTTTGCTTTCTTATCCTTCTTCTTACCAACTTCTTTGGCTCTCGAGATGGATTGTCTTCACGATCAATTGTGTTGTTCCACTCGACCGCCTTAGAGGCGATAGCATATCGATCGGCCATTTGAAGAGTTCGCGACAGTAGGAGGATTTAAAGCAATATCCTTTGTTATCCTTCTACTACGGACTCCTGGAAAGCCACGATGACAGATGAATCGAAACTTCCTAATTGAGTTTCTGAACTGGTCAAGCGCTTGATGGTAGCGCAATGTCTCGTTGTCGTTCTGTCTCATCGGTGCAAGTCGTCCTCCTTTCGATGCGATTGTATGTGCCTTGGAAATTTGCGAGAGAAGATCGCAGAGATGTTGCTAAGAATAGATCGACTCGAGTGGTTGGTTTAGTAACCACGATCGGCGAATCCTTCGAGCACGCTTGGAAGGTAATTTGCCATCACATGCTCTCCTCCTCCTGCCGCTCGAGCAATTTGTTAGTAAATTTGAAGGAATTCGATGGGATTTTGGGAACCATCAAACTTCTCCATGTTCCTTTGGTCGAAAGCGAGGTGGCGGTGAGCGGCTCGGAGATCGGCGAGAATGCCCGACATCCAAGAATGACTTCTTGACGCCTCCTTTGCGTAAAAGAAGGGTTGATATCATCGGTGGTCGTACTCGGCGATACCCGATGTGAGTTGACCCGCATTGTAATAGGTCTTGGTCCTACGAGGGAATACTCGTAGTTTATCTCCGCTGCAGATTTCCATGTCGGAGTGGTGAACGATCACCTTCCGAGGAGCTTGTTGATCATCGGTCATTTGAAGACATTTCTTGAGTAGGAGATCGACACGACTTTGTCATTATACCGATTTCTACGCGGTGATATGTTGGATTGATTGGTAGCAGAAGAAGTCGTATGGGTACGACTACTTGAATGATGTCGACGAGGAGCTTCGGCTTTTTCATTGTACTCAAGCCTTTGTGTGATCTCTTCAAACGAAGAGGTCATAGGCGTTCGGGCTAGCTCTTGAGTTGGATTCTCGAGCAAATCATTGATGTCTTTGGAGCTCTCGAGCTTCCTCGATTGATATTGAATACACCCGTGCAAATTTTTACGAGCTTCAATCTTCTTCCTTGAATTGCCTCAAGATTTTCCATGTTAGACTCTTGAGATTGCCTCAATGAAGCCGAGAATGTCGAGGATTTCCTGGCGTTCATGAAGGCGTTGGTCGTGTCCTTGATGGTGGTGTCTGGCCATTGCCACGAGGGGCGATGTGTGACCTTCGGAAGGGTCTCCATCTCGGTCTCTAGAAGAGTGATCTTGATCTCGAGGAAGGGCGAAGACCTCCGTTGATGATTCTCACTTGCGCTCGAGGCCTCTCCGCTTGAGGAGTCGTCGAGAGACACCATCTGGCGACTTGGAGTAATCCTCCAAGTAGGGAAGTCTGGGTTATAACTAGTCTCCGTCGGCAGTGTGACTCATGGAGAGATGGTCGAATTTGCGGGAAAAGCATGCTTGATCCCGCTCTCTGGCGTTATCCAAAGAGAGAGAATCACCAGATGGGTGAAGTCCTGGTGTGGCTTCTAGAGCTTGCCTCACCAAGTCGGACCGCCTTAGGGGAACTTG
Organism: Phyllostachys edulis; assembly: GCA_036346405.1. NCBI lineage: Eukaryota > Viridiplantae > Streptophyta > Magnoliopsida > Poales > Poaceae > Phyllostachys > Phyllostachys edulis. Next base: position 29,812,744 of record CM070568.1, on the reverse strand, counting down.
GACACTTCGAGGAAAAACTCTCGTTGTGTCGTGAGTCCACCTAGGTGTGGTCCTGGTCAGATTGACCCTTGTCCCTTGAGAGGGTAGATTCCTCTCTTGGACGTACTGTTGTGGGGGATAAGGATCTCTCCTCAACTCCACCGGCGACATTGTCTCCTGGATCTGTGGGAAGATCCCCGGAGGCAGCAATGCCATAGGATGAGTCATCACTCGGTTCAGAATCGAATCCGGCATCCATGTCGACGTCTGCGTGTCGCCAAGTCGAACCGGTTCTCCTCGTTCCATTCTCCGCCATGAGTGCATGAGATTTGGAAAACAGAGAGAATGTTTGACAAGAAATTACGGAAGATCCCCACGATGGCGCTAACCGCCGGTGTTTTAGAACCGAACTTACGTAAAGATTGTTTGATTCGGGGTCTCCTAGAATAGAATCATGCAGAGATTGACACGGAATTTTTATACTGTGTTCGGGCCTTCTCCGGAGAGAATAACAACCCTACTCTGTGTGTGTATGGTATTGAGTGTATCTTGAACAATCGGGGAAAAACTAAGACTATTACAGATAGTGCTTGTATTCCTGATGGCTCGATCCTCCTCTCCCTTTCTCTAGTTGCCGCCTTTTATAGTACGTGAAGGAGCGGCAGTTACTCCAGGTAAAGCGGCGCCTCATCACCTCTAGAATGAGCACATGTTGGTAGTAATTATCGTGTATTAATTCCTCCACGTCGCTCATGACTATATACCGTAGATAATGGGTATTACGTGCCATTATTACGTAGAATAACAAACGATATGATGATCGTTTGAATCCCTTAATCAATAAGACCCACTTGTGCGCAGGTTCATTTGATTATAAGGTGGTCGTGGTTGACCTAGTCGAGAGGAATCTCGACTATGAGGTAGTCGTAGCAAGACTTACGACTATGGGATAGTCGTAGCATAACTTACGACTATGGGGGTGGTCGAGAAGAACTTACGACCATCCATTTGGTTCTTCCTTCATAACATTAAGGGTACACTCGGGGTTCACATGACGTCATATTTACCTATAATAAAAATTATAGATAAAAGGTAAAATGAGGATTATTATATCCTCGTCAAGGAGGTTGAAGCATATCTTGGGTGTGACATCCCTCATGACATTGATATATTGCCGCCTATCGACAATCTCACTAGAGGCAAATGTAAGACGATTCGGCTTGGGGAGAGCAAACCGAAGAAGTTGAAGGGAAAGGTAGCTCGTATGTGCAGGACTTGCAATGAGATCAGCACCTATGACAGCCGCAACTGCCCTTTAAGGAAACAAGCAAAATAATGATGTAATGTAGCATTTTAGTTTATTTCACTTCACTCGTGGTTCCTCTTATTAAATACTAACTCAAAATTTGTGTTTGTTTTCTATGGGCAGGCAAACCAGATGACTGAATTCTGTAATGATGATTGTGTACTCCTGTTGAAATCTTGGAATTCCTTATTCTGTAATGATGACTGAGTACTCCTATTGAAATCTTGGATGTCTGAATTCTGTAATGAATTTTGTAATGAATGTTGTAATGAATTTTGTAATGATGACTGAGTTCTGATGTAATCGGATTTAAGCTGCTTCGAATTTTGAATTCTGAATTGTTGTCTCAATGTGGCCTGAATTTGCTGTCTTAATTGTGCTCTGAATTGTTGTCTGGATTGCTGTGTATATTTGTCTCAATACAATGCAGTGATGTCTTAATTGTGCTCTGAAAGGTAGTCTCAATGCTGCCCAAATGCTATCTGCATTGCTGCATATATGCTGTGAGTCCAGATTTCATACTTCCATTTGTCTCAATTCTTCATTTTGTTGTGAGTCAAGATACAATGTAGTCAAGTGGAATTCTGTAATGAAATGGAGTCTAGTTGAAATGCTTTTAGTTTTGAAATTCACTGAAGTGCACCCCATCCTGTGCATATGCTTTCTGTTATGAAATTTAGTTGTCTTATTGTTGTCTGAAATTTAGTTGTCTAGATGAATTGCAGTCTAGATGAAATGCAGTCCAAATTCCAGATTTCAGGCAAGGTGTTAGCAATGTTCACTACAGGTTTTATTTTTAGAAGTTCTTGAAATAGGTTGCACAGGTTCTTGAAATGCTTGTTTTGGGTCCTCCAGCTTCTGAGGCAAGTTCTTGAAGTGCTGAAGGAAAGAAAGGTAACACAGGCAGCGTCTCTTTCCTATTTCAGCTCCTAACTGAAATTATGTAAACTGTTCTAAACCTAGTTCTTGGAGGGTGAAAATGTTGGTTTCTTGCCAGTTCCAGATTGATAGGACTTATACTAACCCCCAAAGTTTAATCTGGCCAAAACTTAGTTGAAAATTGATTGGTTTCTAGTAAAAACTAGAAGAACCATTTTTTTCAAGTAATATTATGAAACAACATGTTTTAGTGAAAAAACAGTATCAGCCTGCAATGGTCTTAACATGGCATGGGCAAGTAGAATATGGGAAGACCACCTTGCTTTGGGTCCTCCAGGTTCTGGGAAGACCATCAAATTAGAGTTCTTTCTTTGATGACAGTCAGAGATGGCATGTTTTTTGGAGTTCAATCTCGAGTGCAAGCTGGGCTCAAAGCAATTACAAAATACCACTCCTGTACAAAATACATAATGCGTGCTTGTCAGTTCTTCATGGCTTTTCAAATGCATGCATGCTTTCTCTCATCTTGCCCTTCAACTTCAGAATTGTAGTCTCCATACCCCATATTTCATCACAAGAATTCCACTTGTGAGTCCAGATTTCATGTTTGTGAATCAAATGAGCATTGCACTTGTGAATCCATACACAATATTTCAGAATGTGCACAACATTTCAGAATTTCAGAAATCTCCCACTTGTTAGTCCAGATCCCATATTTCATCACAAGAATTCCACTTGTCAGTCCAGATTCCATGTTTGTGAATCAAGTGAACATTGCACTTGTGAATCCATACACAACATTTCCGAATTTCAGAATTCACATTTCAGATTTCAGAATTTCAGACAACATTTCATCCATACTTTACATAAGACTACATCTCACACATTACAGATTGCCAGGAGAGTGGCCAAACTACACCTTACATTACAGAAGACAAACTCAGTTACCAATCCTGCCAATACAAATTCCTACTAGCAAGTAAAAAAGTGCAACAACAAGCATTTTGAACTTTTCATCTGCAGTAGTAGATTTCCTGATTGACTTGTTGATCTGATCCAATGAGGTATTCATCACAGCTAGATGATCCAATACATGTTGGTCGACTTGGAACCTTCCCACTGCTCAACTTCACAATACAATCCTCCCTTCTCTCCTGTTCCACGAGAACCATCCCACTCAAATGCCTCATGTACTGGTCTCTCCACATGAAAGTGTCGCACCCGCCCGAATACATCTAGACCAAACAAAAGCAGCCAGTTTCATCATCACAATTCATCAAGTGCCACCGCCCGGCAATACAAAAAACAAAAAAAAAATCATGAGAAAAGGGAGTTTCTTACACCATCGTTTCTAGGGCATTTGTAGTACTCTCTTCCTCTATTCTTTGAACTCTCGGAGATGGCCCAGATCATCTTCACGTGGCACTCGGGGCATGGCATGAGAGGTAGGCCACCGCTAGGCGCCATCACTGTTGCGGAACACTCGGAGTACGTCTCCGCGCGATCCTTCTTCTTCTCCATGGCTCTCAAGGGCAGCGACGCTTCAGGTCGCCGATTTGGGGGAGTGGAGGGCCAAACCCTAGAATCGATTTGGGGGAGTGCAGGCCCAAACTCTAGAATCGATTTGGGGAGGGGAGCACTGGTGGGAACGAGAAGGAGTTGCACGGACCACAACAGGAGGCGGCGAGACTAGACGAGCGGAGGTGGCGAGCCTAGACTAGACGAGCAGAGGCGGCGAGCCTAGACGAGCCTTGAGCGATTTGGGGAGCGAGAGTAGAGTGGAAGGGAAAAGCATAAAATACCAACGATTACGGCTTTGAGGTGAGGCGTGGCGGGGTTAGGGGGACGCAAAAATCACCTTCGCTCAACACTCATGTCTTCAGCGCCGCCTGGCCGCCGATCCCGCGATGGAGGGCTGGGATTTGCTGTGTCCACATGTGCATGAATTACCTCATGTCCACTAGATACGTATGAGTCATGTATGCAACCCCACTCCACCAAATTCGTTCCAAAGAAGATGTCATCCTCATTTATAGTGCTATCATTAGCCGTCGATGATAAGACTCCGTGTACTACCATAACTTTTCTACTACTACTGTTTGATCAAAGAGGAGCTGCTACTTGCTTAACCAATTAGGTACTACTCATTGGTACTTGTTTGCTGCGTGGGAAATCAAGGACTGCTGTTGTCTCTTGATTGCTACTGGAGTTGACATCAAGCGTACGCTAGGAATTCAATATCAATTTCCTAATTGTTCTATTGCTGCTGAACTAGAGAAGAACAGAAGCTACTTTGCCTTCCTACATACACTCTATCTATTCGGCTGGGTCGGGTTTGGAGTTTGGTGCTGCCCAAGTGAGGAAGGATTGCTACTGTTTATTACTCGTGTCGTGAAAGATCGGGCCAACTCATGTACAAATTAGGAATTCCTATAATTTATGTCGTATCATTGTTACCTTGTCCAACTTTAAAATATCTCCTAACTAGGAACTTCACCTAAAACATCTTGTGCTTAAATAGTTGTTATCTTAACTTCATATCATAGCCCTTGCAATCTTTAGATTAGAAGCATACTAAGAAGTAGAGTATGGACTAATACTATCTGGTTAACATTGATGTTTAGGTTTTAACCCAAAATTTTCTACTTTATATATACCATTGTCTCTCTGCCTCTCTCCAATTTTAGTTCTAGATTTAAAATTTGGTACATATTCTACTTCAATTCGATCTTGTACACACTACTTTAAACGACATGCAGATTCTAAATTTGAACTTCTATCGAATTCTTAGGTTAGATTACACTACTTTAAACCAGAGGATCATTTAGTGGATGGGATTCCTTCTCTTTAATTTATTTTATTCAGTATGATGTTTTGAAGTATTTATTCTGAATTCAAAACTTCATACCTATTTGACTTCAATTCAAATGTGTACACACAAGATATAACCTTAGGATGGCATGTGGAGAATTGTATCCAACCCATATGTTGTAGTTTTTTTTTGTGATTAGAAGCAAGATGCGTGCGCACACACACCACCACGCACGCATAGCATACACACACGAATGTGCTCCATAAGCACACATGTAGAAATACAAAGGCTGAGATAACCTCACAAAGTTCTTACCGAGGCACACTTGCATGTGCATAAAGATGGGCACCAGGATTTGAACCTTAATAAGTGTAGTCGTACAACTATAACTCCACTGCCCCACCAAGATGTGGTTTCCAACCTCTATGCGTAGCTAATGTTGGAAATCTGGATAACATTTTAATTCCAAATTTTATTATGAGGCAAAGATCACAAATAACTAGTGATGCATAAATCGATCTAACAGCAGGCTATTCATTGCACTTCTAAATATACTAAATAAAATATTTATAATAGAAAAGTCTTGTCGTATGTAAGACCCGGGATTAACACTCCCAAATCCTCTGTGTATTTCGAACTAGTCCCATGATCAGTAGCTAGTCCACACAAAGAAACAAATATGGTAACAAAATCATATCACAACTTTATTAATAAATAACAACAAGAGTTGATTACAAAGGAGGCTTACAGCCAACAATAAAATAAACACACGCCGGAAGACGAAGATGTAGTAGAGTCAGGTTAATGCGCCACGGGCAATCAACTGGGGAAGCGCCTAGTCGCCGAGATCCACACCGTGGCAAAGTCCTTCTCCTCTCAAATTGTTTGCATTAAGCAAGAATGAGCACAACTACCGTGCTCGCAAGTTACACCGTCAAGTAATGTAATGACATGCATATATGGATATCTCAAAGGAAAGCTTAATATGGTTGAATTTGCATAAAAAAAGATTTTCTCGTAAATACTTGTACTAAGTTCCAAAGTAGTTATTCTATAACTAAAATTCATTTTATAAATCAATTTTATAGTCGATAACATTCACACATGAATGGTGAAGGATACCTCCTATCACAAGGCTTCTCGCCCAATTCCCATTTGCATAATCCATTTGATGAAGTCTTTTGAAACCAAAACCAAAATCTAACTTTTGAGCAGATTCACCAAAGATGTCCTTAACTGTGGACACGGCTATTCAATAGATTTACACTGCAGAGGTTGTACAACTTTACCCACAAGACACGACTTCTCTAGTTTGTCCCAAGATATATCTATGCCACCGCCACTACCTTAGGTAAGCAGCCTAGAGCACGTGCAAGGCCTTTACAATGCGCCCATCCCACCACAGTCCACCCCCGTAAGGTTTCAGCATCCCTCCTGGATAGAAATCCAGAGTTTGTAGGGGCCCCTCTTACGCCGATTGGGACTAACGAGGTCATAATACGACCAGCCATCCGAGATGGACCCACACAATCCGCGGGATCGACCGTGATGGCACTTTGCAAATTATTCAGCCAGGTCCCGACCCATACTTGGGACATGTGGTAGTACGATTGTGGCATAGCCCATTATAGGCATAGCATCATACACTCGAAGACCGGTCCTTAATCGACTTGGGCAACTTTCCAACAAACCCATGGGCTTCAACCCTAACCGAGATTGAGCCTGCATTGACATGCACCAACCAAGCAAACCATTTCGCCCAAGTACAAACCATTATTTTATTTTATTTTGTTTTCAAATCTTTTCCAAGAGTCCATGGTAAAACAATACCATAACTTAATTTTAAACAAGATTTGAATCGTTGGCTAAATTCCCCAAATGAAACATTTTGGTCTAAGCATGTCTTGGCATAACATTTTCAAATGATCCTAGTTCATACTAATGTATCAACCAGGTTTTGTCTATGGTGACAATGTATTTGATTCAATCATCAACTTTGGCCATACAAAGGAATTTAGGTGTATCTATGAATTTAAAAGCAGAATTTAAATTATCGAATATAAATAAGCATGCAATAATAATTTAAAAAATGAATATGAATAATTTTAAATAATGGGTGTAATATGATCAAGAATGTAACTTGCCTTGCTTAATGGATTATTCTCGACGATGTTGAAATCCGTCGTCCAAAGTCGTTTAAATCTATACGCGTAAACGATCCTAATTCAAATAATATTCAAATAAAATCCAAATAAAATCCAAAAATTATAACATAAATACTGCTAGGAAGGTATCGACTTTTTATGAATTTAGGAAGTTGAATCGGCGGAATCGGAGTTCGTATGAGGGAGAAACGAAATTCGGAAGGTTGAATGTTACATGAAATAATAAAATTCCGAAAATTGTACTATTCATCGGAAATTATGGTTTGGATGATTGGAAACAAAGAAAGAGTTTTAGGTCCAAGGCGAGGAAGTACGACGTTGAACGCGTTGAGGCAAACTCATCGGTGTAGACGCAAGTACCAGATGACCTTCGATGGCGGCTAGCTTTTTGGAGAAAACTATCACGGCGGTGTGGCGGACGACGGCGTTGCGGGCAAACGGAGAGGAGTTAGCGGATGAGGTTTATGCGATTTGAATAGGATAACGCGAATGCAACGCCGCCTCGGTTGGGGTGGAAAGCGCCACGGTTGGTATCGACGACAAGAACGACGCATAAAATGGACTAAATAATTAACGAAAATTAAATAAAATCTAAAATTATGAAATAAATACTGGGAAGAGTAGGTGAATTTAGATGAATTTAGGTGAAGGAATCAACGGATTTGGACTTTGTATGTGAGAGAACTAATTTTTGGAAGATTAAAATGGACAAGTGTAAAGAATGAAGTATTGACTAAAAGTGAACACTGTTCATTACCTTCAACCTACAAATGAATGACTTATTGGAAAAAGAAGAAATGACGCTATGTAGGAAGTGGTGCTCTGGCGAAAGGAGGAGAGCACTGGCGAGACCACGCCGAGGCGAAGCTAGTGGTGTGGTCGATGGTCGCCGGCTCCACCAGTAGAGAGCGCCAGAGGCAATGAAGGAGCTCGATCGCGACGAAGAAATGCCGATTCCGCGAGGTGAGAGCGAGAGAGAGGAGTGAGTGGTGGGAATGGGATGAGTGAGAGGAGGGCACCTCGTGCTCCCTTTTATAGGCGGAGGAAGCCGAAACGACGGAATGCGAAGAGCTGGGCGGCGACTTTAGTTGCAATTGAAGATGAAACTAAACGATTAAATTGATTGTATGTAGTGGATGAATCGTGCAATTGATGGTGCTGCGACGCGTGCGTGGACGTTAATACGGACGTTTCGCTTCGGCGGAATCAATTTTGATGGCTTGAGTGAAGAAAAAGGGAGAGGTGGTGGCGACCATTAATGGAGCTCTGAGCTCGGTTGTAGCAATTGGAGCAAAGAGGAGAGAAGAGGAGGGGCGTGGTGGCTGGGAAGATGCAGCGGTGAGTGGCTACGGAGGTGGGGTCACCATGGAGACGGCTCATGGTTGTTTGACGATCAAGAAAGAAATATGCACAGAGAAGAAACTTACGTGAGGAAGAAGAAGGTAGGAGAGAGAAGAAATGAGGAGATAAAAGAAATAAAGGAAAAGTATATTAATTTGAAACCAAATTGGAGAGTTGGCAGCCCATACATTTGCTAGCACGTTAAGTGTGCATGTCTTTGAGCACAACATGATGGGTGACCGATGGGAAGTGAATAAAATATTTTTTAATTTTTTTTTAAAATTCGAATTACTGTTCATCGCCATTATTCAAAGTGAATTTGGATCAGTCCGATCAGAATTTTTATTTTTATTTTTTATTTTCGAAATAAGGAGTAAGCATTAAATCAAATATTTTTGGAACATAGCAAATAGAGTCCAAAAATTCTAGAAAAATTCATAAAATTAGTAGAATTATTTTGAACTTAATAAAATAATTCTAATGTAAAGTTGGCTTTTATTTTTGCACATAATTTATTTGGCTTTAAAATAATTAGGGATAGTTTTTTTAAAAAAAATCTGAGAAAATTTTAGAAATTAATTAATTTTTATTTTTCAACTTTAACTCAAATAAAACTTCAAAAACTTTAATAAAAATTTAATTTTGACTTTTAAAACTTCGAAATTCAAATAAAGCAATCAAACTCTTTCAAATTTCGTAGAAAATCCAATAAAATAATAATTTTATTTAATTTTAATTTGGTAATGTAACTTTAGGGTGTTACATCGTAAGACCAACTTACAGATCAAGCTTGATGAAGAACATGAAGCAAAGTCTTGAGACTTGATGCGATTGTAGATCGTAGGCGCCACAGTCACGGCGAGCTGGTCAGCAGATCTGTTGCCTAAAACCTTATTGCCGCCCCGTGCAGGTGAACTCTGCGACAATGGTTCGGAGATACCGCTCACCTTCCTTCTCGATGCACGCCGAGGAGAAGGAACGGCTTGGTTCAAACAACACAACCCTCCAGCACAAGAGAACAGAGAGGAAGAATTTGGAACTTTCGAAGTTGATTGATCAGTTCTGGTCTAGACCTCTCCAGATCATTTTAAGGGTTGAGTCAATTACTCTCTAGTAACTGCTCAATAAAGCACACATTAAAACACTGGTAACTGCTAGTTCAAAACCAATTAATGGTCATTTAAGCAGTGTTCATTCATCTTGATTACACACTTGTCTATAGCTTCGACCACTAGTCTACAGCTTAAACCATATTATTTGGGCCACTGTGTTTTGACCACTTTATTTTGACTATTGTGTTTTGATCACTTTATTTTGACCATAGTATTCCGACCACACTGGTCTGTAGCTTCGAGATCTTGGAGTGGTCCGAAGAACTCTCCAAGGGAGATCCAAGAGGATCTCCCGAAGAGGTCCAAGAGGATCTCCATACTCTCTTGGAGTGGTCCGAAGCCATCTCTAAGGGAGGTCCAAGAGGATCTCCCACTCTCTTGGAGTGGTCTCAAGCCATCTCCAAGGGAGGTCCAAGAGGATCTCCTGAGAGGTCTAAGAGAAATCTCCAAGGGAGGTCCAAGATGATCTCCTAAGAGGTCCAAGAGAAATATCCAAGAGAGGTCCAAGGAGACCATAGTGTTCCGACCACAATCTCTTAGAGTGATCCAAGGGAGGTCCAAAAGATCTCCTGAAGAGGTCCAAGGAGAGGTCTAAGGAAAACTGTCACAGGTCATATGGGTCACTTGTTTCAAGAGAGAGAAATGCATGGTGAGCAAAAGAAAGGTGGACTTGGTTCAACACGTTCACGGTCGTGCGTCGCAAGTCACAAGTCACGCGATTGCCATGGCAATAAACGTGCGTGCGTGCGTATGTGCGTGTGTGTGACTTTAGCTATAGTCCTCCTCATGTCACCCCATGACATGTATCACATGCATCAAGGGGTGGCAAGGACTCCACCTTATAAATTACTTTTCCACCACTTGGCTAGGCAGTATGGGACTAAACCATGCATGCTTTGAAATTTAGGACTGAATGGGCCTTTACAAATAAGGACTCAATTCTAACAATCCCCCACCAATTCCAAGGCAAGCAGCAAAAAGAAAGATAAAGACTATTGTGCTGAAGAGTTGTTAATATACCAGTCTTTTAGTGTAAGTCCCATACGGGTTAAACTTGCACCTAGAATAACAAGATTCATCTTCTCACAACTGATGAATGGACTATGCCTTGCATTCACAGTCTTTAGTGATTAGATTTCACTTGAAATCTCAACTGATACTAGGCTGTCAAAGAACCAAGCCTTACTGGAGCTTTATTTGGTCATGCTCCCTTATCTGCTCATGAGCTTTCTAGAGAATGCCCCTATTCTCGTGAACTACGACCTCAGTTAAGCTCAAGTAGGTGTATTCATTCTAGGTATCCTGTAGGCTAATACCTTTTTTCCTCATTGGACACTAGAATACATTAAGGCTTTAAGCCATCCTCTTCTATATAGTTGAGAGTACTTTGTCTATCAGGACACGGGTACATATTTTATTAAAATATACTCTCTTGTTCAAACATCAACTTGTTTTTCCTATTGCCTAAGTCACGGGATCTCCGATCAAAAAGGTATGGAGTTCTTTGTTAAGTTGTAACTCAAATGGGCCTCATTCCCATGTCCATAGGCAATGAAATTGCCTTCCGTACTAGCCCTTTGTGAAAAGGGTGCGCGATTTTTCTCCAGTATATAATTCACATTAATCACTCTGGAGTTCTTCAGTTTTTTGACAAATTTAAGCCTACGCTTCACATGTCTAGAGGACTTCATGTTATCCTTAGTACTTGTAACCTTAATCAACATTGTTTGATTATCACAGTACATTAGGATTGCCGGTATTGGTTTCACAACCAGTGGCAAGTCCAACAGAAGCTCTCTAAGCCATTCAGCCTCAACAGTAGCTGTGTCTAGTGCTACAAGTTCTGCTTCTATGGTTGACCTCGTCAATTTGGTCTGTTTACACGACCTCCATGAAACTGCACCACCTACAAAGGTAAACACATACCCACTTGTAGCTTTGATCTCATCTGCATCATAGATCTAGTTTGAATCACTATATCCTTCTAATACAGATGAATATCTAGTATAGTGAATTCCATATGAGGTTGTCTCAAGTAGCGCAACACTCTCGCAAGTGCCTCTCAGTGATCATCTCCTGCGTTAGATGTAAACCGACTTAATTTACTCACAACAAATGATATGTTCGGTCTTGTAGCACCAGATAGATACATAACAGACCTAATAATTTGTGAATATCTCAATTGATCTTTTCCTAATCCCTTATTCTTTCAAAGCTTGACACTAGCATCATAAGGAGTTAGGGAAATCTTGTAGTTTTCAAAATCGAACCGGCTCAAGCTTTTCCCAGCATAATGGGATTGGTTCAAAGTGATCCCATCCTCATTTCTGATCAATTTAATATTAAGAATAACATCTGCTTCTCCTAGGTCTTTCATATCTAAGTATCTAGATAAGAAAGATTTGACCTCGTTAATAACAGCAGTGTTTGTCCCAAATATAAGTATGTCATCAACATACAAACACAAAATCACTCCTTGACCCCCACCATAACGATAATACACACACTTATCTGCCTCATTTACAGAAAAACCAGCAGATGTTAAAGTTTTATCAAATTTCTCGTGTCATTGTTTAGATGCTTGCTTTAGACCATACAAGGATGTGATTAATTTGCATATCTTACTTTCCTATCCGGAAATTACAAAACCATCTGGTTGCTCCATATAGATTTCTTCCTCTAACTCTCTATTAAGGAAAGCTGTCTTCACATCCATTTGATGAATGTGTAGACTATGGGAAGAAGCTAATGTAATAAGCACACGAATAGTGGTCAATCTGGCAACAGGAGAGTAAGTATCAAAATAATCATCACCTTCTTTCTAGGTATAACCCTTGGCCACAAGTCTTGCCTTATACTTTTCAATAGTACCGTTAGGCCTCATTTTCTTTTTAAAGATCCACTTGCATCCAACAGGTTTACACCCGATAGGACGTTCAATGATCTCCCAAGTCCCGTTAGCCATGATGGAATCCATCTCGCTATGGACCGCCTCTTTTCAATATCAGCATCAGATAATGCATAAGCTTCTGAAAGAGTGTTTGGCACATCATCCATGAGATATACAATAAAGTCTTCGCCAAAGGTTTTCTCAACCCTTTGTCGCTTGCTCCTGCGAGGAGCCTCTTCGATTAAATTTTTATCTTTCTCAGGAAAATCACAAACTGGTGATATAACACTCATTGGTTCAGATATGGTGGTAGGTTCAAAATTACTATTATTCATAGTTTGATTATCCTCAGTTCGAGAAGTACTGCCTGCATTTCTCATAGGATAAATATCCTCAAAAAATAACGCATCTCTGGACTCCATTATTGTGTTAACAATAATCTCAGAAGTTTCTGATTTTACTACTAAAAATCTATAGGCCATGCTGTTATAAGCATATCCCAATAAGACACAATCGATTGTTTTAGGTCCAAGGTTTCTATTTTTCTGCAGTGGTATATTGACTTTTGCCAAAAAACCCCCCAAGTAAGCAGAAAATTAACATTGGGTTTTCTTCCCTTCCATCCCCTCATACGGAGTAATTTCACAACTTTAGTGATTACTCTGTTTAGAACGAATGTTGCTGTCAAAATAGCTTCCCCCACCATAACTTAGGCATACCAGCATTCTCCAACATGGCATTCACCAAGTCTATCAGTGTTCGATTTTTCCTCTCAGCCACCCCGTTTGATTGAGGTGAGTATGGTGGTGTAACTTCATGGACTATTCCATGTTCAGCACAGAATTGGGAGAATTCATGAGAGATATACTCTCCTTCATGATTAGACCTTAGTCTTTTAATTTTCTTTTCTAGTTGGTTCTCAACCTCGGCCTTATAAATTTTAAAGTAATTTAAAGCTTCATCTTTTGTTTTCAGTAGATCCACATAACAATATCGTGATGCACCATCAATAAAAGTTAAAAAATATCTTTTGCCTCATTTGGTCAACAATCCATTTGTCTCACACAAGTCAGAATGGACAAGATCTAAAGGTGCCAAGTTCTTTTCCTCCTGTAAGGGTTTTCAAGGTTGTTTTGCTTGCACACAAGTTTGGTACTTTGATCATTTGACAATTTCACATTTTGGAATTGAATCTAATCTGGACATTCTAGCAATACTATCAAAACCAATATGACAAAAATGAGAATGTCATATATTGGCCTCACATTATTATGACCATATTGGTTTATGTCTTTGACCACATTGATCTAAGGCTTCGACCACACTGGTCTATGCCTTCAACCACACTAGTCTATGCCTTCGACCAACAGGAAGTGCTTGGTGCATCTTTTGCTCTTGCCTTTTCTTTCACATCAAGGGCATCAATGAGATCCTCAATAGATATCTCTTCCCTCTTGTACTTTAAGCCAGTGTCGAAATCCCGCCATGAAGTAGGAAGTTTGGCAACAATGCCCACAGCCACAAACTTAGGAGGCAAAACACAACCTAGATGTGCAATCTCTCAGGCCGATGTTGTAGCTCATGAGCTCATGCAACTATCGACTTAGCATCGTCCATCTTTGTAGTCAAAGAATTGCTCGCACATATAGAGCCACCGACCAGCCTCAGGTTCGGCATATTTGTGCTCAAGTGCATCCTATAACTCTGTGGCGGACTTGAAGTCCATGTACACATCATAGAGCTGATCGGATAGTATGGTCAGTATGCATCCAAGGGATGTGTTGTTATCTATGTCAAAACGCCTGGTCTGTTCATCCGTAATTGGATACTGTATATAGATCACTCACCACAACCCCAAAGACATGAGCCAAAACTTGACCCTTGTCTGCCATCTACGAAAGTTCTGACCAGAAAACCTCTCAGATTTCATGGCATCAGAAGCACCAGCCATTGCTAGATCACAAAAATATCCACAATAAGGTTTCTGGATTGTTGGAAATATGGATAACATTTTAATTCCAGATTTTATTATGAGGCAAAGATCACAAATAACAAGTGATGCATAAATCGATACTAATAGCAGCCTACTCATTGCACTTCTAAATATACTCAATAAAAGATTTATAACAGAAAAGTCTGGTCGTAAGACCAACTTATAGTCGAGCTTGATGAAGAACAAGAAGCAGTGCAAACTTGATGCAGTGTAGATTGTAGACGTCGCAGTGCAGCCAGCGCTGCTCAGAAACCTTATTGCCGCCCCGTGCAGGTGAACTCTGCGACAATGGTTCGGAGATACCGCTCACCCTCCTTCCCGGTGCACGCCGAGGAGAAGGGACGGCTTGGTTCAAACAACACAACCCTCCAGCACAAGAGAACAGAGAGGAAGAATTTGGAACTTTCGAAGTTGATTGATCAGTTCTGGTCTGGACCTCTCCAGATCATTTTAAGGGTCGAGTCAATACACTGGTAACTGCTAATTCAAAACCAATTAATGGTCATTTAAGTAGTGTTTAGTGATCCTGATTACACACTTGTATATAGCTTCGACCACTAGTTTACAACTTCAACCATATTATTTGGACCACTGTGTTTTGACCACTTTATTTTGACTATTGTGTTTTGATCACTTTATTTTGACCACAGTATTCCGACCACACTGGTATGTATGTGAGGACCCCCGGGTTATCTCCGTAAGACCGAGACTAAGCATGGTCTTAAGGACATAACTCTAGGGCCTCAAGTAAATGGATTCTAACTTAACTCAATCTTAGTGAAAGGCTTAACTACAAACTAGAGCCGCGACGATCATGCACGCTGCTCCTCTGCGAGCACTACATGATTGTCGGTTCTCCAACAAGTCCAGCACTGCACTTAGTGAGTTAAATAGGAAGCCATGAACAGTGAGTATGCAATCATATTGGCTCCCAAGATCAGCGACCAATATGCTCATACTCTCATACAACGTTGATCACATCCATACAACAACATACATAGATAGTTCAAAAGATATACAACATAATAGTAAAAGTTTACAACTATTACAAACGGCCGACCGGCCAAATTCAAATAAGAGTATTAAGTAGCAGCGGAAGCAAGTAAATAAACCGAAATATCCAGCATGGTATGCCCCATAACCCATCGACAACCGATGGGGAGTTAAATGATAGCATTACTCATTAGCGTCGCCAAAATCGGCTAACAAACTCAACGGGCTCATACACTTCTCACCTGAAATTGTAGCAACCGAGTTGAGTACAAAGGTACTATAAGTCTTACACAAATA
This sequence comes from Phyllostachys edulis, assembly GCA_036346405.1. Taxonomy (NCBI): domain Eukaryota; kingdom Viridiplantae; phylum Streptophyta; class Magnoliopsida; order Poales; family Poaceae; genus Phyllostachys; species Phyllostachys edulis. The sequence goes on along the minus strand of CM070568.1, from coordinate 29,796,977 downwards.
AAAATTAGTTATGCTAAAGGTTGTTCCAAAGGATGGCTCATATTGGCTTAGTTTTGCAAAAGAGACGCAACAATTTACAACCTACACATACTAATTTTTCAAGTGCCATTTCAAAATCAGATTTGAAGTAGAAGTAAAGTATGTGAATAAGTAGTAAATTGAATAACAAATGAACCATACAAATGACAAAGTGGCTGTCCACTTTGATACAACAACAAACATGAACATCCCATTCATGACAATACCAAGTTATACCACAATTTTAATTCCAAGTCTAACAATAGCAACTATGTAACTCAAGTGGTCGTCCATAACCGTGGACACGGCTATTCGAATAGATTTATACCCTGCAGGGGTATACTACTTTACCCACATGACTTGATTAGCCCGTAAGCCTCCAGATGCCTCCGAATATAGCATACTTCCTATGGTATGCCGGCCAGGTAAACCAAGACTTAGTATTTTTCAGCAGGTTGATATCATTAAGTTGACTCACCCATACGCGACGTAATCCCGTTTAAGTGTAGGCTACCCACCTACAACTAAATGGCACGCAAGTTGTGCCGGAAATGCCGACCCAATTAATAAAGCTTAAATAGGGCTCACCCTCACTATAAAGAATTGCAATTGGCACCCTTATGGAACGTATATGCGATGGAACACGTATACGCCCTCACACCACCAGTCATCAACTCAACAATACCAACCCCTTATTTAACCAAGCAGTGCCCATACACCGCGGGTGGTAGCACGAGTTTTACTTGAATCAAAGATGTTACCAAAGTTCGGTCCTTAATTGTCCAGACAAGTCAACCAGTTACCCAAATCTCGTGCAGAAAGGCACCATCACTAACCATTACTTGTCCAGACCCAAAAGCTCATTTAAAATGATAAAATTTGACTCATAAAACAGATATGAAGATCTGAAACAAAAGTATATAATGAAAGTGGTGTTTATCCCATAATTGTCGGGTTATTCCCGACAATCAACTGCCGGTTCTAGACTCGCATGGCTAAGCAAACTCGAACCATATATTTCAACCATTCTAACTTAAGCATGTGGTACTCGAATAATTCAAGTATAACCTCAATGAATTAGGAGATAACTAAACTACACATCACAAAAATAGCGACATTATCAAAAATAGCATGCAAGCAATTATCATTGCACTAACTTAACAAAACTGGGATCAAATATGATGCAAAAGAAAGTTCAAATGATGCTTGCCTTGCTGGAAGTTCAGTTGTTCACTCTCGGTTACGTACTCGCTTACTTCCGGCAATTCGGAATCTATAGAAAGACGATATTGAATAAACATCGAGAAAAGCCAAAAAAATTCAAAGTGCTAAAAATACATGAATTTTATACAGTAGATATATGATGATTTTATATGAATTTAGGTGAAAGAATTATTCCATTTGGACTTAGTATGTGAGAGTTATGAAGGTTTGAAAATCAGTTTTCAGGAAATTCCAATTTAATTCAATTCGGTTACTGTTCACTTAATTTAATTATTTGGCCAAAATTTGTAGAGCAGTGGTGAGGATGAGGATTATATGGATGGTTATAGAATATTAATATAAGACCAAAATAACTTGGTTCATCCTATTTGGAGTTCTTATGACATAGTTATGAATTTTTAAAGTTAATAGCATTTTTAGTGCAAAAATAATTGTATTCCGAGTTTTTCCAAATCATTTAATACTCTTTGCACACATGCTAGCCTAGCCTCTATCATGACAAATGAGGCCTACAAATATTCTTTTCTATTTCATTAAATTTTTAAAGGAAAACATCTATCAACAAATCTAATATTCTCATAATCATTGACTTAACCGATTCTCCGATGTTGAATCCACTCACATGCATAGTATTCTCCGATCATATTCGCATACCTTGATCTAAATCCCGTACTAACCTTTACTAAGGCATTATCAAGGTAGTCAATCCATCAAATAATTCCCGGACTCATAAACTTTCATCTACACAATCCGTTTAGTAGTTATATGAAATCCACCAAGTGATAAGCATATGACCATGACTAAATCCATCAATCATTCTCCGACATAATATTTAAGCTAATACTAAATATTCAGCTCTACTAGTTGCACCTTGGCAAAACATTCGCATACACCAAAATTTCCACCGATCGAGATTTATTTGACTTACCAACACCTAATGAGCTTTACAATTTAATAGCACATCCACATTTCATAGTTCACTAATGAATTAACTTACATCCATTTCATCGGACTAGTCGCGTACACATCTACCAATCCAATCACATATGTGCTTCTATGATCAACTAATAATCATTTATCTACTAATCCAATAGAGAGTACAATTCCACCGACTCGACACATGGGCCTTACCTACTAAGTGCATGGCAAATCCAAATATTTATTTGCAACCAAATGATCAATTGCTACCTTCTCCAAATTCTAGCACAAATGACTCAAATAACTCTTACTTAAGACACCCGATCAATCTACTCATGATTAAATAAATTATTCGAGTCAACCTCCATATCTCATTCAATATCATCACAAGAGCTATCCATCAAGTAATAAATCATAAAATCCTTATACATCCTATCTCCTAAAATTACTAATCCAACATGAGGCAAAATCTCCAATTAATGTATTATCCAAAGATCACTACCAATTTTCCATGCGACTCCAAAATCATATCATCATGATCCAATAAATCCAATAAATATATATATATATATATATATATATATATATATATATATATATATATATATATATATATAACCTAGCATCTAGAACAATAACACATGCATTTCACCACAATAATATAATTATCCGCATCCACCAATATATCGATACATAATCACGCCTACACACAATTACGACCTTACCAGAGAATTATACCGGCCTTAAGTTACTAAAACATTTTTATAATTAAACATGCATAAATAGATGACATGCACATGACTAATATGCAACATGCACGCCTAATATCGTAGCGCGGTAACAAAAATAATACTAAAGATTTTACCGTGGCACTAGGCGTGCGAATCGTCACCAGGTGACATCTTCTTGGCTCCGCGTCCATGTCCACCGTAGTCGTCGCCGTTTCCGCGTCCGCTCTGCCTCCCGTCCGCGTCCGCCGTAGTCATCGCCGAGCTCGTCCGCGTCCCTCGCTGCGTGTTGGGCCGCGCTTGCTGGACAGCGCCGCTGCTCCGCCGGATCCACCGCAGAGCCCGTGCACGCACCTTTTTTTTCTTCTTTTATTTTATTCTATTTTACTCTTTCCTTTCCTTTTTCTATTCTTTTCTTTTCTCTCTTAGTTATTTTTCTCCACCGACATGCTTCTTCTTCAATCACTCTTTTCCCTTCTCTCTCTCCACCCTTCTTCTTCTCTCCCCAATCCTTTCTATTTCTTCTTTCAGAGCTCGGCTTCTTCTTCTCCCACTGAGTCCCCTGTCTCCCTCTGCCTCTTCTCCACCGGAGCTCCTCCCCTCCGCCTTCTCCTTGCTGCGACTGAGCCGGATCCAGCCATCACTGAGCCGCGCCATCGTCGGCCTCCGCCAGGCCGCCGCACCGCGCAGCGCCGCTGCTAGGCTGCTCCGGTTGCGCCCGGGTCATCTCCAGGCGCCGCTGTAGGCTGGGTTGCCTCGCCTCCACCAGCGCTCGACCTCACCGCCTACCGAGCAAGACGCCTCACCGCACCGCCTGGCCGTAGCTTGGCCTCGGTCACCAAGCCTCTGCGCCCTCAGCCGCCGTCACACCGTCCGCACCTTCTCCAAGCGTCGCCCGGGTCCAGCCTCTACATCTCCTGGGCCCGCTGCCGCACCACGGCGCCGCTCGGGCCGTTCCGTCGCCGCCGGCTGCGCCTGGGTCGCACAAGTCGCTACCGCCTTTCCGGCCTTAGGGCCATCGCTAGGCTCCTGGTCTGTCCACGCCTGCTCGGGTTGCCACTCCTCGGCGCTGCCACGCCGTCAGCTCGGTTCTCGGCCGCCCTAGCCGCGTTGCCGTCCTTCGTCGCAGCGCACCACCACCTCGCCGAGCTGTGAGCCGCAACAGCCTCGCTGTGCACCTCAGCACCCTTGCCCCAGCACACACCAGCACGAAGCATGCGCCAGCGTACAGTGCCACTTCTACTTCCTTCTCCCCTTCTCTAATGGCTCAAACGATCGTGCATGTGCGAACTGCTTGTATGGATGGAATGATTGTGTGATGAGGAATGTGATTGTATGACATGTATGGACGAATTCTTGATTTTTGGGAGAGATCGGGAGGAGAGAAGGTGGCAAGAACATGAACTCATGTGGTGTGTTCTGGGAAGTGAGGAGGATAGAATAGTTGAATGCAGGTGTTGGGAGGTGAAGACATGGACTGTGGGGGCTTCGGTTGTTGGGGAAAAGAAATAAGTAGAAGTCAGGTTGGGAGTGAAATGGCAGTCTTGTATGCTGAATTCAGATGGCAGTGTGGGTGAGAACAATGCTGAATAAAGAAAAGGGGAAATGGCAGGGGGTTGTTCGGTTGGGGATGTTGCAGTTAATCCTTCCCTTGATTTGTTCCTCAATTCTTGTTGGAGTATACAAATTTGTATTTCGGGTTGTATCAGTTTTAGAGTCAGTTTTGTATTCCAAATGTATACTGAACCAGTTGATCTTTGTGTTTGAATTGGTTGCGGTTATAGCACTTACCTTCTTAGGCTGTAAATTCAGTATAGATAGAGGAGAAAACTTAGAAAAGGTGCGCAATTTAGGCACCACAAATTACTCTGTTCTTTGTTTTGTCACTTTGATTATTGTTCACTATTTGACAATTGTGTTTACGGCTTTCAGTCTGAACTTTAGAAACCATTTGAAGTTCAGAAACTAAGACTAAAAGGTTTCAGTCAACACGGGACAAGGAAATGTCCTTGGAGTTGGACTTTGCTTGTCGGGGGAATAAAACAATGGAATTGAGGAGTGGGTAGGGGAAGAGAAATGGCAATAAAAAGGATGAGTCACGCCGATGTTTCATCTACGGTTGGTCGAATTGGAAAATCGAGCGACGATGCAAAAGAATACACGACGACATGATTTTTGAAATGCATGTGAAAACATGAAATCAAAATAATTTAATTTAATTTAATGCGATCTTTCAAATAATTTGATTTAAAAGCAACCTTTTGATTAAACACTGGATTTTTTTAAAACATAGTCAAAATTTTTATATATCACCAAATTAAATATTAACATCCCGATTCTGAAAATCAAGGTGTTACACTGTAGCTTCGAGATCTTGGAGTGGTTCAAAGAACTCTCCAAGGGAGGTCCAAGAGGATCTCCACACACTCTTGGAGTGGTCCAAAGCAATCTCCAAGGGAAGTCCAAGAGGATCTCCCACTCTCTTGGAGTGGTCCGAAGCCATCTCCAAGGGAGGTCCAAGAGGATCTCCTGAGAGGTGTAAGAGAAATCTCCAAAGGAAGTCCAAGAGGATCTCCTAAGAGGTCCAAGAGAAATATCCAAGGGAGTATTTCCAGGGCTTAGGAGGCGCCTTAATATTCTTCGATTTTGATTTGGCCTTAGCGACTGTCCCGCCACACGTCTTCCTGTGAGACGACTCGGGAACCGATACGGCGACACGCTTTTCTTGTTCCTTCGGCGTCTTCTCGACGGGAACCGATGAGGTGGCCTTCTGAAGCGAAGATTGAGGTGGAGTCATCGAGGGTCCCGTTGGAGCGGAATGGTCGTATCGAGATCGCGACACTGTTGGGTCCAGGGTGATGTCCTTCTTGGGCCACTGGATAAAAGTGTGCATGGCATCCTCTAGTGTTCTGATGTCTTCGTTCGGGCGAATCTCTAGCGGGATGACCATGAAATTGTCATGTACCATATCCACCTGGACCCTGGCGTAACCATGCGCCAGCTGGGCACTGTGCTGCATTGTCCCTTCTTGGTGTGGATATACCATCCCTCGCCCAGCTTCAATAGAAATGGACCCAACCATCCTCACTTAGAGCTTGTAGGGCGTCGACTCCTACAAAACGATATGTAATTAGCTAAGGCGTCCTATAGGTCTATCTTTGGAGCATTCCAGAGATGTACATTACCTTGATGTCGTCGATAGGTAATTGGACGTCGTCATGTTCAGAATTTGGAGTGGACACGACGCTACTCCGATGTTGAGGAGGACTGGCTCCCAAAATAACGGGGGCGACTTGCGATTGGTTGAGGAGTTGATTCATTTGATCCTGCAATCTTGTTATCTGTCCTTGAAATTTTGCAATAAGCACCTGTTCCAATCGGGCGTCGTGCTTGGCCTTGAATCTCTTCCTACTCCTATACGTGTCGGAATCCATCACTCCAAGCTATGTAAACCCCAAGGCCTCGCGTGTGACCCGAGTGCTCCTTGTTTCTCAGGGTCGTAGATAGTATATCTTTCTCCCTGTCTGCTTCGAAGGAGCCTCGGGAAGATTCGATAGTCAATGCATGCTGCAAGAGGTCATCATGTTATTATAGACACTATAAAGTTATGGACTTATTAACAACTAGGTAGTTCAACATATTTACCAGACGTTGGGACACTGCCTCGTCTGCTAGGTTTGTGAAAGAGATGCTGCTTGAAGACATAACTGATGCTCTCGCTCTTAACCAGCTTTGGGCATGCTCGTCTGTGATCCCAGCAAATGGCCCGGTTACGTTCTTGTCCTGTGCCGCCCATTCCGTGGTTTTACCCGCGTACCCAGCGGTGCCAAGTTTGTAGGTGTAAGTGTTTTGTGCCTGGATACCTTTGTGCGCCGCACTTTGCTCCTTAAATTCGGCCGTCGCCTTCATCCGCACAAAGTCGTCCCATATATCCCGCGACAAGAATTGATACTTCGTAAAGGGCGTCTGACCCGTGTTCATGTACTTCGTGACAAGCGTGCTCTTGAAGGTCCTCCACGCGTGGCACATTGCGAGCAACGCGTGCCGTTCCACACGTGCTTGGTCTACTTCTGGGATAGTGAATGAGCCTAAAATTTCAGTTCACAGCTGGCCTCTCTCTACGTCCGTCAGAGACTTCCAGCTTGGTGTGGTGATGGGGACTCGTTCCCTTCCAAGTATCCCACAAATGGTCCAGAATTTCGCCGTTGCTTTCTTGGGACTCAGAGGGACCCAGAGGCACTGACTTCCGTGATGGTCAATCGGTCCGCAGGCAATTTCGATATTCCTCTGCCATCTCGCTTACGTACCACTTTGCTCCACTACTACAGAAAAGGCCTTCTGAGACGGTTCGTAACGCCATCACGAGGCGGTCCGTGAGCCGCCCGAGTTTATGGGTCGATAATGCTAATGGTCATCACGAGCGGTTTTGAACCGTTTGTAATACATACTATCACGAGCGGTGCAGTAGATGCAACCGTCGTGATAGTCGATCACTACGAGCGGTCTATAGATAAAACCGTCTGTGATATTCGACTACCACAGACGGTCCGTAGATAAAACCGTCGTGATAGATTCACTACCACGATGGTCCGTAGATGAAACCGTCATGATGCGACGACTACCGCAGAGCGATACGATATGAAACCGTGCGTGATAGTCCTATCACGAGCGGTTTCATATCTGCATCAAATGTGGTAATCGATTATCACTGCTGACGGTTTCATCTCTGCATCGCTCGTGGTAGTCTTTGCATTGCTAAATCTATTTACGTTTATTGGCTAGCCTCAGAAATGCTAGCCATGCCCTCTGAAACAAGCACATCCAATTCTCATTCATTTCGAAGCACATCAAAATTGCATTCATTTCGAAACAAGCACACATCCAATTCACAAATCAATTAACTAAATTTAACCATTAATGTACATTAATTTACACACATGTACCATTATGTTCAATCTATCTCAATCAAGTTCAATACGCTACCTTTGTGGAAACTCCCATTTGGATTTATGACACGTCTGCTTAGGGAATGACGCAAGGTGTGATCGAATTTTTATGAGCTCGCTCTGTTCCAACGCAGCTTCGGCGATGTTCGCAACTTTGTCGATATGAAGGTTAAATTCGGGCTTATATAAATTGGTAAGTATATATGAAATAATTGTTGAAAGATTGACAAACCCGAGGATCATTGGTGATCGCGAACCGATGAGTAGTTGCATGTTGTGGCAAACATAGTATCCACAGACGTTATGCCGTATTTCTTTGGTAGCCCGCAAAAATAGAATTGGTTAGTTCGAGAGGCATTGCTACGAAGTGTTATATAGGATTAATGTGTACTAGCTAGCAAGTACCGGAATTTTTGATCATGTGCGGCGTCCTTCCCTTGATATTCCATCCTCTAGCATGTAACACGCCGAACACCCCACGTGACTCCAAGAAGTTAGCCTTAGCCATTGCAAAGGAAGGAAAGACTACAATAGAGTTTCTATGGAGGAAATGTGTTTACGATGATTAAACTCCTGATAGTGGTGAAGTTGTGAGTGGCCCTCTCAGCGGAATCTAGGTATATTACGTATTTCGTTTTGGTATAATTACAATTAGAATCCAATGGAACCTACGGGTATGTCAAGATGGTCATTAAACCTAAGTTCGTGTTGCTTATAAAGTACAAATCAACAAGTATAGCCAGAGTGCAACACTACTTACTTACGGTTGTAGGGCAAAAGTATGAATTCCTTGTTGCGGTGAGCCATGAAAAAATCTATAACGTAATTCTCGGCGAATGTTGCATTCGCCGTGATGCTTTGCTCGGAGACAACGTGTGGGTCGAGGAAACCTACCGGTGATTTCCTTCTTTCGCTTCACGAGATCATGTATCTATTATACAAAAGCTAGGAGTTATATATAACATTTATCGATATTACACGAACATTGACCGTGATTGTACACACTTACGTTGTCCAAAGATCGTATGATTGAGGCGTTGAGCTCGTCGAGGTTGAAGAGACGTAACAAGTCGTCGAAGGTCACCGTGAAGACGGCGTCTTGATACACATGGTTAAAATGATGCTCCTTGAACTTGACGGTGACACCCGAGCATCGTTGATCAACCGCTTGTTGGGTATTCCATGTACCATGCATGCAATTCCGTGCAATCCAAATCCTAGGGTAGGGCTGTCTAACTTCTCGAGCAGCGGCTACGCTGGCTTGTATTTCCGCCAACGGCAAGAAGGGATATTAGGAGAGGACTCGATCGTCTTGATTTGCCCTTGCCCTTTGCCTCGCTTTGTATAGGTCGACTTCACAAGAGTCGATCGAGCACGAGTGTAGATGCATGTGATGCGGCGGGCCCTTGCCATGTCGGTGTAGGTAGCCGGTGCGGTCAGTCCGTGGACTTGATGCCGTTGCAGACATTCCGTGAAGTTGACACCGAGCGGGTAGCTCGAGCGGATGTCCTCCTTGGGCCTTTGGATGAATGTTCCAACGGCTTGCCCTAGAGTCATGACCTCATCGTTTGGGGAATTTTCGGGACGGCCTCGAAATTGGCACAAACACCGCCCACATTCACTTTTGCGAAACCGGCGCTAGATTTGCACTGCACCAAAGCTCCGACATCGGATGGATACACCGCCCCAAGCAAACATCTAGGGCAACAGAGACATATCTCACTTGAGCTTGCGCCAGAGCCACCTACGTACATAACGATACAAAATTAGCTACTCCAACAGCCTATCAATGGATTGAGCATTCCGGAGATAATAATTATTACGGATGTCATCGACGGAAAATCTGTCATCACCTATTGTGGTAGGGTTAGGGTTGACGCTTGACTACTCGGATGTTTGGGGGGTGGCTAGCGGTATAGTAGGGTAGGGGCTTCCAACCGACTTGGCATTTGCAATCCCTTAATCCTTTCCTCAAAGGTCTCTATCTGCTTTTGCTCGACGCATACGAATCCTTTCCTCAAAGGATTGATTGAATTTTTCGGTGAGCTCATCTCGAGGGATGCACGAAGATCCTCTCGTAGCTTTGCATCGTGCTCGGCTTTGGCTCTCTTCCTACTCCGATGCGATCCGAGTCCGCTTGGAACCATTGTTCCCATGTAACAAAACACGGCGCCTCTCGTGCGATCCGGATGCTCACTTGCTTCCTAGGGCCGCAGAGAGTATATCTTCTCCTATCTCGCTGGAATGAGCCTTGGGAAGATTGTGCACTCAACGTTATCGCAATATAGCCCGACATGTCATTTCACTTCCTATGAAGTTATGGAGTAATTACAAACTAGGTAGTTCGATATCTTACGAGCGTTGGGACACTTCACGGTCTTCGGGTTTGGAAAGTACACTTCCCGTGGGCGAATACATAACCTCGCAAATAACCCTTTGTCGGGCGCAAGACATTAGTGATCTCGAAATAGCAGGAGAGATTCAAAGCGCTTGCTCATGTTCTCGATCCCTCCATATCGGGCTTTACCCGCATACCCAGTGTGCCGAGTCCGTGGGGTGCTTGTTTTTGCCCGAGGGCCGTAGCGCCGTGACTTTCACTCTTAAATTCATCTGTCGTCTTCTTTGCCACAAACTCGGCCAGACTCTTCCAACAATAGATACTTGTGGAAGGCGGCTTCAGATCCTTCTCCACGTAGTTCTTGACAAGCGTGCTCTTGAAGTTCTTCCACGCTTTGCACGCTGTAGCAACGCGTGTCGTCGCCGCGAGTCCGGGAGTTCTTCCGGATCTCGAGCGATGCGAGAATTTCCGCCAAACCTGTTAGGTTTTGATGGTCCGCACCACCTTCCACGAATCATAGGTGATCTTGACCCGTTCCGTGCAACTATTCCGACCATTCTCCGGAATGCGACGCCGCTTTCGGCGAGGATTGATAGGGGTCCCAGACTGATCGACCTTCGTGATGGTAAATCGGCCCGTGGGCCTTTTCGATATTCCTCTTCTTCTACCGCGGTTGGATATTGTTCCAGAGGATGGTGCATCTTCAGACACATGAGGCGGCGATGACTCAGAATGAGCGGAAGACATCTTCACAAGAAATAGAATTATCATTGCAATGTATTCCGAGAGCGATATCAAAACAAATACCATATGAATAATCGACTAGAACAAATACAAATTCCTAAAACATGTACAATTATCATGAAGGACCATGACAGATTATTGATAGAAATAGTTAGGGAAAGGCGTGGGGTCGATCGGTAACTTCGGCATTGGTTACCTTTGGGCGCCGACGAGACGGACGAAAGCAGGAGCAAGACTGAGCAAGCAGGCGGCGTCGAAGGGGAGGCGCGCCGAGCCTGGGAGGGGGAGGAGGCGGCGGCTCGGGCAGGAGGCGTGGGCTCGGGGAGGCACGCCGGTCAGAGGAGGAGGCTCGGCGGGCTCGGGGAGGCGCGCCAGGTGGAGGAGGAGGTGGCGTCGATGGGATCGGGAGGAGTAGGCCGGGGCTCGAGGAGGCGTCGAGGACGGTGGCGACGGGCTCGGGGGAGGAGGGAGCGAGAGGAGTTGAGAAACTTAATCGTTTGAGAGTGGCGGGCGCGGCAAACCCTAGCTAGAGTCCGAATGTAAATAGGGATGGACATCACAGGCGGTTCTAAATTAGAACTGCTCGTGATACATTACTATCACTGCAGCGGTTCTAACTTAGAACCGCTCGTGATATGTATGTATCCTGAGCGGTTTTAATAAACAACCGTCGTGATATGTGATATCATGCTGAGCGGTTCTAACTTAGAACCGCTCAGTGATATATGATGTATCACGAGCGGTGTTAATAAACAACCGTCGTGATATACATGTAGCATGACGGTTTTGATAAACAACCGCTCGTGATATATATGTGAGACGATGCGTAGTTCAAACCGTCGTGATATTATTTTGTATTGGTTAATATCTAGATCGATCTGCTTATTGGCTAGCCTCAGAAATGCTAGCCATGCCCTCTCAAACAAGCGAGAAAAGACAACAAGTACATGTATATACATCCAATTCACATTCATTTGAGAAACAATCACATCCATTTCACAAGACAAATCAATTAATTAACTCAAATGAACTAAAATTAACCATTCATCGTAATGTATATACATATACACACATTGTTCAATTAATCTTTAAAAATTAGCCCTTCATGATGATCGACGCGTATGTAGCTAGTTTAGTCATGTTCTTCTTCCTCGACCCTTATGCCGTTTCCAAAGGAGGCAACTCGTCAAATTGATTGTATTCTTCCTCGCCCACTATATTCTCAACTCCGACAATCCTCCTTTTTCCATGAAGAACTACGTGGCGCTTCTTATTTGCCGGTCGGTAACATAGAAGACTTGAACAACTTGGTTAGCCAAGACGAATGGTTCGTCTTTGTATCCGACACGCTCGAGGTCCATGGTAGTGACGCCTGTGCTTGTCGACCTTCAATTGTGGGAGATGGACCCAACGTCACGAAATAGGGGATCTTGAAAAGCACGAGTCGAGCTCCCATATCTCCTCTATTTGCCCATAGTAGGAGCTCCTCAAACCCATCGGTCTTGAATGCATCTATCACGGACACCGCTGCTCGTTAGTGCTTTTTATATCCTAAGCTCTGCAGATAGAATGTGTACCCATTTATGTCATTATCCTCGCCATGTTACAATCAGAATGTTGGCCCTTTTGCCAACCATGTCAAGATATCACTTGACGAGCTCCTAGCAAGTCGCTCCTTCAACCATTGGTTGATCCGCTCATTGTGTTGTCTCGTGATCCAAACATCCGCCGCAGCGGATTACATTGTCAAGCACGTCCTTGTCTTTGGTCGATATCTGAGGACACTTCGGTCATGTGTTGCAAGACCGTGAAATGGGCTTGAGCATACGATCCATATTTGGAGTGATTGCTTTCCTTCCGATGGTCCCGATACCCTCGAGCCTCCCCTCATGGCGAGATCGAGGCACACCTATCGGTTCGACTGAGCCATGTAATCGAGGCGTAACTCAATGACCTCTTCGCTTGCATAACCTTCGACGATCGCCCTCGCCGAGATCGATTCCGTACATATGACTTGAGAATTCCCATGAACCTCTCGAACGGGTACATGCTACGAGGAACACGGCCCGCACATCTTTATCTCCTCACAATATGAACAATGAGATGGACCATGATATCGAAAAACGACGGAGGGAAATACATCTCAAGATCACATAGTGTCGTCACCACCTCGTCTGCAGAGCATCTAGTCCTTCGAGATCGATGACCTTCGAGCAATTGTGTTAAAAAATAACACGACCTCATGATTGTCTCTGACCTTGATCGCAAAATACTTCTAATTGCAACAGGAGCATTTGTGTCATCAACACATGACAATCATGAGACTTCATGCCAATTAACTTCAAATCTTTTATCGAAACAAGTTTCTTCATGTTGGCGAGTAACCGGACGGAACTTTCACGCCATGCAAGCACCGGCATAGTTCGGTTCTCTCGGCCTTGGACAGAGTCTAACAAGCAGGGGGAAGGTACGTTCGTCTTTTATCGGTCCTTGTTGGTGCTAACTCAGTCCGATGTCCATATCAACCAAGTCAAGCCGTGCGCTGACACCATCCTTTGTTTTGTCACTTAATGTTCAAGAAGAGACCAATCAAGTCATCACATACATTCTTCTCTACATGCATGACGCCGATGCAAGGGCGAACTTCTAGGTGCTCCCAATAAGGTAAGTCCCAAAATATTGATCTCTTCTTCCACATGTTCTTCTTACTTGTCCTCGATTTACATCCCTTTCCAAGCACAACATCTAAATCCTTAACCATATCATAGACCTCTTTTCGCTTAAATGCCTTGGAGCCGAACTGTCCTCCTTCTCTCGTCGTATTGTTTCTTCATCTGCGGTATGGGTGAGCCCTCGAAGGAACCTACGATGACGCATGTACACGGTTTTCTTGCGAGTGATTCACCACACACTCTCGGTATCATCTAAGCGGTGAGTATGGGCTTTGGCCCTTTGTACTCGCCCGACAGATTAGCAAGGGCGGGATAATCATTTATGGTGCGTAACAACAAGGAACGTAAAGTGAAGTTCTCTCGTTTGTACGCATCCCATACATGCACCCTTCAATCCACAAGATTTTTAGATCTTCCATCAATGGTGCTAGGTACACATCAATATCATTCCCGTGTTGCTTCGCCCTTGGATAAGTATCGACAACAAAATATACTTCCGCTTCATACACAACCAAGGAGGAAGGTTGTAGATCTGAGCGCCACGGGCCAAGTGCTATGTCGGCCGCTCATGTTACCGAAAGGATTCATTCCATCTACTCAATCCAAACCTTATATTCCTCGGTTCCTTTGAAGTCTCGCAAACCTCCTATCGATGTTTCTCCACCGGGCGGAATCAGCAGGTGTCTTAACTTTTCGTCATTCTTACGCTCCTCTCGAAGTGCCAATACTGCTAGCTTTTGCATTCTTTGGGTTCGCAAAACCGCTTCAAACGGGAATTACAGAAGATACCACGCCACCTTAGCAGAGGTCCTTTCTTCACCTCGATTCCTCGTCATCATCGATTGCTTCTTACGCTTGTATCGGGATGCGTTGCACACGGACATACATGCATGTTTGTATACTCGTTACGGTAGAGGATACTGATCGTTCGGACATGCATGTATTCTTTCTACTTCCATTCCCAATGGACAAAGAACCTTTTGGCTTTGTAGGTGGTTTTGGGCAACTCATTTCCCTCCGGAAGCATGTCCGCTAAGAGACCTAATGACTCGTGAAACTCTTGTCGGACCAACCGCTGCTTGCCTTCAATTTCAGCGGTTTAAGCACGGATGACAACCTTGTGTATTCCGACTTGCGGCCGGGAACAAAGGTTTCTCCGAGTCCTCCATCACGCCGGAATTGAACATACTCCTCTCATCACAGCTTCCTTCGCATCATAAGCATCTCGATCTAGATTGTCATCGTGCGGCCTATCCGAATCGGAACCACAATCGACATCATTCAATGACATATCGTTGACTTCAGATAATATGCATATCGTTGACTTCTGTATAATATGCTCTTCACCGTGATGGTCCAACATGTATAACCCTTTTGAAACCCCTTGAATCAAGTGTGCTTCGATCTGCGCTTCGGTTGTTAAACATCTTGATTCTCGCGATCAATGCATGGACAAGACATATATTCCGCCCTTATTCAACATATCCTCCTCGGCGGCTCTTGTAAAAGAACACGCCATTAATGTACTCTTCACTCACACGGTTCTCGGTGTACATCCAACTTCGGTCCATCACACGGTTCGTATTGAAAACCACGAAAATAAATAAAAGGGTGATGACTTTCAAAGCGTATTTTTACGAGGCTTAATTACGATTTTTTATTTTTACATTTTTTGGATTTTATTAACTTACATGTGGGCCCTACTTGTCGCTGACTCATTTTTTATTTCATGATTTTATTTATAAAATCTATGGCGGTCCCACATGTCATAGACTCGTTAGTTTATTAACTAAATGATTAAAAAGTAGGATTAATTTGAAGCTCAAAGCGGGCTTAGGGGTGACATCGCATTGCTATATAGTCGTGGCTCTCGCCCTAAGGTCTCGCCGAGGCGAACCGACGGTGATGTCCCATGGGGCGCTGAAACTAGCGATTTGGTGTAAGCGCTCAAACTACTCAAATTAAAGGATGCTTATGCTTCAAGATCTCACCTCGATCACGAGGAAGGTGTCAATGAAAGTCGGGAAGGTCCAAGGCGCGGTGGGTCGCCGATCGGTGAACAGAGGCGACGGCGGCAAGCTCCTCGGCGACAATATACTGGTGAAATGGACCAGGCGGCTCGGAGAGGTGAGGCGATGTACTCAAACCGCACGCGAACGGCGATGGACCTATCGTGGCGCCAGAGATATGGAGATCAAGAAGACTATATCTGTTTTGGCCGGGAGGCGTTGCTATATATATCGCCTCGTGATGAGTTAATTATCACGACGGTTTTAATAAAACCCGCCTCGTGATATTGGGCAATATCACGACGGTTCATGTTTGGAACCGCTCGTGAAGTATCACAGACGGTTCTAAAAACCGCTCGTGATATTGGGTAATATCACAGGCGGTTCATAGCGAACCGTCGTGAAGTATCACGAGCGGTTCCAAACATGAACCGCTCGTGATATGACATCTTCATGACGGTTTTTAGCGCGAGAATAACACGCGGCGGTGGGTAACAAAACCGCTCGAGATTGAAGCTTTTATCTGAGCGGTTTCGATGAACCGCCTGCGTGATCGGCCCAAGATAGCATTTACGT
Source organism: Phyllostachys edulis (assembly GCA_036346405.1). NCBI lineage: Eukaryota > Viridiplantae > Streptophyta > Magnoliopsida > Poales > Poaceae > Phyllostachys > Phyllostachys edulis. The sequence goes on along the minus strand of CM070568.1, from coordinate 29,780,804 downwards.
AGTAGTGCTCGGAGATCCAAACACATTCGGCGACGTCGATGCCGACGGCGAAGATGGTGCAGATGCCATCTCGCTTACTTGCTATCTATATAAGTTACCCAACCAATTAACTAAAATTGCCTTGTAAACACATTAATTATATAAACAAATAGAAGTTATCCATTGAACTTAAATATAGAATACTGGGCACATAATCAAGAGAATAGATAAAAACACTAACTGTACACTTTCCAAAAAATATGCGTAAGGAGTATGATTGGCATACGGTTGGACTAGATCACGGCCATAGCCAAATAGTGAGTTGTGAGAGTGAAATGGATAAGGGGAGGGTAGTATGGTCATGCATAGGGCAAGGCAAAGAGTCACAGCCGAAAGCCTCAACATTAACATCAGAAACACATCAATAAATAGCATAAAGCACAGATGATTGATGATAGTGTGTGCTCTCAAAAGGAGAGTTGCAAAAGAACAAGTCTTTGCCATCTCAACTCTATTGTCCACACTCTTCATAAATTAAACATTACAATACAGATTTAAAATTTGAGCTCTAAATAATACTTTACTAGACTGTCAAATGACCTCAAAATCAAAAGATCACAGAGTAAACTTTCGGTCAAACAGGAACCAATGTTGATTATACACGTAACTTCATATTACCAACAGACTTGAAAAGCCTTAGTGCAATCGAATACAAAGCACAAGATCGGCAAGCCTGCTACTTGGACAACAGAAGGTCTAACCAACAGGACTGTTAGTAACCACTAGAGCCATAATGCTTTACAACTAGTTCCACTCAAAGGTGACAGGTTGATAATAGATCAAGATGACAGCAGTAAGTAACAAAGTAGAGCTCAAATATGAATTGATTATTAGTTCAATTTCAGTATTTAACCATCTTCATCATATAGCAGAAGCTAACCATGTCACCCTCAATGCCCAAGAACACCCACCATGGCCATAATCTCATCATATACGCAATGAACTAAAATTTCAGAATTCAAAACACTAAGAGTTTAGATAAAATGGATTGCAAGTTGATATCCACTAGGTATTTTTGAAGATAATTTCCCTTGAAAACATATTTTATATAGAAAAAATAGAAGTTACCCAACCAATTAACTATATAAACAAATAGTATATATTACTCAAATAGTATCAAAGGATACATTCACATCAATAGACAATATATTCACAACAAATGACAGCATATATAGTACGTACTACTCAAGAAAGTCTCAAATATATCCAACACATATGTATCCAGTATGTACTACTCAACCATGTCTAACAAGCTATATAGAGAAAAATGTGTAACACAAATTAGAGAATGTCTGGATGCATGCAGATGCCACAAGTTTGAGATATTACAAGATTGTAAATTTAACAATGAACAATCATTGTTTACTCATGAATTTTATACATCACATATTGCCATTGGACCATGACTAGTCAATATAGTATAGTAACACTATTAGCAATAAGCTTGATTAAAGCACAACCATAGATAGGTTAAGGCTTGTCAAGAGCAAACATTATGAGATTAACCAAGCAGGATAGTGCTTTCCTAGAGCTTTCCTCCATTGAGAAACCAGCACCATTTGTTAAACCTATAGAGGTCAAACAATAAGAATGTGTCTGCTGCTAAGCTAGTGCATAACAATCATCATTTCAACCACATGAAGCATCAAAGCGACATTTATTCATCAAATAGCTAGCTACCATATGTATCTTCTATGTATCCCTAGCCAGCTAAGCATAAAAAAGCACATCTGTTCATTAAATAGCTAGGTGTTGTATAAATAGCTTAAAATGGACTGATCCAATGTTCCACCTCCCTATGCATACAGAAAGGTATGGGACAAAGGGGATTGATATTGGTGCTCCCTACACATGCATACAAGTAACTGATACTAGTGTCCAATAAGATAAGAAAATCTTAAATAACTTAGCGTATTCAACACACAACAGCTTGTACTTTTTGGAAGTACCAAGTTAATAAGTACATTTTTTCTTCTCTTTTCTTAAGAAAAAACCATCACCAATAAATAAAAAGCACCTCAGTTATCAACAATTGATCACAAAAGGCGCCGGCGACCAAAGGGCCGAGCCAAAACTGGGCGTGGCCAAGCCCGGCAGTGGCGCTAGGAGGGTGTGGTGCCCGAGGGAGAAAGAGAGAGAGAGAGAGTGGGAGAACAAACCGAGTTGGGGAGGAGGAGTTGGAGGTGGCGGAGAACAAACCAAGCTGGGGAGGAGGAGCTGGAGGCGGCGGCAGGCCAGGCCAAGGGGTGGTGTTGAAGGTGAGTCGCTCCTGAGGAGCAGCAGGGGCGTCAACGGCAGGGAGAAGGGGAATCGGGGCGACCGAAGTAGGGGGTAGCCGGAGCTGGCGGGGAGGAGGCTTCGGGCGGCGACGGCGTCGAGGTCTGGTGCGCTCGAGTGGGAGGCGAATGGGCGACCGATTAAGGCACTGGGGTGGGAAGTGACGAGTAAGAGCAAAACCCTAGCGGGGTACCCTTCTAATATAGGGATTCACAGACGGTTCTATTACAGAACCGTCTGTGATACTAAATCACAAACAGTTCCATAATAGAACCATCTGTGATATGGAGCATATCACAGCATAATGACCACTAACCTTGCCAAGGTGTACAACTGGGTTATTAGGGGTCTCCATTCTCATCCTCTCGTCGCCATCGTGGAAGGTGTTCTGCACGGTACAATTAGATATTTCAGGGAAATGCATGCAAATACGGCACTTCATGTAGCCAACCCACATACACCGTACTGCTCGAAGATTACAGCGTACATACAGGCCAAGACCGAGAAGGCTCAGTCATACACAGTCTTCGTAATGGGCAATACGGAGCATCGATTCGACGTGGTCCTTCGAGACAGAGCTGGATTTGTGATGACTCGGTCTCTTGTTACCCATAAGGTATGCCTTGGAGACCATGTGAATGAACCTAGCTGCATATGCAACAAGCCAAACTCTTTCACAAGCCATGCTCTCATGTCCTCACCGCGTGTGGGACCATCCACATGGACCCATCGAACTTCATATCAGAGTACTTCATGAAGGAGAGGGTGCAGCAGGCGTGGTGCGGCGAGCTAAGAGGCTTCAGGGTTGTGGACAACTTCGTCACGTTGGATATTGCACAGAGGACTTGGATTCCGGATCTAGACCTATTGAGGAGGGGGGGGTGAAGGGCCGTCAGTATAGTCGTCGCATTAGGAACGATATGGATGAGGGGGAAGCTGGAGCGGAGGGTAGACATTGCGGTCGCTACTGCCAGGAAGGCCACACTGCGAGAACTTGCACTACGGGTTCTCCTACATCCAGAGTTCAACACAATCTCGCTCAGATGGAAAAGCACTGGGAGGAGATCTGCGAAATGCAAAGGGAGTATGCGGCCCAGGAGGAACAAAGGGAGTGTGCCAGGCGGCCACCTCCCCACAATGACGCTGCCCCTCGTAGCAGCAACCCCTACCACAACATCCCAACCGAGCATTCGCTGCAACACTCACCCGAGAGGGAGACGCCACCCCTCAGTTGGTGCAGGGACAGATGCAAGTTCTTCAAGTACAAGCACCGGCTAAGCCTGGGCATGCGTTACTGGGGTTGCACGAACTACTCCAGCGACTATTCCGACCGCCGTTGGGACACGAGCCGCTATCGGCAGCCGATAAGAACATGTAGCAGTATGTTCATCTACCATTTCTCTTTCAAAGTCTGCACTAACAACCTCTCCCGTCTACCCGTAGTCCTCGGATCCGCTATGTGGCTATCGCAAGTTGATCGACCTAGAGATCCAACCACATGACCAATGGACTCTCGACTGCGAGGAGTGGGATGCCAACAGGGACCGCGAGAGGAGGGAGGAGGAGCGCCGCACCGAAGAGCACAACTAGCGTATCCGGCAGGAGACGCAGGCCCATCTAGAGGCGTGCAGGCACAGGAAGCGCGAGGCTCGCGAGAGGGAGTACGAGAAAAAGAGGGAATTGGCGGCCGAGGCCAAGGCGGTCGCCGAGGAGTACAATGTCGAGCTCGCAAGAAAGGGCAAATGGCACTGGTCCACGCAGTAGTCCGACTCTCTTGGTCCATATGTCCGATGTATTTCTAATTTTCTAAAGGCATGCATGTACCATCCTTGGTTCGTTAGCCTGCTTGCCATGTAACCCATTGTCGGATCAACTGTCGTGTTGTTATCGTTGCACCATTTCTCTAAAGTTCTCCACCGTATACGAATTTCCTAGCGCATCGCAATATCACTTAGTTTCGTACTTACAAATCATTGCTACCTCTATCGTCCTCACAAAATTCTTCAGAAATTTAGTGCACGACAACAACATACCACGATCATAAAATATTATTGTGAGTATGACAAATTTCGTACCCTTAAGATTCTATGAAAATCACAAACAGACCAATCAATCTTTTCACCACCCTTTTATTTCTAAATAAAAATAACATCCTACAACATGATTTGCTAAATGTAATACCTACAAAATATAACATTTATTCCTACATAATTATTCCAATCGAATTTATTAAATAGTACAACTACTACTTAAAATCGCCCAGTGGTTGGACGACTTGATATAAGTCGCTCAACCACCGGGCGACTTAGTGAAGTCGCTCAACTACCGGACGACTCTAACGCTTGGCGCTCTGTGGTTGGACGACTATGGCCAGTAGCCCAATGGTTGGGCAACTAGCTATAGGTTGCCCAACGGTACGTCGACTGATGATTATTTCTGACAAAAAAGGCAGTATTATTTCTATAATTTCGAATAAAAAATAGATTATTAAAAAAAATTCGAGCTTGTACAATGCCTCGAAATATTTCTTAGCTCCTCTATTGTGGATTTTTTTTATTTAATCCATTTTTAAAAATGTTTTAAAGATAATCCCTTCATAACTTTATTTCTAATTCTGACCCCTTTGCCCACGTCACAGCGTGTCGCGTGGCAAAATCACGTTGTCACGCCACGGAATTCGGCGTGGCAAACAAGTATTGTCACACCACTCCTCTTGGCATAACAAGACTTAGCCTAAAAACGGATGCATGTTGGCTCAGAGGGCTATCGTGGCAGGTTTGACCATACCGTGGTCGGTAGCGTGACAGCACAGTTTAATCACACTACAGATCATGTCGTGACCAAATGAGTCAAAATTGAAAATAAAGTTAGGAAGATGTTATCTTAAAAATATTTTAAAAAATAGATTAAAAAATGAAAAAAAACTCTACCGTGCAACGTATGGAGTGGGGACCAACAGCCATAAAATGCTCTTAACTCCGGCTTTTTACTCACGTTGGCGTTGCACATGCCCTAAAGTTCAGAAGGGGCAAGCCCTTTAACTCACAAGAAAGTGCCACCGAAACTCTTTTTTTATATGACTCCTGTTATTTTCAAGCACCGAACAAGCTTATTAGTACGGAAAAAAACCATAACCCCCTACCCACCCAAAAAAAAAGTTCACTTGCGTTTTCAATTTGTCACAGGTATTTTTTTTGTTTACTTGGTCCCTTATAAGTTGGGTTAAATACCCCCATGACACACATTAACACTATTTTTTATGGAACTACACGTCACCGGTTAAAATCAAATCCAAAACAATTAATATGGAAAATCTACACAAATAGCCCATCCTACCTATGATTGGTGAGAATCAAACTCTGATCATCAGCTAGAAAAATAAGATGCCACACCACTACGCTATGCTACGTTGGCAATATTTGCTTCAGTTATTTGGGTGACTTCAATACATGTTATAATAACTTAAACAAGCATTGCTATAACTGAAACAAACGGCAAGGATAACGAAAACCACCAGACATAGCTTCAACGTACGGCCTCTATGGTATTTGTATGGCAAATTAATACTTACCACAGATGAATCGATCTATACTCCAATCCCCATGTACCATCAAACATCAATTAAATTCCAATGCACCGTTGAACGGCGGGATTAGAGATGCTTTTGCACGGAGAATCGGAGATCCACTAACCACTTAATCAGCGAAGAGCATCACCATGTTGCTCTGTGGTGCACAAATACCTGTGTTTTCTGTAATTTATTAGTCAAAAAATGGATTATATGTTCAGACGCCAAAGGGTCATATTTGTAATTTTACCTTAGGGGCATCTGAGAAAAGTGTTCCCCTAGCTTTGCTCCCTTCGTTGTGCAGGAGGTGGTTCATCCCAGTTCTCTCTTCCCAGTGCCCATACACCCAAACCCTCCAAACCCCCAAACACCACCCAAGAAACCGAACCAAGAAGAGCGAGCGATGCAGCAGCCGATGCCCATGCCGGCGCCGGCGATGCCTCCGGCGGCCGGAATTACCACCGCGCAGATCCAAAAGGTGCCCCCTTTCTCCCCCGTTCTTGCGGTTCTTGGTAGGCTTCGCCTGCCCCTCTTTGTTGGGTTTTGGGCTTCTTTCCGGTTAAAGATTTGATCCATTTTCCGGTCCTGATCGAGAGGTGTTAGGTTTGTATGCGTTCGGCTCGCTTGATGGTGTTTCTTTTAGCCGTTCTTGATGTGATTTGACCAGCTATGTTTGAAGCTAGTGATATGGTGCTCATTGAATAATTGGTATTTTCGTAGTCTGATTTGATAAGGAGCAACTCATTTGTGTATAGTGTTGTGACCCTGCTGTAAACTTATGGTGATGCTGCTTATTTGATGAGAAACCTGTCTCTGTACTTTTGATACTAAGGTTTACTGGAGGATAATAGAGCAATGATTATGTTCTGCTACTACAAAGATGTAAACTAGGGAATAAGAAGTAGATTATTACCTTTGGGACAAAGTAGTGAATGTAGTGTTGTATTGCTTGGAACACAGCATGCAGCTATCCTTGACTGTTCCAACCAGAGCCAAACTGATGTTTTACCTTTGTGTTCTGTAGCATTGACCTCGTAACTTCTTCTCATCTGAATATCATAGCCTGCATGTTGTTCCTCTATGTGTGGAACATTTACTTGTTTTAGCAAAGAGTTAGGTCCTTGTTCTAATATTGAATTCAGTTTGGCACTGTGAAACAAGATGCCGTGGCTCATATACGTAAGCACATCTGTATGGTACTCTATGGATTACAAGTTCCGTTTGTGTTTTGTGGGTGCGGATTTTGTTAGGTTTACCTGGACTTTATATGTAAGTCCCGGTAAACTCCAGTCCTTGACAGGCTTAGCTGAAGTTTAAAACTTTTAACTGGGAGACAATTTCATGTTTAACTAACCTTATTATAGAGTTACAATAGTACTAGTAGTAAAACATGAAGTTCTGGCAAACTCACAATCTGATTGAGAACTGGTTTTATTGGAAGTATCCTAGTTGAGCCTTATCTTTCATACTTTCTTACTTCCGGTCTTCAAATTTCACTCTTTACTTTTGTAGTTAGTGTTAGAGATAGAGATAGGAATCCTTTTGTATTCCTTATCTGTATATGACATGCACCCTTTGTACACCCTATATATATTGATCGGATCTGGATGGCGGCGGCGGCGGCGGTCCGCGCTGGGGAGAACGCCGACTGCCTCGAAGGTACTCCATGGCCGATTGACTTCTTGTCTGGATCTGGACGAGGACGCTTGAGGTGTTCGGAGGATCCGCGCCGCTTAGCGAAGGCACCGCAGAGCGGCGAAGGGCGGCGGCGTAATTCGGATGAAGATGTCAGCCGATTGCTTCTAGAGGAAGAACTACGACTAAACGTGGCCGGCCCCCAGGAGTGGAGATAGCTCCTCCTGAGGGCGGCGGCAGCGGAGACGAGCGGCGCTAGGAGCGGCGGTGCTATAGTAGCCCTAACCCTAACCTCAGCTCTGATACCATGTTAAGTTGCATGCGCCAACCAATTCATCCAAAAGCTTAAGTTGATGAGGAAAACGGGCAATTCACTTATACTTCAACACTCCCCCTCACGTGTAGACTCCCTCAGGTCTAAGACGTAGAATAGAAATGGGCTGCAATTATTTTCTTAATTGCGCCAGCTGGGTCTTGAACTCAAGACCTCTTGGCTCTGATACCATACTGAATTGCATGCGCCAACCAATTCACCCAAAAGCTGAATTGGTTGGCGCATGCAACTTAACATGGTATCAGAGCTGAGGTTAGGGTTAGGGCTACTGTAGCACCGCCGCTCCCGCTCTTCTTTCTGAGCCGCGTGCAGATCGTAGAAGTCATTTTTGATGCCGCCGCTTTCTTAGCCGCCGCCTTGAGCTTCTAAGGCCGCCGCGCTTCTTTAGTGCTGCCGCCGTTTTGGGTTTCGATCTGCGCTGTCATGCTTCCACCTATTCCTATTCGGCTTGAATTGACAGCTCCATCTATTCATGTCGGTTTCATTATCTTTTTCATCATGTTGCCGCGGTCGACTTTCTCAGCCCTTGCACGTTGTGCTTAATGGGTTGTTGCACGACCCCAGATGGAGGAGATCTTTTGATACTCGACATATTTTCCAAGAGCTGCATGCTACGACGACATTACCAAGACTCGGACTTTGGATTTTTCATATTTTAGTGTCAACCATCGTCAAATGCAATGCTATTGCATACGCTTTGCATTTGAGGGGGGTGTTAGAGATAGAGATAGGAATCCTTTTGTATTCCTTATCTGTATATGACATGCACTTCTTGTACATACTATATATGTTGCCCATTGGGCCTCTGAATACATACACACAATATTCATAACAGTTAGTAACTGAGTTCTGCAAGCAGCTAGTATTTGAACGACCAGTATGTTGTACTGTCTCACTAGAGTCAAACATGTTTTTTTTTTGCTTAATGCTGGTGATGCATATATTGCTTACTGGCAATGGATAATGATTTGCTTTGTTGTTCTACAATAAACCCAGATTAGTACAACCAAGTTGCTTTATTTCAGAAAAATGTAGAGAGATTCCTGGGGCTAGTCCTTTTGAACTATTGTTCATGTGCTCCAAGTTTGCAAGAGTACTCATGTTTGTGCAGCACACGTAATGGACCAAACATTTTCACTCCAAATAATCTTTAGTTCTTTATATTTAAACTAACACTCTGTGGTTCTAGCTTTGTAATATGGACACTCAAATGATTCAAAAGTCTTTTGTCGTGATTTATGGTTCTCGTATTTTCTTGCAAAACTATAGAACTTTCAATAGTGCAATACTTTTGTTTATTTTGTGTTTCATTTGGGCCTTCTGTTTGAATTTACTCTGGATGCTCTGTTGCGAATATCCATTTTCCGTTACTGACTTTATTCCTTCCGCAGTATCTGGATGAAAATAAGCAACTTATTTTGGCTATCTTGGAAAATCAGAACCTGGGAAAGCTGGCAGAATGTGCTCAGTATGTAACTAACTGCAATTTTTATTCTGAAGATTTTACAATTTGATATGATCTTTCATTTGGCTAAACGATGAGCCATCCTGCATGGTGGCACATACCTGCATTAGTTGAATTTTTAAAGAGAAAAATGTTATTTTTTGTTGTTGTTGTCATCTTCCCCCGATATTAGTTAATTGTATATTTATTATTACTGACATGTCACATGTCATGTAATAATGAAATTACCATGTATTAGTTTTTTGTTGTTGTTTCATGTAGTGAATAAATATGCTGCTGAAAACTGCAGTGATGGTCAATAATATTTTAGCTGATATAATATGATTCTTGGTTGATAGGTATTTTTTTACTTTTTTAGCAGTACTATATAGCTCCAGTATTGTATCTGTCCTCATTGATAAAAGCATGATTCACTTGATGTTCACCTTGGCTGGCTTTGTGTGAAAGATGAGTTATTGCCTACAGATGAGTTCTGGTTTTGTAACATCTTGAGTCTTGACACGTTATACAAAAATATTCTTGGAAGAATCAATTACCATATGCAAAGAAACATATATAACCAAGAAAGTAAATTTTCATTGCACCAAAAGAAGATAATAAGTTATATTGAATATTCTATAAATCATACAGACTACAAATAGAGAGATTGCTGAAGAATTCTCACAAAAAATCCTTTGTTAAAATGGGGCCAGCATCATGAGACATTGCAGTACGTGTAAGCCTACCCAAAAGATGAAAACCACCAGAATGTCGACGCATAAGCTTGATTGAGGATTTCCATCAGTTTTATGGGGTTATTTATTGGAAGGAGGCATCACTGAACTAGCATCAGTTTCATGTTTGCTTAAATTTCTATTGTCACAAGTTCAAGGTGATACAGTAATTGCCTAACAAGAATAATGTTATCAACTTTAGGTACCGTTTTCCCAATTACAAAGTAACATGTAGTGACGGTTTTCTAGTGACATGTATTATTGTGGATTGTTGACACAACATATGCACTACAGTCTACAAGGTTTGACTCTGTTATACGGTGTGAAACATATATCGGCATACAACCCCTAACACATCCAGGTGGCTTCCCACATGAAAAAATTTATGTAGTGTCAGTGTGATGGCACTTAGCACTTTTTAATAGGCGAAGTAACAAAGCATGTACCGAAAGATCATAAATATTTTGTAAACATACAAGATGCTGTCATTGTTAGCACTAGTATCTACATGCTCAGCCAATATACCCCCTGTGCAATATTTTCTTCTCTCCTGTCTCCTGTTCCTCATAAGGATATTGGTAATGCTAGCATAGTAGCATCCCATGTTGTAATGGGAGTGTATTTTTTTTCTTTTTCTTTTTGTTTTTAGACGTATGGCTGTCATTCTTTATGCATTCAGTTTGTTTATTGTTTTGCCTATAAAACAAAATCATCAATATTTTATACACCTAGGAATATCCACTTTGTAATGGCTGAGAGTGGCAGACATCATTAAAATTTGTTGAAATGTATGTAAAATCATGTACTGTTGTGACCAGACTTGTTGCGTAGGAAGTATGGGTGGGTTACGGCCGGTCATGGATGTCTGCGGCGAGTTAGTGCCGTGGTGGAGGAAGAAAGGTAACAGGGGTAGGATTAGAAAATCTAGAGGGACAAAGATAGCATAATAGAAAGAGGAAGTTTGTTTCTTGCTTGCTCCAAAATAGTTACAGTTGACTTGATTATATAGTGCTACCTTAACTTGACGTCTGAGACTAAGACTTGAACTCATCTAACATTCCTAATCTCCTCCCTGACCGAACCCCTCATGAGTTCCTGTCGTTTGGACCCTTTCCTGAGGTAGTACGTAACAAGAATATCTTCTTAACAAAACCAGACTCTTCCCTAACAAAACCAGACTGCTAACAAATACGTACTAATTTTCCTCTCCTTCCTGGATACTTGCTGCAGCTGTTGCTATGCCACAACATGTACACTGTATAATATTTCCATAACCAATTAGGCAGTTACTTTCACGTGTTACATTGTGAATTTGTGATAATAAATCCAGATCACCCTTCACATGTTGTCAGAATAAAATTCAAGACATAACAACATCTCAGCCGCAATAGTTTAATCTACTGGTTCTATGCAGCAGACGATTATTTTCCTCACTAACGTCAACTAAAAAAAAAACAAATGCAATCATGTCAGCAAAATGGCTATATATACTATGTGCAGTAACTAACATCCGAAACTGTCAACAATCAACACATGCATTTGGCCATTTCAAATTCATGTAAATTTAATAGTGTAATATGCTCACTTTCTGACATACAGTACATTGTTCCAAGGTCCTAACTAGCTAGGCTTTACTCCTTTCTTTCTTGGACTTCACATGTTCACATTGTAATCATGTTGGCTTTCACCGCTAGCACTGCCATGTACCATATTGCTGTCAGCACACCCATGTGCAATCTTCGATTGTCATCGGTGCCATTGCCATGCATGTCTTTGCCCATGCATCATGTGTGTTGCCTGTGCACCCATGGATAATGTTACTAGCTCAATGTCGCTAATTACCTCACATTTTTGGTCTTATGACTATGGGAAGTAATTACCTTCTAATATATGATAGTTTTTCTAATCTACTTTCCATTACATGGTGTTTGTATTACTATATGAATTTAGTAGATAGATGTGACGAACAAGTTTTCATATCCATAAAAAATTGCTTATGTGAATGTGAATGTGGTTTTCCATCTGAAATGGATATGGAGAAATGCATTTAGATTAATGGTAAATTTCTCTACAATGAAACTTTCAGGTATCAAGCTCTGCTTCAGAAGAACCTCTTGTATTTGGCTGCAATTGCGGATGCCCCACCACAGACCTCTGTAAGCCGACCTCAAGTTTGTCATGTTCCAGACCTCTATCCATACATCCTTTCTTCTGCATGCACTGATGTTATTTCTGCAAACAGATGGCGCCACCTGGGGCATCGCCCGGGGTAGGGCATTACATGTCACAGGTGCCAATGTTCGCTCCAAGGACCCCTCTAACGCCACAACAGATGCAGGAGCAGCAACTGCAACATCAGCAAGCTCAGTTGCTTTCTTTCGCTGGACAAATGGTTGTGAGACCTGGGGTTGTCAACGGCATGCCCCAGCCGGCAGCAGCAGTAAGCAATCAAGATTTGGGTGGGGCCACCTCGGAGCCTTCAGGCACTGAGAGCCACAAGAGCACTGGCGCTGATAATGACGGTGGAAGCGACTAGGCTGATGATCGCTGATAATGACGGTGGAAGCGACTAGGCTGATGATTCCTAAGAAAGTTATGAATTAGCCTTTTAGGTTGCAAAATGCATGTATACTACCACTGAACCAAGAGAGGATCCTTACTGTGCCCTATAATGGTAAGTGGCCGCGATCTTCGCTGAATGATGATGAGTAGTTGTTACATTTACCTTTGTGTTTTCAGTCTTCAGAACAAACATAGATTGTTGTAATCTTTGCTGTGTTTGGCTTTCCACTCTGCATTGTTGTTGGCTTGTAGCCATTTTCTATGGAATAATTCGTCCCAGTTGCTTGCTCTCCATGATGGTTGTTCTAGAAGCTTGAAAAGGTGGCTCCAAAATGGAATGGTTATCTCCCATCAGATGCTTTTCTCCAGCAGTGGTTGCTGCTTGATATTAAGTATGATTTTTCTTACTAAAAAAGTGTTTCCTCATAAAGTAATTGAGGAGTTGAAGCCAGTTATGAATATAATTATGATATAGATTTTGATGCCTGTGAATTGGAAAAAGGATCCAGGTTCTTGTAGCAGAGTGACATTATTTATCAGTATAGCTTCATACGAAGATTTTGATCTCGATGTAATGGTTGAGTAAAATGGAGCAGACTGGGTGGTTGAACCCCCATCACAGATCTGTGAAATACATATAAAGGCATGTGCCAATCCAATCAATTCATATAGATAGCAGGATTTGGCCACGTTTGGCTGTTAAATTCGTGGGATGTAAATACATATAGTTTTGGGACTTTTCAGACACCTAACTGGTAGTTGCTATCATCCGTTGGATGTCGCAAATAGTAGTACAGAGAAGCCTTGTCTCCATGGGTTCATTGCTATGTACTGAAGTGTCTGCACAGTATGGGATGATTTGACTTATTAATTAGTAATGTCTTGATTTTGGTTCTATTATAGTGATGTGGGTTCCAGGATTTACAGGTAAATTCTCAAGGTGCAAGAGGGGGCCTTGATTGTGATGGATGTAACCAGTCGATGGTGGAAACCTTAGCGGGCAGAACAAGAACAAAACAGAACTATGTAAAAGCATTGTGATAATCACTTAGTCACAAGTCTATGGAAGCATGTTATGGTCGACATTATAAGTTGATTATCTCTTGTGGGTCAAATTGTACAACCTTTGCAGAGTGTAAAACTGTTCGAACAGCCGTGTCCCCAGTCATAGACAATGCTTAGTGATTTCACACAAGAGGTAGAGTTTTCTTAAAATAGTTGGAGGGTGGAACGCTTGGGAAGTGAACGGATAGTTCACTAGTTGTTTCAAAGCAATTGTCTATTTATTTATTATTATTTTAAATTATGTTTTTCAATCTATTTATTGTATTTACTGTCAAGATTTCTTTCTGCAAAATAGCCATAAAGCTACTCTTGTTCAAGCCTTGCATGAATAATATTTGCATACCATCCCTACGACTTGCTGAGTACTTTATGTACTCATGACTTTATGCCATGTTGATAAGTCACCGAGGAAGACCTAGGGAACACAGAGTTCTATGAGGAGGAGTACTTTGAGGACTATGCGAATTAGGTCGCGTTCTCCACTCGAATGCCTGTGAGCACGTCGGATGGCTACCAAGAGTTGTTTTCTTCGATTGCAAGTTTATTTATTTGTTGTTAAGCCCTGCGTTGCAAACTTTGTAAATCTTGACCATAAGGCCAACCACGCGCACGGGAGAAAGGACATCGTCCCGCTACGCTGGGGTAAACTCCTTTATTAGTTAGGATGGGTCTACATGTTGGTGCGCCTCGATGAGGAATTTGGGAGGGGTGCGAGAGGTCAACTGCGTGCACAGGAGAAAGGACATCGTCCCACTGCGCGGGGATAAACTCTTTCTTTTATTAATTAAGATAAGATAAGATAGGTTGGGTCCACATGTTCGTACACCTCGACGAGGAATTTGGGAGGGGTGAGAGAGGCCAACCACGCGCACGGGAGAAAGGACATCGTCTCTCTGCACGGGGGATAAACTCCTCCTTTTATTAGTTAAGAGCGGTGCGAGACAGGAAGGAGTGAGATGACGATAAATTTTGGTGTGTGCATGTGAACAAGTGGGGCGGTGACAGTTTGGATAGTTGTGGAAGAAGTGGGGGCATGGATACATTCGCGAGTCATGGGGAATGGCGGGGCGAGACATTGTCCCTATCAGGTTGGGTCCACATGTTGGTGCGCCTCGATGAGGAATTTGGGAGGGGTGGGAGAGGCTAATTGCGTGCACTGGAGAAAGGAAATCATTCCGCCGCGTGGGGGTAAACTCCTTTTTTTATTAGTCAGGTTGGGTCCACATGTTGGGGCACCTCGATGAGGAATTTGGGAGGGGTGGGAGAGGCCAACCGCACGCAGGGGAGAAAGAATATTGTCTCGCTGCGCCGGGGTAAACTCCTTCTTTTATTAGTGTGTGTGTGTGTGTGTGATAACAAATGTTTTATGTACAGGGAAAAAGAAAAACAAATATGTTACAAGAATTGTTTCAGCTAATCAAAGATAGTTCTTCTAGATGAGATGTTCGAGATGCCTGCCTCAAAAGTTCCAAACATGAAACTTTTAATCATGTAATCCTTCTTTATAAAAGGAGGCTGAAATGGGCCTCATTGAGGTTGGCCACATGTTCTTTTTTATGGCCATTGGATGGAGCTTCGCTCGTGGGCAATGTTCGATCGGATCCCAGGTGTTGCATTCGCAAGTGCCGCACTGTCTCGTCACGTCTGCGCGCTCCCTCGTTTCCCATGCACTTTTCCTTTCTTTATTGGTCGGTGTGGTCTTCCCAGTTCTTTCTGCTCGCTTCTGTCGCCGTTTTCACTCCTTCTTGGTTTCTCTTGTACGTTCATCGCCTTGGTCTTCGTCGCTGATGTAGTCTGTTCGCCTCTTTTCCGCTCGCTTTCTTCTTTGCGGTTTCGTCTATTGTTGCCCAACATTAGTGATTTACGGTCTCTTTGTGTTTGCTTGTGGGGGAGGTCGGGTCGTTTTCCATGGATCTACGTGGATTTTCTTTTCCTAGGTTTTTTTGTCCTCGTGTTTCGTTGTTCCTTTTGCACTATGGTGTTCTTGCCTTTTTCTTACCCTTTTTCCCAGTTAGATTAGACTGGATTTAGTTCATTGTCGTTCCTTTTTGCTAGGTCGTGTTCTTCCTGGTTGTTGTGCTCTCGATTTGGGGTTTTTTGTTACATGGCTGCTTGCCTTCTTAGGGAGGTCGTCAGCTCCCTCTCTATGGATCTAGGTGGGGTTGTTTTTGCTAGATTTTACACCGGATTTTCTTCATGCCCGCTCTCGCCCCTCTTTGTTTCTCTCGTCCGTTCGTCCTCTTGGTCTTTGTTGCTGACGTAGTATGTTCACCCCTTCCTTTCCTCTTGCTTTATTCTTTGTGGTTTTGGCTGTTGTTGCCCTTCATTATTGATTTATGGTTTCTTTACGGTCCCTTTGTGTTTTCTTATGGGGGAGGCTGGGTCGTTTTCCGTGGATTTACACGGATTTGCTTTTCCTAGGGTTTTCGTCCTCGTGTTTTGATGTTGCTTTTGCGCTATAGTGTTCTTGCCTATTCTGTGCCCTTTTTCCCGGTTAGATTAGACTAGATTTGGTTCATGCCCGTTTCTTTTTGCTAGGTTGCGTTCTTTTTGGTTGATGTGCTCTCGATTTGGGTTTTTTTTGTTAGACGGATGCTTTCCTTCTTCGGGGGGCTATCGACTCCCTCTCTATGGATCTAGGTGGGGTTGGTTTTGGTAAATTTTAGGTCAAGTTTTGTTGATGGCCGTTCCTTTTTGGTAGGTTGCGTTCTTCATGGTTGACGTGCTCTCGATTTGGGGGTTGTGTTAAATGGCTGCTTGCCTTCTTCGGGAGGTCATTAGCTCCCTCTCTTTGGATATAGATGGGATTGGTTTTGCTAGATTGTGTTCTTATTGGTTGTCGTACCGTCGATTTAGTGTTTTTTTTTCTAATGTCGTGTTTCATTTTTCGGACTCTCGTTGGCTCCCTCTCTGTGGATCTGGGTGGGGTCAATTTCCGCAGGTTATGTTCATGATTTTAGTTTTTCCCAATGGTAATTTGCCTTCTACGCCCTCCTATCGGCTCTCTCTGCATGGATCTAGCTGGGTTATGTTTTCGCAGGGTCTTTGTGGTCGCCTTTCACTTCCACTTGGTATATGTGTTGTTCGATGAAGTTCTTCCTTCTTAGCTCTACCGTGTTGCGGATTTCCCTATACTTATTTGCTATTGATGTCTTGCAGGTCATTTTGTACATGTTTTTGTGTTCTCGTGTTCGATGTTTCAGCTGCTCACCTTTCAGTATCCTATTTGTTTCTTGAAATGGATGGGTTTTCCTAAGGTGTGCCTTCTTTTTTAGCCCCTTTCTGTGTTTTCTTTGTTTCCTTTTTTTGTCTTATGCTTCCTGTCTCATGATTTGTCTTTCTTCATGCAGGTTGTTTCCCTGTTCTGTTGCTTGGGATTGTTGTAGTGCTTCCGCCGATGATCGTTTGTAGGTATGTCCGTATGTTGTTCGATATGTTGCTTTGTTGTGTGCCCGCGTTCGTCCTCCTTTGTATGTTTGTTTCTACTTCTTTCTGCAGGTTTTTGTTTTTGCCTCCTCGGTCTCTTCGTGTTGTGGTGCGTTCTTCGTGTTGCTGCCTCTTTAGAATTACATGCATAGGTCTAGCTGTCCAATTTAGTGTTTCCTTCATACCTGGTCCCTCTGTAGATTGCGTCGCCCTATATCTGGGGTTTATCCTCCCGGGTTTTTGTGCTGCCCGGTATGCTTGCCGATGCCTAATGTCTATCCTTCCAGGTTTTATCATTGCCTGGCCTGCATGGCAGAGTTGTCTCATAGTGGTGCTTGCCGTAGGAGGCCGAGTATGTGCCTATGCCTGTTGTTTCTTTTCTTTTCTTTTTGTTGTCCATGGTGCGCCTAGAATGATTACTCTTTTCTTCGCCTTTAGCTCGCAGTGTCTGCCTCGTTGTTGCTCTTGACGATGCGAGAGGGAATAGGTGTTCGGAAGATCCTTGCTCAACGTCGTCTGGTCCAGTCAAGTTTTTTAAATGTACTTCTTCCATCTGTGTTGTGTGCATCTTTTCTACGCTTGTCTTTGCCTTGCTCTATGTTTTTGTTTTTTGCTTGTTATGGTGTCAATCCTAGGTTAGGAGTTTATGTGGATTGCCACTTATTCCTTTTAGTGTCTCTGTGGCCTGAGCCTGATTTTTTGTTGCCGCTACTAAACAAGGGCCCTTGGCTGACCTTGCCTTAACGTCTGACTGTCTTCGATTTCCTCATGAATATGTCGAGGCGCTCAAAGGTATTTCGTTTGTACCTATCCCTGCATGTGTCGCTGCACTTTTCCCCTTTCGCTGTCTTTGGGTTGTTGTTGGTTATTTCCTTGTTGGTCCTAACTGTTTTACTTGTGTGTGTTTTCTTCGCCTTTCTATTGATTTCCTGCTTGGGAAAAAAGACTCCTACACGGATAGGTCGTACTATGCCCCCCTGACTACATATGTAGTCACTGTTGTGCGGTCTTCTGGTTCAGTGAGTGAATGAAGAAGCTATCTTCTGTTAGAAGGCAAAGATTTGCGTACAACAACTATTACAAGGATGGGAAGGTGTCGCTGCCTATCTTTAGGCAGCCTCCTCCTGTGCTACCTAATCTTTTGAGGTTCGATGGCTATAGTAGGTGTAACAGCCCAAAAATCCATAAAGGCAAAAATGAGGGATTTTTAAAACTTTTTGTATAATGTCTATTGCTGTTCCGTTTGTGTGCATATTTGATAGTCATTTGAGGACATCTTTCACCTTTTGTGCTCTTGTGATTTGATTTACTATCATGTTATGGTTTCCCTAAGTGAACATCAGGATTTCAGCTAATCTAAAATTCTGCTGCTCTGCCTCACCTCAATTCTCTCTAGTCTCCTTCCCTCTCCCTATTCCCTCCTGGGCTTAGTGCGGATCGCACAAGTCTTTGGTCCGCCAAACCACTCCCGAGCACCCCCTCCTGCTCCTCCGACCATTTGTTGGTCAAGCCGATCTGACCACATCTCCCAAGGTTTTAGACCGGGCATGGGCTCTGCATGATGCTATCATTCACCATACCTCCCCATCATTCACCGCCTGGCCGCTATATCATCAATGACCCTAACTACTCGACCACTCCCCTGGGATGTCGTGCATATATTTATATATGATGGCCCAAGACCTGGTGACCTCCTTGTTGCTTTTCTTCACCAATTCCAGTGCTAACCCCATCCTCTTCTTCCTCCAAGAGAGATTGAGCTCCAGCCAAGCTTAAGCGCTCGTCTCTGTCGAGCTCCCCCACACCACCGCCTTGCCACCGACACCCACTGGAATTGCCTTGGATACAACTCTTGTTCCTCCAGTCAGGATACTTCAAGACCTCCCTGGTGGACCATCTATCTGCTTCTAAGGAGCACCCTTGAAGACCGGAGACCACCCTCTATTCCTCAAGATACGTGCAGCACGAAGCTTCTTCCATTGTTGTGATCCACCATCGCCAATGCGGCACCGGCTAACCATTTCCCAGCCTGTACCGGTAAGTTCCTAGTGGCCAGATGCTCTTCCTAGTTCGAGCCGCATTGCTCTTTCCTGGATGTTCCTTTGGTTCTTCCTTTAGCTTTTCCGCCGGTTCATCCGATTGCGACAATACTGTCGCACATTTGTTTCCTTTGATCATCGCTGTGTAACCGATCCCTTCTCTCAATCGACTATGCACGGTTATCACTCCCACGACCTCCTTCCTTGCCCAGACCTCCCTTTTTGCAAAGACAACTCTCTGGTCGTAACACCCCCATGACCTCCTTCTTAGTCATGACCTCCTACTTTTACAAAGACCACCCTCTTGGTCGGAACCACCCATATAGTCATGACCACCCAGCTTAAGAGGACCACCCTTTGGCTGCGACCTTCTACTTTACAAAGACCACCCTCTAGCACATGGCCTTCCCTCTCGCAAAGACCACCCTCTTAGTCGTACACCTCCATGACCACCCCTGATCGCGGTACTTCCATGACCTCCCACAGGTCGTACAACTCCCGCGACCTCCCAGTAGCATCTCCATTTCCCTGAAGTCTCAAATAAACAGAAACATTTGGTTTTAATGAGAGTTCAAAGCTTATTTGGAAGTTCTATACGGAACCTTCCTTGGTTCCATCTTGACCATCGGAACCTCCCTTGGCGTTCATCTTGACCGTCAGGACCTCCCTTGCATTCATCGTAACCATCAAGATCTCCTTTGGTACAATCGTGACTGTTAGGACCTCCTTTGGTTCCATCTTGACCGTTGGGACCTCCTTGGCATTCATCTTGACCGTCAGGACTTCCCTTGCGTTTATCATAACCGTCCGAATCTCCTTTGCATTCATCTTGACTGTCGGGACCTCCTTGGCGTTCATCTTGACCGTCAGGACCTCCTTTGCATTCATCGTAACCGTCAGTATCTCTTTTGGTTCAATCTTGACCGTCAGGACCTCCTCTGGTTCTAACCTGATCGTCGAGACCTCCCCTCGCTTAGATCTAAGGGCTTAGACATTACCTCGCTTAGATCAAAGGGCTCAGACCTCCCCTCGCTTAAATCCAAGGGACCAGACATCCCTTAGTTTAGATCTAATGTTCCAGACCTCCTTTCGTTTGGAGCTAACGGTCCAGACCTCCCTTCGTTTAGATCTAATGGTCCAGACCTCCTTTTTATTGGATCTAACGATCCAGACCTCCCCTTGATTGGATCTAACGGACCAGACTTTCCCTCGATGGGATCTAATGATCCAGACATTCCCTCGACTGGATCTAATGATCCAGACCTTTCCTTGAGTGGATCTAACGATCCAGACCTCCCCTCGATTGCTTCTAACGATCCAGACCATCCCTCGAGTGGATCTAACGATCTAGACCTCCCCTCAATTTGATCTAATGATCCAGACCTCCCCTCGAGTGGATCTAACGATCCAGACCCCCCTCGATTGGATCTAACGATCCAGACCATCCCTCGAGTGGATCTAACGACCTAGACCTCTCCTTGATTTGATCTAACAATCCAGGCCTCCCCTCGATTAGATCTAACGATCCAGACCTTCCCTCGCTTGGATCTAAGGGTACAGATCTCTACTCTTTTAGATCTAAGGTTCCAGATCACCTTTCACCTCCTCTCATTGGATCTAAGGGTCCAGACCTCTTCTCGTTTTGATCTAATGGTTTAGATCTCTGCTCGATTAGATCTGAGGGTTCTGACCTCCCTCTCGTTAGATCTCTCTATTTGTCTTTTTACAAAAGACCACCCTCTTGAACTTTTTATAAAGACCACCCTCATAGTTCACGACCTTTCCTTTGTCCTAGCACTCTCACGACCTCTCCGTCGTATTCTTTTGCGACCATTGTAGCCTCTACGACTTCCATAGCTTCGACCACCATAGCTATTGCAACCATCTCCTGGTCGTAAGTGTCCTCACGACCAGTTCCTAGCTGTAAGCCTTTCTACTACCACCTGGGCATAAGTTCCTTCCACGACCAGTCTCTAGTCGATGGGACTTACAGACGTATAAGCCAGTCGATCAAAAAGCCCCTGCGCCATACTTAAAGAAATGGTCTGGGCATCCTGTTGTGTTGTTGTTAAATATGTTTGCTCATTCGAAGTATGTCCATTTGTTGAATATATTTGGACTTATTGGATTTTATTTGGTTGCCCTCAGTCGTTCTGGAGTTTAATCGTATTATGCGTATTTAGCAACGGAAGATATAATGGAACTCCAACCCCAACCAGGACAAGATTTCCAGAACGTTGTACAGGATGATTATCAACATATTGAGCGGGATTATTATCAGGATATCGAGAAGGTCGAATATCATGATATAGAGCTTTATCAGAGCATTGGCGAAGGCGAGTCAACACTTTGATCATTTTGAGCCTACCCTTTTGCAAATTATGTTGCTTTAAAATTATGAAACTGCATTGCTATGTTTTATCAAACTAAATTGGTCTAGATCATAGTTAATACCTTAACAAATACTTGTGTATAAACTTCCAACCCTTGAACTTGGACAATATCCTTTGTCACCCTAGACTTAATGGATTACTTACTAGTTGATAGGTCTATATCTAAGTGTCATGCTTATCCTTACTTAGATACATTGTCATGTGGGCATTAAGTTGCCCAACCATAATCCTTAAAAACATTGGGAAATGATTTGGGCGGTAAGGCTGGGAGCTTGGCTGGTATGTTGAGGTAAATGGTTATTTTCAAAACAAACAAAACTTGAAAATTATTTTCGACTGGGGCGGTTGGAAGGAATGGCTGGTGCCGGGGGCACGAGAAGAGGTTGGTATGTGGATGTACCGCCCTGGTCATGTAAGGACCGAATCTTGTGATGACCTCTCATGTAAAAACAGTGCAACCACAAGTCAATAATGGGTACGACCTGGCCAACTAATTTGCTCGCTTCAGCGTAGATCCGCCGTTGGGATGATTGCGGGTGGATAGCCGGGGGAGAATGAAGCCACAAAAACCACATTGGCACAAGAGGGGGCCTCCCGGAGAGCCTCGGGAGTGGGCTCAGGGCGGTGGAAACCTTAGTGTAGCGGATGGAGTGCGTTGAGGTTGAGCATTGCAAAGGCCTTGTGGTAATCTCCCCTTGATTCGTATGTCCAAGGAAACGTGTGTATATATCAAGGCGATTACCTCTTGTGGGTAAAGTGTGCGAACTCTGCAGAGTAAGAAAACTATCATGATAGCTGTGCTCACGGTCAAGAAAGGTGCTGAGAACTTGCTGGATATAGTTTTCATTTTTACTAAATCATTTGTGATGAAAAGGGAAGGCTAGGGTGGGACCCCAGGGATTTGAGAAAGGCCTGGTCGAGGACCAGTGGTAATCACGGGAATACCCGAGCATTGGGTGGATGGAGCCACTCAATGGTATAGGAGGTGGGACCTCCACTAATACTTTACAAATGAAAGCTCGTTTATGGAAATAGATTTGTTAAAATGCTAAATCTCAGGATTTCCTACTACTCATCTATTTCAAACTTGGCTTTGTGCAAATAAAAGAACTCTAAAGCTTCCCTTGACTAGCCTTGCATCTATACAACTACATTGTGTGTTGGCTCGCGAGTACGGTTGTGTACTCAGGCTCTGCCATTTTAATCTTTTCAGACCCATACGACCAAGATCTCTATAACCACTACTACCCAGAGGCTGAACCGGATGATGTGGAAGAGGATGAAGCTTAGGCCGGGACCTCCAGTCGCTTGCCTGTGTGCAGAGTGAATGGATCCATTACGACTTGTTCTGCTTCGCCCTTATTTTTGTTTATGTACCTCGGTTTTTTATGTACCATTGGTTTTTGTAAGAATTCCGCCTTCTTGACTATATATTATATGTAAAACATTATATATATATATATATATATATATATATATATATATATATATATATATATATATGAATGTTCATACTATGTTGCGAGTTGCCACTATTCTTACAAGCACTGTCTCTACGAGCACTACTCGCACCAAGCACGACCTGCACCGTGTGTAGTTATCCCTCCTAAGACCGGGTGCGGTCTCCAGGACCTTTTCTTGGACCTCCTCTAAGACCTCCCCCAAGACCACCTTTCGAATCACCTCTAAGACATCTCAAGACCTCTTCTTGGACCTCCGCCGAGACCCCTCCGAGATTTATTCCCCAAGACCACTTCTAGGACCTCTTCCAGGTCGTCTCCAGGACTATTCACAGTGGGCAAGGTCTACGATCAGTTTGTTCATAATCACTAAACCGATGTCTCACGACCATCCTCGAAACTTTTGTAACCAGCTCCATTGAGTCTAGGATCTACCAGGGTCTCCCAGGACCTCCTGGGACCTCTTAGGACATCCACATGAACTACAGGACCACTCCAGGATCTCTTGCAGATCGCTCCAAGACCTCCTCAAGATCACCCCAGGACATCCTGGGGATCCATTTCCCCGAACCTCCTCGGGACCTCCCTCCAGGACCTCCCTAGGACTTTCCTTGACCACGTCAAGACCTCCTCTTGGACCTTCCCCAAGACCTTTCCAAGACCTTACCCCAGAACTTCCCCAGGATTCCCTAAGACCTCCAGGATCTTCGCAGGACCTCCCTGGACTTCCCCCTAACCTACAGGATCTCCTTAGGAACCCCCTTGACCTCTCGGACCTCCCCCAGATGTCACACGACCACCCCTAGATGGTCTAAGACCATTGCTAGATGTTACACGCCCACCCCTAGGTGATCCAAGACCACAACCAGATATCTCACGACCACCCTTAGATGGTCTAAGACCACTACCTGATGCCTCACGACCACCCCTAGATAGTTTAAGACCGCTACCAGTAGCCTCACGACCCCTCCTAGATGCTCTACGACCACTCCCAGATGTCTCACGACCACCCCTAGATGGCCTAGGACCACTACTCGGAGACTCACGGCCACCCTATATGGTCTAAAGATCGTCACTAGATGTCCCAAGACCTCCTCAGGATCCCCTTGGACCTCCTAGAACCTCCAAGGACCTCCTCCGGATCTCCCCTGACCCCCAGGACCTCCTCAGGAGCACCCCAGATCTCCTTAGGACATCCACAAGACCTCCTACACCCTTTTGTCGTATTCTTAGGACCTTCTATTCCGGACCCTCTACACCTCTTTGGTCGTATCCTCACGATCTCTTCAGGACCTCCCCAGCACGTCTCTACAGCATCCCTGAAGACCTCCCCAAGACCACAACAGGGCTTCCACAGGACCTCTTCCAGACCTCCCACAGGATCTCCTTGGGACAACTCCAGTTTTCCCTTGGGATTTCTTCAGAACTCCTCCAGGACATTCAGGACCACCCCGAGACCTCCCTAGAACCTCTCTGAGACCACCCAGGACCTTCTCTACAACCAGGTGGGATCGCACCACAACCATCAGCCATTACCCGATCGTTGTCCTACCTCGGGTTGGCTATGAGTACCGATCAAGACTGAGGAACAAGAAGACTACATGGATAGTGATGAGTATGGATCAAGAACCGAAGATCAAGAAGGCCAAGAACTAGATCGCGGGCCCACAGTCGATTGCTGGTGGGCACATTGTGAGGGATTCCACATGCTGTGCTTTAGCACTTCTTCCGCTACTGACTCTCTGTGTGGGTTTGGCCTGTTCGGCCACTCCACACGTCGAAAACCATAAGGTATGTCGTGCTTTGTTTATTATCATGTAATAATTGAATAATTTCGAGATATGTAATTTGAACCAACAATATAACTGTGTGTGTCAGCTACTGATCCAAGGAATGACACAACTATACACAGTGGATCCCAAGCTCCAAAATTGGGGTCTGACAGTAGGTGCAGGACTTTTCTACGAAAAATACGTCAATACAACTGTCTATTTGCTTTTACTTCTATCGAGGCTAGGATAGATCAGGCAATCAATAGATGCGGAGACCCATATGTTTTTAGGATTTGTGGCCAGGTATATCATTGCATTGGTTCTTTGGTTCCTTATGCTAACAGTCCCCCTAGATTTGTTGAGCTTTACATATATGATATTGACAATGAGGTTGCTAATAGAATTCATGCGTTGGACCCGTCTGAGAGTGCTGAAGGAGATCTGAATCTGTGAGGACCCCCGGGTTATTTTCGTAAGACCGAGACCTTTCCGGTCTTATGAAAATAACTCTGGGCCTCACATGATTGAAATCCAATTTAACTGCATTTTAGTGAGAAGACCCGGCTAAGCTAGAGCCATGGTGACCATGCATACCGCTCCCCTGCGAGTGCTACATGGTGACCGGTTCTCCAACAGTCGAATCCACACTTAAAGGAAATAAAGAGGATTTCAAAATAGCGGATAGGTGTCCCGTGTTGGTTCCCAAGATTAGCGACCAACAAGCACATATCCTTATCAACGTCAATCATAGTCATACAAAAGTCATACATTGATATATCAAGTGACATCCAACACAGTACTTAAGTTTACAACTATTACAAAAGCGACCGATCGGCCAAATTCAAAGTTTAACATCAAGTATCAGCGGAAATAAATTAAATAAACCAAAAGGTCCAGCAAGGTGTGCCCAAACCCAAAGGCAACTGGCTGGGAGTTAGAAACAACATTTATTCATTAGCGTCGCTGAAATCGGCGCTAATGAATTGATCGAGCGTGTAGTCTTCCTCACCTGAACAAGTGTACAATCCGGTTAAGTACAAAATGTACTTGCAAGTCTTACAAAAAATAAAATTATACATGCTAGAGGCTATCCAAATGAGAGGCATTAGTGGCTTAGTTTTGCAGAAAATGCACCAATTTTCAATCTACACATACTAGTTTCAAATTGCCATTTGGTAAACAAAATTTTAATAAAAAGAAGTACATATAATAGTGATAGATATATAGATCAAACAATACAAAGTGGCATACCACTTTGATAAACTAACATGCATGAATACCCATTCATTCTGATACTAAGTTGTGACCATGTCAATTTTAATTTGAAGTCTAACAATGATGTCTCCCGAATCCAAGTGGTCGTCCGTAACTGTGGACACGACTATTCGAATAGATTAATCCCTATAGGGGAGTACTACTTTACCCACATGACTCGATTAGCCCGTAAGCCTCTGGATAAGAACACACTTCCTAAGGTATGTCAGCCAGGGAAATCGAGATTCAGTATTATTTAGCAAGAAGGCCCTATTGAGTTGAGTCCCCCTTGTGAGATGAACTGAAACTCAGTACAAGCTACATATAGAGCTTGCTCAGTGGGCTCGCAAGTTGTGTTAGAGATACTGATACAATGTAAAGAAAGAAAAATAGTGCTCCCATGCACATTATAGAAAATTGCATCGGATCCTACGAACATATGATCGAACACACATATCCTCACACCACCTGGGACCCAAACAAATAAAACCCTCCCCTTACTTAACCAAATAGCACCCATATGCCGCATGTGGAAGTATGAGTGTTACTTGCATTAACGACGGCACAAAAGTTCGGTCCTTAATGGTCCGGACAAGACTAACACAATACCGAAGTCTCATGCACAAAGACACCCACACTACTAACCACTTGTCCAGACCCAAATCATTTTTAATTTGACAAATTTAAAATTAACAACCAGATGCGAAGATCTATACAAAAGCATAAGAATAAAAATATTTAGTGTTTCCCCACAATTGACGTGCTAACCCCGTCAATCAGAGTACCGTAACTACTAAACTTGCATGGCTAAGCATTAACATGAATAATAGATACATCATCACAAACATCTAAATTAAGCATATTTGTAATGGGAATATCAAGGATAACCAGCAAGAGTAGGACATAACTAACTACAACTCACAAAATATCGACATATCAAAATAGCACGCAAACAAGTATCATTGCAATTCAAAGTAACTAAAGTAGAAATTTTGGGATCAAACTGTATGCAAAAGTAAATGCAAAGTGATGCTTGCCTTGTTGAAAGTCCACTTGTTCGCTCTTAGTTGCGTAATTGTTCACGTTCGACACTTCGGATTCTGTAGAAAGACACATTGAATAAACATAGAGAAAAGCCAAAAAATTCAAAGCGCTAAAAAATACATGAAATTTATATAGTAGTGAGATCATGAATGTAGGTGAAAAAATTAATTCATTTGGAGTTTATATGTGTGAGTTATAGCCTTTTGAAAATCAGCAATTGAGAAAATGCTGAAAATCAAGGTTCTGTTACTATTCATCTGAATTCAAACATTTCGTAAAAATTTGCAGGACAGTGGTGGAGATAAAAATTACATGGTTAGATAGAGAATAATTTTTTTTGACCAACAAAAATTGATTCATCTCATTTGAAGTTCATATGAATTTTTGAAGTTAAATCAATTTCTAGTGTAAAAATAATTCGTTTCCAAAATGAATTTGAATTCTGGAATTTTATGGGGCAGTAACATGTCTCCAACCAATTCCAAGTTAAATTACAAGAAAATTGGAAACCATCAAAATTGATTTCACTCAGTTTGGATTTAACTTGAATTAGTTACGAATTTTTGAAGTTTAAACATTTTTCAGTGTAAATATAAATCACTTAGGAATTTTTAAATGCATTAAATAATTTTTATACACAGCTTAACCTAGCCTCTGTCACTGACATGTGGGGTCCACTGCATATTGTTTTTTCGTTTTCATTTAATTTCCGAATGAACCTATTGACATGTGGGACCCCCATGTCATAGGCTCGGTCCATGCAAATAGTGCATGGACCAAAGGTCAACATGTACGGTCAATGGTCCACCGGTCCACCCCGCACTGTGCACTTAAAGCATTGTGGGCAAATTAGTGCGTGCATGTGCTACTACAAGGTCCAGGAACCTACCGGAGTGGAGATGGTGGTCGGAGAGGTACTGAGGGAGCTTGTCGACGGTGATGGCTACAATGGCGATGAGGTTCCTCGTGGAGAAGACAACCTGAAGAAAGAGAAGGGCAAATATATGTCGAAAAGGCTTAAGGGAACCTAGGAGGTGGTGTCAAAGCGTGGAATCGGGGAATGCCTTACCACGTCAGAGATGGGGACGGAAGGGAGATCTTCGGCCGAAAAAAAAAGAGAAAGTCCAAGATCCACGGGCTCCTGCAGATGATCAGACAAATTGATTGAGGAAAAGTTATTGTTATACCCTAGAACACAAGGTGACACACATAAGAGCGAAAATGGCTCACCGGAGAGGAAAATGGACAAGGTGGTGGCTTTCGGTGCGCAGCCACCGGTGACGAAGACGACGATTGCATTCCGGAGTCTACTAGCAAAAAGAAAGGCTCGGGTTAGCTCGAATGCACACGACAATGAACAGAGATAGAGAAGGACGCGGTGGAAGGAAGTTTACCCAAGCGGATTGCGCGAGTTAGCTTCCTCCTCCTCAACACCGAGAGGAGAAGTGAGGAGAATGAGAGAGTTTGGAGGCAGGTTAAGGGCAGAAATGGACGGGGATGGAGACAGCGTGAACGAGCGAAGCACTGGAGTGGTTGAAATGGGTGGTGGATTCACGGTGTCGGTTCGACTTGGGGCAGAGCGTGCGGCCGCGTGGAGCTCGCGCTTTGTGCGTCGCTTGCCCGAGGTAGAAGGACGACCTGACAAGCGGGCCTGGGTTGTTAGCGGCTCAAGCGCGAGTGGGTCGAAGCCTAGTGTGATCGGGTTCGCCGAGTGGGTTTGGTCGAGTCAAGTGGTTCGGTCGGGTCCGTGTCAAACAGTTTGGCTGATTTGCAATTCAAACTCCTCTAATTTGTTCGGCGGTTAAAAATAGCAAATAAATTCCTAAAATTCAAAAATTTTGCAGGAAGGTTCCTGGGAAGACCTAGTACACAATTAAATTTTCTAACCTCATTGTTCATGTTTTATTTGCTTATTTGTAAATCAATTACAACTTGGGCTTTTGGAATAGGGTTTGAATTTTATCAGGGTTAATTTGGTTTCTAAAAATTGGGAAAATTCATATTTATTCATGATAAATATTATAAGATTTAAATAAATTATTTCCTAGAGAATTTCATAAGTATTTATTTATGTTTTTTAGGTTCAATTTGAGTTATATGTTTAAACTTGGTTTGTAACTTTACAAATGCAATAATTTGTGCAAATGATCCAGAAATCAAATGCATGCTCATGAGTTGCATATTAATTCTAATTAATAAAAATTGGGTCTATGACAAACCTCCCCCCTTAAAAAGAATCTCGACCCCGAGATTCCGTTGGTTCGATAAATAGGTGGTGATACTGATTGCTCCATTGAATTTTCAAGATTTGTCCTCATGCTCCCAAGTTGCTTCAAGAATACAAATCGGGTACTCCCGATAAGAGAGATCATGTTGCAAATCAAGTTCTTCCAAAGTGGTGGCTTTGGTCGGGACTCGAAGACACTTCTTTAGTTGTGAGACATGAAAAACATCATGCACATATGAAAGTGATGGTGGTAGCTCCAACTGATAGGCCACCGATCCTCGCTTATCTAGAATTCGGAATGGACCGATGTAGCTAGATGCCAACTTGCCCTTGACTTGGAAACGATGTGTTCCCTTCATCGGGGTGACCTTAAGATAAACATAATCATTCACCTCAAAACTCAACTTGCGTCGACGACGGTCGACATAACACTTTTGACGAGATTGAGCCGTCTAAAGTCTCTCCTGGATTACACGAACTTGCTCTCTGGCTTCATTTATCAAGTCCGGGCCATATAATTGTCTCTCTCCGATCTCAGACTAGTGGAGGGGTGTCCTACATCTTCTCCCATATAGCACTTCGAAAGGTGACATTTGGAGGCTAGCTTGGAAGCTATTGTTATAAGAAAATTCCACAAATGGTAAACATTTATCCCATCTCTTGCCATAGGACAGCACACATGCCCTCAATATATCCTCCAAAATTTGATTTACCCTCTCGGTTTGGCCTCCGGTTTGGGGGTGGTATGTGGTATTAAAATATAATTGAGTTCCCATAGCTTCATGGAGGCATTTCCAGAAATGCGAGGTGAATTGAGTACCTCGATCTGAAACAATCCTCATTGGCACACCATGGAGACACACAATTCTGGATATGTATAACTCCGCCAATTTTCTTCTCAAATAGGAGGTTTTGATGAGGAGAAAATGAACAACTTTCGACAACCGATCGACAATTACCCATATAGAGTCATGCCCTTGCTGCGTTTTCAGGAGTCCGGTGATGAAATCCATCCCGATCTCATCCCATTTCCACTCGAGAATGGGGAGGGGCTGAAGTGTGCCCGCTGGCCTTTGGTGCTCGGCTTTCACCCGTTGACATATGTCACACTCGGCAACGAACCGGGCGATCTCCCGCTTCATCCGAGTCCACCACAATTTTTGCTTTAAGTATTGATACATCTTTGTGCTTCTCGGATGAATGGAGAAGGAAGAATCTTTGTATTCAAGAAGGATTAATCTCCTAAGCTTCATGTCTTTTGGCACAACCAATCATTTCCCGAACCACAAGACACTGTGGTTGTCTTCAAAGAAACACTTGGCCTTACTGGTCTTTACTTTCTCCTTAATTCTCTCCACACCCTTGTCACTCTTCTGGGCCATCTTGATCTGGTCTTCTAGGGTAGGTTTCATAGTTAGGGTAGCAACAGACCCTTCCACAACCATCTCGAGGCTCAGACGTTGCAGTTCAATGCACAAGCCTTCTGAAGTGGGTGTTACCGACAGACAATCACACTGAGATTTTTTGCTCAACGCATTGGCCACCACGTTAGCTTTCCCTAGGTGCTATTAGAGTTCCATATCATAGTCTTTGATAAACTCAAGACACCTCCTTTACCTCAAGTTCAGATTGGCTTGGGTGAAAATATATTTGAGGCTCTTATGATCAGTATAGATCTTGCAACGTTTACCAATGAGGTAATATCGCCAAATCTTCAGAGCATAGACTATGTCTGCTAGCTTCAAGTTGTGTGTAGGATAATTCACTTTGTGAGGTCTCAATTTCTTCAATGCATACGCCACCACTCGGCCCTCTTGCATAAGCATGCAACCGAGCCCATGGTGAGAAGCATCGTAGTATACATCGAAACTCTTGTGAATATCCGGTAGAATGAGCATTGGAGCTTTGGTCAGGTGTTCTTTCAAGACCTGAAAGATTTCTTTGTATTCCACTGACCATTCAAAATTCTCCTCCTTCTTTAATAGATGGGTCATCGGCCTCGCAATTTTAGAGAAGTTCTTGATGAACCGGCGGTAGTAGCCTGCAAGTCCGAGAAAGCTTCTAATGTCGGTGACGCTTTTGGGCTGCTCC
This sequence comes from Phyllostachys edulis, assembly GCA_036346405.1. Classification (NCBI taxonomy): domain Eukaryota; kingdom Viridiplantae; phylum Streptophyta; class Magnoliopsida; order Poales; family Poaceae; genus Phyllostachys; species Phyllostachys edulis. Next base: position 29,749,440 of record CM070568.1, on the reverse strand, counting down.
CAGTTCAATATATCATGCACTTTGCTTGGATCAATGGTGACACCACCTACACCACCTTTGGATAGCACATGACCCAAAAAGCTGACTTCCCTAAGCCAAAACTAGCATTTGTTGAATTTTGCATAAAGCTAATGCTCGCGGAGTTTCTCCAACAGAAGCTTCAAGTGTTGCTCGTGTTCTTCATCAGACTTGGAGTAGATGAGGGTGTCATCAATAAACATGATGATGAACTTATCCAGATACTCCATGAAAACCGAATTCATAAGGCTCATGAGGTAGGCCAATGCATTTGTCAAGCCAAAGGATATGACGGTGTACTCATACAAGCCGTATCGAGTGGAGAATACCATCTTCGGAATGTCCTCAATTTTGACCTTGATCTGATGATAGCCCAATCGTAGTCAATCTTGGAGAATACTTGGGCTCCAGTCAGCTGGTCAAACAAGTCGTCAATCCTGGGAAGTGGATATTTGTTCTTGACCGTGACTTCGTTCAACGGACGGTAGTCAACAAACATCTGCAAACTCTTGTCTTTCTTCTTGACGAATATTGCTGGGCATCCCAAGGAGAGGAGCTCAGCTGAATAAATCCCTTATCTTGTAGCTCCTTAAGTTGTTCCTTCAATTCCATCAACTCGTTGGAAGGCATTCGATACGGCCGTTTTAAAATTGGCGCGGTACAGGGAGGAAGCTTGATCACGAACTCAACTTCGTGATCCGGGGGCATGCCTGGGTGTTCTTTGGGAAAAACATCCATGTACTCGCAAACCACTAGTACCTTCTCTAATTCAAGAGTGGTACTCACTTTCAGAGCGTAAAGATGAGAACTGACAACTCTTGGTACGAAAACGACTTGATCTCCATCTTCACTTGTGACAGAAATTGACCGCTGAGCACAATTTATTTGCCCCCTTATTTTTTGACAGCCAATCCTTTCCCAAAATGACATCTATCCCCACTAAATTTATCACTATTAAATTTGCCAAAAATTCTACCCCCTGAATCTCCACTTTGATGTCACAACTGACTTGATCGGTTTGCAAAACTGATCCCGGTGACTGAATGTGGTATGGTGGCTGAAGTGTATGCAATTCAAATTGATGTTGTATAGCAAAACCCTTCTTGATAAATGAATGTGATGCTCCCAAATCAAACAAGACAGTAACTGGACTGTAATTTACGAGACAAAACGACGTCTGATGCATCGATCGCCTCCTCGACAGTGACGTGGTTCACCTGACCACATGTTGGAGCTTGAGTAGATTTGGCCACTGCCCTCGGGGGTAGTGCCGGTCGCACTGGAGCTGGAGTTGGAGCTGGGTGGACTCAGGGCATGCCACGTTGTCTCACCAAACACTGATGTGCATAATGCCCCGGACGACTGCAGTGAAAGCAAGTCACACTTGGTCTGAAGTTGCTGCTATTTGGGGGCTAACTTCCCCTACCTCTTGGCTGCACATTTGGTGGTGGAGGGCGGGGTACAAAGGTTGGTGGCCTTGGTGGTGTTGGAGCTTGAAATCTAGGCGGATTGGGCTGCCAAGCGCGTGGTTTCGCAAAACCACCGCTTGCTGAAATTTGAGCGGCCCTCTTTCTCTTTTGTGATTCTTCCAAAGCCTTGATCTTGTTTTCCACCACAATGGCCTTGTTGACCATATGTTGGAAGTTGTGGAAGTCGTGTACAGCCAAAGCTAACTACATCTCCTCCGTCAGACCGTTCATGAATCGGCTCTGTCTACGGGCATCGATGGAGACGTCATTAGGAGCGTATCGAGCTAAGAAGTTGAACTCATGCAAATACTCAGTCACTCTCTTCCTTCCTTGTTTGAGAGCAAGGAATTGTTGTTTCTTGATCATCATGACGCCATCCAGAATGTGCGCCTCCCGGAAGGCCGCCCTGAACTCGTTCCAAGTCGGAACGTGACCTTCGGGCTGCATGACATAGAAGTTGTCCCACCATGCGTTCGCTGCCCTGTCGAGTTGATAGCTTGCAAATAGGACCTTCTCAAATCTAGAGCACTAAGCAATCGTCAACTTCTTCTCGATCGCACGGAGCCAATCCTCTGCCTTCATTGGATCTTCAGAACTTGAGAATACAGGGGGATTGGTTCGCTGAAAATCAGCAAGCCCCCCATGAGCTCGGTGAGCGGAAACTCCTGCTCCACTTGACAATCCCGACACAGTGGATGTGTTGCGCGCAATTTGCTCCAATATGCGTGTCTGATCCATGCAGTTACGCTCAATTAGAGCGAGTACCTCGGCCATTGTGGGCGGTGGTGAAAGCATCTAGGTCGCTAAAAATGGTTTTGGTAATTTATGATAATATGTGAATATGGGATTAACGTGTTTATTGAGTATTTACAAGGTTAAGTCCCATTGGTGAGTTTGATGACTTGAAGATGCATGCTAAAGGACAACATGAAGATCTACATGGCTCAAAGACAAGGTACAAGTAGTCTAGGATCCTTTTGTGCTTTACCAGTCTTAAGAGAAATGGTTGGAATACCGGATTATAGGTTAACTGCCGTACTATTAAGAGGGATCATGACTAGTAGCTTGATAGCATGTTCTTGTGCTTTTTGGATCAATTTAGGATCATGCATGCACTTAGAATTCATTTTGAAAAGTCATCTATGAAACTGACAAGGAAATCGGTAGTACTGGAGTTTATAGGGCGGAACTACCGCTTTGCGGTATGACCGCGTATCCTTCGGCGGTACTACCATGTGCCGTTCGGACCGTCCGAAAGTGACCTGATCGTCTGCCATGAAAATAGCCAATAATCCAGTCCAACACTCAAGAACCAAGCATATAGATATTCGCCACCATTTCTTGAGAGATCATGTGAGCAACGGAGATATTGAAATTAGCTACATTCGGACCAAAGATCAATTAGCGGATATTTTTACCAAACCATTAGATGAAGGCCGCTTTTGCAAATTGAGGAATGAATTAAATGTCATAGACTATTTAAATGTTGGTTGAACTCTTGCCTCATGCATTTTGCTTCATTTGGTGTTATTTGAAGCCTTTTTGAAAATATTTTCAAAACAATTATTAAAGATTATTATGTTCATAAAAAATTATGTTCTTAGATAAACATTAGTCTATTCGATGTACAATGATCCTAAATGATATTTGTTTGAGTGCTTAACTAAGGATCATTTGCATAATTATCAAAATCCAGAGCCAAATCCTAAAGTTTCAGGAAAATCGGAACTACCAGCGGGTTAAGCGCGGTCTGACCACAGTGCGATACAACCTGCGTTAGAACCACGGTATGACCTTAGTGCGGTACTACCAATGGTAAAGAAGCGGTACTACCGCGTCGGTTGGTTTTTGGGCATTAATTGCTGTGCGGTTACTTCTTCGTCTCCGTTTTTACTCTCGAACGGTTCGACTGCATGCCTTCAACCTTTTCACTTCCTCTCCTGGCCTCTCTCTTTCTCTCCAAGGAACCCAAAATCCACTCGAAAATCTCACAAGTTCCTCGGTGTTTCTTCAACTTGAGTTGATTCCTTGCATCTCTAGGGTTCATCTCCTTCAATTCTAAAGGTAAAACCCCTTTTGATCTTCGTTTTACCTATTTGTTGGAACCCTAGATCACATTTTAGGGTTAATTTAGAATGTGGATGATTATTTGAAGTTCTAGTTGGGCAAATAGATAAAATTGATGTTTTATGATGACTATACATCTATTACATGGATTCACTCCATAAGAAACATCAAAAATCTCAATCAAATTCTTGCTCTAAAACTCAGTCCGAAAAACGGTTCTACCGCTCTTTGAGCGCGGTACCACCATGATGCGGTCGTACCAGCCCGATAATGGTGGTACTATCGATTATCCTGACAGAACAAAAATATCATTCCATTCAAAATTAATTCTATTTTGTTTGATCTTTTGAACTCTTTGTAACTTATCCTCTTTGTGTAAAGATGCCAAGGACTAGAATTGCCACTCGCAAGTCCATCGGCATCGGAAGAGGTCAATCCTCCTCATCCCAGCCTCCGGTAGCTCCTGGTCAGGCTGAAGAAGTTCCAGAAGTGTGACAAAAAGCAGTGCAAGACAGAGGGAAAGGTCCCGCAGTCAATGTGCCAGAAAGTGAGGAAAATTCATCTCGAGCTAAATCTGAAACAGAATTAGAAGATCTAGCAGGATCAGATGAGGAAATGGGAGAGCCAGAAGAGCCTTAGGACGATTTAAGGATGATTTCAATTGATCAGTTTGCTATCAAGCGACACATAAATCAGTACCTCTTCCCTTCAAACTCCATCAATCCAAGATTCCACACAAAATTTCAAGAGCAAGTCTATGAGAAGCTGTATGGACATCATAGAAATTTTGCGGATCATAAGTGGATGAAATGGCAGCACATCAATAATTTGGACAAGTATAATGGTGTGTACCTGATGTTTCAGCAAGTAGGTCTTCATGATCTCGTAGCTCTAAGGAATGACTACGATGAGGAGATCATAAGACAGTTTTATGCCACTGTGCATGTGTCTCCAGATCTTTCAACAATGAAATGGATGACAGTGACCAGATGTTTGGAGTGCACTAAGGCAGATTTTGAGCGTGTCTTGAGAACACCATCTGGCACATGGGAGAAGCTCTATGATAGTCCTGCATTGCTTGCTCCTGCTTGGACTGACTTTTATGATCAGAATGTCAGGTATACCCCGGGGAAGATACATGGTCTTAAGCCCATTCCTAGTATGATTAATAGAATTATTAATCATATTTTTTTCCCAAAGAGTGGAAATTTTGATGCAGTGAGAGGACATGCTTGGAACATTATTGATAACATCATGCATGGAAGAAAATTTGATGTGGTGGAAGTCATTATTAGGGGCATAGCTAATTCAAAGAATGATAGGGTCAAAAGAATTTACTATGCTCCCTACATTATGGTTTTGATACTTAGCAAGATTGAGTACCATGGAGGTTTGGGATAAACTCATAAGCCATACAAGCCATGAGAAGGCCCTCCAATTTAGCAAGGTAAGCAAGAAGAGGATGCTCCAAAGGAGGCAGTTGCAGGTGATGCTCAGGGACAGGTGACACTTGCACAGATTCTTCAAAATCAACAATTGATCCTCAATAATCTGCTACAAGTTAAGGTCACTCAGCAGGAGATGAGGACAGCACAACTAGAGTTCCAGAATGAGACTCACAACAGACTAGCTGCCCTGTCAGATAGTGTTGAGTCTATGGAACAGCTTTTGACTACTCATCAGCGCTACACTCGTCGTCCTCCTCCTCCTCCAAGGGCTTCTATTGATCCAGCTGTTCCTCCTTTGGCCCCTGCTACTGTTCCTCCTCAAGCCCCATGTGAGGACCCCGGTTTATTAGGCTTGTAATACTTAGTCATCCATTGACCCTAGCATTACAAACATAATAATCCGTGTCTTCGGGATATGTATACTTCCCAAAATGCAGTATACACAACCCTTTACAAAGTCATGCATCAATTCCATTCAAGACATAAAACCAAAGCACGACTAGAATAAAAGACATACAAATTATAGAGTTATTACAAAAGGGGCCGACCGGCCAAATACAACAATAAAGATAACACAGCGGAAGCAACATGCCATAAGATGGCGATAAACAAAAGAGAGCCACGAGGTTTGCCTTTAGCCCACAAGGTAACCAACCAAGTCGCCTAGCTCGATTCCCAACCCATGCACATCTCACAAAAGTAGAGCCCTTTGGACCCTACCTCCTCTGCAACAAAGTTATTAAGCAAAGCAAATGAGTACAAAAATGTACTCGCAAGACTGACGTGTAATATAAATGTAACTATAGTTTAACTACATGCAAGCTTTATTTAGTGGATGAGGCTTTTGACTTATTTTAGCATAAAGCAAGTTTTCATTTGCAATATTTTAATAGGTTCCAAAGCAATTTTGCAATTCATTTTTCATTTGCAAAAACAACGAGACAAGTAACAATAATAACAAAAGAGGACAACAACAATCCTGGAAGTGACTAACCCAATAGCCACCACAATAGTATGAACATCCATTCATACCAGCCCATCAAGTTTTAATTAAATGTTGTAGTCTAGTTCTTGCACGACCTTACCAAGCATGTCCATAACCTAGGGACGAGGCTATTCAATAGTTTTAACCCTGTAGGGTGTACCAATGTACCCACACGCCGATCGCCTTTTCGCCAAGCTATTTAGCACACTTCCTTTGGTGTGCCAAGCACGCTAAGTCCTACGAGGCATTTCCAATGAATGATGCTAATTAAGAGTCGCGACAACCCTAAGGTAGGAGACACTGCCCACCAGCAAAGAATCATGGGTGCTCTTTTCCTTATAAAACAGTTTTACTCACTGCGAATTTTAATTAACACCTCCCAAAGTATTTTAGCCAAGAGGGTCCCATATCCCCTCGTGTGGTTAGCACGCATAAGCGCTGGCTTAGTGACACAAGTAACTCGGTCCTTGGGGACCTAGGCACCATTCCATTCACACCCAACAAATCACACCAACACCCATTGTGCCCAAGTCAATAACAGTCTTGTTTTCATTTTTGTTTTATTTGTTTACAAAGTAACAAAGCACAAGATGGACATAATGGAATAAAAATTTTAGTGTGATCAAGGTCATCGACATAATGTCGACAACCGCCCATTTCTACCGTTATCTAAGCATTTCTAAGCATTATCAACGTGACTACTAAGTGATAAGAGTCCATCCATCGAACTCTATATCACAGCAAGATAATCCTAGGCTTAGTAGTAGAGAATGAACATTTTACCTACAGGAGATGCATCAATAGGCTCAACTAATCGATAATTTAACACAAAGTAGCAATGCATACATATAAGTGAAACAAAGTAATAAACTTTAAAGTAATGGGACATTAATGGGACATGATCAAACTGCTTGCCTTGCTGTGGCTGGTCACTATGCTGCAGAGAATCACTCACGGGATCAACCCACTCATCGGCACCTAATCGAAAAGGCGAAAAGAATCGATAAGAACGACGAAAACCACAAGGACAGCACAGCAAATAAATTCCAAATGCTCTGAAATTTCTACAGCAGCAAGAGGATGATTTTTAGGGAATTTAGCAATAAGAACCAATTGATTTGGATTCTCAATGCAAAAGATATGAGCAAAACAATTCTGCTCAGCCCTGAAAAATACCAAACTGCTACTATTCACTAATTTAATTATTTGGCAACATTTTCTAGAAAGGTGGTGATACTGAGATTTTTACTGTAAAACCAGCACCTCATGAGATGAATAACACAATTGAGTTCATCTCATTTGGAGCTATTATGCATTTTCTATAATTTTTCAAAAACAAGAACTTGAACAAAATTAAAATGCACAAGTAAGCTTTTTGAAAATAGTGACATGCCTAAATCCTATTCTAACATTTAGATCAAAAATAGAGGAAGCCAACAAAGTTGGATTCACTCAAAAAGGAGCTCTAGAGAATTACTTATGCATTCTACAAGTTAATTTGAATTTTTAATGCAACATTTAAAGTTAGTTTTGAAATCTATTTGCAAAACCTATTTTCTGGAGCTGAACTGGGCTCATAACCACTTTTAGATTAGAGCCCAGGTCAAACCAGAGCTACAGAAATTTGAATCACCTTATTTGGTTTTAAATTGAATTAGTTATGCAATTTCAAAGTTCATACCTTTTTCGCTTTACCAAATAAGTGTTCTCTAGAATTTCTAAAACCAAAGAACAGGGAGGACATGAGCCACAGATCCTGGATCTGACGGCTCAAGACCTCCCAAGCGATAATGCGCACACGCGCTCGCGAGGGTCCAGAGGACATGGGCCGTGGATCTTGGATCCAACGGTCCATGTCCTCCCAGCAACGCGCACGCGCGAGCAGAGGGGAGGTCGTGGCCGTTGATGCTATATCCAACGGACCACAACGAAAGGAGGAGGACCGGGACGGCCTAGATAAAGCGAGGGAGGTCCTCAACGGTTGAGATCTTCCAAAGGAAGATCCAAACTATCAAGATCTCCCCAAGGAAGATCTACATCGTCAGGACCTCACGTGGGAGGTCCTGGACGGTCCAGATTTTCCTAGGGAGGACCTTGACGGTCAAGATCAACCCGGGGAGGTCATAAACGGCTGAGATGACCTCGGGGAGGTCCTACACGGAGGTCCAAACGTCACAGACCTCCAGGGGAGGTCTGGACGGCCACGATTGCGCAAGGGGGAGGTCTTGGACGTTCAAGATCTCCTCGGAGGAGGTCTTGGACGACCCAGATCCAGCGCTTATCACAAGCAAGCGCGCTACTTGACAAGGAGTTAAGGCGCCATGAGACACAAGGAGGTCCAGCGAGGTCTTAAATGCGCCGACAAAGGACAGGTTAAAGGCATTTAAGGCTAACCCCATGATTAGCAATGATTGAGGCATTAAAAGCGGAGGATCTTTGTCCTAAAATGACAACGGCATTCTTTGTTCTTGTCCGACAAAAACCCGAAAGAAGAGGTGGTCTCGCCGGCATGATGAGACCTCGTCGGCGACATCCAATGGAACCATTGGGTCCGAATAGCCATGTGCACCCAATGGACCTACCCACAGCAAGCGGCGGCTCAAAACGCCGACGAGCCGGAGATGGGCGGTGCAAAAGCATACGGCCAAGAGCCAAACTAAAAATTAAAGCTCCGCAACTTCATTCAAGCGTGTGCCAAGCGCCTAAGGATTACCAGGAAGGTTACTGGAGGTCCAGAGGTGCCGAGAAGGTCGAGGAAGGTGAGGACCTGAGTCGGGAAGAAGGGTTGCTTCACGGTTAACTCCAAGCTCCACTTTGGCCACTCTGTAAATGCCCAAACTAAACAAGTTAGGACAAGGTCACAGAGAGGAAATGGCACAACATGAAGCAAATGAGAGGGTTAGGAAAACTCCAGGACCCTTGTCCACCGAGGAGCTCCAAGGTGCTCCAATGGCGCCAAGAGAGCTACTGGTGTTTAGAGCTCATAAGCACAGAGGTGCAAGCAAGGCAACAATGGTGTGTAAAGGAAGCCAAGGCAACAGTGGGGGGTTTTATACCTAGGGCAAAAGAGGTCCTGGACCACGGGTTAAGCTCATGGTGAGCTTAGCCCATGGGAGGTCCACGGGAGGTCCATGGAGTTGACATGATGGAGAGGACAGAGTAGGTTAGGACAGGGCATGGTCTAGGGGGCGGAAAGACTGCCACACATTTAATGCTTACAAGCTCAGAGCCGTTGGACAAGACAAGGCGCTGACCTTGCCCACTGCCATGGCACACGCACGCGCGCCCAAGCTAGGAGAAGAACAGGGCGAAGCTCTCCACCGCTGGATTAAGAGAATGGGGAGGTCCTAGCCCTTGGATGCGATTAGAGTTTGAAACGGTAAGTTTAAGTGACTAGAGGAGGTCACAGCCCTCCGATTTGGATGGGGAGGTCGTGACCCTCCGATTTGATTGCGCAGATGCACAAGTGGAAAAGGGGACAGGAGGTCCAAGGCGTTGGATCTAAATCCAACGGTGCGGACCTCCTGGGAGGACTTAACCGCACGTGACTTTGATAAGTGAGGGGAGGTCATGGCCTTTGGATTTAAATCCAAGGGCACACAACCAAAGGGAGGTCTGAGCTTATGATAGCGCCACAGAGGTCATGGCCTTTAGATTTAGATCTAAGGGCTACGACCTCACATGGGTGGGAGGTCGAGAGGTTAACATGAGGGAGGTCCCGCCATGGATCTTTGATCCAACGGCACAAGACCTTGATGGGGTGGAGGACTTCGCTGTGATGGTTCGCAGAGGAGGTCGTGGCCTTTGGATTGAATCCAACGGCTACGACCTCAAGTGAGTGCAAAGGGAGGTGACGAGGATTAAAACCTCTATGTATTATTTTAATACATAATAAAAGACCATACGTCTTCATGGTCGTAACCCCTAAGACTACCGACCTCCCTGGTCGTTAGTATTCCAGAGGTTACTTAATGGATACCCTGGTCGGATGAGGCTTTGTGCCTAATCCCCGACCAGATAACCGCTCGTAAAATTACCAAACTGGTATTTCATATCGTATGATGAATGGAACACATGTTATACGTTCCATTCCACGCGATGGTACAACCCCGAGACATCGACTATTAACCACCCTACGGTTAAGCTCTTCACAGTAACCGCAAGGAAGTTAGCACGCTGTTAATCGCTTCCACCGCTCCGACCGGTCGTAACGCTTTCACCAGGACGCCTTCTCCAGAGTAATCGCCACCTCTTCGAAGTTATTTAAAGGTGAAGCGCCAAGACGGCGATGCATGCATGCATGCATGCACGCAACAAGGCCAAGACCAACAAAGACAAGAACAACGACAGCAGTTCAACAGAATACACGAAGCCTAAGCGGTGGAATTAGAAGTTAGATAATCGACTTAGACTCATATTCTAAGTCCGACACCGATTAGACATTCCCCATTCGGTGTAATTCAGGTAGTACTTAGCCACATCTTGTAAAACCCAGTTCATATCAATAAAGAGCGACCCCATTCCATTCCGTGATATTCCACGCCATTTTCCTCGCTCATTTTCGTAAGATCGGCGACTTGATCGCCGACGGGGCGCCGACCGTGGGGAAGAAGGCGAAGTTTCAAGAAAATTCTTCACTCAAGAAAATCCTCGCCCAAAATCTCGCAATCGCCATGCGACTATGCCCGAGTTTGGGATGAGGAAAAGTTCGATTCGACGGCGACTACACCGACCTCGACATGGAAGGATGTATCCGCCATGGAAGAAAATGGCAGGTCATCCTCCTCTTCCTCCTCCGCTCGCACGCCGCCGACGTTAGCGAGGTCGGCCGGATGGATGAAGATGCGCCACCACCATTGGTGGCGCATCAGAGAACCGCCGTTCCGACCGCTTTGGAATGCCGAGGATCTCTTCAAGCCCGGTCTTCTCGGCCGTAAACAGTGAAGAAATTTCAGCCCCATCACCCGAAAACTCTATACCATTGATGAAATCATGGTCGAAAGATACTCTCCTTGACCGCAAATCCAGAGTCAATCGTCACCGTAACGGTGTCGATGAAACCTCCACCGTCGAGGCCATGTGGGGATGATCACACTCAAGATACGATCGGCGGTTCGTTTCGGATTAGGCCGAGAAGACCTCGAGAAGTGCTCATCTCCGACCGATCTCCATCGTGGAAGATTCTCGCGAATAATCGACAAGCTCTCCATTAGTTATGATGGAAGCTCATCGGAAGATCAATGCCGAAGCACGGTCAACGCGATCGGAGATGAAGATCAAGATGCCCTGACGGTCCTACACTCTCTACCACGCCATCACGTGTTGTTAGAGATGATCCGCCGCCAAGCACCAACTTCCGGAGGCAACGGAACTAATCGACGCCAATCGCTTAACTCGCCGCACCGCCCCACCCAGAGTGGTGATGGGACCGAACAAACCGAAGGTCGGGAAGGTTGAGACGGGCATACACCTACGACCAAGATGAACCCCGAGACCTTGATAGAATCGTACAAAACTTATGACATATTCAAAACATGTTAAATAATTCCGATCCCGCCTAGCAGAACGCCTAGTTTTGTACAACTCGAGGTCGTATCCAAATTCTCCAATGCACCATGCGTGAACGGAAGCGTATCGGGAACAGAGGGTTTCAGGAAGTCAGACTATGACTTCATCCCAACGCTCCTCCCTCAGCAGGGAAAACACGGTCATACCAGAGAGCAGTCGATACCGAGACCTCCTCGACGATTCCGACCAAGGAGTCACGAGGGGAGAAGGTTATTCCAAGAAGCTACTCCCCCACTGTGTCGAGAGGAACCACCACTAGGACCTAACGATCTCCGACATCGTTTGAACCAAGTGGGCGGTCGGAGGCATCATATCAGTGTCCACGACCGGATCGGTACACCGGAGTTCCAGCGTCCCAATCCTAGGGATCGGTCTCCCATCGACATAATCCGCACCTTCCCGAGAAGACGCCATGAATCAATCACAGGTTGTCGAGCCTTCTCTGCAGGGCTCCAAGCTGTGCGTTGGCCTAACCGGTTCCGACCGGCCAACTTGGACAAATTCAATGGAACTCAAAACCCATTGGAATTTCTCTAAATATATACCACCGCCATCAGGGCTGCTGGTGGCGATGAGAATGTAATGGCCAACTATTTACCCACCGTGCTCGAAGGGTCCGCGGTGGCCGTGGTTGTTAAACTTACCGGCCGGATCAATATATACTTGGGAACAACTCTGTGATCTTCTCGATTGCCAACTTCGTGGTACGACGACCGCCAGGAAGGAGGACGATCTCCACGTAATCCGCAGGATCGATGAGACTTTACGCCAATATATCAAGAGGTTCACCAGTTCGTAACTCTATACCCAAGTCGCAGAATCCTCTCGTTATTCAAGCTTTTAAAACAGTTCGAGGAATCGGCGGTTTACGGAGGACATAGCAATGAACCCTCCAAGAACAACCGCTGAGCTTTTTGATATGGCGATAAGTATGCCACCGCTAGCGAAGCAATCGAGTGGTGTGAAGCCATTGATCGGAAAGACAAGATTCCCACCCGCCCGACAAACAGGAGAAAAGAACAAGAAGTCTCTCAAGAAGAAAAAGAACCGCAGACCGACGACAAAGAAGTCCTCGCTGTTCGAGAAAAGTTCAGAAGGGCAAGAAGGACTATGGTCGAAGCAAGGCAAAAGCTCCGATCAAGGATTCTGCATTTAACAAGAAGTGGTGTCCACTTCACGTGACAGTGGCATGATGCAAGACTGCCGTGGTCCGCAAAAGAAACTGGAGGATTATTATGCGGTAAAGGACCATTTCCGCAATACAGAACATGGAGAAACGAGCTCCAAAAGGACAAGGATGGCGGCGAAGAGATGGAGTACCGGGATCCCCAACACAGTCAATATGATTTTTGGAGGATCTTCTTCATACGAGTCCAGACGTCATCCAAGGCCATGGAGCGAGAGGTCAACCTAGTCGAATCTCCGATCGTAATCAAGCACTCAAGTGGTCTGACACCGCATTTTCTTCAAAGAAAGACGATCGCCCCATCCCATCGACTCGACCGGTAGGTTCCCTATCGTTGTTGAACCAACCATTAATAATTGCTCAAGTTAATCGGGTCTTAGTAGATGGGGGTAGTTCTTTGAATATATTATTTGTGGGAGCTTTAGAAGAAATGCAGTCCCCATGTCAAAGATGAAACACGTGAAATATGCTTTTCATGGCATAGTTCCGGTTCTACCGCTAAACCGATAGGACAAGTTTCCTTACGACACGCTCGAAAGCCCGACAACTTCCAACAGAGAGGATTTCGTTTGATGTAGTAAACTTTAATCCAAGATACAACGGAATTCTCGATCGACCAAAGATTAGCAAAATTCTTGATAGCCACGCATTATGGTTATCAAAGTTTGAAAATGCCGGGCGAAGGAGTCATCACTATTCGAGGAGATCGAAAATGGCTTATGTATGCGATCGAAATCCTTTGCAATCGTTGATGAACTTCCGACCAGAGAGGTTAACCCGACTCCCATGCGTGTCAAGCACTCGAGGCCAAAGATGACACCCAAACCATCCGACTGCATAAAGGAGGTACCACTCAACAAAAGCGCTTCCGGACAAATCAAGTCGTCACATGGGTCAGACATCCGCACCCAACCGCCAAGAAGATTCTCGGTCGGGGCAAGACTCGACCCTAAATAGGAAGAGTCGCCGTCTCCTTCCTCCGAGCGAATCAGACGGTTTGCTCGGCAAGCGTCCGATATGCCCGAGTCCCCGGAGGTGATCGAGCACAGCTTGCTCTCCACCGACAAAAATAGATCAAGCGTAAACTACGACGTTTACTTTTGACGGAAGGAAGCAATCCATCGGAGATTGACAAGCTTCTCAAAGTGGATTTATTCGTGAAGTCGACCACCCACGGTGGCTTGCCAACTCGTAATGGTTAGAAAAACAATGGGAAATGGCGAATGTGTATCGACTTTACTGGATCTTAATAAAGCTTGTCCGAAGGATGACTTTCCCTTCCTCGCATTGATCAACCGTAGACTCTACTTACGGTGCGAAGTTACTAAGTTTTTAGATGCGATTCGTGGTACCACCAGATTAGTATGTGTAAAGAAGATGAGGAGAAAACTTCCTTCATCACCCCATATGGCACTTATCGTTATATTAAGATGCCATTTGGTCTCAAAAACGCTGGTGCAACTTTTCAAAGGTTGATGCAAAAACCTTTAGTCCACAAATCGGTCGGAATCTAGAAGCTTACGCTGACGATTTGGTCGAAGACCACCAACGCCAAGCACCACATTCCGACTTACAAGAAACTTTTAATAACTTGAGAAGACATAACCTCAAGTTAAATCCGGAAAAGTGTGTGTTCGAGTTTCACTGAAAACCGCTTTCGGTTTCCTAGTTTCGCTAGAGGTATTGAAGCAAATCCAAAGCAAAAATTGCGCCATCGACTGATGCGCCCCGACCACTAAGAAGGAAGTCCAAAACTAACCGTCAGATGGCGTTAAGTCGTTTCATAGCAAGGTTAGGGAAAAAGGATTACCTTTCTTTAAACTTCTTCGAAACATGGGAGTTTTGAGGACTAAAGAGGCAAACGATGCCTTTGAGGAACTTAAAAGTACCTTACAAGTACCTCGGTTTTAGTTTCTCCGAGATCGGGAGAAACATTGCTAATTTACGTGGCAAAGAACACCACGCACGCTTAGCGGTGTAATCGTTGTAGAAAGGATAATATCCAACGACCAATCTATTACGTAGTTTAAGTCTTACATAGACCAAAGGAAAGATACCCACAGTACAAAAGTTGCTCTATGGCCTCCTTATGTCTTCAAGAAAGCTAAGGCACTACTTTCGTGCCCACAAAGTGGTCGTACCTCTACCGGATATCCTCTTGGTCAAGTCCTTGGAAACAGGAATCATCAGATTTAATAGCCAAATGGGCGGTCGAGCTAGGGCGCTCGATTCCATTTTATTTCACTTAACGACAATAAAGTCCCGTTAATAGCGAGAATTCATTGCCGAATGGACAAACCTCGAACCCACCCAAGGACCCGAGTACTAACACCACGACGAGTGGACATTGTATTTCGACGGTTCCTTGATGTTACAAGGATCGGGGTGGAGTGGTCTTGATATCCCATGGCGAACACATCAAGCACGCCATCCAAGAATTTTTCCGCCACCAATAATGTGGCGTAATATGAAGGTTTATCGGCAGACTCGAGCGGCTCGCTCGCCGGATTCGCAGACATTAGTGAAAGGCGATTCTCAACTAGTAGCGAATCAAGTGGGGAAAGAGTATCAATGCTTGAGTACCAAGATGTCATCTTATCTGGCGGAAGTACGAAAACTCGAAAAGCACTTCTTTGGTTTTCAGATCCAACATATTCCTAGAAAGGGAAACTTTCTGGCAGACCAGTTGGCACGGATGGCCTCCACGAGATCGACCGTCCCGCCTAGAGTTTTTCTCGAGCAACTCAATTCACCCTCGGTAGTTGAGCCTTCCGAGAACATACATGATTCTTTGCAAGTTGAACAAACTAATCAAGGAACATGGATGCTCCATGTGTCGTTGACGGTTGGTATTTGCCACGATCAAGGTAGAGATCGGATGACATCGATCTACAATTATCTTCAAAGATGACACAATTCCAGAAGATGATGTAGAGGCCGATCAGATAGCACTAAAAGCCAAATCATACACTCTAATCGAACGTATCTTGTATAAATGAGGATCTCATGGAGTGTTGATGAGATGCATATCTCAAACGGATGGCATTAGATTGCTAACCAAATCCATGAAGGCGCTCTGTGGAGCACACCATTCCTCTGTAACCCTCGGTCAGAAGCCTTCCGGCAAGGCTATTATCGCCAACCGCCTTCATGATGCAAAAGAGCTTGTGATGAAGTGTGTACAATGTCGGTTTTATAGCCGATAAGTACACCACCAAAGACAAGCCTTACAAACAATTCTCTTTCTTGGCCTTTTGCAACCTGGGATTGGACATTCGGGACCTTTCCTAAGAGCACCGGGGCTTCAATTCCTTTTCGTCATGATTGACACGTTTACAAAATGGATTGAAGCGAGCTACCGTTAAAATAACAACCGAGGCCGCTAAGAGATTTCTCTGAAAAATGTGATCACGCGATTTGGTGTACCCAACAGATCATCACAGCATAATGGTTCCCGTTCTCCAAAGATCAATTCCAGAATTTCGCGATGAACTTGGGGTCAAAGTTCATTTTGCTTCGTTGCTCATCCACGAGCAACGGAGCGCTTGAGCGGCTAATGGTATCCTTATGCAGGGATCAAACGCCGAGTATTCACCGCTTAATCAAACGGTCAAGAGCTTGGGTTAAAGAACTTCCCTCGTGTTATGGGTCGTTCGAACCACGCACTACCGTATGACCGTGAAACTCCATTCTTTTTGGTTTATGGTGTCAAGCCATGCTTCCTCCGTAACTCAAAATTGGCTCGCCGAATTGATCGCTTTGACGAAAATGATCGAATGAACGATGACTCGACGACGCCGATTTCTTGAAGAACGATTTAAACCAAGCCCTTGTACGATCAAGGTCAACCAACAAGCCATGCGAAGGTACCATAGTCGAAGGTGCGACCTCGCAGCCTTGTCAGAGGTGATCGGTTCTCGTAAAAATTCAGAGCCAAACAAATCGCAATAAACTTTCTCCTAAATGGGAAGGTCCTTACATCGTGGTCAAGTCACCCGACTGTGTTCCGTCACGACTAGCTATGTCCGATGGGCAAATTTTGTCAAATTCTTGGAACATCGATCAATTGCGTAAGTTCTATGTCTAATTTTCATTCTTTCATTTCTTTCAATTTCAATTTCACTAAATTTATTGATTAATTAAGAAGTGCAACCTTGCTTATATATATACACCTACATTCTCGTCGCTTATTATTGTTAGTCTGGTCGGAGAAGACATTTTTTCTCTCCGATATCCTTTTTAAGGATCTCTGATACTCTATGGTCCTCGTCGTGAGCATTTTTCTCAAATGATTCCCACACACGACTATACTCTTTTCTTAAAGAAAAATGAGTAATCAGAGCGCCACACAACTAACTATCTCATGAATGATATGCTTACGATTCTGAAGATTATGCTTCATTATTTCAAGATTCCGGTCTATTCTTGTCAGCTCATCGGTGGGACACGGAAAGCCTCCTAGTCAAGTCTCTCCTTTTTCGCACGTGGTCCCGCCCACTGGAAGGAGCTTCCTAGCGACGGTTCTTTTCTTACGATCCTCGCTACCAGTTGGATATAGAATTTGAACACGTTTCAAAAAATATATATCGTATGCCTTCAGGTCTTAGTATTAGTTCCGACTAGACTATGGGACAATAGATATAAACAAAGTTCACTTATAATCTGTTGCATACATATTTGCATTTCTTCTTATGTCAAGTTTGACAAAGTCTTTTTCCGACCATATATAGTGTTTTTGATTGGTATTTCCATTATGACAAACAAAGATCTATAACTAGTCGAAATCGATCGTCCCGACCACATTTGATTTCCTAGTCTTCGCAAGAACGATCGCTTTTGTCTTACATATCCAAACATACCTTCAAAACTCACATACATGGTTATGACCTCTTTTTTTTCTCTTTCTTGGCTCACCGCTTGTACAAGAACGCTCTTCTACTATAAAGCGATCGGGGCTAGGAAATATACGAGAATTTTAAAAAGTCAAACAGATAAACAAAAGCTTTGTCAATGACATAAAAGGTAAGTTTTCATAGATATTCAAATATTTTTACACTTGCAGAACCTACTCTAAGAAATATTCCACTTAACTCATCGCTTGTCGGAGATTCGACCTCCATCTCCTCTACAACTATATCTCCGAGTGGCCCGAGTTCTTCCATGAACTTGGTCGCCTCTTCAGTGGGCGATTGAAGTCATCTTTAACAGCTTGGAGATCTATGGAGGGTCGGAAGCTTTCGGTTTGCCAAAGCAAAACTAACTCCACTTGCAACGCCTGTTTTTAGGGCCCGCATAATTCGTCCGAGTAGTTTTGAGCGTAACTTTAAGGTCCTCTAGAAGTTGACCCAAATAGTTTATTTTCTATTAGATCTCTTAAGGTAGGCAAGCTTGATCCTCGATCCCATATCAAAGATCATCTTGTTCAAAGTATGAATCTTTTCATCAATATTTTGAGCAAGAGCCACCTCCTTATCCCGCTCAAATTTCGAGTTTTTTTACTCTGCTCAAAGATTTGCGCTTGTTCTGCAAAAACAAATCGCTTAATGAACACAAGCATAAGTGAAGGAAAAATCAAGTTTACTTACATATTACCTTCATTTGTTTTGCTAAGTGTTTCATATTTGGTCGTTGTTTCAACGATCAACAGGTCTTTTAGTGAACTTGCTTCAAAGAAATGATAGTCTTTAGCTTTTATTTCTTCTTCAAGAAGAGCCGTCTTGGCTTTTCACCACAACCTCCTCTTTTATTTTCTCCAGATCTATCGAATACGATAAGGAGAATAATTGTAGAGGAGCAAAGTATTGAAGAAGAAACAAAAGTTCAAAAGGAAAAGTTCTTACTTTCCAACTCAAGTGCTTTTGCTCCAAGTCCTTAACTCATTGGGTCATCCTCCGATCACAAAGAAAGTTCTCGACCAAATGCTACACAAATAGCGTTCTCTTTCTTAAGTTTTAAAGAAGAGCTATGAAGCTGGTCGTAGAATACTTACCCGAATTGCCTGGTCATTATAATCAGCAAAAATCAAATCAGGGTGCATCTTGAGTTGAGTATCCGATACTTTTCGCCACGCCTCATCAAGCTCCTTATCCTCGATAAATCGGGACTAAAAGGAACTTGTTAGGTGGGAAGGGTTATCAACAAAGGATCGAACCTGTTGAGACCTCTCGAGGCATCTACCTCCACGTAAGGGTTTCAATCACCAAAGGATCCAACTCAACCGCTGCCCTTGTCACCGCCGGGGCTTCTTCGACCACTACTTCCTCGTGAACTTTGTCCCGAGAAGTGCTCTGATCCTGAACTTCCACAGTGCCAGTCCTCAGAAGAACTCAGCCTGAAACGACCGAACACCGTAAGACCTATGCAAACCAAAGATGGGAAGTTCAAAATATCAAATCATCAAGGAATTATTAAAGGTACATACTTATACGACCACTTTCATTTGTACATACCTTGTTAATCTCCGGGATTTGACTCTGAAATGCGCAAGAGAGAAATCTGTGCCGCTAGCCTTCCTTTTCTTCTCCTCCAATTTTGCTGGTTCTCGACCAGCAAGGTTTGTTGGAACCCTCACATCCTCCAACAAGATGTCGGAAGCTATGTCCTCGACCAGTTCATCAAGGTCCACATTCCTGACTATCTGGTCGGAGGGAGTGGTTTCATCAATCTCCAGATCAGTTGTTTCAGTAACAACCGAAAGGTCGTGCACGACCACTGGAGTCTGACCTTCGCAGCTATATTCTCATGCCTTCAGCTTATCCACCTAAATCAAAGAACAAATTTGATTGGGTGAAGAAATCCTTTTATCTAAAAAATTCGTACATATATGATTCCGAAATGTTCTATTACCTCGAGGGATTCATCTCCTTCAAGTGCCTCAGGGCACGACTCGGTCGGAACTAAGGTGGGACGTTGATCCTCACCAGATTGTATGATTCGCAAACCGACCGATCAAGCAAATGTAGAGCACGATTGGAAATCTGGTGGGATATATGTATATACGTGGTAAAGGAATTTTTGATTGTTACCTTAAGCCTTGCCAGCCTCCTTCAATAGGAGTTGCGGCTAAGATCTTGGGGCATTCACCTTTTCTCCAGCTCCCCAAGACAGATTAGCTCGACTCGTTCTCTAATTTCCCATAGGAAAGAACTTTAATGTAGGAAGAATAGACAAATTTTAAGGTAACACATTAATCAAATCAAAATACCGATCGAATGTATCTCAAAGACTTACCACCTCTCGAGCAACTTCATCACGATCAAGGCACCAGAGCAGGAATGAGTCAGGAGCTTCAATGGACTAATCTGGTGAGAGGTAAAATCCTCACCACATGCCACGAAGTCGGGCCTCGACTCAAGAAGTCATAGATGGCATCCGCCCATCTTTTGACTATCCTCGCCTTCTTTACTGGCCTCCTTCCACTTGGGGTTTTCACTTGCTCTAGTTCCGGCGAAGTAGAGGCCATCATCTTTCGTAACCGTCATGTAAAACCAGTACTTTTTCCATGACGACCACGAAGATTTCGAGTACATGAGGATGTACTCATCGGCCTTCCCGTCATGAAGACGCAATGTGCATTCCCCAGGAGCTGCTTCAGATTTTGCCGCAGATTTTCCCATCACCATGCGGTAGAAATAACTAAAGAGCTTCAAGTTCGGTTGTATTCCCAGATATGCCTCGCATAAATATGCGAAAATACTGATATTTGCGATCGAATTTGGGGCCAAATTCACTAATTCCACCCCGTAATGTTCAAGAACGCGGAGAAGGAATTTGTGTACCGGTAATCTCAAAGCCCACATTCGATGTAGGCAAGAAAAACAGGGATTTCCTCATCTTCACGGCTCGAAAATGCTCTCCGGTCGCGGTCTCCAATTAATCGATTCCTATCCGGGAGCATTCCCATCTTCTCAAAAGCCTCAAGCTTTTTCTTGCCCAATTCAAGGCAACCACTTTGTAATTTGCTCGACATGGCGAAAATCCTCAAGGATGAGTAGTGAAAGTTGAAGACTTTGTGGTTGGAAGAACAGAAAAGGCTCGAGGATTTCTTGGCGAGAAGCTAAAGGATCGAAGGGATTTTGGAAGCATAAAAATTCTAAGAGCCCAGCGAGAGAAGATTTTATAAACTTCCGATACTTTCAAGGATTCCCACAAGAGTCCAAACCGACAAAAAGCTCTTTTGCTCAAACGAACAGAGGAACTCTTCGCTTCCCAAGGCAAGTTCTCAACTTTAAAGTGAACAGACCACTTTCAGATACCACGACATTAAATGGGGTTCCGCCTGATATGATTTCATCGGAAAAGGTATATACACGACCAGTTCATTTAAAGTTAGGGGCTAGCCGACGAGGATTAAAACCTCTATGTATTATTTTAATACATAATAAAAGACCATACGTTTTCATGGTCAGAATTCCCTAAGACTACCGACCTCCCTAGTCGTTAGTATTCCGAGGTTACTTATGGATACCCTGGCCGGATGAGGCTTTGTGCCTAATCCCCACCGTATAACCGCTCGTAAAATTACCGAACTGGTATTTCATATCGTATGATGAATGGAACACATGTTATACATTCCATTCCACGTGATGGTACAACCCTGAGACACTGACTATTAACCACCCTACGGTTAAGCTCTTCACAGGCAACCGCAAGGAAGTTAGCACGCTGTTAATCGCTTCCACCGCTCCGACCCGATCGTAACGCTTTCACCAGGACGTCTTCTCCAGAGTAATCGCTACCTCTTCGAAGTTATTTAAAGGTGAAGCAGAAGACGGCGACGGATGCATGCATGCATGCATGACGCAACAAGGCCAAGACCAACAAAGACAAGAACAACGACAGCTCAAGAATACACGAAGCCTAAGCGGTGGAATTAGAAGTTAGATAATCGACTTAGACTCATATTCTAAGTCCGACATCCGATTAGACATTCCCCATTCAAGGTAATTCAGGGTAGTACTTAGCCACATCTTGTAAAACCCAGTTCATATCAATAAAGAGCGACCCCCATTCCATTCCAGGATATTCCACGTCATTTTCCTCGTTCATTTTCGTAAGATCGGCGACTTGATCATCGACAGGAGGTCTTAACAGAGCTGGTTTGAGAAGGAGGTCGTGATCGTTGGTTTTGAATCCAACGGTTGCAACCTCCACATGGTGGAAAGGAGGTCTGGCTGAGCCAGGGATGTGGTTGGGCTTGACTAGTTTGGAAAATGGCTCAACCCAAGGAACAGTGCAAGTTTGAATTTCAAATTTTTAACAGCTGAGCCTTTGCAGAATTATCTGAGCTAGCAATTGAACTCCAATTTTCATGAAATTTTAACTGGAGCTTGCTGACATAAGGATTAGCCTTACATAAAATTTCTAGAGGTTTTTATGCAATGTATTTTTCTCAGGAAATTCATTAAGGCTGTTCAAGGAATTGTTTTACCTCCAAAAATTATCAAACAAGTTTGAAAACTCATGATATGTTTCAGAGAGGTCCCACATCAACTCTAGGACCAAGGAAGATTATTTCCAAAGGTTTGGCACATGAGTTGTGACAAATGGAAAATGAGTTTGACTTTTGGTCAACAAGAACTTTGTGTTTTTGGATAACACAACTCTTGGACAAGAATTACATGTGAGTTCAGGGGTTTCAAGATGTGAGAAAAAGTTTTAATTTCTACACATTTAATTACATTTGAAACAAATACCTGTTTAGGCATTTGGGATGTTACACCCCAGCTACTTAGGCTCATGTTTCTCACGCTCCTCCTCCTCAAGCTCAGATTTCAGCTCCTTAGGATCCAGCTCCTGTTCCTCTTCAGGGTCCGGCGACTCTTCTTCCTCAGGACCCAACAGCTTGATATGTTTTTGATACTTTGATGCCAAAGGGGGAGAAGCTAGAAGAGTAGCATAGGAGAAATATTTGGGGGGAGCAAGACTTTTGTTATACTCTATGTACTTATATGTTATGTCCTCTTGTTGAATGATGAACTTGTTAATGTTTTGTGCTTGTAATAGTTGCTATCTTGTTGAACTTGCTGGTTATTGTTATGCTTATGATATTATCTTGAAATGCAATCTCTATTATGGTCATATATTACAATATTGTATTTCCTCAAGTTCTAACAAGCAAAAGAAACTCCGCCAAAATTTCTAAAAATCTACATGTGCTTGCAAATATCCTCTATCATTTATATGCACATGTTTAGGGGGAGCTTTCTTTAAAATTGGCTTTAACAAGAAAATAATTCTCAAAACTCATTCGAGCACATTGCTAGAATTATTTTGTTGTTAAGTCATCAAAAGAATATACACTCGTTTCACAACAAGTAGTATATTCAAATCAATCTTTCTCACATATTAGTTGTGTTGTCATCAATTACCAAAAAGGGGAAGATTGAAAGCATCTAGGCCCCTAAAAATGGTTTTGGTAATTTATGATAATATGTGAATATGGGATTAGCGTGTTTATTGAGTATTTACAAGGTTAAGTCCTATTGGTGAGTTTGATGACTTGAAGATGCATGCTAAAGGACAACATGAAGATCTAAATGGCTTAAAGACAAGGTACAAGTAGTCTAGGATCCTTTTGTGTTTTACCGGTCTTAGGAGAAATGGTTGGAAGACCAGATTATAGGTTAAATGTCGTACTATTAAGAGGGATTATGACTAGTAGCTTAATAGCATGTTCTTATGCTTTTTGGATCAATTTAGGATCATGCATGCACTTAGAATTCATTTTGAAAAGTCATCTGTGAAATTGACAAGGAAATCGGTAGTACCGGAGTTTATAGAGCGGAACTACTGCTTTTGCAGATATGATCAAGATATCCTTCGGGCGATTACTACAGCAGCCGCTCGGACCGTCCGAAAGTGACCTGATTGTGTGGTTTAAACGAGTGGTTCGAATGGCCCATTGAATCTGAGCCGTCCACGGATTAAGTCCGATCGAACCATGTTGCTCTGGACGCTCAATGGTATGACACAGCTCAATAAACTCAAATAAAATACTTTATTGTTAGGGTTTTAGCATGGCTGCAACAAATACCTAAGGGCTTTTGCAGCTCACACTTGCACACAAGGAAATAAGACGAATCTAAGCACACAAGCTACCGCCTAAAGGGCGACTCTGAAAAGGGAAAACTGGCTAAGCCCGACTGAACTGGAACTTAAACAAACTACTCGAGAAAGCCTCCACAACCACGGTGACGCTCCTGCCTGCTGTAGACTCGGAAGTGAGCTAGCATCCTTGCGAACTGGTTCTGATGTCCTGGGACTGGTGCAGAGGGAGCAGCGGCGTGCTGGGTGCAGGTTCAGCTAGCTCCTCCGGCTCTGCAGCTTCTGCTGGCTCCTGCCTCTGTCTGCAGGTGTTCTACCGATCCTCCGCTATGCGTGTTCTGCTGGATCTTCTGGAACCTCCTCTGGATCCTCTTCTGGCTCTTTTGGTTCCTCCGATCTTCTTCTTGATCATCTTCGGGCTCATGCTGACCGTAGAGAGCTTGCTCTAGGACGGCGATCCTTTCCTCGGCTTCTTCCCAGGCCTCATAGGCGCACTCCAGCTCGGTGGCGGCCATCTCCAGCGACTCCTCCCGAGCAGCTGTGAACTGAGCAAGGTGCACCACTGTGGCGTTGCCTTCCCCATTTGCAGATGGCAAGCGTGCAGCTAGCTCCTCTGAAGGGGATCTGGGATGGTAGCGGAAAACAGTGTTCTGCAGCTCTTGTGCGTAGACACTGCAGACTCGGAGAATGGCCAGGCGTGATGACTCCTGGATTCCTAGCCCGAAGGTAGTCCTCCTGACTGAGATGTCCAAAGGCTGGCTGCCTCTAGTGTTCCTCCTGGCATAGACTGTCAGACGGCAGATCACACCACGATCTAGCAGCTGACTGTACTGCCGCCATGATACATTGGGCAGTCGAAGCCTCCAAGTGTCTCCAGCAGCTTCCACAGCTCTGCGGCAAGTCCTCCGGTGCAATCTCCGTAGGTCTGAAGGTAAGGCATCTGTCAAGATAGACAAGAGGCAGGAACCAAGTTAAAACAGCGGGGAGAGGAAAATTTTTAGCAATAGATGAGTCAAGAGAGATATGAGAGGAGTTAAGCCCTTTATTTAGTCTTGCAAGTTAAATTTTCTTTAGAAAATAATTTGGACACTCGAACGGCTGATCTAACTAAGGTCTAGACCTACAGTCAGTATGGCTCTGATACCACCTCTGTCGGGACCCAAAATTACGATTCTGGACTCTCTGTGTTTAACGCACTAGTCCAGGATCACGCTAGTGCACACAGTGTCAACAAATGTGGATATCAATCCACGCAAGCGAATAGTAACATAAACGAATAGTTTGATTAATAAATAATGGTTTGACCTTACGGTCGAGTTTACATTTATTAAGCCACGTAGGGCTAACAGAGAAATAAAGCAAATGGAAACAGAACGGCGGCATCCCATCGATTCACCACAGGCAACCGACTGGGATCAAGACCTCACGATCAGGCACCTTCGATAAACTCCTCCTCGAATGCTGGTGAAGACTCCTCTTCTGCTTGATTTATTTTAAAGCAAGCGTGAGTACACACCGTACTCGCAAGTCACACCACAGAAATGCAATTATACATGCAAGCTTATTACAAGGGAATGGTATTTTGTGGTTCTTTTGCAGAAATGCAACTTTGCAGTTGAATACAAATAATAGATTGAAAGCGGGTAAAACAAATAGACAATAATAATTTTAACAGTTTGATTTCACAAAGACACACATAGCCTAAACAGATTATTCACATAGCCATATGATTTAGATCACACAGCTCCCTTCCCACACAGTTTATGAAGATCTACCCCTTGTGTGAAATCCCCGAGCATTGTCCATGACCGAGGACGCGGCTATTCGAATAGATTGTTTACACTCTGCAGAGTTTGTACACTTTACCCACAAGATACAACTAGTGTTGCAAGCACTAATCGTAACAAAGCATTTGTAAACTTCATCTTAACATAGATGCTCCCGATGTGCTTACGCCATACCAAACCATACGGTGTGGGGTACAACACACACCGTTGGATGAGGAAGCGGCGAACCGCCGCATGATGCGACTACATGGTAGCACACACCTCCACCCTTTTCACATAGCCTAACCCATCGCCTGAGCAATCAATGCCAAGAATTCAGATCGTATTATGCTAGGCCCGCCCCATAACAGTATGTGGTCGCATGTAGGGCTCAGTTCAATGGCGCACAAAGTTCAGTCCTTAAATGACCGAGGCAAGACTTCCATTGTTCTAACTTAGGCACACAGATTAATTTGACACGCAGGTTCACAATCCCATATCACATAGCCACCATATCACACAGTTCCCTCCACTTGCCTCAATCCAAACCTTTTTACCACCCAGTTGATTTAAATGAAAAACATGCCACAAAGACACATAGTACACACAGATTATTACAAAGTTACATAGTCACTTAGTCAAGTTAATAATTGCACTTTACATGAATAGATGATTCGTGGCATGGCTAAGCAATCTAATCGCACTAACCAACCCACGTTGGTGCTACAATATTTACCAACTAAATATCAACTAGGGTGACAAAGGATCAAGGCATAACAATTATACAAGGAAGGCATATCAGATTGGATTTAATAACTAATCCCAAAAGTATTTAAATAATTACTTAAAATAGAATGCAATACTTTGAATTAAAATAACATTTAGAAAACTGGGATTCAATCATGGTCAAAGCATGACTTGCCTTGGAACAGGTCTAGGAATTGATCTTGGTCTTGATGTGTTCCTTCTTCTTCAAATCTTCCCGAAGCGTCGAAGTCTACTCGCAAATGAAGCAAACAAACAAACTAAATAAATAACAGAGGCAAAACAACTCCAAAAAAATAAATAAAAATCTCCATTAAATAGATCTTGAATTTATAGGAATTTATAAATTTGAATGGACTGATTTGGAGTTAGGATGCAAAAGTTATGGGCTTTGGAAGTTTGGATCAAAAGAAAAACCCTAAAAATTGGATTTACTGAATTTCCAAATTATTCTTTAAAAGAAAAATCGGATTATTGCGCAATGTTGGCGTCATCAGAGGGTTGGCTGTACAGTGCCCCCACTGACATGTGGGTCCCACCTGTAAGTGGTGGGGTGCACCGTGGACTAGGTTCACCGAGGGCGTGGGATGTGGTTCGGGCTGGCGTGGCGCACGCGCTGCGTGGCGCCGACGCTACCACGTGAGCCGACACCACGCGCCACGGAGGCGGCGGCGTTGAGGTGGAGGGTGACGTGGACGGCGGCAAGAGCGGCGAAGCATGGGAACCAATGGTTCCGGAGAACGGCGGCGAGTCGCCGGCGGTGGGTGGTACAGGGAGGTAGAGGAGGATGCGGGGATCACAACGAGGTGCTCACGGGTGCTCAAGGACGATCGAGGCGGCCGGCGGTGAGGTAGAAGCGGCGGCGGGGCTTCGGGCTTGACGGCGACGGTGTTAGAGAGCTCCTCCGACAAAACGAAGGTGTCCCTGGGGTTCCTCTTGCTCGCGCGATGCCGACGGTGCAGGTGTCGAGGTTCGACGGCCGGCGCGCGGAATTGTTTCGCCGGAGTAGGCGGCGGAGATTGGATCTACGGCTCCTGCAGCGACTAGGGTTAGGCGCTGACGAGGAGGCGGCGGCGGCGGAAAGGAAGCAGAGGGCGAGGGCTTGCCTCCCTTATATAGGCGGCGGCTCGGGAGAGTCTGTGGCACGGACGCCATTTAACGAAGCGGCGCAAGAACGAACTCCCCGACGTTTTCGGAGACGAAGAACAGAAATGAGGTGGGGCCCGCTTGACAGCGGCTGAGGCTCAGGAGAGCGCGGGTGGAAAGCAGCGCGTGCAAGCGGCCGACGGTGGGGCCAAGACGACAAGATCGCTTCCTCATGAATCGGGCGTCTTGCGAGGATTGGGCCGAAACGGCGAGCGGATGGGCCGACCTAGTTGGAAATCGGCCCGAACACTATTTAGGAGATTTTAATTGCTTTTCTATTTTAGAAAATACCAGAAATTCCAAATGGCAATAGAAATTAGCAAATGAACTTCGAAAAATTCTAGAAAAATCTAGAAAATATATCCAAGCACATAGAATCCAAATAAAATAGTTTTGACCATTGTTCATGTTGACTTTAGTCATATTAAATTGTTTTGTTACACAAAGGGCATATTTAAGCTTTTGAATTAAATTCAAATAAATCCAAATGGTGAATTTTCTCTCTACTAACTATTCAAAGGATTTTTAAAGCTCAGAAAATTGGGATGTTACACTATCTCAGTAGAACAATTTTATTCCCATTCATCAAGGACTGCGATGCATAGATGAAGAGTGGACAGTACAATCTCATTACAACTGACGTTCTACTTGGCAAGGACAAGATATAAAAGAAGAAAGACCGCAAAACTAACTATCTTAACTAACTTCTGAAGCATCTTCTCAACTCTTTCCATCCTCTCATCCAAAGGTTTGAAGCCTTTTTCTTCATTTTGCATGGGTTGATCGGACGCCGAGGCACTACACTAATTGCAATAACACCACGGAGTCTTGCATTGGTTGATCGACGCTTGAGCCATCGCATCTAATTGCAAAGAACACCACGGAGTCTTCTTGGAAGGCGCAATTTGTATTGCAATATCTTGAACCATCGACAAATTTCACAACCCCACCGCCAAAACCGACATGTTGTGTTCTACAAAAGAATTGCAGCTTCAAATAAAAGTAACAAAACCCAGATGTACAATGCAATTCATTCGTCTTGATTTTTATGGTTACCGAAAGATTTGAACACTTCATGAACACTGGACGGATTCGTTTGGCGTATGAGAGGTAAACACATTAACCGGATCCTCAGAACGAGGGCAAACCAAATTACCGGCTAGTGATTGTAATTTTTGCTCACTCGAATGTTCGATGAGGCCGAAGACATCTTGTTTTACACTGGAAGAAAGGAGAAGAGGAAGAGAAGAGTGAGGTGAATGGCAGCCAAAGCATCCATATATAGCGTTGGGAGCACGAAGGGGCCACTGTGTGAAAAGGAGGACGTGACCGCATAGTGTGGAAAGCAGGAAGTGACCACTCTCTGGAAAGCTGGACGTGACCACTCTCTGGAAAGCAGGACGTGACAACTCTTTGGAAAGCAGGACGCGACTACTTTCTGCAAAGCACGAAGTGACCACTCTCTCAAAAGCTAGACGTGACTACTCTCTGGAAAGTAGGACGTGACAACTCTCTGGAAAGCAGGACGCGACTACTTTCTGCAAAGCACGACGTGACCCAAACGAGGCAGATATCTGTACTTATAAATCAGTAATAACAACTTGAAGCGGTAATAACAACTTGTTACATCGTAGAATGCAGTGCAGGTTACAACGCAAATCATTACAATACTCACATCACTACAACACTCACATGACTCAAATACACCGGATAGCTTATAGATACTAAGTGGCGCCGGAGGAAGAAGGTCTATTCGGGCAATTCCTGAATGAGTGCCCATGAGTCTTACATAGCCTACACCTTATTGGTCTTGGCCGATCTCCACGTTGGCTCGCATCCATGTTGTTGCGGATGCGCCTTGACTGACACCTCCCACGGCCTGGATGCCGCAGTGCGTCAATCGGTGACCACTTCACTGCTCCCGACCATAGGTCCCTGTAGTGGCTTTCCACGCCATAGGAGTTGAACTCCCCGTTCCAAGTATCATACAGGTGTCGTATGTCGTAGTACTCCGACATGTACATGCTAGAAGATTGGTGAAATACAGCACATGCAGCATATACGTGGGAGCAAGGCTTGTGCAGGAGTTGAGGCTTGTTGCAGGTGCAAACTGCCACATCGCCTATGGTGCAAACATGCTTCCGACTACCTCTCATGTGGCTGCGAACGTACTTGTCCCGCAGGCGGATCTCGAACTTCCTCCTCATGCCATCCATTGTGATAGCTACATGGGATCGGGCCTTGGTAATTTTCTTGTCCATGTAGGCAAGGGTAACCTCCGAGTACTATTTTCCTTCGTCCAAATGCTGCTTGGCCATCATTGCCCGATTGACGAAGTAACCGACCGTACGGTTCCATGTCTCGTCGACAACAAATGTGATGCGTGGCACGGACCCCTTTCAACACACCGCTGTAGACCTCGGACATGTTGGTTGTCATGATGTTGTACCGAGCACCATAGGTGTCGTGAAGAAGGGACCATTTCTCATAGTCGGGGGCATGCACACTCATCCACTCAGCAAACTCGCTTTGTGGTGCGCTCGCCGTAACCTCCACTTGCACGCCGCCGACCTCAAGCTCCCACCACACAAAGATCGAACTTGCGCTCGGTTCTGCAAGAAGAGCTTGAACTTCTTCATGAGGTCTTTGCTCGGAAGCGCGTGTGGAAGTTGGCAGCTAGATGCCGCATGCACCAACGTGTGCGCATGTCATTCCATTGGAACGGTGGGCTTGTACCGTGCTGCATGGTGCGCAGCGCGGACAACAACCCGGCATGACGGTCGGTTATGATGCACACATTCGGCCGATCCTTTACAACATGTTGCTTTATGTTGGCTAGAAACCATAGCCAACTAGCAGTGTTCTTATTCTCCACAATTGCAAAGGCAACTGGGAGCAACTAGTCGTTGCCATCAGCGGCAATAGCGGTGAGAATGGTGCCCTTGTACTTCCTGCAAAGGAAAGTACCGTCCATAGTCAGGACGGGACGACAGTGGTAGAAGCCCTGGACTGTCGGGCCAAAAGCCCAGAAGACTCGATCAAGGATTAGGGAATGTGGGATGTTCGATGGGTGGGGCCTGTCGACCCTGTTGACGCATGTCCCCGGATTAGCATCCGTAATTTGCTTCAAAGATTCGGGACTAGGTCGACGCCTTGTAGGTCTTGTACAACCCTTCATACCTTCCGCCGCCGCCGGACCTATCAGAAGCTAACGGCATACCCTACTATATTCGCTACGTTAGCCATCAGGACCTTCGGCGAAACGGTCAAATCGGCGACAACTGCATGGCTTATGATGCTCGCGGTGTAGGCCGAGGTTACATTCTTATGCGCTTGCAATGGCTTCAAGCTCACATGTGTGATCCGCCACGACTGTGATGCGAAGGCCGTTCCCGCCCAGGAATCTTCACAAGACGGACTTTTCTGGGGCAAGAGCTAAGCACGACTTAACTATGTAAGTGTCGATTAGACCCGCACATAACGGAAGACATATATTAGTTAGTACGATCCATCAGAGATGGTTGAAGATACAGCAAACAACGTTCAAACTCACCTGTACACTCGGTAAGTCCGATTGGTCTTCACCGCGAAACTCACGATAGCTTGCCTAGCGGCAGCCTTATGTGGGAAATGTTGCCCCACAAGCAGGGTGTCCACATCGAAGGCCCACGACGACTCGTGCTCCTGGGCCAGGACAAGGGAAGAGGCCGCTTGGCAATCCAACCGACTTGGAACATAGTCTGTGTCGGTCGAAACAATGCCACCGACGATCCCGCCCTCATCGTCGACTTCGTCCTCACTGGATTGTGAGTCAAAGTCGTCCTCATCTTCGGTGGCAGTGCCCTCGGACATGCCATCGATAATCTTGTGACAATCAACACGAGCACCCCGCCATTTATCCACACCTTCATTCGGTTGGAAACTACCAGAATCTCCATCAACTGGAGCATCCTGCGTAACGACGTCTGGCGCTCTCGAGACCTCTCCCATCGTCAACAAACCGAAGAGGGGGACAAGAGCGTCGCTGGCTCCTTCAACGGTGCCCCCCCAGACGATTGAGCAGGATAAACAAAATGGACATACACCATAGGTCGTCGATAGATCGGAGCATGAGGATTGCTAACGATCTCCATGTACTCTGCCCACATGGCACTGCTGGTCACCTTCGCCAGGCCCCACAACATCTGCCCATGTGGTGGGACCGTGGTGGCAGTGACCGCCTCTATTACTATCATGTTCCTATCAACGTGCCTATCAAACAACTGCCGAATGCACCGTCGTAGCTCCAGCAAATCGACATGTGCCAGGTTGGGAACGTTTAGCAAGGCGCTACCGGCAAATGGACAAATCAACTCCGGCTCGATCAAGCACGACGCTACCATGGAACACGTACGGTGTCTCCATTTCTGACAAAAAATAAGACAATATTTCAACCAAGACACATCATAAAAACCATACGTGCGTTCTTTGAAATGAACTTACCGCTACGATGTTACCGACTCTTAACCTCGATACTAAGATCGCAAATTCAAACATGCATTGCATTAGTAACGACTTCGACAGATGGTGCCAACAAAGGACAAAGAAAAATGTTAGGTACGGGAGAGGGAGGCACCTCAGAAAGAGGGAGAGATTCCTGAGAGGAACGATCGAGCGAGTGTGTGGCCGCGCGTTTAAATAGCCGAGCACCGAAGACGCAACGTGACAGAGGGGCAGGTCCCTACCGCACCTGGCAGAGGGGGCAGGTCCCTACCGCACCTGGCAGAGGGGACAGGTCCCTACCGCGCCCCACACCGAGGGCAGCTCTACACGCGACGTGACCGAACGAAGCAGCTTTCTGCGGAAACGATGCAACGTGGCCCCAAGATTCGTCGTATACAAACAAAGGATCGACAAGTCGAGACGCAAAGATGATGCCGCTTCAGGCGCGCAGGTGTCACCTACCACGCGTAGT
Organism: Phyllostachys edulis; assembly: GCA_036346405.1. Classification (NCBI taxonomy): domain Eukaryota; kingdom Viridiplantae; phylum Streptophyta; class Magnoliopsida; order Poales; family Poaceae; genus Phyllostachys; species Phyllostachys edulis. The sequence goes on along the minus strand of CM070568.1, from coordinate 29,717,022 downwards.
AGGGGGCCTACTATATGTGATACTTAAATTTTGCACTTAATGTGTGATGCCTGTAATACTTTTGCGTTCTTATGTGTACTCGTTCATGCAATGCATGTTTGTTTAATGCATATGGACGCTTATAGCTTAATGCACATGGCACATCGATGCAACATGTCAACTCGATAAAAAGCAACCGCAATGACACGTCCACCATTTAGTTACATGCTTTAGGAGATTGAACATAAGTGCGTACAGAAGGAGAGACTACCGAGGTACAAGTTTCTTCGCCCGTGCCTAATGGTAGAGGCTGCCTCTCGCTACCCACATAGAGTGTTCTCCGGTTAGGCGCCTCGGACGTGGCTAGCCGTCGTAGTAGTGGCACGCACATATGCAATTTTAGGTTGGCGCAAAGAACATGTGGGATCATAGGAACTTCCTATGTTCACGACCCTCCTTGCCCCCTCTGGCCGCATCGGTTGGCGAGATGTCATCATTTTACTCCTTGAGATCGACAATTTGTGCCTCCAAATCAAATATTCGGTTCCACAATGTACCCACGTGCATCAAAACATGTCGTTCATGGGGAGGATCGATCCAGCGGATAAAGTTGCATTTTATCATCTGCTGCAAGGGACGGTTAGTATAGAGGATGTATTAGCAAGAATATGAACAAAACTATTTACCCTGAGTATGGGCATCGAAGAAACGCCGTCCGCCATCGACAAGGGCCTATGACTATGCACGATAGCGCCCTCTCCGTGGTTCAAGATTTCAGCCTGCACCGTTGAGCACGCTTGTTCGGCATCAACCGGTAGTTAGGGCCAAGTCCTCCTCATTTCCGGTGAAGGTCCGGCTTCGCGAATTTTGTTGGATCGTCTCGGCATCTGCCATCGTATGTTACTGTACGATGGAGAAGGTTGTTCTTCCTACGGTTTGAAGGGTCGAGTGGTCCTACTTTCGGAGCGTGGGCCGTGCATTTTATAGCCCGCGTGGGGAGGCTAACAAAACGAGTAATGTATTAGCTTGCAGATGACAAGACTAGACGGGCCGCTCGCTTATACCGAGACCGCACCAAACGGGCAGATTGCGCAAAGGACAAGACCAAAAGAGATAGCCTTGCACAAAGGACATGACCACACCTGGCGACTTTGCGCGATGATAAGACCACACGGGCGCTTTTGCGATGATAAGATCAAAGGAGATAGCTTTATGCAGATGATAAGACCACACGGGCGCCTTTTGCGATGATAAGACCAAAGGAGATAGCTTTATGAGTGACAAGACCACAGGCGCGCTTTGCGCAGTTGATAAGACCAAAGGAGACGACTTTATGCAAAGGACAAGATCACACGGGCAGCTTTGCAAAGGATAAGACCAAAGGAGACAGCTTTGCACAAAGGACAAGACCACACGGGCAGCCTTTATGAGTGATAAGACCAAAGGAGACGACTTTGCGCAAAGGACAAGACCACGTGGAGCGACTTTGAGCAAAGGATAAGACCAAAGGAGACACTTTTTGCAAAGGACAAGACCACATGGGGCAGCTTTGCGCAATGATAAGACCAAAGGAGACAGCTTTGCGCAGTGACAAGACCACACGGGGCAGCTTTCCACAGTGATAAGACCAAAGGAGACAGCTTTGCGCAGTGACAAGACCACACGGGACAGCTTTGCATAGTGACAACACTATGCATTGCCAGCTTTTCAGATGGACATTACAATACTCTACCTCCTTAGCTTTTCAGAACTAAAAGACAGGACTGGACATGAAATTAACGACATCATGCCAATCATGGGGCTTATAAAAGGGGGTTGAACTAAACCCAATACTACACAATAGATACCCAGCTATGGACTCTTCGGCAAACTCCTACTCGAGGATGTTGCAGAAGCAAAAGTGGCTTAAGCAGAAGAGGAAACAGCTACAATACCCAGATAAATCAATGAAAGATGCTCCAGTACAACCGCGTTTTCCGATCCCGCAGTGTGTGTGTGGCGAACCGGCAGAGATCATTCAGTCCACACACCCAAACACCGCAGCCCGGGCGTACTACACGTGCGGGCACTACCTCGTAAGCGTTTCTTTCGTGCGCATCGATTTTCCTCTCCCAACGTTGAATTCCTTAAATTTTTAACTTCTTCCCCACGTAATGGCAGCCAGAGATGCACTGCCACTTCTTCCAGTGGATCGACGGCCCGAAGATGTACGACAGGGCATTCATCCAGCAGAAGTATATGCTGAACTACTCGGTGCGAGCCGAGAACTTCGTGCGGTGGAAACCTTACGTACCGGACCCTGTTGAGGATGCACCGAAGAAGCCCAGTAGTCGCCCGGGCGTAATCCATATCGACGACGTGAGTTATGAAGAATTTATATCCTTATTACGTTTTTCACTTACATCATAGAATCGCAGGACATGGACGACTTTCGACATACCACCGACGTGGATACCCCGCGACAAGGGCAAGGGAAAGGCTCATACTACCGAGCTCGGCCGCCACAAAGATATCCGGTTGGTCGGGCGAATCAGATTCACGACGTGAGTTACGAAGAATTTACATCATTCTTACGATTTTCACTATACAAAGGCACTAACATCATGGAATCGCAGGACATGGACGACTTCGACATACCACCGACGTGGGCGCCCCGCGACAAGGGCAAGGAAAGGCTCATGCGGCCGAGTCCGCCACCACAAGGTATCCGGTCATCCCGCATAATCCAGACGACGACATGAGTTATGAAGAATTTACATCCTTCTTACGATTTTCACTATACGGTGAACTTACATCATGAAATCGCAGGACATGGACGACTTGACATACCCACCGATGTGGACACTCCGCGACAAGGGAAGGGAAGGCTGACGAGGAGTTCAACGCCGAGCTAGCAAGGAAGGGAAAATGGCCCCTGTCCACGCAGTAGGTCAGGTCATTACGCAGTAGTCCCCCGTCCTACCCCCCATGTTTTTTACTATCCCCTAAAGGTATGTGTACTTATATGGTCCGGATGCTTGTGTCGTAGTGTATCGTAGTAGTAGCGAGGATGACTAAAGCAATTAGCCGGACCATCATGCCAACGTGTAACGTGCTTCTGTCCGCATACTCTAATGTAGTTCGTTCCGCGGTCTCCGCTAAGCCTATATTGTAAGTATGTCTCTTCTAGTAAAATCCCATAAAGAACCATTCGCATCGACTTCATCGAGGGGAGACTCTATGTTTTCGGACATCTTCATCATCACAACGAGCGTTCTCAGCCCTTCCAATCATATTCTGTATAAGCTTCATAAAGTATTTCATCATTCGTCATCAGATATCGCCAGATATCGCTCAGACGACTTCATCGAGGAGACACTCCAATAGTCCCGATACCTTTTTATATATGCGCTAAATCATGATTTAAACCCCGATTTGGATAAATGGAAACCCTACTCCATGCCCTTATTTCTTAATGAAAGTTTTTTACAAATCTCGGTGTCGATATTCTTTTGAATCAAATATAATGAAATAATATTTAAAATTTAAAATTTTCAATTTTTTCGTTCTTTTTCAAAAATATAATGAAATAATATTTAAAATTTAAAAATTTCAATTTTTTCGTTCCTTTTTTAAAAAAATGGATTTTGCACCGGTGGTCACCACCTGCTGGCACGCCACTGGGGGGGGCAGCGCCACGCCTTGGTCGGAAGGTGCTCACAAGACCCATGGCATGGGTAGGTCGCTTGTCGCTCTCAGAGTCATGGCAGAGAGATTTGTCTGAGGCCATTTTACAAATTATGGCGAATAGAGGCTATTTTTGAAATTAAAAGTTGCTACAGGGCCAGAACAGTAAAAAATTCTATGATTTATGCCTAATTAACATGGAAGCCTGCTGTTGCTGAAAATAATCATTGTTTGTCCTCGGTTTACTATTTTTTTTTCTGCTGGTTTGTACTTTGTAATTGTACACATGGGCAGGTCGTGGACTTTTTTTTCTGCTAATATGGCTGCAAATGACAGCGGTTAATAACGCTAAAACGTCCTCGGAAATTTAATCGACAGAGAACCAAAGAGCATCTAGAGAGAGAGAGAGAGAGCGAGCAAGATGGCAAAACTCAAACGTGCTTGCTCGCTACTTATAGTGGTTGCGAGGTGAGGCCGCAATTCTCGCATGCATATTCGCATGCAAATTCAGACAGTGATGTGATAGGAAATAAAGGGAAAGGTGATGGCGACCAATGGAGGTGAAATGCTGGGTGATGGAGGTGACGAGAGGGAGGTGACACGCCGGGCGGTGGAAAGGCAAAACCGCATGGTGACCATGCGGCAGAGGTAGGATAAACCGCATGGTGGCTATGCAGTTTTTACATGTGTCACGCCATTCTTGCAAATATGCTGGGAAGAGAGCTATTTCTGCAAATACGGTCGAAAACAGTGCTAATACGGTAAAAAAAAATTCCCTGGTGTGCACTTGTCACATCAAATCTATATCTCGTAGTGTGTCTTGGTAATCTTTTATGATTCCTCACTGAGGCTTAATTGCACTGCAACACACGAACACTTGATGTGTCATTACGCGAAGTACGAACCAAACTTAGTACTGGCCAGTATGGTCGGTGGTTTGGTATCTATCATTCTGCCATCTAAAGTAGTACAGAGCAGTCTTGTGTTCCGTATTGACCTCTATATCGGTCAATATCAATCATACCAGCTTCGATACCGGTTATATCGTACAATACTAGCTATATCGGCGGAATTGATAGTATTCATTGAACTGTAAGTTATATTTGATCCTACTACTATATATTTAGAATAATGTTACAAGTGAATTTTTGTGTGCATATAAGTAAACATATATGTATATATAAATATATATTATTACATTAAAATCTAGAATGATACGCTGGTATGGGACAGTACCAGAATGTCTTATTCCAATGTCCAAAACAGTATGACCTCCGAAATGGTATTGACCAGTATTGAGTATGAACTTAACTAGGTCCTTTTTCAAAGAAGAACTTGACTATATTTTTTCCCCTCCCATCCCTTTGCGGATACTGAATTATTATTGATCCATGAGAGACTAACTTTGTTTGCCTCTGTGCTTTCTATAGTCACGGAAAGGAATATCAGGCTGGTCCCAATGGGTGGTTTCTTACTATAGTTTCTTATTGCATGAAAAGAATTTAGATACTACCTTTCCAATGCATGGTATCCTGGAGTATGGTATCCTAGGTCTTTGATATAGAGTATTTACTAGTATTTCTACTTAGGATACTGTGTATGAGTGGTATCTAAATAAGATACCAGTCTGCTCTCTCTCTCTTTCTTAATTACAATGCTACATCAGACTTTTGCCTATATGGTAGCCTTAAAAAACTTACCAAGGTGGAGCATTGGGACCAGCCTCAGGACGGAACAAAGAGCAGGAAAGGAATTGTAATGTCCTGAGAGATATGGCTCGGAAATTGTGATGTCCCGGTCTTTACACTTCAGTTAGTTATTTTAGATATTTCACCAACCCAAATTCTTAACTTATGTGGTCGTGTTCATACTCCGAGGAGTCCAAAATCGCGGTATTATAATGGTGACATGAAGATATCAACCTCTTCACCTGATAAGCAGTGTTGGTGGGTATTTTTACATGGAGTAAATAACATGTGAGAAACTGGTGAATCCCCCTCTCTCGTCAAGGTGGCGCCTCCTCCCTGTATCGAGCGTGTGCTGACGAAGAGCACAGAGAGCGTCGGAGGTGATGGCAAATGAGATGGTGCGTCAAGCAAGAATGCAGCTATGCAATCCCCTTCCTTCTCAGCGTAGACACGGGAACTCTGTCAGCTTGATTCAGCCAATATGTCCAAATGGCCGTCAGACCTTGGGTTGCGAAACCATGGAAGCCAAATGCATGCATGCATATCTCCAATATATGAACAAAAAGAGAACCATTCCTATGCCCTTAGTCCGAAGTCAAGTGCCAAGTAATAGCACAGTAAAATTGCTTTGGAGAATCAAATCGCACAGTAGGATTTGGCCACATTTGGCCACAAAATTGGGGGAAATAAATGCATTCCTAGAATTGGTAGTTGCTACCATCCTTTGGGTGTCGCAGTAGCAGTACGGGTCCATTGATATTTGCTGAAGTGTCTACACACGGAGCAGTGTGGCCTAAGTGTACCCTAGCATGTATGTAGACTTGGAAGGTATGGAATATTCAGATATCAAGGAACAGATAATGCTGAAAGCTTTCTAAACCGATATTTTATAAGAACTTGTGTTGTTGCTCTAGTAGTATGGTGATCCCTGAAATAGACACCCTCGCAAAACAGGTAGAAATCCTCAAGCAAGGAATCAAAAAGCAACTCTATTTACACATGAGAAGGGTACCTATGTGAATGCGATATTATCCATACGAAACTAACACTATCTGACTCTGCTTTATGTTTTATGTATATGGGGAAAAAAGAATACCATAAAGCTTGAAACGCAAATGGCTACAGAAACTCACTGCACATTGCAGGTGCTTGTTTGCCTACTTGTTTGGCGTCGTTTTCAATTGAAACTGCAAATACAAGTAAACAGTAACAACTTACATATAAAAGCATCAATCTTACGTGCAAGCACTGATGGTCTTAGTATATCACAGATGAGATGGTTTATGATGAATAGCCCGATGAATTGGAACTTGTTAGCGTAAAAGATAATTGTGTTAACCAGCTGCACCCCTTGTAGAAAAGATGGTGCATGATAGTGACACAGATATACAGATAGAAGGACATGACCAATTATACAGTTCTACACTTGTACTGCAAAGGAGCACTGTGGCATATCCTTGTGATTCACGACTGTCACAGCTTCCCAGCACATGAAACTTCACATGATTTTTTTTTTACCTGCTGCTACTTGTTAATAGGGGAGTACTGTGGCGCAAAGTGCGTAGTTGAGCTATGTTGCCACTTCTGAAAAAGCCATGCTCAGAGTAGCAATGAAGTTATGTGTCAGGATTTGGTCATTCTTCAAGCAATAAATCGATGGAGTACAAAGGTTGGACAGTTCTTACTTGGACTCTCTTGCTGTGGTCTTGTTTTTATGAATATGATCTTCTAGATATTGTATTAGCACTGGTTAAGAGATGACTCCATAAAACTCATTGCTACTCGCTGGCGATTCATCCACCTATAGAGATGTGGTTGTGCGCCCCATCACATACACATTACATGTAGGTTTGGGAGGTATTGAGAACACACAGATATCAAGAAACTGCGAGCATCCCACTGTCTCCATTCCTACGTCTTGTCGAAGACCTTGTCGGGGACTCGCAGGCATGACGACGAACACAACTCAAGCTGACGGTTCAGCCAGCATGGTCGAATCTCAAATGGTGGTAACTTGCGAGACCTGGGGTTGTCAACGGCATGCATCAGATTCTGTCGTCCAAGCAACTAATGTCCAATCCCCAGCAAGAAGAAGCCGTAAGAAAGCGACTTGGCCATTAATTAGGTCCTAAGAAATTAACAAATTAGACTTTTAGATTACATAATTCTACCATGCCAATGAACCAAGAGAGGAGGATCATTCCAGTGCGCCTTAACGGTATGTGGCGGCGATCTTTGCATGGATCATGACCGTATTTTTTTAAAAAAATAATCCATTTTTATTATTATTTATAATATTATACCTGCCATTTTTTTTTATAAAAATATACGTCTGTCGCCAAACCGTTGGCCGACTGGCCCTAGACGCCCAACGGACAAGCGACACTAAAGTAAACGCCCAACGGATAAGCAACATTATTGCAGTCACCTAACAGATAGACGGTAGGAGCTATCGCCTAACCGCAAGGCAACAGAATCCCTGTCGCCCGACGGTTCGGCGATAGGAGGCTAGGGGCTTGTTTGTTATTATTTAATTCTTTTTAAAAAATATTTGAATGTTAATCTCGAACTATCCATAACTTAAAAGTAGAAAATCTATGTGTGAACCATATATAAGACCATCCTTTGAACTGTGCGTAAATACATATATGGACTGAAAATCTTTTTGTGGATTGATAACCTTTGACACTTCAGCGTATATATTCCCTTCATAAACAACTGCACAATATTTCCAGGTCTTGCCCCAGAAGTGATACATGTTGTTGCATGCCTTTATAATGAAGCTGGGAATAACACAAGAATTGAGAATTGAATGCGAAAAGACGAGAAGATTTGATGTTGCGCATTAAAAAAAAGATTTTATAATGAAGCTGGGAATAACACGACACATAGGGTTTGGTTACGTGTATAAGAAACCGCATCATACACGATGCAACAAACCGAAGTACTCCTATAATGCATATGTGCCTTTTTGAAATGTAAATAGATTCGACCTTCAGCAAGGGACTAGTATAGCATGGCCCGATCTACTGCATGGACCGAGGCCATTTTTTCTTCCTTGCTAACTATTTTCCCTTCCTTGCTAGCTCGGCATTGAACTCCTCACCAGCCTCTTTGGCATTGGCTGCTATTTCCCTCTTTTTCTCGCGCTCCCTCTCGTGAACCTCGTGCTCCCTGCGCCTGCACGCCTCGAGGTGAGCTTTGGTCTCCCGACGGATACGCTCATTTTGCTCGTTATTGTGGCGCTCCTCCTCCCGGATCTCGCAGGCCCTTTTGGCATCCCACTCGTCAAAGTCGAGAGTCCATTGGTCATAGGGGTGGATCTCTAGGTCGATCCACTTACGGTAGCCACATAGCAGATCCGGGGACTACGGGTAGACAAGAGAGATTGTTAGTGCGTACTTTGAAAAAGAAATAGTAGGGGAACAACACACATTAACTGGTCCTTACCGGCTGCCAATAGGTGTGCGTGTCCCAACGTCGGTCGGAATAGTCACTGCAGTAGTTCGCGCAACCCCAATAACACATGCCCAGGCTCAACCACTGCTTAGACTTGAAGAATTTGCATGGGTCCCTGCACCAACAGAGGGCCAGCGTCTCCCCCTCTAGTGGGTGTTGCGGCGAACACTCGATTGGAATGTTCTAGAAGGGGTTGCTGCTACAGGGGGGTTTCATTACAAAGAGCGGCCATCCTTGCACACTCCTCTTGTTCGATCCGGGCCGCAGCAACTCTTGCTTGCTCTTCTCGGGCCCCAGCAGCCCTTGCTAGTTCGCGGATCTCGTCCCATTGCCTCGTCATGTTGTCCATCCCGGCGTGGTGAAGCAAACTCTGGTGTAGTGTTGGGTTTGGTTGTGTAGTGTTTTCTTTCAGATCTCTTCCACCTCCTTTTATAAGCCAAAGGGTTGGCATGAAGTGTTGTCCTTTGATCTTCTCTGAAAAAAGATGTCCCATTAAGTCTTTTCACTACGCAAGGCTGTCTCCTTTGGCCTTGTCACTACGCAAAGCTGCCTTGTTTAGTCTTGTCACTACGCAAGGCTATCTCCTTTGGCCTTGTCACTGCGCAAAGCTGGCCCGTCTAGTCTTGTCACTACGCAAAGCTGCCCTATCTGGTCTTGTCACTACACAAATCTGTCTCCTTTGGTCTTGTCACTACGCAAAGCTGCCCCGTTTGGTCTTATCTCTGTGCAAAGCAGCCAACTCCGTCTAGTCTTGTCATCTACAAGCTAACACATAACCCGCTTTGTTAGCCTCCCCCCACGGGCTATAAAATGCAAGCCCCACGCTCCGAAAGTAGGATCACTCGACCCTTGAAACCATAGGAAGAATAACCTTCTCTATCGTACTGTAACAGATGACGCTGTCGTGCAGGTCACGGACGCCCTTTCGATGGCGGACGACGTTTCTTCCGATGCCCACACTCTGGGGTACAATTAACAAATAGTTTGCTTCATATTACTGCTAATAGAGCCTCCATGTTAACCGTCCCTTATAGCAGATGGCGAAATGCGACTTTGTCCGCTGGATCGATCCTTCCCATGAACGACATGTTGTGATGTACGTTGATACATTATGGGACTGAATCTTTCAGTTGGAGGCACGGATTGACAATCTCAATGAGCAAAATGATGACCTCCGCCAACAGATGCAGTGCGAGAGAGGCAACAAGGAGGTCGTGAATATAGGAAGTTCATATGATCCCACATACTGCTGCGTGAACCCTAGCTGCATATGTGCATGCCACTACAACGACAGCCAGCCACGTCCGAGGCGCCCCCTGTACAACACTCTTTGTGGGTAGTACGAGGCACCTTCTACCATTAGACACGGGCGGAGAAGTTTGTACCTCGGTAGTCTCCCCTTCTGTATGCTGTTATATTCAATCTCATAAAGCATGTAACTAAATGGTGGACACGTCATTGCGGTTGCCTTTTATCAAGTTGACTGTTGCATCAAGGTGTCACGTACATTAAGAAATAGGCGTCGATAGTGTTGACGTATGCTAACCTATCTGTCCAGCGTGGGTCTAGCCTCTAGGCCACCCGAGGTGTCCGCGTGCGGATCACCCCCAACACAGTCGCATCGGCCATGCTTGTAGGATGCGGGACACGACTTGACGCGCGATGTAGCCGACTGATGCACTCCTCCAGGAGGTCGAACTCCAGTCGGATCCATGAGGGTCACGAGCAATACCTGCAAAACAACTTCAAGTTACCAAATACGCGCAAATAAAACATTGAATGCAACGCAGGAGTAAATTTAACTTGTAAACAAACAAACCAAAAGGTACTAGACTACCAGGACAGTACTTTGAAAAGTAATAAAAAAGGGATAGTACTACAACACTTACATAAACATTACGTGCAACATGCAATACATGTGCTACGGCAGTACGTACATCAAAGGAAAATTGGGTAGTAGCAGAACAGTTACATAAACAATACGAAGTACAGATGACAATGTACATTGATTTGCAATTTTGGTCCCACTTTACACACTCGAAGAAGTGCTACTACAAACCATGCCAAGGTTTACTCCTCGCTTGGTGCCTTGCATAAATCTGCTTTTGGTTCTCCCGTCGCAGCGCCGCAAAGATCTACCCAACGCCCCGGCTTGTGCTTCGTCCATATCATTGGTAATACAACGACTTTGCCGACGACCCTTGCCACCCTTCAGCATGTCAACATCCGAATTCAGATCCTGTTTGCAATATCCAAAGTGGCGAAGTTACCCACAACCCTAAACCCCCTAAGCTCGCCACTCCACACCTACACGACCCTATCCTTCAAGAAGTACTCGGACACAAAGTTCGTAGGGTCCATGTGCACAATCCCGCATGTGGCGAGGACATGAGAGCATGGCTTGTGTAAGAGCTTCAGTTTCTTGCACGTACAGCTAGGTTCGTTCACATGATCTCCAAGGCATACCTCGTGGGTGACAAGAGAATGAGCCGTCCCAAATCCAGCTCTATCTCGGAGGAGCACGTCGAAACGATGCCCTGTATTGCCCATCACGTACACCGTGTGCGACTGGCCCTTCTCTGTCTTCGCCTGCATGTATGCCGTAATCTTCAAGCAGTAGGTGTTTGAGGGTTGGTAGCATGAAGTGCGGCATTTGCATGTCTCTCCCTGAAATACCTGATTGTGCTGTGCAGAACACCTTCCACGATGGTGATGAGGGGCTGAGAACAAAGGCCCCTAAGAACCCAGTTGTACATCTCCGCAAGGTTAGTGGTCATTATGCCGTACCTTGCCCCATCCATGTCGTGCAGCAAATACCACTTGTCCAATGGCTCGGCCTCGATCTAGTGGGAGAAGCACTCGATGTTCCTCGAGGTCCTCCTCCTGACCAAAGCGAGTTTAGACTCGGTCCTGGTTCCTCTCGGCCCACGTGTTTCTCTTTGTGCTCATCCAAGAAGACCCATAAAGCGCCAAATTTGTAATCGCTTGTTCTCAGATAGCCGACCTCTTGAATAGCTTCACCAATGGTTGCTTCAGGAACTTCTTGAAGAAGTTGGCCCCCAAGTGGCGAATGCACCATCTACTCCTCATATCTGGCCATGGGAACGACTCCTCAGGGTTTTCCTGCAGTTTTCTTATGGCCTTCAGCATCCCGGCCTAGCGATCATGGATCACGCACACACCAGGACGAGCTCCAACAACCCACACCCTCACATGTTGAAGGAACCACAACCACCGTCAGAATTTCACCTTCGATTTAATCGTTGGCAATGATGAATTTGATTGTTCCGTCAACACCAATGGTCGTAAGGATCTGCCCCCTTGTATTTCCCGGTCAAAAAGGTCCCGTTAACTGAGATCACGGGCATCATATACCTAAAATCCTCCATGCAGGCACCGAAGGCTACGAAGGCCCTATGTAATATCGAAAAACCTCGTGGATTTTTAGATGGTTTGTCCTTTATAACAGTGTACGTGCCCGGGTTTCTCTCCTGTAGCACCACAAGCATACGAGGAAGGTTGTCGTATGTCGCCTCAAAATACCCAAACCGTATTTCCAAGGCCTTCTGCTCCGCATGCCACACCTTCGCGTAGCTGATCTTGTACTTGAATTTATTCTCAATAGCCACCATAATGTGCTTGGCCTCCACATCCTTCTTCTCCACTATCTCTCTATACATCGAATTGGCTATGAAGGTCGACGTTATGTTACGATGCCTTGACAAAACACTTCTGAGCATGCAGGAGTGCGGCTCCACCTTCGAGACAATCCAGTGAGTCTCATACTTCGGTCTATGTGCGTGCACTCGCCAAGGACAACCGGCCTGCTCTCACTTGACGGTGTACTTCTCCTGGCTAGATTTCACGACCCAAAATGTCTGCTGCATGGACATAGCCCACAGCTTAATGGCATCCTGCAAGGATGTCTTATCAACAAACATTGAGTGCAACCGAACCTCCATGGCATGGTACTCCCACGGTGATTCGTGCTCGTCATACGTAGCTACACCCTCAGCGTCAAATTTGTTCCATTTCTGGGGGATGGGAGCTCTATCCTCATCGGAACTATCCCCGTCGTCCTCCTGTATAGCTTTCTCTTCAGCCAAGGCCATTCGATCATCGCTATCCATTTGACGCAATATGTACTCCCTATGCTCTCCTTCATCAGCCTGTCCTGTAGGCTCACCATGCGGTAACCGATCTTCCTCTTCTGTATCTACCGCGTCGGGATCATCACGAGCAACATCCTCGAACCCTTCGTAACACCGGCCCCCGAGTCCTCTTCTTCACCAACATGCTGGGCAACCGAGCTGCTCCCACCACCTAGATGATATCCGGTGGTGGGGCCCTACACAGCTTCTTTTGGGCATGCATGCTTGCACAAGTAGCACACACTCGTATCCACGGTGTCGACAGCCTTCTATAAAGCCCTTCCACACAGCCGTGCGCATAAGTCTTCTCAACTCCCATCTGATGTCCATGGGAGACCGGCTCCAAAGCCCTTGTATGACGACACTGCACACCTCAGGGTCCAAGGAGAAGCTGTAGGTGAGCCAGTGCATCACATCTGCGATTTGTGCATTCTCGCCATCCGGGTGTACCAGAGTGGCTTGCCGAGAATTGCTCAAGTCAACACCGCATGGACCTTCACGAACGGTGCCAACACCGTAATGCACTTTCAATGTAGTGGGTACAGGCATGACTTATCGTTTGCCTGCAAATATTTTCAATATTGCAACTAGTCAGATTGCAACGCACGATATGCAAGTACTGCTACACTGTGAACAACTACATTTGTATGACCCTTCGCCTATCGTGAACAACTACACTACAGCATGGTCAAGACGTCATTCGTTCCCTCAGGCAGAGGGCACAATAAATGTGCAGCACACTATTCTGATTCAACCTGAAAACCAGGCTATTCCACACCATGCATTATCCGATTCTGACGCTAACTTGCAGTCCGAAATGCTACAAGTGGTGTTCTAGTCTTCTATAGAGCTATACCAATTACCTAAGTCAATTAGTTCATACTAATTAACCTGTACTAATTAGTCCATACAAATAATTCATCCTCCTCATGCACTCGGCTAGAGTACCCACTACTACTTACCAACTTTCTAATTATTCACCGAATAATAGTCGGTCACGCATGCACCGACACAACTACAAAACTTCTCACAAACAGCACTAATTCTCTCTCACGGACTATTTTTTCTCTAACTTAAGTTTTCTACCACTGCTACTTGCATATAAATTAACAATATTACGATTTTCTACTTTTTTTCTCTAACTAAAATTTTCTACGGGTGCTACTTACCCTATTATTTTAACTACACAGACTATGTACTTACTACAAAGAAATACACTACAAGATAAAAAAAAATTACCTCACGGACGAATCTTTTCTCCTCTTCTTCTTCTTCCTCTCCCTCTCCTCTTCTTCTCCATCTCTTTTTTTCCTCTCCTCTCCCTCTCTTTTTCCCCCTTTCTTTCCTTTCTCTCCTCTCTTCTTCTTCTTCTCGCTCAATTTTCAAATGGCTGTCGCTCGGCCAGTGGGGGCGAGTCATGCGGCGTTTGTATAGGCCATCCAGTCGCCGAACCGTTAGGCGACTGGAAGGCTCCTGTCGCCTTACGGTTAGGCGATAGCTCCTACCGCCTATCCGTTGGGCGACTGCAATAATGTCGCTTGTCTGCTGGGCGCTAACTTTAGTGTCGCTTGTCCGTTGGGAGACTGGGCTAGTCGCCCAACGGTTCGGCAATAGACGTATATTTTTGTAAAAAAAAAATCGCAAGAATGATGTTGTAATTAATAATAAAAAATAGATTATTTCAAAAAAAAATACCTTTGTGTTTACAGTCTGTACAACAAACAATTAGATTGTTGTGGTGTTGTCTGTATCTGGCTTTCCATTCTGCATTGTTGTAGCTAATCATATCTTTTATCCTTACCATTATCCCCACTAGCTGAATTTCCTGCTCTCCGGTGAACCCACGTCATCTCTATTGTTTTCAGCTGTCGGATGAGTGTTGAGAGATCCAGATGGCTGTCTTGCTGCTTATTTTTTCTTTAGCTTAGCCCAATCCACAGTCCGCAGAGCCCAAGGTTTGCCATTCGTCCCCTCGGTGCTTTCACATGGACCATGGTGAGCGACGGCGCAGCTTCCATAACCGTCCAGCTCCTCCGCACAACGCACCTGCAGGAAACCGACGGAGGCATCCGAGCAGTTGGGTATGGCTTTAAACACTCTTCTCCAGCAAGCCCGAGGTGTTCCTTTTCCACCGACCTCCACCACTGTTGGGAGTGCTGAGCGAAGACACCGGCAGGTTCCGTCCGCAGACCGCAAGGGCGCCGTTCGGTTCCAACGCCGGCGGCTAAGGTCGAGCGACATCCGAGCCCAATTCTCAGGTTTCTTTCTCTCTCTACAGCTTCTTGACTGGCTAGTGGCTGCCTGCGGCTCCGTCTGAGCCTTCTCCAGGTAAGTTTGGCAACCGAGCCTGCGCCCTTGCCGTCAAGCTTCCTCCCTCTGTCGTCTGCATTTGTGTTCCTTTCCGGTTATTAATTGATGCCATGCTATGATTTGAATTTTCTGGTGATTATTTTCCAAGATCACTCAATTTGCAGTCTATGCAATTTTTCCACTGATTTTATTCAAGTATATGTGTCTTTCAAGTGATTGATTAGTTTGCAAAATTTGTGATTTTAGGCTATGATCGGAAATTTGTTGGGTGCTTCCGGCCATGCCGCCAATGGCGCTCTGATACCCTCCACCCGCCTTCCATTGTATTGGAATTCCTCCTTTTGGCCTCCGATGGTATGCTAAGACGGGGTTACTTAGTATGGGCTGTCTATACCCTGTGATTCAATAGTTCAGATTAGTTATGATTTAGTTATACTATATCTGTTAGTATGAGTGTATGAGTAGTATAATACCGAAAAAGGTAAAATTGTAATTACTTATACGGAGATCACATATTACAAGAGCTATATTTTCAACCCTGGTTGGAAAAGTCTATAATACACTCACAAAAAATTATATACATAAAAGAAAAGTCTATTATACCCTTAATAAATCAATGGTTAGATTTGATTTATACTGACACCATATACTAACAGTAGAATATACCGTAAAATTTCTCTATTTTTTCTCAAGGATGAGCAGTTGGCGAAGTAATATGAAGATTATGAGAACCCGGATTGTTTGGCTTGTAATGCTTAACCATCCACTTGGTCCTAGCATTACAAATCAAATAATCCGAACCTTGAGATACATGTACTTCCCAAAATTTGCAGTACACATACCCTTTACAAAATTTTGCATCAATTCCATTCAACACACAGAACCTCAGCAAAAGCTTTACAAATCAAAAGACACATAATAGAGTTATTACAGCAAGGGCCAACCGGCCACAACATAAGCTAAAGAGCTAAAATAACAGCGGAAACAAAAGTCATAAGATGAAAATAAACAAAAGCCATACGGTTTGCCTTTAGCCCACAAGGCAACCGACCGGGCCACTAACCTAGTCGTCAAAGTCGAAGTCCGTCTCACGATAGTCAATCCTTTGGGGATCAACCTCCTCTGCAACAATTAAGCAATGCAAATGAGTACAAAAATGTACTCGCAAGACTTACAAGTAACAGCCTATACATAGCTACATGCAAGCTTAATCAAGGAGAAGGCTCTAGGTTCATTTTCAGCATAAAGCAAGTTTTCCTTTGCAATAATGTAGTAATTTGAAAGCAATTTTTGCAATCTGTTTTTATTGTTCAAATAACAGTGAGACAAAACATAATAACAATATAAAGACATCCTGAAAGTGACTATCCCAATAGCCACCACAACAATAGCACGAATTACACATTCGTACCACCCACAACAAGTTTTAATTAAAAGGTTATAGTCTAACTCTCGAAAGACTTCTCCAAGCGTGTCCATAACCTAGGACGAGGCTATTCGAATAGTTTGAAACCCTGCAGGGGTGTATCAATGTACCCACATGTCAGACCGTCTTTTTACCACAAGATTAAACACACTTCCTTTGGTATGCCGGCACGGCTAAGTCCTACGAGACATTTCCAATATTGTGTATTAACTACGAGTCGCCCGTATGGATAGAAACCCATACGTTGAGACAGAGTTATTGTAAAGCCGAAAGTCAACTATCACTATAGGGTAAAGCTCCCGGACAACTACAATACCCTTCGGTGTGGAGAACCTAGACAGGATTCCACTCCCGCTCACCCACACATACCCACAAGTTTCTTTTTCAACACAACACACACACACACACACACACAACCTCCTGCGACTCGGATCTAACCCACGCCAAAGTACTAAGTCAAGAGAGGTCCTATATCCCCCTCATGTGGTTAGCACGCAAAAATGTTTGGTTTAGTGTAACAAGATGTTCGGTCCTTGTTGACTCAGGCATACCACCACACACCAGATAATCACACCATCATACCATATGCCCAAGTCTCAAATATTTGATTTTCAGTTTTTGTAACATCCCGAATATTAGGTTGTGTTTCAAATGTAATCAAACCAAGGTTTGTGTTTCAAATGTAACCAAATCTAGGTTTGTGTTTCAAATGTAACCCAATATGGGTGTGTGTTTCAAATGTAAGAAAATGAGGAGAAATTAAAACTTTTCTTACATCTTGAAGTTTTTGAACTTTTCTATAATTCTTGTAAAGGAATTGTGGAAATCAATAACACAAACCTCCTGTTGACTAAAGTCAAACCCTTATTCCACTTTTTCAAGAATCTCGTGTTTAACCTTTGGAAATATTTTTCCTTGGTTCTAGGGATGCGGTGTGACACCTCTGAAAAATTTCATAATTTTTAGAAATTATTTGCTATTTTAAAACAATCAATCAAAGAAGAAAATCAAAAGTCAAACATCAAGAACATGCACTTAAAATAATTTTAGGAGAAAATGTACTTCACAAGTGAAACCCTAGAAAATTTACAGAATAATAATCTCTGTTTCCTCAACCTCCACTAAAAATTTCATCAATTTTAGAGCTGATAAGCTATATCTAAAAATCCCGTAAACCCCCTTAGCCATTTTGGAAAATCAGCAAATCCACTATTCCTCCGCCCACGGTATTGACCGAGCGCCCATGGTTTCATCCCTTTACCCCAGGCCATTTCTTCCATTTCCTTTCTTCTCCACTGAGAAACCGAAGGGCCAAGCTGGCCCCTTCACCTCCATGCCGTCACCTCCCCTCCACCACCTAACTCACCTCCCACTCGGCCCGGCCGCCACCTCCTCCGTCCCGTCCTCGGCTCACTGCCACCTCCACTCCTTGCCTCCCCGCCGCCCGCCCGGCCAGCACCGCCACCGCCTCCCTGCCCATCAAATGGCTGAATCCTCTGGTGCCGCTGATCCGCTTGCCTGCCGCCCCTGGTGGCTCTCCTCTCTGGTGCCGCCCACCACCGAGCTCCATTTCTCCCACCGGTCCGACGCTAAGCAGAGCCACTGCCGCCACCCGCTCCTCCCTCCACGCCCTAGCCCGCATCGCTGCCTCACCTAAGCGCCTGCCGCCTCGGCTTCCCGCCCGGCTCCTCCCTCCGCCGGCCTCGGCAAGAAGCCCGCCGCCTCCTCCGCTTGCCGCCAAGACTCCACGCCTGGAGCCCGTGGCGCCCAGATCCGCCTCGATCCACCCGACTCCCAGATCCGCCCGGCTTGGCTTAGCCGCCGCCGCCGCCTCCGTCGCCGGATCTGCGCGCTCCGTCTTCCTCAGCACGGATCTGCGTCGGCCTGCCTCTCCATGGCCCAGCCAGCCGCCGCATCGAGCACCGCTGCTCCTGTGCCTCCTCCGCTGTTGCTCGGGCCCCCACGTCGCCACCGTGCCGCCTCGCCGCCAAGCATCACATGCCCGAGCCCCTTCGGTTTCTTCCTCCTTGCCCGCTGTGTGTTTGTAAATATGCCTCAAAGAAGCTCCTTATTTCTCTACAGGTCCAGCCGCTGCTCACCTTGGCCGCGTCGCCTCAGTGCAACTCAAGCCGCTCCCTCGCCGGCGATGATCACCACCCCAAGTTGCCGGCAGTAGTCCTTGTGTTGTCCCCGTGAGCTCCTCCCTCTCCCACTGATCTAAAGAGCTAATTGAGGATTAGCTGTTAGCTAAGTATGGCTATGAACTAAATGATCACTCATGTATAGTTGATGAATGAATGATGGATTTAGTGAGAACATTAGTTGTCAAAAGCAGATCTCGAGGAACTCGATGAGCAGAGTAGAGATGGTAATTAGAAGAAATGTTGTGTTGTCGATAGGACTCATTTGCAAAACCATCTGGCTAATGCTACCTAGTGTTGTTTTTGTCATTTGAGTCACTCCTGTGAGTTAGCAAAATGGAAATTTGAGTTCAAGGAAAATCTGATAATAGCATTTTAGTTTAGAACAACCTGCTGTGGAAGGTGTTTGAGCAGTAGCCTGAAATGTATAAATTTTGTCAATAGTTATAACCTTACTGAGTCTAGAATATCAAATAGGTCATTTAAGTGATTTCACAATTTGAAAGCTGGATTATTAAAGGTTAGTAGCAAGTAGCATTTTATAGAGTAGTAAAGCAATAAGGTGTCTGCATGCTGAAAAATTAGTGAGCATTCACTTATTAGCTGAGTGGTGCTTATGATTGTTAATAGTTAAGTGTTAGTAGGGCTCATTCCATTAAGTTGGTTAGTAGAAGCATGATTAAATCACTTAACTAGTAAGTACAATTTCTTAGTAACTAGCTCTTGGTAATTCAATCCAAAAGAGTAAAATTTATCATAAGTCAAGAATTGAGTTATTGGTTAATTAATTAGCGGTAGACCTTATGCTTTAATCTCTATTTCAAATAATTTGTTGTCTCTAATTTCATCTAAAAATATTATCTTTCTTCTGTAGTGATTTCTTAATTGTTGGAGACTTTTTGGAATTCTGGTGTTTATTCGCTGTTTTTCGCTTTGGCAGTTTTTATCGTTAGATGACGTTGATTGCGAGAGTGATCCTCTGCAGCATATTGAGCATCTCTAGCAAGGCAAAGGCAAGCAGTTTGATCATATTCTATCCCATGTTATTTTAAAGTCTAATACTTTGTTTCCAACTTGTATGTATGCATGCTTTTGTGTCAAAGTAATTTTATCGATTAGAGGTAGCTATTCCTATTGCATTGTTGCCTTTAAATTGTTATCCCCTGCCACAAACCATAGGCTAATAATCTCGCTGGTGAATTAGAGCCCGGTGATTGTATTATACTCTTTTATTGTCTTTTCGGTGTCATGCTTAGAAATGCTTAGCTACCGGTAAAAATAGGCGGTTGTCGACTTATGTCGATGACCTTGATCACACAAAAACTATTATTCCATTATGTCCAGCACTTGTGCTTTGTTAATTTGTAAAGTCAAAACAAAACTGAAAATGAAAACTATTTGGACTTGGACACAATGGATGATGGTGTGATTTGTTGGTATGTGGAATGGTGCCTAAGTCAACAAGGACCGAACATCTTGTTACACTAAACCAAGCATTTTTGTGTGCTAACCACATGAAGGGGATATGGGACCTCTATTGACTAAGTACTTTGGCGTGTGTTAGTTTCGAGTTGCATGGTGGGCTATTGGGTGAGTAGTAGTGGGGTTTATCCACTGCAAGGAGCACCATCCGTATAAGGGGGTGAGCATCTTTGATGACTCCGCATCAACGTATGGGGAAGTTGTATCCCCATATGGGCGACTCGTTGTTGACACACAATATTGGAAATGTCTCGTAGGACTTAGCCGTGCCGGCATACCAAAGGAAGTGTGCTTAATCTAGTGGCAAAAAGGCGATCTGACGTGTGGGTACATTGGTACACCCCTACAGGGTTCAAACTATTCGAATAGCCATGTCCTAGTTTATGGACACGCTTGGGGAGGTCTTTCGAGAGTTAGACTATAACCTTTTAATTAAAACTTGATGTGGGTGGTATGACACCCCTACAGGGTTCAAACTTGTTGTGGTGACTATTGGGTTAGTCACTTTCAGGTTGTTGTTGTCATCTATCTATTGTTATTATGTTGTTACTCGCTGTTATTTAAACATTAAAAACATATTGTAAAACTGCTTTCAATATATTTCATTATTGCAAATGAAAACTTGCCTTATGCTGAAAATGAGTCTAGAGCCTCCTCCACTTAAATAAGCATGCATGTAGCATATGTATAGGACTGTTACCCTTACACGTCAGTCTTGCGAGTTTTGTACTCATTTGCTTTGCTTAAATTTAATTGTTGCAGAGGAAGAAGTTGATCCCCAAGGGATTAACTTTTGTGAGTGGACTTTGCTTTGACGACTAGCTGGCGGCCCGGTCAGTTTGCCTTGTGGGGTAATGGCAAACCGGTTGGCTTTTGTTTATCGCCATTTTATGGCATATTTGCTTCCGCTGTTATTTAAGTTTTAGCTTGTGTGGCCGGTTGGCCTTGTTGTAACAAAATCTCTGTTATTTATGTCTTTTGTCAAGTTTGTGCTTCGTTTCTATGTTTGTATGGAGTTGATGCATGATTTTGTAAAAGGGTGTGTATACAGCACTTCTGGGATGTATATATTTTCCCGAGGCACAGGATATTTGGTTTGTGATACTAGAGTCAAGTGGATGGCTAAGTATTACAAGTCAAATACCCCGGGGTCTCACAGTTTTATACATTACAAAGTAACAAAGCACGAGGTGCTGGACATAAGGTAATAATAAGATTGGTGTGATCAAAGTTATCGACTAAGTCGATAACCGCCCAATTCTACCGGTAGCTAAGCATGACTAAGCAACCACAACTCGTAAACTACTAAGTGATAAGAGCTCATCCAGTGAGCTCTAAATCACAGCAAGATAATCCTAGGCTCAGTAGTAGAGGATAAACATTTACCTACAGATTATGCATCTAGAGGATCAACTAATCGATTGATAGTTTAACAACAAAATAGAGCATGCATACATACACTTTGCAAACAAGATATTAGACTATGAAAGTAATGGGATCAGTATGATCAAACTTCTTGCCTTGATGGTAGCTTTCTTGCTGCAGAGGATCGCTTTTGAACTCAACGAACTCGTCGGCACCTAACGAAAGAACGAAAAAAACCGATAAGAAAGAAGAACACCGAAAAGACTCAAAAACCAACTTCAGCCAAAAGCTACGAAATTTTTACAGCAGGTAGAGCATGCTTTTTAAGGAATTTAGCAATAAGAACCAATAGATTTGGATTCTCCATGCTAAAGTTATGGCCAAAACAAGATCAGCCGGTTGGAAAAAGCTGAAAAATTCATTTCGGGTACTATCCATCCGAAATTATTTTTTTGGCACAAATTTCCAGAGAGGTGTTGCACCTGAAAATTTTATGGTACACAAAGCACCTTATGAGATGAACAACCCAAATTGATTCACCTCATTTGGAGCTAGGATGCATTTTCTATAATTTTTCAAAGACATGAAAAAAAGCACAAAACAAAAGCTACCACAGAAACTTTTGAAATAGCAGCATGCCTAAAACCCATTCTACAATTAATCATACTAATATATGAAACCAACAAACTTGGTTTCACTCAAAAAGGAGCTACAGAAAAATACTTATGCATTTTTCAAGTTAAATGAATTTTTAGAGCACAAATAAAGCCTCAACAGAAATTAAATCTACTAACAAATTTTTATGGAGCAAAACTAAGCTTCCAACCATTTTTAGATTAAAGCTTAGTCAAAACCAGAACTAACAAAATTTGAATAAACCGAAACGAAGTTAAAACGAATTAGTTATGCAATTTTGAAGTTTAACACATTTTACAGTTTACAAATAAAAGCTTACCGGAAATATAAAAACTAACTCGAAGTGGAAAAACATGGGCGCTGAGATTGAATCAACGCCCACGCACCGGGAAGCCGCACGCGTGCGTGCAACCGAGCCAAGCTGTTGGATGAGATCCAACAGTCACTGCCGAGAGACTTTGACGGTCCAAACGTCCCACACGTTCTAGGCCGTTGATCAAGAAACGAGTGGCTCAGAGCGAGGTAACGTTCGGACGGTCCGAACATTCCAAACGATCTGAGCCACTGATCTCAAAATGGACGGCTCAAAGCTACGGGGAGGTCCGGGGGTTCGATAGTCCCTTAGATCTCGACCGTAGATCTCCAAATGGACGACTGAGGTTCGGTGGTCCAAACGTTCCACGAGATCTAAGCCACAGATCAAGAAATGAACGGGCCACGATGATTTGAGAGATCCGGAGGTCCGAAAGTCTCAACAGATCTGGGTTGTTGATCTCAGATGGACGGTTCACAATGAACGCGGCGCTGCGCACTCGCACAGTGCGGGGTTTAAGAGCGCGGGCCCACATGTAAGTGACAACTAAGACACTTAGGACAGCCATTAATGGTTTAAGCACTGATTAACAATGATTAGCAGTGATTAGATCATTTAATGACCGAATCTATGTCTTAACGACAACTCACAGTGCGACCGCGTCCGACAAAGAACCCGAGCGCAAAGACGGACTCACCGCTGGTGACTTCGGTCACGGCGGCGTAAACCAAGGGCACGAACATGACCGCAATAGCCTTGCGCACACACTGAGAGCACTCACAGCGGCTACGCCGGCCTAGAACGGCGGCGAGCCGGCGATGAGCGGCGGCGCAAGCACAGCCAAAAGCGAAAACGACAGCTAAGCTCCGCATTGTTCTGAGAAGTAGGTGCCCAAGCTTCTAAGGACTAATAAGAAGCTACCTGAGCACTGGAGAGCTTCAAAGAAGGACGGAGGTGCTCTGGCGACAAAGAGGCTTGCAGGCGCTGAGGAAGATGAAGTGGAGATGACGGCCTGAGCAAAAATAACAAGACCGGGTCATCAAAATAGCTTCAATAGGGCTCAAGGATGGTCCATGAGCAAATAATTGAAGAGCTGAGGTCCTTACCGGAGCTGAGGAAGAAAGGGGTGCACTACGGCCGAATTTGAACAAACCCCAAATTTGACAATCTCTGAGAATGTCAAACAAAATTAAGCTAGGGGAAATGCTCAAGATAACAAGGGGCGCAAAGTGACGCGATAAGATTTGCAAAAGAACCACTGGAGCGCTATGATGCCAAGAGCTCGCTCTGGCCGACAATGGCGGATTTAGGGTTCTTTGGTGCTTGAGCTCAAACAAGCACAGTGCGAGCTAGGGTTGAGCTGGAAAAGGATCCAAAGAGGGGTTCAAGGGATTTTTATAACCATGGAGAAAAAATTGAGCTAGGGCAAAGCTCCAAGGTGAGCTCGGTCCATGCTCGCCATGGGCAAGCCGAGCGGTGGTGCAAGAGATGAAAGGAGACTTTGGGGCGAAAGCCTTGGGCACATTTAATGCTAGCGACAAAAGAGCCGTTTGAAGGACTCCATGGAGGTGACCTGTCTTGCCACCCTCTCCCATCTTGCCGCAATGGCGTGGGCGCGAGGAAGGGAAGAAACAGTCTTGGTGAGCCCCACTGATCGTGAAAGAAGCTCAAAGTGGCTCGGGTCTAAAGTGAGCGAGTGGGTTGCGCCAAGTCCACTGACCCGAGTCCAAACTCTTTGACCATTAGATCAACAATGGACGGCCACGATGATTGAATCCCGGGTGGTCCGAAAGTTCACTTGAACGTGGCGGTCTGATCAAAATTCGACGGCCCAAAACGCACGCGCGCCACTTTGAACGCACCCGGTGCACTTAGTTGATTGGGTTCAACCAAGTGGCGCGAGTCTGACTCGAGCCCAACAACACTTTGACTTAGGGTTTGAATTTCAAGCTGAAACTTGGAGGAATTATTAGAGGTAGCAAACTAACTCCAAAAATTCTGAAATTTGGACTGGAGGTTCCTCACTCCAGGATAAACCTTGTGAAAATTTTCCAGAGGTTTTTATGCACGACATTTTTCTCTAGAAATTTCTCAAGGTTTGTTCTAGGGTTTGACCAAAAGTCAAACTGGTTTGACTGCCCCTTAAAAATTATCAAATAATTTCTAAAAATTATGAAATTTTTTATAGGAGTCACACAGCATCCCTAGAACCAAGGAAAAAAATATTTTCAGGGGTTGAACACAAGATTCTCAACAAGGAGGTCATGACTTTAGTCAATTGGAGATTTAGGTTTTTGATTTCCCACAATTGCTTTACAAGAATTACAAAAAAGTTCAAACACACCAAGATGCAAGAAAAGTTTTAATTTCTCCTCATTTTCTTACATTTGAAACACACACCCAGATTTGGGATGTTACAAAGATAGAAGCACTGTAGAGCCCAACATTTTTTTTTCCTTCAGTAAACTGAAACAACATTTTGTCTTTCTTTTCATGATGTGTCTTTTTCTTAAAGCATGCGCACCGATAAGCTGCCATAAAAAATCACTTCGTTGTGAGACATGAGACAAAGGTTTGTGAGACATGAAACAAAGGTCCTTCGGTAAGTAGCTAACTAACTGATACAGCTCAACTAGTAGTAGAGCTTGTTGAGGCGTAGACCAATCTTTCACAATACATACGAAGAACAACAATATGTCGGTCTCAAGTTGCACTAAACCATAAGAAATAGAAACAACCGAGAAGAAAGTTATAGACTGTAACATCCTATTTTCAGTCGGTAAATAGTAATATAAGTTGTCAAGTGAGTTCAAAAGCTTAATTCAAATTATTTGTAAATTTTCAAAATTCCTCAAATTCAAAACCTCTTTTCAAATTTCTTTCCTTTCTCTGGGCTCAGCCCGTTTCTCCCTCACTCTGGCCCAGCCTAGCTCCTCCTTCCTTAGCCCATGCCAACCCGAGCCACCCTCCCCCCCCGGCCAGTGTAGGCGCAGAGCAAGCCCCGGCAACTCCCGTGCGCGCACTGGCCGCATCCTCGCCGCCCTCTGCCGCCAGCTGCTCCCACCCACCTGCCTTGACTCCGGTGCCCTCTGTCTTTGCCTGGTCCCATCACCAGCATGTCACCGTCGTGCAGCACCCTAACGCCTTGGCTCAGCGCCCGCCATACACAAGGTGCAAGACGCTGCAGCGTCTTGTCTGCGCCACCCACTTGCTTCTTCGCCACCCCCATCAACAAGACTGCCACAGCCCTCTTGGTCTTCGCCATGATGCTAGCACCCTCCTCGCCTCCCTATGCAAGCTCGTGCCCTCGCCCAACGCGCTCCATCCCATCCTGTCGTCAATGCGCCCATGCCGTCTCGGGACACCACACGCCTCCAAGCCTCCAACGGCTCTCCCTCTCCATTCTCTCCCCTTCCCCAGCTATAAGAGAGCCAGAGCCACCCCCTAGCTCTCCCCACTTTGCTCCCTCATCTTCGGTAAGTCCCATTGAAGAAAAGCTCGAGCTCCCGTTTCAGCCGTGCCGCTCCGGCGAGCTCCTCGTTGCGCCAACCCCATCACCGAGTGTCCCCGAAGCCAAGGAACTCATTCCCCAAGCCGATTTGATTTTGGCCCATTGAAGAGCCTCGGATTCGGCCTTCTTCTCCGCCTTCGGCTGCTTTCTTCTTCACCGTCGTTCGTCGTCCTCAGGCCCTCCCTTTCGCTTGCTTGTGCATGCACCCTCCCTCGTCGGAGATCGCCGAACCATCAAATGGCTTTGAAGCTCGAACGCCTCCACCGCCGCGCTGCCGTTGCAGGCTAGCTGGTGCTCCGCCGCCGGCACCCTCAGGGTCGCCTCGCAAAGGGGAGCCCGTTTTGGTGTTTGGTCGCCGCCGTCGCGGCTGCCTGCGCCGCGGCAAACCGTGCCATTTTTGGAGCCCTAGCTCCCCTGTTGTCCGAAGCTGGACCGACATTGTAGCTCATTAATCCCCCCGAATCTCTGTCGCTAATCAATGATTAACCGAGTTAAATGATGCTTTAACTACTGCATTCTTTAACTATCGTGTGGGCCCGGCAAATAGTAATTGCGGTCTTTAAAACCGATTTTTCCCCTATTCAGCTGACAGGTGGGCCTGTTTGCATAGTAAAAGCCCGATGCACCCATGGACTGCATGCACAGTGCATGTTGACCTCTGGTCCATGCACTGTACACATGAACCATGCCACTGTTCACTGGGGCCCAGATGTCAGAGAGACATTTCTCTCTCCCTTTTTATTTTCTCTGATTTATTTCAAAAATAAACTTCGGAAGCTCCGTTCTTCTCCGTTATAACTCCATTTTAAGTGAAATTTATTTCTAAATTTGTCTAAATTCGAGATCTTGCTAATGGCAGTGATTTTATTTAATTTGGATTTCATTTATTATTTCTTGTGTATTTATTTGTTCTTACTTGCTTGTTGTTCTTTTTTCCGCACGTTTGTCCAAGTAGAGTTCGGAGACGTGAGAGATCTCCAATTTGATCAAGCACAAGACTACCAAAACTCTCTTACCTTTAATCCAGGCGAGTCAATACTTGATCATTTTGAGCCTACATTTTATGTAAATTATGTTCTTTTAAATTAGCAAAGTGCATGCTTACTTCACTATGCAAATGTATGTTAAATCTTTAAGAGTTAATTACGTGCCTACTCGGTAATTAAATATTAATATGCCATCCTTGACACTTGAATCCCTTAATCCTTGTCACCCTAGTAATTATATGGTAAATTACTAGTTATAGGTTGTACTTAAGCGACATGCTAGTCCTGCTTAAGTACCAGGGCATTAAATGCCCAATCATCATCTCTTAAAACGTGAAATGGTTTGGGCAGTCATTGGAGGTACATGACTGAAGTATTTGAGATAATTTGGTTTTACTCCTCAAAAACCCTATTAAACTGCTATTACCATATCTGGGCGGATGGTATGATGGTGGGTGCTGATGTAGCACGAGAATGTGTGGAATATGGTATAAACCGCCCAGGTGACTTAAGGACTTAATCTTGTCATGACCTCTTATTGTAAAACAAGTACAATCACAAGTCTGTAAAATACAACTTGGCTTAGTAAATTTATTGAACTCTGAAAGTCATCTCGCTGGAGGGGTAATGAGGTAGTGCAAGCACTGGATACGTTCCAGCTTGAAGGGGACACCGAGGTAAGGTGAAGTTGCCAGCTGCGCTAGTCGTTGTGGTGAACATCCCGCACAACTTATGGGGCCCACCACATGTGGGAGTAGCCTATATGGGTGAGATGACGGAAAGGGTAAGATATTTTGAAAGGTTACTGTGATGATTTCTCAACTGTATGACCAAGGAATCATGTGGGGGCAACAAGCTGATTATTTCTTATGGGTACAGTGTACAACCTCTGCGGAGTATAAACTGCTTAAATAGTCGTACCTATGGTTAAAGGCGGACATGAGAACTTAATAAAGTTAGTTCTTTTCAAAAACCTTTGGGGTGGAATAAAATCATGTTGGGTAGATGTAACCCTGATTTTGGATTTTTCCTGAGTGGTCGTACTCAGTGTTGTTAATAGGTGGATGTAACCACAATTAAAATTAAGCTTAGGTGGAGGTAACCTTCGTTGTATTTAATATTACACAATTATTCTCTTTAATAAAATGCAATTTAGTAAAAATGCTAAGTGTTAGAAATTTCTAATAATGATAATTGAAAACATTGCTTTGGCAAATTAATAAAAGAATCTGAACCAATCCTTGTTAAGCCTTGCATGTATTATTATTGTATCTTGTATGTTGGCTCGCGAGTACGGAAGCTGTGCTCATTCTCGCTCTTTTCCCAAAACCTCAGAACTCGTGGATTATGGAGATTATGGTTACTACGAGGACCCAGATATTGACGGACAAGGCAACCTTGAAGAGTAGTCTAGTTCTAGTAGTATGGGTCTCGCCTCAGTCTAGCTGGCTCAGTCAGTGCTTGCATACAACCAATATTATTCAAATCCTTGAGTAATATCGGTTGTACACAAGATGTCCCAGTTGCTTGCCAGTAAGAGAGATGTGTTCTACCCCTTTTGCTTCCGCTATCGTTTCCACTACCTTTGTAATGTAACCATTTTCGCCTGTTCGGCTCTTATTGTAAAACTCGATCCGATACGGTCTATGTTATTGAATGGTTTAGTTCACCACGTGTATGAATTGATTCAGCAATGTATTTTGTGAGCGCTATCTACTGATTCAAGGAATAACGTAGTGTTTTCACAGATGATTTGGATTTATGAAATCTGGGTCCGACATAGACTAATCTAATAGATTGAATTGCAAGATAGTAGTAGAAATATTCGGCACAATCCAATAACAGGATGTCTTACTTACGCACAAGGGTAGCTACAGGATGGAAATCTCTCCCTCAATTCTCAATCTCTGTTAAGAACACAAGCAATTAGTGCCACCAACAACCACGACGTTTTCTGGTTTTTCATTAACTCATAACTTGACTGCCTTTCTCTTGCCTAAGGCCTCGACGTTTATACCCTAGAGTCCTATTCGGACTAAAAGGAAAACAACGGGATAAGCATAATGTTTATGGACAGATGTCTGGACGCTAGCAATGTATCGGACGTTTTACTTTACTTTGTGTTCTCCCGTTTCTAGCAGCTTCCTCATTTCTTCCCCAACTTCTCCATCAGGTCTCTCTCCCTCTTCTCTCCTCTCTCTTTCTTCCTTCATTCTTCCTCTTTAGAGCACGCCCCGGCCGGCTACTCTCTTCTCTTTTTCCTTCGGCCAAGCCGCCGCCTCCCCACCGCCGGGCTACCACTGCAGCGCCGCCCCAGGCAAGCCACACCACGCTGTGCCTCGGCCTCCCCGCCAAGCTACCATGAGCCTCTTTGGATCAGGCGCCAACAGTAGCCACAGAGACAGCCGCCGCTGCTCCCGGCTTCCACCGCCCTCACGGATTAGGATCATGCCATCACTCTGAAAAAACTCGGTAAGTCATCCTCTGTTGTTTTCTGATTTTGATGTTGTGACCCATTGAAAAAAAATGTTGCACTCGTCGAAAAAAAATATTGCATCTTGTTCTTTGATATGTTGCGACCCATTGAAAAAAAAATGATGCGACTGTCGAAAAAAATATTGGATCCTATTCATGGTGATGTTGCAAGATTTTTTAACGCATCCTTTTTCCAAATGTTTGTTTTGATTCTGAGATTTTTGATATGTTGCGTCCTTTTTCCAAATGTTTGTTTTGATTCTGAGATTTTTGATATGTTGCGTCCTTTTTGAGATATCCTCTTTTTTTGAAATGTTGCATATGAATTTTTGATATGTTGCAACAAGTGAAAAAAATGTTGCATTTGTGTGGAGAGGAGAGTACGGCGCTGGCGCTCGGACTGTACATCCGGACGCTAGTCACGCCCATAGGATAATGATACGGCTCGGCCATCCGGAGTTATGGACACTTCAGACGCTTGGGAGCTCACTCCACTGACTCATTCTTCAACCACAAAATTAACTAGAGTATAGTTTCAACTTTATCTACTCCCCGTCTCTGCCACCCTTTTTCTCTAATCACCTTTGTAGCTCCTCTGTCTCCCCATTCGGTGGATCGCTAGTTGCTGGAGTTCGTCTTCCAAGAAAGAACCGTCGGAGCCAAGTGGATCGCTAGTTGCCGGAGTTCGTCATCCGAGAGAGAACCACCAGAGCCATGTTGCTCTTCTCTCTCTCTCTCTCTCTCTCTCTCTCTCTCTCTCTCTCTCTCTCTCTCCGCCAGCTCCTGTGAGATCCAATCGGAGCTCCAACCCATCGCGCTTCGGTCCACTCGAGCTCGCCGAGTTGGCATAGGAGCGCGACAACGCTAGGCGTGCTCTCCATGCTAGTGTCGGCGTTGTCTGTGTTGGCGTAGTAGGAGGAGGGAGAGAACGAGGAGGGCGTCGTCGCGGTGGAGGACGCTATCTTGATTCTTGCTCTCCTTGTTGTCGTTGTGGTGGTGGTGGTGCTGGACATGGTGGTAGTAGTACATGTGCTCATGTGAAGAGACTATAGAGAGGTACGACGCCTACAACATTTTAGAG
This sequence comes from Phyllostachys edulis, assembly GCA_036346405.1. Taxonomy (NCBI): domain Eukaryota; kingdom Viridiplantae; phylum Streptophyta; class Magnoliopsida; order Poales; family Poaceae; genus Phyllostachys; species Phyllostachys edulis. Next base: position 29,686,353 of record CM070568.1, on the reverse strand, counting down.
CAACTGTTGCAACAAATTGAATAAACACTTGCAACAAATAGTGTTTTTCATTGTTGTGATGTTGCATCAAATGTTGTGGCAAGAGATTTTTTGTTGCAATGATGTTTTTGATTTGCTACACAAGAGTAATTTTTTTGTTGTGATAGGGATGTCTGCTTGTTGCACCGAGGAATCCATGTTTGTTGCTTCGAATTGTGAATTTGTTGTATTTTTTTGCATCGGACGAGGGATTTTGTTGCAAGCTTACTAAATAATTGTTGTGCTTTATCGATTTTTGTTGCGTCTGATCGGATGACTGAGATCGACTATTTTAAGTCAGATCCGATAATAGAGAGGGGTGTACCACGTCTGATCGCTAGTTGTGCTCAAAACAACAAGATACATACCGACCATAATTAGTTCGGCCAAAACAGCAGGCAGCCGTGTACAACTCTCTGGACTATAAGGAAACCAAATCATTGACTTTCAGTTGACACAAGATGGAAACCAACTCAAAATAAGTAGAAAACTCATATTGGAATCCGTTTTAAGTGCCGAACCCTATCCAAATCAAACCGACGTAGAGTCCATCGGGGGCCTCAGCTCCCTCCTCCCCTGTCGGACCCGGGAACGAAAGATCCCGAATCCTCTGTGTTCATACACCAGTCCAGGATTTCCGGTGTACACAGTTACAAAAATGATAACATAACCAAATCTCGCATTTCATTAATAGTAAATCAGAGTTCGATACAAATGGGGCATGAAGCCAAATAAATAAGTAAATAACACAGCGGAAATAAAAAGATAGTAGTAGGCCAGAACGATCCGCCACAGGCAATCATCTGGGGGCGTAGCCTAGGCGTCGGTGTCCTCACCGTCCTGATAGTAGTCTTCTCACGAAATTTTGTTGCATAAAGCAAGCATGAGCACAACTCTAGTGCTCGCAAGTTACACCAATATGGAATTGTAATGCATGCATAAGGTAAACAAAGGACATTGGCAGGGTTATTTTGCGTAAAGCAGCAGTTTAATTTAAATAATCATAATAGATTGCAAGGCCATTTTCATACATTAATTAAAATCATATTTTAAATGACAGTTGAATAATGTGGATAACCTCCAAGAAAGGTGATGGATATCCTCCAATCACAATGGCTAACCGCCCAATTTTTCCCACAGGACTAACCATCCTGAAAACATCTGTTGAAACCATTTTAAAACCAAAAACAAGTCTAACTCAAAGTGGCTTTGCTAGCATGTCCATGACCGCGGACGCGGCTATTCGAATAGTTTTCTACTCTGCAGAGTTTGTACAGCTTTACCCACACGAGATATTATACCCTTTGTGTCGGCCAATCCACGCTTCCTAAGGCATGTGACAGAGCAAATATCACAAGGCCGTTACAATGATCTACCTCACAATACTCATGCCCGCTAAGGTTTCGCTTCCATTGGACTAACCATCCTCCGGGAACCCCCTCTTGCGCCATGTGGGACTACTGTCTAACCAACACACACTCATACAATATGGCACGAATATCTATGAGGTATCCCAAATTATTAAGCCAGGTCCTTCCCATACGGGACATGTGGTGATACGTTTTGGCATAGCAAAGGAAGCTCAAAGGCGGTCCTTAATTGACTTGGCGTCTTTCCAATTAAACCACAGGCTTTAATCCTAACCAGATTAAACCCGTGCATAAACTCGCACCCACCTTTCATCCGTTCGCCCAAGTCCAAACCATCTTTATTTTATTTAGTAAAACCACCTTTACAATAACACTATGGTAAAACAATACCATAGGTTCAAGTTTAAACAAATTTGTAATGATTTGGCTTGGCTAAATCCTCCCAAAATCAAAATCATGGTTTGAGTATTTGCTAAGCATTTCCAAACCATTTATCTATGGTGACAAGAGATGATATTTCAATATTCAAGGTTGGCCATACAACAACAAATGGAATAACTAAGCATTTAAACCGGTATTAAAATAATTGACTAAAAATATGCATGCAATAATAATTTTAAAACTGAATTAAATAACTTTAACATAGTAGGTGCAACATGGTCAAAGTGTAACTTGCCTTCGCTGAAGTCTTGAAATTCTAATTCTTGGAAGAATCAAATTCCCGGAATCGTAAGTAATCTAAGCGTGAAAATCGACAAATCAATTGAAGTTCAAATAAAATCAAGACGACAGTTTAGACTAACTCTAAATAAAATAATTATATTTTATTTGACTAGATAATAATTTTATAAAACTTTATAAGTTTGAAACACTCAATTTGGAATTAGGAAATAAAAGATATGAATTTTACAAGTTTAAATTCTAAGTTTGCAATTTAAATAGTTTTAACTTAAAAGAGACAATTTAAACTAATTCCAAATAAACAAATTTTAATTTATTAAGCTAGATAATCTTTTTGCAAAATTTTAGAAATTTAATTCAATAAATTTGGAGCCGGTAATCGAGATGATATGAATTTTACAAATTTAAATCTAAATTTGGATTTTAAATGAATTTCTAAATTCTAGAACAGAACTAAAATGATCTCCAAATTGAATAATTATATTTTATTTAGTTAGATCATAATTTTCTAAGAATTTAGCAATTTGAATCATCTAATTTGGAGCTAAGATGAATAAGTTATGAATTTTACAATTTAAATCCTAAATCGCCATTTTAATCAATTTCCCGAATTATTTTTCTAAAGGAAATTCTAATTATTGCGCATGGTGACGTCAGCCCTGAGGTTTTCGGTAATTAAATAAATAAAATTAAAAACTGACAGGTGGGACCCTCGTGTCAGAGACACGGTCATTGTGGACCAAGTCCACGGGGCTTCTTGCAGGAAGGTGGCGCCGCGTGTGCGGCGTGGCTACCACGTGGCGGCCATGTGGGATTGGGCTGGCGTGGCGCGCTCGTGGCGCTTCGTGTGGCGCCGCGTGGCAAAGGCCACGGTGGCGGCGGCGGCGCGCGAGGACCTAGGGTCGCCGGCGCAAAAGCACACTGCGGCGGCGGTGAGATCGCGAAGAGAGAGAGATCACGGGGTTACGCGCGCTCACCCAATTGGCGAGGCAGGGGCGGCGGCGGCGAAGCGCGGCGGCGGCGGCTACGGTGAAGGCGACACGGCTTCTGGGGTTCTCCGGCGAGGCGGCGCGAAGCTTCAGCGTCGAGACGATGCGAATGGTGGTGGCGGCGAGGACGCGGCGTCGTCCACGGCGGCGAATTGAGCTCCGATCTTGGGACCGACGGCGACAATTTCTTCGATTCCGCGAGTACACGAAAGTGAGAGTGAGTGAGGCGTTAGGTTTGGGGGTGGCGGCGCTCGGCGGCCTTTATAAGCGCCGGAGGTCCGGCGGCGTCTTGAGGTGGTGATCGTGGCGGCGGTTGCGCGGCGGCGTGGGAAATCGGCGAGGAGAGGGGAGAAGGTGGGGCGAGGCGGTTGAGGCGCCGAGTCGTGCGCCTGCGTGTCTTGAGACGCGGGAGGTTGGAGCGGCCACCTCTGAAACTTCGCCGTGGCGAAAATGGCGAGGCTTGGCTTGACCGCGGGAGAAGAACGCGGGAGAAGATGACGCGGGCCGTGGAGTTCTCATCCGACGGTCTTGAGAGAGGAGGCGTGGAAGCGATCGGGCGTCGGATGGGCATCCGATGGTGGAGAGAGGGAGGCGGGTGAAGGAGATGAGCGGCGGGTGGGCGGCTCTGGCACAAGCGTGAAGAGAGGGAGTGGGCCGAGCTAGGGTTTCGGCCCAAGCACTGTTATGAGTTTTCTTTTAGTTTTCTAATTTAAATAATCTGGTTAATTCCTTTTAGATTTAGAAAATAGCAAAAGAGTCCAAAATTCTACAAAAATTCTCATAAATCATTAGAGACATTTTAGACTTAATAAAATTATTCCCAACTTAAACTTGATAATAAATTTTGTAATTAAATTATTTTAGGTTTAAAACATTTAGGACAAAGCTTTTAAAATTTCAGGAAATTCACAAACTCAAATAAGTTTTAAACTTTAACCAAAATTGAAATTTTGGGTTGTTACATCCCCTACTCTCCGTCGCTGTCGACCGCCGTGCCTTCCTCGCCGCCTCCTACAGCGCCAAGGAGATCCAGATCCAGCAGGCCATCCTCCTCTCCCTCGACTCCTCTCGCGCCCCAACCACTACACCCTCCTCCTCTTCGCCCGCCATCCCCTCTTCCTTCTCTCACCACACAGGGGTTGCCACCCCCAAAGAACCTGACGAAGAATCCCGTCCCAACCGCAAGGGCAAGCGCAAGCTATCATTGGAAGGTATGCATCTACTTATCCATCTTTGAGTTTTGATGCATAGATGCACACAGTTCACTTGCTACTTGCCTAATTGTTCTTACCTAACGCAATGTAGAAGATGGCCCAAGCGAATCGAAGAAGAAGCGGTAGAAGTGCAACTGCTTCAAGTGCAGCATCTGCATGGAGAAGGTTCAGGTTTTAGAGCAGTTTCTTGTGAGGTTCATTGATGTCTTCAGGCATTTGTGCTTGTTTTGATGATCCGCAGAGCTGTATGCTACTTTCTGACCTGTGATTCCTTGATTTACAGAAGGAAAGATAAAAGGTGCTATTTGGTTGCATGACAGAATATACATAAAAAAATAAACGTGAAATTGTACCTAGCTTCCTAGTTAATATCTTTGTTTTATTGTCATTAGATTTATCATATTTTAGTGGTTACTTGATGTTTTCTTAGTATGTAGTGTACTAGGAGTGAGTGCTTGCTTTAGAGAGAAATTTGGTCTTAGTTATGATAACTAATGAGATTAATCTTCCTTTTAATTTGTAACCCTTCTTGCCTATATTTGTTAATACTAGTTCCTGGCGGTGTTCTGGGTTACATTTAGTTCTTATAGAGAATAGAGCAATATCTTTGTATATTATTTGCCATGGGGACAATCCTATTGAATGCCCAACTGCGCGTCTAGCATAAAAATCACCATCAAGTAACTGATATTCAAGTTAAAATAATATGGAAGTAATGTGGTAATGTTATGATAAATTTTTATTTTGGGTAGTACAGTATAATGTAATATCGGTTTCTTCAAAGCAAGAAGGTTAGGGCAATGAGCAAAAAAATTGGTAAGCTGTTCATCTGTATCTACCGACGAGGAACTTGGGGTTTAGTTCTGTGGTTAAGGTTTAGTTTCTCGACTTGTGCATGGTATCTGCCCGCGATGGGATTGGGAATACCATTTTTTTTACAGTTTACCTTAATGGTTGCTTTGATCAAGGCAATCCCCATAGCATCGTGCAAATACGCTAGAGGAGATTATTCTACTAGCAACTAAAAGTGCACAAAGAATTTGATTGATCAGCAATCTTCATAGATTGTAGTAGTAGAATCAAGGGGAGTTTTTTTTTGTTGTATCTTGTATGTAATTGCCTTTACCTCCTAGTCACTTAATCCCATGATTTGGTTGCCTCTTGCTTCTGGAGCTTCTATATATTGCAAATTTATATGAACAACTTGTATTACCTTGTGCAGGGGAAAATGGAGCGTGGCCAGAGTCACGAAGCTGAAATATGTAACTCAAAAAACTAAAATCTTGTGCAGGTGAAGGTTTTCCCTTGCATGTTCTGCTTGTGCATGGTAGCTCTACTTGAGACTGATGTTATGTGATACCTAACTAAGCCAATGAGGCAATGACATTGTGTTACTTCAAGTGGTGGTGCATAGTATTATTTTGAACTCTGGTGTTTTTCTTGTCTTCTCAGTGTTCGCAATACAAACTTTGCAATGGGGTCGATTATTTACATCAAGTACAGTACTTAATAGCCAGGCCCATATGGGAACCATGTCCAGGAAATCAATGTAACATTGCATGACTGAACAGCATATTGCAGATTAACATGTATGCTAAAAGCCCAGTGTTGAATCTTTTACTAGAAGTGCTCTATATATGTTTCCTTTCCTCTTGTTTTTGCTACCATATTGTAGATTAATATGTATGCTAAAACATCGTAAATTTCTTACTCATTCTTCTTACTATACCTACTCATCATGTCAACAATAAGGATGGTTGTCTAAATTGCTTCATTTTTTTACTGCTATCTAAACTACTTTGTGATTTTATGGCAAGCCTAACTTTTTACAATCTCCATGTGTCATGGTGTGCATGAACAGTGACAATGTTCTGGTTTGATATGGCTTCAACTCCAAGTTCCATGCATGAACAGTGATAATGTTCCAGTTTGCTATGGCTCCAACTCCAAGTTCTATGCTCCTCTATTTCTGGATCTTTCTTACCATCATCCATATTTCAAGAGGACTATTTTTTTTTGTCTTGATGTGAGATTGTCAAGCAAAAGTTGCATCAGGATTTCGTAGGAAGAACTGCTTTATTTAGAAGAGTTTCCAGCCAATGTAGTTGTTGTTTATTCAAAACTTTTAGATATTATGAATTATGAAGATGCAGCCTGTAGATATACCTTAATGTGTCAACTTTTTTATTTTTTAATCTCCGATTTTTTTCGTATTTGTTTTCTAATCAATTTTTGAAATTTATGGAAATTCTCTAATCTGTTTAAATTTATTTGAATTTTGTAAATGGAATTTTATCGCGGTTTTCCATATTTATTGAATTTATTTTTGGAATATATTGCATTTAGTTTCCAATGAAAAAAAAACTTAGTTGGAGACATAGGCACTAAGCAAGCTTCACAATGCACATGATAAGACATCCAGTACGTGATCATGTTATCATCGGTGTGCTCTAGCCTAACGTGAATGCCGGAACTAGTGGGGTGGAGATGGGGTGAAATGGGTTGGGAAAGTGGGTTGAACCTATATCAAGAAAATAATTTGTGTTGGTTTGGATTGAATTGTCATACAAGTTGGGTTGGGTTGGGCCTAAGGGATGTGAAGTGGTCTGGTTTAGGTTGGAAAAGTGGAGTGTGTTGTTGTGGATTGGGTTAAAAATGGGTTGGTTTCTCACCTATTACCCAGCCTACACACACCCAACACAGCCCAAACAATCCACGCTTCACCTTGTAGTGTCTCCCCACACCCAAGCTCCTTGACCCACACACCAAGACGCCCCCAAGTCCTTCATCGCCACCCAAGTTGTTGCCGGTTCTAGGCGCTCAAGGTCCAATTCTCTCCCGGCTGGCCTCCCTCTCCTCCCTCTCAGCTGAAAACACTTTCTTCTTTGTTTCTTTAGTCAAAACAGCACCAAACGAAGCTATAACTTGAGAATGCAATTTAGAATCACAAATTGAAGTTGTAGGAGTACTTGGCGCCGTATCACTAGCAGTATTGCATTATTGTTTTAATGCAGTAACAAGATTTAAAATCCAAAATTATGGAATGTGCTTCAATAGTCTACACACCATGCTTATAACTTCTGTTAACAACTAATTTCAAGTAAAAAAAACATGTTTTACCGCAATAGCTTATCTGAAAATTGTATATGCTTGCTTATCTTCACCTACGCTTCTTTTGTAATTGGCTTGATAATGAAATGGAAAACCCCCAACGGAATGGAGGTCACGGCAGCCCATGGCCGGGGCCTGCCATCGGCCCATCGTGGCCTGCGTGAGGGTAGGGACGTGAGCGAAGAGGCTTCTCGAAGCCTCAGCGCTGGCGTTGCGACTGCCCGTCCGATCGCGAGAGGAAACGTGGCAAGGAAGGAGGACATCAATCCGGAAGCTTCGCGAGTTGGCTTGGCGGAGGTGAGCCTGAGACCTCATCGGATCGCCGACGCGCGTCCGGTAACGGGGCCGTTCCATCGCTACGGGACCTCGTTGGAAGATATTTTCAATCACTCCTGGAGACAAATTCCTCATTTGGAGTGGCTTTGGATTCCACGACTCGCGTGCGTGGGGGAGTTAGGTTTCCCTGCGACTAGCGGCGAAGTGCGGCGATTGGGAGCAAAAGCGAAGATCGTCCGCCGGGTCAGCGATCCTCCACTGCCATCTCGTTCCTTTGCGGAAGTGGTACGGGGGGGACATGGATCGGGGTCGTGGAAGACATTTGCGCCATGCGAGGGGTGATGCCCGTACTTGGGTTGGGAGCAAGAGAGATGCTCCCGAAGATTTGATGGATGAAGAAGACATGCTGGGGGGAGGGGATCTGCGTGATAAACTTCAACGGGATCTGGAGCAGAAACGTCGGATCCAGGATCATCAGTCTGGTTTGCCTCAGAAGTCAGGTACTCATTCTGGATCTCAGTTCTCTGAGCGTTCTCGCTTAGAATCTAGATCTTATGGGGGGTGCTGGCAGAGATGAGGTTACTTTTTCTAAGGGGTGGCAAGTTGAATCTCGTTCTGATTTTCATTCTAGAGATGGGGTATCGAATCGTGTTGATCCCTCGAGGGGAGATCACAGGGGTGGATATGGGGGGAGAGGAGGCTCGTCTCGTTTTGACAAATCTCGTTTATCTGATCCTTGGCAAGGGGGTTCAGGTAAAGGGGATGATTCGAAGAAATCCTGGGGTGAAATTGGTCAGAACACAGGGGTACTTCGTGTAGAGGATCGTGGCATATGTTTCCGGTGCCAACAATCTGGCCATCATCAGGCCAGATGCACAAATCCTCCAGCTTGTTACAAATGCAAAAAAATTGGACATTGGACTTCTAGTTGTCCTGAGGATAAGAAAATCCAGGGGTTGAAGCTTTGTGGTTTTGGCATTCCTGGGCAGGGCTTTTATAGAATTCAAGTTCCAGATTTACCTCTTGTAGAACAACAAGCAGCCACAGGGGTCTTGCACATCAAGGAAGGAGTAGCTACAGTTCAGAAGATTGAAGATGAGATGAAACATTTAATACAATCTAATTGGGATTGGAGAGTGAGAAAACTTTCAGAATCTGAATACGCTGTGGTCTTCCCTTCCAAAGAGATGCTTGAGACTTGGTCAAAAGTAGGGAGTGTCGAATTGGCTCTTCACTCTATTAAAGCTAAAATTGACAAATCTTCCTTAGACCCTGAAGCATCCTCAATTCTTTCTGCTGCATGGGTTAAAATATCAGGGATTCCACTTCATGCTAGAAGAACTGAAGTAGTGAAAGAGATAGCTGGCACGGTGGGTGATCCAGTCGAGGTAGATGAAATTAGCTTGGTGAGAGCTGATCCAGTCAGAGTTAAGGTGCTTAGTAGAGATCCGGCTAGCATCAACTGCTTTGTGGAAAATTTTATCAACTCAATGGGGTATGAAATGAAATTCGAAGCCGAAGGGGGTGGAGCCAGCAAAAGGAAAGGGCCTATTTATGACCATTTCCATAAGATTCATTCCCATTATGGAAAGATGAAGATGATGAAGACGAAGAAGATGATTCTGCTGGATGTGATCACAGAACTGAATGGGAGAAACTAGTGGAAAAATTTGGTGGAGAGACCAATCAGTCTTCTGAACAGAACAAAGCGGATGATTCTAATAGATACAAAGGTAAACAACAACAAGGTTTTGAAGATAAGAGGGGTGTATTGCTTTCTGACGAAGAAGTCAATGATTCAGATAAGAAAATTCTACAGATAACTGTTCCTGATGATAAGAACTCTGAGATTGGCAATTCAGATCAGAAGGGTGATGGTAATCTCTCACAGGAAGGGTCAGGTGAATCTGAATTATCGAGAGGACTCCTTACCACAACCCCTGAGTTACAGCAAGAGTTTGATAGTTCTGAAGGAACTTATACTGTTCAAGATAGGGTTGGGATGTTTAATAGGTCTGATGAAAACTTGATTGATCATTCTGAATTGAGAATTCAGATAATCCCTTTTAGACCTGATAAGAATATTCAGGCAATTACCAATATGTCTCATCAAAACACTGCAGCAATTGGGATTAATCCCCATGAAGGTTGTGAGCCTTCTGAAGTTCATAGAGCTAGTTCTGCAGATTTGGACAAGGACATCGAAATCACAAATGCTTTACAGATAGTTCCTTTAGCTTACAACTTTCCTTCTATGCCTAAAGAACATAATGATAAATCTGAGGAAGATGTGCCTGTTGATGTCCTTTCTGGTCCCATCAATGATCCAAATCCCAAAGAAAGGAAGGTGGTTATTCATACTGAGAAGGGCCCATCTGAAATAGCGGCTACTTTATGGCCTTGCCTAATTACTCCAAAGAAACGAACTATGTCTCATTAGAAGACAAATTCTCCTAAGGAGGTACAACTTCAAGGTAGCGCTCCTATCAAGAAGGTAGCTCAACAAGTTGAGTTGGTTGACATCGATCTTACAGGGGTGGACAAGGGGAAGACTGCTGTTGATTTTTGTCTAATAGGAAGTGACATGGAAACAGGGGTTAGCAATGCTGAAGAATGGTGTTCTCCTAAGAAGAAGGGGAAGAGGAATAAATTTCTGGAACCTCCTGTAGCAACAAGGAAGAGCTCAAGGATACAAAACCAAGGTATTCCTATGGAAGAAAAAGCTTCAAGGCTCAAATCCATTCAGAACCTGGAGCACTAAGGTACTAACATCAACTCCTTTAATGTTTTAAATAATTCTTCTGTAGAGTATTTAGAAGATGTTGCTGTTTCTTGCGGTATTATTCTTGGCAATCAGTCTATACCGGTTGGTAAGGTGATCTCAGCTATGCAAGCTCAAGAGTTAGTTAGAGCTGCATTGTCTAGAGCTGAGAAAGAGAAAGCTTCTCAAGCAAGCAAGAAAAAGCAGGACGATTGTAAAACAGTGGACCCAGATAATAGGATGACTACAGATAAGGGTGATTTTGCTTTAAAGGGTGGTTCAGGGATCAGACTGAACAAAAGAATGAGTAGTAGGCTGAAGAAAGAAATGGTGGGGGGTAATATATCGACAGCATGAAAGTCCTTTTCTGGAATATTAGAGGATTGGGAAGAGCTACCAGAAGAAGACAATTGAGGGAGATTGTTTTAAATGAAAAGGTGGATGTGGTTGGTATTCAAGAAACTATTAAAAAAGATTTTTCTCAGAAAGAACTCAGAAGTCTTGTGGGGGACACTCACTTCAGATGGAACTGGTTGCCTGCTGTAGGGCATTCTGGGGGTATTCTTATGGGTGTGAAGAAAGATTTCTTGGAAGTTGAAGATTGTGACAGGAAAGCATTATTTGAGTATGGTTATCAAAGACAAACATTACAAGTTCGGATGGGAACCGATTGTTGTCTCTGGACACGCTCATCATGGTTTAGCTCGGTTTTACGGAAGAACTTAATCGAAATACAAAGCAGACTAATTTGCCCAAAGTATTAGGGGTGACTTCAATTTAATCAGGAAGCGAGAGGATAAGAATTCAAGTAATTTGAACTTTCCTCATACATCTTTTCAATGACTTCATTCTTTGAAAACAAGTTAATAGAAATCAAAAGGGGGGACGGATATCGTGGACAAACAAGCAAAGTTGCCCGATTTTGGTCAACTTTGGATAAGTCTTGGTCTGTGGATTGGGAATCTAAGTTCCTTTGTGTAGTGTGAAAAGCTTTGATCGGGGTGGGCTCGACCACACTCCCATTATTCTTAATGCAGGGATGAAAAAGCCTTACAAAAGGCATATTTTACTTTGAAAAGAAATGGTTCTGCTAGGATAATTTCAGAGAAGTGATTAAGAAGAAATGGGATGAGATAAATTCCAAAGCTCCTGAAAGCATTTATTCTTTGGATGAGATGGAATAGTTGTATTGCTTCTCTGTGACTTTTAAGAGGGTGGTAGCGAATGCAAATGGAAATTACAAGAGGCTGAAGAAGAATGTGGAAACCCAAATTAAAAGGTTGGATAGCTTGAGTAAGATGAGAGACCTTAGTGCTGAAGAATGAAATTTTAGATATAAACTGGAGGGTGAGTTAGAACAAGTTTTTGAGGCTGAAGAGAAACATTGGAATCAAAGAGGGGGTGTGAACTGGTTACTGCAAGGTGATGCTAACACTTCTTTTTTCCATAAGTGTGCTAATGGGAGGAGAAGGAAAAACTTCATTTTTAGCTTGGACAACAATGGGGTTGTCTTACAAGACTCCGATAGCATCAGAGAGCACATCTATGATTATTATAAGCAGTTGTTTGGTTCTGAAGATGTTCAGGGGGTCTCTCTATCTCATGAAATTTAGAGTAGGACTCACAGAATTGCAGCACCAGAAAATGATTTTTTGATCCAAGGTTGCAGTGAAGAAGAAGTATGGAAAGCTATCAAAGAGTTGCCCTCCAATTCTGCTCCTGGTCCCGACGGTTTCCCTAATGAATTTTATAAAGAATGCTGGGACTTTGTCAAAACTCAGTTTCTACACTTGATTAATGACTTCTTTCAAGGAAACCTTGATCTAAAGAGACTCAATTATGGGGTTATTACTCTCATTCCCAAGTTACAAGAGGCAAATACCATTAAGCGATTCGAGGCCAATATATACATTGAATGTAAGTTTTAAAATAGTGACAAAGATCATGGCTAATAGATTAGGCAGGGTTGTGGATGGTCTCATCAATGACAACCAATCTGCTTTTATCAAAAACAGAAATATTTTAGATGGGGTGGTAGCTCTCCATGAGATTCTACACGAGGTCAGACTATCCAAAACTAAAGGGTGATTTTGAAAATTGACTTTGAGAAGGCTTATGATAAAATCCTTTGGGGTTTCTGGAAGATGTTATGGTAAGGAAAGGGTTCTCGATAATTGGATTAATTTGGTTATGAGTTCCGTCGGAGGAAAGTTAGCATCAACATTAGCAGGGAGATGGGGCCTTTCTTCAAAACATATAGAGGTCTCAGACAAGGTGATCCCCTATCACCCCTACTCTTTAACTTGGCTGCCGATGCCCTTGCAGCGATCATTGAGAATGCGCAGGAAAAAGGTTTGATCAAAGGGGTGGTTTCCCATATTATCCCTGGAGGGGTCCCTATTCTTCAATATGCAGATGATACTATTATTATGATTGAGTACGAGAAGGGTTATTTGACTAATCTGAAATTCCTCCTCTATTGCTTTGAATGGATGTCTGGTCTCAAGATTAATTATCACAAAAGTGAAGTTTTTGCTATGGGATGCGATGATGAGGAAGCCTCTTTTGTGGCAGGGGTGTTTGATTGCAACCTGGCTAAACTCCCTCTCAAATATTTGGGCATCTTGATTGGTGATCGTCATGTGGGGGACAAAGCGGCTGAAAATGTGATTTGCAAAATGGAGAAAAGGCTGGACAATTGGAAGAATAATCTTCTTTCTTCAGGGGGAAGGCTTGTGATGGTCAACAGCTGTCTGAGTAGTTTACCAATCTACACAATGGGCTTTTATCGGTTTAGTGAGATGAGCCACAAGAAGATGGATACTTTAAGATCCAGGTTTTATTGGAGAGGCCCTACTGATAGATTCAAGTATCACATGGTTAAATGGGGGGGCAATATGCAGACCAAAGGAATATGGAGGTTTAAGGGTGATCAATACTAGAATTATGAACATCTGTCTTCTGGTAAAGTGGATTTGGAGAATTTACAAGGGTGATAAAGAACTATGGTTCAGAATCATCAAAGCTAAATATTTCCTGGAAATTTGCTTCAAAGATGCAAATCACGTGAGCAGTTCTCGATTACGGAAAAGTTTGCGAAGGTAAAACATGTTTTTAACGGGGATCTCTTTTGAGGTTGGTAATGGGTGCAACACTTCCTTTTGGACAGATAGTTGGATAGGGGATTGTCCTTTAAAGATTCAGTTTGATAAGCTGTTTAATATCTGCCAGAATCCTGATGTCAGAGTGGCTGATTGTTACTCAAGTCAAAATTGGGCAATTCATTTCATCAGATCTTTTGGCGAAAAGGAAATGAGACAATGGATCCTTCTGAAGGATTATATTCTAAACACCAATTTGGTGATGAGCAGGACCTTTGTTTCTTGGTGTTTTGAAAAATCGCGCATTTCTGATCGGATCTATATATAAGCGATTGGCGTTTGGTGGTGTCATCTGCACGGATCACGAAACTTTGGAAGAGTAAAATTCCACTTAAGGTGAAAATTTTCTAATGGCAATGCTATCTGAACAGAGCACCTTCTGCGGATCAACTCAAGAAAAAAGGATGGAAAGGAAAGGAGACATGTGTGTTATGTGGTGAAAAAGAAACTATCGATCATATTTTGTTTTCTTGCATACTTGCTAACTTTGTTTGGACTTGTGTGAAGGAAGCTTGTGGCTGGAATAGAACTCCTACTTCTTTAGATGACTTCCAGCTCAACTGGCTTGAAGGGGGGATAGCTAATCACTATAATGCTATGTTGTTTAGTTTTGCGACTTTCGCTTTGGACTATTTGGAAATGTAGGAACAATATGGCAATTGAGGAGATTTTCCTAGGAACCCTATGGTGTGATTTTCAAAATTATATGTTGTTTGCAGCATTGGAGGATTTTAACCAAAAGGGAGGATAAAGAAATCTTGGACTGCTTTTTGAAAGAATTTGAAGACTGGAGAACTTCATAATGGAATACTTCAGCTGGTGGTTGACTTTTGTTAGTTATTGGGATTGTTGGCTTTTCAAGGCAAGAAGAGAATGCCTTATAGCGGCTTTATCGGTGGATGTTGCTCTTTTGTAATAAGCTTGTTGGGATTGTTGTCTTAGTTTAATTCTTAGCTTTTTACGAACTTCTTTCTTTGGCGAAGATGTTGTTTTTCTTTGTCTTTAGACTTAGAGTTCTATTCTTTATTAGTGTGTTTGTTCTCGTTATTTGGGGTTCCCGATTTTTGTTAGTTCTTGATGGATATCTTGGGCGCTTCTTGAAAGATGTTGAAGACCGGAGATCTTGAGACGAGGATGCTTTGGTGATTGATGACTCTTGATGTTAGCTTTTGGGTGCATTGGCTTCTCAAGGCAAGGCGAGGGCTGACCTTCGGCGTCTTCCTAAATCTGGTGGATGATCTTTTGTTTTTAGCTTGTTCGGTTGTTGTCTTAGTCTAAAATCTTAGATCTCTCGATCTTGATGATGGCGAAGTTGATGTAATAGCTGTATTTTGACTCCTTGTTTTGCTGCTGTCAGTTTTGTCTGCTCTCGATAACTGGAGTTCCCAGTTTCTGTTAGTTGGCTGTTGGAGCCGGTATAGTTTGATCTAGATCTGCTGTGCTGAACTTTCTAAACTGAAGTCCCCAGTTTGGTTCTTTGATGTAAGTCCGGTTTATTTGCTTTCAATCAAAAGCAGGGTATCCCCTTTTCAAAAAAAAAATATGCTTGCTTGGCATTGAAGGCCATATGGCCTGCTACCTACATTTACTGATGACATGCTTACAGAATTCATGGTACGGTTACCTTCAGATAGGGCATTGCCTCTATTAGTTGTTCGTCGGTTAGTGAGAAGCTTATGTATGCAGTTTTATATTCCTAAATCTTTTAAGATGTTCATAGTGGAAACGAGTATTTTCCACATATCCCCCCCTTTTCATATTGCCAAGTTATTCCATGTATTTTTTTTATCTTGCTACAGACTACTTTTACTAAAAAAATATCGAAGAACCTACGTATGTGAGGTATGCATTACCTGCTTATTGCTCATGCGTTGCAACGGTGTCCCAAAAGAGTTTGATAAATATAATCAAACGTGAGGTTGCAGATTTATCTCTAGTTTCATGCTACGTGAAGCTATTTTCTCAAGAGTTCTTGAAGTGTCGCCTTCTTGTAGCGTAGTGTTTCTATGTTCGGTTGTTTTGTTGTTTGCCTTCTCTTTTATGTCTTTGTTGATTGGCGGTGGTTACTTATTGACACCAAGTTGTTAAACAGTTAAACTTTGTGGTTGTATTTCCACAACTATGTTGTTTTCTTTTCCCGCCTAATGATGACGCGCAAAGCTTTTGCGTGTTCTCGAAGGAAAAAAAAAACTATTTTCTCAACACGGTGTTTTCTTTAACTCAAAGCAATTTACATTGTGTTAAGTGCAATTTAATTAAAAAAATCAAAATAAGGCCTTGTTTGGATTTTTCTAATTTATGCAAGAATTGAACTATTTCTTATGGCACTCCTATGCTCCAAGCAGATCCTAGAAAGTTTCACTGAAACAACAGTTAACATGTCCGGCCTACACATTTCACTGAAACAACAGTTAACATGTCCGGCCTACACATTCCGCTATGGGTCGCATCTCATTCTCATGCAATAGAATCTTATTGGGTCTGTTTGGAACGAGGGATTAGTCTAGGAATTTTTAGTTCAAATAAAGATTTGGATCCAAATCTCCTTTCCAAACAGGCACTCCGTGGTTTCTGGAGCCCAAAAAAATTCCATTCCAACCCGAGACTAACATAAAAAAAACTGCATCCAGTCCAATATGTTTAATCGGCACTCAGTCCCACGCGTGAATGTCGTTCGCGAGTCATGACTTGAATCCTTGCGCTTGTTATCAGGTTTTTGTGAGAGGGTACCAGGTAGACGCACGTATTTAAATCACATCCTGCTCATATCACCATATGTCTGTGTGTCCCCTATTACATACGTTGGAAATTTTGTGGAGTATTAGGACATCACGGAGCACGAACACACGCTTTTCCACTAAACACTCACATGTGTGCACCCTAATTATTTGGTGAGACATGTCGAATTCAATCCCAGCGATCGAACCTGGATGGACTACCTGCTCTCCGGCAACGCAAGCCACCCGGGCTACGCTTGATTCTCCTTGTTGTCAGTTTATATAACACATTGCGTTGGACGAGAAGGACGTTTATTACTCAGGACATCGAATTAAACTACCTAAAACTATCATTCATGCTGAATTATCATGCGAAAACAATTTTTTGTATCTGGTACACCACGGAAGGGAATTGCAATGTAAAAATGTCTATAATACAGTATGTATATCTTGGAAATCGCGATGTAAAAATGTTTATTATACACTATGTACATCTTTATATATTACATCGCATCTACGTACAGTCGTCAGAAATATCATACACCAATCGCTATGGAACATGACGTCGGGGGCTAAAATTGCGCAGTCAGACGAAAAACGGAACGACAACCGCAATGGATGGCACCGAAAAATGATGGGTCAGCTCTCACCTATAGACGATGAACTCGGTTATCAATCTCTCCTGTTGATCCAGCTTCGTCACCTTCATCAGACCGACCAGGACAGTAGCCCGAAGCAGGAAAAACTATATCGCAGAAATTTCATTGGTAACCGCCAGTTACCAGTGTTATCGGTAGGATCGGATAAAATTTCATACCAAGCAAACAATTTCGGATATATGTAATATTCATCCAAATTCAAATTTGGGGAGGAAGGTTAAGGGAAGATCGTTGGGGAGCGGTTTGTGCCCTCATGGCTAAAGCTTTATCAACTGCGAAACTTTGGAGTACAACTATCCAGGCCTTGTTTCCTTAAGCAATAGCATTGGACCACATGGAACAGCATTTGGAGTACCCTACTACTACATTGTTCCTTACAAGAACACAAGAACAGTTTACATGATGCTATAAATGCTGAAATCCATGAAGACTGAAGGAACCACTCCAGAATGACCATCTTGCTGAACTGATTCTTGTGGCTGATTTGCAGGTGACGCGAAGACTTGAATTTGTGCACATGGATCAGTAGTTTTGCCACTACTGGAGTAATAAACGAGCTTGCATGTTTAAACAATGTCTGCCTATGCTATCTGCTTGCACTGGTTTCTAACTTCTTAATTAACTTCTTAATGGGAGTGTAGTTAATAATCCAATAAAATACTCTGCAGTCAATTGAAATTGTTGTTTTCCTGAAGATTCCAATCAGGGCTCAGGTCTAAAGAGAGCTGGAAAATTTCAGCAAACTCTTTGATCAAGGATTTATAAGCTATATCCATCAGTACCATTTCATTGATTTCTCTTCCATAGGATGCCTTTTGTAATATCTCCTTAATGTTGCCAACACCACGATCCTTTATGCCACAGGGAACAATGAGTTGAAATGGTGTTAAATCAGTTGTGACATTTAGTGCTAGACCATGATAAGCTATCCATCGTGAGACGTGAATTCCTATTGCTGAAACTTTCTGATCCCCTAGAAAAGAAACACAGGGGATATATTAGCAACACGTGGTTATATCTCACTGTACCATTATTTTTTTTCTGGACATTAGAAACATGTAAGAAATGAAGAAAACAACTGAGAACGTGATAAAATACTTCACAATTTCCAAAGGATAGTAGCATACCAACCCAAACACCAGTGAGACCTTCTATCCTAGATGCCTTGATAGAAAATGCGGACTGAAGGGCACGGATGATCACTTCTTCAAGTGACCTAAGGTACCAATGAAGATCCATTTTGTGATACCGCAAATTGAGAATCGGGTACATAACAAGCTAAGGAACAAAGAAATGATTGTAAGAAGCACGGATATGCAGTGCTCATTCATAATAGCAACAAAAAGAATTCCGGGAAGAAGTAAATATAGAATACGCAGAACGAAGAAAGTCAGGACCTTTATTCCTAACCTCAAAATGTCCTACACTGGATCTATACTTAAATTTAACTATCTAGAACAAGACAACGAGATCGGAAACAGTAAGCAAATAATAAGAAACATATCGCCAGTATGCGAGCACAAAAATGCGAAGTACCCTTCAGGACATGCAATACAAAAAATGCATCTGACAGATACCTGTCCAGGGCCATGATATGTCACTTCCCCACCACGGTCAATACGGTGAACCTCAAACGGGGCATTTTCAACACTGAAATGGAGGTAGTCCTCCGTGCTGTCAGTGCCCAATGTATAAACCGGTGGATGTTGCAGCGCGACTAAGGTGTCCGAGTGATCTTCGTCTCTGTATACCAGCCCTTTCCTCCTTGTAACAATGGACTGCTGCCAAGCCCACGATTCCGCGAAAGAAATCATCTGCTGATGGAGATCAAAGCACTCGCACCTGACAGATACAGCGAGTGTGGTCACCATGATGAATGCCAGACACGCAATAAAATTTGCAACCACGATGCGCATAGCTTCAATTCAATTCAGCCGGCATGTCTTGCAGCAAAGGAAGCTCCCCTAAAATGGCCAGACTTCCGCGGCGCAAGTTGTTTTCAGTCGCCTTGTGAACAAAGAATTGTCAAGTATGTGCAGAACAGCCAGTTTAAAGATTTTCTGTTGTATTTGACCAAAACAAAGCAATGTGCTGATGATTCATTCAACCTCATGACCAAAGCAATGTGTTAAATAAATCAAATACAAGTCATCATCATTACTAGTTGGAATAATTGGTAAGGCACGCCGAATCAGTGCGGTCTTCGAAAGAAGGGAAGAAACCAGGTGACTCCGCTGCAAGAAGAGAAGCGTGCGACGCGTACCTCCTCCTGCCGACGTTGGGGACATCGGCGACCAGGGCCCCTGCCTTTGTTGGCGCGGCGGTAGAGCATCGGGCGTGGAGGCCCGACGTTCTCCTCCTCCGGGAGCGCGCCGAGGGGCCCTTGGCGGTGGCGGGGAAGGGTAGGACGTCGCAGCCGGCCATTGGGAGAGGAGAAACGCTGGTCAGCCACCGGTACGGCTCAATCCGGGCGTAGGACGACGGTGGCTCGTGGGGTTGGGTGGGGCTCCGCCGCCGGAGAACGCCGGCCAGATGGGGAGAGAACTGGAGAGCGTCAGTATTCATTCATTGGAGGCGGAGTCCAGGAGGAATCTACAGGGGAGCAGGGCGGAGGTGGCCCAGGTCGCTACTAGCCTACTACCCTTCTCTTCTTCTTTTTTTTCCAATTTTCTCGCAAAGTCCGTCGTAAACTAAGGTTTCTATACAGAGAAATACTCCACTGTAGCATTGCAACGGAATAGCTTCTCCCACCTACCTCTCTCTCTCTCTATTGCGGACGGCCGACAAGGGGCACCACCGACAACGACGGGTTTACCGTGCCCCCATGTAGACGGAGGCGGTGGTCCAACAGTAGCGCAGTATAACAACCCAATTTTCTAGTCTTTAAAAATCCTTTAAATAGTTAGTAAGGAGAAATACACCATTTAGTTTTATTTGAATTTAATTCAAAAGCTTAATGTTGGACCTTGAGTGTCAAAACAATTTAATATGACTAAAGTCAACATAAACAATGATCAAAACTATTTTATTTGGATTCTATGTACTTGGATATATTTTCTAGAATTTTTTCAAGTTTATTTGCTAAATTTTATTGTTTATTTGAATTCTCAGTATTTTCTAAAAAGGGAAAAATGATTTAAAATCTCATAATTAGATTCGGGCCGAATCTATTCGGTCCAACTTCCTTTTTCCGCATGAGGCACCTTGGCCATTGCTGCGCCTGCCGACGCTTCGGCCAGCTCACATGGCCTTCGTTTCCGTCACGTGCGTGGGCCCATTCCTTTGTCTCGCTACCGGGTAGACCCGCCACTGCGTCTCGTCCCTGAGCCGGTTTCTTCCTCGTGAAGCCGTGCGCTGCGTCTGCCATTGTTGCGCCACCGAGCTTCGTCAGACAATAGCGCGAACGGCCCCAATTCTTCGCGCGGATGAATCCATCTAGAAGACTTATCTCTCTCGCACCGTCTCGGTTTAAATTTGAATTCTGAATCCCTCTCCATCTCCTATTTCCTCGCGAGCTCATTCGGTTTGTTTTGATCTCCGCCGCCAACACACCGCCCTAGCCATCCCCGACTCCTATAAATAGCCCCCAGAGCATCGCACCACCACCCGCACCAAAACCCTCAAGCTATTGCGCCCCTTAAGCCCTAGCGCCACCGTAATTCCTCATCTAGGGTTTTCGGCTGAGCTTCTTCATCTTCGAATTGTGCCGCCGTCTTCGCCGCCACGTCGTCTTGGAGCACACCACCGGGTCCGCCATCGCACAGGCTACCTCCAGCAACCATCCGCGCCGCTGAAACCTCACCGGAGCTCTTGTTCGACAAAAGCCATAGCACCTCGCCGCTGGCCATCTCCGATGACCTCAGGTGCTCAGCCGGTGCCTTGCAGCGCATTAACCCTCTACGATCGACCATCCACTCTCGCCGTGAGCAGCGTTCACCGTTATCGGCGTCGAAACCATTCTTGTATCGGATGCGGCGTGGCCTCGCGCGTCGATTACCGCCTCCTCTTTTACTGCGTGTCGACCGGTTGGCGCCCGTAGGTGTGCCACTGTGTGTGGCGTGGCGAACCAGCCGCCCAATTCAAGGCTTGGTGAACCGCATTCACCGTGAGCCATGAGACTGGCGTGTGGGTCCCACACGTCAGGATTTTCTTTTTATTTATCTTTTCCGGAAAATTCCTCGCTGATGTCATCCTTGCGTAGTATTCCGATTTTTCTATTAAGAAATAATTCGGGAAATTCGAATAAATCCTATTTTAGGGTTTTTATTCAGATTCAAACTTCCACAGCTCATATCTTTCGCATCCGAACTCCAATTGAGCTTATTCAAATTTCTAAATTCATCTAAATTCAATATCTATTTATCTGATATTTTTATTTAATTTTTGGATTTTTTTTGCTTCTATTATTTATTTATTTTGTTTGTTTGCTTCGTTTGCTAGTAGACGTTGATACTTCGGGAAGGTTTAAAGAAGAAGGAGCACCTCAAGATCAAGATCAATACCTAGACCTTTTCCAAGGCAAGTTATACCGTTGACCATCTTGACTCCCAGTTTCTAAAAATTACTTTATTTCAAATTATTGCATCTAATTTAAGTAATTATTTAAATGCTTTTGGGTATAGATAATAATCTAAATTGTTATAACTTCCTTGTCTATTTGATATGTCATAATCTTTTGTCACCCTAGATTGGTTTATTTAGTTGGTAATATCGTAGCACCAACGTGGGTTGGTTAGATGCGATTAGATTGCTTAGCCATGCCACGAGTCATCATTTCATGTAAATTGCTGCAATTATCAATTTGACGAAGTGACTATGGAACTATGTGATAAAACTGTGTGTACTGTATGCTATCACTCGTTATTGGCATGTGCTGCACTTAACCAACAGGGTGAAAAAAGATTTAGACTGAGGCAAGTGGTGGATACTGTGTGACATGGTGGCTGTGTGTTTGGGAATATTAATCTATGTGGCATAGTTAGAAATCGAAAGTCTTGCCTTGGTCAATTAAGGACTTAACTTTGTGCGCCATTGAACTGAGCCTTACT
Source organism: Phyllostachys edulis (assembly GCA_036346405.1). Taxonomy (NCBI): domain Eukaryota; kingdom Viridiplantae; phylum Streptophyta; class Magnoliopsida; order Poales; family Poaceae; genus Phyllostachys; species Phyllostachys edulis. The sequence goes on along the minus strand of CM070568.1, from coordinate 29,664,348 downwards.
GTATGACCACATGCCTATTATGGGACGGACCTAACTTAGTAAGTTTCTGAAAAGTTTTGTTATGATTAGTGCTTGCAACACTAGTTGTATCTTGTGGGTAAAGTGTACAACCTCTGTAGAGTGTTAAACAATCTACTCGAATAGCCGCGTCTGCAGTCATGGACATGCTCAGGGATTTCACACGAGGGGTAATTTTCGTAAAACTTTGGGAAGGGAGTTGTGTGATCTAAGTCATATGGCTATGTGAATAACTTGTTTAGGCTATGTGTCTTTGTGAAATCAAACTGATAAATTATTATTATCTATTTGTTTTGAATTATGCTTTCAATCTATTATTCATATTCAACTGCAAATGTTGCATTTATGCAAAAAGAACCACAGAAGTCATTCCTTTGGAATAAGCCTGCATGTATATTTGCATTTCTGCGGTATGGCTTGCGAGTACGGTTGTGTACTCATGCTTGTTGTAAAATATGCAACAGAAGAGGAGTCATCGCCTGCATTCAAGGAGGAGTTCATCGAAGGTGCTTGATCGTAGAGTCTTGATCCCAGTCGGTTGCCTGTGGTGAATTGATGGGGTGCTGCTACCATTTCTGTTTCGCTGCTATTTATTTCTTTGTCAGCCCTGCGTTGCTTAATAAATGTAAACTCGACCATAAGGTTAAAACCCTTATTTGTTAATCAAATTATTCGTTTATGTTATCAATCACTTGTGTGGATTGATATTTACCTATGTTGACACTGTGCGTACTGGCGTGATCCTGGACTAGTGCATTATACACAGAGAGTCCAGAATTGTATTTTTGGGTCCCGACAGAGGTGGTATCAGAGCCATACTAACTGTAAGTCTTAACCTTAGTTAGATCGGCCATCTTAGAGAGTTCAAATTATTTTCTAAAGAAAAAACTAACTTGCAAGACTAATTGAATTGCTTAACTCCTCTCATGTCTTTCTCGACTCAACTATTGCTAGAATCTTTCCTCTCCCCGTTGTTTTAACTTGGTTCTTGCCTCTTGTCTGTCTTGACAGATGCCTTACCTTCAGACTTATGGAGATCACAACGGAGGACTTGCCGCAGAGCTTGGAAGCTGCTGCAAACGCTGGGAGGCTTCGATTGCCCAATGTACCGCGGCAACAAATGGATGGTCAACGGGTGAGATCGTGGCGTGATCTGCCGTCTGACAGTCTACGCCAGGAAGAACACTAGAGCCAGCCAGCCATTGAACATCTCTGCCAGGAGGATCACCTTTCCGCAAGGAATCCAGGAGTCGTCATGCCTGGCCATCCTCAGAGACTACAACATCTACACACAAGAGCTGCAGAATACCGTCTTTCGTTACCACCCCAGATCTGCAGCAGTGGATCTATCTGCTCGTTTCCCATCTACGAATGGGGAAGGCAACGTCACAGTGGTGCACCTTGCCCAGTCGCTGGATTTGGTCACCACCGAGCTGGAGTGCGCCTACGAGGCCTGGGAAATAGCCGAGAATAGGATCGCCATTCTAGAGCAAGCTCTCTACGGTCAGCTTGAGCTCGAAGATGATCAAGAAGAAGAAGATCCGGAAGAAGATCCAGAGGAGGTTCCAGATGAGCCAGTAGAAGCTGCAGAGCTGGAGGAGCCAATAGAAGCCGCAGAGCTGGAGAAGCTAGTTGCACCTGCACCCAGCACACCTGCTCCTACTGCACCAGTCCCGAGGCATCGAGACCAGTTCGTGAGGATGCCAGCCCACTTCCAGATCTACAGTAGGCGGGAGCACTGTCGTGGCAGTGGAGGCTACCTTAGTGGCTAAGTTCGCTAGAGTTGCTAGTCATCAGGCTTATCCAGTTTCTTTTTGCAGAGTCGCCCTTTAGGCGGTAGATTGTGTGCTTAAGTTCGTCTTATTTCCTTGTGTGCAAGTGTGAGCTGCAAAGGCCCTTAGACATTTGTTGCAGCCATACTAAGATCCTAATAATAAAGGTGTTTCATTTGAGTTTCTTGAGTTGTGTTTGTTGGGTTTAATCTACCCCCTCGCTTAGTTCTTAACTCATCTTGTGCTTGCTACCTTATCTAACCCATGGAGCTTCACCAGATGGTTCAGACTCGTCAAGCTGCTGCAAGTTGTTTCGGCACCCCAGCGTCAAGAGAGAATGAGCAGACCCCCGTAGGAGCAAATTTGCCACAAGCCCCCCTCTTGACTTGCAGAACTTTGGAGCCTTCATGGCCGCACAAACACAGATGATGTACACCATGATGAACTAGATGCAGGCTATGAACAACTAGAGCAACAACAACAACAACAACAATCATCACCTTGGAGCCCCAGTCGCTCATGGACCCCATGGACCATCCAAGTTGGCTGAATTCATGAGGACTCGTCCACCAACTTTCTCTGGACATGTCACGCCAGTGGAAGCTGATGATTGGCTTCACGTAATTGAGAAGAAGCTGCTGATCACTCAATGCAGCGAGCACGAGAAAGTCCTGTATGCCACTCATCAGATGGAGGGCATAGCTGCCGAGTGGTGGGAGAATTTCTGCGCAGCGCATGAGACGCCGCAAAATATCACTTGGGAAGAATTCTCTGTAGCCTTTCGCCAGTATCATGTACCTAAAGGCATAATGGATCTGAAGAAGGATGAGTTCCATGCTCTCAAGCAAGGAGCTATGTCGGTAACTGATTACCTGAATAAGTTTTCTCAGCTAGCTCGCTATGCTACAGAGGACGTCGCCACCGATAAGTCTCATCAGAGTCATTTCTTGAAGGGATTAAATACAGGACTACAAGTCAGTCTGCTTGCCCACACTTTTCCAGATTTTCAGGAATTGTTTAACAAGGTGTTGGTTATGGAAGAAAAACACAAAGAGCTGGAGGACAACCGCAAGTGGAGGATGGTTCAGCAAAGAAGCCACCATTCACAATAGTAGAGAGCAAGGGTAGTGCCGCAGCAGTTTAATCGTCTCGGTTCAAATTCGAATTCTGAATCCCTCTCCATCTCCTATTTCCTCGCGAGCTCGTTTCGGTTTGTTTTGATCTCTGCCTCCAACACGCCGCCCTGGCCATCCCCGACTCCTATAAATAGCCCCCAGAGCATCGCACCGCCACCCGCACCAAAACCCCTCAAGCTATTGCGCCCCTTAAGCCCTAGCGCCGCTGTAATTCCTTATCTAGGGTTTTCGGCCGAGCTTCTTCATCTTCGAATTGCGCCGCCGTCTTCGCCGCCGCGTCGTCTTGTGCGCCATTGAACTGAGCCTTACTGTACAACCACATGCCTATTATGGGACGGGCCTAATTTAGTAAGTTATGAATTCTTGACATTGATTGCTCAGGCAGTAGGTTAGGCTCTGTGAAGGGTGGAGGTGTGTGCTACCAAGTAGTCACATCGCGGGACGGTTCGCTGCTTCCCTGTCCAATAGTGTGTGTCGTACCAATTGATGTGTATGGCTTGGTGTGATGGTTTGTAAGCACACTAGGAGTGTTAATGTTGAGATGAAGTTTTTGAAAAGTTTTGTTATGATTAGTGCTTGCAACACTAGTTGTATCTTGTGGGTAAAATGGACAACTTCTGGAGAGTGTTAAACAATCTATTCGAATAGCCGCATCTGCGGTCATGGACATGCTCGGGGATTTCACACGAGGGGTAATTTTCATAAAACTTTGGGAAGGGAGCCGTGTGATCTAAGTCATATGGCTATGTGAATAACTTGTTTAGGCTATGTGGTTTTGTGAAATCAAACTGATAAATTATTATTGTATATTTGTTTTGAATTATGCTTTCAATCTATTATTCATATTCAACTGCAAATGTTGCATTTCTGCAAAAGAACCACAGAAGCCATTCCTTTGGAATAAGCCTGCATGTATATTTGTATTTCTGTGTTATGGCTTGCGAGTACGGTTGTGTACTCATGCTTGTTGTAAAATATACAACAGAAGAGGAGGAGTCATCGCCTAAATTCAAGGAGGAGTTCATCGAAGGTGCTTGATCGTAGGGTCTTGATCCCAGTCGGTTTCCTGTGGTGAATTGATGGGATGTGCATTGCCGTTCTTTCATTGCTATTTATTTCTTTGTCAGCCCTGTGTGGCTTAATAAATGTAAACTCGACCATAAGGTCAAAACCCTTATTTGTTAATCAAATTATTCGTTTATGTTATCAATCGCTTGTGTGGATCGATATTTACCTATGTTGACATTGTGTGCACTAGTGTGATCCTGGACTAGTACATTATACATAGAGGGTCCAGAATTGTATTTTTGGGTCCCGACAGGCAGCACGGCGACACTGTGAATATTAGATTAGGCGAGGCGGGGTAGGGCGGCAGGGGAGGAGATGGAACAACAAAGTGTCCACCCGCGATCATCACCTAGACCAGCGAAGATAGCAGCGAAAGGGTATTACCGAATCCGGCGTATGCTCTATGGCACCAACAAGATCAACTTTGTACTGAGTGCGATTCTCCTCCTTAAGCGAGGAAATCTTGGGCAAGTCTTGTTTCTCTCCACGACTGCATAGGTTTGGACGGCCCTGGAAGAGTTGTTCGCCTCACATTCAAAAGCGTGAATCATGCAGGTCCGACTGCAACTTGCCAATACCAAGAAGAAGGGCAATTCAGTGACGGACTATTTTTAGAAAATGAAGAAGCTTGCAGACACGATGACCTCTATTGGCTATCGTCTACGTGATGAAGAGATTGTGACATACATCCTGGTAGGACTCGGTGACGACTTTGATTCTCTTGTTACCTCGATCACCACTCGTCCTGAACCTATCTCGCTTAATGACTTGTTTGCTCATCTTCTTAGCTATGAGTTACGCAAAGAGCTTAACAATTCAGAGGTACAGGTCGGGTTCTCGACAAACAATGTGACTCGTGGAAATTTCAAAAACAACAGCAATGGCACCAACAACAACTTCAACCGTGGACGTTCATCTTGGAGGGGTCGTGGCTGTAACCAAGGCTCTTCTGGACGTAGCTCTAGGAATAAAGGCAATCGCCCAATGTGCCAAATTTGTGGTAAGATGGGACATGACGTTCTTCGTTGTTATCACAGGTTCAATCACACTTGTCAAGCCGAAGAGAAGGTTGCAGCTGCTACCAATATACAGTCCTATTCAAACACACAATGGTATGCAGACACGGGAGCAACCGATCACATAACAAGTGATCTTGGTCGACTGTCAATGAGAGAGCACTACAAAGGAACTTATTAAGTTCAAGTTGCTAATGAACCAGGTTTGTCTATTCCAATGTTGGTCAATCTGCTATTTCTGGCTCAACAAAATCTCTGATTCTTAGTGATGTTCTTCATGTTCCTAACATTAGCAAACACCTTTTGTCGGTTCATAAGTTCACTAGAGATAATAATGCTTATTTTGAATTTCATCCGCATTGTTTCTATCTTAAGGATAAGGACACGAAGAAAGTTCTTCTTCATGGCAGCAGTGAAGGGGGACTTTACCCTATTGCCACTGCATCAATCGATTCTTCATCCCATCGGTCTCTTGCCATGAGCAAACCTTCACCAGATTTGTGTCATAGAAGGTCGGGTCATTCAGCAACTCCAGTCATTGAACACATACTTCACAACAATCAAGTTTCTTTTTCATCCAATAAAGATGGTGCTGCTGCCAGTGACGCTTGTCAACGAGCAAAAATCCATCAACTTCCTTTTAGTCGTTTCCTTCGTGTTTCTAATTTCCCTTTAGAACTCATTCACTCAGATGTTTGGGGTCTAGTTTTACCATTTGTAGGAGATTTTAAGTATTATGTAAGTTTTTTGGATGATTATAGTAAGTTCACATGGACCTACCTACTCAAATGTAAATCTGATGTGGAGCAAGCTTTTGTTCAGTTTCAACGTCATGTTAAGCGCTTACTTAATCGAAAAATTCTTACTGTTCAAACCGACTAGGGTGGTGAGTATCAAAAGCTGCACAAATTCTTCAATCAACTAGGGATTTCTCATAGAGTTTCTTGTCCTCACACTCATCAACAAAATGGCGTAGCTGAACACTAACATAGACATATTGTCGAAACAAGGCTTGCCCTTTTAGCCCAGTCATTTGTGCCAATTAGATTCTGGGACAATGCCTTCTTAACAACAACCCGGATGCAGCAAAGCCTCTCCGACTAACGTACCACTCCATGTACTCCTCGTACATCTCAGGGTCGTAGGGAGCATCCGTACACTAGATGAGGTTACCGTACGTGCCGCTCCAAGCCTCAATCCAAGAGGACATATTTTCCAACCAAGACATCGTTCCACATACTCCCTTCCTAGTGTACCTGTGGACGGCAAGACAATTATTTGGTCGGCACGTAAAGCGTGAACTTACGCATGTACATGCGCCGACACCCGCGTCCCCTCCCAAGGGGCTGGGACCTCCTATCGCAGACCAAATTGGCGCATGAACCGTTGCACCTAGTACTCCTCCACAAAGACATCATGCACCAAGGCCCTCCGCGTGTACTAGTACACGTAGTCTCGCGTGCACAGGCTCGATAGTCCTTTGGGCGCGCGCGTTCACCCTCTCCTGAGTGTACGGTGTCCAGATGATGCGGTCATCTGTCAGCTGATTGAACATCGCAATGTACTTTGGGTAAGACCCCTACGAAGTGATCGGCGTGTAGGTGACCTGTGGATAGGGGTGAAAACGGATCGGATACAGACGGATAATGGCTTTGCCATATTTGTTTTCATTTTTTTCCAGATGCGGATACGAATACGGATACCCCGGATACTAATACGGATGTGAATAATATCAAATACGAATATGGAGTGAATACGAATCGAAACGAATACGGTCACGGATATTTTTTCGGAACATAAAAACCCCTTAAATTGCATGTCAGAAATTAACGAAAACATATAACTAGTTTGTTTGATGCAAACATTCATGAATTTTTCATATTTTCAGCATCCAGAGTCCCTTCATAGTCCTTGTAAACTACTTCTGAGCAAGTTTTATTTATCATCTAGATATCAAGTACACCTTACCAACCTCAATTAGGTCATAAAACTGATCAAGCACCGAATTGTAACATGTTGCACGAATTTCTCCACCATGTGAATCAAGGATTAGCGTATTTGACGATAATTATTACAATAAACATTTATTACAAAAAAATATTACATAAATAATTATTACAAACAGTTCATGCCCCCTCCACTTTTTTCCGAGCTTGGGACCGACATCGGTAGTGTTAGGCATCCCTACCCTCACATGTACCCCCAAGTGTATAATTAGAAACTACAACTATTTTTAAGAGATAGAAATTAACCAGTTAAACAATATCAAAGCAATTAGTCATGGAATCAATAGTGAAATTTTATAAGGGTAAATTATCTATAACAGTAGACATGCATATGGACATCGTAATGGTATGAGCATTCAACTATGAATGAGACAATTTCAGTGGACATGTTGAGGCATGCATATTCTACAAACTGCGAAGATCATCTAAATATGTGTATTAATCAATAATAGAACATTTAATCATAGTCAGAAACAGTATTAAAAACACCTGCTTCATTCAAATGCTTTTACAGGTTTCTTTCAATTCCAAAATGATTAACAAGATCCAGTGTATAATGAATTGACATAATTTGATTTGGGATTCATGAGATAGCTTCTTGTTATGCGAATGGTTACACGTTCAATTTTCATGGGAAAATGATTCGTGATTTGTCAGGGTAATACAAACCTCCAATTTTCCAAAGAACAAAAAAGGTCAGAAAACTAGATCTCATCCAAAGCAGGGGTAAAAGAACTTTGTTTTTCTAGTAATCCTGTAGGATAATGTAATGGCCAATTATTATAACAACAATCCGCTCCTTTTACAACTTTGCATTGAATTTCCACCAATTCTTGGTATTCATATAAACCTTCGAGTGGCTCCATTTCAGGTACTTCTAAAAAAAGACTAATTTCTTCAAGAGCATTTCAACTGTAAACTACACAAATGAATTTGCAGAGTATTTCTAAAGGTCATATATTTCAGAATAATAAGGTCATTCTTCAATCCCAACTAAAGCAAAGCTATTGTTAGATCTTCAGTTAATTGGCTTATTATACTCTTGATGAGATGTTCCTCTCGTTTGACATTTACCTTGGTGGGCAATGACCAATGTAGGCGAGCGCACCGACAAAGGGGATCTGGCGGGGCCGTCGAGGCCTCGTAAGGCGAGGCGAGGCGGATGTCTTTGGGGCGGTGAGGGCAGCGGAGGTCTGGGGTCGAAGGTGGCGGTGAGGCAGGATGGCCACGAAGGGGATCCGGCGGAGGCACTTGGGCGTGACCACGTGAAGGGAGCCGACGAAGCGAGCCGCCTGAGCCAGTGGGGGACAGTGACGGGCGAGATGGTGGTGAGAGGGCATGGCGAGGTGGTGGCCGGCATGAGGCGAGGGCGGCGCCAGGATGGGCGACGGGCGAGATGGCGGCGAGAGAGCCATGGCGCGAGGCGGATGGCGGCGCTGGCGAGGCGGCGGCGCCACTAGATCCGATGGCGTGGCATGGACTATGTGTAGGGATACGGGTAGGCTACGATAGCAACAATTCAAAATTTCTACCACGTAAACCAGGAAGCCAAGCAAGAAGATAATCACAGATCGTTACCACTAGACGCGCAGAGTAGCGGAAGAAGCGTCGGAGCAACCTGGTCCAACGAAGAGCGCGTCGATGCAGTGGTCGTAGTCGATCGTCCAGTGTCCTCGCGAGTCGATCGTCTCCTCCAGCACCTCTGCAGTTCCTTACGAAGATCGCGGATCGTCCTCAAGCGCAACAACGTAGAAACGCATCTATGGTATCCACACATCCAGAGTAGGAACAACCATACACCGGTGTGCTAGCACCAAGTTGCACGGCAAGGCTCTCAAGAAGATGGCGGCTAGTGTTTCAGTAGAGCAACTCACATCAACTTGTCTCGTGCCCAACAGCCTCATGCATCTCCTTATATAGTGCCCGTGACGGATCCTATCCGAACACGCTTTACGAATCGTATTCGTACTGGTTTGTTCCAACCTGTTAAGTGTGTGATCTGTTAGGTTCATGTATAGTTCGGTTGTGACTCGGAAACCCTTTCCGACCACGAGTCGTAGCGGTTCCTAGCAGGACATAACGATTCCCGAATACACATAAATTATATCGGACGAACCTTAATGCAATATGATCTACGACCGGTCCTCATCACTTACGACTAGGTCCTATCTCTATCGACCGATTCGTATTTGGTCACGACCAACACGTAACTCCTTACGACTTGGTTTCGACCACTCTGTGATTACGTTCGACCGATCTCGACTTGCTTGTATCTCCATACGACCGGTCCGAATGGCGGTCGAACTAAGCACCTACTCATGTATTCTCCTTTTGCCTCACGATATCTGGTTGAACTCGGGTGAGATGTTGTGTCATCCATGGACTATTCAATACTTTCTTGATCGAGTATCGGATAACCTTATGTGGTCGAACTCTTGACCACAGGGTATGGCCATGCACTTTCTTTATCGACCACTTGAGGGCGAGAGATATCTCTCATGTTATGTTAGGAGGGCAAATCCATATCAGGCCGGTCACATCCCTCTGCATGTTTCATAGCATACCCAAAGCTACCTTTATAACTACCCGATTCTGAGTAGCGTTTGGCAACCCCTAAGAGTGCTATTACACATGTAGGAAACTATCTTGATCTCGGGTCTAAGGATTATACATTATCATTGCTTGAGACCAACTAACGACACATAGAATCAAAACAATCTCAATAGTGTCTTAAGGTGGGTCTTATCCAACACCATGTTCTCTAACATGTGTCCACATTATCGATTCGATATCCCTATATCCATGACCAGTGAAACATGGTCATCAATCAATACATGTGCTGGTCGTAGAGTCACTAGCGTTCCGACCAGTGACATTTGACTAGAGATACTTTTAGAACGACATCATCATAAGTTAAAAGAGCTTCACCAACAAATCACATACTCATTTAATCTTCATAACTGATGATTCATTCATGGAACAGAATAACATTTATCCAATATTATGAACATAAAGAAATATAATCATATCTATGATTGCCTCTAGGGCATATTTCTAACACTGTGGAGTGTGGAGTGGAGGAAGTGGAAGAACTGAAGCTGAAGCTCCCCTAACTCGATAAGGTATACCCAAGGCCTAACTCCCTAAGTCACTGTTTAAGTGTCGGTTTGGTGAAGCGATGGGCGATGGTCGCTTGCAAATTCTGGATATCCATATTAGACTTATCCAGATAATCCGTATTCGTATTCGTTTCCGCCGGATATCAGGACTACCGTATTCGTTTCCGTTTCCGAAAAAAAATCTGAATCTGTTTTCGATCCGAAAATTATCCGAGAAAAATCTGATCCGGGGCAATCCGAATCCATTTTCGTCCAGATCGGTCGGAAACTATCTGATCCGTTTTCACCCCTACCTGTGGAATAGAACACCAAAAACTTAGCACATGAAATTGTGATTATAATACAAAAAATAACAAATGATCATGAAACTAACCCATCAGCGCCACCACACCGTGCCCATGGTCGGCCGGTCCACGTCGTCATCTTGGGCGTACAAGCTAACCGCGTACGCTCCCAAGTCCAGTTGTGGTCGTCCGATCTGAAAGCGCTCGAAGGACCACAACTGCAGAAGTAGCGGGCATCCGGAGATGATGGTTGTCCTAGGCACGGTGGAACACGTCGCATAGTGCACGGTACATCACGCACAGCATGGCTGGACCCCAGGCATAGGGCTAGATATCGGCCACCAGCAAGTCCGCCAGCTCATGTGCGTACCGGACATAGTGCTTGTCGATGCTGTTGCCGTGGGACCATAGGAACATGACCCACCCAAACAGCCACAACAGGTAGGTCTCGAAGTGCCTCCTAACAATGACGTCCCCTGCGTTCTCCACCATACGCTCGGGCTGCAAGAAGACATGTACACGTCAGCAAAGTTCACATATGAATTGATGCAAGAGGATAATAGTTACGAAGACTTACGTAGAACTGGCAGATCCACCTCAACGTTGGCCCGTGCGGGTTGCTCAACTCCATGTACCCGCTGACCAGCGGTAGCACATCGTGGAACCTCGCTAGGAGGTCCGTGCGCCATGTGGCCGGGATGTCGTACGCCGTCATAGGGAAGTTAGTGCAGGGCAACCCGGTCAGGAAGGAGACGTCCTGAAGGGTCAGCACCATCTCCCCGCATGGAAGGTGGAATGTGTGCGTCGCTGGCCTTCAGCGGTCAACCAGCACTGTTAGTAGGGCCCGGTCGTATGGAAAACGTCTAGACGTACGACCAGAACCGCGGTCTTAGTCATCCTCCCACGTCGCCTCCACCATCCTCGCTAGTGGAAGGAGGCCGCCGCTCTCAACCTGTATCGAAACGATTAAGAACAAACATGACTACACACAAAGTAGTCAGACCACGATTGAGTGCATGAAGGTCAAAACTACACGCACCTCGGAACCCAGTCTGGATGCAGCCTTCATGCCCTGATGGACGTGCGCAGCCGCAACGCGCCAAGCTCAATCGGCGCCTCACCCTCCGGGGGGAGCATGGTACTGAGACGGCTACGGCGATGCGCGTCAATCACCGGGTCAAGCAACTCGTAGTGGCTTGCGTCCGTCATACCTATAAATTAAGTGCATGCATTGTAAAGACTATGAAACATGTACAAAAACCAAAATTCCTACTTTAAAAATAATTTTCGGCGTTAATAGAATAATTACCACACAAAAATGTAAACTAAATTTAGGCTACTCAGCAATTTAAAGAGATTTGTAATAGGGTCTTCCAATTTATAGGATATTTTTAAATATTTTCCAAGTGCAAATATAAACAATAAACAAAGTTCTTCCTATTTTCCTAGTTTCGTAGTTTAAAATTAACTTTCGACATTAACAATATAATCACCACGCACAAATGGGAAGCTAAATAAAGCTGGGATTATTTTTTACATATTTCTAATAGGCGTCTTCCTATTTTTGCTGATTTATTCTAAACCGTTCGATTGCTGTAACATTCATAACATGTGTATGACGAACTATACTATACACAACTCAAATAATGTAGTACATAATTTGACTACAATTATCTAATCTACTAAATTCTACTCGCTATTCCATTCTATGTCGCTATTCTACTTAATTCTATGTACTTAATTCTACTTGATATTCTACTTTATTCTACTTAATACAGCTCAAATGATGTACTTAATTCTACATAATTTGACATAATGTACAAAGTTGCAAAAAAAAATATACCTGCAAGATGGTCGGTCGACCGGATCTGATGCTCTGTCAATCTCTCTCCTCCGCGATGAACTAGCAGAGCTTCGCTACCTTTCTTCTCTCCTCTCCCCCTCTCTTTTGTTTTTTTTCTGGAATTAAAATGAGTTTTGGAGGAATTTTTTGGGGATTTTATAGATGGTATCCTATTGCCAGTTCAGCTAGCGACAGGAAGACTTTTCACTTCCTGTCGCTAGAAACTAAGTTGAACCAATGACTGTGACAGTCACTGTCGCCAGTTCCTATCGCCAGTTGAACTAGCGACAGGGAGCCATTTTGTAATTTTTTAGGGCGGCTATTTATTTTTTTGTAATTATCTTTTAAAATAATAATTTTTTTTAAAAAAAAATCGCCACCTTATATTTTAAGGTCTTTGTATGATAGAATTGCTATACTGGTTATTGTGTTGTTTACTCATGTTGTGTTTCCTCTTCTACCAGTGAAGGAGACTCTTCACCACTGGTTACTTGTAAGTTTTTATTTAAATGAGATTCATATACCTCATTAGATTGTTGAAGGTTGAACATGTTCGAATGTTGCCAATGCAGTTCATGATTTCATGGGACAACTTTACTTCCGAGCACTTGGCTACATCAGCACCTGGTGCAACTTATCCAGTCCCATATATTGCCTACTTTCAGCCTGTTCCGCCACCGGCGTCATCATCAAGCTCCCATATCACTGAGAACAACAGATGGTTCCACATATCATGATCACTAGAACTCCCTAGCTGGGCCATCAGATGGTCGGCCATTGCAGACAGTGCATCCCATTGATTTCCATCATAAGGGCGCATATATCCTGTTTCTGTAGGATTGTTAACGACAATCAGAGAAGAGTGAATGATTGTGGAAAAACTTTCACACCCTAACTCCCACTTTGTTTTTTAAACCTCCTCTTTCTTCAGAACACCAATCAGAGCAGCGACGGGAAGGCTTTCTTGGCACACGGAGATTAGACCAGGTTAAACCCTCTCTCTCACGCGAATCAGGAGGAGTTTGTGCGGATAGCAACAACCAAAGCAGGGAGAGATTCATTAGAAAATTGCTTGAATTGGATAGGACTTTTATTTGTAGATCACCAAGTTTTTGGCTACAAGGTGGCCTCCTGGCACCCCTAAAAAACTAGAACGAAATTAGCACGTCTCAGCCGCCATAAGCACCTCACGTCAGGCCAAAAAATCAAGCCGCCGCCAGCACAAATCCCCTCCAGCCGCCAGCACCTGATCCCCTACAGCCGCGTGAGCACATACCTGTCCAGCCGCTAGCCTCTCACGTAATTTCCAGCGGCCACCAGCACCCTATCTCCTCAAAAAAACCGTAGAGCCGCTAGCACACAGCCCCATCAAAAAATCTGTACCGCCGAGGTACCCAAAAGTGATCCTATCCAATCCCAACAAATAAGGCAACCAATTTCTCTCAACTTTCTAAATTTTGAACACACTAAAATTGTGGTTTTTCAATTTCTCTTGACTTTTCAATTTTGGACACATTAAAATTATCACGTTTCGTAGCCTCCGAACCGCACATTCGTAGCTTCAATACACATCATTTATCTTTGATCTCCACGCGCTCCAACTCGAGTTCGACCGTCTCCTCCAGCATTCTCGATCCTCTGGACCATGACTTCGCACCAAACCATCTCCTGGTCCTTGTCGTAGACCACAATTGCCTCCGAGTTACCCTGCACATGCAAAGACCAAAAGAGCATTCTTTTTCCGGCACAAATTCTTCCTAACTTGACCGACATAAGTTCACACACATGTCACAGGCCTCAAATAATATCAGTAAGCAACATTGTCAATTATTCATCAACTAAATTATTCTAGACCTAGCCACATAGTTTAACAATCTCCCCCTTGATCAATACATTGACAATACCTCAAAATTTCTCGAATGAGTTGTACTTAGTAAAGAAACAAACTCTCAACAAAGCTCCACATCAACATTTTAGCTCAAATTTCTCCCCATTTGGCAATGTGAGCATCAATGAGCGAAGAAAGAAATCACATCCAAGTATCATTGATCCAAAAAAAATTGAATGATAAGAAAGAAAAACACACCATGGAAACTAGAAAGATTATTCAAACCAATTGAAAAGATGTGTACAAAGTCATGCTCTTATAAAGCCTATCCAATCATAAGCATGCATATATAGCAAAGCACACCAAAAGAAGCTTATAATGTGATTAAAAAAATTAATGTACATGACAGACTTTCACAAAAATGACCAGTTAAGCTAAATGTATCACTAAAGGAGATAGACATAAAAAAATATAGATTTAAATCTAGATGCTAGAATCAAGAACTAAGTGAGCCACAAGTGCCAAAATGAATCACACATAGCACTTTATTAGTGACACTTTGATTATGGCTTATCTCAGTAAAGCACATCCTAGACTAGGAGCCATCTACAGCGACCTTCTGAGTTTTGACCCAAATTAATTTCAGCACATTTATAATTACCTTTTCAGCCAACTTGAATTACATTTCTTTAATTGAAGCATCTCAAGCCTTACTTTTCGATCATGCCAAGCCAAAAGCTTAAGGTTTCATGACCTCCGTCATACAAAACTCCCCCCAAGTTCATGCCTAGTGCAATGACAAGCCGTCTCGTGAGGAAGAATTGTTGAGATGCATACATAATTGGCAATTTCACCAAAATTTGTCACATGTATTTCTAGAATTGTCAGAAGTGATTCAAAAAGGAACTAAAATGGCTCAAACTTAGAATTGACCTAGAATCAGAACTTAACTAGGTATTTAAACATGACACATCTCAAGAAATGATTACTCTAAACAAAACTAGTCAAAGAATTCAACCTTGCCATGTTGTTTGTTCAAGTTGATAAAATTTATTAAATAGCTAATTATGCCCTAGCTAAGCTACACATGTAAAATCATAATAAAGAAAGCTCAATATACAAATCAAGACTTGTTCCATGATTATTGGATTAAATAATATTTAAAGTTCTAAAAAAAAGGAAAAACAAGCTTTTACAAAGACATGCAAAAGAAAACTCCCCTTCAGAACAATCCCAATGGATGACATACCCCCAACTCACTCCGCAAATGGACAAAACGAGAAGTATCAAGCAGCTTAGTGAGAATAGGATCTAGGAATCCAGTATTGAGACACACGACATGGAGGAACAATAACAAAACTAGAACCAGAACCACATGCGTGTGCGCGATCAGAACGCCAAAAAGGAACTTGTCTAACTGCTCCTCAAAACACAAGTAATATAGAACGTGAATTATTTGAATTATATCCCAAACCAGTACGTGAAGCAAATTTAAAGCCAACATGAAGGTCCTCTAAAAACCTAGCTTTCGCATTAGTTCTAGGAACAACAAAAGAGGTTGCATGATTTTATCTTAAAGCATTCAATCTTCCCTTTTTCTCTTTCTTAGCACGCCTAAAGCAAAATTCATGCAAGTGTCCATCTCTACCACAATAGGTGCAATAAAATCTAACATAATTAGAATTCTTTTGAGATGATGAGCTAGCACCTACAACATTAGCCGAAGAACTTTGCACAAAACCAGCAGATTTAAACACAGTTTTATGAGGCTCACCTTTTGTTTCAATTAACCCACTTCCAATGACCTTGACTACCTTAGGTGGATTATATTCTTGGCATAATCAGTAGCATTAAAACCTAGATCAGTGTTGTTGACACTCAATTTTGATTTGTCTAGAATCATATTCAAATTTTTCTTGCCAAAAGAAAATCTCTCTAAAGTGTCCTATCCATGAATCTATCCCATTTGTGTTAATAATAAGCCATGAAGTTACGTCTCTCTGAGGTGTCCTGGCCATGAAGTTAATAATACTTATTTGTGTAGGTCCTGTCCATGAATCACATATGATGGAGACTCCATATATGCCCTAGTCATTTTTGAACTATTGTACATACTCCTTTGTCTCTTGTTCATTAGCATCAAGATATGACCCATCGATTTCATGGCCTCTTGGTGACGGAATGCCTTGACCAAATTCTTGTGTAACTTTGATGGTAGCATGAAAATAAGGACACTTTGCCTTTTTCCCAGCAATGTCATTACTATGGAACCACTTAGACCAAATTTTCTTAAGTTTTGACTTTGATTCTCTATTAAGTGTTGTATCAATGCGGGGTTGGAGGGGTGCCTGACTACGCAAAATATCATAATCAACTCTCACGGACTGTGACCTGCCAAACATCCTAGAAATGACATTGCTTCCTGTACCACTTCCTCTGCCACTTCCACTTCCTCTACCACTTCCACTTTCACCACCATGTTCAAACATCGCACCCCTGGCTTTTGCCCTTTGTTGGAGCAGGTGTACCTCCAACGACTCTCAGCGAGCCCATTCTATCTGTATTTCCTCGTCATCATCGAATACATCTTGAGATGATGGACCACGAGCTACAGGCTCTACAGCAACTTGCTCCATTTGCAGTTGTTCATCTTTAATAGATTTCTTTTTTGCCTTCGTTTCTTCAAAACTTGCCAGCATGAGCCTTCGGACTTCCGTCGGAACCCCACTGCAAGGAATAATATTCTTGTGTTTCCCAGCAGGATGTTCTTTTAGGCAAGTGACACCTCCGCCTGATTTGGTAAGATTATAATATCTGCACTTCCAACCAGCACCTCCTAGTCTCTCTCCATGCTCCCAAATATTGATAGATTTAGGAGCCATCACCTACAATAATCCATACCACATTGTGTTTGGTTAGGTCAAGATTGATTTATACATGGTACTTTATCCAGTGCATCTTATTACTACATAATTAGATGCATTTAACATCTGTCAAGATTAATTTCCCAAAAAGCTTCCTTATCTTAAGGGAAATGTTCTCATCTAGTTGTTCTACAACATCCATTTTGATGTCAAAACTACAGAGTTCCATCCTAGTATATTGTGTTACATGACTGATAGTTTTCACTGTTCAGAATGACTTGCAGCCTTCCTGAACATTGATTCATAGTCATCCTTGTTTTAAACAGTGAGTTGGATCACAATGTGTTCGGTATGGCTATTATGGCCCTGTGAGCTAAATCACAAATGAACCTCTTAATAATAGAGCTACTCATCTACCTAGGATGTCTATCACTACTCATAGTTGGAAATGACACTCTAGCTCATGGAGAGAAACTCACCGACGTCTAGCTGCTGCTGCTCTTGTCCTTCCTTCCTTGCTTCTTCTTTGCTCTTTGTCGCTTTATTCTTTGTTGGTGGTGGCTACTACAAATCGAGGGAGGGAGGGAGGCGAGAGGGAGGCAGGCATAAGTGTAGATGCTGTGCTGCAAAAGCAAGAGGGGGACATGCAACGCTGCTGCTTTGGACAAGCCAAAAAGCAAGAGGGGGCCAAGGGGAGAGCATCCAATGTGCAAAAGCAATAGGGGGCCAGGGGGAGAGCATCCAATACTGCAAATCGACATGCAATGCAGTAAAAAGGCCAATCCTCTCTGTTGCAAATCGACACGCTTTCCAAGTCCAAAAAACCGTCCGGGACTTGCTAATACAATAATTTAAGCATATTTAACTCATACAATATATAATCTAGCACCAAAAAAGACCTAAACCAACCTAGGGAGGGCATTATGTAGTCAAAAATTCAAATTCAAATTTGAAATTTTTCGGTCGGGTTTTTTCCTACCAGGACTGGCCGATAGAACCGGTTACCGCCGGTAACCGGCTGGGTTTTTTTTCCATGCTACCATCTACCCAGTAGAATGGAGTAAACAACCACTTGTGGAAGTAGATGTGTAGGTCCTTGAAAAATAAAAGAAGTGCATGTGCAGTTGATCAAATGGAGTATGAAAATGGTAGACCAAAAATATACTTCTCACTAGTGTTGGTTTCTCAATGCAATGAAAACTTTGTAGCAAAAATAGTTAACAAGCGGACCAATGAATGACTTGAAATTCTTACATCTAGACAGTTTTTTTTACAAGGAACCAAGGTGAGAAGCAGCAGTTCCTAAGAGGAGCACAAGAAGAACACCTCTACTACCTGGGGGAAATGGTCTTTTAACTGCATTCCATTGTCTGCTTGGATTACAAAATTCCACGTTAATATTTAACTGAAAATAAGTGTTTCGTATACTGAGAAAAGCCTTACAAAGAGTTAGTGCTAATTTAATTGGTAGGCCATATAATAAGGTTAAAATCATGCTCTCCTACTACACATTTAGGGCATGTTTGTATGTTATAGCATTTACAAACCACAGTATTTGAAAACCGCAGTTTTGAATGCCTCATCAGTCATCAATCACATACTACAGTTTTTAAATACCATAGTTTTTTGCAGTTTTGAAAAAAAACCAAGGTGCATTTGGATGTTGTAGTATTTAATGCAGTATATCATTATAGGGATAATGGGAGTTATTAAATTTAATGTTAAATTGAAAACAACCTTTCAAAATTCAATGAGAACTTAAAACTTGATTGATTCAAATTATTTTTTTATTTTTTTTGAAATTTCAACCAAGTACCTAAAAACTGAAATTTATACATTCTAAACTAAAATTAATAATTTCGAATTTGAAAATTGGAACCAAGTTTCCAAAATCAAACAACACGTATCCTAATTTCATTAGCTCGGTAGAAAAGAAAATGAAAGAATGTTGTCAACGTTTGTGTATATAGCATGATGCATATCCATGCATATTACGGGTTAGATCACATGAGACTATGCTTGAAAGTTGAAAACGTATTGCACATGATGTGCATAGATGCATACGCGAGGGGTCAGTTGAGCTCGGTTTAAAAAGAAAAGGAGGCTGTGAGTGGATTTCTTAAAACTCAAAAAATACCATGGTATTTAACATACTACGGTTTATAAAACAACAATGTTTGTTGTACCCAAACACCTCAAAGTTTTTAATACTATGGTATTTCTAGAAACCATGGTATCCTTTTAAAAGCTCCAAAAATATTGCGTATCCAAATAGGACCTTAGTCTGTGCTGCAAAATTCTGCAGATTGCAAATTCTTTGTTTCTGTTCTTGCTTTGGCATCCTTTGCAACTGCAATTGCAATGGAAGTAAACACGAAAAGTGAGTTACAGGCAGCATCACCAATCTTGTGTGCATGCATCAACATATATACATTCCAGACGAGATATTTGTGATGATGACTTTTTCATTGGAACAACACAAGAGTGCACCAAATACAGGTGCAGTTAAAAGTACATGACCAAATAATACTAATTAATACAAATCTACATTGTGTGATCACCTTTATCCCTTTTGAATCTGAAAAATAGCACGAGGCAACAGTCTTTCTTGTTACATGCTGAAAAGGTGTCATCAGTTAATCACTTCTTTAGCAAAGCTCGAGAGTATATCCTCTTGCAGTATGGACTGGTTCTCAGTAGTTCTACATGAGGTCGGATTGCATTTGTCAGTGCAGTGTGGAGAGAACCCTGAAAATTTCATGACAATCACAAAAATTGGCAAATCAGTTACTGTCAAAATACTGTGGTTGCTGCTCTTTTGATTCAGGTATTTACCTTGGAATTCTGAAGAGCTGAGTAGATCACATAGTTTGCGTAGGGGTGCTGAAGCAACTGCTCTAAGTGCGGCACAGCCAGGAGCTCCAGGATGATATTCGCCCTGTCAGCTTCCTTGAAGACTTTCAGGCATTTCTCAACCACATTGCTGCTGAATTTCTGCATGGAGAGGTGGATGTACTTGCCTTCAAACTGCCGTGCAAGACTTGCATTTGCAGTGGGGACCTTCAGTTCTATTACATACTGAACGACATAGTTTCTGTAACCATAGCAGATAATACTTATCAGTTCTACAAACAAAAAAAGTACATGAATCTATAGCAAATAATTCTTATCAGCTCTACAAGTAAATAACTACCTGAAAATATAGAAAAGATATTCTACATATACAAGTATGAAATATGCTGAATGCATACATTTCTCTCAATGTGTCTAAAACTGGAACTTATAGTACAAAAGATTTGTAGAAATGGCTTTAGAAGCACAGGACTTCCAATTTACCCTACGACACCTGCAAACCTATTCTGAATAAGCCAGATAAAATTTTGATTAATTTACTCAGTTGATTTTATTGGCCTCACAGTTCCATGGGCAATTACAACTGGGGCTTAAGACAGAATGTTACCCATAGGCATCTTGTGCAAGTTCAAATCCATTGCAAGCGATTGCAGCAACCAGCTTCTCCCTATGCTCACCAGTCGAACGTGCAATACACCGCTGCAGGACGCAGCAACCATGGCATTGCATCCCAATATTGAGGCAATGAACCGCAGCAGCCTCGAAGATCGGCTAAAAGTGGTAAATTGTGAATTTATGTCTCATCAGGAAACAAACTTATCAGCTCAGTACAGTTTAACCAATAAAATTCAATTCAGAGGTAAATAGTGAACAACATTAGCTTCAAAATTCAGACATGTCCAAGTGACCTAGAACAAACTTTTCCTCATCGGTGAGTATCCAAAGATTGCAAATTGCATATCGACATTGTGCATTCCTCATCTGCCTTAACTCATCACCTCGAACCCATCATTGTGACAAAACTTTACAAGAAATGGAACTACTTCTCTGAACTCCATAGATTGAGCATTGGTGTCTACTTTAGCTACATTATTATTCAGAAGAAGTTGAGATGCATGCACATATTTGATATACCTTGTTATCATCGGCCTCGAACGATTGCAAGCACTTTTGCACGACATGATTGCCATTGGGATCCTTGACGAGCTCCAAGAACCCGGGCCGCAGCGCCTCTATGACGAGCTGGACCTCCTCCCTTGTCCTGAGGCTCTCAATCAGCTTCTGCATTGCCCTTGTCCTAAAATTAACACCATCATCACACAATTAACAAAATTTTAACAGCAATCGTAAAGCAATTAAGCAATCAACTGGCATTCTTACCCATGAACGTTCAGGGAGATCCTGACGAGCACGAGCGCCTCCTTCGTGAGGGTGAGCACGACACCCATCCTCTGCTCGTCGTCGCAGACGGCGAGCAGCTTCTGCATGAGGTAGTTCCCGAACGGGTTGACCATCAGCTCGACGGCGTGGCGCGCGACGCCGGCGAAGATGAAGTCGACCTCGCGCTTGCCGTCGTCGAGCCGCTGCTGCAGGAACCGGCACCCGTGCTGGTCCCTGGCGATGTGGTACATGAACCCGCGCAGGCAGGCCAGGCTCTCGTACTTGGCCGGCTTCGCGGCGCATTTCTTGGGGCTCGTCGCGACCATGCTCGCCTTCCTCCTCGCGCTCTTGCACCGGGCCCTCGACGCCGGAGCCGCCGGTGAGCACCGGAAGTCCCAGCCATCGCCGGCAGCGGTGTCGAGGCTGACGTTGGAGAAGGGGAAGGGATCGAACAGAGACGACGGCACGTTCGCGCAGCGGTTGTTCATGGAGAACGGGCGCGAGGTCGCGAAATTCTCGGGATTCAAGGAATGGAGGTTGTAGGTAGGGGACGAGCTGGCCTTCTTGTGGTAAAGAAAGCTGGAGAAGCCGAGCTCGTTGGCGGCGACGGGCAACGGCAGCATCTCCTCGTCGTTGTCGTCGACGACGCCCATCGCGGCCAGTTGTTGAATGAGGTACGAAAGGTCATCGTCGGCGTCGGCCTCACCGGCGGCAGGCTCGCGGCGGCCGAGGAGGTCGCCGTGGTGGAGGAGGGGGATCTCTTTGAGGAGCATCTCCATCTCCCTGTCGAGCTTCATCTCCTTAAATTCCTCGTTGAGGAGCATCTCCATCTCCCTGTCGAGCTTCATCTCCTTCAATTCCTCAGTTCTTGCCTTCTTGGGTGAATTGGATGGACTGCGGTCGAGTCTTGATTGGAAAAAAGCGCAGAAAAATATCACAAATTCAGCGGCGATTGGACTGATTTGTGGAGAGGATCAGATTGGGAATGGGGATTGTGGATTGGGGTGAGGTGGTTTCTTGGAGATGGGTCGTTGAGGCATGCAGGAGTGGAAGGGAGGGGGAGGTTTTATATACACAGATAGCGCGAAAGTAGTGAGGAGTGATGCCGGTGAGAGGAGTGTTCGTTCAGGGGTTCGTACCAGTACCACGTCGGGTTTCCTTTTTTTTTGGGAGTGGCATTGCCAATGGATCTTTTTTTTGGCTTTCTTTTTCATCCTGAGATTATAGAATGAATGATCTCCAATCAAATCATGTCTTGTTGATACCATACACGATCATGCATTATGAACAAAAGGCATAGATGGAGTCCAATGGTACAATGTATTAAACCTACTGTGTACGAATATACTTACAGACGGTTTCTAGCTGTATACTCTCTTTAGTCACGAAAGAATGTCATTTTCGGTACGTACAGTCAAACTTTGTAAACCGGATGTTTGTTTCAGTATTTATTGAATACGTGAAAATGATATGTATAGATTTATCTCGAAAATGACTTTCATAACATTATAATTTTATTGGGTTCTATAAATCTATTACAATAGAAATTAGTGGTCAAAGATATGTTTTGGGGACCACGTCGATGTTCAAAACGACATTTTTTATGACTCGAGGGAGTAATTTTCAGTAAGATTAAATGACAGTGATTGTGAAATGCGAAGTGGCAATGTCAAATAGATTAAATGAAGAAAGTATAACCTTTGATTAAAAATAGTTCACTGGAATACACGCGTGAGATGTATAGTCAATAAAATCCTAGTAGTGTCACCATAAAACCCACAAGTCCGAATGCTGATTGAAATGCTATCTATTTCTGCTGAAGTATCTTACCCTGTGGGCTTTTCCAGACAATCATGTTGGTTTAGGACCAATGTGAGTCTTTAGCTGGTGCAGACGTCAAAGATTTGACTGAGAATCAAATCAAGTCAAGTGATCGAGATAGTTAATATGGAATCAGGTTTTTAGGATCTAGAGGATGTTTGGACCGACCTTTTGTTGGCCAGTAATTAGTTTGCATAATGGTTTTTGTTGAGCCAAAATTTTCTTTTTATCCAAATGAAATGCAGAACTAGGCTCATTATTCAACTATTGCCAATGAACTAGGCTCTTTATTAAACTATTGCCAATGGAAATTACTCTCGAACTTTTCAAATAAATTAATAATGTTGTTAAAAAAGAACTTGTTAAATTTCTTTATGTTTCTCCATCAACATGAATAAATGAAGGCCTGGTGCTCCAATGTTTGTAATCTCCAAAGAAAAATTTAAAGTACCGAAGAGCTCCCTTTTTTTAGGTGAAAAAACACTGAATATCTCTGCCAAAATCCTGGGGTTTACCGGCTCAGGCATATCTATTTTGAGGTTAACGGTTCCTACGGTCCAGGGGTGCCCAAATATGCTTTTGTTGGGACTAAAGAAAAAGACATGAATTGGATGCATTTGGTGCACTTTTGGCCCACTTTCAGTGACCCAGGCCTGCACCTTTTCTGCCAAAAATATCTATCTCTGGTAGGATATTTCTTGCTTGGGTTTGGGTCCCCAGGGAGGGAGGAGATATTTGTGATTGGGGACGGGCAAGCACCGCATACATACATACATACAATCAAGAGAAGTGGATAAATAAATTGGGGGTTATCCATTGTGTGTAAGCTCTGAGCCATATGGTTGCTCGGACATGGACAGAGGCTCCTGCACTTTTTGGTACACAATATCAAGGTTTATCAGCTTGAGGCAGATCTTTGCTCCTCAACTTCAGAAAGGTCAGCCACAGTATCAGAGATGGAGCATGGAGATATATCACCTTGCTATCTAGGTCCTTGAGTTTCATGAGTTGGCACCTGGTACACAAAGTTTGGCATGCAGCAAGAACTGTCAAAACAGTCAGTCTTACACGTAGAGGAAGAGACTTTACTCTTCACAAACAATTAAACAAGAGCCTCCCAAATTCTTAGTCCCAAACTGACTATGTTTCACTGATAAAACTAATCAAAATAGGAACCTACTCAAAAAGCATCAAAAACTTTTTTTGTTGCATAAACATTTGTAGGAGAGCACTCTCCCTAAGTTCCACCCATCACGACGCTCATAGCAACGTCCTAATCAACAAAATCACCAAATCATGCAAGGTGTGCCATCATCCCCTTTGCAATCATATAATCATTCCCTTATGTTTGATCCAATGAACACACGAGAAAACTAGGGGAGAAACAATCTGCAGTTCACTAGAGAATCTCTCTCGAACGAACGTCAGGTCAACAACCATAAAAGGCACAATGTGTAACTCTCTCGCAGAATCAAAACGAAGTACACAAACTATCACTTCCATGCGGACAAGCACGACGCCAATGAAAGTTCATGATCCCAGGTTAAAAAGCCTCTAATAGCTACATGTACAGAGTTTCTCGAGTGCCCAGAAAGCGTGTGGTCCAGTGGAAGAGATAAACAGTAACACATAATAGTCAACTAGAAATCTGCACCAGTTTGCTCTAGATGCCAACCGGCAGCTAAACAGAAAGCTCCTCTTTCATCACCGGGTCGTCCCAAACGCAACCTGGAAACAAGTAAGGAATTGGTTTTACGCAAATAGCTTCTAGCTGAGTAATTTCCATTTTCACAGAGATGCAAATGTAATCGTCCATAAGGTAAATATTTAAGCAATTGCAACTGTGGAAAATATTCCATGTTGATGCAGTTAATATAAACTCTGCTTCCGGACAAGGTAGAATATGACTTATCAACAAAGGATCCTTAGGAAATCTATTTTCAACAGTTCAATCAAAGGTGAATCCCCCCAATAAATTAGTTTGCAGCTCTTCATTCTTTGCAGTCCAAGGAAACAGAGCTTTACCTTACAAAAGTCTGCAGAGTTAAATCTTGGTGCTCAGGGGCGAAGCTAGCGCTCGGTCAGGCCTCGGGCCAGCCCAGCTAGTTTTGGCCCAAAATCAGAATTCCCTGTTTTTTCAAAGACCTTCAACTGACATTTAGACGCTGGGCCTCAGGCCATTGCCTCGGAGACCCGAGGCCCAGCTCCGCCCTTGTTGATGTTGAAGTACTCAGGATCGAAATGATGCAGCCAAACATAGCCATCTTCTCCACCACCTGAAAAGCTACAAACACATACAGAACAGTAGTTAACAGAACTTAATGCAATCCGCAATGCAAAACCAAATGGGATTGCAACATAAAAGGCAATACATAGGGTAAAAAAATGCAAAACAAGCGAAAATGGCAATCGTCTCCAAGAATTTTTGTCTACTTTGTTCATCTGCAACGGTACAAATTCATAATACAAAACAAATAAATTTTGTCTACATTGTTGGGCTGCAATCTGTAACGATACAAAT
Source organism: Phyllostachys edulis (assembly GCA_036346405.1). Taxonomy (NCBI): domain Eukaryota; kingdom Viridiplantae; phylum Streptophyta; class Magnoliopsida; order Poales; family Poaceae; genus Phyllostachys; species Phyllostachys edulis. Next base: position 29,638,819 of record CM070568.1, on the reverse strand, counting down.
TCATAATACAAAACAAATAAGCCAACGCACACAGTTGAAAGGATCAGGTAGTTGGTTGATCTGATTGGTAGTAAACATTGAGCTACCATATATGTAATATGTTGTCACGGGCGGTACTGTTCATGCGCGTGAACAGTACATGTGTTACTGTAGCAACGCATACTGTTTATGGTGGGCCCACGGATGCATTAGTGGTTGAAAATAGAGATAAGAATAGTTAGTTTCCTTATTAGTTGGGTTTACTTCCTTAGAGATATATTCCATCTAATAGAGATAGTTTCCTTAGAAATAAAGATTGTTTCTTAAGGGTCAAGTCGAGTCGTCCCTATAAAAGGGATAGCATGTATCAATTATCAATCAAGCAAGAAAGATGAATCTAGTCTCCCTCCTAAGGTTCTATCATCTCAGTCTATAGTCTAATCTCTCATCCCACAAAGCCGACGCCGTCCGGCCTTCTTCCTGACGGTGTTTACCCGTTATGAACTAAGGTTCATGACAACTTGGTATCAGAGCAATCGATCCCTTCTCATGGCTTCTGCTACCATGGTTATGGCGACAGATCAGACCATCAGACCTGTCGTCGAGTCGTTGGCTATGATAAAGGCTAACGCCAATAAGATGGTCATGAGTACCAACGACAACGACAAGAAGATCGCGGCCATCTTCCTCGACATGCAAGCCACTTTGGAGAAGATGATTGTGGATCAGAAGGAGAAGAAGGCGCAACAAGAGGCGGCGGCGTTTCCAGCAACCACAATGACGCTGTCGGAACTTGCCGCGCCACTACCGCATCCTACCATGCCAAGGTTGTTGTCATGTCTGCCGCAGCAACCGGTTAGTTTGCCGCAACCGCGCGTGGAGGCAATGAATTTCAAGGACTCATGTCATCATCACAACCTCTCGTCAACATGGGGTCTCCTAGAGCTTCAGCCATGGCCGCCACCACAGCTCAAGGACGAGCTGTCGCGAAAGGAGGGGAGTAGTGTCACGGGTGGTACTGTTCACATGTGTGAACAGTACGCGTATTACTGTAGCAACACATACTGTTCATGGCAGGCCCACGGATGCATTAGTGGTTGTAAATAGAGATAAGAATAGTTAGTTTCCTTGTTAGTTGGGTTTACTTCCTTAGAGATATATTCCATCTAGTAGAGATAGTTTCCTTATAAATAGAGATTGTTTTTTAGAGGTCAAGTCGGGTCGTCCCTATAAAAGGGATAGCATGTATCAATTATCAATCAAGCAACAAAGATGAATCTAGTCTCCCTCCTAAGGTTCTATCATCCCAGTCTATAGTCTAATCTCTCATCCCACAAAGCCGACGCCGTTCGGCCTTCTTCCTGACGGTGTTTACCCCGTTATGAACTAAGGTTCATGACATATGTATAACATTCATCAGATGCTATTATAGACATACTTTTTTTCGAGAACGCACAAGAGTGGTATAACATTCATCAGATGCTATTATAGACATACTTTTTTTCGAGAACGCACAAGAGTGGCTACCAAAGCGATATTACACCACCTTAGTAAAGGAAAGCAAAGGAAGAAGAACTTGGACAAGAGACAGGAAGTGGCTCCCATAAGTTTATTTTACACCAGTGATAATTGAAATGGTGAATATAGCCAAACTGAATTTGACTTGAGAACAATTGTACGCTAATCGCAACGAACAGTCCAAAAGATAGCAAATACTGAATGAAACACATTCCAATTGGCAGTTTCAAGAAATAAAAGCAGCTCTTATATATTTCTTATTCATTAATGATAATGAGAAGAGCATGTATAACCAATCTGATTGGCTGAAATCATTGAGCCGCTGAAACATCAGACAGCAACAAACCCAAGAGGTATCTTAAAAAAAGGGGGTAGACTCAAACACCAAATATCTAAGAACAGCTATTGGATCAGGTAGCAGCTCTCATTTCATTCTTATCATCAATCTTGGATCAGCATAGTGTATATTGCCAATCATGGCTTTAATCATTGAGCCACAAATTCTAAAAGCAGCTTGATACGGAGAAAGCGCCATAACAGCACAGCTGCACAAGGCCATTTGTGCGTTGACAACAAAAGGAGCAGAGAGCATTTATACCAGATCTTGACAAAACCATCATACGCTATAAGTTAAAACAAGTAAAAGAACAAATGGCATGAATTGAGATAATGACAAACAATCACCTGCTCCAAATATAAGTAGCTACATAAGGTGGTTGCTCATGATGGGGTATATAAAGTCTGAAAAGATCAAAAGAGTGGGCTGAATTGAAAAAAAAATATGAAAATTGCCAAAATAAATCCAACAAATTGCAATGGCATTTAAAGGCAATAATCAAGGTGTAAGCTTTCATAAATTATTCATGGCAACCTCTACATTGACATGTGTTAACATGGCTTAATCACAGAGTAGCAAACTGTGAAAAGAAAAGGGATAGAAAGAACGAAATATATTAAAAAGAAATGCACTGTAAGAAAATTATAAGAGAAATATTTTCAATTGTGGAAACACACAAGATTTAAAATTTTCTACCTGAGCAGTGAATACAAGCTAGAAAGTAAAAAATTACAGAAACACTATGACAGCCAGAGGTTCAGACAAAGGGTATTGTATTCCTGCTGTAAATCTTAAATTCTTACATGAAGTGATCAGTTTTTCACAAATAAAGGGGCTGTTTGGATTCATGCCGCACTTTACCCTACCAATTATTGGTCATGATCAATGTACTGAGAGTCATCCCAGTAATGATCATATCATCCACATAGAGAAGGAGGAGCGTCCAACCCCGAGGAGAGGTGCGTACAAAGATGGCAGGGTCGTGATCACTAGTGGAGAAGCTGGCAGTAGCGACAACAGAGGAGAAGCGGTCAAACCAAACACGAGGGGTTTACTTGAGCCCGTAAAGAGAACGACAAAGGCGACAAAACATACCAATAGGGATAGAATACCCAGGGGGCGGTTGCATGTAGGCCTCCTCACGCAGCTGACCATTGAGAAAGGCATTCTTGACGTCCAGCTGAGAGATGGACCACTATCAAATAGAGGCCACAGCAAAGAGAGTACGAACAGTGGTCATGTAGGCGACAGGAGCAAAAGTCTTATCGTAGTCACGGTCATGCTTCTACTAAAAACCATGTGCTACAAGACGAGCCTTGTAACGCTCAAGAGAACCATCCGAGTGGGTCTTAATCTTGTACATCCACTTGTACGTGATGGGAGTGACATGCGCAGGTAAGGGCATAAGATCCCAAGTACCAGTATGCTCCAAAGCAACAATCTCTTCAAACATCGCAAGCTGCCACTCATGGTGAGAAGCAGCCTCACGGTAGGTCATAGGCTCAGAAAGAATAGCGGCTGCAAAGCCGTAGAGCTCAAGAGGCCTAACAGTGCAACGATCACGAAGATCATATCTGGGAGGAGGAGAAGAAAGACCCAGCAAGGACGGAGGAGAGCTAGGAACATGGCCCAACAAAGACGAAGGCTTGACTGGAGAAGGAGTATGCTGAGGACGACGAGAGTAGTGCAAGGAAAATGGTGGAATTTCAACAAAAGCATCGGAAGGAAACTCCGGCGAAGGGGGAACAGGTGGAGCTGAAGGAGAGGGAAGCGAAGAAGGTGGAGGCAGAAGTGAAACAGAAGTGAAAAGCTGAGTGTCAGGAAAAGTCAGAACGGAGATCAATTCAATAAGAGAATCTGAGCTCACAATAGAGGGACGAGGGTAGTAAGGCCGGGACTCATCGAAGGTGACGGGTGACGTCCCGAGAGATCCTCATCCGGCGAGCAACTCGGTCGTAGCAACGATAGCCCTTATGCTCAAGACTGTAGCCAAGAAAAACACACTCAACTGACTGAGCAATTAGTTTGGTGCTCACGAGGTGGAAGAAGGACAAAGCAAACAGCTGAAACAGCGAAGGAGACTGTACTCGGGAGCCCGACCGTAAAGACGCTCAACAGTAGAACCCTAAAGAGCAGTGGAAGGCTGCATGTTGATGAGGAAAGCAGCAGTGGAGGCAACCTCAGCCCAGAAGTGGGGCCTCAGCCCAGAAGTGGGGTGGAACAGACGAGGCAAGCATGAGAGCGCAAGCTGTCTTAAGCAAGTGACGATGCTTACGCTCAAAGACACCGTTCTAAGCGTGACCACCAGGACAAGAGTACTGGGGAAGAGTACCCTGCTCGGTGAGAAAGCGACACAAAGCAGCGGATAGGTACTCGCCAACAAAATCAGCACGATGGCCGAATCAAACTGAGTGCGAACTATGGTGGCAAAACTCTGGTAAATAGAGAGAACCTAACTGCGAGAGTACATGAAGTAGATTCAAGTATGATGAGAATAATTATCAATAAAGATCACATAGTATCGATGACCCCCTTTCGAAACGAAAAGAGCCGGACCCCAAACGTCGGAGTGAACAAGATCAAAAGGACGAGTCGAGACAAAATCACGAGAAGGATAGGGGAGCTACAGCTGCTTGCCAAGATTGCAACCCATACAAGGTAAAGAGGTGTCACTCGAGACAGGCCCAAGAAGACCACGGCCTACTAGAGACGATAGCGCGATCCACAGAAATGACTTAAACGATGGTGTCACTGAGCAAAGGAAGCAATAGAGGACGCAACAAAAATAGAGGCAGGTGCAGTGACTGACTAGCTGGTAGAGACAACAGAAAGAAGGTGCAGCCAGTCAAGCTCCCAAATAAGCTGCGAAACACAGCGTCGAGGGCTAGCACCAGGCAGAGTCCCCGTGCGGCGGTCCTCGACACAATAAGAGTCAAGACTCAAGAATAACACAACAGTCGTGATTAGTGATATGATCAGCCGACATAAGCTGCATAGTAAGCTTGGGAACATGAGACGACAGAAACATGAAAGGAAGAAGTGGAAAGGATGCTTTGGTCTGCAACAGAAAGAGGTACCACCATCTGCAGTCTAAACAGTGGAAGAAAGAGCTGTGGGACTCACTTCTGTGAGGCGAGTAGAATCTGGTGTCATGTGAAAAAAAGCACCAGAATCCAAGATCCACGGAGACAAAATACCGGACAAGGAGGTGGCAGAGGCAAGAGGACTGCTCCGAAGCAAGAGCCAGAAGAGCAGACCCCAAGGCAGGGCGGCGGCCCAAGCAAGGGCGATGGCGGCGGCCCAAGCGGCGGTGGGGACAGATGGGCCAAAGCGAGCGGCGGCCGAGGCGGGGCGGCGACGATCGCCGAGGCGAGACGGCGCCCACGGCCCGAGGGAGGAGCAATGAAGGTCGGCGTCGCCTGGGTGCGTAGCCACTAGAAGCGTGGAGAGGAGCTCGTCGCGCTCAACGCAAGCCCGCGGCGCGGTGGCCTCCGCCTCCGCCTCGGCGAAACATGCATCTAGGAGGCGGCGGAGGCGGAGAGCGGGCGTCTCGGGCTTCGATGGAGGTTGGAGCTGGCCGGGGCGGTCGCTGCAGTTGGTCGAGGCTGTCAGAGCTGGCCGAGGAGGTAACTAGAGCTAGCCGTGGCGGCTGGAGGTGGCTGGGCGGCGGCGGAGGTGGCCGGCAGCAACTAGAGGCTCCTCGGGCGGAACCGGGCGCGAAGCAAGGGAGGCGTAGGATAGGGCAGCCCGAGTGGCAGAGCATGGGCGGCGGTGTTGGGAGCAGGCGGCGTCGAGGCGGCCGAGGCGGCAGGCCGAGAGAGGTCGTCGGCGCGGCGCGGCAAGCAGGAGGCGAGGCCGGAAGAGTATGGCACAGGGCAATGGAATCGGGGCTCGGCCAAGCGGAGAAAGCCGGGCACGCAGCGTCGCGGATCCGGATGCCGAAGCAGTGATAGCGAATCCGGGCCGACGTACGGCGGATCCAGGGCGGCGGCATCACCGGGCACACGGGAAGAAAGGGTTGGGCTCGGGTGTGCGTGGAGCAGGGGATGTAGCAAGGGATCGGCGCATGGAGCAGACGAGAGATGGGGCGGAGCAGACGGCAGCAGCGGTCACGTGGGGGCTAGGGTTAGTGTTTTTGGAGGGAAAGCCATGAGCTATGATGCCATGTTGAAATTGTTAGAATAGTACTCCTTATGTACTTCCTTATTTATTTGCAAATAAGGCAACTCTATTGTACTCCCTATATATATTGCTCATTGGGTAGATGAACACATTATTCATAACATGATATCAGAGCTAGGGCATGGCTTTGCCGCTATCATTGTCGCCGTGTTCCCCGAGCAATAGCCGAGAGCCTTCCCATTGCATGCGCGCTCTGAGATCCGCCGCCAGAGCATCTCGCGCCTCTACCGTGAGCCCGAACCTAACCGCCTCGAGCCCGTCGCCGGAGGCCGCCACCGCTGCAGGGAACCCGACGGGAGGTTGTCGACGCCGCTCGTTGGTCGCCCGATGCCACCGCCGCTTGTTGGCTGTCGCTCGTTAGCGCCGCCGCAAGGAACCCGACGGAGGTCGCGATCGCTTCGTCCGTCGCTCATTGCCGTCGCCGCTTGTTGACCGTCGCCATCGCCGCAAGCATCTTCTGCGCCAAGCCGACGCGGCGTGAGGTTCTTGTCGCCAGAGAGCCGCCCTCTAGAGTGCCACCTTCGCCGGTCGCGCCGCCATGCAGCCTAAGCGAGTAGCGAGGCTAACCCTAGTTCCCTGGCAAGTCAGTGCGAGCCAGCCAAAGCCATCGGCCTTTTAGTGCGACTGGCCAAGGCCTTCGGCCTTTTAATGCGAGCCAGCCCATCCAAAAAAAAATCCAAAAAATAAAGAAAAAAAACGTCGCTCTAACCGCCGCACCGTCTAGCGCCGCCTGTTAGACTTCATTGCCTTGATCGCCGCGCCGTCTAGCGCCACCTACCGATAGCTTCTGTTCCATCAGTTACGATCCTATTTTCGATAACAAAGCTTAATGGGACGAACTACAGGTTGTGGTCTTCATTCATGGAGATCACGCTCGATGGTCTTCGCCTTTGGGGACATGTTAGTGGTGCCTGACCTTGTCCGCCATCGCTGGCTTAGCCTCCTCCCAGACAGCCTACTTCTGCATCTCCTACAGAAGATGAGGCCGCCAAGGAGGCAGAGGCCGCTATTGCTGCTGATGAGACCCTTTCAATATGCCATAGACGCTTTTGAGTGTTGGTGTGTTGATGAGGCCCGTGTTCGAGCAATCCAGGTGGTCAGCATCGACGACTCCATCCAACCAGACATTGTTGGTCTGCGTGCCACTCATCAGATCTGGGAGTACTTGCGCGAGCGATACCAGCAGAGCAGCGATGCTCAGTTCTTTTCGCTTCACCGTGAGTTGGAGACGCTTTGCCAGGAGGACGACTCCGTCGACTTCTTCTTCCGATCCCTAGCTAGTCTCTGGTGCCAGCTAGACGAGCTGGCTTCTCCGCTCTGCCAGGAGTGTCATAAAGTGCAGAAGGCGAATCATGATCGTCTTCGCCTTTATGACTTCGTCTGCCGTCTTTGCCCAGAGTTTGAGCCTGTCAGGGCTCAACTGCTGAGCCTGTCAGGGCTCAACTGCTGAGCCGCTCACCACGACCGATGGTCACCGAGGCTCTTTCGACGCTTCGTGCTGAGGAGCTTCGCCACGGGTTAGCAACACAGTTTGTTCCACCTGTGCTTGCTACCCCTTCTTCTTGGACTACACCGACGGTTTCTGTTTCGACTACAGTCCCTCCTCAGGTGTCTGTTTCTACTCCTGTTTTTACACCAACTAGGGTTCAGTGCAATTATTGCAAGAACTTCGGGCATGACTATCAGCGTTGTACGGTGTGAAAAAAGCAGAACAAAACGCGTGGGGCTGGATGATCCAAGGGGGGCAAGGAGGCCCTTCCTCGATGGGAGGACAGATTAGCACGTCAGGACCTTCTCGGCGAGGTGACTCTGTTCAGCAGTTCTGTCAGGTTCTACTTCAGCAGCTCTCTCACAGCTCAGCAGGTACTTCTTGGGTTCTGAATTCTAATGCCTCTTTCCACATGACACCTGACTCCACATCTCTCACTTCAGTAGGACGACCTATTTTTCCTATCTCTGTTCAGACAGCTAACGGTACTCCTTTATCTCGTTGGTGTCGAGGCACTCTTTGTCCTTGACTTTTTCTGCTCCAAATTGTTTCCTATGTTCCCCAGTTTACCATGCAGCTTCTCTTGGTGGGACAGCTCACCGATCTTGGTTGTAGGGTTGGTTTTGACTCTCACACATATTTCATCCAGGATCAACAGACATGAACGGTAATTGGGACTGGCCAACGCCGTAGGGATCGTCAGGGTCTCTACATCCTTGATCGCCTCCACCTTAGTCCACTTGATTGCTCTGTCACCTCTCGTCAACTTCCTTGCCACTACTACCACCACCTCTGGCGTTTTTTTGTGATGGCATCACCGTTTAGGTCACTTGTGTGGGTCCCGTCTTTCTTCATTAGTTCGTCAGGGTATTCTTGGATGTGTTACTGTTGACACAGCTATGTTTTGTCAGGGTTGTAAGCTGGGCAAGTAGCTACAACTTCCATATCATTCTAGTGAGTCCTTGTCTTCTCGTCCTTTTGACTTAGTTTATTCAGATGTATGGGGACCTACGTCTATTATCTCTAAAGGCGGGTACCAACTTTATGTGATCTTCATTGATGATTATTCTCGTTTTACTTGGATTTTCCCTATGTCTAAACGTGGCCAGTTTGTTGCAATCTATCGTAACTTTACAACGATGGTTCATACTCAGTTTGATTCTCCCATCCGTACTTTTTGCGGTGATTCTGTTTGGTAGCATCTTGTTCTAGTGCTTTTAAAGCGGTTTCTTTTCGAGCGAGGCACTCTTTACCAGTCTTCTTGTCCTGGTGCCCATGCTCAGAATTGGGTTGCTGAACGCAAACATCGTCATCTGATTGAGACTGTCCGCACTCTTCTCCTTGCTTCTCACGTTCCACCACAGTTACGAAGTGAGGTCATTTCTCTGTTGCATATCTCATCAATATGCAGCCTTGCACTGCTCTTAAGAGTGTCAGTCCTATAGAGCGTCTCTACTCTCGAGCCCTCCGTACACTCACCTTCCTGTTTTTGGCTGTACTTGTTTTGTTTTGCTGCAGCCTCGTGAACGCACTAAACTATCAGCCTAGTCAGTTGAGTACATGTTTCTTGGTTATAGTTCTGAGCATAAGGGTTATCGTTGCTGGGATCCTTCTGCTCGATGGATCGGGATTTCACGAGACGTTGTCTTTGACGAATCTCGACATTTCTTCTATCGAGATTCGGCCCCTCCTGTTTCCACCGTTGAGTTGATTTCATGGTTGTCTCTGACTCTTCACCAATCTCTCCACTATCACAGTCTTCTCCTGGTCTATCTCCAGTGGTTCCTTCTATACCACCGCCTCCGATGCTGCCTCCTGCAGCACCGCCTCTTGTTCCTGTAGCACCACCGTCTCGTTTCTCTGATATTCACTACTCCAGGCGTCCTTGTCCTTCACCAGTCTCCTCTCCTGGTATCTTGCCGACACCCACATCTTATCCTTCTGATGATGCTCCTCGTTACGCCCTTCGTGACCGGACATCCCTTCGACCTCCTGATCGTCTTGGATTTGCTCCGATAGCTCATGCTCTCTCTGTCACTGAGGCTAGTTCTTATCGTGAGTCTGCTCCTCATTCTAAGTGGCAGCTCGCTATGGCAGAGGAGCTTGATGCTCTTCGACGTACGGAGACTTGGGATATTGTACCGACACTTTTGCATGCTCGTACGATCACGTGCAAGTGAGTGTCCAAGATTAAGACCCGGTCTGATGGTACTATCGAGCACTACAAGGCTCGTTTTGTGGCTCGTGGCTTTCAACAGGAGTACGGTCGTGACTACGATGAGACTTTTGCCCCTGTTGCCCATATGACCACTATTCGCACTCTTGTTGCGGTTGCTTCTGTTCACCCGTGGTCTATCTCTCAGCTCGATGTTAAGAATGCCTTTCTTAATGGTGTTTTGCATGAGATCTACATCTGACCACCACAGGTATTACATTTCCCGATGGACCGTCTTTAGTCTTAAATGCGTGCTCTTTATGGCCTCAAACAGGCTCCTCGTGCTCGGTTTGCGCGTTTACCTCGATGATTCTCATTGTCGGTTCTGTTGGACCAAAAAGGCGACTAGAGGAGGGTGAATAGGAGCACGATCACTTTTTCACAAAGATCAGATTCAACACGAATGTCACTCCAATAGCTATGAAGCTATGAAGATCAATCTACAAGTACAGTATAAGACTTGTATTGAATCCAACCAAAATCCCAAAACCAAAAACCAAAAACCAAAACCCTAAACAGAGGTGCGGTCTAACCGACGGCCAATGTGCGGTTTGGCCGCTCTGGCCGGACTGACCGGCGACAAAGACTCAGACTGACCGGTGGACGGACTGACCGGCAAACAGACTAACCTGCGGCAAAGACGCGGACTGACCGGTGAGCGAACTAACCGGCGGCCAAATCTCGGACTAACCGACTTCACAATGAACAACACAAACAGCCCGAAAACCAAAACTCAAATCGGTCTAACTTTTGATTCACACGGCCAAACTCCACGAAACTTGAACCATACCTTCTCTAAGATTTTAGGAACCTATTCCAATCAAGGATCGCAGAGATCTGTGCCAAAGTTCCTATCTTTTTCAGTTTGAACGAAGGTGGTTCAAAAACCGAGTCAAAACGAAAACATGATCTAGAGACTTGCTCGTGGGTGAATGATGATCAAGATGATCTTAGATGGGTTCCCACATGTCACAGCAAGTTAGATCAAGGCAAGAAATCAAGCAAAAACTCGCGGATCAAAGAAAGACCCCAAATCACTAAATAGAGAGAAAGAGAGCAAATAGACTCACCTTTGAGAGAACTTTTTTTGGATTGATTTGATATTGTATTGGATTACAGCCTCTCCATCAATGAAGGACAAAGACTCAACACATGAGCACGAAATCAAATCCAACTCTCTAGAACCCTAACCTCCACTAATCCTCTCCCTAAGCAAACTAGGGTTTCAAAACAAATGAAAGGGTTGAAGGGGGTGCAGCCACCTCCCTCCTCTATTTACAGTGGAGGCTTAGACCTTCTAGAAGCATTAACCCTAATGGGTTCCCGTTAAGGCCCACACACAAACGAGTCACACACGCACGCATTTTAAAGCGTCGTTTTCATCTCCTTTTGACCTAATCCGCTTCATCATGCGCCGTCTGGCACCGTAGGCTGGCAAAAGGTCGCCAAGGTGGTATTTGGTAAAATTACCAAAATCCTGCTCTTTTTGTCTCTGTCTCATCTCGGGGTAGGACACTGCTTCTTTTGTATGTTGATGACATGATCATCACTGGTGATGATTCCTCATTCGTCACATATGTGAAGAAGCATCTCAGTGAGCAGTTTTTGATGACCGATCTTGGTTCTCTTGCATACTTCCTTGGGATTGAGGTCTCTTCTATGCCTGAGGCCTGCTACCTCTCCCAGCAGAAGTATGTCCAAGATCTTCTTGATCAGTCTGGTCTGACTGACACTCGCACTGCTGAGACTCCCATGGAGCTATCCCTACAGTTTCGTGCCACTGATGGTGATCTTGAGGATCCTACTTGATATCGCCATCTTGTTGGGAGTTTGGTGTATCTTGTGAGCACTCGTCCTAATATTGCTTATGTTGTTCATATCTTGAGTTAGTTCATGGCTCGTCCTACCCATCTTCACTACAGTCACCTTCTTCGTGTTCTTCGCTACTTGCGTGGGACTCTCGTCGTTTATTTTTCCCTAGCTCCTCACTATAGCTTCAGGCGTACTCTGATGCGATCTGGGCTAGTGATCCTTCTAATCGTCATTCTCTTTTTGCTTATTGTGTTTTTCTTGGCTCCTCCCTTATTGCCTGGAAAACTAAGAAGCGGACTGCAGTTTCTCGTTCGAGTGCAGAGGCTGAGTTGAGAGCTATGACAGCAGTGACAGTAGAGGTTACTTGGTTGAGATGGCTACTTGTAGATTTTGGAGTGCCTGTGACAGGAACTACGACTCTTTTGTCTGACAGTACAGGTGCTATCTGTATTGCCCGAGACCCAGTGAAGCATGAACTCACTAAGCACATTGGTGTGGATGCTTCATACACTCGCTCATAGGTGTAGGAGGGAGTACTTGCTTTACAGTTTATGCCATCAGAGTTATAGGTTACTGATTTCTTCACGAAGCCACAGACTAGGGCACAACATTTGTATTTTCTTTCTAAACTCAGTGTGTGTGATCTACCATGAGTTTGAGGGAAGTGTTAGAATAGGACTCCTTATGTATTTTCTTATTTGTATATGGCAACCCCTTTTACTCTATAACATCCTTTTTTTCAGCGCCTTTTTGAAAATTTTCAAAATTAAAATTAACCATTTGGTTTATTGGATTAATAAAGCTTAAACTTGAAATTTCAGAAGATAAAAACAATTTAATGTGAGTTAATCAAACTTCAATTAAAACTTGGTTTATTTGTATTTCTTGAACTTCAGTGGATTTAAAGTCAAAAAGAGTGCATTAAGTATTTTCTTGGATTTTCTGGTTTTTAAAAAAGGCCTTTCCTTTTTGCCCAAAAGTCTAAAAAAAATTATTTGAAAAATTAAAAACAAAATTTAAGTTACAAATAATTTTATTGAGCTCCAAATGACTCAAGGAATTTATGTGTATGTTTCTTGAAATTTTTGGACCTAATTAACTATTTTCTAAAAAGCCTTTTCAATTTCTTGAATTATTTTAAATCAGAAATCAATTAATTCCCCTTTTTCTTTTGGGCCGAAAGCCTCAGCTCTAGCCCATCTCCTTCAGCACCAGGCCGCTTAGCAAGTGACTCCTCGCTTGACCCAGTAGCATGCGCTCCTTTCCCCTCGATCACTGATTCGATCGAAATCGGACGACTCGTGTTCGCGCCGTCGCTCCACACTCGCGCCCCTCTCTGGCTAAAGCGGTGGGCCCACCCGCCAGTGTCACGCCCAGGTCGTCTTCTTCCTGTTGTAGCCCTCGCTCACGCCCTCATCACTGTCGCGTGGAAGTCGTCGCCGTGCCCACGATTTTCGCCGACACCCTCGCCCATCCAAGCCACCCTCGTCAGCGGGGCATTAAATGCCTAGCGCTCCGCCGCGCCCACGCCACCCGCCAGCGTCGCCCTCGCCCGGGACGTCTCCTTCCTCACGCCACCGCGCTCGCCGCTCGCGTCAGAGCCGTGCACGCGTTTTGCGCTGGCGCGCCTGCCTCCCTTTCGTTGCCACACCTACCTCTAGCGCACACATTCAATGCGGCGTCCTCCGCCGCGCCCGTTGCTCCCCTTTTCTTCCCTTCCACCTGCTCCCATCCCATCCTCGCCTGCCTCATCGCTTCGGCCAGAGCTCTGCCATGCTGGCGCCCATGTCATCCTCCTCCCTCGGCCTCCTCAGCGCCTATAAAAGCGTGCCCTGTGCGCCTCTCCCTCTCCTCTCTCTTTCCCCTCACCTCACTCCCTCTCTTCGGCCCTAATCGCCCGGATTTCGCCACCAAAGAGCTTCAGCCGAAGCTCCTTCCGCCGCCATTAGCGCCGTCGTGGAAGCTCCTCTGCCACCTCCGACCGCACCGCCAACTTCGCCTCGTCGCGGCGCACCTGGTGCGCCCACTTACTCCACCCAGAGCCCTCCGGAGCACCGTCGCCACCACCTCGCCGCCGCCTTTGCCGCTTTTTGTCGTCACCGCCGGCCACCTCTCCACCACTCATCGCCGAACCGGTGCATCCTGGGATCCACGTGCCCTCCTCTTCGCGTTGGTACCATCTGCCGGGCTTGCCACGGCACGAAGCGCCGGCGAGCCGCACGGTCCCGAACGCCACCGACGCCCAGCGGCGTGGCTCACTCACCGCCACGTCAAGGCCACCTGGGCGCCACCACAGCCCTATGCTCGCGTGGCCCGGCACAGTGCCGCGGACCCCAGCTATCAGCGGCTCGACCTTTTTTCGAATTAAAATAAATCCGAAAATTCCTAAAAAAACCTTTTTCCTTATCATTTCATGCATTTGTAAATTCCAAAGGCCATAACTTCTCCGTTCGAACTCCGATTCGAGCGATTCTAAATTCTAAATTCATCTAAAATCAAGACCTACGTATCTATACTAAAATTATTTGATTTTGAGTTCATTTGATTTCATTTGAGTATTATTTGAATTTGGATCCTTTTCGCATATAGATTTCAACGACTCCGGGGAACCCGAATATTGCGAAGAAGTAGATCCTCAAGTATTTAAGCAAGGCAAGTTACATCATTGATCATATTGAATCCCATTATTTTAAATTATTTAAATTCTGTTTTAAATTATTATTGCATGCTTATTTAAATTCAAGTAATTTAAATTCCCGTTTTAAGCTTATAGTAATGGTAATGAATCAAAGGTTGCCGCCGACACTACTCTCTTCAGCGCCTCCAACGGTTCGGCAACATCCTCATTGTCGTGCAACAACCCATCTTGTCACGATGATCGTAGCGATGCCACCTCCTCTGACTGTGGCAAAGGGCGCTACAAAGGCAAGAAAGGCAAGAACGACAGCGATAGTGCACCTACCCTGCCACAATCAACGCCGACCCCGTAAGGACCATGGATCTTCTTCAATCCAGGTGTTGCGCCGAGCTAGGGATAGCACTAGCCTCAGCCATGGCAGCCGTCCACCGGCGCCAGTGTCCTCAGACCGTGCCTGTCTTCGTTTCCTCAAGTGTACAACGTGTTGTCTCCTGCCATCGTGCCCCCCTCGACGTCTACCCCACCAACCTGGGATTCGGTTGGCCTCGTCACAGCCATAAACAATCTCTCCCACCAACAACAGGAGGTTGGATCATGGACTCAAGGGCGACATCCCACATGACGTCTCACGATGGTATACTTTCCCTATCTCCCTTCCCTGTACATCTCATGTCACAATCATCAAAGGTTCCCATGTTCCGATCCCCTCCATGTGTAACACTTGTCTCTCTACTCCTTCAGTTCCCTTTCAACTGAACGATGTTCTCGTTGTCCCTTCCTTGATTAAAAGCCTTATTTTTGTTCACAAATTCACTCATGACAATTCTTGTTCCATTGAATTTGACTCTCTTGATTTTTTTTTCTATCAAGGATATCCACACTAAGACCGTGATTTTTCACTGCAATAGGCAGGGCGATCTCTGCACTATACATCTAGCTGCCCAGTGTCATCTCCTCGTGCGCTCCTATCAGCAACCTCTCCACAAACTCTCTGGCATCGCCGTTTGGGTCATCCCAGTGGTGACACAATGGCATCTGTACCAAATTTACCTTTCATCACATGTAATAAGACAAACGGTTATGTTTGCCATCCCTGTCAACTGGGTAAACACGTTCGTCTGCCGTTTTCAAGCTCCACTTCTGCTTCCATTGCTCCTTTTCAATTAATACATTGTGATTTTGTGGACATCACATGTTTTGAGAAATTCCGGGTTTCAATATTATTTAGTCATCATTGATGATTTTACCCACTTCTGTTGGACCTTTCCATTACGCAAGAAATCTGAAATCCGCAACACACTCATTTCCTTTCATGCCTACATTCGCACACAATTCCAACTACCACTCCTGTCTGTTCAAACCGACAATGGCAAGGAATTTGTCAACTATCTCTCTCTTGAGTTCTTTCGTCACCACGGTATTGCATTGCGCCTCTCTGGTCCCTACACCTCACAACAAAATGGGAAAGCAGAATGCGCACTTCGCACTATCAATGACATAGTCTGCACACTTCTTTTTCACTTCTTTTTTAGGCCCATATGTCGCCCTCCTACTGGGCGAAAGCTCTCCATACAGCTACATATCTGCTAAATCGACGACCTTCCAAGTCGATTAACTCCAACACGCCTTATGAGAAACTTTTCGGCCAAACCCCCACATATGATCATCTTCGTGTTTTCGGTTGCCTATGTTATTCCAACCTCTCCTCCACCACGCCTCATAAATTATCCCCCATTCCACAGCCTGTTTCTTTCTCGATTACGCATCCACCACAAGGGTTACCGGTGTCTAGACATCTCTAGCTGCAAGATTATCACATCTCGTCATGTCATCTTTGACAAATCCATTTTTCCATTGGAAACACCTTCGACTCCCAAAGATCCTACCTCACTTGACTTCCTCCTTGACATTGCATCCACCTTCGCACCACTGGTCGTGCTGCCACAGGAGATAACACCCCCTACCGCGATGCCGTTTCACCCTGCGGCGCCTCAGTTTTTCCCTGCCATGGCACCGCTTCTTTCTACCACGACCGCTTCTGCCACCTAAGCCCACCCTGCCGTAGACACCAGTTCCACTGCCGTGGCAACCAGTCCTCCTACCATAGCACAGATCGTCCTCGCCACAGACTTCTCTGCCTCGGTAGCTCCAAATCCTACCGCGACAAACATTTCTCCCTCTGTCGCGCCAATGTCTCCACCTGTCGCGTCAGCTCCACCTACTGCGTCAGCTTCACCTTTGCTGTGGCACCTTCACCAGTTGCTCGACCGGCACCCAGTCCACACCATATGGTTACTCGAGCTAAACACTGCCTGTGGATAGATTGAACTTGCATGCCACGACCAGTTCCATCTCTCCCATTCTAAAAACTTACTGTAGTGCTCTCTCCGATCCAAATTGGTTTCATACCATGTTCAAAGAGTACAAGGCTCTCATCGATAACCATACTTGGTCATTGGTTCCTTGTCCCTATGGTTCTAATGTCGTTACTAGCAAATGGATTTTTAAGCACAAATTCCATTCAGATGGCTCTCTCGCTTGCCACAAGGCTCGCTGGGTTGTTCGTGGCTATTCTCAACAACCTAGCATCGACTTTCTCGAGACTTTTAGTCCAGTCATCAAACCCTCCACCATTTGAGTCGTTCCCAACCTTGCCATCTCTCGTTCTTGGCCTATCCATCGACTTGATGTCAAGAACACCTTTCTCCATGGCCTTCTTGATGAGACCGTCTATTGTCAACAACCATCTGGCTTTGTTGATCCGGCCACTCCTCACCATGTTTGTCGGCTCCACAAGTCTTTGTATGGACTTAAACAAGCACCTCGTGCATGGTACTAGCGTTTTGCTACATACATTCGCACTATCGTCTTGGTTCCATCCATCTCAGACATGTCTCTCTTTGTGCTAAAAGATGGTGAGTACCTTGCTTATCTCCTTCTATATGTCAATGACATTATTCTGACAGCATCTTGCAGTCACCTCCTTCCGCATCTCACCGGTCGTCTGCACTCTGAGTTCGCCACGACCGATTTGGGTGACTTACATTTTTTTATTGGCATCTCCGTGACTCATTCGTCATTCGGTATGTTCCTTTCTCAACGATAGCACGCCACCGAACTATTACAGCGAGCCGACATGGCCAAGTGTCACTTCACCACGACGCCAGTGGACACTCAAGCCAAGCTTTCTATGATGGATGGATCACCGGTTGCCAATCAAACTGAGTATTGGAGTCTGGTCGGTGCACTTCAGTACCTTACCCTGACGCGACCAGATATTTCCTATGTCATCCAACAAGTGTGCCTCTACATGCATGATCATCGCGAGCCTCACCTCGCCCTCATCAAAAGGATACTCCGCTATGTACAAGGTACTCTTGATTACGGTCTTCAGCTTCGCACTACTTCGCCCTCGACTTTGATTGTTTACTCCGATATCGACTGGGCTGGGTGTCTTGATCCTAGCTGCTCCACTTCAGGATATTGTGTTTATCTTAGTGACAACTTGATCTCTTGGTCCTCCAAACGTCAGACTATAGTCTCTCGTTCTAGTGCAGAAACGAAGTATCGTGCTGTTGCACACGCTGTTGTCGAATGTTGTTGGCTTCATCAACTTCTGCAGGAGCATTGTCACCACATTCCTTCAGCTATAGTAGTCTACTCCGACAATATCAGTGTTGTCTACATGTCTTTAAACCCGGTTCAGCATCGCCGCACCAAACATTTTGAGATTGACATTCATTTCATTCGCGAAAGGCGTCTCTTGGCTATGTTCGGGTGCTTCATGTGCCATCCGCCCACCAGTTTGCTGACATCATGATAAAAGGTCTTCCGACACAGTTGTTTCAAGTTTTTCGGTCCAGTCTCTGCGTTTGGAATTATCACGATACGACTGCAGGGGGATGTTAGTGTACACATGTTTTACTTGTTTCATAAGTTGTATAACAGATCACATCTTTGTATTCCATGTATAGGAGATTGTGATCTTATCTTTCCTAACCAACTGATTTGGTTGTTGTATTGTCTGTTGGCACTGTAGCATGTGCGGCCTGGTTGTTATCGTGTGCTGTGCTCCTTTCTTCCTCTCGTTCTTCTCGCTTTCAATGGCGGAAGCAGACACAGGCGGCGGAGCGGGGAGAACAGGGATATCACGGCGTGGCCCGGAGATGGGGAACTCGTTTGAGGACGTTTCCAACAGAGAGGAGGAAGCTATCGGTGGAAACAGGTGGCTAAAGGATGACGGGCCGAGGGGGAAAACATGACTATGACGAGCACGACGGCGAAACAGTGGGAAAGGCAAGAGCATCTCGTATTCTCGAAACTCGAAAGAGGCGATGTAGGGGATGGTGGTGATGCGCCTAGGGGAGATCCGAGCAAAGCTGGCGACGACGAGAGGCTTCTACAGTGGAGGCGACCAACGCCCACAGCACTCCGATGCGGTCTTCTCGGATAGGGAGCTGGATGGCGGAGATTATCACGACGGGGCAGACGAGGTGGCACGAGCGGTGAGGCTTGAGGACGTCGAAATCAACAGATCTGTTACGGAGGAGTCGCGCGACGACCACGGCATCCAGGTCATGTTCCGGTGAGCATGGGCGATGAAGCTGCGGCGGGTATGCTCGAACGGATTATAAGGGAGTAGGGAACCTGGCAGTGGCCTCGATTTGAAGAACAAGGCAAGGTAGAGGGAGGATTTGAGGAATCTATGCATGGCGGCGTGCTCCATCTCCACACTCTTCATCCTCTCTCTCATTGAGACCTTCTGCCATGGCGCCGGTAGCACATTCCGACGAGACATGGCGGCCAGTGAGGCATGGCAACTGGCTGGGCCTTCGTGTGAGCTACTTGCTGGATTTGGAGAAGAGATAGTTTTGCTGACATGTCATCCGTTACAGTGCTAAATATCCACGTCAGATAGCCACGTATGCAAAAACTGCCCTGAAAACCACTCTAGGGGTTTAAGTAGATGGCATTGCAAAGTTTAGGGGGGATTTAGACGTACGCAAAAACTGCCCTGAAAACCACTCTAGGGGTTTAAGTAGACGGCATTGCAAAGTTTAGGAGGAATTAGAAGGTTTCAAAGTTCAAGGGTGAGTAGACGGACCCCCAAAGTTCAATGGGTCATTTAGACTTTTTCCCATTTTTACTATATGTTAGTACATTAGGTCATTCTTAAGCTCACTATTTGTTGGTCCTTCAACGGGTGTAATTTAATAGGGATATTATGAACTTAGGTCCATCGGAACTGACTATCACAACTGTTGGTGGTGGCGTGGTGCTCTGAGATTCGTGTAGCATATTATAACCACTTTACTTTTCCATTTTCAAAATTCTTTGATGGGAGCCTGCAATGTTGTGATGTTGTGATTTTGTTGGTTCAAAGGACGATGAGGAAGAGATTGAATCGACCCAATACATTCCAACAAAAAAAAAATCATGGAACCGAATTCAAATCTTGAATCAATGCCAAGCAATAAACAACATGCCCAGGGCCACATGACAGACCGCACCTAGGTTGCCGCTACCGCCGTTGAGCGGTTGCGGGGGACTCAAGGGCCACCGCAACTTCCGGCCGTGGTCGAATCCCATCCTCGTCGTCGCCTCGGCCTACCTTGTCCCCGTCGCCATTAGATCCACCCAACGGGAGGCCGAGTAAGCGGTCCTCGTCGACCGCTGCTTGCTGATCCAGCCACCAAGAGGTTGGGGGAAGAGTCACTGATGTCAGTTCTAACCATAGGGAGGGCCGGGGAGCAGTGAGAGGAAACAGTGTCATCGTCGGCACGAGCAAGGCGACGGCAGATGTGAGTGGGTGGGGGATCGGAGGTGAGGGTGACAGGATCGAGAGAAAGACAGAGCGTTTGAGAGACTTCTGCCTTTTATTTTGTATCTGTTTTTAGTTGATGTGGGTCCCACTTGAAATAGCAATAGGTTCCATACATTGGAGCAAAAAATAATAACATGTATATGTGCTTAGGTGACATGTCTTTGAACCTGAATAGGCTCAATACACTAAAGATGCCTCAATGGGCCACCTCAACCTTATGGTGGAACCCGCCACGTCCCATTGTATCTCCCCACCTCCCTACTCTCTCCAGCACTGCCCTATTTCTCTCCTCCCTACTCTCTAGAGGTGGCCAGATGGGCCGTGCCTCCCGGGCTGGTCCGAAGCACTGTACTGTTGGTCCGGCCCGAGCACGACACGGTCCATACTGTAGCTGGGTCGGACTGGCACGACCCGAGCGTCCGTGTCGTGCTTGGGTCTGCACCCTGGCCCAGCAGGTCGGCACAACACGACACGGCGTGGCATGGCTAATGACGGCCAGGCGAGGCATGGCGGCCGGACACGAGGGTCAGACGCGAGGAGGCAAAGTGGTGGCATGGAGGCGGACAGGAGCAGGAGGCCAGGTGCAATGGAAGCGGCCAGACACGGCGGAGGCCAGGCGTAGAGAGGTCGGGCAGCGGCACGGAGGTGGCCGAGCACAGGCACTGGGACACTGCACAAGCAGTACTGTATGGTTAGATCACAAGTGTATTTTTTTGTGTAGTACATTTGCAAAATACATGCATACAATATTGCTTGTGCAGTGTACCATCTGTATGTGTATTTTTCTCTGTAGTACATTTGCAAAATCTTCCCTGATACTAAAGCCGATGAGAATGCCATCCTTACGAGCGATCCGTACATTAAGTCCACGAATCCCCTCGTGCCACGCTGTCTGTGCCAACCCCGTTTTGCGTTGGATGCTATGCACGATTTCTTCCACACGGTTTCCCGGTCGTCGGGCCAACTAGGCCGGTCGGTGCCACGTTCTTCAGCCGATGTAGGCTGGCTGCTGGACCGGTCGTTGCGGCCTGCGTGACATGCACTTGCCAAGTCGTCAGATCGATTATGGATGGTTCAGATTGGTTTGGCTCCTTCACCACAACCCTATCCTCTCTCGACTCTCCACTGCCACGCCGCTAAGCTGCCTTCTTGGCCTCTCCTCCCATCTCCTCCCCTGACATCGCCACCGCCAATGGTGAACCACCCCTTCTACTGCCCTGTTGTTGTTTATCCCTGTTCCATGGCCTTGTCCTTCCGTGGCGGCATTGTCGTCAGCCGGCCACGGCCTCCTGCTATACCATGCCCTAAATCACACCGTCATTGTCGATTCATTCTCTTGGCCAGAAATCACGGCAATCCCTCTTGTTCCATGCTGGCATTTGTGCGTGCATTAACCCGTCGCTCTAGTCTTCCACGATTTGCTCTTCGCCTCCTCGATTTGGCCTTTTTCGGTGGAGCAACTTGCTCAACCTGGTATGGTTTTCTCTCTCCATTCTTGTTGCTTGCTCTTTCTTACGCGTTTGTGTGCTGAGCTCCAAGCCTCCATGGATCATCTCCTTTCTCTGCCTTCCGCGGTTCAGGACTACATCTTGTGCGGCACTCAAGGGAGATGCCTGACCGACCACACATGCTGCAGGCTGGCCTTCATCCGGCGATCCTTTCAGACCTCCGATGAGTTGTTCCCTCTTTCTCTCTCTTGATTTCTCTCATCCTTTGCCAATCTGAGGCTTAATTTCTTTATCCCTTTGTATTGGCTTAATTTCTTTATCCCTTTGTATCTAAGTGCATTGTTTGCTGGTGCCCTTTCTTATGTGTTTGTGTGTTGTGCTCCATGCCTCCATGGAGCATCTCCTTTCTCTGCCTTTCTCAGTGCAGGACTGCATCTCGTGTGGCACTGAAGGGAGATGCCTAACCGACCACACATGCTGAGGCCGAGCATGGTCCGGTGATCCTTTCATACCTCCAGTAAGTTGTTCCCTCTTTTCCTCTCTTGATTTGTCTCATTCTCTGCCAATTTGGGGCTTAATTTCTTTATCCCTTTGTATCCAATTTGCACTGTCTGGACCTGGTCATCGATAAGGCAGCCATCCATGGTGGCCTCAACGCAAGGCGGCATCCAATCCGTCAGCCACCATTCCACTTCTCTTTCTCTCCGTAACTACAGTCTGAGCACCATCTCCACCTCGGTAGAAACATCTTGTTTTAGCAATAACTTTTGATTGGAAGCTCAGATTCACTAACAGTTTTCACCGGTAGCTTGGTGACGATGAGAGTAACAGAATGATATAAGTCTCGCAAATAAAAACATCTTTATGTGTTTACTAAAAGAGATTTACTGCATCTCTAAAAAAGATTTACTGCAACCTCCACATGACTTTATTGCCACCTTAGCCAACTAGTACAGACAAGTAAACAACTAACTAGCAAACAATTAGTTTCTTGTTTTGTACATGAATGGTTCTTTTCTTGTTTTCGCAAATAACTTTTGATTGAAAGCTCCGATTCATGAACGGTTTACATCGGTAGCTTGGTGACGACGAGAGTAATATAATGATATAAGTCTCGCAAATAAAAACTTCTCTGTGTTTTTACTAAAAAAAAGATTTACTAGACCCCACTTGTAGTTTACTAGCACATTCAGTCATGTGCGTATGAAACAATCGTAAAAAATTATAAACGCGATGATATGTGCGGCAGTAAAATTGCTATCACAATTACTTTCAACCTCGTCATAGCGCGCACCGAACGTGTGACGTCACGCGTGGGGGGTCTTTGGTTAGTAGGCCAAAATGATTTATTCGACACTCCGTAAGGGCGACTCGGTTGACGTGCAGTGGGCTAGCCTGAGCGTAAAATAACTAATTCTACGCTCAGACGCAGATTAGTCTCTCTGTGTGTGTGTGTGTGTATAATTACTCTTCTAAGCATATGTAGATCCTGCTAGAACTGCTAATCACAGCCCATGCAAAATTCCTAAGGGTCCATACTGGTTCCTGTACTTCGACTAAATGTACATGGCTGCCTCAGATCTGCCATCATGATGTTATATTAGTTTCACCATAGCAGCCGTGTACGTATATATATTACATGTGTATGTACATATGCAGTCAATATGTAGCTAGCATATGCATGTCTCTATTTTGTTCAGCTATATTACAGTACTCTATTCCTTCGTACAATATGGTGCACAACAATGATTTTTTTTCTTAGCCATTTTTCTAACCAATCTATATATTTATCTTAACACCTTCGAATCTTCCCCGCAAAGTTAGGCCTCTTCTTTATGTATTCTTATATCCAGCCATTTTATTGGCCCAAGTCGTCTCACCCTATACATCATTCCACCTCATCCTATACATCATTTTAACATTCTTGATATGGACGCAGCGTAGTGCGCCAACGTCCCTAGTACATACATCTGTGCGGAGAAGGAGAGGCAGTGGTGGATCCGCACGTACATTTTTTGTTTCTCTTGTAATCAGTGCCAAAAAGTCTCAGTCATTACCTAAATTCACCCGAGGAAAAAAACTTCCTGCACGAATATCAAAACGCATTGTGTGGTTGATAGTAGGAGCAGATGGACTTAAATTCAGATATGCCTTTCCGGGTGTAATTTATCACAGTAACCCTTAAAAGTTAATGATCGAAAAATAAACCCTCGTAATGAGTAGTTAGGCTGCTCTCAATGCTTCACCTTAACTAGTATCTTAAATATGCCATGTAGGCAAATTGATGATGTGGTACCATAGTTAATGAGGAGAGATAGTACTTTAGTATCTAATTTAGATACCAGTTTGGGATCGAAATCCAACGCGTAAAATTTATTGTATAGTCATGCATATAATTAAATGAAACAACCTAAGATACTACACCATAAAAAACTATGCATTAGAAAGATAGTATCTTAACACTCCTCATACACTAAAAAACTACACTAAGATACTACCCATTAGAAGTAGCCTTAGTGGGACTTCAAACTCGGTTGTAGTCGTTAACCACAAGACACTGCAGCTAGGTTCGATAACATGCTAGGAACCTAGGACCTAAGCTTGCACTTGGTATTTTCCTTGCATATTCCTACAAGAATTGTCAGTTCCCTTGCCCAAATTTTTCATATCCATTTATAAGGTGTTTTCAGATGGATACGAAAGTACACCTTATGATTTCCCCTTGTAATAACGACGAAACAGCCAAGTGTACTTCCATCATCTTCAAGACTCACACCACAGATACAAGTTCAGTACCGCCTACCAATCAAACCTCACTGAAACTTCTTCGGAGCCAACCTTTCGCCATTGCCACAGTGTAAACCACTCCAGCAGCACGTAGCAACAGCTGTAGCACCAACCAATCAAAATCTCCTCCGTGTACCCAACAAGCACTAAAATGCTAAGAGAGATGATTTACAATGTACTATACTACTACCACTGCGAAATTCATCCAGCACATAGCACAATTTTCGACAAGGCAATAGCAGTGTGGCAACTGATGCTTACATAACTGGTTAGCAGAAATATAAATATTTGCGTGAGTTATTTCTCTTCTGAAGTTCAGTTCTTGGATAGAAAAAAATGCTAAAAGTTTTGAGACCAACAGACACTCGAGAGTCCCCAACAAGAATTGACAAAATCAACATGGTACAGCAAAGCTAGTCTACATGCATTCTTTCAGCAACAATGGATGCATCAATCGGGGAGAAAAAACAATCTTAGTCTACAGCTTTGAACATTCACTTTGCTTCTCCCAAGGTTTCTGCCAACCTGGTCCCGCCTAGACATTTTTGAGAACGCATACAGACTGCACAATGTGCATTTAGCATTCTCGCTTTTCTTTAAGATAGATCGCCTTCACTGTCTTGTTTGTGCTAAGCTTCCAAGCACTGCAAATGAAGTACATGAAACGATATTTTATTCAGGAACCGTGTCATTCTCCTCTTTCGAGACATCTTGATCTGAAGATACAGCGGTATTTCCTTCATTCATACTTGTACGAACAGTAGCAAGTTCATTCTTTCCCTCTTCCTGGCTACCAGCATCAACAGCCATGGTAGTGTTGTCCTGACCTTCTAGTTTGGATGAATTAATCTTGTCACAAGCACCATCATTCATGGTAGTGTTGTCACCACTATGAGAGTTAGAAGTGTTCCGTTGAACTGAAGACTCATTATTATCCCCTTGAGTGTCTGGTGATGGAGAAATAGGACCTACAAATTCCCCATCTGCATTCCTATTGTCCAAATCCATCTGATCCTCGTTGATTTCTTTGATTCCTACAGCTTCTTCATCAGTAGCTCCACTCATATGTCCTATTTCCTCTTCTACACTACAATTCTTCCTTTCATTTTCTTCCTCAGCAGCACGATTCTGAGCTGTGATTTCCTCCTCCCGAGCACGATGTTCTGCTTCTATTGCCTCCTGTATCTTAAGTTGCCTCTTGTGCTCCTCAAGCTGTTCTTGGATACTCTGGTAACCAGACAACAGATCACCATAGCGGCTTTGGAGAGTCCGTTCTAATGCTTTCTGTTTATCCACTTCTTCAGTCAAATTTCTCACACGATAGGAAGCAGCCATCTGCTCCTGTTTCTGCAACTCTTGGAAGCATTCAAGTTCTGTTGCTGCAGTGTCCATCTGCTTGAATGTGTCTTGGACCTGGGACCACAATTTTCCAGCCCGTGTCTAACAAATCAAATAGCAAGTGAAGCAAAACGTCAGCATTACAGAATGATATGAATAGCGAGAAATAAGATGCAATCAGTATTCAGTACAATTTTGTTTCAATAGAACAAATCCAGTATCAAATGAAAAGCAAAGCCCAATTATTTTGGAGGACTAACCGAATGTCTGTGCGTTGCAACGGATTTCAAATAAAACATAAGTTATAAATTTAGGAAACCAATATACATAAAGTAATTATTCCTATAAATGAAAGTTTCATATATAATTTGCATCCAATCAACAAGCTACATAGACTCTTATCACAAACCACAAACACATATAATCTAATTATCTACATAAAAATTTTCAAGTATCTTATACATATATACACATATTTATCTATAAAAGATCTCACCAACTCAGAGCGAGTAGATGACAGACTCACCACCACCACCAAGCAAGGTTCAAGAAAACGCTAGGCGCTAGTCGGGAGGTGGCCCAGCGCCTAGCCGGCAATGCAAATCTGCCCGTGTGAGGAGGCTTGATCTCAGCCGGCAGTGAAGATCACACCTCAGCCACAGAAGATCTCAGCAGCCTCATGTGGGCCTCACCATTTGGCCCAGCCCACGAGTCACAGTGCAGCCTGCTAACTCCTCCCACGCTGTTGCCCTAAATCCTCCTAGGCTCCCACGCGCCACTACCTCCTGTGCTCTCACACGCCGCCGCCTCCCTCCCGCGACTTCCTCCCATGCACCACTGCCTCCTCCGGTTCTCTCACGCGCCACTACCCCCCTGCCTCCTCGACTCCACGATGCGACGACGACGAGAACCGACGGCGACGGCCTAGCGGCAGCGATGGCGGCGGCGATTAAGGTGCTAGCTCCCCCTCTCCTTCTCTCTCCCTCTCCCTCCTCCCCAGCCAGTTCAGCAACGGCGAGGTCGATTCGGCGGCGCAAGATGGCCGAAACCCGCCTCGTCTAGCGCCGCAGAGCGCCACCTTGGACCGGCTTTGATCGCCTAGCCGGTCCTAGGCGGCCCGCCCGCCTAGCCTGCCAATGTCGGCAAAGTCACAGCGGCGGGGCTCCGCTGACCGCCTAGGCAGCGCCTAGAAGCGATTTCTTGAACCTTGCCACCAAGTCCTTCTTTTATAATAGTAAAGATATGGGAAATGAGAAGAAGCAATCACTAAAGAGAAGTATCCCTCTGCAAATTGTGTAAGTTTAGTTCGGGGCACCCCATAATCTTTCATATTTTTGGGATGGCTTCCACACATAATCCATTTTTGAATTACAGGCAGCAAAATGGGGCAGATGAAAGAGAAGTGTCCGTAAACCAAATAAATAGAAGCATTTTAACGTAGACATGCTGTATGGCATATTGCCTGAAGGAAAGGTTCCAGTTAATATAGTTATACTCCAATGAAGATGATGCATCATTCCCAGCTTACCTGGTATCCTTGTGTCAGCAGTTTGATCTTCTGCTCAAGCCGAGAAGCCTTCTTTGCTTCATCATCCATTCTCTTCTTCACAATTTCAAACTCATTTTGCAAAGCAGCAATCTTATCAGCATTTCCAGCAACACTGGCAAGACCATAGCTGTTGTTACTAGGAAAAAACATAAGGTCCTCTTGGCATGCATCATGTGCTTTCACAAAATCCTCAAAAGATTCATTTTCATGCCCCATGGCCACACAAAGGTACTGAATCTCCTCCTCAACCATAGAACTAGCCTGTCAACAAAGAAATGAAGCAATATGAACAACTTTTCCACCATTACATAACTGCACTAGGCAAACAGGACTATTCACAGAATTATAATCCAACTGAAGACAAAAAACATAAAAAAAACAGCTTCAAATAAATAAAAATCAAGACATATGAAGGTTTTATGGGGGGTCATTTCATAGCGTGTGAAGCAGGGATAAAAGAACTAGTCCGGAGCACTTTCCCGGCCAACCACCGGGAATGGTAACCGGCCGGTTACCGGTTTTCCCGGCAAAAATTCGGATGAAATTCATTTGAATTTGATTAAAAACCAGGCGAAATTCGAAATTTAGAATTTGAACTTGCAAAACCCAGGAAAACCGGCCGGGATTTTGTATCCCGGACCCCAGCCGGTAACCGGCGGTTACCAGCCTGGGATTTTTTCCCTGGTGTGAAGCCAAGTGCATAACAACAATTCTAACTCGCACATCTCTTGTAGATGATAATATGAACATAGAACTTCTACATCTCCTACACTCCACAAAAACAATCTTTCAAACTGTACAAGCCATCTCTCAAAAAAAAATTCTGATCAAATTTTAAGTCCTCAACTTCAAGCCCGCGACTCCGCGAACCTAGGAGAGGTTATTTCTGAAGCAAACTTATACATTCATAATCTTATTGCCTTCCAATGACAATGTGATATCTTATTGATGCATGCATAACCTGATTTGTGGCTTCTCGGATCTTTGAGCATTTTTTCCATTTTTTAGAAAAAGAGAAGTTATGATTTACACTAGCACATCGGGAGGGTAAAAATCTGTCGAAGGGAGGACGGACAGCGACTACTTGAGGTAGAACTGTGCTAGGTGAAGGAGGCCACAGACTGGGAGAGGTATAGATCTAGAATAGCCGGTCATGGGAAAGACCACAGCAGGGACTTTAGGGACTAGGAGACTTGTTTATTCATCTTTCCCTGATTGCTAACGAGTGCATGCCTCCATTAAATAGCCATGCCAACTAGTAGATAAGCCAATACAACTGACTAAACTTCATCTTACCTAATGCAGCTAAGAGATAAACCGATTCGATCGTAAGTAATGTGCAGCTAACAACTACGGAACTACCTACACCAAACTAACAGGTAAGCCTATGCCCATGATTCTGTTGGAGCGTCCTTGCTGCTGCTGTTGTTGTGCTGACATGATCGCCGGCCAGCTGGCTGGCCACACATACACATGACAGAAGCATCTTCAAAACTCAGATGCAATTTTTACAACAACAATATAAGGCAATTTTTATTGGACCTACAACAGGAATCAGGGGAAGACAAGGGTAACTTCCGTGCGAAACATTTTTCCAGGACAGCTGAGAAAATGTGTAATGAGATGATACGATTCCTAGCCACCTATTATGCAAATTTGCATGTCACCAACAACATTGAGGAAATGATGGCAGAGCCATTTGAAAATCTAAGGGGGCAGCAATGCTAAGTTAAGTTGAGTCCATCATTTCAAAATATAAGGGGGTCCAAATGCTAATATAACTAAGGTAAGTCTAAAGAAGGCACTATGCAACTTCATGGAATGATTCTTTTTGTTGCGACTTGTCATGTGGGGCCAAGTCTATGGCCAGCGTCGCAAGGCCATGGAGGCGCCGGCTCTACAAAACTAAGATGGCACGTCTCCAATTAGGAAGGTTTGCTTTAGGCAAGAGTTTATTATGAAGGTTTATTTTGGCAAGGGTCAGTTAGGAAGGTTTATTTTGGCAAGTCTATTGTAATCCTTTATAAGGGAGTCACGTGAGATGAATAGAGTAAGCAAGGATTGGATCATATTCTGATCCCTTGCTATTCACCAAGCCATCTATCTTTCTTCTTGAGCCGGGTACTGTTCACGCATGAATAGTCCTTGCGCCTAGGGCCTCTGGCCTAGCCAAATCTCCCTCTCACGGCTGGCCAGCAGGATCCTCATCTGCCGGAGCTCATCTTGCCCTACCACCTACGCTCTCAAAAATCATCACCTGATAGTTTGGTATCAGAGCCATCCTCTGTTCCTTTTCCCATGGCCAACGGCGGAGGTTTCGACGACAACTTCAAGGAGGTGATGATCAAGTTCATGGAAGACACCGGCAACCGACTGAAGCTGCTACCCAAGGTTTTGGAGCGGCTAGACAACCATGCAGGCCAACTTGCAGCAGTCAGGAACCGACTTCACCGTCACGACCAACTGTTGGCACGTATGGAGGGTCAACCGAGCAGTGAAGAAGGCGTCGTTGATCGAGATGAACGGGATGCCGCGGCCTCTGCTGCTGCCTCTGCTACTGATGCGGCAGCCCGGGAGGTGACAACCGCCACAGATGGCGCGGCCATGCCGCCACACGCACGCGGTCAGGAGGGGCACTGGGGTTTCCGCCCCGGCCATATCATTCGCCAAACCGGGGTGATTTCGGTCAGGCAGGAGCCCCTCGGCACCCACCAAGCTACACCAAGCTATCCTTCCCGACCTTTGACGACCGGGAAGACCCGCTCCCATGGATCAACCGCTGCGAACAGTTCTTTAGGGCTCAGCAAACATCGACCGAGGACAAGGTGTGGCTGGCCACGTATCACCTGACAGGGGCGGCACAACTCTAGTACATGCGCCTCGAGCGCATGGAGGGCACGCCGAACTGGCGACACTTCGCAACTTAGTGTCTCGGCGATTTGGAGCACCGACCCGCCACAATCCCCTAGGCGAGTTAACGGCGCTTCACCGAACTGGCATGGTGGACGACTTCACCGAGCGATTTCTGATGCTGCTAGCACGCGTTGGCTGGCTGGACGACGAGCAGCAGTGTATGATGTTCACAACAGGGTTGGGCGAACCAGTTAAGACCCACATCGAGCTCCAGAAGCCCAGCGACTTGGAAGAGGCCATGGACCTAGCTCGGGCTTTATGAGCGCCTGGCCAACTTACCGGGCGACACAGGAGGGCTAATCGCCGCGCCAAGACCAGCTCCATTCAGACCCACGTTGGCACGGCCGAACCCGACGGCTAGCGGCGCCACCTCTTTGGCTTCCGTTCCCGCAGGAAGCATTGTGTCAACCGGCGCATCAGGAGCAGCGCGTTCTTCCATGGGCACAAACAGGGGCGTCCGGCATTGCGCGCCCATTCAAGCGCCTGACGCCCTCCGAGATGGAGGAACGCCGAAGCCAAGGACTTTGCTACAACTGCGACGAAAAATTACATCTGGGGCATCAAAAACTCTAAGCACATTTTTTCGTTACAGGTGGAACCCGACTTGGAGGACTGGCAAGAGGAACCTAAGGTGGCGGCAACCATCTCCCTCCTCACCCTTACCGGCATCCGCAAGACCCAGACGATGCAGCTGGCCGTCACCATCAACGGCGTCCACCTGCTAGCCATGGTGGACTCTGGGTCAACCCACAACTTCGTGGCAGCCGAATTGGTCACGCAAGTTGGGTTATCCCTCACGCCACACATGGGACTATCAGTGGCAGTCACAAACAACGACCATGTGACAAGCGACGGCATCTGCCGTGCAACGCCCATCTCCATCGACAACGAAGATTTCGTCCTCAATTTCCTCACGATTCCGTTGGGCGGCTTTGACGTCGTACTGGGCGTCCAGTGGTTGGGCTCACTAGGACCCATCACTTGGGACTTCCACCATAGGACGATGTGCTTCCAGCGGCAAGGACGGGCGATAGTGTGGCACGATGCCAACCCACCCGGCGCTAGCCCACACCTCCACATGGCGACTTCGAAGGACCACATGGACTTTGTGGAGGGATTGCCAAAAGTGGGCGGCAAATCTGTCGTTTTGACGGTGGTCGACAGGTTCTCAAAATACGCCCATTTCATCCCTTTGGCCCATCCAAATTCAGCTTCTTCCATTGCACAAGCCTTCGTTGCAGAGATCGTCCGGCCTCATGGTATCCCTACCTCCATTGTATCGGACAGGACAGGGACCCAGTATTCACCTCGAATTTCTGGAAGGACTTATTTCCTCAATGTGATACTAGCCTTAACATGAGTACGGCCTATCACCCGCAGCCTGATGGTCAATCTGAAGTGGTGAACAAGATCATTGCCATGTACCTCTGTTGCATGACTAGAGACCGGCCACGAAAGTGGGTTCGATGGCTGCCTTGGGCGGAATTTATTTATAACACTTCTTATCATTCAGCTCTCAAGACACTAACACCATTCCGAGTGGTGTATGGGCGCGACCGCCCCAACCCCCCTCTTTTCGTGACTGAGCCAGGAGCAACGCACACCACAACGATTGATCAGACACTCCAGGACCGTGATTTGTTCTTGGCATATGTTCGGAATCACCTACTCCATGTCCAAGAATTTTACAAGAAGTTCTACGATCAGAAGCATCGCTCCGTACACTTCGACGTTGGCAATTTGGTTTGGTTGTGCCTTCATCATTGGGCGGCCACATCTCTGCCTGGGGCCAGCCGTGGGAAGCTTGGGCCCCGCTATTTTGGGCCTTACCGCATCATCTCCAAGATCAATGACATGGCATATCAGCTAGACCTTCCCAAGACTCCACACATACACGATGTCTTCCATGTGGGTTTTCTAAAGCAGTTTGACGGAGTGCCCCCGGCGTCACCAACCCCAGTGCCGCCACTCCATGGGCGGGTGATTCCAGCACCTATGAAGGCGTTGCGTGCCAGGCTTTCTCGAGACAGGTGGCAAGTGTTGATTCAGTGGCAGGATTCATTCGCCTCCGATACTTCCTGGGAAGATGTCCAGGATTTCAAGAAATCTTATCCCTTCTTTTAGCTCGAGGACGAGCTGTTCGTCGAGGGAGAGAGAGATGTCATGTGGGGCCAAGTCTATGGCCGGCGTCGCAAGGCTATGGAGGCGCCGGCTCTACAGAACTAAGATGGCAAGTCTCCAATTAGGAAGGTTTACTTTAGGCAAGTCTCTATTAGGAAGGTTTATTTTGGCAAGAGTCTATTAGGAAGGTTTATTTTGGCAAGTCTAATATAATCCTTTATAAGGGAGTCACGTGAGATGAATAGAGTAAGCAAGGATTGGATCATATTCTGATCCCTTGCTATTCACCAAGCTATTTGTCTTTCTTCTTGAGCCGGTACTGTTCACGCATGAACAGTGCTACATGAACAGTCCTTGCGCCTAGGGCCTCTGCCCAAGCCGCATCTCCCTCGCACGGCTGGCCGGCGGGATCCTCATCCGCCGGAGATCATCTTGCCCTACCGCCTACGCTCTCAAAAATCATCACCTGACACGACTTTCCAACTAAAGTTCATAAAAAATTAAAAATTATTCAAGAAAAATTATAGTTCATACTTCATACATACCAAACATTCATTGTTTAAAACCTAGCACATTCTTCTATGAATCCTGCAGCTAGACAGTAATCTTTCTAGTAACATATACAGCTCCCAGTATATTCATTCATGATATTTTTCCTTCCCAATCTCCAGAATAGCATTCAACACCAATGGATAAATTAGCAAATCTTGACAATCAGGAGTAAGATTATACAGGTTGGTACAGGAATGGTTTAGAACTGCTGCTCTAATACGAGTAGTACTATGTATCATATTATTATGTTACTCAAGGTACAGACAATGATGAGCCCACAGCATTTCAAGTTATTATTGATCCACCTAATATTATACGAAAATTTGGAGTACAGGTTATTAGGAAAATGGATATACAATTCATCATCAAACACCAACAATAATAGGAGGAAGGAAAAGAATTATACCTCTTTTAGTTCATCCACATCAAAATCTTCAATTTCCGGGACAAAAGCTGCTCCATTTGCCTGACGCTTGTTCCCTTTCTTTTTCTCTCTTTGAGTTTTTTCATCAAGAGGATATTTAGCATTATCATGCTCAAGGAGTCTAAGGAGTTCCTCATTTATTAGTTCATCAGCTTGTTCAAGTGATGTAGGAGGCACAAAGGTACTTCTGCTTCTGCTTTCACCACCTTTAATCAGAGATTGCCGGAGAATCTCCACTGAACCAGCAGGTGGCCTAGGCAAACTCCTCTGCAACACTTTGGACCTCTTTCTGAGTAATGCCTCCTGCCTAGCTTGTTCCTCAGCCCTCTCTCGTCCTAACTTGTCTGACATATCCTCTTCAATTTTCTCTTCGGCTTCTTCCGTCTCCTCCTCTGTGATAGGTGGCATAACTATCTGGTACTCATTCTTAGGCTGTGAGATAGAAGCAAAACCTGATCGCAGGCTTTTTCTTAATTCAGCTTGCCTACGAAGCTCAAGCTGAGCACTGTCCTGCATTTCCATCTCTTCATTTATGCGTAGCTCATCCCGGAAAGGAGTACCTTTTGGAGTTAAACCAAAGGAATTTCCATCTCTGGAGGGTGTCATACCAATCCTTGGGGTAACACCAGGGCCAGGGCTTGCCAAAGGCGTTGCCATGGGATTTGGAGTCAGTATCTCCTTCTTGCGTGGTGTAACACCAGAGAAATCTGATGGATGAAGCTCTGGGTTATCCCCTCCTAAAAGAGGTGTTTGTGATTCCCTTAGACGTGCAAGATTCTCTGCCTCCATCATAATAGCATCACCCTTCCCAGCTGGAGTTCGTTGTGGAGTTCGCAATGGTGTCATACCAAGCCTTGGAGTCTGGGAATAGCTTGCCAGCAAAGTTCTTGTAGCAGTACTTCCTTCACCAAGCTCCTCAGCTAGAGCAGGATCACCAGCATTACCCATCTTTGCAATCTCCTCCAACTCATGATCAGAAATTTGGGGGGGTGGAAGCATTAGTTTGGACCTCTTTGTGACAGCTTCTGGGTCATTGAGTTTATTCGCTTGCATTATTGCAGCAGGAGCATCCTGCCTCTGCAGAATCTTGTTCCTGGCAATGTCTTGCTTTCTTAATTGTGCCTCTATGTCAACTCTTCTCTTCCCTTCGAGCTCCTCAATAGTAGTTGGAAACTGTACATGCTCAAGTGGCCTGTCCTCACCAACAGTGTCATAAAAGCCTGGAGGAGGTCTCTTTTCAAAAGGGATCTCAGCATTATAATCAATCCCCTTTCTCTTTCTTTTCCTGTGCCGTGTATCAATACCAGCCGCCTTCAATTCTCTCCTTTTTTGCAGTGAGGCAAGACGCCTTGCCTCTTCAAGTTGTTTCTCTCTTGCCTTTCGTTTTGCCTTTTTACCCCTGGTGTTAGCCAAGCGAGCCCTTGCCTCAGAAAGCATTTCCTTTTCGTCTTCGTCCATATCAACAGGATCAGGACGCGCAGGTTTTGACTCGGGATTTGGATCAATCTCACCAGGTCGCAACTTCCTCGGGTCATCATTAGGCTCATAATTCTCATCCTTCGCACAAGCAGCATCAAGCAATTTTTCATAACGCTCAAGGCACTGAGATGGCGTTCGACCTACAATAGGTGCAATTGTTCTCCACTGAGTAGGCATGAGTTTAGCAAGATGGAGTAGCTTCTCATCCTCTTCCCTTGTCCACTCAGTCTGCAATCAACAGACATGAGTTAGTACAGTGAAAATAAATGACAAAATCATCATTATTGTGACAGATACTGCAATAATAGAGCAGACAGATCACCAATTGAAAGAAACAGTGTATGATAAGTGAAGAATGAAGGTTATTTAGACCATTCAATTCAATTAAATTTGGCTGTAAACCACATGAACTGAAATGCTTTCAGTTCAGTTCAGTTCACACTAGATGAAGTTCAGTTCAGTTTACACTAGATGATAAAGTTCAAAAATTAGATAATAATGTTCATGAATTAGTGATGAAACAACTTCAGTTTACACTAGATGATAAAGTTCAAAAATTAGATAATAATGTTCATGAATTAGTGATGAAACAACTTACATTACATGTTAATAACAAAGCATTACACGTTCATTTAAAGTTGTCAACAAAGGAATATTAACAGCTTTACTATAATTTTAACAACTTAGGTCCATATTTCAATCACATGAAAGAAGGGTTGTAACAGCTTAACATCACGCGGAGACACAAGATTCATCAGCACAACATGAGTATATGATGACGACAAGAAGATGTTGTACGGTTTCCATTATGTGGCCTTTCCTAAAGAGAATATGACACTGAATACAAATAATTAGTTGGCTTTGTTTGGTGGAAGTTTACCAGACAACAACTAATGAAATTTATCATTAGCCTTTCACAAGCAGTGTATAGGCTTGTAGCATGCTATGGCATGAAGAGAGAAGAACATAACCTCAACATGTATATAATCATCTAGCAGCATAAATAGGATGAAAGAAATACATGGATTGTATTTTTAATCTAGTCGTAAAATAATTGAAACACTCAAAAAAGTAGAGCAATTTACAAGGAAAAGGTATAAACACTAGACACTACAAGAAAATAAAAGCTGCATCAAATAGTGCAACCAAATGGACATATACAATAAGATCCTAAGAGGAAACAAACATAGAGCCTTCTTTTACCTTTAAGCAGCATATTGTGCATCGTGACAACAGATAAATATATAAAGAACAGTTCTTAACTGCACTGCTTCTAAATAGTTACCAGAAACGTGGTTCGTCCGGTCGCGGTACGGGATTCGGGTTCGTAGTTCGCCACTTTCTCTTCCAATTTCCTTTGCGAACACGAACCCCGTACCCTAAACCGGTTCGGGTTTGACGAATCCGGTTCGCGATTCGCGGGGTTTTATAGTGAATCCGGTAACTATTCTAAACATAACCCATACTAGGCTAGTACATTCTCCGTTATACCAATACGAGACTAAAAATACTACCATATATTGTACTGTTCATATTTATCAGACAACTTATCGACTGATATATTGGGGCAGATATTCACCTCATCAATATTAGACCATGAAACATTTTCAAAAAGATAGCTCCCCTCATTTACCAAGAGATTCTTAATGCTCTGCAAAGGTAAACTACAGACAAAGTCTGCAGACAGTGATAACCAGTGATTTACCTGGTAAAATCAAGAAATCTATTAACTATCAGATTTTCTAGAAACCAACCAGTTTCACGCCTAGAAAATAGGGGGTTTTACACCAAGTAACTACGTGTTAATGATCCAAATTAACAACTGCTCGTGCTTTCCTCTGTTCCTACAGTTAAACACATTTAGTTTGAGAACAGGGGAAAGTTAGAACTCACTAAAATTTACCAAGTTCCACGCAGAATTAGCCAGTCTGGCTTGTTTCATGCAGAGTCAAAAGCTACCTAGCCAATTCTAAACAAACTAAGACTGGCAACCACCAGGGAACCACTAGTCCAATACTGCCACTAAACACTATCTGCTCATTCATGCAACTGATCATGACAAAGTAAGTAGCTAGAGTTCAACCTGGTTAAGTATACTGCTCCTAATAACCAAGTTTTCTTATAGAGTTGTCTTAATTCAGAATAAGTTCAAAGAAAACAAGGTATCTTCTCAGTGCACCAAATCTTCTAAGATCAAAATCACCTTTTTGAAGCTAGACCATATCCGTTTTAGCCATTCCTCACGACCAACATATCACATTTCACTCCAAACAAAGCAAAATGTTCCCTCTTTTGGCACAAGAAACCATCAGGTGCTTAATCTAATGGAAATTAATGAAGACTTGATTGTAAAAAAAAATCATTGGGTAGAAATTTATGTTGACATGAATGCTCACTAGCTACTTGAAATAAATAGATATGGTGTGATCGGACCACTAGTTCACTAAAAGGGAGAATCCACTGGATACTTTGTTCCATAACACTAAGAACGAAGTCCAAATATCAATTGTAAGCAGTCAAGATTTCAGAGGAAAGGAGTCACTTTGCTGGTTTATAATTTCTTGGTGGACTAAACTTGCTGAGTTGCTGAAAATTTAACAAACAAGATGGCCGCGTCACAGAACCACATCACAAATACGAATCCTCTCATTTCTACTCATTTCATAACAGCATCCAATCGCAGTTCCCTAGCTAACAAAGCACTAGTGGCACAACACAACATCACAAGTCCAAATATCAATCCGACCGTGAGCCGCGAGCAACGGAGGGGGCAGGGGCTGCGAATGGTGGTGGACTACTGCATTACCTTCTTGATGGAGGGGTCAAGCCACTCGTACCAGCGGGCCTTGCACTGCTTGGCGGACTTGCGGACGAGCAGAGAGGAGATGCGCGCCCACTGGTTCTTTCCGTACTTCATCACCGCCGCCTTGAGGATCTCGTCCTCCGTGTTCTTCCACACGCCGCCCTTTATCATGATCCTCATCTTGCCTCCCCTTCTTCTGTTGCTCGACCTCCTCCTTGCTCTTCTCCTCCGTAGAGGGCCTCCGGGTTCGGCCGCACCCCCGGCCGGGCGGCTCCGGCGAGGCGCGCCTCGCCTGGTCCTTCCTAGGGTTCCGCCTCGGGGCGGCGCCGAGCGGGGTGGGTCGCGCGGATCCTACCTAGGGTTTGAGAGGGAGGGGGGTCCTGGGGTTTAGGGATGGGTGAGGTGGCGGGGGAGGGGGGGTGCGTTGGTGGCAGCGGCGGGGGCGTGTGGTGCGGTGGGGAGTGGGGAGAGAAGCCGGAGGGGCGGAGGGGATGGAGCCCGTGTGCGGGGTTTGGTTTTTGTTGGAAACCACGGGCTTCGACCAGCGGTCAGCCTATGGGTGGGTGCTTTATCTTGGATTTATGAATTTGTCGGTTAGATGGATTTTAGATTTTACTTTCTATGTATCTATAATATATAGGTTCAAAATCTACATATCATAGATATATAGATGGATAAATTCTAAAATCCATCTATTCATTGGGGCAAATTCTGAATTATTTCTTATCTAAATTCTAACAGGATATAGACTATAAATAGAGGTACTAGTCATGATAAAAATCTGATCGCTCGTTAAAAAAAATAAAGAGAAACAAAAAGTTTCACATATCTCTGTGTTCAATCTACTATTCTGTATTTGTATTCTTGCATTGTTCTAAGTGATTCTACGTTTGTCTACGAGGTGATCGTTTGGATTGGACTCGCCAGCGACGGTTTCTCAACACGTTATCAACACGACTACGCTCTTCGGCCTGCACGGATTGAAAAGTTAATCGTCAAGAATGACGCTCGTAGATCGAATCATTTTCTAGATCGCTTTCAATTCCACAATTGTTGCTTCTAGATTGTTTAATCCTAAGGTGCAAATCCACTCTAATCTACCGCGAGGCGACTTGCAGTCGTCGGCACAATGCCAACCGGATGATTAATCGAAAGAAAAAGGGTTTGTTGAATGCACAATTATCTTACATGAACAGTAACGGGAAAAAAAAGGCCGACGGCCCCGTACGGCCGCACTGCCGCCGACATGACGTCGACTCGCTTCATGGCCCGCCATGAAGCCAAGACGAAGGCGTCTGGCGTCCGCCGGAGCGCGCCAACCATGGCATCACGTCGTCGCCCTGGAACTGGGTCGCGCCGGCCTGGAACCACGCACGACCAAGGCACTGCCCAAAGCAAAGAAAAAAAAGGAAAGGCGGTGGTAGCACGGTAGCCGCCGACGAGCACGCCGCACCACCGCCTCGCCTCGCGCTCCAATGACAGACCACGCCACGACGATCGTAGCGTCTTGGCCGCTGACACCGAACGGCCTCCCGCCGCCACCTCGCGCTAGCCAAGCCCGCCTTAAAACCGCCCACCCATGTCGTGTCCGCATAGCCGCTTGCCGTCGGCCCTTCTCCCAAGAATCGCCCCGCATGGTATTGGACGCCAGAAATTGCTAGGAGCAATGACCACCTATAAGCGACACGCCGCGCCGCTGCTGAAGTGCCGCCACCACAAAGTGAGCAGTGAGTAGGAAACCCTCCTCCACCTCTTTGAACAAGCCAAGTGGGCAGTATGAATGGGCCGGATCGAGCCGGAGGAAATGGGCCGTGAGGATTGGCCCGGTCAGCCGAAAGAAAGAAAATCATGGAAATTTGCGAATAAACCCTCGAAGTTCTAAAAATTACGATAAAATATTTTGAGAAAGAAAATCTTGCAGAATAACCCCTCGGAAATTGAAAAATTGCGCAAAAATTTCTCAGAATTGAAATTTAGCGGTTTATCCCCTGGAAATTGCAAAATTCACCGAAAATTCATTTTCCAGTAAAAAAGGGCCTCAGGAATTCAAATTTTCAATCTTTGTGAGCATTTGAAGTATGTTTAACTCTGTTATTATTATTTCTATGCAATTTATATATTGTATTTACTGTTTTGATTATTTGTGATTGTGCATATTACTTTTAATCACTGAAAATAGCAGTGAGTCATGAAAAATACATAGAAAAAATACGGGATCACAAACCGGGAGTTCGAAAAACATTATGAGAATTTTGCAACCATTTTATGCAGATTACCAGCAGTAATCTTATGAACTCTTTGTATGAATATGAAGATGACTGGCATCACGAACCAGAAGTTCGAAAAACTGACCCAGCATGGTCAGAATTTGTATTAGTCTTCAACTCTGTGACAAGGTAATCATGGATGAGCAGAAGATTGAGAAGACTCTTTCTACCTTCCACCCGAATGCGATGCGATCCACACGCAACTATCGTTAAGACGGCTACAAGGAGTATGCCAAATTGATTGACATCGTGCAAGTTGCGGAAGCTCAAGATGATGTTCTAAGGAAGAACTAAATCTCACAACCGCCTAGTAGCAATATTGGCTATGAAGCCAATGCTAGCAGCTATAAGGTGAGGAAGTCTCTCACAAAGGAGAGGGGCAAGAAGGGTAAGGTCGTGGGTCATATGTTATTGATGCTTTTCAGCCTAAGATGAAGGGCAAAGGACAGCATGAGGCGCACCTAGCCATTGCAGGCACGGAGGATCCACATCCATTAGTTGCACTCATGGATATGGACGACCTAATGTGACCCATCACCCTCCTTTGGACAATCGCATGGCCGTGGTAGTAGTTGCCCAAGATGAGAAGATCGCCATGGAGCAGAATAAGATAGAAGTTTTTGAATACTTCGCTGATTAGATCTAGTGCACGCATTGCACTTGGATTTTTTCATAGTAACTTGCAGTTTGTGATTGAACCAGAACATTGAATTATTTTTTAATAATGGTTGTAAGCTCTAGGAGAGCAAAGCATTAAATTCTTATGATGAGTCCTACCAGGCTTAATTTTCCCGTATTTACAATAGCAAGTTATATTCTGATATTTGAAGTATTAGAACGCGTGTGGCGCCATATGGAGGAAGTGTGCTTAGTGGATAGCGGCACAACGAATACCATCTTGAGAGAGATGAAATTCTTTCAGTTGATCAATAAGAACGCTGGTAGTCTTAGACAAACGTGAGCAGCGATACTTGTATAATAAGCTCAAAAAGGGCCACAATTATACTCTCGATGGGTATAATTTTGGTCATTAAAGAAGCCTTATTGTACCCAGAATCGATTAGAACTCTCAAGGATATTCGCGCTAACGGTTTCCACGTAGAGACTGAAGAAGAGTATGGTAAGGAATACCTGCTTATTGCATAGCATGAAGAAAGTGTAAAAGAGTCTTAGAACGACTTCCTTCGTATGAAACTGGGCTATACTATACTAATATTAAAGCACCCGCAGTCTATACTGCTCTGAAAACCTTATTTAGAAGCTCTGAATTTTTCTATCTCTGGCATGATAGATTATGTCGCCTAGGTCTTAGGATGATGGGAAATATAATTAACAATTCACAGGGATATAATATCGATGTAAATAATTTCTTGAATCAGGAAGATTTTGTGTGCCCCGCATCTGCTCTGAAAGTGAAGGATAAAGTCTCTACATTCCTGGACCGTATACAGGGAGACATTTACGGTCCTATACAGCCCCTGTTATGGCTATTTAGGTATTTTATGGTGCTCATCGATGCTTCCTTGAAATGGTCGCACGTAAGTTTATTGTATACGAAAAACCAAACATCTGCAATGCTAAATCTAGTAGATAATTAACATTAATAATAATTTTCCTGATCATCATGTGTAGTCCAACAGAATGGACAACGCCGGAGAATTTATTTTGAAGGCTGAATAATCTAGACCTGCCATTATGAGTTAATGATGTATTTTGGTAATTAATGACAATCGTCATTTGGAACTAACATTTTCTATTAGTTGGATGAATAGGTTATGTTCCATGATGATGGAGACTTTGGATGACATCATGAGTTGATCATCATCAAGTTAAGACTCGGGATGAAGAAAATCATTATGTGTTAATGATGTTCGAGTCAAGATCCCGAAGTGTAGAAGATCATCATGTGTTGATGACATTGAAGTCAAGAGCTTGGAGTAAAGGATGTATCATGTGTTGATTTATATCAAGTGATCTCGAAGAGGAGATAATCATGAGTTGATCATTGAGTCAAGAGAAGAACCTGTTGGAAATATGCCCTAGTGGCAATCATAGAGATGATTATATTTCATTATGTTCATAATATTGAATAATATGTTATCTTATTCCTAGAATAATATTGTTAATATTTATTATCGAGTATGTGACTTGATTGTGAAACTCTATATTTCTGCGATGATTATTCTTAAACGTTCCCTAGTTAGAAACATATGAGGACACATATGAATAGACTAGCATATGTATTGGTTGATGACTATGTTTCACGGGTCATGGATATTGAGATATCAAACCAATAATATGGACACATGTTAGAGAACATGATGTTGGATTAGACCCACCTTGAGACACTATTGAGATTGTTATGATTCTATGTGTCGTTAGTTGGTCTCAAGCAATGATGATGTATAATCCTTAGACCTGAGATCAGCATGGTTTCCTACATGTGTAATAGCACTCTTAGGGGTAGCCAAACGCTACACCGTAACTGGGTAGTTATAAAGATAGCTTTCGGGTATGCTATGAAACATGCAAAGGAATGTGACTGGTCGGATATGGGATTTGCCCCTCCTAACATAACAGGAGAGATGTCTCTGGGCCCCTCGTTGTGATCTGATAAAGAAAGTGCATAGCCATGCCACTAGTAGTCGAAGTGTTTGACCACATGAAGTTATCCGACACTCGATCGAGAAAGTATTGAACAGTCCATGGATGACACCACATCTCACCTGGAGTTCAACCAGACATCGTGAGGCAAAGGGAGAATACACGAGTAGATCGTTTAGTTCGATCAGTTACAGACTAGTAGTATAGAGATACGAGCTGGTCGTAAAACTGGTCGAACGTAATCACAGAGTGGTCGAAATCTGGTCGTAAGGACTTACGAACTGGTCGTGATCAAATATGAACTGGTCGTATAGAGATAGGACCT
This sequence comes from Phyllostachys edulis, assembly GCA_036346405.1. Classification (NCBI taxonomy): domain Eukaryota; kingdom Viridiplantae; phylum Streptophyta; class Magnoliopsida; order Poales; family Poaceae; genus Phyllostachys; species Phyllostachys edulis. Next base: position 29,596,215 of record CM070568.1, on the reverse strand, counting down.
GGTCGTAAGTGATGAGGACCTGATCGTAGATCATATTGCATTAAGGTTCGTCCGATATAATTTGTGTGTATTCGGGAATCGCTATGTTCTGCTAGGAGCCGCTACGACTCGTGATCGAAAAGGGTTTCCGAGTCACAACCGATTACGCATGAACTTACAGGGTCGCACACTTAACGGGTTGGAACAAACCAGTACGAATACGATTCGTCAAATGTGTTCGGATAGGATCCGTCACAAGCACTATATAAGGAGATGCATGAGGCTGTTTGGGACATAAGTTTTTACACCACCGAAACCCTAGCCGCCATCTTCCTGAGAGCTCTGCCGTGCGACTTGGTGCTAGTACACCGACGTACGGTTGTTCCTTCCCTGGACATGTGGATACCGTAGAGGCGCTACTACGATCAAGGCGCTTGAGGACGATCCGCGATCTTCACAAGGAACCGCGAAGTTCTTTGGAGGAGACGATCGAATCGCGAGGCTATTTGGACGATAGACTACGACCACTACATCGACGCGCTCTACGTTGGACCAGGCTGCTCCAACCCTTCTTCCGCTGCTCTGCGCGTCTAGTGGTAACAATCTATGATCATCTACTTGCTTGGCTTCCTGGTTTGCGTAGTAAAATTTTTTATTTGTAGCTATCGTAGCCTACCCGTATCCCTACAGAACCATCATGTATTGATGGAGGTCAAGTGAAAGAATGCATCATGGGTTGATACATATTCAAGTCAAGAACTTGAAGTAAAAGAAATTATCATATGTTGATGATTATCAATTCAATGACCCGGTCTTGAAGAGAAGATGTGCGTCATCAAGCTTAAGGTGAATGTGCAAGGCAAAGGTATGGCTAACTAGGGTTAAGGATGTGTTCCTAGTTTTTTACTGGTCTTGGTGTTTGGATGGAAGACTGGATTGCTAGTATAGGTTGCCGTACTATTAAGAGGGGTCTTGACTAGTAGCTTGAGTGTGTCATGTGTAGATAGCTCGTCTTGCTTACTCTAGCTCTCGTTAGCATGTTGCTGATATTTGCGAATATGTTTTGCAAATAGTCGAGACTCATGCATAATCCTTGTAGCATGTGATTTTAGTTTGCGAATGTGTTTTGCAAATGGTTTAAGTCCATGTACCTTATTCCTTGTAGCATGATTCTAAAAGTTGGCAAATGTATTTTGCAACTTATTGAGAATCTTGCCTTCAACCCTTGTCTGCATCTTGCATCAATTGGCAAATGAGTTTTGCAAATTGAGTTTAAGCGATTTGCTAAGATCAGCTTTTGTTTCCTAGTCCGGACTGACCGCAGTTAGAAGTCCGGTCTGATCGGACCTCAGGGTCAAGTGACCCGGTCAGCTTTTTCCATAAAATGTGTTTTTCTGGTTTTGGGTGCCGGTCTGACCACCATATGTTGGCTGGTCTAACCGGACCTCTGGGTCAAGTGACCCGGTCAGCTTTTCCCAGAGAATATATTTTTCTAGTTTTGGGTGCCGGTCTGACCACCATGTGTTGGTCGGTCTGACCGGACCTCAAAGTCAAGTGACCCGGTCAGCTTTTTCCAGAGAGATATTTTTCTGGAATAGCTCTTTGTTTTGTTGTGCAATCTAACCGCCATGTGTTGGCTGGTCTGACTAGGTTGGTGCGGTCTGACCGGCCATTGGTTGGCGGCCAGTCCGGACATGTGTCCAACGGCTAGTTTTATATCCGTTGGAGCATGGCCGGCCTGACCATCCATTGGTTGGCAGTCAGACCGGGCTTTGCTATTTTTCGGCAGATTCCCTTCCAAACGGCTAATTTTTGTGTATAGGCTATAAATACCCACCTTGACCGGTTGTGGAAGGTCTTGTTGCTAGTGCTATTCATTTCTTTGAGCAAAGAATAAGCCATCTCATCATTTATGTGCATGTGTTGCACTTAGTGAGCTTAGAGAGCAAACCCTAAGTGCTTGTGTTGCATTAGGTAGTGGATTGTGTATCCATTGAGTTTAGACACTTGATTGGTTCAAGTGAGCGTCTTCGACTTGTTACTCTTGGTGTTTGCCGACACCTAGACGGCTTGGAGGAGTTGCACTGGTGATCTTCTGCAAGAAGGCTGTGAGAAGACTCGGGCGGTTGTGAGTGGTTTGGTGCTTGCAATCTCCGGAGTGGAGGAAGAGTAATCCCGAGTGGATCGATGTGTTGGTTCGTGTTGGGGTCGATCCAAGTGGTTGGACTTACATCGGAGGTGTTGGCTCAATTGTGGAGCCGATCCAATTTGGTTGGGCTTACCTTAACATGGATTAGGGGAGACCGGCAAGTCTCTGAACACCACGGTAAAACATCATTGTGTCATTGTGGTTTGTTCTCTTGTGCTTTACCTTGTGCAATTTACATTCCTTGTATTAAATTGCTTACTTATCTTTGTATGATTGCTATCATTATCAATAATATATTGTAGTTGGTGCACCTAGTAAAGACTAGTTGATTTAGGCTTTAATTGTGCAAAATCGTATTGTTGTTAGCTTCCGCATTAGAAATCGGTTTTAGCCTATGAAGTTTTTAAAACCGCCTATTCACTCCCCTCTAGTCGGCCTCCTCGATCTTATAAGTGGTATCAGAGCTTTGTCTCTCTTTCATTAGACTTAACCGTTTAGAGAGTAAAGGATGACGACTATGAAATTCATGCATCCCGGTAAAGCACCATACCTTGATGGTTCAAATCATACTTATTGAAAAATTAGAATGACCATCTATATTAAGGCCATGGGCCCAAACCTATGGAGAATTGTTGATGCGGGTTTTGCTACTTTAATTGATCCACAAAACCCCACTCAAAGGGAAGAGCAAAACTTGCGACACGATGCTCAAGCTTTAAATTGCCACAATCATCGATCTTGATTCAGAGCCTGCATCACTCGCTGAATATAAGAAAAGATCGGATCGGAAAGATTGAAAGAAAGTAATAGAAACTGAATTATTATCTCTGAATAAAAAGAGATATGTTTGGGTATGTAAGCCGCATGCCTCCCACGTGCACCCCATAGGGCATAAGTGGATATTTGTTTGAAAGATAAATGAAAAGAAGCAAGACTCGTTGCACAAGGTTTCACTCAACGTCTAGGAGTTGATTATGAAGAAACCTATTCCCTATTCATGGGTGGAACTACCTTTAGATATTTAATCTCAATGGTAGTAAACTTGAAGTTAGAAATGAAATTGATGGATGTGGTAACTGCATAAATCTGGCAGTATGTGGTATAATCGCTTGAAGCGACTTTCTATGCAAGAAAGGCTACACGAACAATGAGAATTCTCCCTGTGTATTTATACGACGATCTCAAGATGGATTTTGTATAATCTCAGTGTATGTAGATGATCTGAATATCATCGAAACCCTGAAAGGCATTAAGAAAGCAAGCTCTTACCTGGAGTCAGAGTTCGAAATGAAAGATTTGGATAAAATCAAATATTGCCTAGGCTTGCAGCTTGAGCATACTCCTGAAGGGATATTAGTGCATCAGCCAACCTACACTCAAAAAGCTGTTATAAAAGTTTAGTTTTGAAAAGGTATACCCTTCGAAAGTGCCGATGGTTGGAAGATCCTTGTAGCAAGACAGGGATCCATACAGACCCAGAGAAGAGGGAGAGGAAGTCCTGGGACTAGAATTCCCGTACTTGAGTGCAGTAGGAGCACTCATGTATTTAGCAAACTATACTAGACTGGGCATTGCATTTGCTATGAACCTGCTAGTAAGGTATAGTGCAGAACCTACCAAAAGGCATTGGCAGAAAATAAAGGATATCTCCTGATACCTCCAAGGAAGCAAAAATCTTGGTCTGTTCTGCAGAAAGAACCAAGACCTAACTATGGTGAGCGGCTATGCAGATCTCGGTACTGTCAAACCCAAGATACTGACTAAGTTGTAAACAGGCTATGTATTCCTGTGTGGTGGAACTGCAATTTCTTGGAAATCGTCTAACCAAAGTCTTGTATTGACTTCGACGAACCACTCAGAAATTATAACGATGTATAAGGCCTCACGAGAATGTGCTTGGCTTCGACGGATGATTCACCACATCCAGTAGTCGTGTGGATTGAATATCGCGCAAACCCCCATTATTATCTATGAAGATAATGCATCTTGTGTTACACAAGTGCAGATGGGTTATGTGAAGAGTCATCTCACAAAACATATTAACCCGAAGTTCTTCTATGCTCATGAATTGCAAAGGATGGACGAAATTAAAGTACTACATACTAAGTCATGTGAAAATCTTGCAGATTTAATCACTAAGTCACTTCTAATGTCTAGCTTTGAAAGATGCATACGTGGAATTGGAATGATGAGACTTAGATAAGTGCAGAATTTAGGGGGGGATCTTCACGAACTCATTATTGAAACTTGATCACGAAGACCGAGTACCCAAAAAGTAAATCCTGGAGATTAAATGAAATTGGGTGGATTGTACTCTTTTTTCCCTTGATGAGTTTTCCTAAAGTTTCTCGGCTAAGGTTTTTAATGAGGCAATTCGTGCAACGCAGTAGAACGTATATCATGTACTCTTTCTTCATTTTTTTCCACTGGGTTTTAATTGAGTTTTGACGAGGCATGAACATGTGAGGATGAGTGCCCAAGGGAGAGTGTTGGGAAACCACGAGCTTGGCTATGAGAGCCGTCGGGCGATTTAATTTGTAATACTTAACCTTTCCATTGGTCATAATATTGCAAATCAAATTTCCCCGCTCTCGGTGTATATGTACTTCTCAGAACTGCAGTACACATACACCATACAAAAATTAAGTATCAACGCCATACACAACATTTTACATTATTGAAGTCTTCATAATTTACAATATATTCAACATACAAAAGAGAGTCTGCAGCAGAACAGTTGCCATAAGATGGCTATAAACCAAAACCAACCAGCTGCCCTTACCCACGAGGCAACTGACCGAAAACGCCTAAGCTAGTCGTCAAGAGTGTAGTCGGCCTCACACTCGTCAACCCCTTGGGGGTCAACCTCCTCTGTAGTAAATAGACAAAGCAGTTGAGTACAAAAACGTACTCAACAAGACTTACGATTAACAAGCCTATACATAACTACATGCAAGCTTAATTCAATGGAGAAGGCTTTAGAGTTCATTTTTAGCGTAAAGTAACATTTTATTTGCAATAGTGTAATTGATTGAAAGCAATTTTAACTAATTAGTTCTTAATGAACCAAATAACAATGTGACAACAATAATAAACATAATTAGCCACCTAGAGGTGACTTTCCACAGCCACCACAACAACAGTACGAATTCCCCATTCGTACCACCCAAATTCAAGTTTCATCAAAATGTTATAGTCTAACTCTCGAAAGATCTCCCCAAGCGTGTCCATAACAAAGGATTTGGCTATTCAAATAGATTAAACCATGCAGGGGTGTACAACTTTACCCACATGTCATACCTCTCCTTTTGCCACGCGATAAAGCACACTTCCGAAGGTATACCGGCAGAGCTAAGTCCTATGAGACTTTTTCCAATTGAATGAGTTAATTAAGAGTCACACGTATGGGGGTTAACCCTATGTGAACCGCACATCCTGGACTCCCACAGAGGACCCATACATTAAGTCAGAGACATTGACCCAGCCGTAGCAACTGCCAATGCTCCTCATGCGAGGGAACCGACCCAGAACCCCACCCATCACATGCCCGACACAGTAACACATTTCTTTTATCCACCTATACCTACCACCAGCGACTCATTAATTAACACTCCCTGGAGTACTAAGTCAAGAGGGGTTCCCAATACCCTCATGTGGTTGCACGCAATAATGCTTGGTTTAGTGTAACAAGATGTTCGGTCCTTGTTGACTCGGTCACACAACCACACACCCAATAATCACACCATCAACCATGTGCCCAAATCTAAATCCTTTTTGTTTTCAGTTTTAGTTTTTCCAAATAGGACATATTCATGAGTACCTTGACTCAAGTATTTAAATTACTGTTGTAATGACCATCGCCGAAGCGATGATCCCCAGACTACCGTTCTAAGCATGGCTAAGCGACAACAACTTTAATACTACAATATAAAGTAACTAGAGCCCATCCATCGAGCCATAAATCACAACAGATATAGCCTAGGCTCAGTGGTAAAAGATGTATATTTTATCTACAGTTCAAGTAACTATTCAGGTGAACTATCACGAACTGATAAAATACTTGTCAACATAGCATGCATACATACAGTTAAAACATTTGAAATATTAACATGCGAATATAATGGGATCAACGTGCATCAATGAAAAACTGCTTGCCTTGCTGAAGATCGTCATCTGACTGCTGAGGATAACTCTCGAATATACCCGAATCGTCGAAATCTATCGATTGATCAAAATAGCGAATAAAAACGAATAAAAACAGATAACACCAAAAATAACCAATAATCAAATTCATCAAACAAGCATACACAACAGGTAGAGTTTGATTATTAAAGATCTTAGGTTCAGTCCAAAGATGAAATTTATGGGGATTTTCTAAGTACTTAACAGGTTAAAGGCATAACTTCACAAATTAATTAATTAGCAATATTTTTTGGAATAGCAACAAGAACCAAACTTAAGCCCAGTTACAGTATAGGAAAAATAAGAATTAACAAAATTAATTTTACTCTATTTGGAGCTAAAATGAAATACTTATGAATTTTAGAAGTTTTAACTCATTTTTTGATGCAAAACATCCTTTAATTAACAAAAACTTTCTAGAATAGAAACATAATTAAAAGCTAATCCATTAAAAATTACACTAAAAGTGAAAACTAACAAAATTGGTTTCATTCAATTTGGAGCAAAAATGAATTAGTTATGAATTTTCTAAGTTAAATGAATTTCCAAAGCAAAACTAATTCATTTCGGAATTTCTAAAATCCTTAAATTCTTTTTATACCGACGCTCAGCCGACCCACGGTCACTGACCGGTGGGGCCTAAGCAAAAGCGTTGACTGGGTCAGCTCTAACCAAGCTCGGCTGCGATGACGTTGAAGGCGTATTCTAAGAATACGCCTTCGGTTTTCAAGAAGCGTAACTCATTCTAAGCACTACGGAATTACGCCTTTCTCAAGCGAAAACGTATTCTACTAATTTACGCAAATACTTAAATGGCCGAGAGGGCCCACATGTCAATGACCTGAACAACTTAAACGGTTTCAAAAGAATTCCTAAACACGTTTATTACGGCGGGGTCCACATGTCATATACATAACTAAAAGATGGTTAAACCCTAATGACTTTGGTTAACCTTAACCATACCGGCGGCTCGTCAGCGTTCACCGCGCGTGAGCGCGATGGCGAGGAAACTGACCTGACGGTAGAGTGGGTCTCCGGACTTGGGGAGGACATGCACGGGTGCGCACGGGCCTCACGAACCTAATGATGGTGACACAAGTCCTCGAGAAGGCCGGCGGCAAGCTGGCGACTACCGGAGGCAGAGACGACGACTCGGCCTTTGTGGAGAAGACGCCTTGGGGACGGAGGAACCTCGAGAAGGTGCGCCTTGGGTTCGTCTTGGCTTCAGCAACAATGTGCCCAAAGTCTTGATGGCGGAGGAAGACGAAAACGACCGGAATTGACACAGCGGCGCTCGGCTGAGCTTGGAGAAGAAGAGGCAAAATCGGGCGAGAGAGTGCGAAGAGATCAATTGAATAGGCAGAGGGAGAAGATAAAGTCCCGACGATTCTTTTTGAACGGACACACGTGCTCGAGGTGGCGCGGGAGGGCTGCGTGGGACGCATGCGGCGGTGCAGGTAGCCATTCGGCTAAATGGTGTCGAGAAGACGGCTACGCCCCAACAAGTGGGCCCTTGCACGGCAGGCAACAAGCGGCGCGTCTGGTGCGAGTTTTACTCAATGCACACGAGGGGGTTAGGTTGGACCAAGATGGTTGGCTCGGGTCGCTACAGTAAAACTGGGTCCGGTCGGGCTGGTTAGGGTTAGGTTTTGATTTCAATTTTGACCGAAAACTAAAAAGTTTGACCGGGATGATAAAAATAGAAAAAAAATTCCAAAAATTCTAAAAAAATTTGTGAGTGTTCGCAGGTTCATTTGGGAGTTAGGAAAATTCAATTAGGCACTGTTCACATTTGAATTGGCTAAAATAAATTCTTTCCCAAATCAGCCTTTTTCATTTGGTTAGGATTTTAAAGAGGTCAAGTTGAATCCTAAAAAATTGTGAAAATTGATATTAATTCAAGATAAATAATCTAGTATTTTATAAAATTATTTCTAGAGATTTGTGTATGCACATTTTTCTGAAATTAAATAGAATCTTGGTTTCAAGTCAAAAGTTTGAATTTTTCAAAGCAAAATTTAGAAACCAAGTACAAACTTATGAATTTCATAAAAAGTTTTTGAAACCCTCGTACTTTTCTACATTTGAAACACAAACCAAAGTTCAGGATGTTACATTGGCCCAGCAGCCGGCCCATGGGTGGGTGTCCCATCAAAACCCTAGTAGGGATCTCTAGACTATAAATAGGGGTACTAGTTATTGTAAAAGGCTGATCGCTTGATGAAGGAATAAAGAGAAGCAAGAAGTACCCCCATATCTTTGTGTTCAATCTACTATTCTGTACTTGTGTTCTTGCATTGTTCTAAGCGATTCTACGCTTGTCTATAAGGTGATTGTTCAAACTAGACTCGCCAGCGACGGTTCCTCAACAGTTTTGATGCGGAGCATGGGTGACAAGGTTTGGGTCTAGGACTGGTTACCACCATAAAAACTACGAAATGGTAACCATAAAAACTATGAAATTGCTATTTTGGTTTTGATGCTAAGGATGGGTGATAGGTAGGGCCGAAAAAATAGCTCTCGTGAAATTTCGAGTCGAGTAGAGCCGAGCCCCATGTTTAGCTCGAGAAAAAAATCAAGCCAAGCTCGAGCCGCTCGCAAGCCAATTTGGCTCGTGCCTGTTGACTGCGCAATCACCCATTCCCATCCGTCCTCCCAAATTCCCTACCTCCCACCCTACTCCCAATCCCTAATTCCCCTTTCCCCACCGTATCCATCATTCCATCCAGATCCCCTTCCTGGCTTCCTCTCTCGCCTCCCACCTGGCCACCTCCCACCTCCCGAAGGACCCAAACCCACCACCGAAGGGAAGAAGCCAATGGCGACGGAGCTGGTCCCCGTGGTGGACCTTCGTGTGCTCTCATCTTCCAACCTGGATGCCCTCGCCACCACCTCTGCCCATGCCGTCGCCCTGTGGAGCTGCCCCGATGTCGACCCCCTCCCGTCTCTCAAGATCGGCCGCACCGTCTTCAACGAGAGCACCGGCTCCCACAACGACCCCTCTCTCCTACCCTCCGACCCCGTCGCAGCTCTCGTTGCGGTTGTTGCTTTGCGTCGCAGCTGTTGTGCTTTGTGCGATGGAAAGCTGCGGCCGTAGACATCCTCTTCCCCGCTGCTTGCTCTGGTGTCTTCCTCTCGAGACCTCCACTTCTTTCTTCGTTTCTTCTTTTTTTCGTCGGTTCGTCCTCTTCCCTATTGCTTGCTCCGTCAGTCAGGTGCTGCTGTGTTGGTGGCCCGTTGCGGTCCGTGCCGCCGCAACGAGAGCAGACCTTCAACCCCGCTGGCTTCGCTCATGACGACCCCTCCCTCCGGCTCTCTAACCCCGCCGCGGCCGCCCACCCGCCCTCGACCAATTGCGGTAAATGTCGCATTTAGTTCCTGGGCTCGAGTTTTGTTTCGAGTCGAGCCGAGTTCACTGTTCATTCAAGCTTATGCGAACTTGGCTCGAGCTAGCTCGGCTCAGCTCGTTTTCACCCCTAGTGACAAGGTCTGGGACTAGTTACTAGGATAAAAAGTGAGTCACTATCATTGCTGCCTTGCGGAAACCCACAGATGCGCGATTCATGGATGATAGAGCTCATCTTGTGACGCTACGTGGGCACTGCGATGACCGCGCATGACCCAGCTTGCCCGACACAGACATCGCCTCCCTCCCCACTCCTTACTCACCCTTCGCCTCTCTCGTCGTCTCCCCTATCATTGCCCACCCCGTCGTGCTTCCTCCTCGCTATCGCCGCCGCCGCCGCACTTCTTTCTCACCGCGTCCACCACCATGCATCATCACCGTGTTCACTACCGCGCATCCTCCTCATTGCGTCTGCCGTCATCCGCTAGAGGAGGAGCTTGTGCCTCCACCGCCGAGAAGATCTTGTGTTGCCATCCGGGAGCCTGCGACGCCCATTGCCTGGAGGGGAAGGTAAAGCCTGTTGGCCCAGGCACTCAGCGAGAACTCACACATCGCTTCCTCTAGCTGGAACACTCACACTGGACGCTCACGAACGCAAGAAGAATAGAGAAACGAGTTTGGTGCTGCTTAACTTCTCAGCCTTTTCTTATTTTTCTTCTTCTCTTATACTGAACAAAAGACTTACAAGCAACTAATAGCTATATTGCACTACTAGTAACTCTATGCACAAAATGTGCCCACTAGTACTACCGTTTCTAGTTATTAGTGTCCATTAGTGCTGCCGTTTCTAGTCACATGCAAAATAAATACTAATACTACATGCAAAAACCAATAAGTCAAGATTATAGCTAACAATTTCCCCTTTAATCTTAACATGCCGACACACCATTGCGGATCGCCCACAACCTATTGCCACATGCAGAAGACTAACTCACGCCATGCATTATCTCCACTAGATGGATGCATGCAACTACTTTGAAGGTGGACCAACTCATCTCACGTGCATACCTTCTCAACTAACTCGAACACATCTAGAGCTAGTTTCACGCTCGGCTACGTGTACATGCTCACGTCCTCACAGCTACATGCACTAACCACCAACACATGACTGATCCAATAACACATGCATGTGCACACACAACTGCTGGCTTTATTTTTTTTTGTGCATGCGAGTGGGCGCCAAGACAGGCGGCTGCAGGCGCGGGTGTGCGCAGAGCGCGGGCGTGCATAGTAGCGGCTAGCTCTGTCGTGCACAGGGTGCAGGCATGCGTGTGAGGTGCACAACGACGCGAGAACAGGCGTATGCGATTGTGCGCGTGCGAGGGCTAGCTGGCGGTGTAGCTCCATGCAGGGCGCTGGCGCGATCGGTGTACAGCGCGGAGCATGCGGCTCCGTGGTGTGGAGAACCAGAGCATTTGGTCAAAGATGCACAGGTGCCGGTGATAAGCCGGTGGTAGCACCATGCACTCAAGAGCACGACAACGAAGGTTCGTACGGCCAGCGCGGTGTGCTGGAATCGCACTTGATGTGCGCACCGGTGGCGGCGGACGTGGATGACGAGATATTGTTCTCTATGCGTTCATCATGTTTATTTATGTTGCATGGCTTATCTGCCGATCCGTCTACTACACCATGACGTCACACATGCAACTCTCTTAGACTTAGTCCACTACTGTGACTCTATACGACAACTAAATAAGCTAGCTACGCCACTGCGAGCAAGTGCTCTTAAAACACGACTCTCTTATGAGGTCAATGGAGTCCACGGGAATAAGCTAGGAATAAGCTGGCTACGCCACTGCGAGCAAGTGCTCTTAAAACACGACTCTCTGTCTTAACTAGCCACCTTGTTCAAAGAATGATATGGTTGGATTACAGAATATCTTTGCCCAATCCACCCTAAGATTACAAAACGATCCACAAGTATCGGAGGACATGGTGACTAATTCTCAGCTTTTGAATCCATGGTAACAACTAACAAGAAGATTTTCAGAGATCCCAGTTCTCATATTGGGCACAAAAACCGGGAGGCAAAGGGAGACGCAGCAACTCTGCAGATGCCACATCTTCTCCCGATCAGCTCTCGTCTCCAACAAGGAGAAGATTGGCTGAGTTAAAGGGCGATGGGACCTTTCGATTGATCCTCTTGAACGTACATGGCCATGGCAGCAACATCGTCATCATACCAAAAGCATATGCAACATATTCCCTAAAAGAAAATGCAGCATCGGCAAATTTCAATATCTTTCAGGCAATGAGCCATCGATCACTCTCACTCGCTCGGCGAATCATCAGTTATACTTACTCGACCTGGAAAAAGACGCCCCATCAGGATCCCTAGGAACAGGCAAAACCAAAGAGAGAAAACCACAAGAAGGGAAGAGGCGAGGAATTTTTTGCTCATTTAGCACGTTTTGGTCAGCTAATTGCATATATGCCCATATAATACGTGTATTAGCAAAATTAGCAACCCTGACACACGATAGCCATGCGCCAAAGGCGCTGGTGCACAACCACCGTGCGCCAGCGCCGTCACATCGCCACCTGCCACGGCCCCTCTCAGCCGACCCTCAGTCGACCCCGCCACTCACCACGGTTGGTGCACGGTGGCCATGCGCCAGCCGCGGGCGCATGGTGGCCGTGCGCTAGCCAATTAGTGCGCTACTTAGGTTAGTTAATGGTTAGATTAGTTAGGTAATTAGTTAGGTTAGGTTCTGAAATTTGAAGAAATTTTAAAATATAGCAATTTAGTTTAAAAAATTACGATTTTTTTTGTGGAGCATTCTGACACCGTGTATTTGCTTGTGTAATTTTTTCATAATTGTATTCGTTCAGAATTTTCATCGCTGTTTCGTATAAGTGTCATGTTGGTACAAATCAATAAATGTCCGTGCCATATGTTGATTGTCAAAAGATTTGAACCAGGCCCTCCCTCCATTTGCTATAATTTTCCACCGAAAGCACGAATCAGTTGTTATCCTTGTCTCATCCATCGAATCCTTGTCCGCTAACATTTATGGCTTAATTAGCGCGCGGGATAAGGATTCCCTTTGAGAGCAGTGACTATAAATTAGAGGGAGCAAGCGTGATTTCATTTCGCAGTTGCTCGCTCGCTCTTCCGTTAGTTCATTTCTATCGCAGTCGCTCGCTCTTCCGCTCATTAATTGCTCCGTCGATTATATTTTTGTGAACATTTCAACGTTATTAACTGTCGTTGTTCGCAGGTAGTAGTAATTAATTAATTAAGTAGTATACGTTATTTACAGTGTTTATCAGTTATGAAATAATTAGTAGTAATTAATTAATTAAGTAGTGTACATTAATTTGTAGTGTTAGTTTGGTTGTAAAGCGAAATCAAATAATAAGAAATGCATTCATCAAAGAACAGAGGAGCATAATCTAATTAAGCTAGCTTATCACGTAGCTTATCACCCTAGGAAAACTACTCTGCAATTAATTTACAATCTTTTATGTTTATTAACCACCTTCTCACTAATGTTCCCTCTATTCCATGTGTTGCAAGCCATGTCTCTACCGGAGCTACTAGAACATATCTACGATGAAGACCACCGATGCAAGCTGTGGCTCACCGCTGACGCGGATGGCCCTCCGCCCCTAGCGCTTCGGGCGGGGAGGAACTGCTGGGCGCTGGACGATCGCTACGCCTCGATCCTCTGGGACATGAGCTTGTTGCCCTTTGCGAGGATGGTCTCCGTCGGATGCCAGTTCACCCTAGATAGCACCTTGCTGTCCGCACTTGCCGACAGGTGGAGGCCCGAGACGCACACTTTCCACTTTCGGTGGGGTGAGATGACGATCACCCTGCAGGACGTCTCGTTCTTGACCGGTCTCCCGATCCAGGGTGTGCCGCTTGTTCCGCCCTCCGAGCGGTCGAAGGCAGTTGGAGCGGCGGTTTGGCTAACCTCTCCGGAGGGTGCACGTTGCGTCCCCCGGGCTTGGCTGAGGCAGTTCAGCGAATGCCCGCATGGTGCACCTCACGAGGTCGTTAGAACGCACCTCGTTGCTTACCTTCTCCAGCTTTTTGGTTGGGTCCTGTTTCTAACCACAAAGGGCGATTTTTTGAACCCCAGCTTCATCCGCGTCGCCGAGTCTTTGGTTGACGCAGAGCCGATGAAGGAGTACAATAGCCGTCCTTTGCGCCACATACTGAGAGTTGCATGACGCCATGGCATGCAGCACCAACACGGTAACTCGTCGCTCGCTACGTGCTACTACAGCTGTGGAGTTGGGAGCACTTCCTTGTTGGGTGGCCGACTATCGAGACAGCGGCGCACCCGTACCCTATCCCATATGACCATATAGACGCGCCCACCATAGGCTTACGGTGGACTGCTGCCCGACTGCGCTGGGCCAGCGGAAGACCGGCGAGGTGCTACTCATTGTACCACAACGAGTTCGAGTCATTGCACGAGAGCGACATCATCTGGTGTCCATGGCATGCTAATTTTTTGCTCGTGGTTGCGCCGCACGGGCTGTCTGTGCAATGCGTCATGGATGCATTACTGTGGACGACGACCTGCCACCTGGTGTTCTCACATATGGTGGAGCCTTACGCGTCGTAGCGCGTAATGCGATAGTTTGGTCGGTACCAGCTCGTGCCCCCCCCCTCGACGGCAGGCTCCTGGAGTGAGCCGTACACCTGTGAGTCAAATTTCATCCAAGTAATTTTTGTAGTCCTTACGTCTTCTTTTGTAACATTAATCTTTCCGGAAATACAACCAACCGAGAGTGGGTGGGCATATTCAGGACCGGCGAATGCACCAACAGCAGTGGATTATGACATGGATGAACAGGCTGCACGTGGATGTCTGGAATGAGCAGCGTCCATACGACCTTGAGTCGTACGGTGCGTACATGGAGTGGTATGTGCCACGAACATGCGCAAGACTCACCATTTCTCCTCCGGAGCGCTCGGAGGAGGTAACAGATCTAACGCACCAAGAGAGCCTCCGCCGCACGTACGACCGTCACAGCGCTTCATGGCGTGTCTACACCGTAAGACACTTACAACCTCTGGTCGTTTCATTGACGACCTTCGTACTTTTTGTTAATGAGCATGTTACGTATGTCACTACAGTTGGAGCAGGCGCTACGCATCTAGAGCGCATCGGAGGATGCCCTTCGCAGCCCAGATAGAACCCCGGCGGGATATAAAAAAGTTTTGAAGCACATCTTGGAAGAGATGAAAAAGATAATAAAGAACTTGAGCTGCGGTCGTTCGAGGGACGGCATCCTGCGCATCGAGCACGAAGTGGGGGGGGGGCGTGCTCACCCGCTTGGTCACCACGACCTAGCGAGTCCGCCATGCGTCATAGCGTTCCCTGTCGGTCATCCGCGGGCCAGGTCGCCGCGGAGGTAAGTCGCTATGTACAAATTTACGTTCGGTTTTTTTGGTTATGCCTTATGTTCCGCTAACATCATGTCGTTCTGTCGCCGTAGGTCCGTTAGGATCAATCACTTATGTCGGTCGGACCCGGTACATAAACTGGCGCTCCCTCTCAGTTATCTGCATTGCACATCTGGGAGGTACGAGGTTCTTAGTTTACGTCCAGAGTGTTTATTTGTACTAACATCGTTCCGTCTTGCAGCCTTCAGTTGCCCGTGGGGGTGACGTCCGTGGGGGTGACAGCCAGTTCACGTCAACTGATAACGAGGATACGGGCCTCTCAACTCCTGCTAGGGAGCAGTACACGACGCCAGGGCATAGACAATGACAGCCAGGGTTTCTAGCGTACGCAGGGCAGAGCTCCTCCGGGTACGCTGCCCCACCGCACGTTCAAGGGCAGATGTCCTCCGGGTTCGGTACCCCACGTAGGGGTGTTCGTTCGGTTTTTTCGGTTCGGTAAATACGGTATTGCTAGTTCGGTAAATACGGTGTTTTAAAAATACGGTTTGGTTTCGGTAAATTCCACCGTTTTTCGGTACAGTATCGATAAATACTATATTTACCAAAATTAACACGAATAATAAACGACGACGTTGCACATAACGGCAACACTATACATCGCACATCTACACTATCGCAGCAGACAGCAGCAAGCAACCAGTAAACTACCTAACTAGCAAAGCATGCAGGCAAGCAGGCAGCACAGCTACGTATCTATTAATCTATAGTCTATACTACAGCAGTACACTACTAGTAAATATGGATGTCCAAATCATTAATGCGCAAATGCTTTGCTGCCACTGCTATCAATGTCTAAAAAAAGCACCGAGAAACTACTACCACACGTAACACCATCAATCATTAATGCCCAAATGTTTTGCTGCCACTGCCAATTGGGTGATGCGCATCAGCGCATGTGACCGAGATGGGCTCATGGGCCTAGCGCCGTAGCGAGTGCGTGACTGTGCGAGGCGCGAGCGGCCGAGCTAGCCAGAGCTACGCGCGCCGCATAGGAAAAACGACATTTCGGTTTTTAGCCGATTTTTATCCAAAAAACCGAAAAACTAAAATGTAAAAAATCGTACCGAATACCGATCAAACCGAGTTAATCGGTTCGGTTCAATATTTTTGGTACGGTTTGTTCGGTTCGGTTCAAAAATGTACAGTCCTAACCCCACGGTTCATTCCAGGCTAGAGCTCCTCCGGGTACGCGGGAACCCCGTACGTCCAAGGCCAGAGCTCATCTACACAACCGGAGTTGCAGGCATCGTACCTTCAGAGTGGTTTTCTAGCCTCCGTCGCAGATGAGTTCCTCAGAGGTGTCCCCGAGGTCGGCATGGCTCATCACGACGATATGTACGCTATCGGACTACTGCTCGAGTCGATCATCGTCCACCTTCGCCTCAAGCGGTCTCTCGTTCTCCGAACCGACACACGTTCTCCGGACTGGTAGACGTATTCCACGGGTCATGCTCGGCGTAAAACAAGGCCACGCACGCGGACGCAGCTGAAGCAGGCAGAGAGTAGTGACTCAAACGAGTGAGCCATATAGTATCGCGTGTTATGTGATTTTGTTTTACTATATTTGTATGCGTATTTTAGTTGTTATGTGTGTACTCCAGCGCCATATTGTATATCGATATCTCCAATGGAGTTGCAATACAGTTTTTTTTTACATTCTAAGTCACATGAAATCATGAAACCCTAATGAAACCTTAATTTCTGAAACCTAAAATTGAAATGTTCGTGACCTAAATCCTAAATTTTCAAGATAATACCAGAACATATATAAAATTGCCAAAATATTACACAATTAAATCCACTGCATGAGGATTGTTCAAAATAAAATTTATAATTTTTCGAGATTATTTTCTACATTTATTGATTCGTACGAGCATGACACTTATATGAAATAGAGATAAAAATTCTGAGCGAATAAAATTTTGAAAAATTTACACAAACAAGTAAACGTTGCCATGAGGCTCCAAAAAAAATTCATAATTTTTTGAACTTATTTGGTATATTTTAAAATTCCTCTAAATTTCTACCCGAACTAACCTAATTACTAATCACCCCTACCTAATTAGTTGGCGTAGGGTGGCCTTGTGCCAACGGGCTAGGCGCATGGCCACCGTGCGCCATGGGCTGACGTGGCGTTGGGTGGGCGCAGAGCGAGACACGGCGTGGGCGCGACGGCTAGCTGCTTGTTGGCGGATCGTGGCGCCAGTATGAAGAAGACGATGGTCGTGCGCTAGCGCTGCTACTTTTACAAATACGCTGTGGACGTGATCAGATACGCAAACACGGAATCAAAAAAACGCCGTATCCTCAAAAAAGTCAAAGGCTAGCGGATGGGGGTGGGGTGGCGTCGAAGAAAAAACATGGCGAGACGTGGCAGTGCATGGGAACGCACGCCCAAATCCAATCGGCCGGCCAGGAAAAAAAAAGACACATGTGGCTACTCTGAGGGAGCTCCCTTTCGGTCTCATTTTATGAAGAAGGATACTTGCCTTCCTATCGAGCAGCCATTGGACACAGTATACTATTATTGGAACTTCTCACGCCATTTGAGTGATGTTTCCAAAGTGTTGTTCGAAATGTTCAGATCCATATATGTTCTGAAATGGATACCAAAGCACAAGCTGTGTGGTACACCTGGTGATTACCCCCTGTAATATCGACGGAACTACGTTAGACCCTAGAATACTTCCATCATTTTCAAGTTTCTCACGACACACAAATACATGCTCAACACTGCCTTCTATTCAAAGCTGTAGACTGTAGTCTGTGGCACTAACGAATTCACAAACGATTCATGTTAAAACCGGCGAGCACACAACTGTAGTCTCATGGCACCAACGAATTCACAAACGTAAAAACCAGCGAGCAAACAGGCGGTACCAGGGACCCCTGGCTGATGCACAATCTACTGCTACGAGAAATTCATCGGAGCTCCATACAGCAACATTACACAGCAAGCAATATAGCAACTGAGACAGGTTGTGCATATAATCTCATGTCAAAACCACATAAAACTGCATCACGATTAAATAGCCCCAAACATAGGTAAGTATAGGCTAATAACATAAGACAAAACGACAAACATCCTGCCTGGAGGAAAACCCAAGACAAGAGCCAACTAAGTACTCATGACACCAACATCATTATGATAATTATATAGCTACTAGTTCCTTCTCACTCCTCATCCTCGTCACCACCGCCGTCTCCACCACTGCTCGCCTTCTTCAGGTTCTTTCTCTTCACTCTGCCTGGGGGGCCTCCACCGAAGGGACTTGTCAGCGAAAAGTCAACGTGCTTCTCAGATTCAACCCTCACCATGAACGAGGGGACGTTGACAATTTGCCTGCCCACCCTGCAACGTGGTTTGAAACAAATCATCAATAACACCTTAACAGAAACACTGAAAAATGCTAGAACCATAACTGCACAGAACTATGTTCTCATTGCTGCATCACATCAGAGTTTAGACCACCTAAACAAGAAAACATGCAGGGTAGACCAACCATGTAATATAACCTCAGTTACGAAGAAAGAACATTTTGCTTGGTTCTAGAAATATACGGGGAAATTTTTAAAGAAAAAACTAGAACCAATGGATAAATTAAAGTTTGGCCATATATCCAATATTAAGCTGGCACACAAATCATAATACCTGTGAAAATAGAATTAATAAAACATAGAAAGTACAATAAATGAAAATTCCAGTATGCTCAAATATTTATATAAGACATGCAATAAATGAAAATTCCAGTATGCTCAAATATTTATATAAGACATGCGGGCAACCAACAGAAATCATCTCAGAACAATTGAGACATGCATGTAATCATTGTCTGGGTTCGTTAAGGTAAACATAACCTAGCACACAGATTTTATGTTTCAGCCGATCACCAAACCACAGAAATGCTATCTATTTGGTTGTTAACACTTTGCGAAAAAAAGGACAGCTACAAAGTACTTTCCTCTTCCAAATTCTAGACAAGGAAAATTAAGGACTTCAGAGAATATTTATCACATCAAAGAGTTCTCAGCAGACCGTTGGCCCATCAGTTAGCCAATATGAACCAGCTAAAACATTCTATTAAGGTTTTCAGATCAACATGCGAATTTAGTGAGCTAATTAAATGACCTTGGAAGCACAAGTGCCAAAACAATTTATCACAGGAAAGGAACCACAGAAGCATACCTAATATGACGTTGCCTGATCAAGACACGAGCATGGTGGATGGACTTCGCCATGCCAGCCTTGAAGACAAGAGTCTGAAGGCGCCTTGCAAGGAAGTTCTCAGCAGTAAGGGCAAGGACGTAATCAAGCTTGTTCTGACCCTCAGCGAGAAGCCCATAGCGGTTCATGCGGCGGAGCAGCGCTTCACCCTCAAAGATGCGGCGGGGATTCTTCTCATCTAGTGTGAGCAAGTGCCTTGCAGCATTACGGATCCTGCTTAATGCATACTGAACCCTCCACAGCTCACGCTTGCACCTCAGTCCATACTCACCCACCAGCTTCAGTTCTGCATCAAGACGCTCCTTCTCATAAGGACGACGTGGTTTCTTGAAAGTCTTACCATCTGCAAGAAAAGGCGTATTAGTGTAATACGACACACAATACATATTTAGCATATTTAGGACTCCAGAGTTCTAAGTACTAACATGATACCCAAAGTTGCGCAATTAACAAGTTCCATGGGGTAAGTGAAATGCTCAATTTTGGCATACACGCCTACCATTACTTCATTAGCATCCTACCCAATCGAGAGGCATCATTATGCAGCATATGAGCACCATATTGTATACCAAACTCCAAGCTCCCAAATGAAGAGAAAAAGCATACAAAAAAAATCTAGCAGGTGACCCTTCAAAGGCATACCAGGGCTAGCCAGATCTGCTGCTCTTGCAACAATTTTTACTATAGAACTTAGCACTATGGGTAACAAGAGAATCCTTGGTGAGCAACACTACTTCTTTTTCGGTTGGCCCTAATGCCAAATTCAACAGCAGTAAACCTGATTTACTGCATCCAAATATCCATCTCGAACCAAACATTGTTTCTAAAATCAATGGAGCTCTACCAACTGAAGCTATCTCAAGAGCTAGAAGCAATCGCATGGTCAATGTTGGAAATGAAGACATACACTCCAAACCAGGGGTCAAATAACAGTCTCCATGAACTAGATCTGGAACATCAGCAAGGCAGATAGCCCTGCACACCTCAAATCCACAGACACTCGGAACAAAAGATAGGATAAAATCTTCAAACAAACAAGCTCCATATCCCACTACGCTGATCCAAATCTTTCCAATTGCTCACAACCACGCGCAACGTAGGGCACCGCAGCTAATGAATCTTTGATCTTTCCATCGACATGCCATTGGCAAGCCCTCGCAAGCAAGTAGCAAAGAACTAACCGAGTGACTCGCCGCGCCAAGCCTATGCGCGCACCCAACCCGATCCCAGCAGATCGCGGCGCGCGCGGACAAATCAAGAGCAGAATAGACTGGAACACGGAGCACAAGAGGAGATGGGAGAGGGAAGGGTCGTAGCGCGATCTCACAGTTGCGGTAGAAGTTGACGTGCACCATGGCTGGAGCTCTCCCTCTTGACCTCCTCCTCCGCCGCCGCTGCCTCTGTGGTGAAGTCGCTGGGAAGAAGGGGCGTGAGAAGAGAAGGCGAGGCCTTTTATATGACGCCACAAAACCCTAGTGGGCTAGGGGGTTATGGGGTATGGGCCACAAGGCTGGGCCCGTTAGTGTAGCGAGGGCGGAGGATAAGGCCGGTAATGCTGCAGCTTTTCTCTCGCTGAACATTTTAGTGTGTTTCTGGGCCTCGAGTACACAGTGGGCCGGATAAGCAGCAGCATCAATTGTGAGTTTGTGACAAGGATTCATGATTTTCTTAGGGCATGTACCATACTACCATGTATGGTTGGTGGTACCTAAGGGGAGAGAGTATTCCACATTTGCTCAAGACTTTATGCAAATTTGTCTCCAATGCATTGAGATTTCAGTGGAAGCATAAATAATAAGGTTGGTCACACGATTCGTCACAGACAATCGTCTAGGGGTGTAGCCTAGTCGTTCAAGTCCTCACCCTTCTCGTAGAACTCCTCATCTGAAAAATAATTTATTTAAGCAATGTGAGTACAAAAATTGTACTCCACGAGTGGCAAGGATTAAAATCTCTACGTATTACTTTAATACATAATAAAAGACAATATGTCTTCATGGTCGTAACCCCTAAGGCTCACGACCCGTGATTGTAAGGATTCCAGAGGTTATATCATGGGAAACCTGGTCGGATGAGGTTCTGTACCCAGTCCCCGACCAGATGACTGCTCGTAGAAGCAATGAACTGGCATCTGGATCTAACTTCGAGTATATTTCTTACCGTGTGATGAATGGAGCACATGTCATATTTGGTCCATACTACGCGACATTTCATAAATCAAAGATATCGACAACGACCACCCTACGGTTGTGTGTCTCACAGACACACAACTGCCGAACAGTTAATACTTTATCAAACGCTGCTTCGCTTCGACCAGTCGCGGCACTTCCAACAGGCGTCTCTTCAAGGAGCAACTGCCACCTCTTCGACGGTTACCTAAAGATGGAGCGTGGAAGAACAAGGAGAGGAGATTGAATCAGACTGCATCGGATTGAAGCATAGCAATCGCCGTTAGATTCATGTTTCAAGTCTGATTCTGCAAGATAGCAAGCATTACGCTCAGTGTAATTAGGATTAGTCCACTACCTTATCGAAGGCACCCCCTGTAATAGCCAGTTCATAGCAATAAAAGAGTAGTCCCACTCTCTCCCAAGAACTCTTTGCCATTCTCCTCTTTTTCATTTCGTAAGATCGGCGACTTGATCGTCGACAGCTAGTGCCGACCATGGGGAATAAGGCGTTGAGTTCTTGAAGATTACTTCGCTCAAGCATTCCTCATCCACTTTCTTTGCTCCGTTATCGCTCATGCGAACATGGCGGGGACATAGGATGAGAAAAACTGATTTGACCTGGCAGACTACTCCAATCTCGACATGGACGCATGCATCCACGCCATGGAAGAAAACGGGATATCATCCTCCTCCTCCTCCGCCGGCTCACCAGTCGCAGAGATTGACGAAATCGACCAGATGGATGAGGATACACCGCCACCAATAGTGGCGATCTCAGAGGAGCCGCTCATTCCGACCAGTTCAGAACGTCCGAACACCTCTGCAAGCCCGGTCAATCCGACCGACAGAAGCAGCAATGGGAGCCTAGTGCGACAATCAGAGAGTCCATGTACTCTCGATATTGTCATGGGTGACCAGTATTCGTCAACGGCTCCTACGTATTCTAGGGGCCAACCAACATCTGGTAAGGGTATCAATGAAGTTATCACCGATCGTAGGCCAAGTGGGCATGGTGAAACTCAGCATACGATCGGCCATCTGCCGGATCAGGCTAAGTCCACCACAAAGCCCACCAGAGGCGGTAATCTCCGACCACTTCCCGTCATAGAAGCTCCTTGCGGAAGCCCTAGAAGGCTCTTCCTTAGCTACGATGGGAGTTCCTCGGAAGATCATTGTTGGCGCCACGAAGTTAACACAATCAGATATACCAATTTAGATGCCATGCACGATCCTCCACGGGTTAACTCGCCACCATCTGCTGGTGGAAATGGTACGGACACTCAAGCACCAACTACCAGAGACAACCGAGTTGATGGACGTGCATCAGTTAATTCACCTGTTCCTACACCATCACGAGTAAGGAATCAGGCAGGGCCAACAAGAAGGTCGAGGGAAACCTCGAATCATCGGACGCCCACTGCAAACGAAAATCCGCCACGACCTTCGGTAACTATACAAAATCTGCAGCGAGTTCGGGATATCTTGAATAATCCAGACCATGCTTTAGTGAAGCAGATAGGAGAATGATAATCAGATCTTCACAAAAATGTTCACTGCTCTTGACCTTTATCATGTGTCGCAAGCTCTATATAAGTTTTACTCGGCCTCACTGTCACAGATCAACGAATGCACTATCACCAATGGGACAAAGGGAGAGGAATGACAAAATAGCACATTCTATGTAAGGCTTTACAAGTATCAGCTTCAAGGAATTGTATGCACTTCCATTGACCTTGCGGTCTCAAAACTCAATCCTCGTGGATGATCAGGGTGCGACACTATTCTGAACTTCTGATAATGGCATCTCAATGGCTCCTTCATCCAATAAGAACTCACTCAACACCAGCCTTGCTCCCTATCCTGCAAACCAATTTTAGGTTCGTTGACTTGCATGCACACAATCATGCTCACGCCGAAAAATATACAACATGTTAGGCTAAAAAAAGCAGTAGGTCTGCTCAAGAGATATTTAGTAAGGCAAATGCTTAATCATCAATTTGACTACTTATTTTCCTTAGTATTAAGTGATTTTCCAAAACCCATGAGGAGCTTACGAGCATGACTCATCCGGTGGTTTTGTGCTCCCCAAATCTTGTGTGGATTTGAAGATCCAAAGGCTGTAGCCTCTCCCAACCATAAATCAATTTTACTAATACAAGTATACAACGGCATGGAGAAAGAACATGGACGTCTGAGAACAAATCGGTGTTAAAAAATTATCGCAAGGTGTTTTCACATCAAGATTGACTCTAACCACCGAGATGTATTCAGTATATGCCACAAATATCACATCACCAGCAGGAGCCGATTTCACCACTGAGGGGAAAAGTCCTTTATAAAGGCCTCCAGACCCCGATTTCACGCACGGGGCTGAACTGAGGGGACGAGATCGAGGTTTACCTCGGCGGCGCAGAGCGAGCGGGGTCAATTGGAGGTGGGGATGAAGGGAGGCAGCGTCGATCGGATGCATTGGGCGGCGTCCAGGAAGGAGGCGGAGATCGTCGAGGTCGTTGGGACCGACGGCGAGGAGATCGAATTGATGGGAGGGGATTGAGGTTTACCTCATGGGAGGAAAGCGGTCTGAGCGGCGGAGCCGACGGAGGTGGGACGACGGAGGCAAAGATCGGTCGAGGCGCGGTGGCGTCGAGAGAGGAGCCGAAGGTCTCTCCGGAGGAGGCGACAACCGGCACGTAGTGGCGCATCATCACGGGGTCAGGCCGCCTCGCGCTTGGCGCGAGCCTTGGTGGCGGCGATGGATGCCACCCGGAGCACGCGTCTCGGCCACCGCCACCGCCGTGGCCTCTAGGTTTCTCTCCTCTCCTCCTTCTCCCCGTCACACCTTTGGTCCCCAACCAGATCCAGCAGAAGCAAGACACCCGCGCTGCTGGTTGAATCCAAAGACGCGACGTGTCAGCAAGGTTAGGGGCGCGGGTGGGGAACGTGGAAGGCGAATGGCGCGAGTGGGGAGAGGGAGGGAGGGAGGAAGCGTAGCGGCAAGCGTGAGAGAGGAGAGCAAGGTGGGGGGGGGTTGCGGGGGAGGGGCGGAGAATGCGAGGCAGGTGGAGCGGTTCGGGGAGTTGCTCAAAAGTCTGATGAAGAGAAGGAGGTGTGGGACGATCATGCGCTACGCGGAGTAAAATCCAAATTATAGCAGTTAAGATATATATATCTCTTTTGAGCAATAACACTTAAACCATCACAGAACAGGAGAGTATGCAAGGTTTAATCAATCAAAATCATCTATAGTTACAAATGGTGCAATCCATTTGTATCATCTAGTGTTTCCATTGACCATAATTTTGATATCATCTAGATCAGCCTATCCACGTGATCAACCAAGAGAAGACTTGTAAAGTCGAAAAGCATTTTGACCTCGGCATGATCTGCAATGGACAAGAACAAGTAGTTATTGCAATGCAATGCAGAGAAGTGTGTGAAAGCATTAAAGGTTGGTTCCTCGGTAAAATTAAAATCAGTATATTGACAACAAGAATCACTATACTCTATGATACTACCAGAGTATCATAAAAATTAAGCTTGCTTGTTAATGTAAGTGTATTGACAACAGGAACAATATGCCTGTGTTACCATTCAATCTAATTACATTCCTAATTAGATTACTAAATGTTGTACATAGTACAATATGCTCTTTTCTGTAGGTTAAACTACAACTGTAATCACATTCAGTAAACACAGTTGGTTCCTTATTGATATACCCTTTGGTATTACTGCACATACCCTTTTACCAAATTCAAAAATATACAAAATGAAAACTGAAGCAGTAATTAATTCAAGTAACATTTGGCTGATGATTGTATCATGCAGTACTCCATTGAGTACATTAGAAAGGAACTCTACCGAGTAGATTAGAAAGGGAAAAGCAGTACACTAATTGAGTGAACCAAGTACATGCACATACCCATTTGTTTTAATCCAAATGCTCTTTCAGGCAACAACGGAACTGACCTGATCTGTGTAAATTGCTAGAAACATATTGCAAGGACTATGCTACTGAACTTTGAACAAGATCAGATATCTGAAAATTGATAGGAGAGGAACTAATGAAAGAATCAGACCAATATAATGGCAGGTTATACAACAATATGAAAACGAGTATGTCATCTCGAATTTCTCCACCTCTAGACCATGGCTGATGAAACGAATGCATGCCCACTGCAAATTCTCTGCTACTTTTCCGCATGCAAAATAAGCCACTGCTAGCAAACATTCATCTTCATGTCCGGTGGTCATCTGAAGGTCCGGTGGCTGAGTATAGCCCTGATAGTGTAGGTAAACATTGGTTAATCTCCTAAGATGACAAAGAATTCATTGGTATCTTACTCACCAGATCTTGCAAAATAACATCACGAAATTAGAAATATGAAGAGCAAATTAGCAAATCCAACATGCTCAAGATCATATCCACATATCCAAAGTGGCATTGCTCCTATTGGGGATCACATATCCTCTCATCCTCCGCCCCTCCAGATCTACAAGCAAGAATAATACATTTTTATATCTCCAAGAATAGATCAAAAAACATATACACAAGGCAGGAGAGGAATTACATAGGTAAAAAATAAGAATCGATATGGAACAAGAGGAAGATACCTTTCGAAGTGCACATGGTGGCTACTAGAACTTCAGTTCTTTTTTATCGCTTTCGGCCGCTGCCGCCGTCTGCCACCATACACGAGGAGGTATAGGACCCCTCTCATCATGCAAGCATCTAGGCTCGTGTGGCCCTCGACAGGAGTCGCCGATCGGATGAGATACAGGATGCCACGGTGGTTCGTCGCTGAGTGGGATGACTTGCAAGGCGCTCCCGTCGTCGGTCGCAGGATGCAAGGATCTAGGCGCCGCCGTCAACGGTTAGTACGGCGAGGTGAGTGCACCGCCAATCACTTGAGTGGAACGAGAGCATCGTCGAGCCTGAGAGGACGAGATGGCTTTCAGGTTTATTAATCCTCACGAAATCGGTGGAGTCCAACTAATTTTCAAATCTATATATGATTTAGTCAGCAATCACTTATCAGATTTGCTCGTTGGGTTGAACTCCCATCAGCACCCGGTAGCATTAGATCTACGGTGGATAGTGTGTGTGTGTGTGTGTATGAGTACCTTTTGAGCAATAACACTTAAACCATCACAGAACAGGAGAGTATGCAAGGTTTAATCAATCAAAATCATCTATAGTTACAAATGGTGCAATCCATTTGTATGACCTACCTAGCAGACAAAGGTCTAGATCAATCAACTTTAACTGATACATTTGCACCTAAATCATTTGGAGATTTGAGAAGGAATCTATGAAGATATCTTAACTATAATAGTATTAACAGTGGTCATGCATATGGCGAGGGTCATGTATTGGTGGAAAATGTGCAAGATCTCTCAATTCCCATCCTCCAGCCCAGTAAAGTTATCCAGTTCCTGCTGAAGTTCGAAAGTTATACCTATTTTTTCCTTTACATCCTCTTTATATTTTGGTGTACATGATGATCCCTGAAAAGAGAAGAGGCAAACTCATTAAACATGATCAGACAAAAGCATTGCAGATGTGCTTGAGTGTTATATGCTCACAAACCCCACACCAAATGGTACGCTATCGCAAAGATGTTGGTTGGTGCTAATCAATCACCCACTGACATCAAACTTCCTCTGAAATTGATACTCAAATTGATATAATCGAAGGATTGTAAATGCAACTACCAGAGAGAATACCTTATGCGTATTTAAAACCCAGTGGCGAAGTTCTTGAATCGAACTAAGTAGCAATTATGCAAAACAAATGTAAATGTTCAACTTCATTAAATCACCTTACTACTTGACCACCGATATAAGAGTGCAAAGCGAAAGCGTAATTTTGAGAAACCTTGAGCAAAAGTGCAGAATCCATGGCGCCGCTTCACTTTCAAACAAAGGCGTGTAGATCAAAGCGGCACCCTCTAGGTTCGGATCACGGGCAATCGGGGCATTGAACTTCGGTCTTAGAACGGGGAAGGTTGGGGACAGAAAGGCGCGTGAGGGAGTCGGTGCGAAGGCATGGGAGGCTCCTCGTCGTGGGGTAGCTCGAGTATGTGTAGATGCGGGGAATTCCTGCATTAGAGTCTTGTATGTGCTTTGATACCAGACCCACTCATCTAGAAGTGAACAAAAATATGTACATAGTTCGGTGACAAACCCTCTTGAATCATAGAAAATGTAGCTGATGATTCCACCTTTAACACTCTTTGCTACTTAATCGAACCACAATATATTAGGAGTTAATAAGATAAGGGAGCTTATGCACACATAATAAAGGTAAGTAGGTACCTTCATAGTAGCATTCGGTTTAAAGCTTTCCTCATACGCTTCCGGCTTTGGCGTCCTCCAAGCAAGTGGTAAAGCATCTTTGTCTTGTTTGTCCTTTGTTATATCGATAACCTTTTTACAATTGTGTTGGGAGTTCTCTTTGGAATGACAACATCATTGGGATTTATCTGCGACACGAATCGGGGCGGCATGTAGAATGAAGGGATCAATGTTAGACTATGGAGCAAGGCAAGGAATAATTTTTACGGTGGAGTGGTTTCGATGAGAGTCCCATCGAGTCCAAACACGAGATAACTTTCTTGTATTTTTTACAGAGTCTTTGCAGGTGCAAAACATGGCACACTATGTTAGGTTAAGGCAAAAGATTGTAATACGATCTTGATAGAAAGGCCAAGACATATTTAACTTGAGAATGTGGTCCAAAGTAAACACAGAAGCTCTAGCACATCATCATAAATAATAGAATTTCAAGTATTAGGGGCTCAAGATATCGCACATGATTAGGATAATCCATCGACAAGTAGCAAGGTAGTGAGTGTTGGCGGTAACTTGCGTGCAAGAATTAATCCTAGGCGATGTCGGTTGATACACAAGTGACCAATGAATCGATTAATAACACCATTTTTTTTTCTTCTTTTGCATAAGGTGGGATCATGAGAGGCAACCACATTGGGCTGTGTGCATCCTGATGCAGGCCGTTTCTCTTCCATTATCTAAAAATGAGAGGCAACCACATTGGACCCTTCCAAACAATTGTACGTGGGTAACAACAAGTTGATATCACTACACCGATGCATCATCAAGTGGTTAACATGGCGTTGTGGAAGCGTGAATCCCAAAGAACTACGATATCTTGCAATGTACATACACAAAGAGGCACTACGAAGGATGGATGAATGCATTAGGACGGAGAAGCGAGGACCCGAGAGGAATGCGACGGAGTAGGCTGCAGGATCGGGAGGCGAGGCGAGGAGGACCGCAACCTTGCGCCACACCAACCGATGTCGCCCCCTTCATCGCCGCCTCGCCTCCGCCTCCTGCGAGCACATCCCGAGGAAGGTAAGTAGGCGGCGTGTTGGAAAAATCTGAATGGTTTCTTGATTGGGTTCCCTACCTTTGGTACTTGTGTATCAAGCTGCTAATATTGTAGAAGAAACCAACTACTTGAGGAAGCCTCACCTTGCGATCGCCGTGAAAGCGAGGCAAGCGACCGATCTTGGAGCGAGAAGAAGGGTACTCCAATCCAGCGGACCGTGATGCAAGCCTCACCATTAAGATCCAACCAAGAAAGAAATAGCTAGTGGAGAGGGAGGGTCCGTCACCTCCTTGATCCAATATCTCTGTTGGCCGTTGAGCCTTGAAGCGCGGCCGTCGGTCATGGATCCTCGATCCATCGCCTCGGTTTCCCATCGACTAGATTCAACACCGCTGCCGCCGTGGCATGGAACCGCACACAACAATAGGTGTGTGTGTGTGGGGGGTGGGGGTGGGGAGTTAGGATGGGCGAGGCGGAGGCAGGCCGAGGAAAGCGAAAATCATGGGGAGCGAGGATGGAGGCGGAGGATGCGAGGGAGGCAGGCGAGGAAAGCTAAAAGGTGTGTGAGCTATTTTTTCGTGCGTGAGGGAGGTGGGACGACCGCCGCTGCTAAAAGGGTGGACGAACGGGTATTTTTGCGTGAGCTGTGGGAAGCGACGGTTTTTTTTCCGTACGTGAGACGTGGGTGGACGATCGTTCTCTGCGGAGTAAACTCTGAATTATAGTAGTTACTATAAGATAGATGGGTAGGTAGGTTCTAAAATCCGGTTCAGATCGATGTATGTGAAGAGTGACTCGAGACCCTCGAAATAACCACCGATCGAGGCAACCGTTGCCTTCGTGCAACAGCACGAAACCGCCGGTGCGACGCATCCAGTGCTACTTGTACACCACCACCCCTAGCCCGTGGCCAGGGCCTCACTCGCAGCCTCTATCCCTCTCCCCACACACTAACGCACGCTACGTGCCCTCACGTGCACCACGCGAGCGAGCCATCATGCAGGCGGTGAGGCCGTCGGCGAGGGAGCAGGTGGAGGAGGAGCCGCAGGTGCAGGTGCAGGCGCAGGAGGTGAAGAGGGAGGTGGTGAAGGCGAAGGCGGCGGAGGAGGAGGTGGCGCCGGAGGAGGAGGAGGTGGCGGTGGTAGGGCAGGAGAAGGCCGAGGCGGAGGCCGATGAGAAGGCGGAGGCCGGGGCGTCGGCGAAGAAGAACCGGATCCAGGTGTCCACCAACAAGAAGCCGCTCTACTTCTACGTCAACCTCGCCAAGGTAACACCGTACACACAAATACACACACATGTAGCCAAAGCAGCAGTCGCTTCATCCATTAATTTCTAACGATTGATTTAGAACAAAATCATGCATGTGGTTTTATTTGGTAGGGATATGAATGAATTAATCATATTGTAATGGTTGGTTTTCCATATATTCTTTCATTTGATCGAGGAAAATGGTTGATAAACTTATTTAGAAACCAACAAGAAAAAACAGAATTGTGAACTGAAGAACGTTTCTAACAAAAATCAAACTTACAGGTTGGTTTGGTTTTCGGTTAAAGAATGCAGAATTAAAAAAACTTTCATCTTTTCTGTTCACACTTACCCTGGATTTACAATCGACCAAGGATACGTTTTGTTTATTTCATGAAGTTCTCTCCGTGGTTTTGTAATTTCAAGAATCCTTTGTTTAAAAGGGATTTAATTACTGGGCTGTCTAAATCCATATTACTATTGGCTGCAGAGGTACATGCAGACCTACGACGAGGTTGAACTCACTGCTCTGGGGATGGGTAATGCTTGTTTCTCACCTTACATTTTAGTATTTTACTCCTTTTCTTTCTGATGCATAGATTCTGACATTCTGTTTGGAAGTAGCATGCATTATTTTCACTACCTCTTATGTTAATTCTTAAATTACAGAACCCATATATGCTGCCCACTTGTAATCAGTAAAAGTAATGATTCAATTAATATTCACTTAATAAGTTCATAGTAAACTGTATCTTTCTGAGGCATTTTTGTTTCCAGCCATTGGCACTGTTGTGACTGTTGCTGAGATCCTCAAGAATAATGGCCTGGCCACTGAAAAGAGTAAGCACCATATCTACTATAAAACGCCTGAATAATCAAGCTTTTTTTTCTCATATCACACTACTGAATCACTCTTAATATTCCTTACGTTTTTCTTCTTTTCAGAGATCCTCACATCAACCATTGGCACCAGAGACGAGTCAAAGGGGCGGCTCGTCCGCAAAGCCAAGGTAAGATAGATCATTCTTGCCTTCAATCTCTCCTTCTTTCTGAACTCATTACACCCCATTATTTCTATCTGAATCCAATAACGCCTTCCTTTTCTGTTAATGTTCTTGGTTTCAGATTGAGATTCTGCTGTGTAAGTCAGAGAACTTCAACAGCATCATGGCCAGCAAAAGATCGGACCGCCCGAAATCTGCCGACCAAGAGATCAAGGTCTGATCAACCCCTGTGCCTCCCTCTCTGTCCACAGGTTGACACCATGCTTGAGACAGTGAGAGGCAGCACCAATCTGATTTAATAGTAATTAGGGTACCTTAGTCCTTGTTTAAGGAGGGATGGACCATATCTTGAGGCATACAAACAAGATCTTTCTTTCTTCCCTTACTGCTGTGATGTTCCAACTGAAACCTGCAAGAATGCAACACTTTGCAACTGCATCCGCATGAGATGATGATGATGAAATGGTTGTAGAATTTATCTTCAGCCTCGAAGGCTGGGAGTAGTATTCCTAAAAGCACCTTATCTTTCAGTTTGTTGTACCTTTTGCTTTCGTAATGAAGAGAGAGAGAAAAAAATCAGGAATTGAATATTATGACTAGTGAAATTAACTACAGGAATTGAAAATGCTGCAAAATTGAATGAAAATGCCTCCTCTTACAGTAGAGAGAAAAAGATATGCTGCCTTTGGACTTCTTGAAGGAAATGAAAACATAAGGTTTGCGATAATGTTTTGGAATCCTCCGAAAGTATGGGAAAAGAAGAATTCCTTCAGAAATTACCAAAGCCAATCATACAATCTGTTAGGGGAGGTCCCCACGTTACCTCGATGGATCCACCCCGGACGAGGTCCGAGGACCAACGTCGGCGAGACGTGGCACATTGGCGAACCTACTCCAAACACGGTCTGGGGTAGCCACGCGCCAATATCCTGTCAACACACGCATAGGGGGAAGACCGGCGACGTCATGCATCTCGGACTTGACGGGACCCGCTTGACGCGATGGACAGAAGTACCGCCGGAGTAAGCTAAGCCCCGAGGGGATGTAGCTTTATGGACCTCCCCCTCCCACTCTATAAATAGGACCCTTAGTAGGGGGGGGGAGCCATTTGTAACTTCTACCGCACATGCAACAAATCAGAGTGGCTTGTCGTGTTAGATTCTTGTTGAGCTCTGTAACATCCCAATTTTGGGTCTTCTTGATATTTTCAAATAAAAGGAATTAGTTGAATTTTATTAAGTTGTTTAAAGCTTAATTTGAAATTTCAAAAATTAAAACAATTTAATATGAATAAATCAAACTTCAATTAATTCAAAACTGGTTTATTTGATTGTATGGATTTTCTTGGTTTTTCCCAAGTTCTTTTGCTATCGCTTTCAGTTCAATTTAATTTCTTTCTTTTATGTTTTTCCAATATTTCTTTTCTTTATTGTAAAATTTAATTTAATTATTTTAAAGTGTTGGATTTCTTTTAGAGTTTTGCAATTATTTAAATCAAATCTGAAATTCAAATCTCCCATCTCAATTCTCAATTCCCAAAAATCTCAATCTCGAATTTTCTTCTCAAATATCGTTTATTTGTGGAACCACTGTCAAAATTCAAATTAAAATTTGAATTTGAATTTGAGTTTTTCTTTTGTTTCAGCTGAAGCCCTGTTCCTTTTCTTTTGGCCCATTTCCTCTGCCTTCTTTCTTTCCTTTCTCTCTAGCTTTGATTGCTCTATCTTGCCGAGCCAGCGCTGCACCAGAGCATGCCGCACTCGCTTCTCACTCATTCTAGCCCACGCTCGTCTCGGCAGGCCAAGGCTCTGCCACACCAATGCACCGCACCTGCGTTCAACCTCACCCGGCCGCACTGCCGCACCCATGCTGCGCCCGAAGCCGTGCCACTGTCTTGCGTCCCGTGTCGCCGTGCACACCCCTGCCAAGGCGCGCCACATTCGCCTACGCGGTGCCTCTGCGCCGCCCGCGCCATCAACGCCCCTCTAACGCGCTGCCATTTCCCCTCATTTGATTCGCGCCACCAAAGCCGGAGCCTAAATTGCCGTCGATGATTCCGTCCATGTCTGTGCCCGCTCGGTCCCCAACTTCGTCTATAAAAGGGATCCCTAGCACCCTCATTCTCCCCTTCACACACCTCTCCAACTCCCATAGCCACCGGAGCTCCATCACCGTCGAATTCGTTGTCTTCCCGAGCGTCGGTCTTTTGCTCCCGTCGCTCTGATGAGAATTTTGATGTCCTAACCACGTCACATCGTGTTCCTGAGCTCCATGATAATTTCCCCGCAATCAATTTCACTTTTGGTTGTAGTTCATCGCCGAATTTTGTCGTCTTGTTCCTCTAGACCGAAACTCTCGCGCCGCCCGATCTTCTTCTCCGGTGAGCTCCTCGCCGTTTGGACCACGTCATGTCGTGTTCCTGGTCTTCTTTTGCCCATTCCCCACCTCTTGTCGGCTGCATTGTCCCTAGACCAAGCCGCCACCGCCGCCGACACCGTCGCCCCGCCGCCTCATCCATCCCCCGCCCACCCCGACTCACCCGACGCCTTCCTCGTGCCGCTGCCTTTTGCTTAAGACATCGACGACCTCATTGCACCCAGGCGCGCCGATGCTACGCCGCCCCCATGCCCCCCCCCCGGCGCCACCACAACCACCCATAAGTAGGGAACCCCTATGGGGTTCCATTTTGGCCGTCGTAGGCCGCCTTCGCTTTGCCATCCGCCTGCATCGCCATGCGCTAGTGATGCCGGCCCCCTGCTCTCTTCTTCCTCTGTTCTTTCTTTCTTTCATTTGTTTCACCGACCTCTAGTCCTCACAAGATTAGTCAGGTCCATCCCATACTAGAAATGTGGTTGTACGATAAGGCCTCGTTCAATGGCGTACAAGATTAAGTCCTTGACAAGTTACTCAAGCGAGACTACCTCATCCAAAACAATGTGCCTCATGCACCACCTTTACTGCACGATCACTAGCCTGAGCATAAATCATTTTGTCTAACCAAACCAATGACAATCCCTGTCATAGCACAAAATTTATAATAGTGGAATTGCACCACAATTGACACAAACAGTGATATCATACTATAGTTGCACAACAATAGCATCGCACCACAATTCCATATATCATTAAGTCAAATTTAACATTATCGGACATGCGATCATGAGCCTATCATAACTAAGCATCTCTACGATACCCATATTGGTGATACAAATATGTCCAACTAATATAATGACCATTCTATGGTGACAAGTGATTCATGGTATTCAAATGTTCAATGGAGGCATACTGACAAATAGGTGATTAACTATTCCTAAAAGCAGTTGATATAAAGATATAATGCAATTTGATATAAAACAATATAATTTTAGAATCATAGGTTCAATATGATCAAAGGTTTACGACTTGCCTTGGCTTTGCTTAATTACCACACTTGGATCTTCAAAACTTGCTTCTGCTCCTCTCCTTGAAACAGATCGTCTAATGAGAGAGAAAACAATAGGCGAAGTACAAATAAATCCAAATAAAATCCAAAAATAGTAAAATCAACTCTAAAATAAAAATCTCGATTTTAGATGAATTTAGGAATTTGAACAGACTAAATCGAGTTCGGACGAAGGAGAACGGACTCTCGAAAGATTTAACGGAAAGAAAAAAGAGAGAGAGAGAGAGAGAAAAGAATATTATCTACAATATTCCTTCGGATTTAAATTAAAGAAAAACCCTAAAGGCTGACAGGTGGGACCTACTGAAGTTTTGAATTTCCAAATTAAAATAAAATCCAGAAAAAGGGTTGTAGAGGCTGACAAATGGGCCATGGTGTCCACGGGCTGGTTCAGGTTCACGGTGGACTGGGTCTATAGCTTTGGCTTGGCTCGCGACGTGAACTACCATGCGAGTTGCTAACAAGGATGACACATGGGAAAGGATGTTGAGGTGGGAGATGAGGTGATGTGCCACGTCGACAATGAGAGAAAGAGAGAGCCAAAGGGAGAAACATAGGAGGCATGGCTGACAGTGATGGAGGGAGGTGATGGCGGCGCAAAAGGTCGATAGGCAAACGAGACATCGGGGTCTTTGGGAAGCTCTGGGTGGCAACGGCGCGGCAAGGGCGGCGACGACAATAGCGAAAGGTGGCTCACGGGTGCGCGGCGGCAGCGGCAGAGCAAGGGCGCTAGAAGGAAAAGGGAGGGAGCATCGGCTTGGCGGTGGCGCAAGGAACACACTGCGTGGCTTGGGATGGCCTGAGGGCAATTGAAGCTACAGCGCGACGGTGATGACTAAGAAGCGGAGAAGACGAGCGGCGGCGGCATGCTACGGTGATGGATCCACACCGTAGTGGGAGGGGATTGAAAGAGGTTGATGAGGGACACGGGATGACACGGTTGAAACGGCAAAGAGACTTACCGATGGTGAGATCAAAAGTGGAGGCGGCAGCCAGCTTTGAGGAAGAAAGGGCGACGGCGAAGTGGCGATCCTCCGGGGACAAGGATGTGAGCACCACGTAGAACGCGGAAAGGCGAATCTGATAGTGGTAGAGGCACGACCAGAGAGGCTTCGACGGTGGCGGAATGGGAGAATGAATCCTTGCGGCGGCCGACGGCGACAAAATGAAAATCCAGCTAGACGAGGATGATTCTGAAGGCGACTTCTTGTGGATTTGGGAGAGAAGAATGAGGTGCAGATTATGACACGATGGGGCGGATTATAAAGGTAGCAAATGGAAGGATACAGAACGGGGACGGCAACACTGCGTGTCGGAGACAAACATGACAAGGAGACCAGGGCAGTGAGGATGGAGTTGACAAGGTGGGTCCACCGAGCGGCGGAAGGGAGAGGAGGTTGTGGGCTGGGCTGGCTGGCGCTGGAGAAAAGGATGCGGCTAAGGCGAAGCGAGTTGAGAAAGAAAAGAAAACGGGCCGGCGCTAAAGACTGGGTCGGGAGGAAAAAGAAAAGGAAATGGAACGGAAGAGCGGGTTTTGGCTCGAAAGGAAAATCCGGAAATTAAAATTATTTCCGAATTTCAGAAATCATATTAAAGAGAATCGAGCTCAAATAAATAGCAAATAAAATCCAAAAATTCCTAGAAAATTCTCTAGAACTCAAGGAACCCAGATAAAACAACTTTTAATTTAATTAAAGTTCATTTTAATCACATTAAATTGTTTTAATTTCTGAAAATTCAAATTAAGCTGGAACTTAACCAACAAAATTCAAACGGTTATTTTTATTTTTAAATGCTTCAAAAACAATCCAAATTTGGGATGTTACAGCAATCCCACTAGCTTGCTTGACTGAAGGAGCCCCTTTCACATGGTCTTCATCGATAGCATCAACAACTCCCAGACCTTTGGCCATTTTGTGCGCCGCACTGTGGCTGGAGTCTCTAACTTCTTCTTTGGCATCACCACTCCCTTCTTGTTCAGCCGCTGATGTAGGAGTGGGCCTGGCATATGCCTAGGCTAGAAGGACCAAATCCCACCATTTCTCCCTCGCCCTGTGTACATACGACTGCCATGACCTTGTTCCCTTGAGCTGCACTAACTCCCAATATGTGCCATGTGGTGCTGAATTGGTAAGGCAACTCAATATCAGATCGTACACGGCATGGTCCAAATCGAATGTGTGGAATAACCACCGCATCACAGTGCCCCATGTACACTGCTATGGTCTTGTTAAGGTCACGATCGTCGATTGAAAATAACGCAAATCAATCCCCTCAGGACCCTCCAGAATAGTCCCCTAACCATAGTAAATTTTGAAATTAGTGGCGTCCGACATATTTGACGTGCTGCACCGTAAACAAGATTTTCATGATTAACCATATATCTAAAACTAAGCTACCCACCGAAAAGGAGGTGGACGCCCAGTCTTCTAGAGGACCTTCAGCTTCTATGATGGCTTAGGGTGCATTTGGTTGGGTGAACCAAGGTGAATGGAATGAGATGGTACATGATGAAAGGAATGATCCTAGATAGGATGGTACAAGTAGTGTGTTTGGTTGGTTGGATGATATGATAGATGATTTTGTTTGGTTGATTGAATGAGATTGTACATGATGGTTAAAGATGATGTTCGGTTTGAGGGATGAAGTTGAATGGAGCTCACTGTCATACACTCACTCACACACACAATACACAGAGAAGGATATGAGATAGGGAAAACAGGGGAGGTCGCTGGGCACCAGTGGCGAGGCTTGACGCCGATGAAAGAGGCGGCGACGGCGACGGTGGCGACGGCTGAGGATGGCCAAAACAGGTTGCATGGGTGAAGGCGACCACACGGGTAGTGGCATTGTGGTTGGGCAAGCACCATGAGCAGGCAGGCGGTGTAGCCCAGCGGCCAGCATTGGGAAAGGAGAAGGGGCGACGACGTTTGGGTGGATGAGGGGTGGAGCTAGGGGGAGCATGACTGAATGAGCATCTGGGGGATACTGGAGACTCACTAGAGCCGGTGGTAGCAGCGGGGATGTCGGACCCAAGAGTAATACCCCCAGATCCTCTGTGTATTCTACACTAGTCCCTGGAACAGTAGCTAGTGTACACAGTAAACAAATATGGTAATATCCATAATTCGCACAACTTTATTAATATTTATCAAAGTTTATTATAAGAAAAGCTTTCAAGCCAACAATAAAGAACACAGCGGAAGACAAAGAAGAAGTAGTAGAGCCCATCTAATCTGCCACAGGTAATCGACTGGGGTAGCAGCCTAGTCGTCAAGATCCACACCGGTAGCGAAGTCCTTCTCTTCTGAACAACATTTTATTAAGCAATGGTGAGCACAAAAATATATTCCGCAAGTTACACCCAATAACAATTATAATGCATGCGAGGGTTTATCAAAAGAAGTCTTATAGGATTGAATTTGCATAAAGTAATGTTTTCTTTTGAATATTTGTACTAAGTTCCAAAGCAGTTATTCCATAACTAAAATTCATTTTTTTTAATTCTCAAGTTTTATAGTAGGATAACCTCCATACCAAATATGGTGAAGGATACCCTCCTATCACATGGCTAACCGTCCAATTTTCCAATTAGATAGACCACCCAAGATCATTTGTCAAAATCTTTTGAAATCAAAACCAAAATCTAATCCACGAAAAGCTTTGTTTAGCATATCCATGACCGTGGATATGGCTATTCAAATAGTTTTACACTCTGCAGAGGTTATACAACTTTACCCACAAGACATAATCAACGTTTAATGTCCGTCTGACACACTTCCGTAGGTGTGCGACTAAGTGATTATCACAAGGCCTTTACAATGCTCCATCCCAAAGCAGTTATGCCCGCTAAGGTGTCACCTCCATTGGGCCACTAGCCCGTCGGAAGTCTCCCTCTTACGCCAAATGGGAATTCCTGTCTACCCGACACCCACACATCCAAATGGCACAACTAGCATAGGAATGTTATAAATTATTTAGCCAGGTCTGTCCCATACTAGACTCCTGGTAGTACGGACGGGCTTTACAAGTCGTAACTTGCGGACCGGTCCTTAACTAACTAGGCGACTTCCAAAAGTAACCCATGGGCCTCGACCACTTACTGTGATGAGCCCGTGCATAAACTTGTACCCACCAACTATCTATTTCGCCCAAGTCTAAACCAGTTTTTCATTTTATTTTGCTTTTCAAATCATTTGCAAAATTTTTCATGGCAAACCAATGTCATAGACTTATTTTCAAACTGAGTAGAATATTTGCCTAAATTCCCAAATTAAATATTTTTGGTCTAAGCATGTCTTTGCGTAATATTTTCCAAATGGTTCATAATTCATACTAATGTACCAACTAGGATTTTCATCTAAGGTGACAAGGTATACTAATTCAATGACAAAGTTTGGCCATACAAAGGATTCAGGAATGACTATAATAATTGAAAACAGGGATTTAAATTATATTGAATACAAATAAGCAATGAAATAGTAATTTAAAAACAGAATTTAAATAATTTAAATTACTAGGATTCAAATATGATCGATAGATGTAATTTGCCTTGCTCAATTAATTGTTGTTCTGAAACGGCGTCGAAATCTGACTCTCCGAAGTCGTTGAAATTTAAACGCGAAAATAAGCCAAATTCAAACAAAATTCAAATAAAAATTCAAGTAAACTCCAAATTAAATAATTTAGGTTCTGGGAGATAGATATTTAATTTATATGAATTTAGAAATTTCAATCACTTGAATCGGAGCTCGAACGAAGGAGAACCGACTCTTGGAAGATTGAATTTCATATAAAATGATAGAATTGGAATTTTCAGAATTTATGGAAATGTTTTTCTAAAGGAAAAGCAATTTATTGCATCAGCATGATGTCAAAGAGGATTTTTCGTTTTTTGGCCAAATTGTTTTTTCAAAAGAAGATTATTTGTGTCACTTACGGGTGGGGCCCATGGCGGTGGACTGGGTCCACAGGATTGAGCTTAGACCATGGTTGACTGGCTCACAGAATAGTGGCTTTGCCACGTCAGTAGACATGTGGCGCTGACTAGGACAGATATGCAGACGTGGCATACACGTGTGCCCAACGTGTCAGCGACGTCGGCGTGGAGTGCGGCGGCGGCTCTAAACCCGAAGGTTGCTGGTGTTCAGCGGCGCGGCGGCGGCTGACGAGGGTACCATCAGAAAGAGGAGGAGCTGGGGAGTGTGGTGCTCGCGTCGCGGTGTGACGATGCAAAAATGGCGGCGCGACGACGCGATGTGGTTTCATGATGGCGCAGAGCTCGACGAGGAGGTTGAGAGCACAAGGTAGAATGCGGCCATGCGATGCCGATGGTGAGGAAGAAGGTGGCGGGGCTTCGTCGACGACGTCGAGAATGGCGACGGAAAGGAGTTCGGCTGGCGAACTTCAACGGTGATTTGTGGCGGATAGAAAGGGAGAGAGAGGGTGAGGTTTTAGGGATGAGATGAGGGAGTGGAGGGGCTCCCGGTGCTCCTATTTATAGGGCCAGAGAGGGATGGAGGAGGGAGATCAGGCCCGACGTGGATCACGGCGGCCGTTACGCAATCCGGTGTTAAGGCGAGTAATGGAGGGGGGAAACGACCAAAATGAAGGCATCGGGGGAGTGGGGGTCTTGATGGCACTGAATGCACGAGAGGAGGGGGAAGAAAATGGCGGCGATTCGGAGCTTGATTTGGGCGGTCATGGCGGCAGCGCGTGGGGAAGAAGAAAGGGGGAGTGAGGTTGATGGGTAGGGTCTGCCTAGAAGGGAGAGAAGAGAGAGAGAGAGAGAGAGAGAGAGAGAGAGAGAGAGAGTGGGCTAGCGGGTTGGGCTGTGTGGGCGAAGTGGGCTGGGAAGAAAGTGAAAGGAAACGGGCTGCGTAAGAGAGATTTGGCCCGAAAAAGAAATCGGGATTTTTATTTGATTTTCGAATTTCAAAAATAGCAAGAAATCAAATAGACTTTTAGAATATACCAAATAGAGTTCAAAAATTCTAAAAAAATTCACATAAATTCCTGGAATTATTTTGAACTTAATAAAATTATTTCCAACTTAAAATTGGCTTTTAATTTTGCACATAAATTATTTTTAATTTCTAGAAAATAGGAAAAAGCTTTTTAAAACCAGGAAATGCTATATATTAATTAAAATTTTCTTTTTCACTTCAAATCCAAGAAAAATCCAAAAAACTCTTTTTTTTTCTTTTTGACTTTAAAATCCAGGAAATTCAAGAAAACTCTTTTAAAACTCAAAAAATTCAATAAAATAATAACTTCATTAATTTTATTTTTGGTAACAGAACTTTGGGGTGTTGCAGGGGAGGGGCCGTGGAGGCTTGGGGACGGAAGCCCGAGGCGGCACGATTGGCGCATCGTGGCGGCGACGCTGGAGAGGAGGGGAGCTTAGGTGAGTGATAGGGGAAGGTCTGGGAAGGTGAGGGGATACTCCTGGCGAAGGGAATCGGAGGGGAGCTCGCCGGAGTGGAAGCGATGACGGCGACGACGGTTTTTGACCAGAGCAGGAGAAGATGACCGCGGTGTGAGCTCCCATCCGATTTTTATTGAAAATCATATGTTTTGGGTCGTACATGAAAATCATACAAAGATTTGTCTCGTGAAGTACTTTCATACTAATATTATTTTTATTGAGTTTTATAAATATATTACAACAGAAAATAGTGGTCAAAATTACGTTTCAGGGGTTGTGTCGATGTCCAAAACGACATATTTTTTGGGCGGAGGAAGTAGTCGTAAAAGGTTTTTAAAAAAAATATTATTAATCTAAAAGATAATTACAAAAATAAATAGTAAAAAAAAACAATTACAAAACTAGGTGTCTGTCGCCAATTGGAATGGCGGTAGACTCCTGTTGCCATTCCAATTGGCGACAGGAACCTATACATTGGCGACAGGGGGCTCAACAGTACAAAGAGGTCCCTGACGCCAGTTGAATTGGCGACAGGGACCTGTCGCCATTCCAACTGGCGACAGGTCCCTATCGCCAATTCAACTGGTGATGTGGATCCTCTACATTGCTTTTGTACTGGCTATTTCTGAGCACATATTTTATCGACAAATCACATTGATATTACATAACATTCGACACAACGTCATAACATCTTTTGTCGATAAATCACAATTTCTACTGACCATTTCCGAGCACATATTTTGTCAAAAATTCACACTGATATTACATAACATTTAGCACAACATCATAACATCTATTATCGACAAATCTCAATGAAATTACATAACATTCAGCGCAATGCCGTCGCATATTTTGCCGACAAATCACAATGACATTACATAACATTCTATGCAACGTCGTCACATATTTTATCGACAAATCACACTGACATTACACACCATTCAGCACAACGTCGTCACCTAGTTTTTGACAAATCAAAGTGATATTACAAAGCATTGAACACCACATATTTTAACAGGACGAACCTTTCCCGTGGTCGCGACCTCAAAGTCCGCCATGTGGACCGCCTCGAGTGGGACGGTTGGATGAGGTCCCCGCGGCGACGTTCGAATTGCCGATATCTCCATCATGTGGATTTCTCGTAGGGTATTTCTTGAAGGTGTGCCTAGACTCCCTGCAAATAGAGCACTTCTTCGTACGACGTCTGACTTCTGCTTTGTCCATGTTGTTCCTAATGCGCCGTACCTGTCGCGACCAACCTATCCCTTAAGCCTATCAATGTCCACGGCCCAGATAAGTTGCTCCCAAGTCGGATGGCCAGTGAAATGGCCAACCACATCGTAACCATACATCTCTGCACTCTACGTCATCACCTCCTCCTTATTGAAATAGTCAGAGAGGTACTAGTTGAGATGATGCGCTACCGTCAAACATTCGGCCATGACATGGGAGCAGGACCTATGTAGAAGAAGGGGCTTGTTACAAGTGCATATGCAACTAGCGCGACGTAGCGTGCACTTGTGGGTGATCCTCTCGTGGTTTGTCCCGCATCGTCCTTTATCCCTGCATGGCATTTCGAAGCGAAGCTCCCTTGTGCTTATCTTGAATGCCCGGTGCATCTCATCATTCTTGCTCTTCTCCTCCATGTACTTGGTGATCATGGCGGAGTAGAGTACTCTGTCATTTGCCATGGCGAGCGACGTGTTGTTGCTTCTGTCAACAAAGTAATTCGTGGTACTACGAAGAATTGCCTCCACAATACCAACCAAAGGGAGGCACCTTGCGCTGCGCATAACTCAGTTGTACATCTCGACTAGATTGGTTGTCATGATACCATATCGAGCACCACCCCTGTCATGTAGCAGTGGCCACTTCTTCTTAGGCTTGTACTCAATCCAGTTCGAGAATCATTTCACATGCGCCCGTCTTACGCGCCACACTAGGACCATCTGTGGGTAACTACGGCAATGCTTAGGGCGGCCTTTTTTGCTGCCTCCCTTCTGTGCGTCTGGGTCTGCTCATCCAGAATCTTCCAGAGTGCTTTAAACTTTTACTGCTGGTTCTGGTTGAACAATCGCTTGAACAGGTTCATCAAGTCCTTGTTGCAGAACTGCTTATAGAAGTTTGCACCCAAGTGCCTCATGCACCACCTGCTCTGCAGATCCGCCCATGGAAGTGGTTCGTTCTCTCCTTGTTGTAGCTGAGTTATTGCACTCAGTAGGCCCGTATGCTGATCATGTATGACACATACGTTAGGATGGCTCTGTACAACAGAAATCCTCAAATTCCTCAGGAACCACACTCAGATGTTCGTGT
Organism: Phyllostachys edulis; assembly: GCA_036346405.1. NCBI lineage: Eukaryota > Viridiplantae > Streptophyta > Magnoliopsida > Poales > Poaceae > Phyllostachys > Phyllostachys edulis. The sequence goes on along the minus strand of CM070568.1, from coordinate 29,552,887 downwards.
TCTCGTTTTCAGGGAAAGTGAATGCCATGGGAAGAACTTGATTGTTCCCGTCTGTCGCTATTGTAGTCAGTATCTGGCCATTATACTTTTGAGTCAGGAATGTGCCATCTACGCACAAGATTGGACAGCAGTGTCGGAATGCATTGATGCATGGACCAAAGGCGAAGAATGCTCACTTCAGTAGCCTCTTATTGGCCCACTTCAGATGTGTGGAATCTTGAATGTCAACATGAGTGCCGGGATTCCTGTCTTGTATGACTTGGAGTAGCCTAGGGAGATTGTGGTAGGAGTCTTCGAACGTACCGAACCTTGATTCCATTGCCTTCTATTTTGCCCTCCACACCTTGACATAGCTGACTGTGTACTGGAATCTTGCCCCCAATCACCCGAATGAAGGATCGTGGCTCAAAATCTAGATTATACACGATCTCACCGTACATGAGGTTAGCGATGAAGCCTGATAACATGTTCCTGTGGGACTGCACTGACTCAGCGACGACACATGTGTGAGGGACCATTGTAGAGCATTTTCAGTAGGTGTCCTACTTAGGCTGAAATGTGTGCACTCGCCAAGGGCATCCCTCTATGTCGCACTTCACGTTATAGCATCTTAGGTTATATTTGATGACTGTGAATGTATGTCGCGCCGACAAGGCCCAGAATTTGATCGCCTCTTGCACGGCCTCCTTACATTTGTACATAGCTCCTTGCCTGACCTCGCTCTGGTCATACTCCTACGACACACGGGAGCCTTCGTTAACGACGAGTTTGTTGAACTGGTATGTGTTCCACTCGGATGGAACCGCCTACTGGTCCACATCATCCCTATCGTCGGATCCTTCATCTTCTAACAATGTCATGTAGTCCCGGTCTTCGAGATCCATCCTTTGCACTAGGGCTTCCAGCTCCTCACTTTCGTCAGCAAGCCCACTAGCTTGCCTGACTGAAGGATCTCCTTCCACAGGGTCTTCATCCACAGGATCAGCTACTCCCGGACCTTCGGCCATTGTGTGCACTACGCTATGACTGGAGTCCCCGACTTCTTCTTCGGCATCACCACCCCCTTCTTGTTCAGTCGCCGATGCAGGAATGGGCTTGGCATATGCCTGGGCCAGAAGGACCAAATCCCATCATTCCTCCCTCGCCCTACATACATATGACTGTCATGATCTTGTTTCCTTGAGCTGCACTAACTCCCAATATGTGCCCTGTGTTGCTCAGTTGGCAAGGCAACTCAATCTCAAATCATGCACAACATGGTCCAAGTCTGTAACGTCCCGTTTTTCCTAAGAGTTCTTGCCGTTTTCAAAGCTAAAAAGGGACCATTCGGTTTATTCGCCTGCTCAAGTTTAACTTGGGATTTTGGGAGTTTAACTTGACCTAACCAAACCTCAACTAAGTCTTTTGGTTTGTGTTCCTTGTCCTTTTGAGGTTCTCCAATGCTCTCTGGTTTTAGCTCTCTTTCTTTTGTGTGCTCTGTGTGCTTTTCGTTTTAGCCCTCTCACTGGACCTCCTCTGTGTTCATAGGACCTCTTCTAAGTCCTCTGGACCTCCTCTGTGCTCATAGGACCTCATTGGAGATTCTTTGGACCTCCTCTGAGCTTGGATCTTTCCTTCTCTTTTAATCTAGATTTCCTTTGTTGCTTTGAATCTCTTTAAGGTTTAGACCTCTCTCTCTCTATTTGAATCTACCTTTGGTTCTGACCTCCCTCCTTGGGTCACAACCACCCCGAGTGGTTCTCTGCTTGGGTTCGTGTTCGACCTCTTTGATTTCGGAGAAGTCAAATTTTGGCTCAGTTTGTCCTTCTCTGTACCTTTTTGTTCCCTTTGAATCACCACTGGTGTCTTCTCTTGGACCTCCCCTTTCCAGGACCTCCATTGTGTTGGTCCTCCTCTTGCCCAGACCTACTTTGTGGGCCAAGGACCTCCTCTCTTGGGTTTTAGACCAACTTGGGTTTGTGTTTCAAAGGTCTTTGGATCTTGAAGTCCAAATTCGGGTGATCTCTGTGTCCTTTGGACCTCCCCATGTCCTTCAGGACCTTCTTTTTTGTTAGATCTGACCGTTAGGACCCCCCCCCTTGGAGATCTTAACTGTTCAGACCTCCCATTTGTTAGATCTGACCGTTAGGACCTCCCCTTGGAGATCTTAACCGTTCAGACCTCCCCTTTGTTAGATCTGACCGTTAGGACCTCCCCTTGGAGATCTTAACCGTTCAGACCTCCCCTTTGTTAGATCTGATCGTTAAGACCTCCCCTTTGGAGATCTTAACCGTTCAGACCTCCCCTTTGTTAGATCTGACCGTTAGGACCTCCCCTTTAGAGATCTTAACCGTTCAGACCTCCCCTTTTGTTAGATCTGACCGTTAGGAACTTCCCTTGGGAGATCTTAACCGTTCAAACCTCCTCTTTGTTAGATCTGACCGTTAGGACCTCCCCTTTGGAGATCTTAACTATTTAGACCTCCCCTTTGTTAGATCTAACCGTTAGGACCTCCCCTTTGGAGATCTTAACCGTTCAGACCTCCCCTTTGTTAGATCTGACCGTTAGGACCCCCCCGTTGGAGATCTTAACCGTTCAGACCTCCCCGTGGTGGTGTCTTTTGGACCCCTTGTCCATAGGACCTCCTCGTTGTGTGTCTTTTGGACCTCCTATCCTCAGGACCTCCTCGTCAGGACCTCCCCTTGATTTGATCTGACCGTTAGGACCTCCCGTTAGAGGTTAGGACCCCTGGTCTTTTGCAAAGACCTCCCTTGCGGCTGAGACTACCCCTTTGACTGATCTGTTCTCTTGAGTTTGACTGGCCCCACTTGTCAGCCTTGCACACTTTTCCCAATTCTTCTGCCTCAAAACTTTGTGCGTATTTAATGGCTGTCGTATCACATTAAATGCAGTCACATCTGGGGTACTTTGTTTTATTCTTTTGATGACCTACCCTGACCTAACCTTGTCCTGTCCACCACCGATCTGTGTCACGTTTTGCTCAAGCCCCTTTGTTGTTGCTCCTCCAGCTCCGGCTATAAATAGCCTGGGCATACCTCTCTTTGTCACCTTTTTGCTCATTTCCAACTTCCCTGCTCCCGTTTGGTGTTCTCCTTGCTCTAGACCTCACCAAGGAGTTCTTTGAAACTAATCCATCACCTCTTCATCGCCAAGAAGGCCTCCCTGTTGGTTCCTGCGGATCCCTTTGCAAGGGCCACCCTCTTTCGGGTTGGACCTCCCCTCTCAGCCAGGACCTCTTGCTTCTTGGTTTTTGTTTGAGTTGGTTTAAGCTCTTTTTGAGTCTTCTTTTAAGACCTTTGCTTGGAGCTGGTTTGCTTATTTGGTTCTTTGGCAAACGTGTAGATCCCGAGTTTGTGGAGGAGTTCTTGGACCCAACAGCTTCTTTTGAAGGCTCATCACTGCTCAACGAAGGCAAGTCGCAGACCTTTGATCATATTGAGCCTAGCTTTTCAAATGTATTTTGCTTTACTTAATCATGCATGGCTATTTTTATAAGAAATGGTTTGGGCAGTAGTTATTTTCCAACTTGACAATATGCCTTCCTTGGACAATTGTATTCGACATGTTGACATGATCCTCTTGGACGCCTAAGGTTGTGTATTTTAGTTGGTATTGTTTGGTATTGCCAACATGGGACCGTATGTTTATGCTTAGTCTTGCTTTTAGAACCGGGGTCTTGGGAATCATGTTTCTTCTCTAATAACTTGACTAATGGGATTATGGAATCTGTGGTCATTGCCACTGTTGAGCAACTATGGTGGGATACCGTAGTTGTGTTGATTGTGGTGTGAGGCCACTTTGTTAAAATCTTGCGTGCCAACACCAGGGAGGTCTTAGGCTAGGTGAACCCAAAATGTTTTCTTGCTCGGGCAAGTGATCGTGCAGTAAAGGGGGTGCTCTCCGCACACTGGGATGTGGAAGCCTTGCCTGAGCAGCAATTAAGGACTTAACTTTGTGTTCTGTTGATCTGGGCCTTTTAGTGCAACCACAAGATCACTTTATGGGGGTGGTCTAAGCTGAATAATTAGTAATGTTGTGACCTGTTTCTGTTGTGGTGGTGCGTGCTGATTCGCATGGCGCAAGAGGGGGCCAGGTTCCTTTTTAGGACGGTGAAACCTTAGCGGGCAGGACAGGTCACGACAGAGCTTTGTAAAGGCCTTGTCGCGCTCTCTAGACTGCTCACCTTCGGAAGTGAGCAAGGGTTCCGACGGGAACCCGCCCCGCTAGAGAGGTCGTGAATTGTGGGTAAAGTTGTACACCTCTACAGAGTATCAATCTATTCGAATAGCCAAGTCCTTGGTCATGGACATTGCCCGGTGACAATGGCGCAAGGGGTAGGCTTTGCTAAAACTTGTGGACCAGGGTTGATTGTGGATATCAGCGAGTATTCTGGGTGGCTCCGAGTACTCGTGTTGTCTATGGTTAGCCGTGGAGATCTTGTGAACCCTAGGGTGGTCCAATGAGATCCTGAGTGTGTGCTCAGAGGGGATCTTGGAGCCCTAGGGAGGTCTTTGAGAGCTCTGGAGTTAGGGCTCCAGAGTGGCCTTGGGAGAGGTCCTGGTCGTGGGTACGGCCAGACCTCCCCCAAGTGGTCTTGGGAGCTCTGGAGTGGATACTCCAGAGTGGTCTTAGGAGAGGTCATGGTCGGAGGTGCGACCCGACCTCCCCCAAGTGACTTGGGAAGTGAGTTGGTGCTACTCCCCCTTCCTTTCAAACAAATGTACTTATGTATTATTGTTTCAAATTGAGCTTTTCAATCTATACATGTTATTTACTATCAAACTTTGCTTTTTGCAACTAACCCTACAGCTCTCATTGTTAAGTCAATGCATGAATATTATTTGCATAATTGCCCCCTGCGATTTGCTGAGTACATTCAAAATACTCATGGCTTTAAGCCCTGTGTTAAAGCAATGGTCGAAGATGAACAAGTGCAGGGATGCTCAGACCTCTTCGAGGAGGAGTTCTTTGACGACCCGGCCACCTAGGACGTCCTCCACTCGACAGCCTGTGAACTTGCCGGATGGCTTGGAAGCGTTTTGTGTTTCTGCTGTAAAGGTTCTCCTTTTGTCGGTTTTGTAAGCCCAAGTTGGCAAACTTCTGTAAGCAAGCTTTGACCATAAGGTCTCGTTTAATGCAAGGTTTAATTTGGCTGCTTCATGTTTTGTTTGGCCATGTGGTTGTGATCACACCTATGTGGTTTTGTGCGAGCTAGCTTGGACTCCTGGTACTAGCTCAGTGCACTCAGTCAAGACCTCCAAGAGGTCTTTGAAGATCTCATGGGAGATCCGGACAGACCTCCTCTCTCGGAACCTGCGGGGGTACTACTGGCTCCTTGTGCAGTGGTGCAAGGCCTTCACACAAAAAAAAATTCCGGTAATTGCCATGTCCCGTGCATTCCAAGAGGAAGTCCTCACAAAGTCAAATGAGTGAAACAACCATAGCATCACAGTGCCCCATGTACGCTGCTCTAGTCTTGTGAGGGTCACGGTCGTCGATTTGAAATAACACAAATCAATCCCCTTGAGACCCTCAAGAATAGTCCCCTGACCGTAGTAAATTTTAAAGTTGGTGGCATCCGACATATTTGCTGTACTGCACCGTAAACAAGATTCACATGATTAACCACATATCTAAAACTAAACTACCCACCGAACAAGATTATGTACAACATACTACACTACGTAACCGTATATCTAAAACTATGCAATCCATTCGGTTAAAAAAAATTACCTGAAAGGTGTGCAAGCGGACAGGCAACGCTTCGCTAACTTCTCTCCTTCCCTCTATTCCTCTCTGCTCCTCTCCCTTCCCTCCCATCTCTCTTTTTTCTAAATAAAAGTAATTTTCCCCCAAATTTATAGGGGGAGATTGTGTTACCATTTGAAATGGCGACAGAGACTTACGAGATTCCTATCGCCATTTGAAATGGCAGTTTTCCAAATTTTAATGTTAAAAATTTTAAAATCCCTGTCGCCAGTTGAATTGACGGTGACAGATCCCTGTCGCCAATTCAACTGGCGATATGAACCTCTCTGTAGTATTAAGCCCCCTGTCGTCAGTGCATGTCCCTTTAGCCAATTAGAACGACGACAAGCATCTAGTTTTATAAAAAAAATTGACTATTTATTTTGTAGCTATCTTTTAAATTAATATTATTTTTTAAAAAAACGTGCATAATTGGTAATGGCATAGCAAGGCCCACCCTGCATTCATGTCGAAGATACTTGTAGCTAGCGCCGCTGATCTCACGCTGTATTGCGTTGCAGTAATTAAGGCCCTTTAACGCTACTGCAAACTATAAAAGTTAACCGTGAGGCAGCATTTGGAAAGCCCTAACTTCTGCTGAACAATTCGATTTTCGGTTTATGAGGACCAGCTAACACCGTCTGGCACAGCATGTAGATCAAGCAATCTCCCAGGTGGGCGGCGAACTATCATGATCGTGAAGCAGTTTTTACAAACTGTTGCAGACGCAGGTCTAGCGCTGTTGCAAACTGAAAGAAATTAATCGTGATGCAGTATTTGCATATCAGCATACTGGCCAGCCCCACGCCTCCAACTAGGGATGGAATTATCAGCACAATGGAAACTATCATGATCAACATCGACCTGCTGATGAACTCATTATTCGAGCAAATGCAAGTTCATCAATTGTGCTCCAAGAAAACTGCCCGTTTTTTTCCTGCTATTTTAGATTCACGGTGCACATTGGGGAACCAAAACTACCAGAACGCGGGGATGACAGCACGTAAAAAGATATTACGGGCCTGTAAATCGAAACAAATTGAAGCCAACATCACAGGCTATGCTGGAACTCAAAGCTGTACCATCTGCGGCTGTTATTCTCTTACATTTCTAAACAGACGTCGAAAATTGGAACCGCTACGAGAAACAGATGTAAATAAAGCAATCAGTCTCGGCTATAATCCTGTATACATGCCCCCCTACCAAAATCTTTTTTCCTTATGTACCAGCTTAGCTCTACACAAACGAAGCAAACTTCTATCCTAGCAGGGCCATCACTCACGACGAAAATCAATTCGCTTGCTTCGTTTCCCAGAAGTAAGCAAGATGGAAAGCCTTTTAAAATACACGGCCGCCAGCCACCGATGGAATCAATCAGCGGCAAGCAATATAGGCCTCGGCACACAAATGACCATATGTTCAGCTGCCAAATTTCTTCTGTTGAGGTTTCTTACTTTGTGGTCCTCTTTGGCATGCTTATCTCGGACGAGGACTTTGTTAAAGGCTTGAAGCCCAGGTGGAAGGTTTCTCAATTATAAATTTTCACAGGCTTCTCAAATGTGTGACGATTCTGCAGACAGTTCAAACCACCAAAGCAATGAAAAGTTACATAACAGGGTCTATGCCTGCATATTAGTTCATGTAAATTGATAACATCATTGGTCACCCCGGCTTACTTCTAACACAGATTAGTTCATGTAAATTCTATGTTAGGAACAAAATTACCCCCAGCAAACCAGGGTGTGTCTGCATGCTCTGTAAATCTGGACATAGATTCTTTTTTTTTTAAAAAAAAAAGAAGATGCTTTTTACAAGTAAATTTTGAGTGTGTACATGTGGTTATGCAACATGTGTGTAGAGTAGGTTAGTCTTGTGCTCTCAGCAGAGGCTATCCTAGAACTTCTATCAATTAACTACTCTTGCAAAATACCAAAGTTGTTAGCCTCACGAACACACTAAACGCCCAGCATCAAACCTATGGGTCTGGACCAAAAGAAGAAAAGTAATGAGTATGCTAAAAGGAAGATGTCACAGACTAAAAACCTTGCATGAAACGAAATTAGATATTTTAAAGAAATTCAACAAAGTCCTGGAACTAAGACTGCAAAGCTTGAAAGATGCATGGCACATGACCAAGAATAGTAATCAACAATGAATCAAATCTCTTTTTTGCTCATTTCACAATAAGCCAATGCTGCCTACCTGATTGGCTGTGTATGACCTTTTCGGTGTTGTATCTGTGTGCTCCAAACCAAGGTACTGTTCCCAAGCTCCATAAACATCTCTCCTCTGTAGAATCAGAAGAAAACATCATGGTATGAATATAGTGGACAAGCAAAGAGAAAGTATACATTTAGACATGCCTACATGCTGAAAAAAAACCACTTACCTGAAAACGTGCAGATACAGTGTCAGTATCCTGGAGGTATTCTGGCCGATTCATGGATATGAATGCTAGCTTCCACTGCTCAAATAAGCATTATGAGGGTTAGAGATGCATGTTGGCAGTACAATTGACGGAAAGAAAAGATTATATTTGCAACAAATCTGATAAAAATCTGGTACAAGGGCAGTCAGATAAAGGGAAGAGTCTGAAGAGCGAGTGGGGAAAAGGGCATGTAGAGTGCGAACATTGGGGAACATGGACATCAATGGGGTTCGTCAATCCCAAGTAGTGTTATTAAGTCGTCAGCTAGTTGACGACTAATCGTTGACTAGTCATCCAGCCGGCTAGCGACGCTCGACTGGAGCCACCGACTCGACTAGCTAAGCAAGTCGAGCAACTTGTTGTCGACTGGTCGACTTGGATCGACTAGTCATCGACTTGGAGAGACAAGTCGAGCAACTTGTGAGCGAGCGCGGGAAAATGTGCGCGACTTGGCGCACTTTTTCTGACTTGCCGCGTGATTTCAACTGACCAGTGTCAGGTTGAAAACTGAAGAGGATAAAGGATCTTGGCAACCAAACCCTAGCAACTAGCAAGCAGCCACCGTTGGTTCTTGCCTCCGCCCTATTGGTTCCCTCCCTTCCAGTCGTCTCACAGCACCCGTCGCCTTTGCCCCTAGCTCAGGCCGCCGTCAGCAAGCATCGCCTTGGCCTCCAGATTCGTTCCCCTCCTTCATCCTGCCATGTACCAGGTCCATGACATATGGGGCTAGTAGGAGTATATGTGAGTGTGTATGTTACATAGTCAAGGTTCATACACTATGGGACCCATGTGCCAGTGTAACGCAACTAGAGGTAAATTCCCAGCTCCTGTACGCAACTGGAATCCATCAATGAAATGAAATGAACTCTGAAATCCCCATCTTGTTCTTCTACTCTCTCACCTCCTCTGATTCCTCACCCTATTTCCCCCAAATCCTCCAATTACTTGTATCATTTACTACCGATTTGTGCGATTTCGGTCTGCAGGCTACTCGCTGGCTATTGGGTCGTAACAATTTGGTATTAGACCCCATTCCGATCCGCGATTTTTCCTCGATTTGATTTGTAGTCCAAGAGAAGGGTTGGTGCTCTCTCTGAGCATCGTGATTCCAACCCAAGGTTGATCGTGAGGAAAATGAACTACCATGGCTGAGTCATCAGACCAGACATCGTTGCTATTGGATGGGATTTTGGCTCGCATGAAGCACAACGATGAGCTCTTAAGCAAAACATCGAGGCATATGGAACGCTTGAAGCAATCGATGAACACCTGAAGCAATCAACTAAGGAGGTGAGGGTGGCCATGGCATGCGAGGAGAACATGTTTAGGCTTCCACCGCCACCACTGTGCAAGAAGCTCGCCTTTGGCCTCCAACAACAACCAGAGAGCAGCGCGGCCAAGGTGCTCGACAGAATGTCTGAGATGAGGAAGTGCAAGGAGTTGTTGGCCCGGGTGTGTCGGCCGCTGCTGAGGATCAGGATGCGTTGTCGGCACCCTTGGGGCCGTGATACCCACCAGGTGCTCGACGTCGTGGCCCAACCACGACGATGGCAAGCTAACGGCTACGACCACCGGAGCTTCAACTACGGCCATGCCCGCAACCACCTCCGCAACCGTGGTCTGCTCACTGATGACCAGCGTCATGTACTCGAGCCACGTTGAGGCCGCCCCACACGTCACCAACCTCATCGTGGTCAACCCGCGGTGCCTCGATGTCAACTCATTCGGGCATCTGCAAGGCCTCGACCTCGAGGCAAGTGTGTGGAGGACGCATCTTCCACAAGGCCTCGACCTCGAGGCAAGTGCGTCGAGCTCTTCCAAGGGAGCCCCATTGTTGGCACGTTCGTGGGCGGGATATGGTACTCCAGCAGTACGCTGCCACAACCAGCATGTGCGATTGCCACAGCCTCGTGTCTGCCACCCGCACCATGTCCATCAAATCCACCTCAGAGCACTGTCAAGGTGCAGAAACTCGCCGCACGCCAAATGTTCGATGAAATACCTCGCGAGGCCGATGAACTACTAGCATAGGAGTAAGGATACTACACATCTACACGGCAGTGGCAGACCATAATCCTAGGCTCTGACCATGTGGTGTTTGTCGAATTGCCACAAAGACAACAAGCCACAAGAGCGGCTATCACAAGCGCATCTCAAGGCGTGGCTCCAGCCGGTCGCCGCAACGAGCTCAGCAACTATGGGGGTTAAGCAATGTACAGCCCCCATGAGTAGGTGGTGTATGCACAGAGCAGGATGGCTTGTGTGGTCGTGTGGCGCACATGCAGCGGCCGCAAGCGACATCGAGAGCACTCTCAAGCTGGGGAGCGACCAAGACACCCGCTGCATTGATGACAATAGGTGGTTGTTCCCAAGTGAAATTTGTGTGGCGCAACCGGTGTTCAAGGGGATACCACCATGGGGAAGTTCTTTTAGTCCCTAGAACTCCATGGTGGAAGTTGTTCGCTTCATGTTTGACAAGGTACTTGCCTAGAGTCGAGAGGGTTTTAGTCCAGGAAGCGTTGTCTTTACGTCTAAGAAGATAACACAGCTTGTACATGGTGAAGGTGTGACACTGATTAGCATGTTTATCACTAGACCATGGGATCCTGGTGTGTTCCATTCAATTACATCTAAGAAGCGGATTGATCAAGTGATTAGTACCACGAACAAGGTCAGGCAATGGGATCCAGAATTCTTGGACAAAGCTATTATGCTTCCAGTGCATATCACCTCAACAACAAGCTCCTGCACAGTAAGTCATTATTGGTTTTGGAGGCAGAAACTTGTAATGCCATGGTTGCGGTGTTGTTGCCCTCAAGAATCATTTGAAAGGCTTCAATTTTGGGTTTTATTCAGTATGCCTGACAAATGGATTAGCAAGACAGATTGTGCTACAGGCTGTAGTTATCACCTCAACTGCTGATGTTGTTGCAAAGAATTCCGTGGCAGAGAGAGCTAGTTTTGTGGGAACCCTGGTATAAGAACATTCCCACTACTCTGTTTATGGTGAATTTCCTTGAGCTTAACAGATTGTACTTCAATATTTTATCAAGGAACATTCCAAGGATGGTGGGTTTATCAGTTGCTAAAAGATGTCGAGATATGGAAATTATGGTTTGGTTAGTAGGCATTAAAATTGTTGTTGGGAGCTTCCTTTCTGTACTTCTCCTACCGGATGAGAAATGTGATGACACACAGTCTTCATGGAGTGTAGCTTTGAGAAGTTTTATAGTTTAAGTTCAGAGCATATGTTTGAGGGCAGCCGGAGGTGCAGGTGCAGGCTGTCCACCTCTTTGAAATGTCACCAGCGGCATGAGCTATTGGAGAGTTCCTCATTGCTGATTTTCTGCCAGTGCCAATTGCAATGAAGTAGTTGTAGGTTTCAGGTTTCAACTTGAGGACAAGCTGAATTTCGAGGGGAGGGAAATGTCATGTACAAGGTCCATGACATATGGGGCCAGTAGGAGTATATGTGAGTGTGTATGTTACATAGTCCTGGTTCATACACTATCGGACCCATGTGTCAGTGTAACGCAACTGGAGTTAAGTTCCCAGCTCCTGTACGCAACTGGAGTCCATCGATGAAATGAAATGAACTCTGAAATCCCCATCTTGTTCTTCTGTTCTCTCACCTCCTCTAATTCCTCACCCTATTTCCCCCAAATCCTCTAATTACTTGTATCATTTGCTACCGATTTGTGCGATTTCAGTCTCCAGGCTACTCGCTGGCTATTGGGTTGTAACACATCCCTTTCCCCTCATATCCTTTTTCTCCTGATCTCTCCTCTCTGCTTTGCTGCCCTGTTTTGCTAAATGCTGATCTGCTCTGTTTTGCTCTAATGATCTCAACCTCTCGTAGATCTAGTAGTAGTAGCGGCGGCCAGCAAGTAGTAATGTACTAAATACTAATGTAGTACTACTAAACTAGTAGTAGCAGCAAGTACTAGTTGTAGTATAGTAGCAGCAACTGGTAGTCTGGTACTAGCAGAGTATCAGTGGTTGTGGTAGCAGAGTAGCAGATGTGGTGGTAGCAGCTGCTCTGTTCTGTGGTAGTATAAGACGAGGTAACATGCTCAAAATTTATTCAAATCTTGTTTATTTCATGCTCTGTTTAATTTGCTTTCATCCAAGGGTGGTATGCTGGCAAGTCGACAAGTAGTCAACGACTAGTCTACTAGTCGGTCCCTTCATGACACGACTCGACTTAATGACCTTGATCCCAAGTTAAAGTATTAACATTTACAGTTGGACAAGAATGACCAAACGAGGCTTAAAAAGTTAGCCTGGCTACGAAGTTCCTTCTTTTTAAACGATCAAGTTCAAGGACTGATCATCTTACAGTTGTATTTCAGTGTATTTTACTCCCTCAATCTTTGCTCCGTGCTCAAATGCACCTCTCCGAGGAAAAAGTCCTAGACCGCAAACATCAAAGAAAAAAAATCCTTGTGGTTGGTTTTAATTCCAAAGGATTGACAGGACATATCGAATCCTAGGAAGTATTTTTCTAGCAGGAATTTTATCCCTAATGACCAAACAGGATCTAATAAGAAATATATTGCTGTATGAAAATGGAAAATTCCAAGCACATCAGTAGAACAGGACCAACGCAAATATATGCTGATGCTAACCCTTTAGCAAAATAAAGATAACCTGATGAGGACAAAGTAGGGATGGAAATGGATCACATACGATTCAATACTAGCAAATACCATATTCATATTTTTTGGGGGTAAAAAGTGTATGACATGAATACAAATAATCAGATGTATATCAAAACAAAAATGGATCTGAATATGCATCTGACAGAAACATATACGGACACCTTGATTATAAATGCACACTAATATTTTATTTTAGCAATAAGTAGTTTATATTGATCTCCATTATAATTGCTGCCCCTCGCTGTTATTTAATTGTAGCTTATTAATTAGTTGCCCGACAATAGCTAGAATATTCTATGTGTCCTTTTGGGTTCGATATTAAACCTTGGGGGTATGGATTTTGACATTTTGATTCCACACCCATTTCCTCATCGGACATGGATAATGTTTGGAGGATTTGGATATTGTTGAATTCGAGCAACAGATGGATTAGATCCAACCACCTCCATTCCCGTCTCTATAACAAAGCAAGATATGCAGCAACAAATCCATTCTAAAAAAATAGTTAGGAGACAGAAATATGGATTACCTTAGAAAATTCCTCATCAGGAACTCGGAGCTCTCTCTGAATGCGCTCCATGACATCTGCTGCAGTCTCACCTTCACGGATAACAAGCAAAAAAGGATCTCCAAAATTCTGTATCTGCTGTTGTTGGTCAGAACAGTAATGTCAAGTTGTCAACTGATATTGGATGAGCAATATTGCAGTTACTTTCTTATGCAACTCACGTTAGACTAGTAATTAACAAGACAATTAAATGGTAAGTGCAATACCTGATTCTGATTAGGGTCTTTCACGAAATGGTAAACATGAATCAACCGATCATGTGGGCGAGATTCTTCTCTTCCTCTGGGATCTGTTTTTCAATTGGTAGAAACAATGTCATGTTTGATGATGTTAAAAATGTGACAATAAAAAATATATTTTATGCAAGAACTTATTAAATGTCAACAGATCAAGGGGTAAACATCATCAATTAAATCAGATAAGGAATATTACGAACCTCCTCAGCACGTAGTGTCCAGTACTGATCATTTATGTTCTCTATCTTCTCATGAAGTGGGAAGATCTACATATGAAGTTAAATTACTGCCAAATAGAGTAAGGAAAAACAGAACGCTAATTTCAAAGGAAGATCAGAAAATCAAGAGCATCGAAATAGAGTAGACATGGATCTTCATTGGGAAAATACTCATATAAACCATTCTAAATCTACAAATTAGCATGCACAAACCTTATAAATCTTGTGGTAAAAGACTTCAAGCAAACGGAGCTCAGCGTCAGGATTAGATAGTTCAACCTGATAAGGATTAATATAAAGATTGTAGACATGCTTCGATCAAAATAGAGCAGCTTAAACATAAAGGGATTAAGTGCCAGTTCAATAGGTACAACCTAGTGGGCAGATTTGCCTCCCAGTCAGGTATATCCAAATTCAGTTTCAGTTCTCAGTATAAAAGAAATACCAAATTTAATAAACTGAAAAGATAGAGGATTGATTACCTTGGTTTTCAAGTCAGTAATCACATCGCTGATGGTGCTATTTTTTGGAAGCCTTATGCTATGAATTACAACCTGGCAAGTCATGTGCCTCAGTGACATACTTTACCAACTAGAGATGAAAGTAATAACTTGTACCACACAGGCAGACAAACCTCGTCTTTTGTTGCATGGTGGAATGCAACTTTAAGTGTTTTCAAGCACTGCAATTCTGGCAGTGGAATGTCTAGAACCTCATAATACAAGATATCAGAAGTCTGAAAGGCAGGAAGGCAGATAAAACGTATAAATTATCAGGGTCATGTTACATTTTTTAAATAAATAATTGTGCTTAACTGCTTATTTGAGTAAATAGAGAGAGAGAATTTAACCTGATTGTAATGGACAAGCATATCCAATAGATGCTCTACTCCACGATATCTGATGGGTTGCGGTTTAGGTTGCTGAGAATAACAATTGTGAGATGTAAGCCGAATTTTTGATGGATCATCCAAGCCAAGTTGACGTGCAACTCTCTCAACAACATCATCATAAGTATGAAGCTTTGACCTAATTGAATACAAGAAACATATATATGTAAGTTGATTATGAAATAATAGTTTGAATAGAAAAAACAACAAGAGTGATTTGCAAACGCTCACAATTCCAAACAAAAACCATCCTCCTTTGGTTTCTCCAAAGACCGAAAGTGCACAACCTATAGTACCAACAAAAGAAAGGTTACCAGCGAGCTCAGAAAAAATAAACAGATTTGGAGTTGTATATAGAAAAGAGAAGGATATGCATATATATAATTGTGTAGGACAGCAACAAAGGTAAAAAAACATACCAGCTCTTTTTAGGTAACACCGTACAAGTGTAGTACAACTAATGGGTATATCATGATATAGAAACACCTGAGGCATTATTGTAAAGATAAATATACTAATATAGTGCCATGAAAAACACACCAAGGTCCTTAGGTTCTCCAAATATACTACTTGCAAACAGTATTGGGAGGCCCATGCTTACCATGAACACCAGATCCTTTCCCAAATAAATAAATGGAAGAGTAGAGAGAGCGTCATATCAAATGAAAAAAAAGGGAGGGGGAGGTACAGTAGAATTGGATAAAACAAAGAGTAAACTTGAAAATACTACCCTTCATGTGTATCTTGAGTATACCTGCCTATTATGAACATACTCCAAGAATGAAGGAACATCTGGATAGCAAACTTGAGTATCACCATCTGGTAGAGGTGACTTCTGGAAAGAGATTACGTCCCCGTCTTCAAGCTACAGCATGAGAGAGAGAGAGAGAGACCAATGATTGCCTTTTTAACTACTAAATTAGAAATGTTTGAATCTAAAAAGTGAGGATTTTTTTCAAACCTGACTAGAACGGAAAGTAAGTTTCTTGTCAATATGTTCACACATCACATTTGGCTCAAACTTAATTTCCTGCAGAATAACAATGTCAAAGAGCTCAGAAGATTCATCTTGGGAAGAAGAGCGTCACTATGAAGCGCATAGAATTATACTACATTGACATAAACTATCAAGAGAGGTGCACTTCAACAATTAACCACTGACATAAACTATCAAGAGAGGTGCACTTCAATAATTAACCACCTCATATAGCTCAATTTCTTCATTTGAGGAAAATCCAGCCATTTCATTTAATTTTGTCAGGATCTCAGATGGCTTTCCAAAAGCCTTCACAAAAAGCCTACCAACAAAGCTGCACAACAAAATAATGTCACCATGTGAGTCTGTTATACTAATTTTCAACATGATGCTTAAGGAATAAATTTAAAATATATATACCGAAGCTCTTCCTTTTCAGGGTTATAAAGTTTGAAGAAAAGTAGTATATCTTCCTTGCTCTTCTCAGGAGGACGAATTGGACGCAAATCCTATACAGGTAATAGTTAGACATGGTCAAGCGTCTCTAATCTGGGAAGTATAATAGATAGCAATATAGGAAACATAAAGAAACAATAAACTGCAATTGCTTTATGTTATTACCAGTCCAAGTTCTACTTCCAGAAACAGCTTCAGCTCAGCGTTGTGTGCCTTGTTTGAAACCTCCCTAAGCTGCCCCACCTGTGCAGCACAATTATAAGATACCATAACAAATGAATTTTTAGCAATTCAACCAAACTGATAGATTATGAGCTCAAATAAACCATGTTATGCAATACATGTACTTATGAGAAATCCATAAAAAGTTCTTAAGAGCTAAGATTTAAGAAAAGTGAAAAACTTTCCATTGCAGTTACCTATAATACCCTGATACTTTGCCCAACAGCCGTTCCCGTATGCGATACGGCGATGCGGAATATCGGCGAAATTCAGCTTTCAAAATAAATAAAAAATAATCCCGATCAGTGTTCTAAAAATAGGTCTACTAGGCCGTATACTCGGCCGTATACAAGTAACGGGTGCCCTACTTGTTAGGCGGTTATACCGCATAATCAGGCCGGTTATGCCGTATAATCGGCCAATTATGTCGTATAATCACTACTAGGTGGGGTGACCTGTCGAGTACCTGTTACCAATTTTTAGAACCTTGCTCCCGATACTTCATGATACATTTCCAATACTCCAGGCCCAACACCACTAATTTAAAAGCCCAACAAAAGCCCAGTCCAAAGCTGCCCCTCCCAGGCCGAACATCACCCATCTATTACACCTTCAAGGCAAACGAATCAGGCAGCATGGTGCGCCCCTCCAGACCTCCCTCTCGGCCACCTGGAGTGACGCCGCCGCCGCCCCTCCTCCAATCATCCTCCCTCTCAGCTGCTGCCAGTCTCCCACCACCAGCAAGCCACCCCTCGTCCTCTCTCTCGCACGTTGCTGCCGCCTGGAAGTCACGCCGCCGCCGCCTGAAGGCCACCTCGCCGCCGCCGTTGCTGCAAAGAGCTTCGCCGGCCACTGCTCCCTTCCTCCCAGGCTCCCAGGTATGAGTTTGTGTCGCATTTTCTTGTCTTGTGCTGCATTTTCTTCTCTAGCAGTAGATGCCTAGATGGGAAGTGTAAGTTCTCAAATTCCTGATCTGCTAGGGACAAATAGTAGTGTACTAGTGTAAATTCCTCTGCAGTTGGTGGTAGTACTAGTGGTGGAGTTTGGACAGAATGATAACGCTAGATTTCCTCTATGGAAATATGTGAAAAACTCGTAGCTTCTTT
Organism: Phyllostachys edulis; assembly: GCA_036346405.1. Lineage (NCBI taxonomy): Eukaryota > Viridiplantae > Streptophyta > Magnoliopsida > Poales > Poaceae > Phyllostachys > Phyllostachys edulis. The sequence continues at coordinate 29,535,379 of CM070568.1, read as the reverse complement.
ACATCTTTATTATGCTGAAATACATATATACTCACCGTATCGATGTAATCGTGTTTTTGGGAAATTGTGTATCGCGGTAACGCCATAACGTATCTCGTATCGGGGTAACATAGGCAGTTACCTTCCATTTGCATGTTATATGTATATGTGCAACTTACACACGGTTCCCAAGGGTACCCTCGTGTTAAGGAACCAAAAATGATAAGGAAAAGATCAAGCAAATGAAAACTCAACTGAACCAAACAAAATTTTGAGAAGAGAACTTCAATAGTTACAAAAGAATAATTTCACTCTTTGAAATACTCGAATATCATAAGTTTGAACTTTCGGAAACATTATATGACTCACTGATTGTGCTTCTTCTTGAGGGGTCAGTGGACGATTGGGCCGGTATGTATGATTTTGCCTCTTAGCCCACAACCAGAAGCGCTGAAACTGTACAGGGATGCCATATTCCTTTGCAACTTCCTCCTATTGAACAGTTCATTGACAAAATAAGATTAAAATTTATTCAAAGCGTCATTGGTTACATATCACATAAGTTAGGTAAATATAGTATTAATATAGATTATAGAACAATCCCACTAACAAAAATACACACTACACAACATATAATTTGCAATGTGATAAAAGAACACTAATCATCTTAATCTAGTCTAGTACATACAGTAAGTGCACCGCTGCTTATTTCCAAGGAAGTTTTCCGGTTAAAGATATTACAGTACAAAATTAGGTTGTGTTTGGAGGGGCCTGAGCTTGAGTTTGAAACCACTACAAATGTAGCACAGTAGCAGCTCAAACCCTGCAAATAGGCATGTAATATCCCAAAAATCTTAACCATGATTGTTATAAAAAAAATGAGTGGTGTTTTAGGAATCATTACCTTGAATGAAGTAAAAGGCAATTGTTTCTGTATACGGAAGCTGCGAACTTTTTCATGGTCCACCAGATCAAAATATATATTTTTACCAATCTGCTCATTCAAATCCTCATCTCGAGCAACCTAGGTTCGTTTTTGCAAATAGAGCTTTATTAAAAGGAATTCACAAACAGAGTTAAGCAGGTAAGAGTGCATGACTGAAACAAGTAATCAGCAAGACCTTTATGATGGTGTAGAGGTGAGCTTCAGCTTTTTCTTTCTTTTTATGTTCTTTCTCTTCTTGTTCTTTCTTCAACCTTATCTGCAAAAACACAGTTTAACTCCCTCGCCATCAGCACAGAAAGTTGAACATATTAAATAGAAAGGGAGGAGAGTATACACATACTACTTACCCGCAAATGCTCAGCAATGTCCTTCTCATCAACATTACACATTATTTTCTCCTTGTCACTCTCACGAATATAGACAAGCATGTAGGCATTTGAATACTTTGTGAATTTAAATGGGGAGTTATTGAAACCAGGGTTTATTTGAGGCAGCTGTTCCATCCAAAAAAAGAGGTCACCATATAAATATAAGATGAGGGAAATCGCTACAGCCAACAAGTGTACTGTTCTTAATGAATAATGAATAGTTGTTAACAATAAAAGTTACCTCTTCCTCACCCCCATACTGCTCTTCGAGTGCTTTTTTAGTATCTTCTTTTGTTACTCGCTCATCATCAAATTTATACCTAATAAGACAGTATGCAGCCAGAAAATTTCTAAAGCATGACATTTGCAGAATAGTTTTCGAGGATATGGTAATCAGACAGCACACATTATGGTGCGCAGAAACACAGAAAGTGATATGGCATGGCAACTGGTTAAACAAGTTGTTAGTGTGCAAGCAGGCTATTTAGCATACACCAGCATCTGAAAATGCTGGCCAGCGTACAGTTGGGGATTACAATTTGCATTAAGACACTAGACACTGATGAAGCCGGAATGGGTCGAGAGTGAGCAGAGGAGAATGTAACTATATTGTATAGCAGTTTAATCTCATGCCTGGTATCCATGAGGAGCATGTGGACCTGTAGTCCCGAGTCCCAATAACCCGCTATATGTAGTCCAGCTTAAAATTGCCGGATCATATTATCGGCATATGCAGTTATTCTACCACTGAATGCTTGTGCATGGCAGTGTGAGCAAAACAAACAGTACCCAAACGATATCTTTAGCTACTGGATAAGTACTGAAATACAAGAGACAAAAACTTTAAGTACAAAACACACCACTGGTCTGAGAGTGCAGGCCGTATGAACGCGTAGTAGTGACCACCATGTACTCCTCCACTATGAACAAGGACACTGAATAAAAAAAACAGATAAACAATATTAGCACCCAGAAAATACAGAACATGGTCTTATTATCATAACAAATAGGCTCGTGTGAAACTGTCATCACAAAAGAAGCAACAAGTAAATTTTCAAGTCTGCACATTTTTCTCAACTTCAGCTTCATATATGTGAGGATGAAACAGCAGTGCTTTCATATATACTACTTATCGGTCAGTTTCTCCTTTCAAGCTCTTGCCTATTCTACAATATGCAATAGAGATCAATATCTGGAAAGAGCAACTTTTCTTCTCATGGTGCCTCTTTTACATTGGACACCAAAGTACCATATGTGCAAACTTTTTTGAGGAAACAAGTGCTGAATTGGTTGGAATTTATCATTTGTACATACATAGCTTAGGTTTTTTGTTCATGGCTATTGTGCCTATTATAAAATCATTCCAAAAATTGACTGGACAAAATGTACCAAAATGTACGATAAAATCATTTACCTGTGAAGAGTATAAAGATTTCTAATACTTCTATCGGCGTCAGGAGCAAGATATTTTCCATCATCTCTATCAAGATCAAGTTGTAGCGGGAACTCATACCGGTCATTAATCTGCAGAAGTACGTGTTTCTACAATTAGCAATTTCTAAGTCATCTTTTCCATCGTTTCTTACATGGGAAGTAAGAGTATGAGTCTCATGTTAATTGCTTGAGCAAGCAAAACACAAACAACAGAAAACTGAATGAGCAAAAACCAAGAATTTGAAACAGAGAGGGCTCCTAATCAAAAGAAGGAACTGAGCGAAGAATATAGTAAATAACTCGTAAGTAATTTCACACAGCCTGGCAGATAGTTTTTCAGATGGCATTGATCTCACACTAAATGGGCTGAAATATGGTCAATGCTCTGAGTTGACATGTCATACTCAGGATAACATTTGCATATTTGGGATCCCCCTTATACTGAGTTACATTTTTATGATTTCAACAATTGTGTTCAGAGATGGCCAGTTAGCATGAGTAAAAAAAAAGAATGAAACAAAACAAAGTATTTCAGATGAATGTCTAGAAAGTAAGCATAGAACTGCATGCTGGATGTATCACAGCATATGGACCATGCTAGGGCTAAAATGGATGAGTGGGTCCAGTCAACAAATTTCTATATTCATGTTTGTCTATCCAAATTAGGAATGGCAATTACACAAGACAAGATTATAAGGTGTCAACTGTCATGGCTACTTTTCAGCCTGAAAGAAAGCTAAGTAGCGCCGAAGTACTCATTGAAGCAGCAGAGTACTAGGCTACCCACATCAACCTAAATAAACCATCAGAATTATCTATTTACTGGTGCTTTCATAATTCTAAAAGCAAAAGCATAGTGTGGTAACAAAGTTTTTACCACTTACCACCCATGCCCGCTTCCCCCAGTAACTACCTCATTTTGCAAAAACCACCAAGAAAATCGGTTGTAGCCACTAGCCAAGTTAGAACATACTAAACAGGTGTACTAGTGCAAAAATGGTCCTGTTGCTCACTTCAAGGAGTTAGTAATGGCGGTGGATGTGGTTGTCACAACTCTTAGATGTCAGTCATAGATACTATCCCGATTCCATTATGAAGTTATTCATAACTTCAAGCTAGAACATACTAGTTTGTAAGCGGTTACATCGGTAATAGAACAGAAATCGCTAACAAGTCAGGAAACAGAATCTCAAATATTGATACCACATTCTATGTTTCATCAGTCTAAAGCCTGACAATTAGGTCAATGCCAAACCCTGGCATCCATATTCATGTCATGATGTTATGAATAACCAGCATTTTGTACAGCATCTGCTCGAAACAGGTTAATCATATAGAAGTATGATAATAAATAATTTATCAATTAAAAGGTAAGGTTACCACAGTCCCAACCTTAACCATTGTATCTCGCATGTAATCATATTCAAAACGCTTCAGTTGAAGTTGCAAAACAGGAGGGAAATCGAGGAAGAGAACTCCCTTTTTTGCATCCTGAAAAAATATAAGATTGAAATTCAGGTGTCAAAAGAATAACAAAAAGGTCAGAAATATAAAATCATCACATTATTTCATTCATTATATTGAAAAGGGTTGTTTCATGCATGCAGCTTTCCTGAAATCTCTGGAAATCAAGTAACTAAAACCTTTTTATTCTAAAATTAACTTCAAGGAAACCCTTTTTCAGTTAATGAATTTATGCAGGTATTTACAAGCATTACGGAGTGATCACCAAAAGAATAAGCAAAGGTACTATGATACGTAGACTTCATATATGTATCAAACAATAAATATTCCAAAAAAGTGCCTACTAAGATCTTTAAAAACGTGACAATGAAAATATGACATCTTAATATTCAGCTTCAAAGCCATGCATAAAACAGGATTTGTGGGGGTACCTGTAAGCCATATTGCTCCGCATGATATTTGTTATCACCCTCTAGACGCTCCACTTCGACATATTTATCGAAGGATGCATAAACATCACGACAACCTTTGACATCAAGTTGTAGATCTGCAAGGCCATAACATAAGCAACTGCAAATAATAGATAAGTATAGCACATGCAATGCAAACACAATTAAAAATTAAAATGACAAGTCCTACCATAAAATGACTCTTTTCTGCTAGATTTGTAGTCAACATTAATGCACTCGATGTAATTAATGTGATGGCCTTCAAATAATTGTTCAATTGTTCCTTCCACAACAGTTCCCTGGGGAGACAGCAAAGTCAATAACAAATAATAGGCAATACAGACAATTTGTTACTATAATATTCACCTTCATCTTGTCTTCAAGTTTCTCGCAAAGAACTCTGTTGAGCTCTTGCACATCATGCTGCATGAAAGAATCATAAGTGTCCCATCCAAAAGATTTGGTCAACTCTTTTGTAGCTACACTGTTGTCACTATACTGGAGCTTGTAAAAAAGGCTCTGCAGGGCTAAAGGGATACTCCCAGATGGCATATCATTCTCGGTAGTTGGCATATGATATACAGCCTAAGAGAAAATTTATATTAATTAGTTCAAAACTTGGAGATTCAACAAAGCATGTAGGATAGAATAAGGCATGATCTCACACCTTCCTGAAGTATGGTATATGGTACAATGTTTGTAGAAGAGAGTTCATATAACAGGTAGCTCCTTGATTCTTGAGACCAACATAACCTGTCTCCTTTTTCGAGTCATAAGTCCAATAATCAACCATTCTGCGAACAGCAACCTCAGCTTCCACAACAACAGTGTCATTCACAAGATAGCCCCTACTTGGGTCATACAGCTCACTCAAAGGCATAAAAGATGTGAAACCCCAGTCACTCTCGCGTGCATTAAATTGATGTTGAGTATCTGCCAAACAGGGGACCAACATACAGCCTCAAAAGAGAGAAAATTTGCAAAAATATTGGAAAATTCAAATGTAACTCAAGCACTGCTACTAAGAAGTTTCATTAATTACACAGAAAAATAACAGACCCAAAGGAGTCTTCAAAAGAATGAGGCCCACAATCAAATTCATGTTAGGGAATAAAGCTAATGTTCATTATATCATTAATTAATACGTGATTAATAACTAAACTTGAGGGCTAAGGCTTCAAGCCACGGTAACTGATTGGAAAAGCTATAAAGTAAGAAACAAAAATATCAGGAGTTATTTGCTCATAATGGAACATAATATATCGTACAAAAAATGATTAACTCCAGATGTAACTTATGATTTATAGACACCCTAACAAAAGTCTCATTCAACCAAATCCTCATAAGAACCGTGTACCAGTATAAAATGCAAGTGTCAGCACCACCATTCACATAACAATAGCACACCAATTAAGAGTTGACAGACGATGCGATATTAAATCGTCCTAACAATGTTGACAACAACCAATGCGGTCAAACGAAACAAGCACACTTGGAAGTTGAGTGTTGTGGACAAAGGCCCTAGCAACAGGTGTGTGCAGCAGCTGCAGCACATACATGCACATCAACAGCAAGTGTCACGGCCGGCCGGCCGGCCGGCGTGGGGGCAAAGGATCCAACGCCAATAACAATAGTCCAGCAACAGCGTTCAGTCCAGGAGGATTAAGAGGTTGAGTCCGATACGAGCAGCAGCAGTCAGAGGTGTGCAGGAGAAGAATTAGGAAGAGTCCAGGAAAAATAGGACGAGTAGAGTCGGATGAATCTATTAGGAGGTTTCCTAGTTAGAGTATAATACTTAGGGGTCAAGTTAGGATATCTTATATATGTGTCGGTCATGTAACCTTTCTAGAGGCAAGCAAGAAATAAATCTTCTTTCTTCCGATTGCTACTCCTTGCCCATCTAATTTCTCTCTTCTATCCCCGTTATCCTTCTACTACCGGCAACGGCGCTGACTCATCGGACAAGGTGTCCTCGTCATACGGTGAATCACCCCTACAACCTTCGCAGCTGAGGCCAGTTACAACATTTGGTATCAGAGCCAACCACTATGGCTTTTGTTGCCAAGAAGACTAGAAGGGTCCTCCGTGTTACAATCCAACATGTGCTCTATCCTATGACGGAGAGTGTGCTTCATCAAGTCTTCGATCCTTATGGAGTTGTGGAGACCATTGAAATATTTCAAGGGAGATCAAGGGTCGTGGCTTTCATCAAATATGGTACAGAACATGATGCTGCACAAGCTTTCGAGAAGTTGCAAGGCCGGTGCATCTACAACGATTGTTGTCAGCTTGCCATCGAGTTACTTTCTAGACCTTCCACAACCAAGACATGGGAGAAATGCCTCAAAACTTTTGAAGAAAAATTCCTCGCTGGATTGATGACTATCATGGGGAAATTGATGCAGCATGATGAGGCAAAGGAGGAGCATGATGTTGGCCCTACCGTGCCATCAAAGTTGCCCACGGGACAAGCGCAACCATCAGCGCCAATACCGCGGGTCATCTGTTCACCATCGCCAGCAACGCTTCCTCTGCCAACACCATTACCACCAACGAGGAAAAAGATTGTTGTTGTTTCACAGCCGTATTCTTTGCATCGCCAGCCGAAGTTGTGCCATATGTGGTGTGGATCATGACGGGAACCACGAGTTAAATCGCGACGTCTTCGCTTCGCTGCTGCCCGGTGCATCTTCCCTATGCCACCGGCAACTTCCACGTCATCAAGTTGCGCTAAGGACTGCCCAGCGTCGTTGTCAACCGTCACCGGAGTCTTGCTGATCTCTCATGTGCCACAGCGTCAACATTGGGATCTCCTATCGTTGTGGGGCCACCAAGGATTTCAGTCGTGGCCACCACACTGCAGCTTGAGGACAAGTTGCTTGTCCCGAAGGGGTGTAATGTTGTGGACAGAGGCCCTAGTAACAGGTGCGTGCAGCAGCTGCAGCACATACATGCACATCAACAGCAAGAGTCACGGACGGACGGCAGACCGTGTGGGCAAAGGATCCAACGCCAATAACAATAGTCCAGCAACAGCATTCAGTCCAGGAGGATTATGAGGTTGAGTCCGATACGAGCAGCAGCAGTCAGAGGCATGCACGAGAAGAATTAGGAAGAGTCCAGGAAAAATAGGAAGAGTGGAGTCGGATGAATATATTAGGAGGTTTCCTAGTTAGAGTATAATACTTAGGGGTCAAGTTAGGACGTCCTATATAAGTGTCGGTCATGTACCTTTCTGGAGGCAAGCAAGAAATAAACCTTTTTTCTTCCGATTGCTACTCCTTGCCCATCTAATCTCTCTTCTATCCCTGTTATCCTTCTATTGCCGGCAACGGCGCTGACTCATCGGACTCGGCGTCCTCGTCATCCGGTGAATCACCCCTACAACCTTCGCAGCCGACAAACACCGATGTTAAAAAAAGTACTTATCTAACAGTGAATAGCCCTGGAGAAGTTTAGGTAAGTTTTAAAGAAAGTTTACAAGAAAGTTATGTTTGATCTGCACTGTTATGTATCAGTTTGCGGATTAATTGTCATTGGTAATAAGCTAATAGCTCGGCGCACCGATCGTCACGGAAGGTGGAGTCTGGTATCCGTCGTGTCGAATGCAGTCTGACCCGATCGTGTCGGGAAGTATCGGAAACGTTTACGTTTGAAAAAAAGGAAAAAAATACCCGATATGGCCGGATACGCAGATACGGCCCAAAATACAGCTCAGCCGTAAAAAAAGAAATCGTACTGTTCACAGCCCAACCGAACGGCCCATCACCCCTAACCCTAAATTGCTGCCCCGTGCGTGTGCGCCTCCATCGTCCTCACTGCGCCTCCATCCTCTCCATCCTCCTCACTGCGCTTCTAGCCCTCTGTGCGACTCCCGGTGAGCAGCGGCCGACGGCCGGCAGCGCTCCCAACTTTGCACCCCTCCCGTGCGCCTCCAATCCTCCAGCGGCCGATGGTGTCCATCCTCTGCGCCTCCGGTCCTCCAGGCTGCAACTAGCGCTCCTTCGTGCGCCTCCCGGCGACCAGCGGCCGACGGCCAACGGCGCTCCGTCCTCTCCACTCTCCAACAACCAGTGCCTCCATCTTCCCCAATACCCCAAGAAGTCAGGTGCATTTTCTATAGAGTAATACATACATCAGTGGTCGAAGTTGTTTCTTGGAGATATTGAGAAGTCAAAAGAAGACTTATTTGGAGGAATGGATGGAGTAATTTGTTGTTGTAACAACACATAGTATACTGCAGTGAGATGACATTGCTTGTGTTTTAGTGGTCGGGATTTTGGTAAACTACTTTGTAATAATTGCAAGTTAGGTTCTTTTCTATTACACAGCTTCATGAGTTGTATCTTTTTATTGTGGATTTGTAGATTTGTACTTCTATACATTTTTTGAGTTATTTTCTTTCTCAAGAAACTGAGACCTTTTACTTTCGGTTTGCATGAAGGCCTACACAAAGCATTGGCATGCTATCTTATACCTTTCTGAGGGACTATAGGCTTCACCACTTCAGTGTTCTCAGTTACTCACCAGTCACCATTACTGGCAGTAGGGCAGACTGGCAGAGATAGTCTGATAGAGGCATATAGTTGGATACTCAGTTACAGTTACTCTTAATATTGAGGTGTGCAGTGCTTTCTTCTTATCAAGACAACAACTCATCATCAAGATTATCCTTGTCATGCAGAAGCTAAGTCTTCTATTGTTCATTTCATCATACATGCTACCATAAGGACCCATAACTAATAATGTTGCATTTCTATTTGTAGGATACAATGATATAATTTCCATTTGTATATGCACTCTGGCCTCTGGGACATTTCTATACAGCTGAAGTAAAGGTAAACCCTTGACTGAAACTTATCAAGTATCGTATTTTATATTTTTACTATTTTTAATACACACACACACACATCCATATCGCCGTATCGGGTTTTTTTGGAGAAATGGGGTATCGCCGTATCCGTACCGCCGTACCGGTATCGCGTATCGGTGCATCATAGGCTAATAGCCTTTGCTTCTAGTGCGCACCTCACTTTCGGTTCTACACCTCATGCAGCTAGGGCCACTTTTTGACTCACTATGTATCGCCTGAGAAACTAGGCATGTCATGTCCATCTTCAGTCACACTGCCCACAAACTAGATCCAACAGTACATAAGCAGTACCATAATAGGACTCCACAGGCCATCATAATAAAAGTTGACAGTTGTCAATAATCAAATAGCAATCAACCAGTTTCATCATCTTCCACCTCAATTCAAGATATCCCCATGAAAGTTCCATACCGGCAATGGCATTCTTTAGACATGACAAGTACAACATTAAACGAAGAAAGGCAATACCTTTCCGTATTGTATACTTCGGATGGATCTGGTTTACAACGGCCAAGCTGAACTGAGCGTACCGGCTCCATCCGTAGGGGAGGTTCGCAGAGTCCGCAACATCCAAGTACATCGAGAGGTGGTCCACATTGTTCCCCTTGGGGAAAATCAGCACACGCCTGCACGCAAAACCAGCACATCGATCAAAACCCCTAAAGTTTCGAGTACTCCCACGCTAACCGCATTTTTCACTACGAAGCAGAAAGGCAAGAGATCCAAAGCTCACCATTTAAATCCGCCAACGACAAACACGTCCGTGTAGTGCTTCTTCCCGCTGAGCCTGGTGAAGTTCTCGATCGTCCAGGTGAACCGCGAAGTCTGCGGGTCCTCCGGCGGCCGGCTCTCTGCTGTGTTCGCAGGCTCCGTCTGCGCCACGACTAGCAGCAGCAACAACAGCGGCACCACCACCACCACAAGTGTAAGATCAGCAAAAGCTCGAAACGCATAAACCCACCAACCACACGACCCCCCACACACGCGCAGAGACGCACACACGGAAACGGGAAAGTAAATCGCGTGGCCCTCAGTCTCACCTTCCATTGGCTGGGCGGCGTCGGCGGCGGGGAGCTCCTGGTGTGGCACGAGCATCTCGTCGTCCTCCTGCTGCTGCTGCGGGTGGGAGGGAGGGCGGAGGGTCAGATCCGGCGGAGCGCGTAAACCCTAGGGAAACGACGAGTCCCCCCGATCCGCGCGGGGAGTCGAGGAGCAGTGGGAGGGGACGAGCCGCGGAGATCGGGGCGATCACGTACCTCGAGAGGGGGAGGGGTCATCATAGTCATGTCGTCGTCGCCGGCGGCTGCGGCGGCACGCGAGGATGCTGCGGCGGCCGGGGCCGGTGGCTGCCGCTACGCGGCGGCGGCGAAGGGCGGCGGAGGGAGGAGCGGGGGGGGGGGGTGCGAGGGGTTGCTGCTTGCGATGCGGGAAGGGAGGAGGCGGAAGTGGTCGCGTGGTGTCGACTGTCGCGGGGCGATTCGGGGATTTCGGGGGTCCAGCAAGGCAGAGGCCAGCGGAGGAAGAGATCAGAAATTCGGGAAAGCCGGAATTTTCACGTCACTCTCCTAGGTTTCCCCGCTTCCCACTATCTTCGGCTTCCCGTTGCAAGGTTCTATTTGGTACAGCTTCTACTTTTAGCTTTTCAGTTGATTCTTGTGGAGCCGTACCAAACATCCTGATTCTCAAAATCACTTGATTTTGATTCTCGCGTAGAGCTGTCTCAAAAATACACTAGCGAGGAGAAACAGCATTTCTTTAGATTCTCCTGAGAATCCAACTTGATAGAGCAAAAATACCTATTGAAGTTATAATTATTTACCCACCGATTGCCATCCAATTACCCCTTGGGACCTCCCAGCGCCGATTTGTTTCCCTTCAACCTTTCGTTCTTTCTCCTCCTGTAATGAGCGACGCGACCGAGGCGAAATCGGCGTCGGCCTCGGCCTCAGTCTGTGCATGCTCCGTCGCCGCCTCCTCACATAATCCTCCGTCTGCTGCTTCCTCCATGGGTCTTCTCTGTATGCAGACAGGCGTCGGCCTCAGCCTGCAGCCTCCGTCATGCATGACCAAAGCGAAATAGGCGTCGACCTCGGCCTGTGCCTCTCGCCACGCCGATCCTCATTGTGCCACTGCTAGATCCGGGTGCTGCTGGAGAAGACAACCGCGACCCCAGAAACCCTAGAGGCCGCCACCATTCCCCACCTTCTTCGCCGTTGTCGTTCCCCACCTTCTTCGTTGCCGCTATTCCCGAGCACCCTCGGCCGCCTCCTGTGAAGGTATAGCTCTAGATCCAGCCGTCCCCTTGCCCTCCCTACTCCTTTCGTTTGTGAATGGAATTTTTTCTCAGTGATTCATTATTGTTGTCATGCATCTGTGAATGGAATATGTGAATGCAATTTTTTCTCAGTGATTCATTATTATTGTCATGCATCTTTGAATGGTTGGTCATGATCTGTGAAGTAGGCTCAAATGATTTAAGCTCTGTGAAATGATTCATTATTGTTATCAAATGATTTAAGCTCTGTGACTCAAATGGTTGGTCATGATCTGTGAAGCTCCTTGTGAGCCTACTTATGAGGACAATGTGTGTGTTCAAATGATTCAAATGTGAACCTGCTCTGTGATTCAAATGATTCATATGTTGCTTATGAGGACAATGTCTGTGTTCAAATGATTCAATTGATTCAAATGCGAACATGCTCTGTGATTCAAATGATTCATATGTTGCTCCTTGTGAACCTGCTTATGAGGAGAATGTGTGTGTGTTCAAATGATTCAAATGTGAACCTGCTCTGTGATTCAAATGATTCATATGTTGCTCCTTGTGAACCTGCTTATGAGGACAATGTGTGTGTTCAAATGATTCAAATGTGAACCTGCTCTATGATTCAAATGATTCAAATAGTGATAATGATGGTTGATAGCATTTGTCAAGTTACCAGTATATTCAATTAATCAAATTGAAATGGTTTATTATGATTTTATTTCAAAATTTCCAGTCAGATCACTTGTTTGTTTGGCATTTGTCAAGTTACTGTCATTATATGTTGCTTTGTATTTCAAACTGTGCAAATACATGTTTGGTAGCAGTGTACCTGTGGTTGTGGTATTTGGTAACAACTCATAATGGTCAGTACAAGGATACTCTTTATGCCTAGTCAACTGCTGTGGTTGCAGTGAATTGGATACTTCATTGAGTTTGTCATGTTGATCATTGAACTTTGTATATATGAGCAGTAATAAATAAAATTTATGGGATTGCAGTGATGGAGAAATTGGTTGTCGAACACATTGCAAAAATAGAACTTCGAGAGCCCGAATCATTGCCTCTGGTGATGGAGAAATTGGCTGTCGAACACATTGTAAAAATGATGTAAATGTAAAGAAATTGTTGTTCATCATTTTTTTAATTTCAAATGTAAATAATGGTATGTGAGTACTACTACCATTAGATGTATGCTGGTGGTATATGAGGAAACACATTGCAAAAAAGATGTAATGTAATGAATTGATTGTTATGAAACTTTATGTTGTTTTTTTGGGGTAATGTTCATTATACGACTGTAACATGTTTTAAGCCATCTTGGTTGCATGGGGTTACCAAACTATAGAAGGTGGCAGGTCCAATTGGGATAACTTATGAGTGGCCATCATTGGCATCTTTTGAACCCTTCCACCACTGATTTGGAGCAATGCTTGTATGCCCGTAGTTCTAGGTGTCAATATCTTGTTGTACAAGGGCCAAAGGTACCATGTTTCAGAATTTTGGAGAGGTGTTGCTCCTAGTGGTGAGAAAGAGAAATTCAACAATTTACACTCAAGTGTTCGCAATGTAATTGAGAGATCTTTTGGTATATGGAAGATGAAATGGAGAATTCTTCTTAAGATACTGAGCTTTCCCATGTCCAAGCAAAAGATGATTGTTGCAGCAACTATAGGAATCCACAACTTCATACGTGAACATGCTTCGCCAGACATGCATTTTCATATGTTCGATCGGGATCCTAATTATGTGCCTACAATACCATCAAGATATGCCAAATATGTCATTTCTCAAGATGCCTCGGATGCGTCAACGTCGCAAACAAGTGCTACATCCATGGATAGTTTCCGTGATGACCTTGCAAGTGCAATTGCTCATTCAGGATGATGGACACACTACTTGTGAATTTTTGTGGTCTTTTGTTATGACTCATTTATCATTTCAATACTTGTACGTAATATCATTTAATAATCATTTGAACACTTTTATGATATTCATGTGATATCTCCAGCTTCATCTATCGCAGCGACAACAGTACAAAATTTGTTTATACACAGTTGTAATCCATCATGAAGTGTAAATGCAATATAACCTAGCATTATGTAAAGATACAACGTATATACATTCACATGGTCTAAACAAATTTAGGGGAAAAAATTCTATAATTTGTGTACAAATACATAGGAGAAAGACACAAATACAATTGAATTATTACAATCAGGGGTAACATGGTCTATTTGCTTCTAATCCCCCTCATATGGTTTTGGGAGCCAACCTACCAGCCAAACGCTTTTAATAGACAGCTCTAGATTCTCAGAGAAGTGGATTCTCAGATAATCAGGAGCAGAATCTGGAAAATAAGAATCTGGAACTCTACCAAACAGGCCCTAAGAACGGGGATAACGTTTTTTTTATCTCGTGATTCACGCCGTCTATCTCTCAGTGAAACATTCTTTCACGAGCATGTAGAAATAGCCTATGGAGTCCATGTTATTGAGTGCAGCATGATGTTCATTGTGTTATTAATCTTACTTTGTATTAAGGTGTGTGGGATTGCCGCTCCTACATTTAAGCTGTACATTAAGTCCCTAAATCTTACTACGAGGCGTGCCTTCGAGGCTCTGTTCCTTCGCTCCAGCGCCATCACTTAGTCGGTCTTCCGGTTGCAGGAGCGACTATGCAGGTGCGTTGCTGCTTGTTCGTGTTGTGCGTTGTGCGGCCTGTTCCCGGTTTGCTCGCCTATCGATCGCTGGAAGCATGTGCTGTGCGTGCGTCGGGGGCCCTTGCTCATTCGTCGGTTTTGGGTGTGCTGTGTTTACTCGCCGTTCCTGATGGTTTCTTCATCCCGTTCTTACGCCGTTTCGGTCTCGTGGGTACGGCGATTCCTGGATTGGTGTGATGCCCTCCGACTGTGCCAGTCCGTTACGAGTGGAGCCTGCGAGGAGACTGCGTTCCTATATAGATGTGCTCAGTGCTTAGGCTATGGCCTCCTTTGTCCGTCTTCTTCTCTACCCTTCGTTGTGTTCTTGGCGTCGTTGCTTCTCCAGGGTGAGGTCCGGTTGCTTCAGCTGTTTATACATATATTCTGATGGTTTTCGTTTTCTATGTTGCATGGCTGTCGCTTTCTCGCCCTATGTCTGTGCTGCCGTTGGTAAGATTAGCTCCTACGTTTTCTTGTTGCTTCGCCTGCAAGTAAAAATTCTTGCTCCCAGATGATTTGCTACTTCGTTCGGTTTTAGTCTTGGACCGGCCCAAGCGACTCACAGGCCGGATCAACTAGTTGCCTTGCCCTAATCATAGCGTCCCGTGTGGTCGTGCTCCCAAATTGTAACGCCCCGGCCGGAGGCCACCCGAAAGGTCCTCCAAGATCTCCTCGGAAGTCCATCAGGACCTCCCAGGAGATCTCGTAGGACCGCCCAGGGGCATCTCCACGACCGCCCAGGAGGTCCAGCAGGATCTCCTAGAGGTCTGGAGACTTGACCGAGAGGGGTATGAGGCCCAGGGAGATCACAACAGCCACGAGCCAACTCAGGAGAGGTTGAAGGACCAATCCTGAGGAGGTCGTGAGACCTGAGGTGGCCCAAGTCCTCCCACGACCAATCCCGAGGGAGGTCGTGCAGTGGAATCACCCAAAGACCTCCCACGACTGGACAGGGTGGTCGTGGTGGTCGAGATCACCCATGCTCACCCGTGTGAGCAGAGCTAGTCCCAGGATCAGCAGCTAGCTCTTCCTGAGATACTGTGATGGTAACATACATTTCAACGAGAGCTTTATTAATATTAATAAAGTTGTTTACAAAGGGGAGGCATACAAGCCAACAAACCAGAACACAGTAGAAGATAAACATAAATGCCATCCGATACACTACAGGCAATCGGCTGGAGGGTGCATCCTAGTCGTCCAGGACCTCTAGGTCTACACCAAGATCACCTCAAAGCTTTCTTTCCCTGCTCAAAACAGTTATCAAGCAAGAGTGAGCACAACAACCGTGCTCACAAGTTACACCCGTCAAATAACAGAATGATATGCATAAATGGATATCTCAAAGGAAGGCTTAATATGGTTGATTTGCATAAAGCCAAGTTTCTTTCAAATACATGTACTAAGTTCCAAGGCAGTTAACAATATCTAAAATTCATTTTGTAAATCTTAGTTTTCAATTGGATAACATTCATCATCAAAATGGTGAAGGATACCCTCCTGTCACAAGGCTTCTTGCCCAAACCCATTTGGATAGAGATTCCAAAACCATTTTCACAAGTCCTTTGAAAACAAAACCAAAATCTAACTTTGAGCAGCTTTGCTAGCATGTCCATAACTGCGGACATGGCTATTCGAATAGTTTTACACTATGCAGAGGTGTGCAGCTTTACCCACAAGAGGTAATCCACTTATACTGTCTACTTACACACTTCCGAAGGTGTGCGACGAAAGGATTACCACAAGGCCTTTACAATGTACCATTCCACCGCAATCCACCCTACTCTAAGGTTTCACCCCACCCCACGGATAGAAACCCGTAGAGATCAAGGGCCCCCTCTTGAGCCAGCGGGAATTACACAATCATAAAAGACAGGCCATAAAAGACCACCCACACCTCAGCTGGATTAATCGCGATGGAATTTTGCAAATTATTTGGCCAGGTCCCGCCCACACATGACATGTGGTTGCACGATAAGGGCATAGCAAAATACACTCGCAGACCGGTCCTTAATTGACCCGGACGGCCACCACAACCCTGGGGTATCGGATCACACGACCCCCGTGCATAGACTTGCACCAACCAAACAACCAACGTCGCCCAAGTCCAAATCTATTTTCCATTTCTTTGCTTTTCAAACCTCCATGGCACACTAATGCCATGGTCATTTGTAAAACCCCCATGACACACCAATGCCATGGTTCAAAACATTAGATATGTGATATTTTTGGTCAAAACTTCCCAAATCAAGATTCTTTTCCTAAGCATGGCTAAGCTTAATTTTTCAAAGGTCCTGGTCCACATCATCGCGTAAAACCAGGTTTTGCCTAGGGTGACAACATGTTCGGTTCAAAGGTGATAGTGGCCATACCAAGAGATTTTAAGCATAACTAAGATTGTAAAAGCAGGTGTTGAAATACTTAGTAAAGTAAGCATGCATTATCATTTGAAAATGGAACATAGATATATTGAAATAATGGGTGCAACATGGTCAAGAGTGTAACTTGCCTCCTCCTTGAAAGGCTTCACTAGCTCACTTCCTCATAGAGTTTCGAACCCTTCAGAGACGCCGGGGTCTACACGTTAAAACAACGCAAATCAAACCAAGGCCAAGCAAAATCCAAAAGAACTCCAAAGAAGCATAAAACTTAAGCCAACAGAGAGGTCTGAAGGTCAGGAGGAGGTCCAAGGAGCTTGCTGGAGGAGATCCAACGGCTTGGGAGAGGATCCAGAGAGCTGGCCAAATGAGGCTCAATGGTTAGAGGAAGATCCAGAGAACTAGTTGGGTGAGCAAAAGAGTGAGAATGGGGAAAAAGGTAAAGATGAAGGGCTGCCCCAGCTTATATAGCTGGAGAGTACGGAGGCAAACATGTTCAAGAGTAGGTAAAAGAAGAGATGGGAGCAGGTAAAAGATGAGACTAAAGATAGCTCGGTGCTGCCAAAAGGTGTTAGCATTTAATGCGACACAATAAGTATTAAATGCTTGGAGACTTCCAAGTGCAAAGGACATGATCAAAGAATAAAGAAAGAGGTCGTGACTGACAAATGGGGCCAGTCAAAGCTCAAGGGGAGGTCTTGCGGAGACCTAGAAGAGGTCCCGCAGAGGTCAAGGGAGGTCCTCACCCACAGGGGAGGTCCAAGCACAGGACCGGAGGTCCAAAGACACAACAATGAGGAGGTCCTATGGACAGAAGATCCAAAAGACACAACAATGAGGAGGTCCTCTGGACAGGAGGTCCAAAAGACACAACAATGAGGAGGTCCTATGGACAGGAGGTCCAAAAGACCTGCTTACGGAAGGTCCGAAGGTCAAGATCAAAAGCAACGGGGAGGTCCTGACGGTTAGATCTCCAAAACGAGATCCCAACGGTCAAGATTGAGAGCAAGGGGAGGTCTTGGCGATTAGATCCTCAAAACGAGATCCTAACGGCTAAGATCAAAAGGGGAGTCTCCCGGTCGAGATCCTGAGAGGAGGTCCCGGTCGAGATCCACAAGGGGAAGTCCTGACAGTCAGATCATCAAGGAGGAGGTCTGAACGGTTAATATCTCCAAAGGGGAGGTCTTTAGCGGTCAGATCTAACAAAGGGAGGTCCTGATGGCTAAGATCTCCAGAGGGGAGGTCTTAACGGTTAAGATCTAAACAAGGGAGGTCCTGACGGCTAAGATCTCCAGAGGGGAGGTCTTAACGGTCAAGATCTAAACAAGGGAGGTCTGACGGCTAAGATCTCGGAGGAGGTCTTAACGGTCAAGATCTAAACAAGGGAGGTCTTGATGGCTAAGATCTCGGAGAGGGAGGTCTTAGCAGTCGAGATCTAACAAAGGGAGGTGCAATGGTTAAGATCTCCAAAGGGGAGGTCTTAACGGTCAGATCTAACAAAGGAGATGTCTTAACGGTTAAGATCTCCAAAGGGGAGGTCTTAATAAGCGAGGAAGAGGTCCTAAAGGGCACAGGGAGGTCCCGAAGGACACGGGGATGTCCAAGTGAACACCGATGTGTTCCAAAGAACACAGAAGGAGCTCAAATGATTATGAGGGGAGACTTAGACCTGGAGAGGTCTAAGCTAAAGGAGCATCGAAGAGGGAAGGTCTGGACCAAGGGAGGTCCACACACTTGGGAGGTCTAGACCTAAGGAGATCTGGACCAAAAAAGACAACACAAAGGAGGTCTGGACCCTTAGATCCAAACGAGCGAGAGGTCTGGACCATCAGATCCAGACGAAGGGTGGTCTGGACGGAGGGTTTCAAGGGGAGAGGGATCCAACGGAGGAGATCCATAGAAAGTGGTCCAAAGGAGGTCTTGACGGTCAAGATAAACTCAAAGGTGATCCCGATGGTCAAGAGGAGATCAAGGAGATCTTGACGGTCAAGACCAACAAGAGGGAGGTCTCAACGGTCAAGATAAAGCCAAAGGAGATCTCGATGGTCAAGACAACCACAGGGGATATCTCAACGGTCAAGATAAAGCCAAAGGAGGTCTTTACGGACCCGGGGAGGTCCAAAAGAGGTTCAGATGGACACGGAGAGGTCCAAATGAACTCAAGGAGGTCCAAACGAAGGGGAAATTCAACCAAAAATTAGAATTTCGAAATCAAGGATATTTGAAACACTCACCCGAGTTAAAACGCCACAGGGTGGACGTGTCCCAAGAGGAGGTCAATCCGAAGGGGTGGTCCGGACAAGGAGGGAGGTCCGAACCACAAGGGAGGACTGAACCATAAAGAGATTCAAACCAACAAAGAGGTGGTCTGGACTGAAAGAAATTCAAACCAAAGATATGAGGGGAGGTCCAGAGGGGTCAAGTGAGGTTTGATCGAGAAGGAAAGATCTAGACGTGGGCAAATGTCCAACTCAAGGGGAATTTGGACATAAGGGCATGTCTAGACAGAAGGGAGGTCTGGTCATAAGGAAATGCCCAAACAAGAGGAAAGGTCTGAACGGTGAGAAACCAAAGAGGAGGTCTAGAGAGGGTCTAGACCGGGGAGGTCTAAACCACAAAGGAAGGTCTAAACCTCAAGGAGGTCCAAACCACCAAAAAGAGATTAGAGAGAGGTCGACCCAAAGGATGGTCTAGACCGGGAGGATGGTGCAGACGGTGAGGAATTCCAAAAGGCAAGGGAAGGTCCGGCAGAGACAAGAAAAGGATAACAACACAGAGGCCAATCAAGAGGAAGTCTAGAGAGAAAGAGTTGAGCCAAGGGAAGAGCAGAACAAGCTGAGGTGAGGGATAACAACACAAGAGCTCTAACAGCTCCAAAGAACCAAACTTTTTTAGCTTATTCATTTTAAACACTCCAAATTCTAAAAACTCAGGTTAAGCTTTTGAAACTGCAACAAAACCGGATGGTTCTTTTTATTTTGAAAATTCAAAAAGGCTCAGAAAAACCAGGGTGTTACACAAATCTTGATTTCCCCTTGCTTCTTCCACTCTCCCCTTGTCCTCTACTCCTTTCCAAGCGGTGGCGGCGGCGGTGCAAGCGGGAGTGCGGGAGCTTCCTCTTCCGATGGTCATGGCCACTGCCGACCTCCGTGTCTCCATAGCCCAGCAGTCCGCCTTCGCCCTTCGCCACTCTCCCCTTGTCCTCTACTCCTTTCCAGGCGGCGGCGGCGACGCAAGCGGGAGTGCGGGAGCTTCCTCTTCTGACGGTCACGGCCACCGCCGACCTCCGTCTTTCCATCGCCCAGCAGACCGGCTTCACCCTTCGCTTCGCTACCACCTTATTCTCCCCTTCCTCCTTCGCCTCCAGCGCCGGTGGAGGCGACACCGCGTTTTCTCCGCTAGGCGACAGCGACACAATCAGGAGTCCAGGAGCACTGGAGCAGGACTTTCGGGCTCCGACTTCGACTTTCGACGCCCATGGCCACTACTGACCTTCGACTCTCCAATGTCCAGCAGAGCGGCTTCGCCCTTCGGTTCGCCACCGCATTACTCTTCCCTTGATCCTCCGCCTCCAGCGCCGGTACAGGCAACGCCATGTTTCCTCCGCTCTCCCTCCACGTCGTGCTCAGCCTCGTCGCCGCCGGCACGGGCGGTCCCATCCATGACCAGCTCACCTTCGCCATTGGAGGCGCGGGTCCAGGCGCGGTCGAGGCCGTTCACGCGCTTGCTGGGCAGATGGTCCAGCTCGTGCTTGCCAATGTGTTTGTGGTAGTAGAAACTTTCCCATGGTCCTTTACTGCAATCTAGAAAGCTAGCGTGTATGTGCTTAGCATGGTTGTGCTTGTCCTTGCTATTCCAAACTTGAAGTGTCCAGCACTCTAGATTTCGGCGACCAGATTTCGGCGAAATTTGAAACACCGATTTGAACTATGTACCGAAATGACGAAATTTCGGACTGAAATTACCGTATTTCCAATTTAGATGGTGTTTGTTGTTAGCTGCTTGTGTTCTTCACCTGGCCTTTTCATTTGCTTCGCGTATTTACGGTGGCCGGCTGTGATATGCTTATTTGTTTTTTTCACTTAGCTGCATGGGGTTTTACATGTTGTTTATGCAGGAATTACTGGGTCACCATCGTCTTTCCGAAGCCATGTGCCCTTCTATTTGCAGTGACCTTTAGGTATTTCTCCTTACAGTTTTATTATTGCGATGTTACATTGTCATGTTTGTGCTTACGGTTCGTAAATTTCATATCTCTAGCGTGATTGGTGTTTTTACCTTTTTCCCATTCGTCACCTTTGATATTGTATTTAAATTCCTTGTTATGGATCTGCCTTTCTTCAGATTCGGCGATGTATGATTGTGCACGTCATCTTCAGATGTTACTACTTCTTGTTAGTCGCCCCCTTGTACGTGTTACATCTTACGTTTCTATTTTTCCTCGTCCTTATGAGATTATGCATGCATTCTTTGCGCCCTGCTTCCCACACGTACTGGCTCTTATATCCATACATGTCTTCTGTTTACGCTAATTATCCATGGTCCCGTTTAGTTCTATTAAATGCGTAGTCGCCACATACCGCTTTCCCACACGTCTTGGCTCTTATATTCATACACCTTTACATTTCGCTAATTATCCATGGTCCCGTTTAGTTCTATTCGTCCGCTTGACATGGTCGGTTCCAATGTGTTTATTATGTCTGTACTGCTCTAGATTTGGTCTTCCACACTGCTCATCACGTACTGCTGTAGATCTGGTCTTCCACACTACATATCCATGGTGCGTTTCAGATTTGTCAGTTATTTTTTCTGCATCGGGTTGCTGTGTTCGTGCTTACAGTTCACTGTTTTCACATGTTGGCGTAGGGTGTGGTTCCTGCTTTTTCCCTTATAGTGCCCTGGCCACTAGGTTTCTTTTTAGTATTGTTTGTTTGCTTACTTCTTTTGTTCGCTATGGTTTTGTATTCATGTTTCGGTTCTACTTGTATTCTTGGTTTTTTTTACTTCCTTTGTTCGCTTTGATTTTGTATTCATGTTTCGGTTTAGTTGGATTCGTGCTCTCTCCTTTCATGTGGTTGGTTAGACCAGTCTCACGTGTTCTCTCTTTAATTCTTCGTTGCCTTTTGTTTGGCCTTAGCTGGCTTCTGTTTGGGCTCAAACGTTCTACGATGCCAAGAGGCCGTCGGCGCATCAGTGACTTTGGTAGGTTGTTTAGTGAGGACACAGCCGTGTACCTTTGGCTAGTGTCGTATTGCTCTTCTGTCTTGTTTAAGGACGCTTGTGCTAATTTCTGCTAGACTTATGCTGGATCGTCCAGATGACCTGCCACCGCATCATGTGTCGCCTTCACACCATGTGTCTGCATTGCAACTATGTGCGTTTGTGCCATTTGCTCTGCTAATTTGCGCGTTACGCCAATCTGTCTTACCTGTCAACCGCTCAGCGTTCTCTGCTCATGTTGTCGCATGCTGTGCTCGGATGGATTGTTCCATGTCTGCCCTTGGACTGTTCGGTGATTGTTCTTTCCTTTCCCTTTTTTCGTGCCACTCAGCAATTCATTTAACTTGTTTCTCTTTTACTCTTTTCCCCTGTACCTATGCCGATGCTGCGATCCGGCCTATTCCATCAGCGATTCTTTGCACGCACCTAACACGATACTTGATCCTTTGCATTAACTCACCCTCCTGCCTATTTGTGATACCTGCATGTGCTTTGTTCATGTTTCATTCTTACATTATGTCTTTGTAAGGGATCATACATCCCATTGTAAGTCCTGAGGTTGCGCGAGAAAACCGTAGGAGGCTCTTATCCAACAGATGTCGGTTGTTTAGTCTTCAAGGTTATATGCTGGACTAATCTTTTCTAGACATCATGTCCTACGATTGACAGAAAACTTGTTCTATCTCTGCCCAATGTGTTTGTTCTTTATATTTTTTGGTTTCTTAATTAATTTCTAAAAAATGTATTGTGCAGACGCGATATCCAGAGGCCCATTTGTCGTCCCTACTTTTTCCTTGCCAGCTGACTATGTTCAGACACTTAAAGGTTACCTCGGTCCCCTTAGTTTGTTTGTTATTGCAGACTATACCTTCCATTCACTTCACGTGGCTTATATTTTCTTAGCCTCTATTTTCGGGCCACATTTATTTGCAGCCACATATCCAGACCGTTCTTACTACGGTGCTCCCGACTATGTGTGCACACATTGTTCAGCTATTTACTGGTACCAAGAAAGGGTTTTGAATCAAAGCGCATCCACTCGTAGACGCATTTCTTATAATTTATGATGCCGAAGCGGGAGAATTTCCCTACCACCGTCCAGGCCGTGGCCGTCACCATTACAAGATCTTGTTTGTTTTAACGGTGGGCCACGATCTAAACAGTTCATGCGGCTGATCAGGGAATACAATGCTCTTTTTGCTTTTACTTCTCTTGGAGTTCATGTTGACAGAAGTATCAATATTGGTGCCGGCCCTTACGTTTTTCGAATAAACGGTGTTGTTCACCATTGTATTGGTTCACTTCTGCCAGTTGATGGGAACCGCCCTGAATATGCTCAGCTTTACATATATGATACTCAGAATGAAGTGCAGAACATGCTTGCTATTTTCCAAACTAGCTCGTCCCAACGAGAACAGCCAGACCCTTCTATCGTAGCTTCTCTCATTGATATGCTTGACAGATGCAATCCATTGGTTAGGCAGTTCAGACTGGCACGTGACCGTCTGCTTTCGCCGAACTCTCTGGAAATTAGCATACACCTCATTGGTACAGACAAATCACATGCCAGTCGTTACAGCCTCCCATCTTCCTCGAAGTTAGCTGCGTTGATTGTTGGAGATTTCCCTATCGATGTATCCACGTTTGACGTTGTCGTATAGACACAACACGACGATTTCAGGCAGATATCACTGCTCCATCTGGCTTTGATGTCTTTGCAATATCCTCTTCTATTTCCGTATGGTGATAAAGGTTTTCACCTTGGCATCAAATTTCGTGAAACCGACCATCTCCATGCTATGATTCGTGAAGATGTTTCCGTGCGTGAATTCTATTGCTACTACTTGCACTACCGTGCAGGTGAACCTAATGTTTTTACCTGCTCTGGTTGGTTGTCAGACCAAATAATTGTCAATGCCTTCTTCTGCATAGAAGCGAATCGTCTTTCTTTTCATACTTTCAATCAAGATAAACTTAGGTCCGATACATACCAGGGTATAACGGATGCTGTTTGTCAGGGTGCCCAGACTGGCAAAGATGTTGGCATTAAAACGATTTTGCCTGCTAGCTTCGTTGGTAGTAGAAGATATGTGTCTCAGAACTATTATGACTCCATGGCTTTGTGTCGGTCATACGGTGCTCCATACTTATTTACTACATTCACATGCAATCCAAAGTGCCGGAAATAATTGACGCGCTACGCCATGAGCCTAGCCAGTGCCCTTCTGATAGATCTGATATTGTAACTCGTGTTTGCCATATGAAGCTGCAGGAATATCTCGCTGACATTAAAGATGGCAGTGCTTTTGGTCCCATTCGAGCAGGTGTCTCTCCTTTGTCCTCATATCTATTTGTCAACTCGTTTTTATTAATTTCTTTCCAAGTGACCTTTCTATCTTTTGTTCTTCGTAGTGATATATACTATGGAATTCCAAAAAAGAGGACTCCCTCATGTACATGTCCTTACATGGCTCAAAGATTGAGGTGATGAACCTACGCCTACTTTTATTGATGGTCTCATTTCAGTGGAGATACCAGATATTTCTCATGATCCACTTGGCTATGCTCTTGTGAAAGAATTCATGATGCATGGTCCATGTGGAGACCTTAATCCTAAATGTCCTTGCATGAAAAAGGGAAATGCTCAAAATGGTATCCAAAACAATTCCAAAACGAGACGACTGTTGATGAAGATGGCTTCCCAATATACCGTCATCGTGATGATGACAGATTCATTGTCAAGCATGCTGTTAGGCTTGATAATAGATGGGTTGTCCCACATAACCTACCAATGCTTAAAAAGTATCAAGCACATCTTAATGTTGAGTGGTGCAACAAGATAAACCTCGTGAAATATCTTTTAAAGTATTGCATGAAAGGTCATGACTGTGCTTCCATGTCGTTCAGTGCTAACGACGCTTCACAGCCCTCTACAAGCAAGGCGGAGAATGCTCCGTCTAACGAAATAGCCGAATATGTCAAATCTCGCTATCTATCAACATGTGAGGCAAGCTGGCGATTGTTTGGTTTCAAAATTCATGCTCGGATGCCTTCGGTTGAACGCTTGGTTGTCCATCTGCCTAGCATGACCAGGGTTTCATTTACAGAAACTTCAGACTTGGCCAATGTACTTCATGATCCTGACGTGTTTAAGAGCACCTTGATTGAATGGTTCGTAGCAAACCAACACCATATAGGAGCTCATAGGTACACTTACTGTGAGTTCCTGACAAAATGGACATGGAACGCTAATCATAAAGTGTGGTCAAACCATAAGAGAGGTACTAAAATTGGCAGGTTAATGTATGTTCACCCGGGCACTGGTGAACTTTTCTATTTGAGGATGTTACTCATGGTTGTACGAGGCACCACATGTTACCAAGACCTAAGAACATATGAGGGTGTTGTGCACGAGACCTTTCGCCAAGCATGCCATGCACGTGGCCTCATCAGTGATGACACTGAATGGTTTTCTTTTTTTGACGAAGCCATTGTGTGGGCAACATCTTCACAGCTCAGACATCTTTTCATGTCTGTTATTTAGTACAATGATGTAGGTGATGTACGAATGCTGTTCGATAGATATTGGCGTACCATGGCTGATGACATCACATAAAGGATGTCCCGCTCACTCAGTAAGCGCACGTACACAATGCCTGACTGCTCACTGCAAATGCAGCTGTTGAAAGAACTGGATTCTCTTTTCACTAATAATGGCCTCTCTTTGTCATCCTACAATCTCCCGGTACCACCTGACGGATATGAACATAACCTCAGTAATAGGCTTATTGCAGAGGAGCTCTGTTATGATAGATTGGAACTTGAGACACAATCAATGTCTATGTATGACAGCCTGAACAGTGAACAACACCTTATCTACAATAAGTTCATGCATTCTATCTCAAATGGTCAGCCATGTTTCTATTTCGTGTTTGGACATGGAGGTATAGGTAAAACATTCATCTGGAATTCGATCATCTCCAATATTAGATCACAAGGCAAGATCGTGCTAGCCGTTGCCTCATCAGGAGTTGCTTCCTTATTATTACCAAGTGGTCGGACCGTTAACTCGCGCTTCTGAATCCCCCTTGATATAGATAATCAGAGCCTTTGTAACATTCGCCGTGGAACGATGCTTGGAGAACTTATAAAGAAAACTGCCTTGGTTTTGTGGGATGAAGCCCTAATGACACACAGACGATGCTTTGAGGCACTCGATCGTACTATGCGAGATGTCCTTTCCTCGGATAATCCTGCAAACACAGCTATTCCATTTGGTGGGAAACCTGTAGTACTCGGTGGAGATTTTAGGCAGGTATTACTAGTTGTGCAAGGAGGGACATGTACAAAAACTATTGCCACTTCTCTTATCAGGTCATCACTATGGAAACACGTCCAGATCCTTTGTCTCACTATAAATATGCGCCTTACTACATCGTTTGCTGCTGTTGTTGATCAAGACACCTTAGCAGACTTTGCACAGTGGGTGCTTGACGTTGGCAAGGGTCGTATTCCTATGGAAAAACACCCAGGAGAGACACATGCATCATGGATACATATACCTCATGAGTTATTGCTTAGACCTACCGGTGATAATTTGAACGCAATTATTGACACCGTTTATGATCAGTTCACTCATAATTATAGTTCGATTCCTTACCTATCGGCTCGCACCATTGTATCCCCACTAAATACTTTAGTTGACAAAATTAATGCTTCAGTCCTTCTAAAAGTATCGGGAGCTTCTAGAGAATACCGAAGTTACAACACCATTAGTGATGCCCTTGACCATCCATCCGATCTTGAGTTGTTGTATCCCATTGAATTCCTTAATTCAATAAGTGTCAGGAATTTCCCAGAACATATCCTTTCACTCAAAAATGGAGTACTCGTTGTTCTTCTAAGAAATATAAACAAAACAATGGGCCTATGCAATGGCACACGCCTTCTACTAACTAGGCTAGGAAACCATGTGCTTGAAGCTACAATTATGACAGGAACACACATCAGTGAAACGGTTTGCATACCAAGAATAGTTCTTAACTCAAAAAATCAGAAGTGGCCATTTACATTACAACGACGTCAATTCCCAGTTAGACTATGTTATGCAATGACAATAAATAAATGCCAGAGACAAACTCTTCATAAACTCGGTATCTATCTAAAGAACCCAGTTTTTAGTCACGGCCAGCTTTATGTTGCCGTATCAAGGGTGACATCAAGACAAGGACTAAGTATTTTTATTGAAAATGAAGATGGCTCGACTAGATCAAAGACAAGAAATGTTGTATACGACGATGTTCTAGCGTTCCTCTAAATACTTCATTTGTTTATCGGCTTTTGCCTGTGCATCACACTTCTGGTTTCTCCTTCTCAATTCTATTGTTTAACCACAAAGGTGTGTTCATATTCTGTTGAACATAAACATGATTAGCAACATAGTGTTCTGCTAGTGCTTTCGTCCAGTACCTGCTGTATATAAACAACTACTGTTATAGAATTATCCCGGCCACTTGTTATTACAACATCCTTTTTGCTTGTCCTATTTACCCTCTCTTGAAGGTTCATGACCTTTCAATTCATTCAAATGTATTTTATTGAAAGTTGAAACCAAAAGAATTGCTTCAATGCTAAAAAAGGTTCACTGCCATTATAAACTGTGGGCATTGTCTCAGCTAAACATGCTTGCCATTGATTACATATTGTTCTCACTCTGTGCAGCTGATCTATGTTGTGTTTAGCTTTCCAATATTCTAACATGACAGTACCACATAAAATAATTCAGCAGTTTCACATTTCCATTTTGATAATTGGGTGTAACAGGTACAGTATAAATGCCAGTTGTAAATTGCCATTCTTTCATATTTTCTTTGGGTTAAAAATAGCTGCATTCTATGTCATCTATTAATGTGTGCCGAACAAATGTTTTATCTGGCGACATGACACACTATCCTTTGTTGTTTCAGGAAAAGGGATATCTAAATTCTGTGCCAGACATCTACATGTGGAAATATTACGCAATGAAACATATTCCTATGATGATTTAGCTCCTTCTGTTCAGAAAGCACATTTTGAGATCCTCAAGTAATAGTCTGATTTTGATCCTTTATCCACGCTTTCCAAAGTACGCTACATATCCTAGGTTTCAACAGTTTCTCGCTTAGTGATTCTTACTGCATCTACATCCACACATGTTTAAAGATTATGAATTCTCAAAGGCTACACATCATCGCAACATGTTCTCAAATAATTTATCTACTTGCTCATACTATGAGAACATCAACTGTATGAACATGCTTGTCTTCAATGCGCTACTCATTTCCCATTGCGATACTCATGAAACTGACTTTACTCTTTATATTTCGTTTTATCCAAATGGAATATGTTCTACTAAAAGATGTGACACAAGAATCGCATCGTTGGCATGTTCGTGTAAGAGCAACTCGCTTCTCCGAATATGCAGATGATAGCACTCCTAGAAAGGTCTTTCGCCTTGATTTCGTTCTCTTAGACGAGCAAGTCAGCCTCCCTCTATACACGTTATTTTTCCTCACACGCCGCTGATTACACACTATCTCTGTTTATCTTAACTAACAGGGCAACACCATGGAAGCCCAGATTCCAGGAAGGCACCTTCCCCTGTTCACCCTGTCCCTAAAAGAAAACAACGTCTACTTTATTGAATACTTCGAAGTAGCTAATGCTAAAGCGTCCTATCAAGCAGTTGACTGCCCTGTTATGGTTAGATTTACCAGACACACAAAGATCAATGAGATAACAGCTTTGCCAAATGATTTCCCAAAGTATGCATGCACAATTGTTTCATTCGATGCGCTGCAAACACGTCTAGGACAGAACCAGTTCCTTTCAGGTTAGCAACATCCAGTGAATCTCTCTTTTAAAACTACGTATAACTTTCATGCATATTTGTGTTCTGTAACAAATGCTATTAATTCGTAGATACCATTGGCCTTATCACGGGGATCTCTCACATTAAAACAGTGCTTGCAAAAGGAATCACAAAGACAATTCGTAATATCAACATCATTGATGGCAGGTAATCCTCGATTTTTCGACCTCTATTTGATACCTAAATATCGCTATCGTCATCTGAGAAATAAACACTTCCCAATTAAAGAAATAGGGAGACAACCTGTGTTACTTTATGGGGAACACACGCCACTGAATTTGATGCGCCTGGACTACAAGCTGCAGCAGAAAATGGACCCATTGTTGTGCTCTTTGTTGGCCTTACTGCTAGACTCTACGAAGGTACAGGCAACCTACATTTACATACATACTTACATTCGCCATATACAAAGCTACGGATGTATATTGCCATCACACAGCTATCTTATTAACACTAAAAAAAACTATATAGGCCAGCTGTCGTTGCAAGGCAGCACTATCTGCAAATGGTATACTAACACTAACCTGCCTGAGGTGCTTGCTCTGCAGAACAGGTCAGTATAACATGAGCTTGATTTCTTCACCTTACAGTTTTTAGTATTTCGTCGGATTCATGCCTATAAAAGAAGTCAAATCTGATAACTTTGTTAAAAGCAATAAAACAGATGTGGTTCCGATTTTACTCTTTGGTCTTTATTGAACATAGTGCTCAACTTCAGACTACTTTACAAAATGACAAATATAATATGAGATTGTCCTTTGGATCATGAGAGACGGATGTTCACAATTATCAGCTAAAGCATTTCATCTGTGTTAACAACATGTCAAGTTTTTTGTATAGTGAAACAGATATTTGGATGAATGAAAAAGGTGCACTCCATTAGGCAACCTTACATACACCGAAACGGTCATAGCCACAGAAACTATGTATCTCCCATTAGGCAATATTACATAAACTAAAAAGGCATGCAGTGTTGTACTATTTTCTAAATAGTTCTTTGAAGTCACAAGAACATGCAGACACCAAGTAATAAGAACATGCAAACACCGATCCAAGAACATCCAAGAACACATATGATGAAAACAGCTCATGATACATCTAACCTCTATGATGAACTATCATTGATGAATGATGAACATTGATCTAGGAACACTAAGCTACCCAGTTCATTTAACCATGAACTTATTTCTGATATAAATATCTAATAAATCAATAGACTAATAGCAGCGTGATAGAAAAACAACCCAGTAGCTTCCAGTCAGTCCACATGAAAATTTCATTGAAGACATAGAAGAAACATGGCAAAGAAAAGTTCTTTATATTATTTATTGGCCATACAGCAGTACAATGCACTTTGTGTAAGAAATTACAGTTTACTTTCTTTGAAATCACAAAAAATAGATATTGTAAAATCTTGAAATCTGTGTGACACATTATTTTTTACATGTTATCATCTTTGCCCTCAGCTTTTCAGCCATACCTCATTAGATTAAATGGTTTGGCCAAACCCAAAGTCAGATGGCACCAATACCCAGGACAATCCATGAACTAACAACCTTGAATGCACACGAAGCTGTGGTATGCTGTCCTCCACACAACTTGACTACAATATAACAGAAAATATTTCTGCACATTCTCTAACACCTTCACACCTACCAAAACACAAATGACAGGGACAAACATACACTGTTGCCATCGCGATCAAAGAACTCACTCCAAACGAAGCCTAGTGGTACCTAGCCTGTGGCAGTTGCAAAAGGACTACAGTTCGAACCGCTGAAGGTTACAAATGTGCAAGGTGCAGCGACTTGACAGCTGAACCAAGGTACTTACTAAAACACATTTTCTGACCTTTCCATTCTACTGCTATGTCTATGTACTTGCTGCACCCACCTCAAACCATCTACCTTACACACTTTACATGTAGATACAAGGTTCCTGTGCGTGGTATCGATATAGCCAACATTGACAAAGCTAACGCACCAATGGCAGAGTTTGTGTTCTTTGGAGATGTAGGACAAGAATTGGTAGGAATCGGCGTTACACCTTCATAGCTTGCTCCCCAAATCCACCGGTTTAATACCACCTGAGATAACAAGACTCTATGGACGTCAGTATAACCTAAAAGTCAGTGGATCACGTGGATCGCTTGAAAGAATATTCGCATCATTCCAAGCTGATAGCTTCAGCGTCATACCCACAAAGCCTTTGGCTCCATTCCTTCCTGCAGTACACACTGGAACTTCAAAAGATGCTGCCCCTGCCTGTCAGCCAATCGCTAGCCCATCGAAGATGAACACCAACTTCTTTTACCAAGCCCCATTTCAGCACAAACAGAACACATTCCATCCCCAGCTCCAACAACTAGCACACCTATGCCACAGACAGCACCGAAACAATCTGAATTGCACACGCCTCCATCCCCAGAAATCAGCAAGGTTGGAACCATCGTCATACAGCTTACAAACATATACTTAATTTCCCATGTGTACAAACCCCCTGCATCAAGCCACTTTGACATACTTAGCTTTTTATATTGCATTCTGCAAAACACCCTGCTTAGGTCAGCCCACTGCTATCTTCAGATGCTGAGGACATTGCAAGGTACTCCTACTTGAAACTGCTGTTACAATTCATTAGATAATAACCGCAGGTCTAAGTCACATAGCAACCTGATATTTCCCTCTTTGTAGTAGCTTGCAACGAACAAAGAAACCCTTTGCTGTCAGGAAAATCGACATGGATACACTGCCAGACAACTAGAACAACAGGTCAGCAAAACAAAAATAATCGCTCCTTGTTTTAAAAATCACTGGCTACTGTGCTTACTCTTCTATAGCAAATTCATTTTTGGCAGGCATCCTATGTACAAAGTAAGCAATGTGGAACCAGCGATGCCTATGTACAAAGTAAGCAATATGAAATCAGCACGCTACGCCTTTTTTAACTAGCGACCGTGCTGACAATGCTTTACGCAAAACGTATTGCAGCAAAAAAAAGAGAACTGCACGTGCCTTTTGACCTTCTGTTCATTTTGGGAACTAGGCTGGACAGAGATCAGCCAACTTTTAGATTGTTTCCTATCCCCTGTCATACTGCCTGTACATATTTACTATCGTTCTCAACTACGATGTACATTGCAAACTCTATGTATTACTTATCCTACCATGCCGACGACAACTATATGTATGTACCAAACACTACCAAAAAAATCTATGCTTTCTCTTATATCCTACATGTTTGGTCCACTCCATTCTTCCCTATGCCGACCTTAATTTGCTGATATACCATAATTTGCAGTTGTTTAATTCATTTCTTTAGACAAGCAATTAAAAGTTGAAGTGCCTGAGCTACTGGCTGTCAATAGAACTCCACCTATGTCTGAGCTATGATTGCTTTACAACATGCAGAGAAAAATCAGGAAATAAGATTTTTATTATGAATCCTCAGCATGGCTCTAATTGGTGTATCCAGTATCTATCACTAGCTAAGCCATTTACTTTTGAAATCTGGTGACCACAGCTTGGTGCAAGGATTCCATAGAAGAGTTATGCAACCATTCCTTTTACCGCGCAATGTATACTGCATGAATAACGTTATCTAAAATATTTGAATTTTCAAATTTAGATCTTCACAATTCCATAAGCTGTGTTATTATTCAGCGGTAAGTTGTGTTCTTGCTGTGGAGCTCCAGTTCTACAGTATAGGGCTTGAAGTTATATTGGAATTATTTAACTTGAAGAAAATAGTACATATTGCTTTCACTACGACGCTATCTCACAGAGTAAGTTCTGTTTAATTTTGAGGAGCTCATTTCCTGTCATATACATTGTACAAAAACTATACATGACTGAGAACAATATTATAACCTTTCATTGTCTGATTTGATTCTTCCATAAACATAATGCCTAGATATTTGCACTAAAAAATTCGCTAGCCTTTACATGTTCGAAACAGTTGCTATTCCATCAGGATCAAACACTATAGATCTATAAACATAGGAACATAGGTAGCATCTCTGGAATCAAATTTTACAGAAATTACTTAGAAAATTACGAATGGTTGACTAATTTTATAATGAATTAAAATACGAGAGCAACAAAATTTCAACTAACCTCACATCATCAACCTCAAACAGATGTGGTGTGTGTGATAGCCTCCAGAATTTTGTTCTCCAGTTTATCCTCAGCAACCCACATAGAACTCTGCTTGCGCAAGAGTTCCCTGTGCCCCGCTTTCTTCTGCGCTTTGAGCTTCTCCTTCTCCTTCCAGCTCTCCCTATAAAATACTCGCACTTCCAGATAAAAAACTAACTATTGACCTAACCATTTCCCCTATCCCATTCATTGCGAAATACTCACCTTGTACCATTCCTACTTGCTAACCAAAAAAGGGAACATCTCTCTTTCTATCTCTTGAAAAAACTATTCAATACAAATTGTTCTCATTACCATCTGTACCAGCTCGCATATGAGACCATACTACCAGAAACAACCACGGCAAGAAGACAAATGGCAAGGCCCTAGTAATGGCGATAAGAAGCAGAACTTCACGGATTATATTTGCCTACACGTGTAAACCTCAGGGACATATGAGCCCGAAAAACATCTATGTTTTATTAGTAGATTGCATGATGATTAGTAGGATCATATGAATGATGTCAAACATTAGTAGGAATGTGGTTATATAGGTTACCGTAGATTATCTTGGTTTCCATTCACACAATAGGAATGGCATCACATACTAAATGTGGACGTTTGCTATTTCATGGACGCCTACTGTCCCAACTCGTGGATGCATCTTTGAGCCATTGGACTAACGCCACGTGCGATCGTAGCCATCCGTGTCATGAGTTGGAGTCCCATGGGTAGGGATGAAAACGGATCGGATACGAACGGATAATGGCTTTGCCATATTTGTTTTCATATTTTTCCCGGATCCGGATACAAATACGGATACGAATAATATCGAATATGAATACAGAGCGAATACGAATCGAAACAAATACGGTAGCGGATATTTTTCGAAACATGAAAACCCCTTAAATTGTATGCCAGAAATTAACGAAAACATATAACTAGTTAATTTGATGCAAACATTTATGAATTGTTCATATTTCCAGTAACCACACATAATATTGGAACTAGTAAGCTGTATTAACTAGTTTATCACAAACATAACAATTAGTTTACCATATTTAGCTCATAAGTCATAACTCACAAAGTCACAAGTCATCGCGCATTAACACTTAGTTCATCACATACATATATAAAACTTAGTTCACACTAACATTGATCAGGTTGGATGGTTAATCTATACGCAAATGACTGTAATAACCCAAAGTATGTTACTAAAATAAAATTATTAAAATTATTATTTTTTGGATTTTCCGAGATTTAAAAGAGTTTTCTTGGTTAAAAAGAAAATAATAATAAAATAAAGTCAATTATTTAATTTTCTAGTTTTTAATGTCAAAAATAAAATTTATTGAGTTTTCTAGGATTTTATTGAATTTAAAGTGAAAAGGAATTTTTAATTAATTTCTTGAATTTTCGGATTTTAAAAAGGTTTTTCCTATTTTTCAAAGATAACAAATAATTTATGTGCAAAATAAAAACCAACTTTAAGTTGGAATTAATTTTATTAAGTTCAAAATAATTCAAGGAATTTCTGTGATTTTTTCTAGAATTTTTTTACTCTATTTGCTATTTTCTAAAAGGCTATTTGATTTGTTGCATTTTCTAAAATTCGAAAATCAATTAAAATCTCCTTTTCTCTCTTGGGCCGAAATCCTCTTTTGGGCCGAAATCCGGATATCCGAACTTTGTCTTATCCGGATAATCCGTATTCATATCCGTATCCACCAGATAGCATGCATACCGTATTCGTTTCCGTTTCTGACAAAAAAAATCCGAATTTGTTTCCGATCCGGGATAATCTGAATCCGTTTCCATCGGGATCAATCAGAAACTATCCGATCCATTTTCACCCCTACCGTGGGGGCATCCGTGACTTCAAGGTAGCCATACATCCTTCCCCGCTCGCTTTTTCCGCCGCTTCCCATTCCCTTCTTATTTCCCTCACTTGCTCCTACACCCATGCTGCCACCAAGCTCCGCACACTAGTTCTCGCGCTGAGCCACACTGCGAGGTCTACGCGAGCGCCACCGTGGGTGCCAATTTTTTTATCAACTTTTTCTATCAATTTTTTCTCAGTCAGATTTTTTGTAAACGGTTTTTTCTCGGATGATTTTTTGGATCGAACTTTTCCCTCTGTTGAAAAATTGTAATCATTTTTTATTTATTTTTTGCGACGTCCTTAAGATAGATGCTCTCTTAGATATATTAGATAAATTTGTTTGGGTGCTTGGATTTTCTCCTTATGTTGCATATTCTTACTTTTTAATAATTAAGCGGATAAGAATATCTCAGCATCACCCTTTTGAGCACCCTTTTGAACACCCTTTTGAACTATGGCTAAAATGGGCTGCTCTTCCATGTAGTCTCTAAGATTTAATGAGATATTTTTTTTGTGCGAGACAGCTAGATACATTTTATTCCAAGCACAAAATATATGTCACTCGGAGCATCTTTAGTGTATTGAATCGGTGTCGATTTAAAGTCATGTCACATAAGTATTTTAGGAACCGAGCTTGTTTTTCTCTAATGTATTGAACCGATTCCTACTAATAACTGGGACCCATGTTACACTAAAAAAACACAAAATAATAATTATATCTCTTAACCACACTCTCTCCTATGTAGTTTTTTAATGCTCATATGAGTTGTTTAATACTTTGAGTTGACTCCTAAGTAGAGTCCGGTTCCATGCATTTTTTTTGTTGGAATCGACCCCTGCAATGTATTGAATCGATTCAAAGTATTCTCTCTCCTCATTTGAATCGGCTAAAACACAACATTGGAGATGGTCTCATGAATCGCGGATGATCAACAAGCTTATATTTTCTATAAAATACTGTTTGTCACGATATATTGAAATATGATTCCCTTCTAATATCACAAGTATTTCTATGATAAAAAAAATGGTGAATTAAGATATCAGAGACAAGGAGTCAAAACTATAGATAGAACATTTCTCATGTGTCAGAGAGTTAGACAAAATAAGAACTACTCCCTCCGTTTCATTTTATAAACCGTATTTCTCATGTATCAGAGAGTTAGACAAAATAAGGAGCTCGTGAAACCAAGAGAATGGTAGAAGAAAATGACCATAGTTGTCCATGGTGTTAATACCTTGGGAACAAGAGAGATGTGTAACAACCCAATTTTGGAATATTTTGAAACTTACATGAAATATTGGGATTTCAAAAACTTTTGTTGCATCCGTGAATTACCAAAAGCTTGGCTTGCATTTCAAAAAGGTAAATCGGTTTTCCTTGCTTCAAATTGAAATAATAAAAATGTACAAGTCAATAAAGTGTTAAAATGCCCTTACAATTTGAATTTCAATTCAAATCCAGCTTTGAAATCCAAATATGAATGTTTAAATCGTTTTCTCTCCCTCTCTCTCCCCTTGGGCCGCATTCGCCTACCTCGCTGGCCATCTTCGCGTGCGCCAGCTCCGTAGCCCGCTCACCCGTGTTCGCTGACAAGTAAGACCCACCTATTAGGCCACATCACTATACATCTTCTCCACACGCTGTAACATCCCAATTTTCTATGCTTTAAAAAAATCCTTTGAATAGTTAGTAGGGAGAAAAATTACCATTTGATTTTATTTGAATTTAATTCAAAAGCTTAATATTGGACCTTGAGTAACAAAACAATTTAATATGACTAAATTCAACATGAACAATGGTCAAAACTATTTTATTTGGATTCTATGTCTTGGATATATTTTCTAGATTTTTCTAGAATTTTTCCAAGTTCATTTGCTAATTTCTATTGCTTATTTGAATTTCTGGTATTTTCTAAAAAGGAAAAGGTATTTAAAATCTCAATCCTCTCTTTAGTTGAATCTCTTCAGCCCAACTCCTATTCATTCGTGCATGACCCGTTTCCTCGCGTGGCCCAACGCGCCCTTGTCCGTGGCCGTTCGATTGGTCTTGGACGCTCGGGTCAGATCCACCCGCGTGCACGTTTCGTTCGCATCTCCATCTCACACTAACTGTTGGGCCCGCTAAGTCGTCGTCCCCGCCGAGCCTTCTTCCTCGTGTGAACTCTCGCCGCGTCCGCCATGTTTCTTCGCCGAGCTTTGTCTGACAAAAGTGGCTCTCCCTTCTAGAAGCCTTATCTCTCCTGCGCCTACTTGGTTCAAATTCGAATTTCGAATTCGTCTCTATCTCCTATTTCCTCGCGAGCTCATTTCGGGTTGTTTTGATCTCCGCTACCAATGCGCCGCCCTGGCCATCCCCGACTCCTATAAATAGCCCCCGAGCATCGCCCTGCCACCCGCACCAAAACCCCTCAAGCAATCGCCCCTCCAGAGCCCTAGCGCCGCCGTAATCCCTCATCTAGGGTTTTCGGCAGAGCTTCTTCATCGTCGAATTGTCGTTGAGCACACAGCTGGGTCCGCCGTCACCAGAGCCACCCCTTGGACCTCTTCGCATCACCGGAGCAGCGTCAGAGCCGTCGTCCGACAATAACCGAAGCTCGTCGCCGCCTCAAGCTCGCCGTCGGCCACCGCAGACGTCCCCGACCACCCGTGAGCACACCCCTGGGATCGCAATAACCCCCTCTACCCCCTGGTACCACCCACTCCCGCCGGCAAGCCGCCGTTCACCGGCGACCATCGGGTCCGGAGCTGCCGTTGCCGCTGATCCGACGTGGCCTCGCCGCGTCAGCTGCCACCTCCCTCCTTTGCCTACGTGTCAGCCAGTTGGCGCCCACGTGTGCGCCACGTGTGTGCATGCGTGGCATACCCAGCCAGCCCTGATCCCGAGGTTCGGTGAACCGAGTTCACCGTGAACCGTGACACTAACATGTGGGTCCCACACGTCAGGTTTTTCTTTTATTTTCTTAATTTCCGGAATTTCCATCGCTGACGTCATCCTTGCACAATATTCCAATTTTTCTATTAAGAAATAATTTGGGAATTCAGATAAATCCTATTTTAGGGTTTTTCTTCAATTTCAACCTTCCAAAGCTCATATCATTTGCATCCGAACTCCAATTGAGCCCATTGAAATTTCTAAATTCATCTAAATTCAAGATCTATTTATCTGAGATTTTTATTTAATTTTTGGAGTTTGTTTTGCCTCTATTATTTATTTATTTTGTTTGTTTGCTTCGTTTGCGAGTAGTCGTCGATACTTCAGGAAGATTTGAAGAAGAAGGAGCACCTCCAGATCAAGATCAATATCTAGACCTTTTCCAAGGCAAGCTATACCTTTGACCAAAAGTATTTAAATAAATACTTAAAGTAAATGCATTAATTTGAATCTTGTCTACTTGATATGTCATGATCTTTTGTCACCCTAGATTGGTTTATTTAGTTGGTAATATCGTAGTACCAACGTGGGTTGGTTAGATATGATTAGATTGCTTAGCCATGCCACGAGTCATTATTTCATGTAAGTTGCAATTATCAACTTGACTAAGTGACTATGAAACTATGAGATAAAACTCTGTGTAATGTGTGCTATTACTCGTGATGGCATATGTTGCACTTAACCAACTGGGTGGTAAAAGATTTGGACTGAGGCAAGGGGGTGGATACTGTGTGAATTGGTGGACTGTGTGAACTGTGTGCATAGGAATATTAATCTGTGTGGCATAATTAGAATATGGAAGTCTTGCCTTGGTCAATTAAGGACTTAATTTTGTGCGCCATTGAACTGAGCCTTACTGTACGACCACATGCCTGTTATGGGATGGGTCTAACTTAGTAAGTTATGAATTCTTGACATTGATTGCTTAGGCAGTAGGTTAGGCTCTGTGAAAAGGGTGGAGGTGTGTACTACCAGGTAGTCGCATCGCGGGACGGTTTGCCGCTTCCCTGTCCAACGGTGTGTGTCATACCATCCACTGTGTATAGTTTGGTATGACGGTTTGTAAGCACATCGGAAGTGCCAATGTTAAGATGAAGTTTCCGAAACGTTTTGTTATGATTAGTGCTTGCGACACTAGTTGTATCTTGTGGGTAAAGTGTACAACCTCTGCAAAGTGTTATTTAATCTATTCGAATAGCCGCGTCCGCGGTCATGGACATGCTCGGGGATTTCACACGAGGGGTAATTTTCATAAAACATTTGGGAAGGGAGCTGTGTGATCTAAATTATATGGCTATGTGAATAACTTGTTTAGGCTGTGTGTCTTTGTGAAATCAAACTGTCAAAATTAAATGTTGTCTATTTGTTTTGAATTATGCTTTCAATCTATTATTCATATTCAATTGCAAATGTTGCATTTCTGCAAAAGAACCACAGAATGCCATTCCTTTGGAATAAGCCTGCATGTATATTTGCATTTCTGTGGTATGGCTTGCGAGTACGGTTGTGTACTCATGCTTGTTTTAAAACATCCAACAGAAGAGGAGGAGTCATCGCCTGCATTCGAGGAGGAGTTCATCGAAGGTGCTTGATCCCAGTCGGTTGCCTGTGGTGAATTGATGGGAGGCCGCTGCCGTTTCTGTTTCTGCTGCTTTTTAATTATCTATTAGCCCTGCGTGGCTTAATAAATGTAAACTCGACCATAAGGTCAAAACTCATATTTGTTAATCAAATTATTTGTTTATATTATTAATCGCTTGTGTGGATCGATATTTACCTATGTTGACACTGTGTGCACTAGCGTGATTCTGGACTAGTGCATTATACACAGAGGGTCGAGAATTGTATTTTTGGGTCCCAACAGAGGTGGTATCAGAGCCATACTGATTGTAGGTCTTGACCTTAGTTAGATCGGCCGTTTGAGTGTCCAAATTATTTTCTAAAGAAAAACTAACTTGCAAGACTAATTGAATTGCTTAACTCCTCTCATATCTTTCTTGACTCATCTATTGCTAGAATTTTTCTTCTCTCGGCTGTTTTAACTTGGTTCTTGCCTCTTGTCTATCTTGACAGATGCCTTACCTTCAGACCTTCGGAGATCGAATGGAGGACTTGCTGCAGAGCTTTGGAAGCTGCTGCAAACGCTTGGAGGCTATGATTGCCCAATGTACCGCGGCAGCGAGTACTTGGTCAACGGGTGAGATCGTGGCGTGATCTGCCATCTGACAGTCTACGCCAGGAAGAACACTAGAGCCAGCCAGCCGTCGAACATCTCAGTCAGGAGGATCACCTTTGCGCAAGGAATCGAGGAGTCGTCACGCCTGGCCATCCTCCGAGTCTGCAACATCTACGCGCAAGAGCTGCAGAACACCATCTTCCGTTACCATCCCAGATCTGCAGCAGTGGATCTGTTAGCTCGTTTTTCGTCTACGAATGGGGAAGGCAACGCCACAGTGGTGCACCTTGCCCAGTTCGCAGCTGCTCAGGAGGAGTCGCTGTATTTGGTCGCCACCGAGCTGGAGTGCGCCTACGAGGCCTGGGAAAGAGCTGAGTATAGGATCGCCGTTCTAGAGCAGGCTCTCTACGGTCAGCATGAGCCCGAAGATGATCAAGAAGAAGATCATCCGGAAGAAGATCCAGAGAAAGTTCCAGAGGATCCAGCAGAGGCTGCAGAGCCAGAGGAGCCAGCAGAAGCTGCAGAGCCGGAGGAGCACCGCACTGTGCTCAAAGACGCCCGCTCTCGCTGCATGCCGCCCCTGTGGCATCAAGATCGATTCATGAGGATGCCGGCCCACTTCGTGTGTACAGCAAGCGGGAGCACCGCCGTGGCAGTGGAAGCTACCTTAGCAGCTGAGTTCGCTAGAGTGAGCTGCAAAGGCCCTTAGGCATTTGTTGCAGCCATGCTAAGACCCTAATAATAAAGGTATTTCATTTGAGTTTCTTGAGCTGTGTTTGTTGGGTTTAATCTACCCCCTCGCTTAGTTCTTAACTCATCTTATGCTTGCTACCTTATCTAACCCATAGAGCTTCACTAGATGGTTCAAACACGTCAAGCTGCTGCAAGTGGT
Organism: Phyllostachys edulis; assembly: GCA_036346405.1. NCBI lineage: Eukaryota > Viridiplantae > Streptophyta > Magnoliopsida > Poales > Poaceae > Phyllostachys > Phyllostachys edulis. Next base: position 29,494,376 of record CM070568.1, on the reverse strand, counting down.
TCCGGCACCCCAGCGTCGGAAGAGAATGAGCAGACCCCTGCAAGAGCAAATCTGCCACAAGCACCCCCTCTTGACTTGCAGAACTTTGGAGCCTTCATAGCAGCGCAAACGCAGATGATGTACACCATGATGAACCAGATGCAGGCTATGAACAACCAGAACAACAACAATCATCACCCTGGAGCCCCAGTCGCTCATGGACACCATGGGCAATCCAAGCTGGCTGAATTCATGAGGACTTGTCCACCAACTTTTTCTGGACATATCACACCAGTGGAAGCTGATGATTGGCTTCGCGTAATCGAGAGGAAGCTGCTGATCACTCAATGCAGCGATCACGAGAAAGTTCTTTATGCCACTCATCAGATGGAGGGCATAGCTGCTAAGTGGTGGGAGAATTTTTGCGCAGCGCATGAGGTGCCACAAAATATCACTTGGGAAGAATTCTCCTTAGCCTTTCGCCAGTATCATGTACCTGAAGGGATTATGGATCTGAAGAAGGATGAGTTCCGTGCTCTCAAGTAAAGAGCTATGTCGGTGACTGACTACCTGAATAAGTTTTCTCAGCTAGCTCGCTATGTTGCAGAGGACGTCGCCACTGACAAGGCTCGTCAGAATTACTTCTTGAAGGGATTAAACTCAGGACTGCAAGTTGGTCTGCTTGCCCACACTTTCCCAAATTTTCAGGAATTGGTTAACAAGGCGTTGGTTATGGAGGACAAACACAGAGAGCTGGATGACAACCACAAGTGGAGGATGGTTCAACAAGGGAGCCACCATTCATAGCAGCAGAGAGCAAGGATAGTGCCGTAGTAGTTTAATCGTTTCCCGCCGCAGAATTCTTTCAGGACACCTGCACCACCTTTAGCACCTCGTCCTTTTGGCTAGAGTTCTCGCAACCCTACACCAATCAACCCCACCCTAGGGAACAACCGACAGAATGATTAAAGAGTGTGTTACAATTGCCGTCAAGCAGGGCATTTCGCCAATCACTGCCCACAGAAGGGAGCAATCACTCCAGTACGCTTCAACCTTGGAGCTACACTAACCAAGACCCCAGCACAGGGCAACCAAGGAGTTCCTCAAGCTATTGGTCAGCCAAGAGGGGCACCGCAATCAGTTGTCAGAGGCCGTGTCAACCACGTTACTCTGGAAGGAGCCTAGAAAGCACCAGACGTCGTACTAGGTAAGTTCCTAGTAAATTCAGTACCTGCATTAGTTCTATTTGATTCTGGAGCTTTGCATTCATTTGTTTCTGGAGTTTTTGCAACTAAGACTAATTTGGAAGTTATGCACCTTAAGCATACTCTGTTAGTCCAGTCGCTTGGAGCAGAGCTAAGTTCTAAAGTGGGTTGTTTAGGGGCTAAGTTACTCATAGCTGGAGTTGAGTTTGTTGCCAACTTAATTGTTCTAGACACCTAGACCTTAAATGTCATTCTTGGCATGGACTGGTTAACCAAGCACAAAGCCGTGCTGGATTGTGGCCGAAGAACCGTTACAATCGAGGATACTAAGGGAAATAAGGTAGAGTTTTAAGCTGCCTCAGTGCGTGATGGACACCTGCTAGTCAATAGCTTGAGGTAGAGTTGTTCAAATGCCGGGCCGGGCCGGACTTCGGGCCGGGCTTGAAAAGCCCGATCGAAATTTGGTAGGCCCGAGCCCGGCCCGGCCCAAAATATTGATAGGTCTCACAAAACGTATTGTTTTAATCTTTTTCGGAATAAAAAGTATTATTTAATTCATTTTTAGGATTAAAATAATAGATTTCCATTTATTTAATTGTTTTTTTGGGAAATTCGGGCCGGACCGGGCTTCCTTCGGGCTGGACTTGCAGTCCCAAGCCCAGCTCGGACATGATCGGGCCGGGCCGACGGGTCGGGCTGCCCGTGAACAGGTCTAGCCTGAAGACAGTTGCTTTGGAAGATGTGCCTATCGTCAGGGAGTATCCATATGTGTTTCCAGAAGAATTACCAAGAATGCCACCAGACCGTGACATCGAGTTTGTCATCGATCTAATGCCAGGAACAGCACCAATTTCGAAGAGACCCTATCGGATGCCAGCAGATGAGCTAGTAGAGACAAAGAAGCAAATAGAAGAACTGTTGGAGAAAGGTTTTGTGTGACCTAGTTTGTCGCCATGGGGAGCACCAGTCTTGTTCGTCAGAAAGAAGGATGGAAGTATGATAATGTGTATCGATTATCGATCTCTCATGCCAAGACCAAGACCAAGCAATATCCACTCCTGAGCAAGGCAAATCCTTATAATTGATCATGTTGAACCTACTTTTGAAATGCAAAGTATTTCATTTCAATGTAGTACTCGCGTGCTTATTATTATTTATGAAATGTTATGTTAAATGTTGATATCTAGCTATGCCAAAGGTTAATTATTACTATTCCCCTAATTGATTGTTGATAACCCTTATACCTTGTCACCCTAGGTTAATTATTACTTGAGTAAAACTTCCCTTGGTTAAACAATAATGACTAACGGTTGTGCTTAGACACTGCTTAGTGATTGAAATTGAATAGGAGACAAACATTGCCATTACCAAACTTGGGATATGTTGTGAATCATAGATTTGTAGTGTTGTTACGTGGGTTGCCACTAGAAATAGGGAAATGATATTTAAAAATGGTGGAGACTTGGGCTAGTGGTTGGTATGAGATTAGTGCAGCGTGCACGCGGGTTGGGTTTGTGGATTGTCACGCCTGAGTTGATTAAGCACCAAATCATGTGATGTATTTCTAAACCACTAAGCTGTGTAACCACAAGTCTAGTTTGGGATAGACCTGACTAACTACTTTACTCAGTTTCTGGCTTAAAACCCACACGCAAAGGTAAGTTTTATGTATATTGAGAAGGGTCATGACTTCTTAACAACGGAGGGCCCCTCATTGAAAATGAGCTTGGTTAAGGGCATTCTGGGGATGCCAAATAACGGTCACTTCCCTAGTGTTGAGTGGTTCCCCGTCGGAGCGGGTCTAGTGTCGGGACTAGGAATTGGAAAAGCCTTATTATGATCGTCTCCGTCGCACTCCCAAAGAAACGTGTCATGACCGGTGTCGATGATCAGAACATAGGGTTCCCTATCGGACTTACTTAGGAAATGATGTGAGAATGCTATAAAAGAAGACCTTTTATTGATGTGGACACACTAAGTGGTTGTTTGGATCTCAGGAATAAGAAATGGGCTTTAAGAAAACTAGTTTTAGGAGAATTTTTAGCAAAACTGGTTTTAAGTTGTTATTCTGTTAGGATGAATTTATGGATTACTTTGTTTGGATCTGGAAAATTAAAACAAGCTTTCACCAATTTCGTGTTTGGCTAAAGATATACTTCAAAATGTATTTTACTATAGATTAACCCACATGATGGATTTTTACTTACGACATCGACTCATCTGTACGCCCTACTGCTACAAACTCACCTCTCTCTTACTTTCCCCTTCTGAGTACCTTGCCTCCTCACAGAACTCGCCCCCTCCGATTCATCGCTGCTGGCGATGGATTTCGTCGTCCGCCCGCTCGCCCTCCGTCAGCGGCGACGGATCTCATCGTCGAGCTCCTGCGTAGATGTGGGCTCAGCTCCATAGGATCTTTCGCCCATGGATTTCGTTGTCAGCCCGCTTGCCCGCCGTCCGGCCATGGCTGAGCTAGATGAGCTCCACACCTCCCTCCAGCCATGATCCACAGCCTCAACAGCTTTGGCGACATCCGGGCCACCTCCTCCTCCTCGTCATCTACGCAGGTCAGCCCGATTTCTTCACCCCCTCTCTCCACCCACCTTCCGATTTCCTGATCGCCTCACCTTCCATGCCACATACGATTCGTCGCCGTTGCCGACGGATCTCATCGTCGAGCTCCCGCGTGGACATGGGCTGAGCTCCACAGGATCTTGCGCCCATGGATTTCGTCGTCAGCCCGCTCGCCCGTCGTCCGGCCATGGCTAAGCTAGATGAGCTCCACACCGCTCTCCAGCCATGATCCACAGCCTCAACAGCTTCGGCGACATCCGGGCCACCTCCTCGTCGTCGTCATGTACACAGGTGAGCCCTATCCGCTAGCCCTGCCTCCAAATCTACATTTATTTTGGGCATTTGATGCTTCGATTTTCAAATTTGAAACTGACACTAGCTAGAGCTTGCCCACACTAAAAATACAGATCAAATGTCCAAAAAAAAATCAATAATAGAACACTGACAAATGGCAAATATTTGAATCTAGAACAAAAGTCTGTAAAGATTAAATGATAATCATCATTTGTAGTCCTCCAAACAAAATCAAAGCACATAATATAATGATTAATCATCTTGGCTTAGTTGAGTGGTACGCTGTTGATGATTACTCCACAATTGTTGAGCAGTGCTTGCTTGAATTTGCTCACCGGCAGCTCGTTCATCATCTCGTATATTTGTTTGACTTCTTACTTGTTGATCACCATAGTCACCATTTGCTTGTGATCCCTCATGCTCATAAAGCCCAAACAACTCATCATTTCGTGCAACCTTCCTTATGAAGTTATGGATTATGCAGCAGGCCATAACAATTTTTACTTGAGTCTCGAATGGATAAGGAATCCCACCTTTTACTTTTAAAATTGGGAAACGAGCTTTCCAAACACCAAAAGTGCGTTCAACCGCATTCCGTATTTGTGCATGACAATGATTATATAAATCTTTCTCACCAGAATATCGCCGATTGCTTCCTCGAAAAGAACCAATATGATAGCGATCCCCACAATATGGTGCAATAAATTTTGGAGTATTGGCGTAGCCGAAATCAACTAGATAATATTTACCTACAAAAATAAATATTATCACCTGAACAATATCTCCATAAATAATAGGCACTCCAATAGTTCACTCGTTTTGTCCTTTTACCTTTTGGAACAGAAAAACCTCCATTTGTAATAGCCCATCTAAGAACGGCTTGATCCGATGCAGAACCTTCCCACCCTAAGAAGAACATATGAAAATGTCATGTCAAATGAAATCGCCGCCATTACATTTTGAGAGGGAAAACCATGCCTATTTTCGAAAAGAGTTTGTTCTTCAGCTTGATTTTTGCCTCAATATCGCCCCATCAATTGCTCTAATACAATTTCAGAGGCAAATTTTTGTTATTTAGAATGTAAAATGGACAAAGCAATCGACCTAGAAAATTTACCTTGAAATATGGGTAGAACCTTGGATCGCCTTTAATTTTCAGTGGAACCTCATTGGGTGGGTCTGTTATGCAAACATCATACAAACTATTAATGGCATCTAAAACTTTATTGAAGTGTCGACTAATTGTCTCTCCTGAATGTTGATATCTATCCTGCATAACACGATTCCTAACACTGTGACCAATTGTATGCAAGAACATCACTAGTTGCTCATCCACTGCCATCCGTAGTGTATCCTTAAGTAAATTTTTCTCACACAATTCATTACGTAACAAGTAGTACGTGTGCTTATCAACACAAAGTTGATCAAAAATCTGGTTGGATGTCCTTCCAACAATTCTCTTGTTCGCTGAGAACTAGTTAACTCAGAAGTGTTACGACAGGTTTTGAATACTCATGTGAAAAACATGTCATGAAATAATGACACTACAGAAATATTGCTAATAAGCATTTGCTCAGAATCAGAAAATTCCTCATCTGACATTTCCTGCACAATTTAAAATAAATGACTGTATGAAACAAAGATATTTTGATGTGACAAAAGTGAAATAATCAATAATGAAGCACCAGCACATGAAGCATTTAAAACTAAAAGTAGCATCAAACGTTGTACGACAATATGAAAACAACTGAATGGAAACTGTTTTCTTAAGTTATAAAATGCCAAAGATAACTGAAATCAATAACTAAGCATATTGTTGTACTACAAGCAGCTAAAGATCGAGTATCCATTCAGTCCGCATCTCGTCATCCATCTCAATGAAAATTGCCCTTTGATCGGCATCTGAAAATGCTTTTGCAGCTTTTAGTTTTTTCTTTGACTCAAGATCCTTCATACTATATAACATCTTCATACATGATTTCACCGAATAAGCTTCATTTTGTTGTGCTATATTTTTCTTCATTTCAACCATGCTCATTGATACTTGCGTAAGACGATCCATTGCGAGTACGACATCATTAGTTGTGCGCTTTTGCCCTTTATGATTATCGGGGGCTCCACCTCCATTAGCATCAAATCACTTCATCTTTTTCTCTACAAATTTTGGGGGTTTTTTAGTTTTTTGGGGATGAACAACATGGTTAACATGTTTTTCAGGTGAATCAATGTCGTGTACTTCAACATCCTCATTCAGATCAATTAGTTTAGATTTGCTTGTAGCCACTACACCCTTTCCTTTGCTAGATATAGCATTAAATCCAGATGCTGTTGAACTAGCACATATCTCTTGAAGATCTTTCCAACTAGGCGACACTTTTGCGTGATATTCTTGAATTGAGCTATCTCTCTGCAATTAGTAAATGTATTGGTTAAAAGTGTGCATTATTTCCAAATCTTATGCAACTACAAGAATATATTATTATTAAGATTCAGATATACTGTAATAAGATCCTTCCAATGTTCGTTAGAAGCTTTGATCATTTTATCATTGTTATCCCAACCAAACCCTGTGTGTGCTAGAAGTTTGCTCATGGTAGCGTAGCAACTCCGGAAGTACTTATGACGATATTTCAATTGCTGCAATTCAAGCTTGTCAACTCTAGAATCATTGAACTTAACTAATATTTCACGCCATGCTTTCTTTGTGTAGCCTGTTCCTTCCTTCCCACCATTTAAGGTTTGATCCTTTAGTATATTGAGGAGGAGTTTATCCTCAGAAGATTTCCATATGTGTTGCTTTATGGATGTTTTTTCTACGTTCTCCTTCTTAACTTTTTTTGGCACCTGGTCATCCATATTTCTCTAAAATAAACAGATATATCAAATTACTTGATGTAGCATGAGAATGTTGACACAACATGGGTGGACTGACATGTAATGTAAGATCTACAACTGCAGTTATTGGCATGGAGTGAAAACATAAAGCTATAATACTGTCATCCAAGTACATAACTTCAGAATCAACTTGCTGGTTGCCTTGATTACCATATATCTTTTCTTTCCATAATGACCTTCTTTGTTGATCGACGCACATTTTCAAACACAATGCATCCAGGACGCTGAGATTTCAACCATGTTCAATCATTCACTACTACAGAAAAGGTAATCACAAACAGTTCAAAATCGTCATCACAGACGATTTTTTGAACTATTGAGTTTATGGGTCAGTGATACTACGAGGTCATGCAGAGCGCTTTTTGAACCGCTCGTGAAAAGCTATCATAGACGGTTCTAAATAATAACCGCTCAGGATATTTAGTAATATCATAGGCTTGTTCGTAACCGCTCAGGATACTTCACGAGCGGTTCTCAACATAAACCGCTATGCGTGATATTACTTCTTCACGAGCGGTTTTAGCGCACCCAAGAATGAGCGGCGCTAAACTAAAACTGCCTGTGATTGTATTTAATACAGACAGTTTTGGTCAACCGTCTGTAATGAGGCGTCCGGTATTAGCCTTTTTGTAGTAGTGATTTCACTTGCATTGAATCAACAAAGCTACTGCATACCAAACTAATCTCCAGATTTCTGCCAAAGCTACCTCAATTCTACCAGAGGGGATTGCATGACAAATGAAGTTGCAATTACTCAAGTCAAAGCACGCGTGAGGTGATGACTTTGACTCATGATACTTCAATTGTAAATTTTTTTATCACGCAAAAACTTTTGTACCATTCTACTGATTGAGGGGTAACCACTAACCAGTCAAGGACTCTTTATGACATTGTTCTCATGCAAACATATGTTACTGACTATAGTCTCTGCTTGCTCAACTATTCGTACTAGAAGTTATTTTAGCTATACTGTCAATTTATCGGTGATCTACTGATCTAGATTCTAGACAGATGTATGCATGTTGTCATGCAAGTAATAAATCTGGTTTGGCAGCATTTTGATCGCTAAAAAACCTAACCTCTGTCTACATTATCTAAATGCCTTGCAGGTGACCAGATAAGATGTGGTATCTAATCAAGATGATGTCATTGGTGCATGCATGTCCGATGTTCAATGCACGTAAATACTTTGGCATTGAATTCTATGTACAAGAAGATATCTTACCTGTAGGCAGATTGAAGGGCACGAACAGACACAGGCAGATTGAAGGGCACAAACAGACATGTCTAGGATCATAGCCGGCGACGGCCTTCTCCCCGATCTGAATGGATTAGTTAGGCAATACAATACGCTATTAGTGATGGCCTTCTGTTGCTTCTTATAACCACGTGTTAATTAATGTGTAAAGTGATATTGGGAGAAGAATAGACTTACACACGCGCAGCAGAATAGCAACGCTGAATTTTTTTGTGTGGCCTACTCCCCAATCTGAATGCTCTTTGATCTGAATGGATTAGTTAGGCAATACAATACGCTATTAGTGATGGCCTTCTGTTGCTTCTTATAACCATGTGTTAATTAATGTGTAAAGTGAGATTGGGAGAAGAACAGACTTACACGCGTGTAGCAGAATAGCAACGCTGAATTTTTTTTGCGGCCTTCTCCCCGATCTGAATGTTCTCTGATTTGAATGGATTGGTTAGGCAATACAATACACTATTAGTTATGGCCTTCTGTTGCTTCTTATAACCATGTGTTAATGTGTAAAGTGAGATTGGGAGAACAGACTTACGCGCGCGCAACAGAATAGCAACGCTGAATTTTTATTTCGCGCCCAAACTTTCACGCGCAGACGCCACCAGTTTGTTGGCGCTGAGAACGTGTGTACGTAAAATTGGTTTTCTAAAAAATGACCAGCCCTCGTTTTTGGGAAAACGTAATATATGGGACTTATGAGAAACCAGTTTTACTTATCTTGAAAGTTAGTTACCCAATCCAAACAGAGTTTTCCTAAAACAATGCTAAAAACGGTTTTGGGAAAATCGGTTTTGACAAAACGCATGATCCAAACAAGTCCTAAGTGTTTATATAAGAATACAGAGGATGTTATAAAATGATTGTGATGATCATGGCTAATGAATGAATGAACTTATTCTATGATGTTGATAATGATCATACAGAGTATGTGGGTTACCCTCTTTATAGTATTTAATGGGGTGGTAGTAAATGCCGCTAAAGACATCTCTAATCTTCACACACGATCGCCTGGAGAGTCTTGAACTGTCATGTCCGTTAGTCAACTGTCGTAAGTTGCCAAATGTGCCAAAAACAGCCTTCCTGCCAGTCACATGGATAACTGTTGTGTCTCTCGACTAGTTTGCTGGTCGGGGATTATCCAAACCTGATAACTGGTCAGACAATGTCGATCCATAGCTGGCCATTCGTGACTTAAACCGGTCGTCGACCAGTTTGGCCGTAATAAAGGGGATTTAGACTTCCTTTATAAACTGGTTGTAGGTTCATAACCATTATAACGTGGGCCTATATTAAGTGGGTCTTCTTTGACATGAACCTTGACTTTGACCAAAAAGGTTAACCTGGTCAAGAATCCTTGTTAGCTAGCCCTAAGGATTAAGAAAATAATATTTACTTAAGGCTTTTTAGCTCGAAATGTGCATGGATATGATTCGATCTGGCACAATCATTCCAATAATTTAATAAAAACGTGGGAGAAAGGAAAATGTTCTGATTTTCTTGGAAGTTGTGTCCGGAGGTAGCGGTAAGTGGGCGAACAGTTCATAGTAAAGGGGATAAAAGTATAGTCTTTTTACGTTCACCACTATTCACTCTCATTGCAATCTCCGTCTCCCGCATTAGAGCCTTTTCATCTCCAATTCATCTTTTACTCTTAAACTCTTTCTTCTTCCAAAATCCTTATTTGATCTTTGATCATGGGGATTCTCGGGGCTTCAACTCTTTCTGAGAGCAAGATTAAAGAACTCGAGGATCAAGGGTACATTCCAACATGATCTTTCATCGAATGGAACCCTTGCGGTGATGAGGATGCTCCAATTCCGCAAAAAGGCTGGATCATCCTTTTTTCTTCTTTTGTAAAACTAGGGTTTCGTTTGCCTCAAAGTGAATTTTTGGCAAACGTCCTAGATTACTTCAAGATAGTATTTTTCCACTTAGGACTGAATTCTATTATAATCCTTAGTGTCTTTTCGTATTTTTGCGAAGCTTTCCATGGCATTCCCCCTTCTGTTCGCCTTTTTAGATACTTCTACCAGTTTACTCGAAACAATAGAGTTCAAGGGAATTATGGGAGCATATATTTCAAACTTCAGGACCAAATGTCCAAGAAATATCCCCCACTTTCTATTGGGGATTCTTGGCGGGATTATTAGAAGGAGTGGTTCGACTTCGAAATTTCTAGAGGTAGTCGCTTGAAGTACACTGTAGGTGTTCCACCGTCTTGGTCGGCTTAGGATTCAAGGAAGGAGAAGACCTCCTTGAGATTAACCATCGAGGAGGAAAAGGCGGTCGAACCAGATGTTTCCTTGGTGGTCGCCGGATTAACTAATCGGCGAATCATCCATGACTTCCTCCATCCCAAGATCAGCCACTGAAGAAAAGGGTCCACTTCATGTGGATGTTGGAAGGGGAGAAAGACTTGACCAAGGATAGTCCTGGAGGTATGTCGACGTCTGGGACTCTCGTCACAGAATGGACAAACAAGAATATAAAAAGAAAAATGGAGATTACTATCTGTTCGCCAAAGGACTCAAGATGTTCAATGTGTATTGCAAAGGGTATGCTCTGGTTACAGGGAAAGTGGCTATGAATACATGTGGATTAGGGTTTGGATGTGAATCTATGTTACAAGGGCACATAGGCCAGACTATTTATAGTATTACAAGCGTCGGCAGTTAGTAACAGTGGTGCCTCTTCGCGCTAATGGTTGTGTCTCTTCACGCCAATAGTCGTGTCCCTTCGTGATTGTAACACCTCGGCCCAACACTAAGCCTGGAATGCCACCAAACTACCCTAACTACTAATTTTATCAACAATTAATAATGAATTTCAGCAAGCATTTTAATACTAACACCCGTCCACGGGTCATAATAATGTATAAATAACAACATGGCAAGCATATAAATTTAAACCCTAGATTGTAAGCAGGATAACAGTTCAAGAATCAAGCAATACCAATCAAACAAAGGCTATTGAATGAATAAACAAGTTTCAACTAATCATCTAGAATTATTCAATGTCTATCATGTCCTAAAGGAATAAACCATCACACTAAGGCAAAGGTTTCTCATAGCAAGTGAGTGTATGCAGTGTTCCAAGTGCTAACCCTTCCCAAGTGAAGCATCATCAATGATCATCTAAAAACAACATGAGAGCAAGGGTGAGTCCACGACTCAGCAAGTACAGTAATAAACAATGAACAGGCCAGGACTGAACGATTCAATGTCTCTAAGGCTTTTCTGGAATGCAAGTTAACAGAAGGTGCACCCGTAGGCCCACATGTGATCAAAATGGTTGGTTCTGATCGGACTTTGGATAAACTTGGTTTTCCAATTAGCCAAGAGTTGGCAATCGATTTCATTTGGCGTCTCTTCCACCTAGCTATGGACATTTCATTTGAACTACCATATGCATGGGGTGGAAAAGGGCCTTAATGAGCTTTGTGGGATGCTCAAAAAAGCAGAGAGTGACATTAAGAAGTGTGCGGGCCCTAGCCATGTGATGGTCTTGAGAACAAGTCCGACTTCAAGAAAAGGGTAGGAAGCCATGGGCAAAGAATAAGGGCAAGGTTAAAGATATGATCTCAAGCCAACGCCTAAGCCTAATCTTTGGACTCGAGCCGAGACAAGATATGCTTCTATTGTAAAGAAATCGCCTTTGGAGAGAAAGCGCAAGAAGTACCGGATTAGGAATGCAAGAAGAAGGCCGAGAGTAAGACTTCCACCCATGGTACACTTGTCATAAATGTTTTAGACATTTTCTCGCTGATTCTCCTATTAACTCTTGGGTATTTGATACGGATCGCTTGCTCACATTTGCAACTCGATGCGAGGGCTAATAAGAAGTAGAGGAGTCGCAAGAGGTGAAGTTGATTTTCGTCGGAAATAAAGCAAGGGTTCTTTGCGTTGACCGTCGGCACCATGCAACTTCACTTCCTTCAAGATTTATTATGGAATTGAATAATTGTTATTATGTTCCTAGTATGAGTCGAAACATTTTATCCCCTCATGTTTGATGAGAGATGGTTATTCATTTGCAAGTAAAGACAATGGTTGTTTGATCTCTAAAATGAAATGTTTGTGGCTTTTAAGCCCATTGTGAATGGGTTATTTATTTTAAATCTTGATGATGCACCCATCTTTAACATAAATGCTAAAAGACTTGACCTAATGATTTGAATCCCACCTATGTTTGGCATTGTCGTTTGGGTCACATAAGTGAAAAGCGCATGAAGAAGCTCCATGATGATGGTCTTCTAACCCGTTTGATTTTGAATCATACGAGACATGTGAAGCTTGTTTGCTTGGTAAGATGACCAAGTCACCTTTCAAAGGTTCTTTTGAGAGGCGTCGACTTGTTGGAAATCATACATCTTGATGTATGTGGACCAATGAGCACGATCGCTAGAGGAGGATTTCATTACTTCATAACTTTCATCGATGATTTTAGTAGATATGGCTATGTCTACTTAATGAAGCATAAGTCCGAAACCTTTGAAAAGTTCAAAGAGTTCCAGAATGAAGTTGAAAATCAACGTGCCAAGAAAATTAAGGCTCTGCGATCGATCGTGGTGGCGAGTATTTGAGTCATGAATTTAGCAATCATCGAAAAGTTGCGGAATTGTTCCACACTAACACCGCCTTTAACGCCTCAAAGAAACGGGTATCCGAGCGCGAATCGGACCTTGTTGGACATGGTTCGATCGATGATGAGCGGTCGGATCTACCATTATCATTTTGGGGTTACGCTCTAGAAAGCGGCAGCTTTCACACTTAATAGGGTACCGTCTAAATCAGTAGTTAAGACACCATATGAGATATGGGTGGGAAGAGTCACAGTTTGTCTTTTCTAAAGATTTGGGGATGTGAGGCGTTTGTCAGCGACTACAAATCGGACAAGCTCACACCCAAGTCGGATAAATGCATTTTCGTGGGATATCCGAAGAAACCTTTGGATATTACTTCTACAACCGACTAGAGGGCAAAGTGTTTGTCGCTCAAGTGGTGTTTTCCTAGAGAAAGAGTTTCTCAACAGGAGACAAGTGGAAGAACAGTGCGGCTTGAAGAGGTTCAAGATGAACCAATCGGGAAGACTCGACGAATGATGCCCACGTGGCGAGAACAAGTTGAGGAACCCATAGCAAAGGAAGCACCACCACCACGAAGGTCGGAAGGCTCCATAATACGCGAGATATGTTATTGTTAGACAATGATGAGCCTACGACCTATGCGAAGCAATGATGGACCAGACTCGAGAAATGGCATAGTGCCATGAGATCCGAGATAGCATCCATGGGAGAGAATCAAGTTTGGAACTTGGTTGACCTACCGATGGTGTTAAAACCATAGAGTGCAAATGGATCTATAAAAGGAAGATTGATATGGATGGAAATGTTCATATCCATAAAGCTCGACTTGTCGCAAAAAGGTTTCGGCAAGTTCAAGGAGTTGACTACGATGAGACCTTCTACTCAGAAGCGATGCTTAAATCTATACGGATCATTCTAGCTATTCTTTGCATATTTCGACTATGAGATATGGCGATGGATGTCAAAACGGCTTTCCTTAATGGAAATTTAACCGAGGATGTGTATATGATACTGACCGAGGGTTTTGTCGATCAATCAATGCTAGAAAAGTATGCAAACTTCAAAAATCCATTTATGGATTGAAGCAAGCATCTCGGAGTTGGAACATTCGTTTTGATGAAGTGGTCAAAGGGTTTGGGTTCATCAAAAGCGAAGAAGAATCTTATGTTTACAAGAAGGCAAGTGGGAGCTCGCTCAGATTTCTAATCTTATATGTAGATGACATATTCGATTGGAAATGATATTCCTATGCTCGAGTCCGTTAAGACCTCACTAAAAAATAGTTTTTCAATGAAGGACTTAGGGGAAGCGGCATATATTTTGGGTATTAAGATCTATAGAGATAGATCAAAAAGGCTAATAGGATTAAGTCAGAGTACTTATATTGACAAAGTGTTGAAACGGTTCAACATGAAGGAGGCAAAGAAAGAGTTCTTGCCCATGTCTCATGGCATAAATCTTGGCAAGACTCAGTGTCCTTCGACAGCTGATGAGCGAGATCGCATGAGTAAGATTCCATATGCTTCGGCCATTGGATCTATCATGTATGCTATGATATGTACTCGCCCAGATGTTTCCTATGCTTTAAGTGTTACGAGCAGATACCAGGCTGATCCCGGTGAGAGTCCTTTGGACAATGTTAAAAACATCCTCAAGTATTTGAGAAGAACTAAGGATGTGTTCCTAGTCTACGGAGGTGAGGAAGAGCTCGTTGTAAATGGTTACACCGATGCAAGCTTCCAAACCGACAAAGACGATTACAAATCGCAATCGGGTTTTGTGTTCATTTTGAACGGTGGTGCGGTCGATTGGAAGAGTTCCAAGCAGAGATTCTTCGACTCTACAACGGAGGTCGAGTACATTGCGCTTCAAGCAAAGAAAGGAAGGTGTTTGGATAAGGAAGTTCATAATCGAACTAGGTGTGGTTCCTAGTGCGTGCGATCCTCTGGATCTTTCTTGTGATAACAGTGGGGCCATTGCGCAAGCCAAGGAGCCGAGGAATCACCAAAAGAACAAACACATATCATCTTGCGGCGGTTTCATCTCATTCGAGAGATCCTCAATCGAGGAGATTTAAAGATATGCAAAATACACACGGATTTGAATATTTGAGATCCTTTGTGAAGCCTCTCCCTGACCCTAAGCATGAGGCACACACAAGAGCAATGGGTATTAGATATCTTCTAGATTGACTCTAGTGCAAGTGGGAGGCTGTTGGAGATATGCCCTAGAGGCAATCATAGAGATGATGATATTTCATTGTATCCATGATTTAATAAATGTTCCTTGAATATTACCTTTGTGTTGATTAACAAGTATGTGACTTGTTTGTGAAACTCTTTACTTATATGGTTATTCTAAAGTTGTCCCTAGTCGGAGTTCATGTGAGGACACACGTGAATGATGGATTAGCACATGTATCGGTTGATGACCATGTTTCATGTGTCATAGACATGGAGATGTCAAACCAATAATGTGGACACATGTTTAGAACATGGGGTTGGACCGACCCAACATGAGACATAACAATTATACTTATGGTTCTCTCTACACAATGTGTACGCCTTTGTCCTTAGACACGAGATTGTCGCATGTACTTGAGATGTGAATCGACCTACTTAGGGGCTATCAAACGCTACTCGTGAATCGGGTAGTTATAAAGGTAGCTTTCGGGTTTGTCATGAAGCATGCGAGGCATGGTCGGTCGAGATGGGATTTGCCCTCTCTACCCGAGAGAGATATCTCTGGGCCCTCGAGTGATCGGATCGAAATGCATGGCCATGCTACTTAAGGTTAAGAGTTAACCTAGTAAGGGATTAGGATCATAGGATCGAGATAGAGTGGTCACTTGGAGCTCAATAGAATATCGTGAGGCAAAGGGATTGGCATGTACATAACGTTGTGATGGTTCGTCCGATATGATCTTTGTATGCGTTTAGGAGTTGGCACGCCTTGCTAGAGGCCGCTACCAACTATTGACCAAGTATGTATACTCGCGTCATGTCTAAACATACGTGAACCTATAGGGTCACACACTTAGAAGTGAAGCCTAATTCGGATTGGATCCGAATTAGATGAGCATTAGTCCTAATGGGCCTCTATTAGTAGAAGCCCATTGTAAGGACGTCTATAAAAGGAGGGCAAGGCGCTGTGATTAATGATGAGTTTTTCGTGACATCCTCAAACCCCGCCGCCACCCTCCCACGCCCTAGTCGCTCGCGCGGATCTAGTAGTCCGGCGGCGTCGCTTCCTCCCGCGTGTGGATACCTTTGGAGGTCTTTGCATCTGTGGCGTTTGGACGAACCGCAGAGAGGAGGTCAGTCGTGGGACGCCGCGACGAGGACGAGGAAGTAGTACGACTACTCTACCCCGACGTCTTTGCATCAACTTAGTACGACTACTCGCCTTGACGTCTTGCATCAATTCCGCACCGCTGGCGTCTAGTGGTAAGACCGTGATCTATAATCGCAGTGATCTTGGTTTACTGGGTAGAATTTTTATTAATTTGCGCTAGTGTAGCCTACCCGTAGCCCTTGGTGGTATCAGAGCGGTTCTTTGTCATGTTATAGGTTCGGTGATTTGCATATGGCGATATGTAAGTCGGTTTGATCGATGTGATCGATTGTATAGTTCTCGTAATGGATTGATCGGGTTACGTGATCATCTTCGCTAAGGTCGTGAAACAACATACCCCTACCGGTCGGATTCGCCATCGGGGCAGAAGCGGTGACACGTAAAACCGGTTGCGGAATGAGAAGATCAATATGATTGGTCGAATCGAACCTAGATTGATAATCGATGTTCCGTGATCATCTTCGCTAAGGTCGTGAAACAACATACCCTACCGGTCGGATTCGCCATCCGGGTGAAGCGGTGACACGTAAAACCGTTTCATGAATGCGAAGATCAATACAAATTGGTCGAATCGGAACAATAGTCGATTTGTGGTAAATATGATTTGCCGATCAAAATCCTAAGTAAAAATTGCATAGATTGGATCTCAACCCCGCGGGGGGAAACCCCCTCGACCCCTTATCCGGTAGATTGCGATTCTATGCATAACTTGTTTTTGCAGGATGTATGTGACCAGTATGGCCTAATGTGTATGTGATGCATGTTTGTAATATTTCATGACCTGCGTGTCATGGGTTCGGCAACACGGCTGGAGCCATTGTGTTGTCAAAGTATTGTATTAACGGCCTGCGTGCCGACTTGTGATGATTCCTTATATCCATGTATTTTATTACTAGCTGTTATGAGTAATAGCTTATATTAGTACTCGGAGGACACATCACTTGGAAGGATGGCACACATTAACCATGGAGATGGAGATCATCATGGTGGGATGATTCTATGGCGATGGAGATCACCATGAGAAAATGGGCCATCTTGAGTCACAACTGTGTGAATGCTATTCTGTTTGTTTTACTCCTATGCATGTTTAAATGGTAGAAGTATAGCGATCCTCACAAAATGTTAAGTTAAACATATGCCCTCCCAACTAAACTTTGCACCATCCCATGTCTTGTAAATTGATGGTGGGTCTATAAAATTAGGGCACCATCGACTTTCCTTGACTAGATGGGTTTGTATCGGATACCTACATGCATAAGGGTTGGTGAACTTAACAAGGTTATCATAAAGGTTATGGGCCTTGGGGCATAAAGGTTGGGGGCAAGGGGCATAGAGATGTCACCCAACAACAAGAGTCATATAGAGATATGATTAGTAAGGTGTTGCTTATCAATTAACTTGTCTCCTAGCGGTGATGCAAAAGCTCACTAGTAGACTCGTTAATTGCGGATCTTGAATCACTAAGAATCAATAGAGGATGTTGATTTTAGTGGGAGTACATTCTATTAAATTGTTTAATATAGTTTACTCTATCATGGTTTTATTTGTCTTAGTATTTTGCATTTCCTATTGTAGATCAATGGCATCTAGCAACCGCAAGACACCCTTTTGCTTTGCGATCGATTCTTGAGAAAGAAAAATTAAATGGAACAAACTATTCGGATCGGTCCGTAGAACGAGAATTGTTCTCGAGGCGGATAAAAGGAAAACGCTCGACACCCCAATCCCGAAGAGCACGCTAACAATGTCAGTTCTTCTTTATTAAAACCGCCACAAGAAAGCATGTGATGACTCTCTTGAGGTTAGCTGTCTTATGCTTGCATGCATGGAACCCGACCTTCAAAAGCGGTTTGAGGATCGAAGCGTATGATATGATCATGGCGCTTAGGACATGTTCGCATACGTGCCAGACCGAACGATTCAATGTCTCTAAGGCTTTTCGGAATGCAAGTTAATGTAGGTGCACCCGAGGCCCACATGTGATCAAAATGGTTGGTTCTGATCGGACTTTGGATAAACTTGGTTTTCCAATTAGCCAAGAGTTGGCAATCGATTTCATTTTTGGCGTCTCTTCCACCTAGCTATGGACATTTCATTTGAACTACCATATGCATGGGGTGGAAAAGGGCCTTAATGAGCTTTGTGGGATGCTCAAAAAGCAGAGAGTGACATTAAGAAGTGTGCGGGCCCTAGCCATGTGATGGTATGTCTTGAGAACAAGTCCGACTTCAAGAAAAGGGTAGGAAGCCATGGGCAAAGAATAAGGGCAAGGTTAAAGATATGATCTCAAGCCAACGCCTAAGCCTAATCTTTGGACTCGAGCCGAGACAAGTATGCTTCTATTGTAAAGCGCCTTTGGAAGAGAAAGCGCAAGAAGTACCGGATTCCGAGGAATGCAAGAAGAAGGTCGAGTAAGACTTCCACCCATGGTACACTTGTCATAAATGTTTTAGACATTTTCTCGCTGATTCTCCTATTAACTATTGGGTATTTGATAACGGATCGCTTGCTCACATTTGCAACTCGATGCGAGGGCTAATAAGAAGTAGAGGAGTCGCAAGAGGTGAAGTTGATTTTCGCGTCGGAAATAAAGCAAGGGTTCTTTGCGTTGACCGTCGGCACCATGCAACTTCAGCTTCCTTCAAGATTTATTATGGAATTGAATAATTGTTATTATGTTCCTAGTATGAGTCGAAACATTTTATCCCCTCATGTTTGATGAGAGATGGTTATTCATTTGCAAGTAAAGACAATGGTTGTTTGATCTCTAAAAATGAAATGTTTGTGGCTTTTAGCCCATTGTGAATGGGTTATTTATTTTAAATCTTGATGATGCACCCATCTTTAACATAAATGCTAAAAGACTTGACCTAATGATTTGAATCCCACCTATGTTTGGCATTGTCGTTTGGGTCACATAAGTGAAAAGCGCATGAAGAAGCTCCATGATGATGGTCTTCTAACTTCGTTTGATTTTGAATCATACGAGACATGTGAAGCTTGTTTGCTTGGTAAGATGACCAAGTCACCTTTCAAAGGTTCTTTTGAGAGGGCGTCAGACTTGTTGGAAATCATACATACTGATGTATGTGGACCAATGAGCACGACTGCTAGAGGAGGATTTCATTACTTCATAACTTTCACTGATGATTTTAGTAGATATGGCTATGTCTACTTAATGAAGCATAAGTCTGAAACCTTTGAAAAGTTCAAAGAGTTCCAGAATGAAGTTGAAAATCAACGTGCCAAGAAAATTAAGGCTCTGCGATCTGATCGTGGTGGCGAGTATTTGAGTCATGAATTTAGCAATCATCTGAAAAGTTGCGGAATTGTTCCCTGACTAACACCGCCGGAACGCCTCAAAGAAACGGGTATCCGAGCGGCGTGTCGGACCTTGTTGGACATGGTTCGATCGATGATGAGCCATCAGATCTACCATTATCATTTTGGGGTTACGCTCTAGAAGCAAGCAGCTTTCACACTTAATAGGGTACCGTCTAAATCCGTAGTTAAGACACCATATGAGATATGGTGGGAAGAGTCACGGTTTGTCTTTTCTAAAGATTTGGGGATGTGAGGCGTTTGTCAGCGACTCTGATCGGACAAGCTCACACCCAAGTCGGATAAATGCATTTTAAGTGGGATATCAGAAGGAAACCTTTGGATATTACTTCTACAACCGACTAGAGGGCAAAGTGTTTGTCGCTCAAGTGGTGTTTTCCTAGAGAAAGAGTTTCTCAACAGGAGACAAGTGGAAGAAGCAGTGCGGCTTGAAGAGGTTCAAGATGAACCAATCGGGAAGACTCGACGAATGATGCCCACGTGGCGAGAACAAGTTGAGAACCCATAGCAAAGGAAGCACCACCACCACGAAGGTCGGAAGGCTCCGCAATACGCGAGATATGTTATTGTTAGACAATGATGAGCCTCGACCTATGCGGAAGCAATGATGGACCCAGACTCGAGAAATGGCATAGTGCCATGAGATCCGAGATAGCATCCATGGGAGAGAATCAAGTTTGGAACTTGGTTGACCTTTGATGGTGTTAAAACCATAGAGTGCAAATGGATCTATAAAAGGAAGATTGATATGGATGGAAATGTTCATATCCATAAAGCTCGACTTGTCGCATAAAGGTTTTCGGCAAGTTCAAGGAGTTGACTACGATGAGACCTTCTACCAGAAGCGATGCTTAAATCTATACGGATCATTCTAGCTATTCTTTGCATATTTCGACTATGAGATATGGCGATGGATGTCAAAACGGCTTTCCTTAATGGAAATTTAACCGAGGATGTGTATATGATACTGACCGAGGGTTTTGTCGATCAATCAATGCTAGAAAAGTATGCAAACTTCAAAAATCCATTTATGGATTGAAGCAAGCATCTCGGAGTTGGAACATTCGTTTTGATGAAGTGGTCAAAGGGTTTGGGTTCATCAAAAACGAAGAAGAATCTTATGTTTACAAGAAGGCAAGTGGGAGCTCGTCGTATTTCTAATCTTATATGTAGATGACATATTACCGATTGGAAATGATATTCCTATGCTCGAGTCCGTTAAGACCTCACTAAAAATAGTTTTTCAATGAAGGACTTAGGGAAGCGGCATATATTTTGGGTATTAAGATCTATAGAGATAGATCAAAAGGCTAATAGGATTAAGTCGAGTACTTATATTGACAAAGTGTTGAAACGGTTCAACATGAAGGAGGCAAAGAAAGAGTTCTTGCCCATGTCTCATGGCATAAATCTTGGCAAGACTCGGTGTCCTTCGACGGTGATGAGCGAGATCGCATGAGTAAGATTCCATATGCTTCGCCATTGGATCTATCATGTATGCTATGATATGTACTCGCCAGATGTTTCCTATGCTTTAAGTGTTACGAAAGCAGATACCAGTGATCCGGTGAGAGTCATGGGCGGTTAAAAACATCCTCAAGTATTTGAGAAGAACTAAGGATGTGTTCCTAGTCTACGGAGGTGAGGAAGAGCTCGTTGTAAATGGTTACACCGATGCAAGCTTCCAAACCGACAAAGACGATTACAAATCATAATCGGGTTTTGTGTTCATTTTGAGCAGTGGTGCGGTCGATTGGAAGAGTTCCAAGCGAGGCTATGTCGACTCTACAACGGAGGTCGAGTACATTGCGACTTCAAGCAAAGAAAGGAAGGTGTTTGGATAAGGAAGTTCATAAGCGAACTAGGTGTGGTTCCTAGTGCGTGCGATCCTCTGGATCTTTATTGTGATAATGAGTGGGGCCATTCGCAAGCCAAGGAGCCGAGGAATCACCAAAAGAACAAACACATATCGGCGGTTTCATCTCATTCGAGAGATCCTCAATCGAGGAGATTTAAAGATATGCAAAATACACACGGATTTGAATATTTGAGATCCTTTGTGAAGCCTCTCCCACGACCTAAGCATGAGGCACACACAAGAGCAATGGGTATTAGATATCTTCTAGATTGACTCTAGTGCAAGTGGGAGGCTGTTGGAGATATGCCCTAGAGGCAATCATAGAGATGATGATATTTCATTGTATCCATGATTTAATAAATGTTCCTTGAATATTACCTTTGTGTTGATTAACAAGTATGTGACTTGTTTGTGAAACTCTTTACTTATATGGTTATTCTAAAGTTGTCCCTAGTCGGAGTTCATGTGAGGACACACGTGAATGATGGATTAGCACATGTATCGGTTGATGACCATGTTTCATGTGTCATAGACATGGAGATGTCAAACCAATAATGTGGACACATGTTTAGAACATGGGGTTGGACCGACCCAACATGAGACATAACAATTATACTTATGGTTCTCTCTACACAATGTGTACGCCTTGTCCTTAGACACGAGATTGTCGCATGTACTTGAGATGTGAATCGACCTACTTAGGGGCTATCAAACGCTACTCAAATGAATCGGGTAGTTATAAAGGTAGCTTTCGGGTTTGTCATGAAGCATCTTTGCGAGGCATGGTCGGTCGAGATGGGATTTGCCCTCTCTACCGAGAGATATCTCTGGGCCCCTCGAGTGATCGGATCGAAATGCATGGCCATGCTACTTAAGGTTAAGAGTTAACCTAGTAAGGGATTAGGATCATAGGATCGAGATAGAGTGGTCACTTGGAGCTCAAGAATATCGTGAGGCAAAGGGATTGGCATGTACATAACGTTGTGATGGTTCGTCGATATGATCTTTGTATGCGTTTAGGAGTTGGCACGTCTTGCTAGAGGCGCTACCAACTATTGACCAAGTATGTATACTCGCGTCATGTCTAAACATACGTGAACCTATAGGGTCACACACTTAAGGGTTGAAGCCTAATTCGGATTGGATCCAATTAGATGGGCATTGGGTCCTAATGGGCCTCTATTAGTAGAAGCCCATTGTAAGGACGTCTATAAAAGGAGGGCAAGGCGCTGAGGATTAATGATGAGTTTTTCGTGACATCCTCAAACCTCGCCGCCACCCTCCCACGCCCTAATCGCTCGTGCGGATCTAGTAGTCCGGCGGCGTCGCTTCCTCCCGTACGTGTGGATACCTTTGAGGCGCCAGATGCATCTGTGGCGTTTGGACGAACCGCAAGAGAGGAGCTGTACGTGGGACGCCGCGACGAGGACGAGGAAGTAGTACGACTACTCTACCCCGACGTCTTTGCATCAACTTAATACGACTACTCCGCCCGACGTCTTTGCATCAATTCCGCGACTTGGCGTCTAGTGGTAAGACCGTGATCTATAACTGCAGTGATCTTGGTTTACGGGTAGAATTTTTATTAATTTGCGCTAGTGTAGCCTACCCGTAGCCCTTCATATACTGGTATAGCATGAGTGTTCACCTGTTGATGACACACTCTCAATCCCATCCTCCTCAAGGATTGGGGACCTCCTCCACTCCCGTGGAGTTGTGATCAACATGATCACCTTTCAGATGCAATGATGCTTATGAAAGCACAATTATTCATAGTTTCCTCAACATTACCATTGTCCAACAATATCATATCCAACCATAAGGAATAAATAATGACCATTAACATTACTTGCAATTAAATAAGTAAAATCAAATCAATATAATGGTAATAAATGGTAAAGCATACATCGGTCAACCAATGAACACTGTCTACCATGCACTTGCCTCTTTTCCTTCTGACACTGGAGAGCGAAATGGCGGCAATGCACACGAGACCCCACTCCCTAGACAACAATTTCAAAACACATATCAAAACCTTCACATTATAGCACCAACTCCTTACTCTAACCATCATCGCACGCCTACGCCAAACCGCCCCTTTTTAACCCGAAACTACCGGACACACTACCGCTGTCCCAGTAGTAAAACAGCCCTATCTTACTCATAAGAACTTCAAATTAGTCCATCCAAGGCTTTTTGGAATCCTCACAAAATAACCTACAATTTCCTAGTTATGAAGAAAATCTAATTCTACAGATTTCTATTCCATTCCTTTACCCGAAGACCGTTCCAGGTTTTGTTCCGTTTCACAATTTTATATCTTTAATTATACAACTTGAACATATATGAATAATATTAGTTCTAGAAACTACACAAGATTTTCTATAATATTCAAGTTGACATAAATATTTAATTTTACCAATTTCTACACGAAATCGACCCAACTACACGAAGTTTGCCAACTACGTCTAGAATATGGACAGCAGCCTTTCGGAGGTCATAACTTTTCACTCGCTACTCCGATTTTAACGATCCAAGCCGTTCTAGAAAGCTAACAAGATAATATACATTTTCTATAATTACACCAAACTCTAAT
Source organism: Phyllostachys edulis (assembly GCA_036346405.1). Lineage (NCBI taxonomy): Eukaryota > Viridiplantae > Streptophyta > Magnoliopsida > Poales > Poaceae > Phyllostachys > Phyllostachys edulis. The sequence goes on along the minus strand of CM070568.1, from coordinate 29,470,436 downwards.
TCGGAGACTAAATATCTCTAATTATCCCCGCAACATTCTTTCCTAAACCTAACGAATTTGGACAGAACAGAAATCCATCTTCCCATTACCCAAACGATCTACCGAAAGAACAACGACTAAATTTAGGGGCATCTAAAGGTTTCAGATTGTTATCCTCGAGGAACACAGAGCCGATCATGAAATCCTTCTCCTCCTCCCTTCTTTTCTCCCCTTCTTCCTTCCTCTTGCTGATCTTCCTCTTTCGGCGGCAAGCGGTGGAGGGATGAGGTGATCTGATAGCAGTGGCGCTACTGATTGCGAGTGCTATAGTATCACGTGCTACAGTATACACTTCTAGGGTTTGGTGCCCCCTTCATAAACCAGCTTCCCACTTGGGCCAAACACCGTGGGCCGAAAGCCCACATCCCAGGTTATCCAATAAAAGCAAAAATGCCCCTCTAAAACCTTTAATTCCATCTCTAATTCTATTTAATTTTAGTACTAATCACTTATTTGTTTTATATTTAAACATGATATATTACATTCTACCCCCCTTAAACAGAATTTGACCTCGAATTCTACATGTATTTGATGTGAACAACTCTGGATAATGCTCGCGGTTGTGAGACTCCAACTCCCAAGTCTCTTCTCGCTCAGACCGATGTGACCACAACACCATAACGTATACCAACGTCTATACCTCAACACTTTCTCTGACCTCTCTAGCACGCGCATCAGATAAGACTCGAAAGTACGGTTTTACTCGTTGGTCAACGGCTCTAATGAAAGCTCAAACTTCAGAGATCACAGGAGCCCCCTCAACACTGTGACGTGAAGACGTTGCATACCCCGCGCATGGACTTGAGAAGGTCCTATCGATACGTCAACTTCCAAACCTCCGCAACTATTGGATACAATCTAATGTACCTTGGCCAACTATCCCTTCGGTACCAAACCACACAACCCGCACAAATCACACGGGGCTCTTGTTCCCACTCTCCAGCAATCACTTCACCTTTGCGAGAAGCATCTCATTTAACAACAGATGCACAAACTATTTGCCTCAAACCAACCCTCTTACAAATGAACCCAACTGAAAAATGAAGGATTCCATTGCAGCTAACTCATTAACATCTTCCTTCCAAAAGACTCCAATCCAAAATCAAAGACTCATCAAGAAATCTTTTACTCTTTCCAAGTAACCAGTTCGCAAATGAACACCATATAAAGCCAAAGGTGAAAATTACTCGAATGCCCAAATCAAACACTTCTTTTATTTTCCTAAACCAGAAAAAACCACCATGCCAACATAAATCCAATCAAATGGCACATGACCTCCATCATAAACACATAACTCAAATAAGAGTCAAGAGAGCATTTCACTACTTGGGAAAGCTTTCTTTTCTCAACTTTTTTTTTAGGAAATAAACCTTCTCTCAAATCATGGGATTCCAAATCATCACACTAACTCATTCTCTTAATCGGCAAACTCCAAGCAATACTCAACCTGAAAGTAACAACCGCACTCGTCTAGAGGGCTTTACTAATCCACCAAAAAGATACTCTAATCCACTCCTCTACCAAAGGAATTACTTTGACAAATAATTTCTAATGCACCTCAATGTATATTTCACCCACAATCATATCAACTCAATGCTTTAAGGATAATCAATATGAAATTGAAAGCACACACACTCATTTACAACAACCAAAGGATTCTATAAAGGAAAAAGTTCGGTTTACTCCCCTGAACTATCAGAAAAGTCTGGTTTACCCCCTGAACTACAAAACCGGTTATTTAACCCCCTAAATTTGTCAAATCCGGTCAAATAACCCCCCGTAGCGGTTTGGAGCGATGGTTTTGCTGACGTGGCACATATTTTGCCATGTGGACGTCCACATCACCCTATCTCTTGTTCTCTCTCTCCCAGTTAGCTTGTATGTGTTTCTTCTCCATCTCTCCCTTCTCTCTCTCCCTCCATTAACTCCCTCTTGAGCTTTGCACCGGCTCCTCCCTTCCACCGGCCGGCTCGGCTCCTAGTTCGCTTAACTTTTGCTGCCCGCCGCCGTCCCCTTGGCTACCGCCATCCCCTCTTGGCTGCGCCCTCGGCTCCTCCAGCGTCATGGCGCATGGAGCACTGCCGTTCGAGACGTACAAGACTATTTGGATGAGTGCAAGCCGGCATCGTGGTAGCTGCGATTCTTTGGTAGCGATGTGTACAACAATATGAAGGGCTATCGCTACCTCATCGACTTCCCGTGGAGACAAGTGGTGTCTGAGGCAGCGAATGGGTTCGTAAAATCACAAGCTTTGCTTCTCCATTATGTTATTTCTTCTCTGGCGTTTTTAAGCTGCTGAATTGCGATGTTGTCATGATCATGTTCGTGCATGCCTATAACAAACCGCCAAGTTTAAAAGTAGTTCATCCTATGCGTTTCATTTTCTTTGTTGTTCTTGCGACCACAAGGTCGCAATGCGAGAACCTGTCCTTAATGTCAATGTCGGCATTTGCCGTGCACTCTCCATTTGGGAAGAAGAGGCCAATAGTTGCCCGAGCCGCTGCAGAGACCCGCGCGGAGGCGTAATGTCTGAGTTGACGCCGTCTGCAGATAGCGCTTCGGCGATGGCGACGGCTCGGGCGCGGAGGGCCTTGATGTCACCAGCGAGGCGATGGTGCGGAAGAGCGTCGCGAGCATGTGTCTGGCCTAGACGAGCACGCAGTCGCGAGGCCGACACCTGAGTACCTGACGCGGAACATGTAGAGGTTGGTGCAGTCCTCGGCGTCGTAGGCGAGCTCGCGCAGTTGCTTCATCCACTCCCGGACGAAGTGGTCCATCGCACCGTCGTCAGCTTCAGACTGCATGCGGAGGAGGGCGTTCATAGTGGCCAACTCGCAACACTCTATTTTTTATTATTAATCGTTGGTGGTAGTTTATGAAGTATGCACCCTCTCAATTTTTCTTTAAGGAAACAGCTCTCAATTTCAGTCTCTCTCTCTCTCCCAGTCAGCAAAACCACTGCCACATGTGCAAAACCACCACTCCAAACCGCTACGAGGGGTTATTTGATCGGATTTGACAAATTCAAGGGGTTAAATAACCGGTTTTGTAGTTCAGGGGGTAAACTAGACTTTTCTGATAGTTCAGGGGAGTAAACCGGACTTTTTCCTTCTATAAATGATTATCGCACTATTCGGAATCCACTTTTATTCTACTACTTCTACACATAATCATTGGGCAACCAAGATTCTAGCATAAAACACAAGCCCAATTTCAACATCCAAGACTCCTATAATGAACTTCTGGTATAATTGATAAAGAAATCCTCATATTTGACGACTACAATTCCCACAATGCAAACATTAGTCATATATATTTATGAAAACAATTCCTGAAGGGACAAATACATTTTAGTCTTCTGTGATTTATTAGGAACAAACTGTAATAAAATCTCATCTATTAGACTTCCGTCTGGTTTATTTAATTCCACCGTAAATTACTGGTCTATAAATAACCACCAGAAGGGCAAGAAGAAGAAATATTCCTTTAGAGACTCTCTACCTTCCCTATCTCCACTTTATCATAGAAAACTTATCCTCAAACTCCCTTAGTTTGAGTAAATGATGTATCATGATAGTAGAGATCATAAAAAGACAGATTTTATAGAATAAATTTGACTTTTTAAATACCTTGATGTTATAATATCTGGATTTTATGCTTCCAAGGTGTTCAAGAAGTCAATTCATTCTGTGAAATCTTCAAGAAATTGGTGGAAGGAAAATCTTGATGATCATGTGACCTTCTCTTGAGACGTATATCGAGGTAACTTCTATGTTTAAGCGGTTTTGTACCTTTCCACCCATGATGGATATAGGATGAAGATAACTTTAAGAAAAGTAAAAAAGAAAAAACTTTGCAACTACTTTTTCTTACACATCTCTGACGCGCGGAACAACCTCCTTGACCAAACGTGACTTGTCGTGCCACCGCTAATCGAGGCGCAGTTGTTACATCCTTGAGGTAGTGGGTTTTAAATGCACCAAGGGTATATATACAGATCTTTTACATCTCCTTAGGCACGTTTTCACCCTAGTTGCTTTTCACCGAGTACCTTTCGTCCTCCACGAACCTTTGAAAGAAGGATCCCTCAGTCCTCTATTGAACCAAAGCAATGGCGGGATGGAAACCGTCAATGCTGACAGCTGAGGAGTTTGAAGGACTAGAGCAAGACGGGCATCTACCAGAGAAGGCTCTTATCGAGTGGCGTGCACCGGGGAGAGAGATTGAACCGAATCCTCTGGCCAGTTTTACGGTACCTTTCGTGCCCTACCTCCGGGCAGGTCTCCGCTTGCCCGAGAGTGATTTCCTGATTGAAGTTCTTAATCATTACAGAATTGAATTAGTTCACCTTGTACCAAATTTAGTTCTGCTACTTAGTGTTTTTGCTCACATGTTTGAGGCATTTTTAGGGATAGCCCATAGTCTACGTCTGTTTAGGTTTTATTACCAAATCATTCACAACAAGAAAGGTGCTGGTACTTTGGGCTCTTTTTATTTTAAATTTTAAGATGCCAACAAGAGGATGTTCCCCTTCTTGGCTACCAAAGATGCCAGCTAGACATGGAGTAAGGAATGATTTTATTCCGAAGTTCCGAAAGAAAGTAGGATCACTTACAATCGCAATGCACCACCGGAGTGGTCTACCAAAAGCCAAGCTACTGACAAGGAAATTAAGCTCTCAGATGATGAAAAGAGAGTGGTCTTGGTGATCAGCAACTTGGTAGAGGGAGGTCTAACTAGATGAAAGATCGTCCATGACTTCCTCAAGAATAAGATTTTTCCTCTTCAAAAGTGGGAAATACTATCCTGTAATCATGATGTCCCTGAAAATGGTAACATCTTACTCATCTTTTTACTCAAACTGAATTTTCATAGTTGAAGTAAAGTAACTTTTTATTATACTGCAGCTCTCTCAAATGATGAGGTTCTAGCTAGGACCTCAGTCTTGTTAAAGGATAAGATTCTAGAAAAGGAACCGATCAATATAGAGGACCAGCCCCCAAGATTGATTGGGACGACTTTATCACTTAGGAAAGATCGTACAGTAGTAAGTATTCATTGAAATTAACTAGACATAAGAAGTGAATCTGCTCATGCCTAATTTATATGTTTTTGGATAGACGACATCAAAGAAACGTCCTATCTTAGATGTCGGTGCGAGCTCTTCTCCTTCTTTGGCAAAGAGTGCAAGGATTACTTCAAGACCTCCTATTGCGCCAAAGAAGATAAAACCCACACCTGTTTCAACTTTAGCTTCTCCAAGACCTCTTGCTTCAGTTCCAACTCTTCCAAGATCTTCTACCCGAGAGGTATTGAAAACAAAAGTTAAGACTTCTATTTCTTCATATGTCTCTAACCCCCAGCCAATGTCTTCTATATCAAATTTCTTGGCTGGGGTGGTCCAGGGTGAAGGATCGTCAGAAGTGTCCGAAGAGGAGGTCCCTCTTCAGAGGGCTTCAAGGCCAAAGACCTCCCTGGCCTTAGTTCTCTCTTCGTCAGAGCAATGGAGAGAACCTATTTTCACTGTGAATGAATACTTTATGATGCTTTTTAGTGAAAGTAGCTTCGAGATCGAGTAAGTTCTTCGATTATAATTTTATAATTTTAGCTCAAAAATGTCTAATCTATTTTTTTTAGCCTTTCTTTGCCATCAGACCCGAAAAGGGGACAACTAACTGCTCAAGAACAATTTTCGCCACCAATTATATTGGCAACAGAAAAATCCCTGGCAGAAGAAATTCTGCTAATGGAAGGACCTCCTAGGACCACTGAGGAAGTGGTCCAAGACGTCCTGGCGACAACTACTGGGACGTCCCAAGGTGCACCGCTGGATATGGAGGTCCAAATAGAGAGGTCCTCTCTAGAGGATTGGATGGAAGAGGTGGTCCATGAGACCAACCGTTCAGAGGAGGTGGTCCATGAGACCATCGGAACTCAAGATGAAGATGATCATACCTTGGTAAGATTTTTATCTTGAGATTTTTTCTTTGAATTTATTAGTATAAATATGACTAATAGGATGTCTTAGGAGCCGCAAAATACCAGTATTGGTCCAACCAGAGGAGTTTTTCGTCTGGTTCAATTGGATCAACCTAAAGATGGCATTCCTCTGGGAAGTCTTCCTTCTGGAACCGAAAAGAAGGACTTTCTAGACCTCATGACATCTGTCAAAAGGTGCTGGAGAGTCAACATTGACATGGTAGAGGAGAAATAGAAGTAAGTACAGGGAGTTATTATTCAATTGTAAGATTCTAATTAAATAATTAACTTATGCCTCTTTTCACTTTAAAGGGAATTGACGAGGATTGTTGACCAGTCAATTATCCAAGTATGTCTTTATTCACTTATTAATAAGTAGGCTCGGTTTTACTGGGCCCAAGATCAATCAAACAATCGAAAGGTGGGCCTATAAAATATTTCCTTTGATCGTTCCCGAAACTCCCTCCGGAGGCCCAGCAAGACCTCCTCGAAGACTTCTCCGGGACCTCCTGAAGGACCTCTCCAAGACGTCTCTAGGACCTCTCCCCCACAGAGGAGGTCCCAAAGGGCGGTTACCCACGTACAATTAATAGCGGTTGCACATGGAGATATCAGCGATAATAGTCATCACGAAGGGACGCGACGATTGGCGAGAAGAGACGCGATGATTGGCGCGAAGAGGCACCACCGTAGTCAACTGCCGACGCTTGTAAAACTATAAATAGCTTGGCCTGAGTGCCCTTGTAACATAGATTCACATCCAAACCCTAATCTACATGTATTCACAGCCACTTTCCCTGTAACCAAAGCATACTCTTTGCAATACACATTCACCATTTTGAGTCCCTTGGCAAACGGATAGTACTCTCCATATTCTTTTTATTATATTCTTATTTTCCGTTCTGTAATGAGATTCCCAGACGTCGACAGCTGGCGCCATCCGTGGGGAGCGCCATCATCTTCATCTACTTGTTTCTGGTAATGTTTGTTGTATTTTGCTGATGAATCACAACCTTCTTGCTTGGAGAGAAGAAATCATTCTCGACATCTCTGACTACGATGAAGGCATGGAAGAAAACTTCATCCTCATGTCTGACAACACCCATGGTTCCTCTGGGACCGTTGCTAAGGCACCGTTGCCCACCGAACCTTCTGCCTCCGCTGGCTCCACGCCGGCCGTGCCTTCGTCCACAGGTATCGTTGTGGACGAATACTATCTCGAGCCTGTCTCCTTTGGAAGAGGAGATTCGCAAGGTCCCTAGAGCCCAGCGAACCGTGATGATCTCGTTGGCGGCATCCACCCTGAAGGCTTGGAGAGAGCATCTGGGGAGAATCTTTTATTCACCCTTCAATGCGTCTCGTCCTCTTCCTCAGAGGACGAGGGCATGTTCACCCCCTCCATGTGTTCTGGTGGTTGTCAGATCGCCGCCGTCGGTGACGTTCAACCCAATCCCGACGATAATCCCAGAACATCCGGGAAATGCCGGGAGCAAGAGGAACGGGAACGCCTCCAACGAGAGGAAGAGGCCCGACAAGCTGAGATACGTGCCGCCACACAAGCGCACATCTCGCATGTTCAAGACCGCTACTACCAAGACGCCCCTGGCTCCTCAACAAGGGCGCCACCGCCGGCGATGCGTACGCCACCACCGCGGGCGACGATGGTGAGAGGTTCAAATGCCTTACCAACCCTATGCAGGAGGATTCCCCTGCAGAATGCGTTCGCTACTTAGCGACCGCCCTCGCACGTCCTTCGGAAGGATTGACTCCGGAGCAAGGAGTGCAAGTCATACGTGCAATTGCACTGGAACTACAAGATGCGGTAGAGAACATCTCTGCCCGATCACCAACTGCTCTTTCCAAAACAGACTCGCACTTAGAGGGGTCCTCAATCGGACGCCGAAGGTAGAGTCTTAATCATGATGCACCTGGTCGTCGTGTCCAAGACCAAGGTGAGCATGACACTCATTTTTCGGGACGTAGCATACGTTCCAGATCTCTTGTTGGTCATAGTAATCGTCGTAATACACGGCAATGTATTGGACCTTATGCAGGATGCAAGGCCTTTTCCCCTGGATTGAGGGATGTCACCTGGCCAGAAACGTTCAAGCCAGGGAACATGGAGACTTTCGACGGAACGCAAAACCCACCGGAATTCCTTAAAATCTACACTACCGCCGTCCAAGCTGCTGGAGACGATGATAAGGTAATGGCCAATTATATACCCACAGTTTTAAAAGGTTCCGCCAGGACCTGGTTATTCAACCAACCTAAAGGATCCATACATAACTGGGAGATGCTCTGTAATGCATTGCAAAATAACTTTAAAAGTTGTTATGCAAAGCCAGGGAATGGAGACGATTTACATCGGCTTCGTCAAACCCCTGAGGAAAATTTACGACAATTTGTGAAGCGTTTTATAGAAGTCCATAATACTATCCCAAATATTTCTGATGACTCTATAATTCGAGTTTTTAAACAGGCGATGAGATATCGAAGGTTCACAGAAGACCTCAACATCAACCTGCTCAGGTCCGTGTCGGAACTTTTTGACATGGCTGATCAATACTCCGACACCAACGAGACAGTGGAATGGAATCAGTGGTGGATAAGGGGACCACTCCTCCTCAGCTAGGCCTCGAGGAGGTCAAGGAAAAGAAATCCAAGAGGTCTGAGGGCTCCACAAGCAGCAAAGGTAAACCCAAGAGAAAGGAAAAGGGGTGGTCCAAGCAGTCCACTAGGGAGGTCGCAGCAATAGACCAGCGACCACCCTACGACAAGACCAAAGGTCCTTGGACCAAAAAGAGGCAAGGAGGTCGCTCAAATGACCTGACTGCCCCACGGTCTACAAGTACGTCCAGGAGCAATGTGCGCTGGTTCCCATTGCATAAAGTCCCTGGCCATGACCTCCGCAACTGCTGAACTTGGCAGAAGCAGATGGAGTATTACTACGATGGAAAAGGCCCAATGCCTGTCCCACCAGAAGATAACGGACCACCAGAGGTCCAAGGAAATGACAAGGACATAGAAATGTCGTTCCAAAGAACGGATCACCACGTTGAAGTCATTTACGGGGGTTCAGCCGCCTATACCTCTAAGCGACAGTACAAGGCGGCATGGAGGGATGTCAACAGCATTGAAGTCCCACTTGGTCGTCCAGAATACCCCAATTGGTCACAGACCTCCCTGACCTTCAATAAGGAGGACATCCCAAAAGGTATGTCTACTTCTCGCAAATTACCACTAGTAGTTTCCCCTACAATAAGTAATTGCAGGGTAGGGAGAGTATTAGTAGATAGCGGTAGTTCTCAAGATTTGTTATTCGTAAACACTTTAGATGAGATGCAAATTCCTCGTTCTAAAATTAAACCTATGACAAGTCCCTTCTATGTGATAGTGCCCGGTATGTCAGTTACACCAATGGGGCAAGTAGTTTTACCACTAACTTTCGGTACAACTGCTAATTTTCGAATTGAATTAATTACTTTCGAGGTATTTGATTTTGAGTCTGCTTATAATGCTATTTTGGGAAGACCTTCTCTAACAAAATTCATGGTAGCTACGCACCATGCCTATTAGAACATTAAAATCCCTAGTCCAAAAGGCGTGATCATGGTGCAAGGTGACCAGGTCGTCGCACTTTCGTGTGATCGTAAGTCATTAGAACTTGTCGATCAGTTGCCTCTGAAAGATCTTACTTTGGAGGATAAAGTAGGGAAGTCCGCAAAGATCAAGGCCGCTCCTCAACCGAATGAGGAGGTAAAAGTTGTACCACTCAGCCCCAATGACCAATCCAAGACAGTCCGAATTGGCGCGGGACTAAGTGAGAAATAGGAAGATGAGCTCCTCACCTTCCTCTGAGCCAACTCAGATGTTTTTTGTGTGGAAGCCATCTGATATGCCCGGGGTCACAAGGGAGGTGATAGAGCACAGGCTAGCCATTCAACCTGAGAAAAAGCCAGTCAAGCAAAGACTAAGACATTTCTCCTTGGATCGTCAAGAAGCTATCAGAGCAGAGCTCGATAAACTCCTTGAAGCTGGCTTTATTCGGGAGTTTGATCACCCCGAGTGGCTTGCAAACCCGGTCCTGGTCAAGAAAACTAACGGTAAGTGGCGCATGTGCGTTGATTTTACCAGTTTAAATATTGCTTGCCCAAAGGATGACTTTCTTTTGCCTCGCATTGATCAATTAGTTGATTCTCACCGAGGTTCTTGGTGATGAGTTTTCTTGATGCTTATTCCGGATACCATCAGATCAGCATGGTGAAAGAAGATGAAGAAAAGACTACCTTCATCACTCCCTTCGGTGTCTACTGCTACGTCAAGATGTCGTTTGGGTTAAAAAACGCTGGGGCCACGTACCAGCGTTTGATGCGGAAAACCTTCAGCAGTCAGCTAGGGCATAATTTAGAGGCTTTGATTTATTTGATCTAGGAGGTCTATATGTGTGGAACCTAGCTGAATCTCACTAGGTAGCATTGCTTCTACACCGTAGACTAGTGCGAATGGTATTTCGCTAGTTGCTCTACTGGTCGTAGTATGCAATGCCCATAGAATAGAAAAGTGTTCTTCCATACAACTTTTTTAGCATGCCTTAAGGCGATTAAAAACTCTCTTTTCAATACCTTGCATAATCTGACCATTGGCCCTTTCTACTGCTCCATTGCTCTGTGGATGTGCCACGGAAGCCAAGCATATTTTAGTACCAATTTCATCGCAATAATCCTGAAACACATCACTAATAAATTGGCTCCCATTGTCTGTGATAAGATGATTGGGTACTCCAAATCTCATAACTATGTTTCGCACAAGGAATTTCTTTGCTGTTACTGTCGTTATACAAACAACTGGCTCAGCTTCTATCCACTTAGTGAATGTATTGATGGCCACAAACAAGAATTTATACCCATTGGGTGCTTGCGGTAGTGGTCCGACTATATTAACGCTCCAAGTTGAAAAAGGCCATGATAATGGAATGGTCTATAATTGATAAGATGGTTGGTGCACTTGCCTGGCATGGAACTGACACTGCTCACATATCTTAACAAGGTGCATGGCATCGTGTAAAGCGGTGGGCCAGTAATAGCCTTGCCGAAAAGCTTTACCAACTAATGTTCTATAGGATGCATGTGTACCACACAAGCCCCCATGGATTTCTTTTAGTAATTTTATCCCGGAGTCTTGGGATATGCAATGCATATGAACACCAAGTGCTCCTTTCCTATACAATGATCCCTCGACCAGCTTGTACATGCGTGCTCTTCGAATCAACCTATCCTTCTGTTGAGGATCATCGGGCAATGTCCCTGATGCGAGATAAGTGCTCAATGGTTTTATCCACTCCACATCTTGCTCGATGACTCCGACCTCTGAGGTGGTCGAATCCATTTTTATTGAAGGTTTTGTAAGGTATTCGAGAAAAACACCTATTAGAATAGGCGTTCGTGAGGAACCCACTTTCGATAACTGATCCGCTAAGGAGTTTTCCTTGCGTGGTATATGTTGGACTTCAAAGTCCGTGAAGTGTTTTTCTAACTTCCTCACTTCACCCAGGTACTGAGCCATTATCTCATCGGAACAGTTGTATTCCTTTGATACCTGATTTACGACTAATTGCGAATCTCCCTTCGCTAAAAGCCGATGGACTCCGAGGGATTTGGCTGCTCGAAACCTGGCTAGAAGTCCTTCATACTCTGTCACGTTGTTAGTGGTAGGGAACAGAAACTGTATGACATATTGGAGTTGATCACCCTGTGGTGTTATCAACAAAATCCCAGCCCCCGAGCCTTTAAGCTCGCGGGAGCCATCAAAATACAATGTCTAATGATCGTCTGGCCCTGGACTTTCCTGAGGTTGATCCTCGGTAATATGAATAAGTGAAATATACTCATAGAACATAGAATGAATAATAATAGTATGAACAACAAGCAATCAACAATCATCAACAATATGAATCACAAGGTACTTGCCCATGTTGGAATAATGGGACTTTTCTACCCACTTCCGTGGGTGAACATGAAAGAAAGAACGAATGAATATGTGGAACATAAATATCATATCGAAGAATCATGGTATATCAATTATGAAGGGAAACAAAAAATACCGAAATTGCCCATTGCATATTCATCAATCAAGTAGAACAAACAACAAACAAGACAATTCAATTGTACTTGCCTCAACTGTGATACGGAAGACAACGATGGAAAACTCTAGCCCTAGGGTTCACCACCTCCTGGCAGCCGAAAACAATATACTAAGTACACCAATCAAAAGTATACAACATTGCAATGGAATAAAACGAGAATAAGCGTCCCTAATCGCAATCCGAACATTTAATCAAAACACTCTCAAATTCCCAAATTTGTCCCAACAGACAGCTGTTAAGGAAAAATTCATAACTTTTGATTAATAACCCCAAAATCCATGAATCCAATTTTTCTAGAACCTACACAAGCCTAGCTATAACTTCTCAGGTGATCAAAAGATCAAACTAGTTCATCTAAGCCTTTGTTTTTAATCCCGAAGACCGATCTGTCATCTTCGGTACTACTAACTTGTGAGTTTCATAACTTTTGTTCGGCACAACCAAACACATTGTTCTAATAATTTCTGGAAACTACAGGAAGCAAGATATCTCAATAAAATTATCACAAATATTCTCACTATGCAACCAAGGTTGCAAACAGTCAAGTAAATCTCTTCTGTCCACAACAGAGAGACATATTACAACATTAGTTTCTAAAATTCATATCTTTTGATTTAGAAATCCAAAAATTATGAAATTTAACTTTCTGGAATCATAATGAAAATAAATACAAATATCATGGATACAACTCACCCAATTCGGCCATCTCCAAGATCAAATTTACAGATCTATATTCGCTGCACAAGCCCTGAGACTGATTTAGCACCCAGTCTTGCAAAATTCATAACTAATTAACCGTTTAGCCAAAAATTATGAATTAGCACTTTCTGAAAAGCTAACGAAAATTCCCATCTATCTCTAGGAGACAGTAATCCCTGAATCTGCTCATATCTAACTCAAAATCGCGTATCAATAGATAGACAGATTCAACCGATCTACACAGCAGTACTACGATCCCCTACTTGATGGCAAAACAAATCTAACTTGATTCAAAACAGTGGGGAATCAAATGTTACCCTTGAAGACACGCGAGATTGCTGAATCCCCCCGTGAAGTGCTCCTCTCCTCTTCTTCTCCTCTCTCCCTCCACCTTTCTCCTTGGCCAACAGCGATGGGAGAGCACCACCAAGAGGGAGCAACGGAGTGCAAGGAGGAGGGAATGTACTGTAGCAGTACTGTAGTGGTGGTGGGGCACTGTATTAGTGTGTGCTACAGTGGTGGGCTAGGGTTTCCCCCTCCTTTTATTAGCGGCCGGCCCCTCACGGGCCTCCTAAGCCAAGGCCCGAGGCCCAGGTTGCCAAAGAATTAAAGATTTCCTCTCCTCTAAAGTCTAATTTCTCTTTTGACTACTTTCTTCATTAGAATAAATTGGAGTATTACACCACAATCATGCCCTTTGACCCAAGAATCTTAATCTTCTAGTAGGCGTGGTGTGTAGCTGCCGTGAACTTTGTTAGAGATGGTCTTCCCAAAGTAGCATTATAGGCAGAATCAAAATCAACTACTTCGAAAGTAATTACCTCAGTTCGAAAATTAGTAGCCGTATTGAAGGTTATTGGTAAGACTACCTGCCCTATTAGTGTAACTGACATACCTGGCACTATTCCATAGATGGGACTTGTCATTGGTTTAATCTTAGAACGAGGAATTTGCATCTCATCTAAGGTGTTAATAAATAACAGGTCTAAAGAACTACCGCTATCTACTAATACTCTCTCTACTCTGTAATTACTTATGGTAGGGGAAACTACTAGTGGTAATTTACGAGAAGTAGACATACTTTTAGGGATGTCCTCCTTAGTGAAGGTTAGGGAGGTCTCTGACCACTTGGGATATTCCGGATGACCAGGTGGGACCTCAACGTTGTGACGTCTCTCCATGCTGCCTTGTACTGCTGCTTGGAGGTATAAGCGGCTGAACCCCCGTAAATAACGTTGACGTGGTGATCCATCCTTTGAAACGACATTTATGTGTCCTTGTTATTACCTTGGACCTCTGGTGGTCCGCAATATTTTGGTGGGACAGGCATTGGACCTTTCCCATCATAGTAGTCCTCCATCTGCTTCTGCCAAGTACGCCTGTTACAGAGGTCATGACCAGAGACTTTATGCAATGGGCACCAGCGCTCATTGCTCCTGGACGTACTCGCAGATCGTGGGGCAGTTTGATCGTTTGAACGACCTCATTGCCTCCTTTTGGTCCAAGCACCTTTATTTTTTGTCGTAGGGTGGTCGTTGGTCAACTACTGCGACCTCCCTGGTGGACTGCTTGGACCCCCCTTCTCCTTCTTTTTAAGTTTTCCTCTACTGCTCGTGGAGCCTTCAGACCTTTTGGATTTCTTTTCTTTGACATCCTCGAGGTATGGCTGAGGAGGGGTGGTTCCCTTATCCACCATTTGGTTCCACTCCACTGCCTCATGGGCATTAGAGTACCGATCGGCCATGTCGAAGAGCTTTGACACTGTCGGGACCCTAGATCTCCAGACCCGAGACCCTCTGTGTATAACTGAACTAGTCCCTGGATCAGTAGCTAGCTCACATAGTGACGTCATCAGTGACAATCATAACCATACAACCAATTATCGATGAAGCAGACAAATTAATATCATTTAGTAGCAAAAGGACCTTATAGTTAGTTCTTACAAAGTTGGCCGCGTCGGGCTTTAACGACAAAAGATGACTTGCAGCGAAAACCAAAACGTCTTGTGGTGGCCACCCGATATGCCCACAGGCAATCGAGTGAAGAACGCGACCTAGTTTGTCTGGTCTTCAAAATATTCTTCCTCGTAGAGCTCTGCGGTTCCTGATTCTTCCTCGGTGACTGATCAACAAATGGCGTATAGCCATGAGTACATAAAGTACTCAGCAAGTCGTAGGGAAATGTTTGCAAATATTGTTCATGCTAGGCTTGACAAGGATAGCTTTATGGCTATTTTGCAGAAAGCAGTATCGACAGTAAATACAATAAATAGATTAAAAGCACAAGTTAAAAGATTAAATATATAAGTAAATAGTTTTCTTTGAATCAAATAGTGAACAATCCTGTTCACTTCCAAACCATCAACCAACTCTAACCACCCCAATTCTAACCAAACCATTCCAACAGTTTTATCAAAACCTACCCCTCGTGTGAAATCACCGTGCATTGTCCATAACCGGGGACACGGCTATTCGAATAGTTTTATACTCTACAGAGGTTGTACAGCTTGATCCACAAGAGACAATCATCTTATAATGTCATACATTACACGCTTCCGAAGGCGTGCGACTAAGTGATTATAACAAGGCTTTTACAAAGTTCTGTTTTGACCCGATTCTGCTCGCTAAGGATTCGCCAAGTGTGAATGTTTAACCCAGGGTTTACACCTCCACCAAAACAGAACCGAACCAAAGAATTTCTAATTATTCAGCCAGGTCCACCCCATCCTGGACATGTGGTTGTGCGGTATGGCCCAGATCAATGGTTCACAAAGTTAAGTCCTTAGTGTCTACTCAGGCGAGGCAACCACATCCCAAAAAATCTCCCCCTTTACTACACTATCATTCGCCTAAGTATGAAATCATTTTCAGTTCAACCCGGCCAAATGGCAACCCTTGCCATGGCACAACAAATTTTATCAACAGTGGTTTCGCACCACAATTCCATATATCATTAAGTCAAATTTATCATGTTTGAATCATGTGATCAAGAGACATCGCATAACTAAAGCATGACTAAGAATAATACGCACCCATGTTGATATTTCAATAATGTCCAACTAAGATTACTAAACCTAAGGTGTCCAAGGGTTCATGTCAATATGTCATTTACAATTATTCAAGGAGTCATACAATCAAGTTGGTATTTATCTATTCCCGAAAACCACTGATATAAAAATAGCAATGCATGCGGATATAAAACAATATAATTTTATAAAATGGGTACGACATGATCAAAGGTCTACAACTTGCCTTTGTTGAAAGTTTGATATGCTTGATCGACGAATTCGAGAATTCTTAGTTAGCAGGAATCTACGGCGAAAGGAGCCAAATAAATACACAATTCCAAATAAAATCCAAAAAATATCAAATTAGAACCAAAAGAAAAGTTCAGAATTTATAAGAATATAGAAATGAGAATCGACAAAATCGGAGTTCATAAAAGGGAGAACGAACGTCCGGAAGATTTGCGATCACATGAAATGATAGAAAATATAGAAAATAAAATATGCTGGAATATTCCATTTCAGGAGCTAGGATGAAAGAAGGCTGACTTCTGGGTCATTCTTGGGAGTGAGTGCGGTGATAAGCTGATGGTTAACTGGTTCCTAAGTGTATGTGAGCTTATAGATTAATACTACTCGAATAATGTCTAACTACTCTACTAAATTCGATTAACTACCCGAATACCTTAATGTCTCTTTTAATCCAACAAAAGGGTTAGGGTTCACTAAAGTGGGATCGCGTATGGGTATACACGTCTAAACCTGACTGCAATACTTCACTAATTACCAAACGACTTAAGGCAAAACTTTAGCTACAAAGCATCCTGCTAACAAATTAACTGAGCCAAACACTCTTCTAAACCCTAACCATTTCTATTAAACACATACTTACTTGACTCAATCACTAACTAACACTACTTGAGCACACCAACTGCTATAAGAACTAACCTAATACAATTAACTAATTATCTTAACCAAGCTCCTGCTAATCCTCAAACCTTCTTCTAACTAAACCATTCACTCCAGTACTTCAACACAGCACAGAGATAATAGGGGAGGAGGCGGCGCTTGGGACATAAGCAGCCGGCGGTGAGGTGGGGCCCGAGGAGGTTGGCCAGCGGCCAAAATGGGCCACTGGGTCCTCGAGGAGACGGCGCAAGGTGGTGGTCTTGTTGGAGGGAGCCTTTGGGTAGGCGGCGGCTCTCTTGGTGTACAGGCGCTCAAGGCGTACAATGGTATTGCGGCGATCAGGCGGCAAGCGAGGAAAATGGCAAGCGCATGGGCACGGGTAGAGCATGGGGAGCTCTTCGGTGCAGTCGAAGGAGGCCGAGGACGGCCAAGTTGGGCTGGCGGCGGCGTCCTGGGGTGGCTCGACGAACTCGCCATGGGGGAGGTGCTCCGGTTGAGGAAGTGTGAAATCGACGTAGGGGAAGTCTTCTTGGGGCCCTAGAGCACCTCGTGACGCAGTCAGTGGGGGAAGAGGAGCTTTGGGCCGGTCGGAATGGCGAATGGGGCACGGCGCCGGCACATGGCTTGCTCGGCCTTGGCTCATGCTGAGCTCGGGAAAAAGGAATAGAGGTGAAGAGAGGGAAGAGAGATGGCGGGAGGGGGTGGGTGAAGGGGGCTCGGTGATGGGATTTTCTAGGCTAGAGGAGGAGACCGCTTCGGTGTGGGCAAATTTGGGTGAAGCGGCGGGGCATCTTGTGAGCAAAGGGTGTGGCCTTGCGGTTCTTGTGTCGGGCGGCGTGTGTGTGAATGAGGCAGGAGGTGGCGCGATGGCAGGGGAAGGGCTCCACGTGGCACACGGAAGAGGGGGAAGCTGGCACATGGCGGTGAGGCGTGCCGTGCAAGGCATGGCGTCTGGAGAGGGAAGAATAAGGAGAGGTGGAAATTTGGGCGGTCTTGAGCTAGGGAGAGAAGAAAGAAATGGGCATGTGGTGGAAATGAAGTCGGTAGGTCTTGTGCGGAAATGAAGTCAGCCGGCCAGATTGACCCAAAGCCAAAAGATTGATTAAAATCATTTTCGATTTAAAGAAATACCAGAAATGCTAAAAAGGTTTTTAGAAAATAGTTAATATAGTCTAAAAATTCTAGAAAAATTCAAATAAATTCTCTGAGGCATTTTGGACTTAAATAAAACATTTTTAACTTAACGTTAATATTTATATTTGCAAATAAATTGTTTCTCCTTTAAAATAAATAGGAAAAATCTTTGTTTTTAAAAAAATCCAGAAATTCAAGGAAAACATTTAAGTTTTATTTTTAATCAAGATTGAAACTTTGGGATGTTACAGACACGGACCTGGGCGGATTTATGTTGAGGTCTTCTGTCAACCTTCGATATCTCACCGCCTGTTTAAAAGCTCAAATCATAGAGTCATCAGAAACATTTGGTATAGTATTACAGACTTCTATGAAACGTTTTACAAATTCTCGTAAATTTTTTTTGGGGGTTTGACGGAGTCGATGCAAATCATCCTCCTTCCTCGGCTTTGCATAACAACTTCTAAAATTGTTTTGTAATGCGTTACAAAGCATCTTCCAGTTATATATGGATCCTTCAGGTTGGTTGAATAACTAGGTCCTAGCGGAACCTTTTAAGACCGTGAGCATATAATTAGCCATTACCTTATCATCGCCTCCAGCAGCCTGGATGGCGGTAGTGTAGACTTGGAGGAACTCCGACGGGTTTTGTGTCCTGTCAAAAGTCTCCATACTCTTTGGCTTGAATTTCTCCGGCAAGGTAACGTCCCTCAGTCTAGGGGAAAAAGCATTGTCATGTATTACGATGATTGTTATGACCAACAGGTGATCTGGGGCGTTTGCTACATCCTGGAAAACGGGTGTTACGCTCACCTTGGCCTTGAACATGATGGCTAAGAGCATCATAATTTTGACTCTTCCTTCGGCGTCCAATTGAGGACCCTTCGAGGTGAGAGTCCGTTTGGGAAAGCACAGTGGACGATCGGGCAGAAATGTTCTCCGCCGCATCTTGTAGCTCCTGTGCAATTGCACACATTACTTGCACTCCTTGCTCCGGAGTCAATCCTTCCGGAGGACGTGCAATGGTGCTTGCTAAATAGCGAACACACTTTGCAGGGGAATCCTCCTGCATGGGGGTTGGTAAGGCATTTGGATTTCTTACCATCGTTGTTCGCGGCGGTGGCGTATGCATCACCGGTGATGGCGCCCTCGCTGAGGAGTCAGGGGCGTCTCAGTAGTAGAGGTCGCGAACTTGCGAGATGTGTGCTTGTGTGGCGGCATGTATCTCGGCTTGTCGGGCCTCTTCCTCTTGTTGGAGGCGTTGCTGTTCTTCCCTCTTCTGGCAGTGCCCTGATGCTTCGGGATTATCGTCGGGATTGGGTTGATTGTCACCGATGGCGGCGACCTGACGACCGTCGGAACAGGCGGAAGGGGTGAACATGCCCTCGTCCTCTGAGGAAGAGGACGAGTTGTATTGTAGAGTGAATAGAAGATTCTCCCCAGATGTTCTCTCCAGGCCTTTAGTGTGGAGGCCGCCAGCGAGATCATCACTGTTTGCTGGGCTCCAGGGACCTTCCGAATTTTCTGCTCTAAGGGAGACAGGCTCGGGATGGTACTCGTCCACAGTGGGACTTGTGGATGAAGGCACGGCCGGCGTGGAGCCAGCGGAGGCAAGAGATTTGGTGGGCGACGGTGCCTTAGCAATGGCCCCGGAGGAACCATGGGTGTTGCCGGATATGAGGACGAAGTTTTCCTCCATGTCATCATCGTAATCGGAGATGTCGAGGATGCTTTCTTCTCTCCAAGCAGGCAAGTTGTGATTCATCAGCAAAGCACAAGACACATTACTAGAATTGAGTAGGTGAAGATGATGACAGCGCTCCCCACAGATGGCGCCAACTGTCGACGTCTGGGACTCTTGTCATAGAACGGACAAACAAGAATATAAAAAGGAAAATGGAGATTACTATTTGTTCACCAAAGGACTCAAGATGGTCAATGTGTATCGCAAAGGGTATGCTATGATTACAGGGAAAGTGGCTATGAATACACGCGGATTAGGGCTTGGATGTGAATCTATGTTACAAGGGCACATAGACCGGACTATTTATAGTATTACAAGCGTCGACAGTTAGTAACAGTGGTGCCTCTTCGTGCCAATGGTTGCGTTTCTTCACGCCAATAGTCACGTCCCTTCGTGATGACTGTTATCACCCATATCTCCACGTGTAGTTATTATTAACCACATGTGGGTAACCACTTTCTAGGACCTCCTCTGTGGGGGAGAGGTCTCGGAGAGGTTCTGGAGGAACCTATAGAGGAGGTTCAACTGGGCCTCTGAAAGACTTTTCGGGAACGACCGACGGAAAGACTTTATAGGCCCACCTTCCGACTGCTTGATTGATCTTGGGCCCAGAAGATTAACTCAGGCCCAGTAAAAATCTTGCTCATCTAGAAATAAGCAAATAAAGATATACCCGGATAATTGACTAGTCAATAATCCTCGTCAAGGTATGTTTCTCTTCCAGGGATTTTCTTGTTTTAAGACTTGGTAATTTAAGTATGACTAAGTCCGTTAATTTTTGTTTTTTTAGTTTTGCCAAAGGGGGTGGTCGAGGAGAGGACCTCACTAATGCTAAAGAACATGAGGGAAGAACATGAGGGACGGCTTAGAGCCTATCTCCTTTGACCACTAGAGTTCAAAAAAGAACGCATGTTGATATGTATAAGTTTTAAATTCAGTCTTGAATATTTTATTTAGAATGTAATTTGACATGTTCTCTTCATTTCTTTTAGATGCATGGCAAGAAGAGGAGTGTTGACCAGTTGGGTCTAGCAGTCAGGCTCCGATTGCTAAAAAGACCAAGACTGTTGTTGCGACGCCTACTCAGGTTGTGCTCGAAAGATTGATGACCAGAGCAAAGATTGCTGTAGCATCCTATTCGGGTGTTTTGGTCGCTGCTGAAAAGACCAGTGCTACAACGACCAGTACATCACCAATTGATGGTGTGCCATTAAGTAGCAAGGTGGCGGCGGAACCTGCACTCCTCCTGCAATCCAGTCGAAGCAGATTCATGACCAGCCCTAGGCACAAGAAAAGCTGACAAAGATTGCCAAGGCTACTACCTACGTGTGCAAGAAGAAGAAACAAAGAGTTATGATTTTGCAACAATCATATAATCATCTTCCATTATTCCCATGTGTTTAGGGTGAGCGATATGAAGTCGAGGAGGAAAAAGAAATTCCTCTCATCTTGATGTGAAAACCTAGGACTATTAGTCCTAGTGTAAATATTACTGAGGTCGGTAGTAGCAAGTTGGTTACTGCTGACGTCCTGTTTTCATTTGAGATCGATATTGGTCTTCGCTTCAAGTAAGTGTTTTAACTTAAACTTGTTTTCTTATGATTTTTGTAATGTTTACTTAGATAAATATTTTTATCTGTATGTACCCCGACCACCTCTCTTGCTTCAATTGCTGAAATAAAAGAATCTAGAGAGGAGCCACTGTCTTCTCCTCCCAGGGCTAGGTTAGTACAGACCAGTTTAGCAGAGGCGACGGTGCTTGAGGTGGTCGCCGATGAAGTGGTCGAAGATGATCCAACCTCCTCAGGACAGAATCCCACAGAAGTGGTCAAAAAGGTTTTGACTTATGTGGAAGTGGTGGTCGGGAATATCCCACCAGTCCAAGTAAAAACAAGGCAAACTGAAGTGGTCATCGAAGAGGTTCCGACCACTGAAGTTTTGCATGTACTTGAAGAAAAGATGGAGGCTGTTCCCGACCAGAGCGCCGGTCATGATTTCAATCTTCAGTCTACTAAACATATAAGTGATCTTACTTCTTTAGATATATTTTGACTGAGTATATGCCTATTTCTTGTTTAATATTTTTTATCTTGGTCTTTGAATAGAAAACTATTCTGTCTCCTCCCTCAATTCTTTTACTAGTGCCATGGTGGCGTGTAGAAGACACCCTTTGAACCAAGAGGTGCTTCGACCAGTTGAAGGGTCGACCAGCCTACTATACGAGAGGTCTCTGGATATAATGACTAGGTAATGATCTATTTACATAAGTCTTTTGGTTTGATAAATTAGCAGATGAATGACTTCTTACTATTGTATTTGTAGAGAACAACCAAAACGCTTGGTCTTTTCAAGACCTTCATAGGAGATACGATTAGCAAGAATTCCTTTAAGGATATAGAAATAGCCAAGCTCAAAGAGTAAGTAAAACAAACTCGTTTTCTTTTAGTATTTGAAGAATTGTTTATTCTAATCTTTGCTATTTCAGTCTTCTTAAGCAAGAGAAATAATCTACTGGTCGGATCATTCATGGTTATGAGAATAAGTTGGTCTCTATCGACAACAAAGCTGTGGAATTCAAATTCCAGCTTGTTCTCAGGGAAAAGAGACTTAAGGAAAAATAAGAGATCATCAAGGAAGCTGCTATTGAGCAAAAGTGTCTTGCTAATCTTAACTTGAAGCTCCTAGATGACTTGAAGGAGCGCCAACTGGTTTGTGACAAGCTCAAGCAAGACCATTAATCACTTCTTCAGAAATATGAAGAAGAGAAAGCATGTACATACTCTTACTTTCTAAATTGAATTGTTTTTTTTATGATTTTCTGAAGCTTATTAAAAAAAATGCCTTTCTTAACAATTAGATTTGCAGCAAAATTTGAAAGATCAAAGTATAATTACAAGGAAAACCAAGGTAGATATGAGGTTTGTAAACAAAATGCGACATGATCTGGTCGTGGAAAAAAGAGGGCTTCTAGTAGAAAAGGAAGCTCTTATCCAAGAGATTGAAAGCAACAAAGAATTTAATTCTATAGCCTTGTATTTTATTTTGGTTCAACTACAAGCTATTGCTGTAAAGTTAAAATGTGTAGAGATTAAACTCACAAAGGTGTAACAGCCCAAAATGTCTAAGTTGGATTAGTTAAGCATCTGATGTGCATTTGTAAAATTTTGAACTTTTTATAAAGCTCTTTGTTGCAAAGCAAATAGGTTACAACCTGGTTTTCCAAAAACCTAGAAATGAAATTTCTAAAACAAAATAAAATTTGTCAAGATTTTGAAACTTATTTCAGAGTGGAGTATAAACCCTATGTTGAAAATTCTTTGTTTATGAAGACAAGAAATTAAACCTAGTAATCCAATACTCATTCTCCCATTCAAAAGCCTAATTTGAAATTGAAGCAAGACTAAAAAGATTTCAGATGTGGGAATGTTAATTTTGGAATTCAACTTAAAAATAGTAAAACCTCAATGGCTCCTAGAATGTTTGAGGTAATTTCAATAGATTTCTCAAATTCGAACTTGAAAATATACTTTCTCTAACTTAGAAATACAAACTGATTTTCATTTTTGAAAATACAGTAGGACTCAAAGCTGGGAGTATTTCATTTGGATTTGATATGCTCTGTTATGCTTGTTTGGATTTTCTGAAATTTTTGGAGTTTATTTGGTTTCCATTTTATTTGCATGGTCAAATTTGAATTTGAATTTAAAATACAAGCAAATCTAGGGAACAGTGCCTGGAAATATTTTTCCTAGGTTCTGGAACACATTAGAAACTCACCCTAAAAATTTCACAATTTTTAGAAATTTAATTGCTAATTTTAAACAACTAGTCAAGGTAGGAAATTAAAAGTCAAACCACCAAAAGCAAGAACTTCAATTAATTATAGAGAAAAACATAATGCATAAAAAAACCCTGGAAAATTTTTACAAGGATCTTCCCTGGGTCTTAATCCTTCCCTAAAAATTTCATGATTTTTGGAACTAAACAACTATGTCAAATAATCCCTAAACCATCTCAGCTTTTCTTTTGGAAACCTAGTTCTTTTTCTCTCTCCTCACTATTCCTCGGGCTGGACCATGTTGCCATTGAACTGCACCCTAGCCGGACCAATCGCACCACCTCTCCTCCCTCACCGACCGGTGAACCCCGCTCGGTATGTCTTCCCTTCCACACGGCCGAACACGTGGTGCCAGCAGTGCCATGGCAGCCATGCAGCTCGCCAACGCGCCCAGCTCCGTCCCCGATCTCGAACCGTCCCGCCCACCGTCTTTGCTTGCCGTCCGCGGTTTCGTGCGCCCCCGCCCATGCCCGGTCAAGTCACCATCCCCTCGACAACGCTCTTTTTTGTGCGTCATGACCCGAGAGCGTTGTCGCCCATGCGAGCTCCCTCCTCGCAACTCTCCGCCCTTCTCCCTTTAAGTAGTAGCCTAGAGCTCCCTAGCCAACCTTTGATCTGTACCATTGCCCCCCCCCCGAACCACTCTCCCACCTCCATTTCCCTTCCCCCGAGCACGAGCACGAGTTAGAGCCGAGCTCCAAGCTTCGGCCATGGCGATGACTCAATACCGCCGGCTCACCAATGTTCCTCCTCATATTTTCGCGTCATGTCGTGTTCCAGGGCACTAGGAACTTACCCCCTAACCAAATTCGTCTTTTCCTCCACAGGAACCTCGGAATTTCGGTTTGTTCCCAACCCCGGCTGAAAACGACCATTTCTTCCCCAACTCCGGCGATGGTGAGTGTTTTTCCAATTCATCATGCTAGCACCATCTCCTAACCCCTCTGGAGCTTCCCCTACCCTCCCTTGCTCCTGCTTGTGCTCAGGTCGAGCTCCCCGCATTGTCTGGCTTGCGTCGCCGTCGACTCATCTTTGGCCTTCTCCAAGCCTTCCCTTGCCACTGGTGAGTTCCTAGTAACCAGTAGACCCTCATGCACGCCCTATATTGCTTGAAGTACAATCGGTTTGCGAAGTGCCTTGTTAGCCCGAACGTCCGCACCGCCAAACTCCAGCGTGCCGCCGCTATGCGCCGCCATAGGACTCGCCGCCAGCACCAATAGGACCGCCCAAGCCAGGGGGTTCCATCTTAGGTCTCCTTGGCCACCGCCGTGGACCACACCATCGGCGGCACGCCGGTGAAGTCACGGCCGGCTCGGTCTCTAATCTGTCTGAACTCGGACAGGAGCTGTAGCAATTTGATTAATGAACCTAATCGCTGTCATTAGGGTTAACTGATGATTACCTGTAGTTAATGACCGTTTTAATTGCTGTTGAATCTCAATGACGCGTGGGACCGAGCTTTGGATTTGGAGCTCCTTAACTCCGGATTTTTCTTCGGAGTCACCGACGGGCAGGCCCCACGGTAGTGAATGCACTGTGTGCACCAGTGGACCACATCACAGTGCATGTGGACTTCACTCCATACACTATTCGGGAAGCCTAGTCTATGATAGAGGGCCCCACATGTCAGTGGGTATTAACTGAAAATTAAAAGAAAAGAAAAACACTGTGTAGTAGACCCACCAGTTAGTGGCTATGGCTAGGTCAGCCTGAGTAGAAAAAATATTTAATTCCATTTAAAATTCTGAAATGAATTAAATTTGCACTAAAAATTTAAATAACTTCAAAAATTCATAACTAATTCAAATCAACTCCAAATTGAGTGAAACCAATTTTGTTGGTTTCCTTTGTTCATGAACTTTAACTTGGAATACGTTTAAAACATATTCCTATCATAGAAAATTTCAGGATTAGAAGTAATTCTAGAAAAGAATTCTTTTTATACTAGAAATCGAAATAACTTCAAAAATTCATAGAAAATTAATATGAGCTCCAATTGAACAAAACTTTTCATTTAAAATGCATCTAAATCATTCTCTACCTTTTGTATTAATTTCATAATTTTTGGAGACTTTTGAAATTTTGGTGTTTATTCGGTGTTTTCGCTTTGTCAGTTCTTATCGTTATATGACGATGATTCGGGAGTGCAACGGAGATGATCATGTGAATGTCCAGAGTACCAGAAAGCAAAGGCAAGCACCCATTCTGTTGATGCATGTTGATCCTATTACATTCAAAAATTATTATCTTGTTTTGCAACTGTATGTATGCATGTTTTATTTGTCAAGTTATGTTTGCGATTAGAGGTAGTTAGTCCTGTTGCATGAATTCCCTAAAATTGTTTATCCCCTGCCACTAGCCTAAGTTAATAATCCCGCTAGTGAATTAGAGCCCGGTGGATGCTATATGGCCTATTTATGTTTATTCGATGTCATGCTTAGCAATGCTTAGTTTCCGGTAGATTGGGCAGTTGTCGACTTAGTCGATAACCTTGATTACATAAATTATTTTTATTATATTATAACCAGCACCCTGTGCTATTATATTTGGAAAACTAAAAAAATGAAAATAAAACGATTTGGACTTGGGCATATGGATGATGGTGTGATTATCTGGTGTGTGGTTGTATGCCCTAGTCAACAAGGACCGAATATCTTGTTACACTAAACCAAGTATTATTGCGTGCATCCACATGAGGGTCATATGGGTCCCCTCTTGACTTAGTACTTTGGCGTGTGTTAGCTCCGAGTCACAGGTGGTGGCTGCGTGTTGTGTCAAAAAAAGAAATGTGTTGTTGTTGTTGGATGTGCGGGAGTGGGATCCTGTCTAGATTCTCCACACCGAGGGGCATTGTAGTTGTCTGAGGCTTTACCCCAAGGGGTAGTTGACTAAAGCTTTACAATGACTCTGACACAACGTATGGGTTTCCATCCATACGGGCGGCTTGTAGTTAATACATAACATTAGAAAACGTCTTGTAGGACTTAGCTCTACCAGCATGCCTTCGGAAGTGTGCTTTATCCGATGGCAAAAGGAGCGGTCTAATATGCGGGTAAAGTTGTACACCCCTGCAGGGTTTAAACTATTTGAATAGCCACGTCATTGGTTATGGACATGCTTGGGGAGGTCTTTCAAGAGTTAGACTCAACCTTTTGGAATTTAAACTTAAAACTTGATCGGTGGTATTGAGAATAGTTTCTCATGCTATGTTTGTGTGCTACCGGGGCAGCCATGTGTAGATGTTTTGTTGTTGTCTAATGTTAATTATTCACTGTTATTTAAAGTATCAAAAATATTTGTTCACTTGCCATTTTAATCTACTACTTGTATTTCAAATGAAATATTGCTTTGTGCTGAAAATAAACCCTATAGCCTTCTCCTTTGAGTAGAGCTTGCATGTAGCTATGTATAGGCTTGGTAAAGTCTTGCGGAGTACATGCATGTACTTACTGTTTTCTTTTATTTACTAATCTGGACAGCAGATATTGAGATCAATTTGGGTAAGGAAAGATGCGCAGGAAACATCGATTTGCTAAGGTTTTAACCCTAGTCGATTACCCTGCGGGTTATGGCAAGCCATTGGGACTCCATCACTGGTTAATTTATGGTTTTAATTTAGTTTATTTACTGTTTTCCGCTGCGTACTTGATATTTTATCTTGCGGGATTATGATTACCTGTGTATGGTTTGATATTGTTTGTGAAGGTGTATGTATACCGCTCTTGGGAGGTACATAATACATCGAGAGTCGAGAATTTCTCTTATGATGCTAGGATCGTTGGGATGGTTAAGCATTACAAGTTAAATCCCTGGGGCTCTCACAAAGGTTGGTATCAAAGCTGTGCTGACTATAGGTTAAAGCTGTAGCAATGGACGTTGTTAGGAGTTTGGTTTACAAAGAGTATTTTCAAACTAGCAAAGATTTGGCAAAAATGCAAGTAATATAATTCATTTCTTTCTTGCCCATCCTAGCCTCTAATTCTTACCTCATATTCATTTGATTTGTGAAAAATCATTTTCTCCATAGCTCGTCTCTTTTTTCCAATAATAGAAATGTTAAGTAGCCACCGGTGAAGAGCATCAGTGAATGGACGAGAAGATGATGCCTTACTACGATATTAGGATTAAATTAGGGTTTATTCTTAGAATATGTACACCCATATGATATTACTTAGCTTGTAAACGCTGGATTTTGTCATCATTTGCTCTCTTTTGTTCCAAGTAGTTGCGCATCGCCTATGGGCAGCATGTATAGCAATTATATTAGAAAACTAACTGTGGTTCGTTTGTATCCCATTTTGTGATTTTGGAATGATTAATACATGCTAGGATTGAGACACATACCCGCGGTTCACTTACTCACCCTATGCTCATTCTTTCCTCACCTCATCCCTTATACATCAAAATATTTAAGGGGGATAGAAGATGCCTCAAAGTATGTATTAAGTATTTTGATTCTTATACTTTGACCATGCATATAGATTCTAGATTAACTCAAGCATATCATGATACTTGCATTGTTAACAAGAATCATAACTAAAAAGGTTAAGTATAGCTCAAGAAGCATGATTAGTAAATCATCTTGGTAATTAAAATATGAAAATGACTAGCATCTAGAAGTATACTTTGAAATTGTCCTTAATTTGTGTCATCTTAAAATTGCTAGTGTAGGGCCGAAAAGGCGCCTAGGAGGGGGGGGGGGTGAATAGGAGCACGCCTAATTTTTTCACCTTGACTAGATTCAACACCAATATCACTCCATTAGCTATGGAAGCTATGAAGATTAACATACAAGTACTGCAGAAGACTTGTGTTGAATCCAATCTACCCTAAAGCAAAAGACCAAACCACAATGCTCAAATCCTACGGGCGGTTAGACCGGCGGCAAAAGGGCGGTCGGACTGGAGGTTGGTCTGACCGACGGCAAACTCACGGTCGATCACTGGCGATCGACGACCAAATATAGAATCGGATCGACCGACCGATGATGAACAAATACAGATCAACCCAAAAACCGAAACTCAAATTGATCTAACTTTTGATCTACACGACCAAACTCCACCAAACTTGAGACACACCTTCTCTAAGATATTAGGAACCTATTCCAATCAAGGATCGTGAAGATCCACGCCAAAGTTCCTATCTTTTTCAGTTTGAACGAAGGGTGCTCAAAAACCGAGTCAAAATCGAAATATGATCTAAAGACTTGATCGTGGGTGATTGATGATCAAGATGATCCTAGATGTGTTCCCACAAGTCACAGCAAGCTAGATCATGACAAGAAATCAATTAAAAACTCGCGGATCAAAGAATGACTCAAAATCACCAAAATGGAGAGAAAGAACACAAGGAGACTCATCTTAGAGAAATCATGCATAGATTGATTTGAGATTGAGAGGGTTTACAACCACTCCATCTAGGAGGACAAGAGCTCAATCCATGAGCACACACTCAACTCAACTCTCTAGAGACCTAACCTCTCCCCTTTCTTTCTAAACCCTAAAACATACTAGGGTTTTTCCAAATGAAGTGCTTCCGGGTGCTGGACAGCAACCACCCCTATTTATAGTGGAGGCCTAGCTTCTAGAAGAGTAAACCCTAATAGACTCCCATTAAGCCCACACACAAACGGGTCACACACGCACGTAGCTTCTCCTTGCGTTATTTTGCGCCGCGGTTTAGCCAAAGGTCACCAAGGCAGTATTTAGGTGAAATTACCAAAATACCCCTTCTTGATCCTTCTCCGAAGACCGAATCCGAACTTGGTGAAGCAATCGCATGCTTCGTCACGTGTAGGTTGATCCAACGGCTCTCATGATGTCGGCAAATCTCTCCCGTCCGACTCTCGCCGAAACCACCATGGCACTTGCACTGACCCCCGCACCATTTGATCCAACCCGTCGCACCGAACTGCCCGTTCGGTCACCTTTGTCCAATTTGCGCCATGCTTGAATCCATTGACCTCACCCGGCATCCTCAATCATTCTGAACCTCAGCTCTCCAAACTTAGTCCTGATCATCCTCGCCATTGACCGTCATTGACCTCCAAGCAACCTGCACAACAATAGACAAAGAAATCGATTCCGGGAATAAGTTCTTCACAACTTGACCCACATTAGTGAAAACATACATTATGCAACACATATGCACTAAAGCCCATGAACTTGACCTAACCCAGCAATCATCGCCGCCGATTAGCCGATGAACAACACAAAATCGGTCAGATCGCCATTCAATGGCCGGTCTGACAGCAGGCCGGTTTGACCGCGCCTTGAACGCCGGTCTGACCGCACTTGACCTGACAACCTTTCAACCTTTGACGAAAACACGTGAATCGACAAACTGATAACACCATTGCCAATTGTAACATCATCCTAAGATCGTAAGCATATCCCCATGATATCCACAGCAAGCTAAATTGGAATTTAACTAATTGCCATGCTTATTTAGATGCCTTTCATAAATCTAAAATTTGGAGGTCATGGGTGTGTAGTTTGATGTGCAAGATTGTTGTAAAATTAAAGACATGCTTGTCTTCTAACTTGTTAATAAGTGAACTTGTCAAAACACGAACTAAGAGTAGCTCATTTTTATTTGTGTGCAATTAAAAGTAATTAGGTTGTACCAGTAGTTTTATGCTTTTTATTAAAATGAAACCCATTCCTTCTTATTGCGCAATTTTTGACCTAGAATGATGGAAATGTACTCCAGTACCTTAGGTGATCTCAAAAATAAATGACATAGAAATAAATGCCAAAAGGGTAAAGAAGGAAGTCTTCTCTTCATCTTCTCTTGCTATGTTTATTTGATGGCAGCTTGAGTAAGCATCCAGAAAACTCATCAATTCACATCCCACAGTGGAGTCGACCAGTTGGTTGATGCGAGATAAAGGAAACTCACCCTTAGGACACGTGTCGGACCCAGGAGTAACCCCCCAAATCCTCTGTGTATTTCTAAACTAGTCCCATGATCAGTAGCTACTTCACACAGTAAACAGATATGGTAACATCCATAAATCGCACAACTTTATTAATAAATAACAACAGAGTTGATTACAAGAAAGGCTTACAAGCCAACAATAAACAAACACAGCGGAAGACGAAGAAGTAGTGGAGTCCAGCTGATCTACCACAGGCAATCGACTGGGGTAGTGGCCTAGTCGTCGAGATCCACACCGGTAGCAAAGTCCATCTCCTCTGAAATTTATTTGCATAAAGTAAGGATGAGCACAACTTCTGTGCTCGCAAGTTACACCCAATAACAGAGTTAATGCATGCATGGATGTAACAAAGGATGGCTTATAAGGTTATTTGTGTAAAAGCAATATTTGACAAGTTAAATACAATTCTAAGTTCAAAAGCTCAAATTTTACAATAACTAAAATTGAGTTTTAACTGAATTAATAAAGCTAGTGTAGGCACCAACCTAACACCAACATAAACACGGGCACCAACCCAGGGCTTCAATCCATAACTTTTCTCATGGACACCCATCCATGTCAAAACTGTTTTACAAAACATTTTAAAAACAAAATCAAAGTCTAACTTTGAGTGGCTTTGCTCAGCATATCCATGACCGTGGACACGGCTATTCAAATAGTTCTTAACACTCTACAGAAGTTGTATAGCTTTACCCACAAGACACAACTTCTCTAGTTTGTTTGGCATCCGTCGATATCATTGCTCACTACCTTAGGTAAGCAGTCTAGAGCACGTGATGAGACCATTTGAAAACTCCCATAACACACCATTGCTAAGGGTACAAATTAAACAATATTTGAATTTTTGGCTGAAATTCCCAAATCAAGTATTTCAGGTATAAGCATGGCTAAGCACATTTTTTTTTTCAAAATGTTCTAGTTCATACTATTGCATAAACTAGATTTTTATCTAAGGTGTCAAGGTAGGTTTATTTAAATATCAAGATTGGCAATACAAAGGAATTATGCATAACTATGATTTAAAACAGGAATTTAAATTAACTTGAGTATAAATAAGCATGCAATAATTTAAAATAGAATTTAAATAATTTTAAATAATGGGATCAAATATGATCAAAGATGTAACTTGCCTTGCTTAATTGGTTGCTCTCAAACGGCGTCGAAATCTGACTCTCTGAAGTCGTCGAAATATATACGCGAAAATAATCCAAATTCAAACAAAATTCAAAATAAACTTCAAATGAACTCCAAATTAAATAATTTTAGCTTAGTTAGCTATATCTTGAATTTATATGAATTTAGAAATTTGAATCGACAAAATCGGCATTCGTATGAAGGAGAACGAACCCCGGGAAGTTTGAAAATCACATAAAATGATGAATTAGGGTTTTCTTGGAATTAATGGAATTAATTTTCCAAAGAAAATTCGACTTATGACGTCAGCGGTCGGTTTCCTTCATGGGTGAAAAGTTGTGCCACGTGCACAACACGCAAGTGGTGACAGGGCAGCCACATGGGCGTATTTGGTGACGTGGCCGTGACATGGCCGTGACGTGGCAGTGCCAAGTTGGCTCTAAGCCGGCGGCGGCTTGGTGTCAAGCTCGTCGGCGCTATGCACCACAGCAAGCTCCGTCGAGGGGCTCAACGTGAAGTGGGGGAGGTGGGGAGTGCGATGCTCACCAATGCGGCGGATGGGCGCGAGGCGTTGGCCGGCGGCGAGATCGGGCTTGCGGCGGTGAGGGTGCTCCCGTGGGTTCCTGGTGACGGCGAGGAGAGCCCCAGGTAGCCTTCATGATGGCGGTTCCAAATCTACGATCAATGGCACTGATGAGTCCTTGTGGTTGCCGGAATTGAGGAAGAAAGGGCGGGTGACCAAGGATCTTCAAACACGAAATTCGGCAACACCAAGAGGGGAGAGGAGGAGCGAGTCGAGGGGTTTGGACGAGGGAGATATTGCGCACCCGGTGGTCCCTTTTATAGGGGCCAGGGAGGGTGAGGGGAGGAGATCGTGCGCGTGGTGAACGTGGCGGCCGTTGCGGGATCCGGCGAAACGGGCGTGAGGATAAAGGGGAAACGGCCGGGAGGAGGGCGGTGGAGATCGTGGGTTTGAACACGCACCTACACGCGGGAAACAGATGTGAAAAACACAGTGGTGATGAGTTCTTTGCGGCCGCTAATGGCGACCGAGAGGAGCTGCCGTGCGGGGAAGAAAGGAGGAAAGAAGGAGACAACGCGGGCGGGCCCACCTGTATGGGAGAAAAGAGGGAGGGAGAAGGCTGGTCGTCGGATTTCCATCCGACAGTCAAGATCGCATGTGCGGGTGAAGCAGGGAAAGCGGGCCGTCGGGCCAGGCGCGTGCATGAAATGAAGTGGGCCGGAGGAGGTCTCGGCCCAAGAACAGTAAGATGATTTGAATTGATTTATTAATTTAAATAATCTAGTTAATCCCTTTAAGCTTTAGAAAATAGCAAATAAAATCCAAAAATTATGGAAAAATTCACAGAAATTCCCTTATTTATTTTGGACTTAATAAAATTATTTGCAACTTAAAATTGGTAATAGATTTTGCAATTAAATTATTTTGCCTTTAAAATAATTAGGGAAAAGCTTTTAAAATTCCAGAAAATCCTATAAATTAATTAAAACTAGGATGTGACCCGCGCCAATGGCGCGGTTATAGTTGAGGGTAGGTTAGAGGGAAGAAGTTAGTTAGATGTAGTTTTGTATTGCTCCTCGACTATTGCATATATTAGATTAAAGACAGTGAACGGTAGTGTTCTAATCAACGAAATAGATAATAATCTCATATTGTGGCTGTCCGCAAAGTATGCAAGATATGATCAAGTACTTAAATCTATGTAATCTATTATGTCAACTAAACAGAAGGAGTGATTGGAATAAATGAATAACTTTGGTAGAACATAAAAGAATATAGTGATTGTAGCCGGACAAAGTTATAAATAATGTGCTACTCGTAGTTTGATAACTGCTTATAAGTATTCAAGCATCGCATATTTATTTACCTTAGAGGCTGCAGTAAATGGGGCAGCATGATAGCGTAGTTCTTGGTTATAACATATTAATGAGCAAAGAAAAATTGTAAAGTAACATGCAAACTTTGGATACGTCTATAGATATGGCTAACCAAAGAGGGACGTAGAATAGTGTTTTCATTTCACATTTGCAGATAATCATCGCTATCTAGTGTACTATTCTTGGAACTCAAATTTTCTAAAAGATTCGAGGGTATTGACTATGACAAAAGCTAAAGTTTCTCTATCTATAGTGAGATCGAAGTTTGCGTCTACATTTTGGCATCATATCCTGTCTTAAGCCTTGTCTGCTGCAAAGGATGGAGCAACAGCACCTAAAAAGCAAAAAGAGCAAAGTGGTCATGCCGAATACATATATAGTGTTGTTTAGATAAAAGAAACAACAACTCGATAGCGTAATCCACTGCTCTATAGATTCCATGGCTAGTACAAAGGCAAGTAGCACAAGTAGTTCAAATTCACAATTACTATCTAAATCTAGTTAGGCAAATAACAAAATAACTTTTTAGATTTGCTTATAAAACCAATTCTCATCATCAAAGGAATATACTGAAAGAAAATCTATTTTCGATGAAGCCTAGGACAAATGATAAAACTGTAAAATAGGAGAGGCAAAATTCTATATAACACGAAAACACCACATGGAAACACACCTCCATTCTAAGGTACTGGTCCTCTGAATGTAGCTCTTCTTACACCCATCCGAATACACGGATATATGATTGAGTAGATGCGATAGGTCTACACCTTATGTAACCTGACAGGTGATAGTTTTTAGCACATATGAAATCAGGAAGAAAAAATGAACAAAACCTGTATCTTGAATTGAGGAACAAAAAAAAATTTCATAGCTTCACAAGCATATAGCATGTCCATTGTACTAAATAAATGAACAAAACCTGCAACATTGGGAAGAACAGAGTACGTCTTTGCTGTTCTTATAGAGGGAAATGAAAAAGAATGTAAAAGCATATATGTTCTATGCATGAAAAGCCACAGACTTGTAGTAGCCTGTGAAAAAGCTTTATACTAATACAATCATACAACATCTAAGGGAACATCACTTTGGTTAAGCTTGCACATGTACTTACTAAGCTATTATTGGTGCCATGATGATGTTCTGTGGGTTACGGTCAAAAGTAAGCATCTGGGATACACCGTGGCTAATGGTTATAACTGTAGGAAAGATATGCACCAAATTGGCATATTGCCTTTAACAGTCAATTAAAGTGTTGCTTATTGGCTGGTAAAGGGCACATTTTTTTTTGTTTTTCTGGGCAGTAACGATGGCATGCTAGACAGTATATGGTCATGTACTACGACCAGCAGCAGTAAGCTAGGAATAGCAAAATATAACAATAATATGTGCAATAATGATGGCATGCTAGACAGTATATGGTCATGCACTTTGATTTCTTTTGGAAATCTAAGTAGTGGCATTACACCACCAACTTTCAGAAGAGAGAGATAAGGATTGAAGGGGTGTTCACCTGAAGCAGTGTAAACAATGAAGGCCAGGGAACTTTTCAGGGACTTAAAAAACGCATCATTTTGACATTGGCACTCTCAGTATATATATAAGTAGAGTGAGAAGAACAACCAGCAAAATCTAGTTATATGAGTTCATTTTCTGCGAGAGAAACATTATATGATCAATGCTTATTTAAAGAATTCTCAAAAGAACATGCAGACCAACACTATACATATGTGCAAGTTATGTAAGGAACATTATTACCAAGCAAACAACGCATTTCATGTAATGATGACATTCTTGAGCAATAAAAAGGAGAAATAGCAAATTTTCTTTTTAACCTCTACTATTTATCCCAAATGGTATTCGCTATAAAAATATAGAATGATCATTAAGGAGATAATTGAAGCATATGAGATGCTAAAACATCTTGCATAATAAGTAGTACCTCCATCTGTTTTTCGTATGATGATATCACAAAATTCTATGCACCAAGAAGGCTTATAGCCTATTTTCTCTTTGATTCACCTATACTAAAAATTGTGCTCTTCAGTACAAAGCCTTTTCAAAATTTTACTGCCATGTGACCCAAGCCACCAAGTCCAATGAAGCCAAGTGACTTCCCCAACTGGTTCATCCTATGCTGCATCACTGGAGTATACACTGTAATTCCAGCACAAAGTAGAGGTGTTGCGTTCGCCAAAGGTTAGCCACCGGGTATTTTAAAGCAGTACCTATCAAGCAAATGAATCAATAATCCATGTAAGTTTCTTATACCAGAGAAGATATCTTTGTACTTTACTAAGCGAAAACAGTCAAAAGGTTTTTGAACTATTCATAGGCAAAGATCGCTTCTAATGTAATTCTTGTCATCATAAGAGAAACAAAGTATCATTGGAATGACTATGATCTATGAGGCAATTAGAACCATATTGGAGCAGACCAAGGAGGCAATTAGAAACATATAGAAATAATTAGTTAGCCAATTCATTTTAGCTAGTTGGTGGTAGTGCAATAATAACAATTTTTTTCTTTCCAAACTTACCTGTAAGAATGCATTACCTCTAGCCTAAGGAGCATTTCTAGTTACTCTACATGATCCCCACAAACAAAAAGTCCTAAAGAGTACATGCGCTCTTTTCCTTTTGTAACTCTTCTGCAATCCTCATATGTAGACCATTCTGTGCAATTTTGAGTCCTTCGATAGCAACGATGAAAGATCTATCTGCATAGTTAAAGCATTCGGTATAAAATAAATCAATCACCGATATGTCGAATTCAGCTATTCAATGAAAAGCAAAATTCTAAATAAAAAAACACGCTTAGTTCTATCATCACCAGCCAACGGTAGCACAGGCCACAAAGGTAGCACTGAAATAACTATTTCGATAGGTATATCTTACAGCAACTACTATCATAGTTAATGGTTCCTTCTGTACCTCTTTTCCAATCCTTATCTATAGAACATTCTCAGTGGTATAAAATCAATCAATCACTGATATGCTGGTCTTAGTGATTCAATGAAAAGTAAAGGATATTCTACAAAAAATTCTATCATAGACAATGGTTGTTACATATTTTGAGTAAAAGAAAGTATCCTCAGCTAAGCGAATAAGAGCAAGATGTTCCAGCATACGAATTAGGAGCACATTGATTAACACAACAACTTAAGAGTAACTAACTCTGAAACTATGGCAATTTATAGGAACAAATAATGTAAACATGTAAATCTAGCAGATGTTACAACATACAGAATTAGGAGCACAACGATTAACATAACAACTCAAGAGTAACTAACTCCGCAACTATGACAATTTATAGGAACTAATCATGTAAACATGTAAATTCAATGCCTGGAATGAACACGAACCAACTCTTCTTCATTCGATGAATCAACTAAGTCTGATTGCTTGCTCTTTCTTGACTGTGTAAAGCATAAGAGAGCACTGCCAACTATTGCATCACCCCGAGCACCAATACTATCTGCCTCTCTAGGTAAACTGCATCATCCAAGCAGAAACAGCAAAAGGAGAAAAAAATAGCAATTAACACAACAACTCAAGAGTAACTAACTCTGAAACTATGGAAATTTATAGGAACAAATCATGTAAACATGTAAATCTAGCAGATGTTACAACATACATAATTAGGAGTACTGCGATTAACATAACAACTCAGGAGTAACTGACTCCGCAACTATTACAATTTATAGGAACTAATAACGTAAACATGTAAACTCAATGCCTGGAATGAACATGAACCTACTCTTCTTCACTCGATGAATCAACTAAGTCTGAATCACTCCGTTGCAACATAATAGGGATGGACATATGACAATATGGTCACATACCTCAGTAACTATGTAGAAATTTTCTTGAACCAGTTTCTCTCAAAAGTTTTGCACCTCTTTCGTCAGGCACAACTCCATGACCTGAAAATTTCCAAGCATAAGTAACAACCAACATCAATCAGTTCAAAAAATTTCCAAGCATAAGTAACAACCAACATCAATCAGTTCCGTCCTAGACAATACCTTTGTTCTAATCAAGGATCCTGATCTCTCTGCAACAAAATCAGCATCTACCAAAATTAGTAAACAGCTACAGGTGAGGGGAGCCGGAGAAGGGGCCGCGGCAAGCCAAGCAGTTGGAGGCCAGGAAGACAGAGAAGGAAGGTGTGATAGGGGGTAGAGAGCAGTGGGGAGGCTCCTCACAGCCACTTGGGGAAATGATGGGAGGACGGTCGACCAAGCTGGGTCAGCCTCAACCCCGGCGCCACCATCACCGGCACCGTTGAGGCCTTGTCTCCTGAGGACCTCCAGCTAGAGGGAGCGAGAGGGAAGGGTGGACAGGAGCTCTGGCCAGGGGCAGCGAAAGGGGAGGACGGCCGCAACGGGAGGAGAATCGCGTTACTAGATTAGCGGTGGACGGAGAGGGAGGAGACGGGAGGTGGGCCGGCCTCAACCCGAGTGCCACCATCACCGACACCACTGTAGCCTTATTTCCTGAGGAGCTCTGGCCAGGTGAAGCGAGAGGGGAGTACGGGCGCGACGGGAGGAGGACTGTGGGACCAAATCGGTGGCGGATGGAGAGGGAGGAGACGGAGCTAGAGGGGAAGGAGCGGGGAAGAGGAGAAGGGTGACGCTCCATGCAATGGAAGGAGCTCCGTCCAGAGGTAGCGAGAGTGAAGCGTGGGCGCGACGGGGGTAGAACCGCGAGAACAGCTCGGCATGGGACGCAGCGGCTGCGTAGGAAGGGCCGAGGGGGCGTGAGGGAGGAAGAGAGAGCAACGGGTGGGTAGGGAGCTCGAGGGGGCGGGAGGGGTCGAGGCGACGCCGGCGGCTGGCGCGGGGAGCGGGAAGGCACGGGTCCGAGGTAGCGCGGAGAGGATGCAGAGGGCATGCAAGGTGTGGGGGAGAGCAGGGGCGCGGAGCTGAGCCGGCGCGATGGGAGGCGACCTGCAGGAGCAAGTAGGAGGAGAAGAAGGGCGCGGCGCGTGCGAGAAGACGGCGGCGCAGAAAGGGGGATGCGGGAAGAAGCGAGCGACCCGAGCGGCTGGTGGAGACGTGGTCATGAGGTCCATACGTGGCTCACGTGCGATTGCTCGTTCCTACAAAGCGCGGTGGCTCGATCGGGCAAGCGAAGTGAGCAAAGGACGATCGACTAACAAGTTTTTGGGTGACGTGTCCGCGTGGGGAGGCAAGCTTTCCTCCGGCTGTTAAATAGGTTATTTTTATTTTTCAATTTAAATCAAATAAAACTTCAATAAATTTTATTTTTGACTTTTAAAACTTCAGAAATTCAAGAAAAGCAATAAAACACTTTCAAATTTAGAAAAACCAACAAAATAATAACTTTATTTAATTTCATTTTGGTAACAACACTTTGGGATGTTACAACATGTAATATTCAAATGAGTAAAATCAATGCACATGCGCCACTTACCATTTGATTTTTTTTTACCATGACCAGGTTCGCGAGCCAATCATGGTGGTCGACTTCACGAATGAAACCAACGTCTAAGAGTTTATCCAACTCTTGGCGACTGGCCTCTTGCCGAACAGGAGCAAAACGCCGGAGCTTCTACTTCACTGGTCGTTTGTTAGGCTGTATGGCTAGCCTATGCTCGATCACCTCCCTTGTGACTCCAGGCATGTCGGATGGTCACCATGTAAACACATATACATTAGCCCAGAGGAAGGCGATGAGCTCGAGTTCCTATTTGTCGTTCATTTCTGACCCAATCCGCACTGTCTTGCACTAGTCGTCGGAAGTAAGTGGTATTTGCTTCACCTTTTCATTTGGCTGAGGAATTGCCTTCAGTCGTTCTACTTTCGTAGCCTTGTTTGGACTCACTACATCATTATGATCTCTTAATGGTAATTGATCAACAATTTCCAAGGATTTACAATCGTAGTTAAGTGCAGTAGAATGGTTACCTTGCACATAATTAATGCTTTTGGACCAGGAATTTTAATTCTCTGGTAGGTGTGATGATTAGCTGCCATGAATTTTGTTAGTGAAGGTCTACCCAAAATGGTATTGTAAGTTGACTCAAAATCTACAGTTTCAAACGTAATCAGTTTTGTTCGAAAAATGTGAGAATCTCCTAAGGTTATTGGTAGCACAATTTGACCAACTGGGGTTATTGAGGGACCAGGTACTATCCCAAACGAAGGATTTGTAACTGGTTTAATTCTAGAACGAGGTATTTGCATCTCATCTAGAGCATTTATAAAAATTAAATCCAAAAAGCTACCCCCATCTACTAGTACTCTTCCTACCTTATAGTTACTGATAATAGGAGAAACGACCGGTGGAAGTTTGCGAGGAGTAGACATACCTTTTGGACAGTCGGTTTTGTTGAAGGATATAACAACAACCGAACACTTTGGATAGCTTGGCTTCCCGTGTTTGGTGTTGACATTGTTACCTCCCTATATGCAGATTTGAACTGGCTCTTAGACTGATAAGCAACCGATCCTCCGAAGATGGCAATGACATGTTTGTCAGGCTTTTGGTATGTCATCTATTCATCTCCATCTGCATCTTTGGTGTTATTGGGAACACCACCTTCAGGTATTGTGGGCATTGACCCTTTTTTCGAGTAGAAGTCATCCATGCGTTTCTGCCAAATACGATAGTTACGCAGGTCGTGACCAGGCACACTATGAAGTGGGCACCAGCGGTCGTTTCCACTGGTCATGCCAGAGCCTTTGGAAAAAGACTGGTCGGTTGAACGACCAGTGGATTT
Organism: Phyllostachys edulis; assembly: GCA_036346405.1. Lineage (NCBI taxonomy): Eukaryota > Viridiplantae > Streptophyta > Magnoliopsida > Poales > Poaceae > Phyllostachys > Phyllostachys edulis. The sequence goes on along the minus strand of CM070568.1, from coordinate 29,430,228 downwards.
TTTTCCACAGACCCTTGCCTTTATTATAGGCCGCACGCTGCTCTATAGCAACGACCTCCCTTTGTACGGGCCTTGATTTGGTGGTTGTCTGGTCTGGTCAGTTTCTTGAACTCTTTTTTGTCGGAACCTTCCATACCTGGTTGCGGCAGTGTATGGCCCTTGTCGACCATACTTTTCCATTGCACTGCTTCGTTAGCATCCGTATAGCAGTTGACCATATCAAACAAATCTAACACGATCCTCGGTAGATTGATGTTGAGATCTTCAATAAATCTTTAATATCGCACCACCTGCTTAAATTAATGCTCAAATAATAGAATCATCAGTAATGTTAGGAATTGTGTTGCACACTTCTATAAACCTCTTTAACAAACTGATGCAAGTTTTCTCTAGAAATTTGACGGAGACGATGTAAATCATCTTCCTTTCTAGGTTTTGTATAGCAACTTTTGAAATTGTCTATAATGGCATGACATAGATTTTCCCAACTAAAAAAAATATTTTTTGGGCTCGTTGAATAACCAAGTCCGAGCAGATCCTTTTAAGGCAATGGGTAAATAGTTTGCCATTACCTTTTCATCGTCGCCCACAGCCTGGACATCGGTAGTGTAGATATGGAAGAATTCCGAGGGATTTTGGGTTCCATCAAAACTCTCTAGATGCCCCTAGCTTGAACTTCTTAGGCCAATTGACATCTCTTAGCCTGGGTAAGAAAGCTGTGCACCCTGTGTAAGGTCCTAATTGCGGTCGTATATTATGACCTTCATCATAATTCTTAGGGGAACGAGGTCGTCTACGACCACGGTTAGGGCGCTCACCTGGGCCCAATATGTCAAATATGTTCCGTCGGAGCAGAGCGTCTTCTTGATGAATGTTGCCATCATGATGACGATGTCTAGAATCAAACTGGTCTGTTCTAGAACTGCTTTGAGCTCTTGATGATAGCGAATGGCTTTGCACTTTGGCAGCGGCCTCTTGCAGGTTGGTAGCCAGGGAACAAATGACCCAAAGGTCCTATTCACTATCATTTCCCATTGGATGGTTGACAATTGCGCTTGAGAGTATCTACACTTTGTCAATGGGAGTCTTTGCCTGTGAGGGTGACGGTAAAATATTTAAATCTCTTACCATCATCCTTGGGGCGACCTGGGGTGTAATTGGTGGACATTGTTCACCACCACATTGAATGCATGTCTTCTAGATGTCCCCGGTGCACTGATGTGGTACTAGTGATGGGTCTCCTCCATTGCCTCCTGCTTGGCTGCTTGAATTTGATTGCGTTGTTCATGCGCCAAATGTTCGGCATGTTCCTGGGCCTCACGTTGTTCACGTGCTGCCCATTGCTCATTGGTCTCATTGGCATTGACGACTGCACATTATGAAATTCAGAGCAGATAGAGGGTGAGAACGTCCCATCCTCATCAGAGGAGGGGTAATAGTCGAGACATCGGAGTTGATGAGTAGATGCTTTAGAGACAATTCTTCCATCGCCTCATCATAGTCTTCATCAACGAGATCGTCATGAATTGCCATGGCACTGGCATCATGGTTACTTGTCTCTTTAATTGAGACAGAAGTTGGAACATAGCCACTCTCGGAGTTGCTTGAGAGTGGATTTGATGTTCTCACCACCTCACTCCCAATGAATTGGTTTGAAGGTAGTGAAGGCTTCTTCTCTGGAATGTACTCATCAAAGAAGTCACACTTGCATGCCTCCTCAGGGGTGTAGTCATCCACAATGAGGTGGGCGTAGTTGGCAAGATCGAATGAGTTCTCCTTGTAGTCCATCGGTGAGGACATGAGCACCACGATGATCTTCCAATTGATGGCACCCTCCTTCTAGCACCAACTGTCGATGATCGGAACGCAAGGTTCCCTATCAGACTTACTCGGGAAATGATGTGAGAATGCTATAAAAAGAAGATCTTTTATTGCTGTGGACACACTAAGTGTTTGTATAAAAATACATATGATGTTACAAAATAATCATGATGATTGTGTCTAATGAATGAATGAATGAACTTATTCTATGATGTTGACAATGATCATACAGAGTATGTGGGTTACCCTCTTTATAGTATTTGAAGGGGTGGCAGTTAATGCCACTAAAGGCGCCTCTAATCTTCATGCATGTTCGCTAGGAGAGTATTGAACTGTCGCGTCTGTTAGTCAACTGTCCTAAGTTGCCAAATGCACCAAAAACAACCTTCCTACCAGTCACGTGGATAACTATTGTGTCTCCCGGCCAGTTTGCTAGTCAGGGATTGTCCAAACATGTATAACTGGTCAGACAATGTCCATAGCTTGTCGTTCGTGACTCAAACTGGTCGTCGACTAGTTTGGTCGTAATAAAGGGGATTTAGACTTCCTTTATAAACCGGTTTGAGGTTCATAACCATTATAACATGGGCCTATATTAAGTGGGCCTTTTTGACATGAACTTTGACCAAAGAATATTAACCTGGTCAAGAATCCTCGTTGGCCGACATTATGAGTTGATCGTATATTGTGGGTAAAGTTGTATAACCTCTGTAGAGTGTATAATCTATTAGAATAGCCGTACCTCGGTTGTGGGCATTTTGCAGAAAGCCATACTTGGTTAGTTTTAGTAAAATTTGAACTAAGACACGTTGGTGTAAACATGGTGGTAGCGATGATGTAGGTGGATGTAACCTTATGAGTAACTTGAGGTGGATGTAACCTTGTTAGTAATTGTGGATGCATGAAACCTTATCGAGATAATAATTGCTTACACAAATGAAACTTTGGTTTTCAAGTTAAAAGATTAAGCCATAGGTTTGTAAAATAATTATAGTATTTGAGCAAACTGGCTTTGTGCTAAAATAAATGTAAAACCCCTGTTTTGGTAAGCCTTACATCTATATACTTGCATTTGTTGTGAGGGCTTGCTAAGTACTTTCGTACTCATGGTTGCTCAGATATGTGGATTTTCAAACTACAAAGCAGAAGACCCAGTGTATAGATACTTCTTTGCATCCGGCTATGGAAATGACGAGCACGACGATAACTAGGTGTTAGCCCTAGTCGATTGTTTGTGTGAAGCTGATGGAGGCCCTCTTCTTTTAATTTATTAACATTCTGTTGTTGCTATTTACTCTCTAAACTTGTAGGCACGTCAGCTTATTCTGTAAATACTTAGCCCCAAGGCTTATTTACATTGTTTATATAATAATTAAGTACTCTTTTATTTATACACTTGTATGGATGTGATATTCACCAATAACTATACTCTGTGAGCTAGCTATTCATCATGACACTAGCTCAGAATATACAGATGGTTTGAATGCAAATCCAGGTCCCCACAAGATGATAGTTGTGTGGGTGTTTACTCATATATGTTGAAGAGGAGAGGGGGTTAATGAGAGAAAAATAGAGAAAATATCATTAACTTTTCATGCACGCCTTATATTTTGAAACAAGATTGAAAAAATGATAGACCTTATATTTTTAAATGGTGGGAGTATAACATTAATGTTTTTCTTGAATGTGATATGTTTAGCACAGCTCATATAAGTTATCTTGTCATAAATTGTAGGTGGTTCGCTAAGAGCATGTACAATAGTATAACGTTAGCTGTTTAAAAGTCTTGCCACATAGGATATGAGATGATGTGTGTAACACCCCAGCCTAACATAGAGCCTAGGATGCTACTGAACCACCTTACAGAATTAATTTAATTCATCTTACTAACAAAATTACAACAGCGCACTCAATAATAACGAAATAGTTCTAATCAACAAGAACTGGCAATGTCGACAAATAGACAAGTTAAAGATTACTACCAATAAACTAAATATGAACTGGCATGGAAATTGCTCTTACTCAGCCAATAACCGAACCAAGTGGTTAATGGTACACAATGAGAGCATATCTTTAACAATTAAATCTAAATCATCAACAATTATCCAAAAACACAAAGTTATAAGACTAATCAAATCATTCAATTTATTCAATCAAATAGATCTAAATGGATCGATAATTGAGTCTTAAAAGTATAATAAAAACATCCACAAATTCAAGCAAACCAACCACCATGAAGGATGGACACAATCTGAATCTAAAGGAATTATCATGAACTTGAAGTTTTAGGTAAATAAGCTAATTTATTTGCCGTGGGTGATTAAGTGTGAAGTGCATCAAATCTACCCTTTCCCATGCATGTCGCTGCCTCGAGAGGTACCTAAAAAGAACAGCAACAACAAGCGTGAGTCCACTACTCAGTAAAGTACAATAGTGATAATAAATAAATTATCATGACCAGCAAATGAAGTTAACCAATCCTCATGTGAACATCAACCAGAAGCCATAAATAAACTCGTGACAGAAATCTTATGCAAGGATGAAAATGCATACTCTTCTCTTCTGTTTATACCGGTATAGCCAGTGAACACCCGCCGGTATTCACTCATGCCCTTATTATCTAAAATGCGGGGATCCAAGGCCTGTATGAAAAATATTTCAAACGGGGATCCAATTTGCTCATATGGGAATGATGGGTCTTACTTGCCTATATTGGAATGATGGTTCTTCACTACCCACTCCCGTGGGTGAATCATGAACGAACGAACGAATGAATGAATACAGTGTAATGAAAACATACTCTCAAGAAACATGGATTATCAACCATGAAAGGAAACAAGAATTATTGGAATTATTCACAATTCATAGAATTTAATCATAGCATAAGCATCAAACACTATGAACAAATAAATAGTCACTACAATCCAAATTGTACTTGCCTCAACCGCGAGACGGATGACGATGACAGGAAGGTTCTAACCCCAGTTCTCACCACCACCTGACAACCGTAAACTGTACTAAGAATGCCGTTCAAAACTGCTCAGCATAGTAATGGAACAAAATGAAATCAATCGCTCCTAATCGCAACCCGAAACTTAACAGTTACACTCCCAAATCCCAATCTGTCCAAACAGACAGCTATCAAAGGAAAATCCATAACTTTTGAGTTAAAAATCCAAAATTTATGAATCCAAATTTCCTGGAATCTACACAAGCATAGCTACAACATCTCAGGTGACCGAAAGATCAAATTATCCCATCTAAGCATTCGTTCTTAACCCCAAAGACCGTTCTGTCATCTTCAGTACCACTGACTTGGAAATTTCATAACTTTTATTTGGTACATCCAAACCCATTGTTCTAAGAATATATGGAAACTACAGAAAACTAGCTTCCACAATAAAATTATTACAATTATCTCCACTGTGCAACAAAGGTTGCCAACAGCTTGGACTTTCTCTACTGTCCACAACAGAAGGACAAACTACAACACTAACTTCAAAAATTCATATCTTTCGTTCTAAATGTCCAAAAATTATGAACTTGATCTTCCTAGAAACATCATAAAGTTATCTACATAACTCAATCACAACAACCGATCAAATTCATCCATCTCCAAACCATAATTCACAGAACTACGTTCGCTGCCCGAATCCAGAGACTGAATAAGCACCCAGACTTGCAAAATTCATAACTAATTCATCATTCGACCAAAAAATTATGAATTAATACTTTCTTGAAAGCTCACGCGAAACCCCACATAAGTCTAGGAGACATTAAATGCTAGATCCGCTTGGAACTCACTCAGTTTCGTGCATTAACAGAACAACAGAGACATCGATCTACGACAGCAGTTACAATCTGGCTATTGGAGACAATTCGCATAAGAACGATTTACCTTAACTAAAGGAGAACATGAAATCACCCACAAGAACAACGCTGGACATCACTGAATCCCTCGCGAAGACTTCCCCTCCTCTACCTCTTCCTCTTCCTCTCTTCCTCTCTTCCTTCTTCTTCCCAATTGCCGTCAGCACCCAAAGGAGGCGGCACAAGGAGGGGGGTGGCACTGTAGCATGGAGACACTGTAGCACTGTGTGCTACAGTACCCTGCTAGGGTTTCCACTCCCCTCCTTCTTTTGTTGGTGGTCGGCCCACCTCCTGGGTATGGTCGAAAGGCCCATAACTATTTTACTCATTTTTCTCCTAAATTGAGAATATTAATCCTTTTCTAATTCATTGAATACTTATTTAATAAAATGGGATATTACAATGTGGATGAGAGAGAGGAGCATAGATAATTGAGTCGTTCATCATGCAGTAGTCGACTGTAATACGAGAAACAATGCACATTAGACATGGAGGATTTGTCTATAGAGACATGTAAAAAAACAACTCATTGTGGGAGCTATATTTAGCGCTATCTATAGATGACATGGAGGCGTACTATAGATAACAGTTGTCTATACTATTGTACATGCCCTAAAAGCTTCTACGTATTGATGCTTTTCTCTCTCTTGTTTCCCTGAACTTGCCAAAGTTAGATGTGTTTATTGTATTAAGTGGGGCCTTAATTTTTTTATCTAGGAATATGTTTTCTATCTATTAATGTTGGTTAAAGAATAGTTTCCTTTTTGGGTTATGCTCCTATGTAGTTTAGGCAAACGTTCAAACAAGTAAAAAAAAGAAACAAGGTTAAGGGCTAGGGATTTAGTTAGAGTTCTAGGGCAAATAGTACAAGCTTACAAGTTTAAGGAGGGTGAGAATTCAATTTGAAGTTGAGGGGGGCCAAAGTGATACAAGCATACACAAGCTCAGGGGTCAAAAATGCAATTTTTCAGTTATAAAAGCTTGCAGTTAGTACAGTAGCGAGGGGTGCAAAAGTGAAAATGGGATGCTTGTAACAATACTAGGAAAAGGTTCATTTTTCAGCCTTCGGTCATGATCCGAGTTCAAATTTCAACCCATAACTCCAAAGCTATCTAAAAAACAACACTTAATTATCAAAACCGCCTAAACACACAACCTTTGAGCCATTCTAGGGCAGTTTTGCCTCGACGTGGTATCCACGTCGACCTGGTTTTTGTCGGGACCGGATTTCTGAATCCGAACTCTTTGTGTATTTCTGCACCAGTCCTAGATCAGTAGCCAGTGCACATAGTGGAAATATTGCTGATAACCAGTTCGAATCACAAAATAACATTAATAAATAAGTACCGGCCTTAAGACAACTTATTACAAAATATGTCCAAAGACCTTAAGTCTCACAGCAGCGAAAACAAAATAATAAACTCCGTGGTGGCCCATCGAATCACCCACTAGCATTTGACTAGGGAACGCAGCCTAGTACTCCGGGAAGCCTTCATCGAAGCCACAGGCGAAGTAGTCGTAGTCGTTCTCGGCATCTTCGTAGTGTAGCATGTGAGTACATAAAGTACTCCGCGAGTCTTGGGAAATTATGCATATGCATAGCTTTAACAATTGGGCATACAAAGCAATATTTTAAGTTTAATCATTTTTCATAAAGCACATTTGACAAATGAAGATTAAATAATTAAATAATTTGAATTAATCTCTAGTGTAGGTTCCAACTACCAAACACTAGTAAAGAGACTATATCCGCCAAGTTTTCATGAATTGAGCTCTAGCTACTCAACTGGCTCTAACTGCCAGATCAACACTCCAAGAGTTTCAACTACTCCCGGATTCTCAAAATATTTCTTTAAAACCAAAACTGAAATCTACCATGTGTATACGCACCTTGCCTGTCCTTGACCGTGGGCACGACTATTCGAATAGTTTTTAACACTCTGTAGAGATTGTACAGCTTGACCCACACGAGATAATTAGCTTAAATTATCCGCTTCACACACTTCCAAAGTTGTGCGACTAAGCGATTATCACATGGTTTTACAATACTTTATCTTAACATTAGCTCGTCTGATGAGCTTAACCCCAAGTCATGGACGTTATTTACCATCGACCTGGAGCTCGCCGTTGTGGGGGATAACCTGTCCGGACTTGGACGTCATTTACCAATGCCCAGCGCAAGCCCTGACAGGCATGGGCGTCATTTATTATCGTCTGCACTACCCAGGTAACTCCTATCATCTACAGCCTGCGGGCTAAATATTCGAACTTAGCAAATTACTCAGCTAGGTCCGGTTGCACGGTAATGCTTGGTTTGAATAAATACAAGAGTCGGTCCTTAATCGACCAGGGTGAGACAATCAAGACTCATGTCACTCACCTTAGTCTAAAATATTTTTCTCCAATTTATTTTATTTTTCCAAATATTGACATTACCTAATGTCAACTATTTTCCAAATTTAAAACATATTAGATAATAATGGTTTTTCTCCCCCCCCCCAAAGGTTACACAAGACCGAACAACATGTCTAAGCAATTCCACTGTATAAAACTATTCTGCAAAATTGTAATCAATAATGCAGAATTTCTACGCTAGGGTTACAAATGTATAGGATAATAAATATCAAGGAAGACATTAACAATCTTTAGGTTTTTAACTAACAACCTATAGTTTAAACTTAATATTTAAATAAAATAGCAATGCATAACTTTAAAACTGAAAACATTATTTAACAAATATGGGTTCAAAGTGTTCAAAGGAGACTCGCCTTCATTGGTGGTGTTGGAGGTTAGTGCTTCCTGTTGATCCAAGTTCGTGTCGTCAACGTTAGACTCTACATGCACGAATCCGACCAAATAAATAGCAGAAAGCAAATAAAAACTTAAAATTATGAAATAGATACTCAAAGGTAGAGAATGAATTTATAAGAATTTAGGAGAAAGAATCGACGGATTTAGAGTTCGTATGAAGGAGAACGAACGTGTGGAAATTCGATTCTCACAAAAAATGATAAAACACGTAGAGCTTTACTGCATTGGAATTTCTTGATTTCGGTTGCTAACATAGCAGAGCTAAAGCTTTGAGGTCATGACATGGTGGGCCCACAAGCTAGTGAAATACTTGAAGCAAAGCTAAGGCAAGGACGAGTCTAAGGTTGGTGGGACCAAGTTGTCATGGACTCAAAGGCCAACTAACAGAAGACATCACAAGAAAGCTTCACATAAACGAGAACAGAGCATGTTCCAGGCGCTTCAGCCATGGTAGCGACGCCAGCGAGGAAGGCGGCGTGGTGGCCGGCAAACACAAAAAATGGAACCCCATGACCAAGTCCTTTCCACAGGTGGCGGCGGCGGCGTCATCTAGAGCGGCGGCAGCACATGGCCTCACGGCGGCGATGATAGTCCGGAGGTGCGGGGAAGAAAAGGGGGGTGAGCACGGGTATGGCCTGGGCCCAGGGATTGTGTATGTGCGATCGATTTGACCGGAGATGGTCGGAGGCGATGCCTCCACGGCGACCGAAAACGAGCGACGACGATGGTGGCAATCCACAATGGGTAATCAACCAAATTGATGGGGCAGAATAGAAAGAGGATGGTCTGGAACGCGCCGTGACGCGGTTCACTCGAAGAAATATGCACCGAGGGAGAAGATCGATCGGCGGGAGCGAAATTGGCCTAGAAGGTTCGACGGCGAAATTTGGGCGATTCACTACATGAAGGATGAAATTGTTTGAGGGCTAATGACCACCTAGCTCGGGAACACGATATGACGTGATTAGAAGTTGCAAAGACTCAACGGAATCACGAATGCGTGATTTGGGTGAAGCAACTGATGTTCGGGAAAACAAGGAATTTGACGTCGTCGGTGCTCCGGAGGTTCTGAAACTTTGAGGGTGCGAAAAGGGGTAGAAGAAGAGTCGGTGTACCAATTTATAGCCTCTCCCATGATACAAAACGACAAGAACACGATTAAGGACGTCGGCGACATTCACGACTCGCTTTTGGAAACTAAAAGAAACAGTAATGTATTGATGGGGTTGCAGGAATGGAGGCATTGATAGCACGGTGATGAAGGAAGGGTCGCAACGCTTCAGACGGCTTTGAGTTTGGTGATTCGAGTGAGGAGAACGAGGAAGAATTGTAAACACTGAAGAACTTGCAGTTTTTCTTTTCGGATTAGGAACAGAACGCACACGCCAGATGTTGAAGATGATGAGTAGGAGAGAGAAAAGGAAAGAAAAAGAAAAGAAAATCGGGGAAAATCCTAAAAGTAAAATAAATTCAAAAAAATTCAAAAAAATCCACAAAAATCCTTGGAACCTGAATAGATTGAATAAAATAATTTTGAATTTAATTGATATTTATTCTAATCATTTAAAATGTTTTTTTATTTTCTAAAATTTTAAATTAAGCTTTAAATTAATTCAATAAATTGCAAATTGTTTTTTTAACTTCAAAAAGACTATGAAAACTGGGATGTTCCTAGTCAACAAGTAAATTAAAAAAGATGGTGGAGCCCACCTGTCATGGGCTCATGGCTGCCACATCAACCAGAAACGACTGAGTTAGCTGTCGTTGGATCTAGATGGATGACACGTCGGGTCAAAACCAGCTTGGAACGGCCGGGAGTTGTGTTTTAGATGTTTTTGATTGATAAGGGTTGTATTTTAGATGGTTTTAGAGTTTGCATATTGAAAAATAGACTCAAACCATAATTCAAAGTTGTAAAATGGCATTTGTCCATAATAATAAGAAAAGATACGTTGAACGCTTGGTTTGAGACTTTTTTTAGATACAAAAAAAATAGGATTTTACTATTGAGAAATCAGTTTTTAACTTTTTATAAACTTTTTTTTATTACGGCTTTTAGGAGAACCACTTTTAGGTTGTTGTTCTATTAACATGAGTTTATATAGAATGTATCTTGTTTGAATTGTGTACACTAGAAATAGTTTCCTTGCGGGTTTTACTAACGTGGTGTTTGATTAAAATCATAATAAAATCCCTTGTATAATTAGTATTAAAAAATAATTGGGACAATTTTTTATATTATCGTGCTCAGCCGAAATGGCAGGATCACAGTGCTCCGACACAATGGTAGTCACGGTTGAACCTTTCCGCTCCATGATACACGGACAAATCCAGCGTGGAAGCATTGGGGACCTGAGGTCATGTGACCCAATGACTTCTTGCTAAGACTAGTACAAATCCTCTTTGGAGATAATAAATAATACTTATAAACATGCAATGAAACTATTATGCTTAAAAGAGTGAGCCTGACTATATTGCTTCCTAGATCCACATCTGCATGATATAGTACAAATTGCCAGTCAAGTTCATATCAACATCCAATTCAGTTCGTGCTTGATGCAGGAGTAACACCATGGGCAAACAATAAACTTAAGGTGGACAATGATGCGAACGTGGACAAACAAAACTTACCTGAGAAATGGTACCACGGCAGTTTGCAATGCAGGATTAGTCGGCTCCGATTCAATAGCCAGTGTCAGTGCGCCAACAAACACATGTAACACAGATGCACACGATTGAAGCTTTGATTCTTTGTGTCGCCAAGTATAGTTTTGACGAAGTGCTAATTCTGTGTGCCTCATTTAGCCTCTTTTTTAAATAAAATAGAAAAATAACCCTTGTGCGAACAAAATGGCAAAAAATGACACCCTTACCATGCAAAACCACTGCGGAAGGCGACCTGCTGTGAACTCAGACCGCGGGTCGCCGGCCGTGCGAACCTGCCACACACACTGTCTTGTCGCAGTAGTTGACCTGAATTGCTCCCAGAAGACTGCAGGGGACTTGAAGTGCTTCAGGAATCGCATGCCTATTTATCAGTGGTGCCATTTTTTCCATTTCATTCAGAAGAGGGCTAGATCTGCTATTTCGTCGCCAAAACAAGCCAGATCAGCCAAAAACTCCCAAAACGAGTATTAGATACCCTGGTTTTGTTGAAAATGTGTCCAAGTTAGTTTCTGTTAGAATTTTTGAGCTTCGGTTATACTAATGTTTGATAGAGTACCTCAAACAGGATTTTACTAAAATGTAATCAAACCAGTTTTGCAAAATCTGGTTTTGTTAAAACACATGATCCAAACAACATGCATTTAGCTATATATTTCATGACTCCATGGACATGTTTGTTGTATCATGGCTTGATACTTGAGAGCAGTAGCAGTAGGTCTCAGCAAAATTGTGCTAGTCCTGATGGTGAGCAGATCAGGATGGTGTATCTATGATCTATCAAAACTCGAAAGAGGGCGTCGAACAGTGTGTCTAGAACGTTGCGAGAGGCAGGGGCATTCTGGATAGGGGCTTACCTTATGCTTATGGTTAAAAAATAAGATGTTCTGGTGGCCGATTGACTTGTGGGCCCAGGTCTCACTTCTCATATTTTACATTGGCTACTTTCTAGTTACATACAACAAGAGCACAAATTTTACAGTGATAATTGTGTAACCATGCAACTTTGCAATGGTCTATAATACAAATTGTCCGACGGCAATTCAAGTATATCTCAAAATGCCATTTTTTTACAGCTGGAAATAAGTTGCAATAAATCTCTAGATATAACACTTGTATATATGGTGGGTTACTCTTGAACTCACATATCCTACCTATGATTTATGTTGATTACTAATGGCACACACATGTTGACATTAGCTTTACATTCTCTTCTTTATCATATACCTTTTTATTACCTTCTCTTCTTTATCATATCTATCATAGATTTGGAAATGAAACTTGAATCATATTTTTATTGGCTTGTGTCCTAAAAAAAAGAAGAAGAGGAAAGAATAGGAGATGCTGCCAGAGAGCATTGCATAACAGTTTTCCATGCAAACGAAAAGCAAAGACATCTAGAGGTTGATAGCCATTTGAGGACCAGATTGACTAAGAACAGCTAACTGCTTGACTTCATTTACCTTAAAAATAAATGAAGTCAAGCAGTTTCTGGAAGTACAGGTATTCCAAGTAACCACATCAAAACAAAACATTTATGGACTTGACCTACAGAAGTACTACATAAATTGCTCAACTATGTCTTCTACCCCTCTTAGAAATGAGATGGTTTACATTCTACAGATATCTCCATGGCTCCATGTAGATTGCTGACACTTTCTCTGTCTTGAACCTCTGATGAAATCCACATCTGAAGGAGTTCTGAACTGTGAAAGAGACCACGTAGATGGCAACTGTCAAACACTCACCTCCTGAAAAATATGCACCTCAGGATGGCCTGACTTGACTTGATACGTCTAATGACAAGATAAACAGTATCAGATTGACAAATCTCTCACTGGTAGTAATGTACCTCTGCAGCTCAAGGCCCCTGAACACTGCAGTTTGCACCATTTGCAGCAAGAATCAGTAGTAGAGTAAGAGTATAGCTGAAAAAGAAATATGGATTATTTCAAAACAAAGGCAAGCTGAAGAAGTATGGTTCTCCTGATAGTTTGATAAAATGTGCTGGAGTTGAGACAAGCGACTGTGGAAATGTAGGGCAAGATCAGACAAGAATAAGTAAAACTTGGCTAGTTTTTCTTCCTATTTTTTTAAAGCAAAGTTTAGGCAGATAGCTTTGTGCAATTTAGGATCATCTTATGACTTATATACCTCAAATTCAAATTTCTTCACAATCTTTTATGCATAAGAATGCATGGGGTCTCCTCTTCTTGCTGTGTAGAAAAAGAATTGAAAAAGAGAAGCATTGAACACTAAGTAATTATATATGCTGAAAAGAACTTAGAAGGATGATATATTTCAGTATGTACATAAAAGTTAGTTATAAGCAGAAGAACAGTTCATCAAAAAGGAAAAAAAACCACTGACGAATTACAATCACCCTTGTACGTCAGCAGGAGCGGTTTCTCCAAACACAACCTTCCCATTTCTCGCACCGGAAGCACGGTGTGAGGAATGAAGCCTAGTCCGAGATCCTCGGTAATGAAACACCAAAAAATAAAATGGCCCTTACTACAATGTCCTAACATTTTGGACGAGGATCTTGGATCAGCCTCCATTCCAGACACCCTGCTTCCCTCCTCTCCACTTCTCCTCACAGCATCTCTCTGAATTTCTTCCTCCTCCTCATGATTTCCCAATCACAACCACAACACATCCCCAGCCACTTTAAAAAGAGCCCCAAAAGATTCTCCTCCCTGGCCAAGCCCATGTCCTGGAGGCCACTTTTAACTAACGATAAATTAAGAGGGTGATTCGGTGCTGTAAGCTTTTGTTCTTGCATTACATGTTGTATTCTTCTTGTCACTGCACATTCAGAATAGTGGGAGGATGTGTGTGTGTGTGTGTGAGCTTTTGTGCAGGGGTGGGGGGGAGCCTGAGGTAGTGGGGTAGCTGATTCCTAGTCCTTTTTAGCTATCTTAATGAGCTTTTCTCACTGTTGCAAAGTGAAATCAACAGGAGCAGCTGGTCAATAGTGGTTAGTTGCATGTGATTGTCTGGGCGACAAGGGCTGTCTGGGATCACGTGATGCGTGTCTTGCAAAAATGCAAGATAGTTGTTCCTGCTTTCTACCGGTTGCAGGTTGCTTGCATGAAGTAGTCCACTCTGTACATGGGATGTGAGTATGTGACATTTGAGAGCATGCAGACCATGTATGCGACTTTGAAAGCAAAATGGCACGAGGGAGTTCCAACAATCCAAACAAGCCTGGAAAATACAGGGTTCATATACCTGATAAGTGTTACAAGGGGGGCGATTGGTTGCCTGCATTTAACCTAGACAAGCTCTCTCAGCGAAGCTTTCAAAGAGCTGGCCGGGTGACTGTTCAGCTGCGTCTAGCTCAGTCGACGAGCCCACTCGCATGAAATCGTTTAGGGCATGTTTGGGAAGTCCGATCCCCACCGGGATCCAGGCCTAATCCCAGGGATTGAAAGGCCTAGGGGAAATTTCCCCCGCCCCATCGAACGATCCGTTTGAATGATGAAAGGAAGTAGATTCCCCGGCCCATTCCCTGCTGTTTCCACGGGGAAATAAACATCGAGTGCTCACAGGGAGATTTTTTTTCTCCAGTCGCATCGTGACGCATCACGCGACGACGCACTCCTCTCTCCTCTCTCGATTGCCGCCGCCACCGCATGCCTCCCTCCCTCGCGACTTCCGCGGCCACACGCTTCCTCCTCTATCTCCGGCAACGGCGTCGTCGCCGGTGAATCTCAACCTCCATCTCGACGATGAAGTCTCAACCTCCTCCTCCTCCTCACACTAGGGTTATGCATCTAATCCCCTCTTTTGATTTTGGTTGGTTTGAATCCGCAACGCTGAGGACACGAAGACAATGGCGACTGGGGGAAGGCGCCGAGCTCCTACACATCCACTAGCTGGAGGTGGATCGCGGGTGAGGAAGCGGGGCTAGGGTTTGAGGTTTCTTATCCACCATATGAGGTTCGAATCTTACCACTCCCCTCTGTTTGTTTTTCTTATCCACCATATGAGGAAACTCTGACTTCACAAGAGCTGCAGGAGAAAGCCAATCGGCGGAGTTGACTTTCATGAGCTACTTGCTGGGATCGGTAGGTGCGACTGTGCCGGGTTTGACCAGGATGTGTTTGTTCTTGGATCGACCAGGTAATTAGGGATTTTCTACTCACAAGTCACTGCATTGGAACGGTGGTAACTTGCGGAATTGTCCCTTTCCGTGCTCCATGGATGCTTTCTTGATGTAATTGCTTCTAGCTAGTGCTAGTGTAGGCATAGAGATTCTTGTGAAGGATAATTCTTCTCATCTGGGAATCGAATAATGGTCATCAATATCTCTGAACATGGTGTCCATGGTGGATGCTTATTGGATTAGCATATTTCTTTTTCTTCCCGCTCGTAGGTTTGGGTGATCAATATATTATTTCAAGTATTCTCTCCATTAATTCTTTGTTTGGAATTTTGCGGATTCAAGTAGATTTTTGAAAACTTGCTTGCCTTGTCTGGAACATGAGAGGTGGAATAGTGTTATAGTCCCTGGTAGCTATAGAGGTTCAAAGACAAGATAAAAATTATTCACGTGCTATAGTTCCTAGTAGCTACGGGGGTTCAAGTAGATTTTAAGTCTCTTGAATAAGGAACTGTCCTCACAAAAAAGGCACTGTCAATTTTCATTGAGGTCACTTTTTGCCAATCAAGTTTTCATCATGACGGGTTATTGTCTTTCACAGTCCTCAAATGAACATTCAAACTCTTGTAGGCAATTACTTGATGTATTTACTTTATTCACTACAAGATATATGCTTGTTCATGTGTTTACTTTATTTAATACAAGACAATGTTTGTGATTTCTTGTGCTTTTAACTAGTCCATCTTTAGGCATTTGTTTAATTGTGGTACCAGCAAGAGAAACCTAAATTAAACATTTTTTAATTATGCCTTACCATGGGACTTCTGTCTAGGTATGTGATATTTATTGTGTAAGTATCCTTCTACTTATATTCCATCGTTTTCTTTCTCTCTAGCCTTTCCTATTCTCTTTCTAAAAATTTAGCTAAAAATAAGAACTAGCATACTTAAATGCATTCAAATGTTTGTCCTATATGTAATCGATCTATCTACATTGCATATATTTTCACGTACATGTTGAAGGTTACAGACAGTAGGAGTCTGGACTCTGGAGTATACTTCTCTGTTCCCTGTGCAATCAGCTTATACGAAGGCAAAACAAACACTTGTAGTTCATTTCGATCTGACATTGCTCAAATACTAATCAAAATCATATAATTCAAGCAAGTATTCCGTTAAAAAATGAGTGAAGGACGAGGATATTTATAATAGCACAACTACATTGAACTTACCATCTCTGTAGATAGTATAGTCCACATGTAGGCAAAATTCAACCATCTCTTTCATGCGGTCTCCAATTTGATGGATGTAGTGGTTGCACATGTTTTGAGATCGATGCTTAAGTGCTTCATTTCCCAATGATCATCCATGCATTCCTTTTTATTGGTGTAGAAGTTTCGATGGATCAATGTATCGGCATGAGGGTGCTTTTAGGAACATGTTGTACTAGTGAAGCTACAAGTAGCCAGTAACTGACAGAACGAGTGGTACAATGCTTATTAGTACATGTAGTGTTGTAGGAGTACATGTAGAGTTGTAGGTATCATCACCATCATATTCACATGCTTACTTGTAGTACCTCCAATATTTGTGTATATGTGCATCAACTCAGCTCATCTATTTTTTGTGCATATTGGCCTCCAATGATCTCTATGAGTCTGAACAACCCTCGGTATGTTTGTTAGTTGTGCTGTTGTTCTCAGTTTCCTTAGCCTGTTACTCTTGCCAAAAGATGATTTTGTGTAAAATTTCTTGAGATAATGGTGTTTGGGCTAAATATACCTCATAACATTCGAAATTTTTACTGTTCTGGCCCTGTAGCAACTTTTGATTTCAAAAATAGCCCTCACTCGCTATAATTTGCAAAATGGGCCTCAGATGCAAGGTTTTTGCATGATTCTCGAGGCGTGAAGCGACGCCTCGCCATCGGGCGCCAAGAGACTGCCCGACCCGGCGCGACAGGACTCGCCTCACTGAGAGAAGCAGGAGCCACCTACCCACTGCGTCGGATGGGGCGGTGACTGCCTATATATGGGGAGCAGAGGAGGCCGAGAGAGAGAAAATAGGAGAGAGGAAAAAAAGAAAAGAAAAGAAAAGGGAAAACATCCGAAAATTTTTAAAAAAAATCCGAAATTTCAAGAAAATTACATAAAAATCCTTGGAACATGAATGTATTTAATAAAATATTTTTGAATTTAATTGAAGTTTATTTTATTCATTTAAAATGTTTTTCACTTTCTGGAATTTTGCAATTAAAATTTAAAATATTTTTCACTTTCCATAATTTATTCATTTAAAACTTTATTCATTCAAAATGTTTCTCGAAGGGAAGTCACGAGAGGTCAAGGGAGGTCACAGAAGGTCACGGAGGCCTCTGGAGGTCACGGAAGGTCTAGGAGGTCTCTGGGAGTGGGTCACGGAGGTCTAAGAAGATCTCAGGAGGCCACGGGAGGTCTCGGAAGGTCTCAAGAGGTCATAGGAGGTCAAGGGAGGTGTAGGGAGGTTACAGGAGGTCTCGGGAGGTCTTGGGAGGTCACGGAGGTCTCGGGTGGTCAAGGAGGTGGCGGACACGCGTCGGTGGGGCGGGGGGTGGTGAAGTGGCGGGACACGATCGGGCGGTGGCAAGACAAGGTCGTGGCGCCAACGCCACGCGCAGGTTATTCTGGCCAAGGCCGTGGCAAGACGGCCACCGGTGCCAACGATGCCATATCTGCAAATACGCCGCGCCGATGGTCGGATCCGCAAATACGCGACCAGAATGCACCGTATCTGCCAAAAATTCGTTATGGGTGTACTCCTGCACCGTATTGTATATTGACATCTCCAACGGAGTTGCAATGCAGTTTTTTTCCCATACATTCCAAGTCACATGAAATCATGAAACTCTAATTTCCGAAACCTAAAATCCAAATTTTCGTGATCTAAATCTTGTCTCCAAAACACATATAAAATTATCAAAACATTACACAATCAAAGTCCACTACATGAGGAGCCTTCAAAATAAAATTCTTAATTTTTGGGGCTTATTTTCTACATTTACAAATTCGTACAAACAGTACACTTATATGAAACTACGAGAAACATTCTGAACGAATAAAGTTTTAAATGAATAAATTCTGAAAAGTGAAAAACATTTTAAATTTTAATTGCAAAATTCCAGAAAGTGAAAAAAATTTAAATGAATAAAATAAACTTCAATTAAATTCAAAAATATTTTATTAAATACATTCATGTTCCAAGGATTTTTATGTAATTTTCTTGAAATTTTCGGATTTTTTAAAAAATTCGGATTTTTCCTTTTTTTTTTTTTTTCTTTTCTTTTCTTCCGCTCTCCTATTTTCTCTCTCCTAGCCTCCTACCGCTCCCACCATATAGGGCAGTCACCGCCCATCCCGCCAGCAGGGTGGGTGGCTTCCCCCGGTCGGGCGAGTCTGTCGCCGTGAGTCATGGGCAGAGCACTGCAGGGCTATTTTTGCAAATTATGACGAATGAGGGCTATTTTTGAAATTAAAAATTGCTACAGGGCCAGAACAGTAAAAAATTCATAACATTCCATGTTATTTATAGTTTCCTTTCATATTTTTATTACTCAGCTTTCAGTATGTTTCATCCAGGCAGAAGAAGCATAAGAGAGAAGGAAGTGGTGGTGTATGCTTGATTGGTCAGATTGTTCGACTTGCAACATGGTGAGCATGGCTGACCTAATGCTTGAATCGTACCAGGCAATCTCCGAATTGAAATCCATCCCAGACATCCATCTCTTTCAAAAAGTTCTAAAGGCCGACTACTATAGGGTGCGTGCGTTGGGATTGATCGGGACGACCTCGTCTAACAAATATGAGTTGACTAGATTAGGTTTTGTTTACTTTAGATTACCCTGTAATTTTGCCATGCCCCTCATGTTTCTTGTAGTTTTGTAATCAGTATATATCAATCAATTAAACCGAGGACACTTGAATTGTTCATTTTGAGGAACTACTACTACATGTAGCATCTTGAGCATGCATGTGCCCAAAGTTTCTATTTTTCCTGAATATTTCTGATTTCCCCTGATTTTTTATGGGGTTTTTATTTTTTTATTGTAGGAATTTTTTATTCCAGTGGACTCCAAATGGTGGTAGAGAATATTTCCCTAGGTTGGAAGTTGCCTCGGGGGTTTGAGGGGGATTCTATCTGCCTTCAAAATCCCCCTAGGGAAATATTCCCTGGGTTTCCTTTCGCTAGCATCCAAACAAGCCATTAAGGAGGTAGGCACTTATCAGTGGTGGAGCGTAGCGTAGATCAAACTCGGCTTTGGCCTCCCCTTCCCCCCAATTTTTTTAAGGACCTTGGTATACATCTCAACCCATATACTACTTGGCCAGTTAGGTCCATCCTGATCGGTGACAGTGGCACAACTAGTCTACAGACCACTCCTATCCATCCATCGACATCTCTCATACACTCTTCTTCTTTTCAAATGACTTAGTGGCGTACTTAGGATTTTCAGGATAGATGTTCGAAGTAATAAAAATATTATTCAATGCAAAGCATAAAGGTCCACAATAGCAAGAATTAAAGTACAAACTGTTCGCACTAGAGACAACATTTCAAATAATTTAAACAAATTACAAAATAATTACATACTTCTTCATTTAGAGAAATTTCAAATCTACATACTTCTTTATTTTTCAAAGCTCTATAATCTACAATTAACAAAAACAAAAATGTTGATTTGGTTATTGGGTTTGTCGGTTTGGGAATTGAGATTCAATTCGGTGAAATACTGAATTCACATGTGGCCCTGTGCAGTGTATAGTTACACCACAGTCCGATGCTTTCTCACTTGCCCGGGACTACGCACTGCGGCTGCGTGCTCCCTACCCCTCTCCAGATCGTCACCGTGCACGGGCGCGGCCGCGGCCGCGGTGGCACTGCGTTGGCGCCATGGCCCACTGCCCTCATGCCTCCGACCTCCCTGTGGGCTCCCTCACCTCGCCCCAGCCTTGCTCCCTCCGCACACGCCGCTCGTGCGTCGCCCAACCACTGTCGTTTGCCTGCTTGTCGCCTGGTCGCATCGAGCCAGAGAGAGAGAGAGAGAGAGAGAGGCTTAGCTAGAGGTTAGGGTTAGGTGGCTGGTTGCCTGGTTGGGGCGATGTTTCAATTTGGGCTGCGAGAGCTTTGGCGAGTTGTGAGAAGGATATTTTGTGGGTTGAGAGGGAGATGTGTCAATTGGATTGGGCTGATGAGTAGAAACATGCAAGATTATTTGACCCAATTAACATTGTATATATGTATTACACCTACTATATAATATATATACTAGATGTTTTGTAAAAAATAATGGGTGTTCATCTGAACACCTATGAACCTAGGTGGGTCCACTCCTGCAAAATGTGATACTCCACCATTGTTAGGTCACGACATGCTTCTCCCCTCCAGGCCTCCATAGCCAAAATCCCCACCACATCTTCTCATTCTTTCTTCACCCATTCTCTAGCTGGAGACAAGGGTCGTCAAGGCCAAGCTGAAGCTCCCAATTTGTGGTAGCAATTTCTTCCATGCTCGAAGCTTCCAAATCGAAGAGGGCTATGTCAAGTACTCGATTTGTTGATATTTCCTCGCCTCTGATTGCTGCAATGCCATGTAAGCCTCTTTCCTTACCCCATTTCTTAGTTGAGAAGCTATGCTAATTTTGTTGTAGTCAATTGATCAATGACCGTTTGCAAATTCCAATTAATTTAGGTAACAATGGTTCAAGAGAAAACCATTTATTTAACTTTGAAAAGAAAAGGAGATGAAGCAGCTGTGGAAGATCCTTTAGGTCCTCCACTCTCGGTTGAATTTGTAACACCCCAGCCCAACACTGAGTCTAGAATGTAACATATACCCCTTTCACTCTTAATTTAAACCACATTAACTAATTATTCCAGAAAGCAATGCATGGAATAAAACCTCACAATGGGTTACCTTTCATCAATCATAACAATATAAATAAATAAAGGAGAACGTTGATTAGCAACAACACTAAATAAATAATCCATAACTAAACCAATCAAGTTCCAATCACTAGGATAATGAAATCCATGTCTACTAAATAAATCTAGATGAAAGCACTATTTCTCTAGATTTAATGATATCAACTAAATAGTGATAACTGTGTGATTGATAACATGTGATGCATATGTGCTACTTCCATCCTATGCATGTCGCCTTCATTGATCACCTAAAAGCAATAACAAAGCAAGAGTGGGTCCAAGACTCAGCAAATGCATAATAGACCAATAAACAAACATCTTATAATTCAAGTAGACCATTACCATCATCATTCATGTTCTCCATTAACATTGTCATCTTTCATGCAATGATTTAATATCATCATCTTTTCATGTATGCAATTCTTAGCTTTGCTACATGTCCACATGCACCTTTTTTAGCTTATACCAGTATAATGGAGTGATCACCCATCGATGAACCACTCTTGCCTCGTCCTCTTTCATACAGGGTCCATCCTCCACTCCCGTGGAGCCTCTACCAAAGTAGGTCTTTATCTAGAGCTCTCCTAACTAGTCATATAACTTTATCACCAACCTCACTGGAATAGTTATAAGACATCCTCACCGACTTGGCACATGTAATCATGTCACAATGAATGCAATTGATGCAACATTTTTCCATTATTTATTAACATGATCCATTATCAACGTGTTATCATTGTTACCATGCCATCACCATGGTCATATCATCATTATCATACCATCATCATCATCATCATCATTATCATATCGTCATTATCACACCATCATCACGGCATATCATCATCATTATCTTATCATCATAATGGCATTGTAATAAGCATGATTAAAGCATAAATATATCATGGCAATTTAATTGTAAAGACAGGTGACAAACAAACCGATGTCTACCGCTCTACCATGCACTTGACTTTTAGCCACGGAAATTGGAACAATGCAAATGCGGCACCGAACTCGAAGCAACACTCCCAGGACAAAGCCAATAATTCACCTTAAAAACATACAACAACATTACATGTACATAAAACAACTCAACATTGCTCCTACGCGCAAACCCAATACAATTAACCCCTCTTCACCGGACAACCCATCCATTGTCGCGGTGATCAAACAACCACAACTTTTACTAGTGGAATCCAAACATTGCAAACTCTATGTTTTCTAGAATCTACACAAGATTTTCTACACTTTACTAGTTAAGCAAATTATTTGATTACACCGTCTATATCCCCATTTTTAACCCCGAAGGTCAATCTGGAATGTTACTGAACATCAGGCTTAACAATTTTATATCTATTTTTATACCACATAAAAATAGCAAACCCTACCACTTCCGGAAACTATGAAAAATTATCTAACTAATCATAGTTATGACCATAATTTAATTCAACCATCTACTATATAAAATAAAGCAATATATATGACTATTGTTAACAACGATTTAATTCTATACAGCAAGTCATCTCTCCTCTCCTTCTCCTCCTCCTTTCTTGCCTTCTCCTTCCTGGCGTTCTCCTTCATTCCCTTCTGCTGTAGTAGCACCAACAACAGCAGCACCGGCGCAACACCCGGTAGCATGACACGTCACCAGCTAGGCCTAGCGGCAGTAGGGACTGGCTGCCGCGGCAGGGCAGGAACGACAGCAAGCTGACGTGGCAGCGATAGACAAGGCTGTAGCAGAGGCACGGCAAGGGCAACACGACAGGGCATGACAAGCCTGGAGCAGCGTGCGACAGGGCTACGGCAGGGCTGCGACAGGGGGCAGAGACAGGGCGGCAGGGACGACAAGGGCCTGGCCCGGCCCACTCCCTCCTCTCTAATTTTTTCTCTTTTCCCTTAAATCCTCTTTCTAATTTCTTTTAATTAAATGAGATAGTACAGAATTGGAACAACAAAGCCAAGACGAAAAACTACAAATAAATGAACCTGCTATTTGGAATTGTTAACCGGCATTGGGCAATTGGCCCCTCTTGATTTTACCTCACTCTCCGCCGCTGTTACTTATTGTTTTTGCTCTGCAATTTGCATGCCTCAACCAACGTCTGCCATGCGAGAGAGGGGTCTGAGCCAGGTTGGGTAGAACCTCGAATTGCAAGGATCTACTTGAGTAATTCTCTTGTTTTTGGCATGGTCAGTTGGTGGTGTTCTCCAATAATTAGTTGAGTTTTTTTAGCGGCAGTAACTAGTCGAGTGATTACTTTACTAGAGACCTTTGATTTATATTAATAACTTAGGTAAAGTACATGAGTACCCAATTTTTACATTGAAGGTCTCGATAAGTAACTAGTCAGGTGATTACTTTCCTAAAAAAACTAGTAATCCTCTGATTTATATTAATAACTTAGGTAAAGTACATGAGTACTCACTTTTACATTGAAGATCTCGATAAACAACGTGTTATCATCAAACCCTTGAGTCGATGGACGTGCTGGACGTCTTATCTTCCTTGTAATAGAATCCATATCTTGCAACAACATCATGATTGCCGACAATCATGATAGCGGCAAGTAGAATATTGATGATCTCCATTGATGTGTTAGATCTATGTCTCGGTAGCAATGTTCTTCGTTGAAAGAAAATAAGAGGAGATTTATTTGTATCCAACTTGGCCAGGTATCAATCTCTGGTGTAGACGTCGTCATTGTCGTTCAAGTGAGTTGATCCGAGAAACAAAACATAAGAAACTAAAGAAATCTAAACTTACTTTAGGATTTTTTTTCTCGTGTCCATTCAGGCGCCCCCCAACCCAGCTCATTGCTCCATTCCAACTTCCTCCTCCTACTCTGGCCAGTGCTCGCTCTCTCGCTGTCGCTGGCCACTTCTCTATCCATTCAGACTCACCTCTCAACTTTTCGGCGGAGCCCGGAGGAGGAGGTGCTAAGCAGTGGCAGAACTAGAAATTAGATGATAGGGGTGCACACTTCACACTCACAATTCTATAGTTTGTACAGTTGTTTTATAACATCATAAATCCAACGCATAGGTTTCAAATTTGTCAAAAGCACAATGCAAATAGTTCAAATAAGGTCTTACATGAATAGAAAATTACAAAATATGCAACTATATAGAGAAAATTATAATACTACTTTACGCGTTTTCATGCCTTAAAAACGTTTTATTACATCATCTTCACCAACCTTCAAGAAAATTTCTCTCTCAATAAATATGACTAAACAATCATTTAAGAATTGATCGCCTATACTATTTCTCAACTTGGTCTTCACAGGACTCGCATAAGTATGGTGGGATACAAATATAAACTTAAGCACACTTGCTTTATGAACATATAGCTAGTAAACATACACATTAATCTCAAAGAAATACAAATAGAGAACCCACACCTTCTGGCTTTTGCAGTTCTGCACTTCTGCTCTACTCGACTGGTGAGTCTGGTGACTTCTCCCGCCTCTCGGGCTTCACACTTTCACAGCATTGTGCAGATCTACAAGTTCAAGGACACATAATGACATTAGCTAGGCTAATTATGAAAATCAGCAAATCATAGCTCAAAGCCTCAAAGCAACTCACAACTCAAAGCTCTACAAGTTCAAGTGAGATGGTAGACCATATGGTCCAGGTCTATGAAGACAACCACCACTACTCATCTTAGTCGTCTACAGTCTACTCGGTACTACTACTCCTGGACTCCAAGTCTCCAACTGACAGAAAGCAACTGACAGCTCAAAGCCTCAAAGCAACTCACCGCAAACAAGAGATCAGAGTGCAGACTGCTTCATCAATCACAAGCACGAGCACTGCCCGCCCGCCCGCCCAGCGGCGTCCCCCATCCTCGGCGTCCTGGCTCCGGGCTCCCAACTCCCGAGTCTGGAGTCCCGCGCTGCCGCCCTTCGCCCCTCCCGCCGTCCTGCGTTGCGTCGTCAGTCGGTGGTCGCCTGCTCCTGTGCTGTGCCGCTAGCCGCCTGCTCATGCTCCACGCTGTCGCCCTTCCGCGTCGTGTCGTCGGCCGCCTGCTTCCCTGGTCCTCGTGGCTCGCGTTGGGGGATTGGAGAGGACTAGGGAGGATTAGGGTTGGGGAGGACTGGAGGAGAGGATTGGTCCGATTAGCGATTGGAGACTTGGAGTGGTGTTTTCGGCTGACTGTGGGCCTTCAGTGGTGGCTTGGTGGGTTAGGGCGCTTATTCACTGAGAAAGTACCAGAAAGGCAGAAACATAGCCCACTTATTCACTAAAGTATGAACTCTGAAGAGTGACTGACTGACTGAGTGAAGAACTGATGAACTGATCCATGTTATTTGTTCCGATTTTCAGGGGTGCCGGTGCATACTCGGCACCCTTACTGGTTCCGCCCCTGGTGCTAAGGCGCAGCACGGGCACCTCGACGAGGGCGTCCTCAAGAACGCCGGCGCCTGCCTGCCGCTGTCGCGCGGCTGGCCCCGCCCCAACGGTCAGTAAGCCATTCGGAAACATGTCGTCACTACGGCGTGGTTTGATTCGGCCATCGCTATAGCCTATATCTACGGTCTAGGCTACTAGTCTTCGTGTATGTGTCCACACGGGTGCGTGTATCATCAAGGACTTAAGGGCATCAATCACATCACGGTGATCTCTGAATATGGATTCGTTTGTTATGGCAAACTTTGCCTTTGTTTTATCTTGGTCGTCCATTCTAAATCAATGACAGCCACCTCTTCTTATCTCCCACCTCCCTTTCCTTTGGTTTCTTCAGCAAATCTAGGTGCTCCAACAAATCTGCTCACTATCTTTAGAGATTGGATGGTGGTGGTTGCTTGTAAACGATTGAAGCCTGGTACTCTTTGACTGCATTTTGATTGGGATTTGTCCTAGTTGATGTCTTCCCGTTCCCTTAGTCTTTTATATAGTGCTTTGTTCTTCAATTCCTCTGCCATTCTGTTTCTCAAGCTCGTACCTGCAAACTACATGTTCTCAGTTCTAGGAAATTCCATTCAACTGGTTCTGGGACCAGTCACTTCTGAATCAACATTACTCCAAGCTTTCTGTTCGAGATTTGTGCGTTCTTGCCCCTATCAGTTTGCATGTTTCGTGTCCGCTATTTTCTTCTCTGAATGGATGATGGAAACTATCCTGGAGTCACCGTGGGAGGAGCCGCGGTAACCGGCGGCGACGGATGAGATCGTGAGAGCGGAGGTAACTTGGTATCAGATGGCAGATAGTGAGCAGGCAGTGGTCAGACGTGGGGGCAAAGAATCCACCGTTGCTCTAGAATGGACGACCAGGATGAAGCAAAGACAAAGTTTGGCTTAACATGCCAAAGTCGGAGGAAACGATTCCTGTGAATTAATATAAGCGCTCACTCCACCATCATATCATGGATCGCTTGCTGCCTTTTGCTCCCTAAATTTCTGAGGTTATGTCACTTAGTTTCTTTAACGTGTATTTTACTTTTTCAGTTATCTGAACTTGTGAGTCTTCTGAACTTGTGAGGTTGTGTCACTTAGCTTTCTAAACTTGTATTTTACTTTGTCAACCCCTTGAACTTGCGAGGTTGTGTCACTTAGCTCTTTGAACTTGTATTGAAGCGAAGTTCGTCAGATGCGATGCCGGCGACTTCGTCCCCTTCGAGTCCGGTAGACTCGTCGTCGCCTTGTTCCGGCCGTGTTCATCATCAGAGCTAGAGTGGCGGATGGGCCGTCTTGCCGCCGACCGCCCGAGGCACGCATCGCTGGCTCGCCCTGCACGGCATAGCCTACACTGTTCATGGGTCGTGCGGGCCCGGCACGAAGGCCTGTGTCATGTTTGGGCCGCCACTCAGGCACGGTGGGTCGAGCTAGGATGGCACGAACAGTGCCGGGCCGTGCCAGGCATGGCCCACGTAGCCCACAGGGAGGTGTAGGCCGCCAGGAGCCAAGGAGCGCTGGGAGCCCGTGACTGGGAGGGAGGGAGGGGGAGCGGCACTGACGGCGAGGGAGGAAGGGGAGGAGGAGCGGCGAGGGAGGGAGGGAGTCAAGAGGAGGCGGCGCTGGCGTGGAGGGAGGAGAAGGCAGTGGAGTCGGGAGGACTGAGGAGGAGAGGAGGTGGACGAGGAGGAGGGGGTGGCACCGGCGTGGAGGCAGGAGGCCGGGAGGGGGCCACGCCGGTGTGGAGGGAGGAGAAGGTGGCGGGGATGGCGGGGGAAGGAAGGGGCCGGGAGGAGGAAGAGGAGAGGAGAGGAGGTGGAGCCGTGGAAGAGGAAGAGGAGGGAGCGGCGCCGATGTGGAGGGAGGAGGCCGATAGGGGGCGGCGTCAGCGTGGAGGGCGGTGGCTGGTGAAGAAGGGGCGGCACTGCAAGCAAAGCCGACAAAGAATAGTCTTAGCACCACTCACAGACTCAAAGATGTGCGATCAAGCCATCGCTGCTAGGCGCACACGTAGGAGGAGCTGGGGAGAGGAAAGGGCAAGCGGCAGGGGCGCGAGCAATGAGCAAGGCCAAGACGGGCTCGTGGGCTATGCCTGCACAAGACGCCTCGAGAATCTGATCACATGCGTTTTTGACCCTTTTTTGTACCATTTTGTACCGTTTGGCCCCTTAAAATAGCAAAACAAATTTAAAAAAATCCCATTTTTTCCTATAAATAGCCACATACCCCCGTCATTCAGCACCCATCCATTCCCCAATCTCTCTTTGAAATTCTGTTATGCAAATTCAAATTCGTTGTGAGATAATTTGGCAAAATTCAAAAAAACTTTGCCAAATTTTGAAAAATTCAATTTTCGGCGGCAAGTCAGCAAAAGTGGTACAATTCTATTTTTTGCATACTTTTATTGTAAGTACTTGTTATGCTTAGATGAAAGTAATAATAGCATTAGTTTCGATTTTGCAATTTCCATTATGGACAGTTACGACAGCTTTGCTCTTGGTGATTACGGGCTTTCACCAAAGGAAGTTGCATCCATAGAGGCGACTGCGGCTGCGTCAAGCTAACAGAAAGGGCAAGGCGGAGCTCCTTCATCAGGCTCCACGACAGCATCTGTGTCGGCGACCACCGGAGCAATGATGCCGAGGCCGTCTACATCGGAAGTGTGGAAGAATTTCGATAGAACAACCAAGCAAGACGCGTAAAAAAATCAGGTACCATATGCTATTTGCAAAATCTGTCACAATGAATTGTCTGCGAGAACTACATGTGCAACGAGGCACTTGCTTAGATATGCTACAAGATGTCGAGCCAAGCAATGATTGGTGATGAGGTAGATGCAGCTGCAGTACAACCCGATGGTACGTTACGTAGCTGTGACTACGATCCTGAGGCAGTACGTCAATCTCTCTATCATTTAATTGCTTGAGGATTTACCGTTAGGCTTTGGGGAGTCTACTGCTTTTTAAACTTACATTAGGACTGCGCATAATCCTAGATTTTTCGCCGTTTCTAGATAGACAATAACTAGGGATCTACTTTCTGTCTTTCTGTCTCAAAATTTTGCAATGGTGGCAAGCCCATAAGTTAACATATCCCGTGCTATCCATACTTGCACGTGATGTGTTAACTCCTCCTGTCTCGACAGTTTCCTCCGAGTCTGCTTTCAATATTTCTGGAAGAATATTGGAGGAGAGAAAAAACAAGTCCCACAAGTGAGATGGTGGAGATACTTCTAACTGTGAAGGACTAGGAACAAACTGATTCACAAACACAACACTCTATGAAAAATCCAAAATTGTTGGAGGTGTTCAAAAATCTGTACCTAAACAACGACACGTAGAACAAGGATGCATGTAGAGCTATAAGTTGTACTCTTTTTCCTTTGCCAAGGTTTTCTCATGTTGAGTTTTCACTTGGCAAAGGTTTTAACGAGGCAACCATTTGAATATTAATAAAACTCTTTATTACATTTTCAATATACTTGTCTCATTTTTTACAATTTTCATATCTATTTCTAAATT
This sequence comes from Phyllostachys edulis, assembly GCA_036346405.1. NCBI lineage: Eukaryota > Viridiplantae > Streptophyta > Magnoliopsida > Poales > Poaceae > Phyllostachys > Phyllostachys edulis. The sequence goes on along the minus strand of CM070568.1, from coordinate 29,401,083 downwards.
CTACACCTTTTTATATATTTTTTTTGGATTTTTTTATTTTTTCGGGCCTAACAGGCAAAGTGGGCCGAAACGGCTCATCGGGCTAAATGGGCTCGGGCTGGGCCAACACGACACGAAAGTCCATCGGGCTGCACCTGGGCCGCCTCCCCGACACATGGGTCAGCACGGCACAGCCCACCTATTAGCCAGGCCACGATGGGCCGTGCCAAGATAGGTTGGGCCGCCTGATGAGGTTATAATAATCCTCAATTAATTGTTTATCTATAATTGTTATTATAGATAGCAATATCTTCATATTACTCATAAGTATACCCCTTACTGTTCATAAGGGAGAAGCTTAACTGAGTGGTCGTAAGCCTTTCTACGACCACCCCCTGGTTGTAAGCCTTTCTACGACCACCTTATGGTCGTAAGGATTTCTACGATCAGGTCAGCTACGACCACCCTGTAATCGATGAAGCCTACAGACATGTAGGCCCAATCGATTAGGGACTCTTATACATTATGCTCAATACACAGAGTAGTTAGTATACACAGTTATTCTCTGGAATACGTACTAAGCCTATGTCCTTTATGTAACTGTCAGACGACGTAGGGTGCAGTTTCCTCTGACAATAACTACCATCAACATGTGCATTTTATCAGGCGTTGAGGCGCCCCTTGGCATGGAGTAACTTCCACCCCTTCGTACGCTCTATAAGGGCTAAAGTTAATGGACAGAAGGAGGAGGAGGATCGGGATTAGTCACAAGGGATCATTGAGTCTTAGTCTGAGTGATTTCTTCCCGATTGTAATAAGCATATTGAATACAAGAACACAGGAGTTAGGTTATTATTCTCCTAGGAGAAGGACTGAACCTGTATAAATACCTATGTCTCTTTCTGTGTGAATCTATCTTGTAGTAAGCCCCCAAATAATCATTCGTAAGATCGATACTAGATCGTCAACACCGCCCATCTGGCCAGCTCTAGTCGAAGCTCCACCATCGTAGCTTGCCGTCGCCCTCTCCCTTGCCTCCCCTGAGTCGGCCGTGAGAGAGAGAGAAGCACATTCCCAGTGCCAGAGCAGGAGCACAATACTCCTCTCTCTCTCTCACGGTGATTCGCTAGCTCAGCCTTTTCTGTTAGCAAACGATCAAATGGATTTCGTGTAGGGTGGGTAGCTTCTGCCTTGGCACTGGGAATGCACTGTTCTCTCTCTCTCTCTCTCTCACGACCGACTCAAAGGAGGCAAGGGCGAGGATGGCGGCATGCTACGACGGTGGAGCTCTGGCGAAGACACGAGCACAGTGCGTACCCAGGCCCGAAGAATCCATTTTTATTGGCGTGAGGTGACGGGGATGATGAACACGACCGAAACAGGGTGGCGATGAGTCCACCGGACTTGGAGGGGACGAAGTCGTCGACATCGCATTCGACGAACTTCGCTTCAACGCAAGTTCAGGGAGATAAGTGGTACAACCTTACAAGTTTAGAGGGATGAGAAAGTAAAATGCAAGTTCATAGAGTTAAGTGGCACAACTTCGAAGTTCAGGGGGCTGAGAAAGTAAAATGCAAGTTTAGGGAGCTAAGTGGCACAACCTCGCAAGTTCAGGTACCTTTAGTGAAATTTTCTCTTAAATTTACATGATTCATGAAATGAACAACCCGGTGCAAAAAATTTAGGTCTACTGAAATTCATACACTGATACACCAATCGTACTTGTCAACGTGTTCTCTTAAAAATATCTCTATAATGTTGTTCTTTTTAATGGAGACCCAAGAATACTCTACATTCTTTTTGTATTTTTACCACCATTATAATTTTATGCAAGTGACCCTTTTGTTCATTTTCCACAGTGCTAAGAATATTTGGAAATTTCTGGATTTTATTTTTGCATTTTTTAATATTTCTAGAACTTTCTAGATTTGTTCCATATCTCTTTCAAAATAAAATAAAGGGATCTAAATATCAAACTTGAAAACTCTATTGCTCTGCCTCGATAATAAGAATAAAAATGAACATGTGTCCTAGTAAACCTCGAGATTGCCGATCTTAATAAGAAATATCTCACATCTTCTACCCCATATCCTTTAAAAACTTTAGTCCTTATGGTTTGTGGTTTTGGAGTAGTCCATGTTGAATATTGTTGACATTTTTCGCAACTGTCAGAAATTATTGGTTATGATTATATGTGTGGTACCCCTATTCATTTTATAATTGGATGCTATACTCTGATACCCCTTATTATACGCAATAGCCTCAGATCAGATCAGAGTTATGAGATATGACACGAGCGTGCACGATACCAAAAACAAAGTAGATGAATCCTGCAGAGTGAACCAAAATAACGACGCCAAAATAATCAGGACGAGAGAAAAAGTTTTGACAAAGCTGGTCGCAAATTCCTTAAGCATAACCTCAAAAGAGTAAAAGGTATTGTCGCTCTCTCACAACTCTCTCGAACCTTTTAGGACCCTTGGATCATTGCCCTATACAAGAATCTAGTGCTAAAGAATAATATAGTCTCTAATCCTGTCATGAATCTCTTCTTTTGGATGAGTTGGTTTGTGGCTTGAGTTCTCCGTGACCACCCCTCATGGCTTTATTTAGTGCCCTCTAGTTCTCCTCTAAAGAGAAGTGAGAATCCCAATCTTATTAGGATTCATATAGGAATCCTTGTAGCACACCTCTCTAAGTCCTAGTAAGTTAGGATATTAGTCACCCTATCTCAACAATCTTCACCTTGACACTCATCCGTTGAAGTCACTGTACTCCTCCATGAACTCACTCCAAGTTGACTTCACCTTTTTTTTCTTTTTTCTTTTTTTGTTTCTCCTCCCACATTTGGGAGTGCCCCCACCACAAGGGCTCATGCACATCACTGTAATGTGTATGTCGGTAACCGAGCTAGCCCACCTGGATCCTCCCCTAAATAGTTCATTCATTGTTTAGTTTGGTTAACCACACCTCCTGTTCCTACAACCCTCTATGCCATAGGTTTGTACTGTCTCCGAGCTCCACCTGCTCACCAGTACTGCGAGGTTGGTCCCACCACATCTTCCTTCATCCAACAACTCGTACCTTCACCTTTGCGCATGCCAGATTTTGCAACCATCTTTGCAGTTCTGCACATACCTTCAAATGAGATATGAGTACCTACCATTGATGATATGGTTTTCTTCTCTTGGTCAGGATTTTTATCAGATCTCCCATTGGTTGCTCTTCCCTGATGATTACCCATTAATCGGTATCCTCCATTGCTCCAGATACTTTTCATGATTACCTGCTCTTTGCAAGTAACTCGCATGACTCCACCTCCAAGTGATACCTCACAACCTTCGAGTTCAAACAACCTCACAAATATTATATTATTCTTTAAGCCAAGAACGTACCGAACTCCCGCTAATGTGCAATGTGCTCCATCATACACCTCCAATGTAACTGTTCCCACCTCAGTAATTACATACTCATTGAAATCCGCTAAGCGAACAGTTCCATCTGCCAGGCATAGAGATACTTCGTCGAATATCTCCCTCGCTGAACATATATGGAATCAACAACCTAAATCTAATATCCATCCATGAGATACACCTGATTAACTAACCACTAGTACGTCTAAATCATCTTTTGCTACTGTCACTGAATATGCACCCCTCATTTGCTTCAAAATTGGACATTCCTTTATCATATGACCTTGTTCGTCACATAGATAGCATACATGTGTGCCCTTGCTCTTGCCCTTCTTCTTCCTATGACTTTTGGTTTTACCTACAATACATATGACAACCAATGCTTGATTACCTGAGGATACGTCATTACCTGATTGAAGTAGAGAGAGCTTTTTTCGCGAGTATATTCAACACCAACTGGTGTTGGTCTGATTTTCTTTTACAGTAGTCCTTACTATTTGGTGCTATGCACTTCGCAGGCTAATGGTTCTGAAAATCAACTCGAAGTTTGAACTGTGAAGGTTTTGGCAAACAACCGCGGTTGTGGCACTTGTAAGTTCTGATTTAAAAATTGTTTTACAGACATCCTAGTCTTTTTGATATTTTGTTCTCTTTCAAACAATTGAAACTTAGCCAACCAAATGTGGATGAATTGGGATATGCTGACTCTATTTCAATGGAAGAATGAGGAGGTGTTCGGGTATGTTCCATGTCTTTATACTTTCCTTAAGACTCTGTGCTTGCCCTTCTTAACCACGTTTAATTCAATTTACAGGGGACTGTTGTCAAGCATGAAGAAGGTGGAAATTCAGTGACTATTGTTGTCTTACAAGGAAGCATTGACAGTATAGTAGATGCCCATGAAAGATCTATCGATGATGGTTTTAATACTTACAAGGTTGTAATTTGTGTGTTTATCCTAGTGCTAAAATCATTATGAGGGTTTTGGATTGCTGGTGCTGTTGAATATTTGAAACTCAAATTTCTTTGTCCTCCTATCAGTTGGTGTTTGTGCCAGGTGATGTGCGAGATTAGTCAGACAAGTCCTAGTGTTGCTGCCATGGAGGTCGAATGAGCGAGAAAATTGAAGGATTTTTGTAAGACCATGTGGAAGTCATCCCATGGTTTGTGATGAGTATTTTGACTTTGTTTTGCAAGTGGCATCGATGTTTGAGTTTGGTCTTGGTGAAAGTTTGAAAGATTTGCTGAGTGTTTTCTTCGGGTCCTAGGAGGACCATCCAGGTGGATGTGGACTAATTTTCAAATGTGTGTGTCTCTTGGGTCCTACTAGGACCATCGGGGTGGAGGAAGGTCAATTTTGATGGACTAATTCTCAAGTAATAATGTGCTCTCTGGTCCTAGGCGGACCATCCTTGTAGATGTGGACTAATTCTCTGGGTAGAAGAACCATCCTCCTAGGGGAGAACGGCTAACTTTCATGGCAGTAGGACCATCCTCCCTATACGGTGGAAGGTCCTTGAAGAATCTAGACCCTATTTTACTGTTTTCATAATTAACAACAATCATGTTTATTGGATTAACATGTTTTATCAAGTGGTTGAGAGGTTTATTCCCGAACTTGAAAAAGGGCATAAAAGGCATCCGATGAATGGACATCAATATGATCTAGCTCAAGGCAAAGGTAAATAGTAGACTAAGGACCTTTTCATAGCTTTCGCCGGTCTAGGTGTTTGGTGGATTGAAGACTGGATTGCTAGAATAGGTAGATGTACTACTAAGAAGGATCCTCAACTAGTAACTTGATAGCAACATATAGTGCCTTATTGCTCAATTTAGATGAATGCTCAAAATATCTCAACTCTTGAAATATTTATCCTTGGCTCTGCTTGCTTTGTGCTTTCGGCCGGACTGACCACAGGCAAGAGGTTAGTCTGACCGGTTCCATGGTCTAACCACACCGGCCAATGTTTTCCATTAAGTTTACTTGTTGCGTCTATGCGCTGCAGTGTGACCGCCTTTGTGACCCCGGTCAGATTGGAACGGTCAACCTTTTCTAGAGCCTATTTCAGAGCAAGTATTTTGGAAATTGCTCCGTGGATTGACTGCCATTGCTTGAGCGGTCTAACCACACCGGTCAAACTTTTCTAGAGACCCTTTTCTCTGGTTGTTGCTTCTAGTATCTTTGCACACTAGATTGACCACACCGCATGCGTGGTCCGACCGACCTCGGTCTAACCACCATGTTAACATTTTCTAGTAGCAATTTTTGATCTGTCGTTTGTGGACTTTTTTTTTTTGCCTTCGGTCTGACTGATGGTATATATGCGGTTTGACCGGACCTTGTGTGGATGGTCTGAGCGGACCCTATTTTTAATAGTTAGATTATGTGCATTAAAGCTACAGAAATTAGTCGTTGGAACTGTTGGGTAGTCTAACCGATGGTGTACCTACGGTCTGACCAGGCTAGCTATTTTTCAGGATTTCGTATCCAACAGCTAGTGTGGTGTGTGGAGGCTATAAATACCCTTTCACCCTCAGCAAAGAGAGGTTGAAACCACATTGAATACTCTTGAACCCTCTCTTCGTCTCCTACACCTTGTGAGCTAAATTTCCATCTCTTGAAGGTTGTTGAGTGCATTCAAGTGAAAGTGAATTTGAGTTTGATATTTGTGGCACTTGAGCATCATCAAGCGAAGCTTCGGTGATTTGTTACTCTTGTAGGTTGCCACCTCCTAGATGGCTTAAAGGAGGTTCATCGGTGATCTTCTCAAGAAGCTTGTGCGAAGATCCGGTTGATTGTGAAGATTGGAGCTCGCCCATCCAGAGTGGAGAAGAGACACCACTAGTGATTGAGGGGTGTGCTCGTGTGGATACAGTTTCATTCGTCCAAGCATCCTCAACGTGGATTAGAGGAGACTAACAAGTCTCTGAGACCACGGAAAAACATTGGTTGTCTTCATATTGTGCTTTATTCTGATTGCTCTCCACTTAGTGTATTTACTTTCATAGCAATTATTTGTGTTTTGATTAGCTTAGTCTTGGGAGTTTGGAGCACTTAGAAGACTTAGATTATTTAGGCATTGAACAGTGAAAACAAATTTCATTTCATTACTTGCTAAAAATTTGATTTTACTCAAAAGTTTGAAAAACCTCCTATTCACCCCCTCTAATCGGTTATCCTTGATCATACAGTCATTCAACATGATTTTTGTCTACCGGGTAGGTTTTTGAGCTCGTGTTAATTGTAGCTTATGTTAATGGCTTTAAGGTTATTGCATATGAGTTTCATGATGCATATTTGACTAATGTGGGTCAATTTGTGAAGAACATGTGCCCATACATGGTTTACTTGTCTTTGTGTGTGCAGGTGGATCTAGGTTGTAAATGAGAATGGATGTGAGAATGTTTGAGAAGTGTGGTGCTGTGAGGGCTTTGAGGGTTGTGAGATGCATGTTGAGGCTTTGTATGACATTGTTGGGTGAACCATGATGGTCTTGAGTGGATGATCATGGCAATGCTAAAGATGAGTTGGGTGAGGTGCACTTAGTGCATTGTGAGCCATGGGATGGTTATGTTGTTTGGTGATGCTTCTGGGAGCGAAGCATGGTGGTATGCATCCTTTACTCATCAATTGTGTCAATTGATGGTTATGTGTGTTGTGCAGTGGTACGTGACAGATTTGCTTTTTAGTGATGGTTGTAGGACTTCAGAGCTATGTCATGATGAGGCAGACTGGACCAGGACTAAGCTAGGAGAGCTTAAGTCTAGAAAGATCAAGGTGCCCCCGAAGGATGAATAGGGCTAGCGGAGTGGTTACAAGGTTTGAAGACAAGGAACCGAAGTGGGAGCTACCGGTGGTGGACATGACGGGCAACGACAAGGTGGACCGGGACAAGGCTCGGAGGAGCTAAGATCTAGAATGATCAAGGAAGCCAAGTGCGGTTATGGTGGAAGGTGGTGCGCCGGGGGACTCCAATTGATGCAAGTGAGGTAGCGGTCCAACAGCCTCCGGAGCCAAAAAGACTTGCCAGTTGGGTTAGCGGGCACTTGGACATGTGTGTGTTCATGGTAAAGACACATGATGAGCATTGGAGGAAAAGTCTTGACCAGGTTAAGGTCAAGTGGAGGCTTCCGAAAGATGGGTGATCTCTTCTTGAGGAAGCCAGCTGCTATGAATGTGTATTCTAGTTATGAGAATGTGTGGATGGCATGGGGCTCGGCGATAGCTTTCTAATGCATCCAAGAATGCGCGAATCGAAGGTCAATTTTTTTCATCCTTAGGTTTGTGTATTGGCTAGGGAGTGGCTGTAAACATTCATTTCCAAGCTTTAATATATCCATCAAATTCATGCAATTGATTGTTCTTGTTTACCTTAAGTTTTTTTTGCCTTGCTTGTGTTTGATTTGAATGTGTTCTTTGTCTTTTCTTCTCGCCTCTTGATCTTACTTGGTGCCAAGGACACGTAAGAGATAGTTTAGGCTCTTGAAGCTCAAATCCATACATCTAGACATCTTTGAAGCAAGTTCTCGAAGTTGCCCGGTTTTGGGGTTGAAAGGGTTATTTCTAGGGTTTCAAAATTCTTGGGGTTTTGGCTTGGTTCTTGCTAGAATTTAGAGTTCTAAGATGAATGAGAAATTATCCTTAGTCATGATGACTTGAATCCTCCCATGAGCTACTCTTAATCTTGGTTTTTCGTTCTTGCCCGATTTTGTAGGAAAAATGTATCAACTTTCAAGGTTTTGCTAGATCCTCTTATGTGTTAGATTCTTAGGATTTGGTCTTGCTTTGGTTCAAGTTCCGTGAGCTTTGGAACCTTGATTTGAAAGTTGTGGAAGTTCTTGTATGATTTGTGTGCTCTTTCTCTAGGTGGACCAACTTTCTCCTAGTGGACCATCCTCCTGTTTAGGTGGACCAATTTCTAGTTCTCCTAGACCATCCAACTTGGGGTGGAGTGTCTAAGGCAAGTTTTGCTCGGTTTTTCTTGAAGCTTTCATTGTCTATGTTTATTTTCTGATCTTCATAGCTTCTCATAGCTATTGAAGTGAAAGAACATTGTGGATCTTGAAAGAAAAGTTTTAAAAGAGTTTCTTGTAGTGAGACGCCTATTCAACCCCTTCTAGTAGCCTCCTTAGTCCTACCATTTCTCTCCTAAGGAACATGTACACTATATTTATGATTCTAGAACTAATTGGATCTCCTTGAACCTACCCCTACAAGGATTCTTATATAGCAAGCTAGCAGCCATTCTGGCTGATATAGGATAACATATCGGTATACTAGTTTTCTAGACATGCTATATTAACATATGTGAAGTTTAATATGATATCGACAACAATTTAGCAGAGTAATTTCTTTGTGCGCAGTTCTCCTTTGTTAGTTAGATAATTAAGAATAATGAGGTGGGATTCTACCATGTGCATCCAGGAAGAAACTGTGTTCAAGTGATCAGCAATAAGCAGTTGGTCACCTTGCTATTTAGTTTTTGTCAACCTAAATGTTTACAGGAAAGCAGCTACTTGTAGAAATTAGATCCCTTACTCTAATGTGGCCTTATTAAGTTCTTATGTATAAGTTATGCTGATCCTTGACATTTTCAAGATTGAACATGTCATTTTACAAGACTTTGGCCAAAACTTGTCAATTTATAACCAATCCTTGACTATTCCCCTGGCTCCCAGCCGAGTTGCCAGTAAAGATGGCTAGATGGGCCATACTGGCTCGGTTGGCCTGAAGCACGACACTATTGGCCCAACGTAGGTACGGCACGGCCCACACTGCTCATGGGCTGGGACGACATGGCACGAAAGCTTGGGCGTGTTTAGGTCCGCACCTCAAAGACGATGGGCTGGGCCGACACGGCAAGCAAGAAGAAGAATTAGCAACCATGGGCTGCGAGGGCGGCCATGACACTGGAGGAGGAGGTCGGCTAGGGCGCGGAGAAGAGGAGGAGGCCAGCACAGACGCAGAGGGGAGGAGGAGGCCAGCACGGGCGTGGAGGCGGCGGGGCACAGCCGATGCTCGCAGAGGAGGAGGAGGAGGCGGTGACGCGGGGCGTGTGCTGGAGGCGGAGACCGTAGAGGCAGAGGCGTAGCACGGCTAGAGAGCACATGATGGCGGCTGAGGCAGGGGCTCGGTGCGGCGCCCCAGAGGTTGGCAGGACTGTGGTGGCGGTGGAGTTGGCCGACTTGGCCGGAGGAAGAAGAGGGAGGAAGAAAGGGGGAAAGTAAGAAAGAAGAAAAGAAAGAGGCAGAAGCAGGCCAGTGCACTGCACCGTGCGGTTAGAGAAAAAAAAAGAAAAGGAGGGAAAAGAAAGAAAAGAAAAGGAAGAAAAAAAAAGAACAAAGATATTTTTTTAATTTTTAAAATTTTTGGGCCAAAACGGGCTACATGGGTCGGCCACGACCCGTCGGGCCAACCGTGCCCAGCTGGCTGGGCACGGCTCGTTGGGCCGCCCATTTGACCATGACCTGTTGGTAGCTGCCACCATTCTTTTATTCATACAACGACAACTGAGTTTCCCAGCTTGGTCATTGTTTGATCTCTTGCTAGCAATGACAATCCAAAAAAAAGTAGCTCCAGCCAGCACTCCATGCTGCTTTTGGGAACCTTAGTGTCGTGTGGGTTATATTTTATTCTTTCATCAAGCATATTTATCTCAACTACACTACTATAACTTTTTTTGTTGAAAAAGGATCAAAACTTATATTCATTTTAAGTTTTATGGTAGAAATGCATCATTCCAAGAATGTCCAGTTTGTGTACTATTTTCTGGAGTTTGTTTAAATCAGATAAAAGCATGTTCAATATTGCTGAAGGTTCCATCTGGTTCAGGTTGGATCAGTATGTCATTTTAAAATCAGCTAAAAGTGTTGATATGGTTACTGGAACCCTATCTGAAAATGCTGGACTTAATGCAACAGAGATAATATCTTGCAAACATAAAGCTATTGCATAATTTTGGATGTCATGGGGATACGCTCCTATTCTCGGTGTGTTGAACAATTGGCAATAGTGTCGAGACGTTTGCCTAAACCCTTGTTTTTAGGAAATTCACACCGCTGGCAGTCCTCAGGAGGTGGCTGGCGGTCTAACCGACCATGTGTGATGGTTAGACCAACCGTGGTGATGGTCGGTGGGCTGGCGGTTAGGCTGGCCATGGGTGGAGGCAAGTGAGAGGATGCGGTTGCACTTGGTCTCATAATTTTTGGAGTTTCGAGCCAAAATTAGACAAAGATTTAAATTTCTATAGAGGCTGCAAATTTTTAGGGCGAAAATCTGGATAAATCCCTAGATGGTCTGACCGGCCACTTGTTGGCAGTCAGACTGGCCATGGGTAGAGGTTTGACTAGCCAGGCACCGATCATGCACCAGGTAGGCAATGATGTTCGTTGGTTAGGTCAAAGTCATGGTTTTCAGTGCATATGTGTTGTATGATGCATGTTTTGACTAACGTGGGTCAAGTTGCAAAGAACTTCTGCTCGAAATCGATTTTTGTGGTCTATTGTTGTAAAGGTGGCTTGCAGTCAACGACAACCAACGATGAGGATGAACGAGACTAGGCTAGGAGAGCTGAGGTCCAGAATGATCAAAGATTCTGGGTGAAGTCATTGGACTCAAGCATGGCGTAAGATGGATAATGATGACCGAACAGGAAGTTCGGTGCGACGGACTGCATTAAGCGTCGTGGGGGTTGGTGCAAATGCCATGGTGGTTCCGGTGGGAGTCGGATGTGAGAGACTTGCCGATATTAAGAGAGTCGTTGATCAACCTACATATGGTGAAGCATGGGATTGCTTCACAACGATTGAACTCGGTCTTTGGAGAAGGATCGAGAAGGGATATTTTGGTATCTTCACTAAAATACCGGGTTGGTAACCTTTGTGAAACCACGGTGCAAGACGACGCAAGGAGATGTGGTTTAGGTCAAGTGAAGATGAAGATCTCGAAGAAACGGATTCGGGAAGCCCGATTCGTCACCCGCTTTGAAAAGCGTGTGTGAGTAGGGGAGGCTAGGGTTTGAGCCCGATATGGTTTTCCCTCTTGACCTAGCCACCACTATAAAAGGGAGAGGTGCTGGATTTATGCCTCTTAAGCCTTTCCAAATGGAAACTTTAATTTGTGTTTTGGGGAAGTGGAGTAGAGGAGGCTAGGGTTTGAGAAAGATGGATTGATTGAGTGTTCAAGTGTTGAGTTTTTGTCCTCCATGGTGGAGTGGTTGTAAACCAACAATCTCTTGAATCAATCCAAGCAATATTTCCTCCAAGATGAGTTCTCTCTTGTTCTTGCTCTCTCTTTTATACCTTTCGGATTTTGTGTTCTCCCTTAGTTTTCTTGGTGTTGATCTAGCTTGCTAAGACGTGTGGGAATCCATCTAGGATTATCTTGATCATCATCCATCCACGAGTAAGTTTTAGGATCAAAGTTTGAATTTGCTTGGTTCTCTTGTCTTCTTGATCTCATCCAAGAAATTTGTGGAACCTTGGCCTCGATCGTCTCGATCGTTGATTGAAATAGGTTCCTGACCTGACCTTCTTGATGAGCTATGGTTGAAGTTTCAGGGGATTTGGATAACTAAGTAGAACGTTAGGTCATCTGGTGATCTTCGTGGGCTACTGCCCAAGCACCAGTGGTCAGATTGGCCACCTTGGGCGATCAGACAGGTCTACTCTGGTGGTCATACTGGCCGTGTACCTTTATGTGGTGATTTGGTGTTTTTGTCTTAGGGTTAGTCAGTTTTAACGCAAGACTTCCGTTGTGCTTGTTTTCTCTGATCTTTATAGTTTCTATAGCTACTGAGGAGAAGAAAAAGTTGAAATCGATCGGGGTCAAAAAAAATAGTAGTGCTCCTATTCACCCACTCTAGTCATCGTTATGGTCCAACTATAATATTAAACAATACGTAAATAGACCTTATGGCTTTTGACTTACAGAACAGCCGGCCAGGCCAAATACCTTTAAAGATGTGGATATCATGGGGATATGCCCATGATCTTAGGATGATGAAACAATTAGCAATGGTGCTTTTGGTTTGAAGTTTCAAGTGTTTTCGACAAAGTTTCATATCTGTCAGGTCAGCGGCGGTCTGACCGGCTTTTGTGCTGAATGTTGATTTAAGTGGTGAGTTGATTATGGGATAGGTCATATCCATATTTGTTAATGCATATGTGTTGCATATTGCATGTTTTGGCTAACGTGGGTCAAGTTGTGAAGAACTTGTTCCCGGGTTCGTGTTTACTTGTCTATTGTTGTGCAGGTGGCTTGTAGGTCAACGACCGTCAACGGCGAGGAGGATCAGGACTAAGCTTGGAGAGCTGAGGTCCAGAACGATCATGGATGCCGGTTGAGGTCAAGTGACTCAAGCATGGCGCAGAATGGACATGGATGACCGAACGGGCGGTTCGGTGCGACTGGTTGGATCAAGCGGCACGGGAGTCGTTGCAAGTGCTCAGTGGTGCCGGTGGGATCCGGACAGGAGAGACTTGACGACATGGAGCCGTTGATCAACCTACACGTGGCGAAACAGGCGAGGGCTTCGCGCAGATGGACTCGGTCTTTTGGAGAAGGATCGAGAAGGGGTATTTTGGTAATTTTACCAAATACCATCTTGGTGACTTTTTTGCTAAACCACGGCACGGGACGGCGCAAAGGAAGTGGTTTAAGTCAAGAGAATTGAAGACGGCGCTTTAATTTGCGTGCGTGTGTGTTCCGTTGATGTTGGGCCTTAACGGAAGCCCATTAGGGTTTTAGGGTTAGAGGATGCCCTATAAAAGGAGGGAGATGGAATATTCTTGTTGCTGCCGCTGTGGAAAAACTGGAGAGGGTGGCTGCGGCGCCCTATAGACTAAGAAAAAGAGCCGGCGGCAGCCTGTTGTCCTGAGATACAGAGTTCCTGCCGGCGCCCTGCTCCTTTCAGAAATCCTTGGCGGCGCTGGTTGAAAGCAGTGTGGCGCGCTTTTGGAGCCTGGCGCATACGGCTCAAGAAAAGGGAGCTTTGTGGCGGCGCCTCGTCTGTTCCCCTGTGCGGAAATGAGGATCCCCTAGGCGGTGTGTTGAGGCTGGTAAGGTATGTAAAAGCAAAGCGCTTGTAGAGCCCCTGGCGGCGACTGTCCGCCTGATTTCTTCGTAATTAGAATCCTCGGGCGGCTGTAGTATGGTGGTCACATCGGTTTGTGAACCAAATCCTGCATTGAGTTTAGTCCTTTTATTCACTTGGAGTTGTTTACTGGTTGGCTGAAACTTGGTGATTAGCTTTTTTTTTTGGCTGCCAACTTGATGCGTGAGAGTAAGATCTTGATGTTGGACATGCTGCGTGTGGCTTTGAAGAAAATAGGGCAGGCAGCTTTTAGATGTGAAGTTTGATTAATTGCTACTGTGTCCATTTGTTTCCTCATGCGTGGTGCTGTTTTGAGTTTTGTTTCCTGTGGCTTCCAAAACATCTGAGCGCGCTTGAAGAAAACGCAATCCCTGGCAGTGGCGGCCTGCAACTTGGACTGAAGACGGTGAAGTACTCATGGGTAGTCTTGTTAATTGCTAGTGGATACATCTCATTGTTTTGAGTCTGGTTACTTACTGTTTTAAGATTTGTTGATTATTTTATTGCCTGCCTTCGGCTGCCATTATTGATGCGCTTGACTGAGTCTCTGGTCTTAAGTGATGCAGTGTTAGATTATTTTGTTGTCTTGCCTGTTCTGCTCCTACCAAAATTCTCGCTGCGTGTCAGGCTCGAAAAATCAGCGCTCGTGTGTGGCGCCAAGAAGACCGAACTCATGGCGGCAATACCAGAGCTGGAGCAGAGAAATCTTTGAGTGCTAGCAGCTTGAATCCTTTTTGATTTGTTTATTAGTAGTGGCTGCAACTTGGTGATGAGTTTTTTGTTGGCTGCCTCATTGATGCGAGTAAGGCTCTGGTGTTAATTGCCTGTGGCAGCCATCTTTGCTGTTTAAAGATTTTTCTATTCGACTGGATCTTTATTTGCCAGCAGATTTGAGTTTGTTTAATGCTTGTGCTGCTATTTTTCTGTGTGCTGCGGCTGTTTGTTGCTGATGCTTCAGATTTATTTCTTTGCCTTGGCTGCTATTCCTCGTACATGCTTGTCGGTTCTGTATGTTGGATTGAGGCAGCATTTGGCGGCGGGTGCGGCACCAGCTGTGCGGTTTGTTGCAACACACGACCTGTGTGTGATGTTTCTCTGTGCGTGTCTGGTTGGTTTGATGTTGGATTTTGTGCATGCAGTTGTGATATGGTTTTAGTCTTTTGCTTCGGGGTTTTGATCGGATTCAACACAGGTCATCTGCTGTGCCTGTGTACAGATCTTCATAGCTTTTATAGCTATTGGAGTTAAAGTAGTGTTGAGTTCAATCGAGGTGAAAAATAGAGAAAGCGTATATTCATCCCCCCCCCTTCTAGTCGCCTTTCCGGTCCTACAAAAGAACAACAACGGAAGTGGAGTTAAAAACGCAACAGGTAGGACACTAAGGATATATCCACATGCAATCAACTGAGGCTCGCGACCTAGTTCTTGGCCTCCTCGATTTCCAGTTTTGTCGAACGTGATTAAGTGCCCACAGAGCCTTCTTCTTGTTCACTTACTGATTGATAATATTGAGCCAGTGTGAGTACACCACCGTAATCCGTAAGCTAACACACAGAATGCAGTTATAATATATGCAAGTCTGATCAAAGGAATGACTTGAGATTCTTTTATTTGCATAAAGCCACTATTGAAATAGATTAAGTAGTAGACAAGTCGTGAGACCTACCATTTTAACTAACACAGGCTTTAATGAAATGGAGTATTGTTGTAAAATACTTGCGAAGGCTCCAACCTCTAGATATTATAAGGTGGCCTCAACCACCCAATGCTATGTTTTCCTCGGGCTACAACCCGCACTTCTCACTGGCTACAACCAGGACAAATCAATACCTCGGACTACAACCCGATCTTTCCACTGGCTACAACCAGGACAAATCAAGACACGGGCTACAACCTGTGCCTTCCACTAGCTCCAACCAGGACAAATCAAGTCCTCGGGCTACAACTCGATAATTCATCCCACCTACAAATTGTTTAATAAAAGTTGCGACCAACACTCGTGCATCACCTATGATCGTGGGCACGACTATCTAGATAGTTTTCACTCTGCAGAGGTCGTAGAACTTTACCCATAAGAGACGATCTTGTAATGCCAACACGCTACCATAGGCGTGAGACTAAATCATCACAAGGTCTTTACATTGCCCCACCTCAAC
The DNA here is from genome assembly GCA_036346405.1 of Phyllostachys edulis. Taxonomy (NCBI): domain Eukaryota; kingdom Viridiplantae; phylum Streptophyta; class Magnoliopsida; order Poales; family Poaceae; genus Phyllostachys; species Phyllostachys edulis. The sequence goes on along the minus strand of CM070568.1, from coordinate 29,385,441 downwards.
ACAATTCCACCCGCTAAGGTTTCAACTGCTATGGGCTACAACCCTCCAGAGGCCCCTTCTTGCGCCGTGTGTTTTCCCTATGGCTACAATCATGCCACATTCCACCGAATGGTGAACCTAACATTGAGGCGAAGAAAATTAATTAGCCAGTTTGTACCAATTATAGACTTGTAGTTGCACTGTTAGTGCCCAAGAGGTTATCACAAGATCCGGTCCTTAATTGACTTGGGTGGTGCTTTCACATTACCCACTCTCGTGCCCTTATGTAAGATCGAGGATGTTGACTAGAGGGGGGGTGAATATGCGGTTTTAAAATCTTTTGGCTAAAACCGAGTTTTATGCGTAATTGTAAATCAATTCGGTTTTGTACAATTAAAACATAAATCAACTAGTCTTCAACTAGTCTTGACTAAGTACACCAACAAAATAAAACTATTGATAATGAAAGCAAACATACAAAGACATGTAAGCAATTTAATTCTAGGAATGTAATTTGCACAAAGTAAATCACAAGAGAGCAAACCACAATGTCACAATGATATTTTACCGTGGTGTTCGGAGACTTGTCGGTCTCCCCTAATCCACGTTGAGGTAAGCCCAAATTAATTGGACCGGCTCTATGAATTAAACCAAACACCTCAATTTTACTAGTAGTAGTTCTTTCCCACTCCGGGTAGGTGAGCTCCAACCATCACAACACGCTGGGCCTCTTCACAATCTTCTTTCAAGAGATCACCGGACCACGACGCCTCCACGCCGTCTAGGTGTTGGCAAATACCAAGAGTAATAAGTCAAGCCCCTTGCTTGACTCTCACCATGTGCAACGAATACACAAGCTCGAGTGGATAAAAAATCCACCTCTAGATGCAACACAAGCAACTAGAGACCTCTCTCCTTGCTCACAAGGTGCAACACATGTATAATTAAGAGGAGAAGCTCACACTAGCTCAAGTGAGTGAAATAGGATGCCAAAGATAGTCCCCAACCGGCCAAGGTGAGTATTTATAGCCCACACAAAACAATAGATGTTGGGAGCAGAAATCCCCAAAAATTAGGATTTGCAGTAGTACCGCTGTACAAACCCCGGTACTACCGTTTTTACTGTTCAACGGTCGGAACAGTGCATTAAATGCTCAAAAACTAGTCGTTAAAGTTTTTAGTGCAGTAGTATTGTAGTACAAATCTGGTACTACCGCTGGGCAGTCATACCGCATCTCAGGGCGGTACTACCGCATGCCATTTTCAGCACAGATGACACTCGGGGAAAAATGTCATAACTTTTGACTCCGATGTCGGAATTGAGTGATCTTGGACTTTATAGAAAGCTTATTAAGAGGGATACACAACCCACCTATTTGATTGATCTCAAACACATTTTATCAACTCAAAAATCACAAATCCAAAGAGCCCCTACCATAGTTTAAGTCCAAAGAAATAGCAACAAACAATCTTAGACCATGCCAAGGGAAAATGCATGAATCCCAACAATTTGCAAAACACATTTGCAAACTTAGATCATGCTACAAGGAGTAGGTACATGGACTTCAACTATTTGCAAAACAAATTTGCAAAGTATAGTCACATGCTACAAGGATTAATTGCATGAGTCTCAACTATTTATAAAACACATTTGCAAATAGTAGCATCATACCACGGAGAGCTAGAGCAAGCAAGATTGAGCTATCAACACATCATGAGACTCAAGCTACTAGACAAGACCCCTCTTAATATTATGACAAACCTATACTAGCAATTTGGTCTTCCAACCAAACACCAAGACTGGTAAAAGACTACGAACACATCCTTGGCCCTAGTTAGTCATACCTTTGCCTTGAGCATCCTCTTGAAGTTTGATGGCACACATCTTCACTTCAAGTCCAGGTCATTGTCTTGATATGCATCAACCCATGATGCATCCTTCACGTGACCTCCATCAACATATGATGGGTCTTCTCTTGACTTGATGATCAACTCATGATCATCTCCTCTTTGAGATCTTGATATGCATCAACACATGATGCATCCTCTTTTTGAACCTTGACTTGATGAGGATCAACTCATGATGTCATCCAAAGTCTCCATTACCATGGAACATAACCTATTCATCCAACTCATAGAAAATGTTAGTCCCATAATATGATTGACATTAATTACCAAGATATACCTGCATCAAATGCTTCTTAACAAGCCGCTGTAGAAATGTGCGGTACTACCGCCAACTAGAATACGGTACTACGGCACAGCGGTAATATCGCTCGGCCAGATCGGTACTACTGATTTCTAGAGAATCAAAATCACAAGAAAACACTCTCTCTGGAAATAACGTACCGCCGAATAAAACTCGGTATTACCGACTTGCGGTAATACCGCAGAAGAATTACGGTCGTACCAATTTCAGGTTTCAAGAAAAACTCCCAAAACAACCTATCTGTTAAAAACATACCGCCAACTAGATTTCGGTACTACCGACTTGCGGTAATGCCGCTCATCAAATGCGGTCATACCAATTTTTGGATTTCAAGAAAACATTCTAAAAACAACCTCCCTGGAAAATACATACTGTCGTGTAAAACCAGGTACTACCGCACACCGGTAGTACTGCCAAATAAAACCTGGTACTACCGTACATCGGTAGTACTGCTTACCAAATGCGGTCATACCGATTTCCACTAAAATTCTTCCAAAAGCTTTTCAAAATGCAATGCATGACTCCTTTGTCTTGAGCCATGTCAATCTTTTATCATCTTTGCATTTTCTTTTCATGTCATCATTCAAACTCTGGGACTAAGCCTTAAAAACATCTTAGCACACACATTAGTCCCACAACACAATTGCAAATAATTTAATATAAAGCAATATGAGTATATATGAACTACACAAGTTTTATATACTCAAAGGATATGTTTCAAAGTAGAGATCCCCAATATATGTGGATAAAGAAATATGAATCAATACTAATGAAACCACAAAACATAGAGTGAACTCCCCCTAATGTGTGCATACACGAAAATGTAATAAAAACATATGTACATATTCAAGTTAGACTTTTAGTGGAGTTCAACCTATATTTAGGATTCGAGGAACGCAACAAAATATAAGAATATGATGTCGAGTGCATACCTCCATGATTTTTACCTTTTCATCCAAATAAGACTACACAATAGGTATATCTAGTCTCACATATAGATTTGTCATTAATCACCAAAATACTCTATTAATTCATAACGGTAGGTCTAGATTCTTCAATCCCCCCTTTTTGGTGATTGATGACAAATCATTTATCAATAACAACAATTGGATATAAATCATCATAAGATAAGAATTTAAGCTATTGAACTATATCCATACATGTCACTGAGCAATTTCAAGCTTAAAGCATTATGCATATGAGAATGGTAAGCTTATACACATGATGCATATAGGAGGCTATGTGTATGAATGAGATGCTCCTCCTCAAGACATGCATGAAATAAGGTAAAATCACAGGAGAGAATATATTAATCATCCAAATGTGGAAATATATTGATCATATAAATATTCTCCCTATTTTATCATTAAATACCAAAAATCCAAAACAAATCTAAGCCAACATAGAGTTTTTGTAAAACAATGAGCTTGGCAATTGAATTCATTTTATTTTGATCATTGAAATATTCTCTCCGTTTTGAAGTAAGGTTTTGTTTTCAAGATATTTGAGGAAAACCAAAATAGGTCACAAACTCCCCTTTTATGGCCGAAAAGAGCAAAACAACTCGAAATGAGGCCATATTTGAGTTTAACTAAAGTAAATGATATTTGGAATGCATTCAAGGAAACTCACTTTTGAAATCTTCCCAAGAAACATTTTTCATGAAGATATCATGCTCATTTTCTCAATGTCCAAAGAGATATGTGCATTTGAAATCATGTGGAGCTCAAAAAGGTATAGCCAAAACCCCTTAAAGGATTTGGAAATGTGTGGAAACAAGCTCTGCAAAATTTGAGATAAATCATGGAGCTAGTCCTTACAAATACACACAATTTTAATTTTAGGAGGCTCAACCAAATGTCAACAATTTTGAAGACATGAAAATCATAAAGTTTCAGAAAACTGTAAGTTTCAGATTTTTCAGATTCTGATATTTTATTTGAGCTTCGAAAGATAGCTGAAAAAGGTTAAAATGGTTCCAATAAATCTAAGAAAATTAGTCAACATATAAAAAGTATAGAGGATCAAATTTCAGAATTATAGTTTCCTCAAATTATGAACCCATTTAGAGACACAAAAATCACAAATTAGCTCAAAACATGCAAAAGTCTGAATTTTCAGCATATTGATCAAAGAGAGAAAAAGTCAAAACTTTTTCAAATCAAGTCAAAATACTTTCAAATTTGGTAGAAACAAAATTTGTACTCCTAAGAAACTTTTTCAAGAATAATTTTCGACAAAGGAGTCTCCGTTCAAAAGATATGCCAAATAGAGCTTTGTAGTCAAGATTTTTGCTTAAAGTGAAGAAAAAGCTGAACTTTTTCAAATTAAGTCCAAAAGCTTTAAAATTTTCTAGATATTGATTTTGGACTACTTAATATGTTTCCCAAAAATAATTTTATTAAAAGGAGTTTTCTTTTAAAAGATTAGATAAAATGCGTTTTGTAGGCACATAAAGAGAATGATTTTGCGTTGAATGTTCAAAATGCAAACCAATTTGGATTTCATGTAATTTTTCACTTTCTTGTCTTTGTATGAGTTAGAAATACTATTTCAAGCTAAGATACGCAAAGAAATCCGGCTCAAATAGCAAAACTGACTATATGCCAGAATAGGTCATTTTGGGTTAAAACTAGTTTTTCGTTGTACTTCAAATGAATATAATTTTTCAACGGTTGGTCTTTTGTAAAAACTTTAATCTAGAGAAATATTTGAAATGACCAACCCTACAAGTTTGGTATGGACAACTTTTTTAAAAAAACTCAATAGATTTTGATTTATGAAAATATATCATTTAATCCAAAATCAAGATCATACAAGATCCTTTTGAGGCCAAATTTGCCATTTTATTTCTAAAATAGGAATTTTTACTTCAAAATCTTTGAAAAACATTTGAAATATATCTTTAAGTACTTTTATCTAGTTTTTCATAAATTTGAGCCTTTTAAGCAAGATGTTTGACTTTTTACCAATGAGGCTCTTTAAAAAGGCTTAACTTGCATATCATTTACAATCTCACTCCAAAAATACCAAATGAAGCAAATAAGAATAAAAAACATGTATTCACAAGATCCATAAATCATTTTGGGCAAATAGGTAAAATAGCTTTCCTAATATTAATACTTTGTCCCTTTTTACGTAAACCTAAAATATTTAATAAGTTTTTCATAAAGAACTCCCCCTTACACAAAGGTTCCTCTAGACATTTCTTTCTTCTCCTTTGACACACAAGGATTATTTTCCATCTTGTCATCTTCTCCTTTGTCATCTTTCCCCCCTTAAGCTTATGTAAGCTTCAACTGCATTTCTTTCTCCCTATGTCTCTAAAGACAAAAAATATTGCAATTGTAACTTTCTCTCCCTCTTTTAACATTTTGTGGTTCATTTGTCTTTTCCATGAAGAGCATACACCACTTTGAAATAGATAACACTTATGATGACATTTGATACCACTTTGTGGGAATAATTGATACCAAGAATAATTGATTCTATTTGTAGAAACTTGATACCATTTGTATGTACAACTAATATATCAAACACAAAGTTGATTTGGTACCAACTTTATATTCCACTTGGATAATGAAGGTACCACATGTAATTCACTTGTAAGCCACTTGATATTGCTTGAGAGATCTCCAATAATTACTGCTTGAGATTAGGCAATCATTTGGAAGTGACAAAATCCAGGAGATACTAGTAGGGGATACCACTTATTTTCCACTTGCAAGAGATACCACTTAAGAATATACCACATATCGGAGAGAGCTTGATCAAGAAAATATTTTGCTCGGCAAAGAAGAAAATTAGATACCACTTGAAGGAAAAAGATGATATCACTTGTAAAGATAAAAATGAATCTTATGTCGAGGTCAAGATGGTCAAAAGTGCTACCACTTTAGAGAGAATACCATTTTTATGATAAAGGCATCATAATACGATCAAAATGGCATATGGAGTCAAGGTTTTACACGGAAATCTAGTTTATGTCAAAAAAAAAGATACTATAATCTAGAATTTTGACTAGAAACTCATTTTCTCTTAAAATAGGTTTTTCTTGAGACAAACCCTTTGGGAAACCACGCGAAAACATTTGTATACATTTTGCAACTAGTTTCTCAAGAGATTACCAATATTCATATTATGGATAATAATGACGTCATATGGTTCTTGAGTATACCCCTTAATATTCATAAGGGAGAAGCTGGAGGTCGTAAGATCTTCTACGACCACCCCATAGTCGTAAGTCCTCCTACGACTACCCCATAGTCGTAAATCCTTCTACGACTGTGCCCTGATCGTAAGTTCTCGTACGATCAGTCTGTGGTCATAAGCTCTTCTACGACCACCACCTGGTTGTAAGCTCTTCTACAACCAGTCCCTAGTCGATGGGGCTTACAGACATGTGAGCCTAGTCGACCAGGGAATCTTCCACACCATATCTAAAGATATGGGCTGTAAACTACGCTGTTATTCTCTAGAATAATGGCACGATTTAACTCCCTGTCATGGTGATAACTGCCTCGCGACGTGGGAACGTTACCACTCTCACAATAATCTCCAGTAACGGCTCTATTATCTGAAGCATATATAAAAGGCAGAATCATCAGAAGGAGAGGAAGAAGGAATGAGGAGCACAAGACGCCTCATTCGAGTCTATCTCTTGATCTTGTAATCCAGCATACTCTATACATACACACAAGAGTAGGGTTGTTATTCTCCCCGGAGAAGGCCTGAACCTATATAAAAATCCCCGTGTCGCCTCTCTCTACGTGATTTGAGTCTTGGAGACCCCCCGAATCAAACAATCTTTACGTAAGTTTGGTTCTAAAACACCGACAGTTGGCGCCGACCGTGGGGATATTCGAGTCACCAGCTTTCCTTTGCTCTTTTCCAACTCTAATGCTCTCATGGCAGGAGAGTGGAACGAGGAGAACTGGTTTGACTTCGAGGAAACTATGGCATTATTTTCAGGCACCTAAGGAGTGTTACCCTCAGATCCAAAAATTTCTATATGCCCTCCTCATGTCTTCGAGGAAACTACGGTATTATTTTCAAGCGCACAAGATAATTGTGTCGTCTGAGTTTCCCTCAGGAGTGATCCTCCAGAACAGGGAAATAGCGGGACGCATAGCAAAATGGTCAGTAGAACTTGGGGAGTTCGACCTCCATTTCATGTCTTGAATGGCCATTAAATCCCAGATCTTGGTAGACTTTGTCGCCGAATGGATAAATCCTGAACCTGTTCAAGATCCCTAGTATGATACCCATGACTAGTCGACGATGTACTTTGATGGGTAACTTACTTTAAGTGGCTCGGGGGCTAGGGTGGTCCAGGAATCTCATAACGGAGAGACCTTAAAGTATGCCATTCAATTAAACTTTCAGGTCACTAACAAGGTAGCAGAATACGAAGGTATGCTTGCTGGCATACGAGCTGCGAAAGCGCTCGCGATTCGACGACTACTCGTGAAAGGAGACTCTCAACTAGTCATGAATCAAGTCGGAAAAGAGTACCAGTGATCTAACCCGACCATGTCTCGGTACTTATCAGAGGTTCGAAAGCTTGAAAAGCATTTTTTCGGTTTCGAGGTACAATTCATCAATCGAAAGGATAATTTCGTCATAGACCAGCTTGCTCGAATAGCTTCTTCCCAATCATAAGTACCAAAAGGAGTCTTCTTGGAACAGCTCTAAAAGTCGTCTCTGGTTGAACACCAGAGACAACTCCTATTGAGACTACCTCTCTAGAATACGAGGATACCTGGATGAATCCCATATATGAGTATCTTCAGATGGGTACCATACCCGACGATGATCTCGAGGCAGATCGCTTATCCCAAAAGGCCAAAATGTATACTTTGGTCAAATGAGTCATCTATAAACGAGACACTCAAGGGGTACTCATGCGATGCATATCGCAGAGAGAAGAACTAAATCTCCTTCACGACATACATGGGGGTATCTGTGGGACTCATGCTTCCTACGAAATGTTGGTCGAAAAAGCCTTTCGACAAGGATTTTATTGGCCAACAGCTCTCTACGATGCCAAAGAGTTGGTTAAGAAATATGTACAATGCCAGTTTTATAGCAGGCAAATACACCAACCAGCTCAGGTATTGCAAACAATTCCTCTATCTTGGCCTTTTGCAACCTGGGGTCTCGATATCCTAGGACCGTTCCCAAAAGCTCCAGGAGGCTTCGAGTTCCTTTTTGTGGCTATTGATACATTCACAAAATGGATCGAAGCCGAACCTTTGACTGGCATAACAACGGAAGCGGCAAAACGGTTCATGATGAGAAGCGCTTCTCCCACGATTGAACCTCTCGATCTTTTTCTTTGGCGATACGGGTAATCTTGTTAAGAACCAAGATCTTTTCTTTAACCTCGGTTTCAAGCTTCCCCACTTCGACCTCTTTTTCTGAAAAAGAATAAGAGTTAGAAAAAGAAATGAATGTCGTAAGCGGTTTTAAGTTCAGCACTTACCGTTTATTTGTCCCTGCAACCTTTGGATTACAGAGTTTGCCTCCTGAAGCTTATTCAGGAGGTCTTCATTCTTCTCGCTTAGCTTTTTCATCTTGATTTTCTCAAAGTCGAGCGAATCAACTAAGGTCTTCTCGTTGCTCTTGAACCTACAGAGGAAAAGAGTAGACATCAGCATAAAACAAGTGGTCGTAAGTTTTTCTACGACCGGAACCTAGTCGTAAGTTTTTCTACGACAATACCCTGGTCGCAAGTCTTCCTACGATCAGGACCTAGTCATAAGTTTTTCTACGACAATACCCTGGTCATAAGTTTTCCTACGACCAGCACCTTGTCGTAAGATCTTCTACGACAATCACCATAAGTACTGTGTAAGTGGTCGAAACATAAAACAACTATAAATAGCAGTTACTTACCATTTCTCTGCCTATTCGCAGAGTACTGCCTTCTCCTATCACAGCTGAACAAGTTGTATGTTGTACTCAACAACAATGACAATTTGCTCCAAATCTTTCTGCATGAAGAAAGACAGATATTACAAAGCAGTCGTAAGTCTTTCTACGACCATCATCTTGTCGTAAGTTTTTCTATGACAACCCCCTGGTCATAAGCTTTTCTATGACCAATACCTAGTAATAAGTTCTTCTACAACTACAAGATCCTAAAGATGAAATTAATTATTGATTACCTTTAGGAGCTCCATCTTTCCTCTGCGGACAGGACCGCCAAGATTTGAGGAGCCACCACATTCGGTGGTTGGGACTTCTCACAAATGAGCTTGACTCGAGCGTCAATCTTCTCTTGTGGGAGGTCTGTAGAAGCAAGTAAACTTTCAATAAGCCAAGTCCAAAATTAACAGAAAGAAGGTTAAAACTAGGAGTTTACTTACCCTCCTCGTAGTCTCTGGTCGGGTCTTGCGGCCCCGGATACCTTCATATGGGATGAGCCCTCTTCTTCAGAGGGCTAATGCAGCGCGTGATGAAATCCTTCACCACGTGACACCCAGTGAGCCCCTCTTCCTTCAAGTTTGTGATGGCTTGAATGAAAGGGGCGATCTGACCGAGATCCTTAGAGGTCAAATCCCAAGAAGAGAACTTCTCGGATTGCTTTCCGACAAAGGAGAGACTGTCATCATTAGTCATCTCCCAGTAGAACCACCTCTTCTTCTATCCTGGCCACGACGACCGGGTGAACATCTGAATGTATTCCTTTGACTTCCCGTCACAGAGCTTAAAACTACAACTACTGGCGACTCCAGCTAGCCTGGTCATTCCATAGAAGTACTGGAACAACTCCAAGTTAGCCGGAATCCCTAGGTAGGCCTCGCACAAGTACACAAACATGCCCAACATCATGATGGAATTGGGAACAAGGTTCACCAACTTCACACCGAAGTGTTCGAGTACGAGAGTGAGGAAAGGGTGAGCAGACAATTGAAGACCACACTCACAGAACGTCTAGAAGATAGGGATTTACCCAATCTCCCCCGACGGCCAATGCTGCCCAACAGCCTCGATCCACTTCATGAACTGACTCTTTGGGATCTTCTCGGCGGCGACCAAAGCCTTGATCTTGGTCACATCCATCTCCGATTCGGCCCACTGGGAAGCGGCTCCGGCCATCTTTCTCAAGGGTCGGAGATTTGGATTTGGAAAGATTTTCAGGAGAACATTTGATTTGGTTGGCGGTGCAGAGCGCAAGAACTTGATGAACAGTGGGAGCGATTTGGGGAAAGGTAAAAATCCTAAGTCTCACCCACAGTAAGTATTTATAACCACACACCTGAGCTAAAGACGTCGCGACCCAACGGTTGCCACCGCTTCGAGAACTGCTCCAACAAATAGGTCTGTGAGAGTTGATTGAGATTCTTAAATTTGTCTACTCGAGAAAACCAAGTCTGTTTTTACACCTCAAGCGAAATTACCTTCTTGACCAAGTCTTTTTTCTGATCAAATGCAACAGTAATCGGAAAGGTTTTGCTTTTGACCATAGTACTGCGACCACTTGGTGATCATAAGATCTCCTACGACCACCTTGTAAGTCATAAGATTATTCTACAACCTTCTTGACCAAGTTAATTTCTGGTCAAATAAAACACCGGTCGAAGATTTTTTCCTTCGGCCACCATTCTACGACCATCTACTGGTCATAAGATCATCTACTGCTCCTTTCCGAAGTAAGTTATTTTCACTTGAAGCTGGGGGGCTAGATGATGAGGATATAATAATTCTCATTTAATTATTTATCTGTAATTCATATTATGAATAATAATGATGTCATATGGTTCTTGAGTATACCCCTTAATATTCATAAGGGAGAAGCTGGAGGTTGTAAGTTCTTCTACAACCACCCTATAGTCGTAAGTCCTCCTACGACTACCCCATAGTCGTAAGTCCTTCTACGACTGTGCCCTGATCGTAAGTTCTCGTACGATCAGTTTGTGGTCGTAAGCTCTTCTATGACCACCACTTGGTCGTAAGCTCTTCTACGACCAGTCTCTAGTCGATAGGGCTTACAGACATGTGGGCCTAGTCGACCAGGGAATTTTCTGCACCATAGCTAAAGATATGGGTAGTAAACTACGCTGTTATTCTCTAGAATAATGGCACGATTTAACTCCCTGTCATGGTGATAACTGCATCGCGACGTGGAAACGTTACCACTCTCACAATAATCTCCAGTAACAGCTCCATTATCTGAAGCATTAAAGCGCCCTTTGGACTGGAGGAACAGCAGCACGCTCCAAGTACTGTATAAAAGGTAGAATCATCAGAAGGAGAGGAAGGAGGAATCAGGAGCACAAGACGCCTCATTCGAGCTTTTCTCTTGATCTTGTAACCCAGCATACTCAATACATACACATAGGAGTAGGGTTGTTATTCTCCTCGTAGAAGGCCTGAACCTGTATAAAAATCTCTGTGTCGCCTCTCTCTGTGTGATTTGAGTCTTGGAGACCCTCCGAATCAAACAATCTTTACGTAAGTTCGGTTCTAAAACACCGACAGACCTAATTAGCATAATGATCAAAATCTAATGAGGGGCTAACTGACAATTGAACCTTAGTTAGCTAATTAGCTATGAACCGATGACAATGATGTATTTAGCTAAATTAATTAATTTATCCAATTAATAATTAATGTCGCCCACTGGTCATTTGACATATTATGTGCATAATTATGTATTAATAGCGACACAAAGTTTTGTGTTTATGGAATCTCTATTTAAATTAACATCTTCATATTAATGATGACACACTAATTAACTTAATCAAATAAATTATTATTACTATTATTTTATTCTAGCAATGGCCTAGGGCCTACATGTCATTTAAATAACTATATTTTAATGATTCCTAATTAATTTTGCTCTTTAAATTTAAATGCTAATGGCGTACTAATTAACATCTAATCACCTTAATTTAATCACTAATTGACTTAAGTTAAAATGCAATTGCTAATTAAAATGTTCATTAACTAATTATCCTACTAACTTAATTCTAATTAAACATTTAATTGAATAGGGCCACTATCGTATGAGTATGGGGAGAGAGAGGAGACATAGAGGGACTTCATCTCTCCCAATTAGAAACAGAGGAGGGGAGCCACGGCCATGGCGCCTTTAGGTCGAGCTCGAGCGCAGGCAGAGGTGGTGAGGATGGAGACCAACGAGGGTTACAATGGAATGAGTAGGGGGAGGTGATCTCGTGGGTGGGCACAGCGTCGGCAGAGGCGCATGTTGGCACTCTTGCGATGGACAAAGGCGACCGGCCTTGGGGAAGGAAAGAAGTGCCAGCACCGGGAAAGAGAGGGGCAAAAATTAGGGAGAGCGCGACCATAAGGAGGTTGAGGGATAGCTCACCGGAGCCATCATTGGAGGTGGAGATGAGCCTAGGTAGGTTGGCAATGTGCACTCAGAGGTGGCAAGGTGGCTCGACGTGGCGGCGACATTTTGGAGAGGGAAAGCTCCAATTAATGGCGGGGGATTCTGTCTGGAGGTGTGAAGGTGCTCGGGTGTGATGTAATTGATCAGAGACTAGCCGTGTGAGGAGTGACGACCATGGCGGCGATTTTCGGCTAGAACGGAGGAGGATGGCTAAGCGCAGTGCTCCTAAGGAGGAAGAATGAAATTGTTTGAGGGAGAAGCATCCTTGAGCGCTGGAACATGTCGTGACACGCTCAAAATAGGAAGAGCTTCATTGGAAGGAGCAATCGAGGTGGGTAGACAGCGTTCGTACTTGGCAACGTGGATGACGGTTCGGGGTCGAATATGTCAAACCACTACAAGGGGGATGGAATCAAGTAAGGGGAAATGAAGGGGGTGTCTTGGAACATGTTTTGACATGAGCCAAAATGGGAGGAGCTCATCGGGTCGACGGGAACAGCGAGGTGAAGGTGGCGGTCGGCACGGGCACAACATGTCTTTTGTAATGCCTCATTTTAAATAAATGGTAATTATATGCATTTCATGAGCATACACGACATTTTGAATCTTTGCACAAATGGTTGCATTTGAAAACAACAACTTCAACTCAAATTTAAAACTTGAAAAGAAACTCCAAAAGAAAATTTAAGTTAATGCTTGTAAAGAACTCTAGAAAACAATTTAATCAAATACCAGATCAATTATCATGAATTAATATATTTTTTTCTCATATTTTTGGAGATCAGTTTAACCTTAAGAAAAATCTATGTTCATTATTTAAACCAATTCGGCTAAGGATTTTTAAATTAAGTATTTAAATCATGAATAGTGAGATTTTAAAATTTATATGGGATCTATATCATCCCAGTATCATCCCTAAAAATTTTCAAATTTTTATAAATTTATTTGATATTTTTAACCCACCGATCAAACTTTTGAAGTTTGAATTTGATCCGGTCAATCATTCCGACTCGGCTAAACCCTTTCGGACCAACCCTAAACCACTAACTTGGCTAGACCCAACTGAGAGCACTTTGGACCGACCGAGGAAACGTTCGGACCGACCGAGAAACATTCAGACTGATCGAGAAATGTTCGGAGTGACCGAGGAATTTTTCGGACCGACCGAGTGAGCTATAGGGCTTGGTCCAACCACACCCGTTCGCTCGCCGCACCAGACCAACCGCGTTGTTTTACCGCTGAGATTGACAACCTAGATCCATTCGTCAGCCTCTCTCCCTCTCGTCTTCTCTGCGCCATTAACACCACGCCAGCTCCGAGCGCATCGAGCGTGAGGTGGCGTCACGTCCGCGCATTTCGGTGCATGCAAATGCCACGAATCTTCACCGCTGATGACGCCGCCTAGCCTAGTGTCGCCACGGGTCGACGGTGTGCCTTTTGCAGTTGTGAAGGATCATCAAAACCATCTCACTTTTCTCTCAGCCGAATCAGTGCGGCCATTGTTTCTTTCTCCTCACCGAAGTGTATCCTCTCGATTCTGTGCCATTCTTTCTCTTTTACCATGTCATATCCATGGCGCTAATGTGAGTTCTTGGTTTTGGCCGTAGCTCCCGGACCACGAGGTTATCTTTCGGCTGGCTCCGAGCGCGCTCTAAGTGCCATTCCCGCGTCACCCCTTTGTCTGGTGAGTTCTACCCTTAATCAAGTGTGTCATCTCATGTCCTTTGATGCTAGAAGCAAAAAAACCCTCAATCAATTTGTCTTTTGATTCATAGGGTATCGAGGATTTGGATTTTTTTCAACTCCGGTCAACTTCGCTCCTTTTGTTCTCATCTCCGGCCTGGTGAGTTAATCATCAATTCCTTCCGGTATTAGCATCTAATGTGCCTATGCAACCTATCCCGACCACCCATTGTTTGCTTTCTTGCTCAGGTTGTCGTGTCAACGTGGAGCTCTGACGAGGATTAAAACATCTATGTATTATTTTAATATATAATAAAAGACCATACGTCTTCATGGTCGTAACCCCTAAGACTGACGACCTCCCGGTCGTTAGTATTCCAGAGGTTACTTATGGGTACACTGTGGGATGAGGCTTTGTGCCATCCCACCGGATAACCGCCGTAAAATTCTTGAATCGGTATTTCTTATCGTATGATGAATGGAACACGTGTTATAATGCTCCAAACCATGCGATGGTACAACCCTGAGACATCGACTATTAACCACCCTACGGTTAAGCTTTTCACAAGAAACGCAAGGAAGTTAGCACATTGCTAACTTCTCTACCGTTCAAACCGTAACGCTTCACCGAGGACGTCTTCTCCAGAGTAATCGCCACCTCTTGGAAGTTATTTAAAGGTGAAGCACAAGAGACAACAACAGAGACAAGAAGGAGACGATAGGCGACACACAAAACAAGGCCAAGGCAAAGATATGCCTGAAGCCTAAGCGGTGGAATTAGAAGCTAGATAATCACCTTAGACTCATATTCTAAGTCCGATTGTCTTGCTACATTCCTCCATTGATGTAATTCAGGTAGTACTTAGCCACATCTTGTAAATCCAGTTCATATCAATAAAGAGCGACCCCATTCCATTCCGTGATATTCCACGTCATTTTCCTCGTTTATTTTAAGTAAGATCGGCGATTCGATCGTCGACAACCGGGCGCCGTCAGTGGGGAAGAAGGCGAAGTTTCAAGAAATTTTTTTTTCGCTCAAGAAAATCCTCGCCCAAAAACTCGCAATCGCTCATGCGACTATGCCCGAGTTTGGGATGAGGAAAGCGGTTCGATTTGGCGGACTACGCCAACCTCGACATGGAAGGATGTATCGCGCCATGGAAGAAAATGGCAGTCATCCTCCTCATCCTCCTCCACCGGCTCGCGCGTCGCCGGCGTTAGCGAGGTCGTCGGATGGATGAAGATCGCCGCCACTACGGTGGCGCAATCAGAGAACCGCCGTTCACCGATTCGAATGCCGGAGGATCTCTCAAGCGGCCTTTTCGACCGCGAAAGCAGTGAAGAAGTTTCACCTCATCACCCGAAAACTATATACCATTGATGAAATCATGGTGAAAGATACTCTCCTTCGCTTCGGCAATTCCAGAGTCAACCGTCACCGTAGCGGTGTCGATAAAACCTCCACCGTCGAGGCCATGTGGGGATGATCACACTCGAGATACGATCGGCGGTTCATCGGATCAGCCGAGAAGACCTCGAGAAGTGCTCATCTCCGACCGATCTCCATCGTGAAAAATTTCGCGAATAATCGACAAGCTCTCCATTAGTTACGATGGAAGCTCATCGGAAGATCAATCTTTGGAACCACGAGGTCAACGCGATCGGAGATGAAGATCAAGATGCCCGCGACGGTCCTACACTCTCTACCACGCCATCACGTGTTGTTAGAGATGATCCGGGCCGTCAAGCACCAACTTCCGGAGGCAACGGAACTAATCGACGTCAATCGCTTAACTCGCTCGCATCGCCCACCCAGAGGTAGCGACAGATCGGACAAATCCGAAGGTCGGGGAAGGTTCAGACGGTACACCCACGACCAAGATGAACTACCACGAGACCTTGATAGAATCGTACAAAACTTGCGACGTATTCAAAACATGTTAAATAATTCGATCTGCTCTAGAAGAACGCCTAGTTTTGTACAACTCGAGGTCGTATCGAAATTCTCCAATAGACCATGCGTGACGGAAGCGATCGAGAACAGAGGGGTTCAGAAGTCGACTAGGACTTCGCCCCAACGCCTCCCTCGGAGGGGATAGCATGGTCATACCAGAGAGCGATCGATACCAAGACCTCCTCGGCGATTCCGACCAAGGAGTCACGAGGAGAAGGCTATTTCAAGAGGATACTCCATCCCTGCGTCGAGAAGAACCACCACTAGGACCTAACGATCTCCGACATCGTTTGAACCAAGTGGCGATCGTGGACATCATATCAATGTCCACGGCCGGATCGACACCGGAGTTCCAGCGTGCCAATCTTAGGGATCGGTCTCGACCGATTATAATCCGCACCTTCCTAGAGAAGGCGCCATGAATCAATCACAGGTTGTCGAGCCTTCTCTGCTTTGGGCTCCAAGGCGTGCGTTAGCCTAGCTTGATTCCGATCAAGCCAACTTGGACAAATTCAATGGAACTCAAAACCCATTGGAATTTCTCCAAATATATACCACCGCTATCGTGGTCTTTGGTGGCGATGAGAATGTAATGGCCAACTATTTACCCACCGTGCTCGAAGGTTCCGCCGCGGCCGTGGTTGTTAAACTTACCGGCCGGATCCATATATACTTGGGAACAACTCGTGATCTTCGATTGCCAACTTCGAGTGCGTCGACGATACAGGAAGGAGGACGATCTCCACGAATCCAGCGAGGATGTGATGAGACTTTACGTCAATATATCAAGAGGTTCACAAAGTTCAGAACTCTATACCAAGTCGCAGAGTCCTCTGTTATTGAGCTTTTAAAAGCAGGTCTAAGGAATCGGCGGTTTACGGAGGACATAGCAATGAACCCTCCAAGAACAACCGTTGAGCTTTTTGATATGGCGGACAAATATGCCATCGATAGTGAAGCAATCGAGTGGTGTGAAGCCATCGATCGGAAGACAAGATTCCCCGACCTTTGCTCGACAAACAGGAGAAAAAGAACAAGAAGTCTCTCAAGAAGAAAAAGAACCGCAGACCGACGACAAAGAAGTCCTCGCCGTTCTGCATAAGATCGGGAAGGGCAAGAAGGACTATGCTTGGTCGAAGCAAAGCAAAAGTTCCGACCGAAGGATTCTGCACGAATAAGAAGTGGTGTCCACTTCACCGGTGACGAGGGCATGATCTGCGACTGTCGTGTCTCGCGTAAGAAAGCGGAGGATTATTATGCGGGTAAGGACCATTTCAAAGAATACAGAACATGGAGAAACGAGCTCCAAAAGGACAAGGATGGCGACGAGGAGATGGAGTACCGGGATCCCCAACACACACGATCAACATGATTTTTGGAGGATCTTCTTCATACGAGTCCAGACGTCATCTCAAGGCCATGGGTGGGAGGTCAACCTCGTCGAATCTCCAAGCGTAATCAAGCACTCAAGTGGTCGGACACCGCATTTCCTTCAAAGAAAGACGACTACACCATCCCATCGACTCGAGGGTAGGTTCCCCATCGTCGTTGAACCAACTATTAATAATTGTCGGGTTAATCGGGTCTTAGTGGATGGGGTAGTTCCTTGAATATATTATTTGTAGGAGCTTTAGAAGAAATGCAGTCCCCATGTCAAAGGTGAAACACATGAAATATGCTTTTCATGGCATAGTTAGGGTTCTACCGCTAAACCGATAGGACAAGTTTCCTTACCGGTGACGTTTGGAAAAACGACAATTTCGAACAGAGAAGATCTCGTTTGATGTAGTAAACTTGAATCAAGATACAACGGAATCCTCGATTCGACCAAAGATTAGCAAAATTCTTGATAGCCACGCATTACGGTTATCAAAGTTTGAAAATGCCGGGGCGAAGGAGTCATCACACCGAGGAGATCGAAAATGGCTTACGATGCGATCGAAATCCTTTGCCGTTGATGAACTTCCACCGAGAGGTTAATCCGTCTCCCATGCAGTCAAGCACTCGAAGCCAAAGATGACGCCCAAACCATCCGACTGCACCAAGGAGGTACTACTCGACAAAAGCGCTTCCCGGACAGCGTCAAGTCGTCACATGGGTCAGACAACCAGATCCAACCGCCAGAAGATTACGGTCGGGCAAGACTCGACCCTAAATAGGAAGAGTCGCCGTCTCCTTCCTCCGAGCAAATCAAGACGTGTTTGCTTGGCAAGCGTCCGATATGCCCGAGTCCCCGAGGTGATCGAGCACGTGCTTGCTCTCACCGATAAAAACCGATCAAGGTAAACTACGACGTTTTGCACCCGATCGGAAGGAAGCAATCCAGTCGGAGATTGACAAGCTTCTCCAGGCAGGATTTATTCGTGAAGTCAACCACCCACAGTGGCTTGCTAATCCTGTAATGGTTAGGAAAAATAATGGGAAATGGCGAATGTGTATCGACTTTACAGATCTTAATAAAGCTTGTCCGAAGGATGACTTTCCCCTTCCCCGCATTGATCAACTAGTAGACTCTACTTCTGGGTGCGAGTTACTAAGTTTTTAGATGCGATTCGAGGTACCACCAGATTAGTATGTGTAAAGAAGATGAGGAGAAAACTTCCTTCATCACCCCATATGGTACTTTATGTTATATTAAGATGCCATTTGGTCTCAAAAATCTTTGGTGCAACTTTTCAAAGGTTGATGCAAAAACTTTTAGTCCACAAATCGGTCGGAATCTAGAAGCTTATGTTGACGATCCGTCGTAAAGACCACCAACGGCGACCACATTCTCGACTTACAAGAAACCTTTAACAACTTGAGAAGACATAACCTCAAGTTAAATCCTAAAAGTGTGTGTTCGAGTTTCGCTGAAAACCGCTGGTTTCCTAGTTTCGCTAGAGGTATTGAAGCTAATCCAAAGAAAAATTGCGCCATCGACTGATCGCCCTCCGACCACCTAAGAAGGAAGTCCAAAACTAATCTGGTCAGATGGCGTCGTTAAGCCGCTTCATAGCAAGATTAGGGAAAAAGGATTACCTTTCTTTAAACTTCTTGGAAACATGGGAGTTTCGTGGACTAAAGAGGCAAACGATGCCTTTGAGGAACTCAAAAAGTACCTTACGAGTACCCGGTCTTAGTTTCTCCGAGATCGGGAGAAACATTGCTAATTTACGTGGCAAAGAACACCACGCATAGTTAGCGGTGTCTTGGTTGTAGAAAGGAATAATATCCAACGACCGGCCTATTACGTAGCGAAGTCTTACATGGACCAAAGGAAAGATACCCACAGTACAAAAGTTGCTCTATGGCCTCCTTATGTCTTCAAGGAAGCTAAGGCACTACTTTCGAGCCCACAAAGTGGTCGTACTCTACCGGATATCCCTTGGTCAAGTCCTTAGAAACAGGAATCATCGGGGCTAATAGCCAAATGGGCGGTCGAGCTAGGGCGTTCGATCTCCATTTTATTTCACTTAACAACAATAAAGTCGTGCAATAGCGTAATTCATTGCGAATGGACAAACCTCGAACCCACCCAAGGACCCGAGTACGAACACCACGACGAGTGGACAATGTATTCGACGGTTCCTTGATGTTACAAGGATCGGGGCCGGAGTGGTCTTGATATCCCTCATTGGCGAACACATCAAGCACGCCATCGGTTAAATTTTCCCGCCACCAATAATGTGGCGTAATATGAAGGTTTATCGGCAGACTCGGCGGCTCGCTCTCGGGATTCGCAGACATTAGTGAAAGGCGATTCTCAACTAGTAGCGAATCAAGTGGGGAAAGAGTATCAATGCTCGAGTACCAAGATGTCATCTTATCTGGCGGAAGTACGAAAACTTGAAAAGCACTTCTTCGGTTTTCAGATCCAACATATTCCTAGAAAGGAAAACTTTCTGGCAGACCAGTTGGCACGGATGGCCTCCACGAGGTCGACCGTCCCCGCCTTGGAGTTTTTCTCGAGCAACTCAATTCACCCTCGGTAGTTGAGCCTTCCGAGAACATACATGATTCTTTGCAAGTTGAACAAACTAATCAAGGAAACATGGATGCTCCACAGGTCGTTGACGGTTGGCGCTGTCACGATCACGGTAGAGACTAGATGACATCGATCTACAATTATCTTCAGCATGACACAATTCCAGAAGATGATGTAGAGGCTGATCGTATAGCACGAAAAGCCAAATCATACACTCTAATCGAACGTATCTTGTATAAACGAGGATCTCATGGAGTGTTGATGAGATGCATATCTCAAACGGATGGCATTAGATTGCTAACCGAAATCCATGAAGGCGTCTCTGGAGCACACCATTCCTCTGAGTAACCACAGTCGGTAAAGCCTTAGGCAAGGCTATTCTTATCGCCAACCGCCTTCATGATGCAAAAGAGCTTGTGACGAAGTGTGTACAATGTCGGTTTATAGTCGATAAGTACATCACCAAAGACAAGCCTTACAAACAATTCCTCTTTCTTGGCCTTTTGTAACACAGGGACTAGACATTCGGGACCTTTCCCAAGAGCACCGGGGTTTCAATTCCTTTTCGTCATGATTGACACGTTTACAAAATGGATTGAAGCCGAGCCAGTTGTTAAAATAACAACTGAGGCCGCTAAGAGATTTCTCTTGAAAAATGTGATCACGCGATTTGGTGTACCCAACAGATCATCACAGATAATGGTTCCCGATTCTCCGGTGATCAATTCCGGAGTTCTGCGATGAACTTAGTGTCAAAATTCATTTTGCTTCATTGCACATCCGCAGAGCAACGGAGCGCTTGAGCGGCTAATGGTATCCTTATGCGTGGGATCAAACGCCGAGTATTCGACCGCTTAATCAAACGGTCAGCGCTTGGGTTAAAGAACTTCCCTCGTGTTATGGGTCGTTCAACCACGACCGATCGTGCGACCGTGAAACTCCATTCTTTTTGGTTTATGGTTTGAAGCCATGCTTCCTCCGTAACTCAAAATTGGCTCGCCGAATCGATCGTTTTGACGAAAATGATCGAATGAACGACGACTCGACGACGCCGATTTCCTTGAAGAACGATTTAAACCAAGCCCTTGTACGATCGCTAGCCTACCAACAAGCCATGCGAAGGTACCATAGTCGTAAAGTGCGACCTCATGACCTTGTCAGAGGTGATCCGTTCTCGAGAAAAATTCAGAGCCAAACAAATCGCAATAAACTTTCTCCTAAATGGGAAGGTCCTTACATCGTGGTCGAAGTAACCCGACCGTGTTCCGTCTGATGGCTATGTCGATGGGCAAATTTTGTCAAATTCTTGGAACATCGATCAATTGCGTAAGTTCTATGTTTAATTTTCATTCTTTCATTTCTTTCAATTTCAATTTCATTAAATTCATTAATTAATTAAGAAGTGCAACCTTGCTTATATATATACACCTACATTCAGTCGTTTATTATTGTTAGTCTGGTCGGAGAAGACATTTTTCTCTCCGATATCCTTTATAAGGATCTCTGATACTCTATGGTCCTAGTCGTGAGCATTTTTTCAAATGATTCCCACGCGCGACTACACTTTTTTTTTAAGAAAATGAGTAATCAGAGCACCACACAACTACCTATCTCATGAATGATATGCTTACGATTTTGGAGATTATGCTTCATTATTTCACGATTCGGTCTATTCTTGTCAGCTCTTTGGTGGGACACGGAAAGCCTCCTAGTCGAAGTCTCTCCTTTTTCGCACGTGGTCCTGCCCACTGGAAGGAGCTTCCTAGCGACGGTTCTTTTCTTACGATCCTCGCTACCAGTCGGATACAGAATTTGAACACGTTTCAAGAAATGTGTCGTATGCCTTCGTGTCTTAGCATTAGTTCCACCGCAGTTATGGGACAATAGATATAAACAAAGTTCACTTATAATTTGTTGCATACATATTTGCATTTCTTCTTATGTCA
This sequence comes from Phyllostachys edulis, assembly GCA_036346405.1. Lineage (NCBI taxonomy): Eukaryota > Viridiplantae > Streptophyta > Magnoliopsida > Poales > Poaceae > Phyllostachys > Phyllostachys edulis. Next base: position 29,363,340 of record CM070568.1, on the reverse strand, counting down.
AGTTTGACAAAGTCTTTTTCCGACCATATATAGTGTTTTTGATTGGTATTTCCATTATGACAAACAAAGATCTATAACTAGTCGAAATCATCTGTTAGTCTGACCACATTTGATTTCCTAATCTCAAGAACGATCGATTTTGTCTTACATGTCCAAACATACCTTCAAAACTCACATACATGGTTATGACCTCTTTTTATTCTCTTTCTTGGCTCACCGCTTGTACAAGAACGTTCTTCTACTATCAAGCGTTGGGGCTAGGAAATATCTGAGAATTTTAAAAAGTCAAACAGATAAACAAAAGCTTTGTCAATGACATAAAAGGTAAGTTTTCATAGATATTCAAATATTTTTACACTTGCAGAACCTACTCTAAGAAATATTCCCCGCCTAACTATCGCTTGTCGGAGATTCGACCTCCATCTCCTCTACAACTATATCTCCGAGTGGCCCGAGTTCTTCCATGAACTTGGTCGCCTCCTCAGTGGGCGATTGAAGTCATCTTTAACAGCTTGGAGATCAATGGAGGGTCGGAAGCTTTCGGCTTTTGCCAAAGCAAAACTAACTCCACTTGCAACACCTGCTTTTAGGGCCAGGCATAATTCGTCCGAGTAGTTTTGACGTAACTTTAAGATCCCCTAGAAGTTGACCCAAATAGTTCATTTTCTCTATTGGATCTCTTAAGATAGGCACGCTTGATCCTCGATCCCAAATCAAAGATCATCTTGTTCAAAGTATGAATCTTTTCATCAATATTTTGAGCAAGAGCGCCTCCTTATCTGCTCAAATTTGAGTTTTCTTTACTCTGCTTAGCATTTGCGTTTGCTCTGCAAAAACAAATCGCTTAATGAACACAAGCATCATTGAAGGGAAAATCAAGTTTTACGACATATTACCTTTATTTGTTTTGCTAAGTGTTTCATATTTGGTCGTTGCTTCAACGATCAATAGGTCCTTAGTGAACTTGCTTCAAAGAAATGATCGGTCCTTAGCTTTATTTCTTTCTTCTTCAAGAAAAGTTGTCTTGGCTTTCTCACAACCTCCTCTTTTATTTTCTCCAGATCTATCGAATGCGATAAGGAGAATAATTGTAGAGGAGCAAAGTATTGAAGAAGAAAGCGAAGTTTAAAAGGAAAAGTTCTTACTTTCCAACTCGAGTGCTTTTGCTCCAAGTCCTTAACTCATTTGGGTCATCCTCCGATCACAAAGAAAGTTCTCGACCAAATGCTACACAATTAGCATTCTCTTTCTTAAGTTCCTTATAAACTTTGTAAAAAGAGTTATGTAACCGGTCGAGAATACTTACCCGAATTGTTCGGTCATTATAACCGCAAAAATCAAATCGAGGTGCATCTTGAGCCGAGTATCCGATACTTTACACGCCTCATCAAGCTCCTTATCCTCGGCGAATCGGGGACGAAAAGGAACTTGTTAGGTTGGGAAGGGTTATCGGCGATGATCGAACTGTTGAGACCTCTCGAGGCATCTACCTCCACGTAGGGGTTTCAATCACCAAAGGATCCAACTCACCGTTGTTCTTGTCACCGCCGGGGCTTCTTCGACCACTACTTCTCAGAACTTTGTCCCGAGAAGTGCTCTGGTCGGGAACTTCCACAGGTGCTAGGTCCTCAGGAAGAACCTGGTCGGAAATGACCGGAACACCAGAAGACCTATGCAAACCGAAGATGGGAAGTTCAAAATATCAAATCATCAAGGAATTATTAAAGATACATACTTATACGATCGCTTTCATTTGTACATACCTTGTTAATTTCCGGGATTTGACTCTGAAACGCGCCAGAGAGAAATCTGTGCCGCTAGCCTTCCTTTTCTTCTCTTCCAATTTTCTTTGGTTACGACCGGCCAGGTTTGTTGAACCTCACATCCTCCAACAAGATGTCGGAAGCTATGTCCTCGACCGGTTCGTCAAGGTCCACATTCCCGACTATCCGGCCTGAGGGAGTGGTTTCTTCAATCTCCGGATCGATTGTTTCAAGAATAACCGTAAGGTCGTGCACGACCACTCTGGAGTCTACAGCCTCCGCAGTTACATTCTGCGGGCCTTCAGGCTTATCCACCTAAATCAAAGAACAAATTTGATTAGGTGAAGAAATCCTTTTATCTAAAAAAAATTTCGTACATATATGACTCCAAAATGTTCTATTACCTCGAGGGATTCATCTCCTTCAAGTGCCTCAGGGCACGACTCGGTCGGAACCAAGGTGGGACGTTGATCCTCACCAGATTGTATGATTCGCAATCCGACCGACTGCAAATATAGAGCACGATTGGAGATCTGGTCGGAATATATGTATATACATGGTAAAAGGAATTTAATAAATTACCTTAAGCCTTGCCAGTCTCCCTTCAATAGGAGTTGCGGCTAAGATCTTGGGGCATTCAGCCTTTTCTCCAGGCTCCCCCGCACAGATCAGCCTGACTCGTTCTCTAACTTCCCCAGGGGTAAGAACTTTAACAGAAGGAAGAATAGACAGATTTTAAGGTAATACATTTATCAAATCAAAATACCGATCGGAATTTATCTCAAAGACTTACCACCTTCTGAGGTAGCTTCATCACGATCAAGGCACCAGAGCAGGGAATGAGTCCGGAGCTTCAATGGGCTAATCTGGCGAAGGGTAAAATCCTTCACCACATGCCACGAAGTCAAGCCCCTGACTCGTAAGTCGTAGATGGCATCCGCCCATCTCTTGACTATCCTCGTCTTCTTTACTGGTTTCCTTCCACTTGGAGTTTTCACTTGCTCTAGTTCCGCCAAGTAGAGGCCATCGTCTTCAGAATCGTCATGTAAAACCAAGATTTTTCCATGACGACCACGAAGATTTCACAGACATGAAGATGTACTCATCGGCCTTCCCGTCATGAAGACGCAATGTGCATTCCCCAGAGCGCCTCAGATTTTGCCGCAGATTTTCCCATCACCATGCGGTAGAAATAACTAAAGAGCTTCAAGTTCGGTTGTATTTCGGTATGCCTCGCACAAATATGCTGAAAATACTAATATTTGCGATCGAATTTCATAATTCACCAATTCCACCCGTAATGTTCAAGAACGCGGAGGAGGAATTTGTGTACCAGAGTCTCAAATTTCACATTCGATGTAGGCAAGAAAACAGGATTTCGCCATCTTCACGGCTCGGAAAATGCTCTCGATCGCCGGTCTCCAATTAATCGATTCCTATCTGGGAGCATTCCCATCTTCTTCAAGGCCTCGAAGTTTTTCTTGCCCAATTCAAGGCAACCACTTTGTAATCTGCTCCGACATGGCGAAAAACCTCAAGAATGAGTAGCAAAAGTTGGAGACTTTGTGGTCGGAAGAACAGAAAAGACTCGGAGGATTTCTTGGCGAGAAGCTAAAGGATCGAAGGGATTCGGAAGCATAAAAATTCTAAGAGCCCAATGAGAGGAGATCTTATAACCTTCCGATACTTTCAAGGATTTCTACAAAAGTCCAACCGACAAAAAGCTTCTTTTTGTCCAAACGACAGAGGAACTCTTCGCTTCCCAAGGCAAGTTCTCAACTTTAAAGTGAACACAGACCACCAGATACCACGACATTAAATGGGTTCGCCCGATACGATTTCATCGGGAAAAGGTATATACACGCACCAGTTCATTTAAAGTTAGGGGCTAGCCGACGAGGATTAAAACATCTATGTATTATTTTAATATATAATAAAAGACCATACGTTTTCATGGTCGAACCCTAAGACTCACGACCTCCACGGTCGTTAGTATTCCAGAGGTTACTTAATGGGTACCACGGTGGGATGAGGCTTTGTGCCTAATCCCCACCGGATAACCGCCGTAAAATTATCGAATCGGTATTTCTTATCGTATGATGAATGGAACACGTGTTATCGCTCCAAACCATGCGATGGTACAACCCCGAGACATCGACTATTAACCACCCTACGGTTAAGCTTTTCACAAGCAACCGCAAGGAAGTTAGCACATTGCTAACTTCTCTACCGCTCCGACCAACAGAACGCTTCACTAGGACGTCTTCTCCAGAGTAATCGCCACCTCTTGGAAGTTATTTAAAGGTGAAGCACAAGAGACAACAACAGAGACAAGAAGGAGACGATAGGCGACACACAAAACAAGGCCAAGGCAAAGATATGCACGAAGCCTAAGCGGTGGAATTAGAAGCTAGATAATCACCTTAGACTCATATTCTAAGTCCGATTGCTTGCTACATTCCTCCATTGATGTAATTCAGGTAGTACTTAGCCACATCTTGTAAATCCAGTTCATATCAATAAAGAGCGACCCCCATTCCATTCCAGTATATTCCACGTCATTTTCCTCGTTTATTTTCGTAAGATCGGCGATTCGATCGTCGACAAGCTCTTTTGGTCATTTTGCGGTCAACGTCGCTGGCAAGCTTCGGTGTCTCTTCGGTCATCTCCTAGGTTCAGGTAGCATATTTATGCCTCATAGAAGCTTAAGCATGCTTTAGATTGCTTAATGCACCTCCAAAATGGCATATCCACTGGAGCCATGCTTGCGCCGCCACATCTCGTTGTCGCGCTGCCACTAGGGCTCACCGCCAGCCAAACTCTGGCTACCACTAGGTTCAGCGAGCTATTGTGCATCCATTTTGGGCCTTAGTTTGCGCCGCCGTAGACCACTGTGCCGATGAGCCAGCAAGCAAGCGCGCGGTGGCGGGATCCCCTATTGTCATATTTCTAACCGAAGCTGTAAGAAATGAATAGAGTTAAAATGTGGTCAGATTAGGTTAAGTACCTATTAGATATTAAATGATGTCTCTTAATGTTCCGCTTACACGTGGGCCCGAGCACAGAAATCCAGGTGTTTCAACCCTAGTTTCCGCACCTAGATGCTGACGTGTGGACCCTTGTGTCTAGTTAAGTGTTTGAGTAAAGTAATGTAATATGTTTTCTAATAAGGAAGACGTATTTCTTATACGTTTAAAACCGAAAGTATATCTTTGTTAATGGAAGGCGTATTTCTTAAAATATGTTTTCAGCGTCCTTTCAATTGGGACCGGCGACCGGGTCAAACCCTAACTTTGGGTCATGCTCATCAGTGACTCGGGCTAGATACCGTCCTGTATAAAAAGTATTCGCTACGTTTTAAAATCCCAAAATGAATTACTTTTACACTGAAAATGGTTTAAACTTCAAAAATTCATAAGTAATTCATTATAACTCCAAACCAAGTGAAATAAATTTTGTTAGCTTTAATTTTTACTATACTTTAATCTGAAACAACTTTGAAACATGTCTCTGTTACATAAAAATTGATAATTAAATTAATTGTACATTAAGGACTTTAGCCTTATAAAATTCATAGAAAATTCAAATGAACTCCAAATGAACTAAAATTTTCACCTATTTTCACTTAAAGATAGAACCTCACTACTGTGAATTTATCATACATTTTTAGCATTTTGGTATTTTTGATATTTTTCTCGGTGTTCATTTGTTATCACTCTTTTTAGATTCTGAGTTGCCCGACGTGAGTGATTATATATATGAGACTCCTGAGATTGAACAAGTGGAATATCATCAAGGTAAGCATCCTCTTGCATCATTTTGATCCCAGTTTTGGTAATTTAGTATTTTAAAATGCAATGATAATTGTGTGCATGCTATTTTGGTGTATCCATAATTTGTGAGTCTAGCTAGTTATGTCCTAACCATTGTGGCCTACCCTTAATCATTTCATACACTTATGCTTAAGTTAGAAATCATGTGATGGTACATATAGTCTTTATGTGAATGCTTAGACAAGCAAGTCAGTAGTTACGGTAGTTCGGCTGATGGGGTTAGCCTGTCAATCGTGGGAAAACACTGAACATTTTATCCTTATAAATTTGTTGAGATATTTGAATCTGAGGTTTGATTCTAAAATTTGTATATTTAAAAATGATTTAGATCTGGACAAGTGATTGATTGTGATGGTGCCTTCGTGCACGAGAATTGGATATTGTGGTAGTCTTGTCCAGATCACTAAGGATCGAACTTTGGGCTGTCAATTCAAGTACCATACGTACTTTCACACGTGGTGTATGGGTGCTTCTTGGTTAAGTAAGGGCGGGGGGGGTTTATTGAGTTGGAAAACAGGTGGTGTATGGACATATGTGTTTAATAATATGTTCATAGGGATCCGATTGCAATTTAATATGTGCGAGTGAGCATAGGTTTAAATTTCTGTTGATTGGGTCGGTATTCCCAACACAACTTGCGCACCCCAATTAGCAGGTTCTATCCGTAGCTTGTACTAAGTGGGATCTCGTATCGCAAGGGTGATTCAACTCAATAAGATCAACTTGCTGAAAAATACCGAGTCTTGGTTTACCCGACCAGCATACCTAAGGAAGTGTGTCATTATCCGAAGGCTTACAGGCTAATCAAGTCGTGTGGGTAAAGATGTACACCCTTGCAGGGTTAAAACTATTCAAATAGCCATGTTCACGGTTAAGGACAACACTTGTTTTGATTGACATCATTGTTAGACTCCAAATTAAAACTTGGCATGGGTATAATTTGGTATCAGCATGAATGGTTGTTCATGCATGCTAGTTTGTCAAAATGGGTAGCCACTTTGATATGTTTTGATTTATGATTATGTCAAAGTTACTTGATGTTTTTAGTCCAAATTTTGATTACAAAATGGCCTTTGTAAATTAGGAAGTGTAGGAATAAAACTTGTTGCTTTATGCAAAAACTAATGCCAATATAGCCTTCCTTTGGACAACCTCTAGCATGTATATTCTCTAATCCATTGAATAGGTTCTCTCATACACCATCTTTTATTAGTTTTTGTAAGACTTGTGAGTACCTTCTGTACTCAAACAGATTAACCACTTGTTGCAGGTGAGAACGAATATGCTTACGATCCATCCGTTAGCGCCGAATATGGCGACGCTAACGAATGATGCTGTTTCTACCTCCACTCAGTTGCCTTCGGGTGTTGGGCACACTTGGTGGTATCCTTTGGTGTTTTATATTGGTTTCCGCTGCGTACTTTTGTTTTTAGTTGACCGTTGGTCACATGTGTAACTTATATACTTAAACACTAGTCTTGTAAATTAATGTTATTAATATATGACTTGTGTATGACTGTGTACAATGTTGTTTAGGATATGTGCACATTAGCTATTGATCTTGGGAGCTAATGCGAGACACATATCCGTGAACTTAAAATCGGGCTCGTTTTCTGTTAAATGTTATGCCTCTGCTATAATCTCTTAACTTGGAATAGATTCGATTTCAGGGGTTCCCACATCTTTGAATGTGATTCGAACTTGGGGGAAGAAGATGGAGGGGAGAGGGGGATGGCGACTTGGTGCTGGCCTCGACGCTGGCTTAAGTAGGGCGAGGTGAGGTGTGATTTCTCGTGAGCGCACAATAGAGAGATGGACGAGTTGCTGCTGTGTTTGGCGACGCGAGCACAGCGGCGACGTCGCTCACGAAGACACGATGGGGGCAAGCGAGAGGCGACGAGCGTTTATGCCAGCTATAGCACACGACAGGGGTGAGGGCGCGTGCACTGACGAGACGCGGTGGTGGGTCTGTCGGGTGACATGAGCAGAGACATGGGTAGGGGATGCCACAACGTTGTGGCTGACGTGGGAGTAGGCAGCATCGTGTTGGAGCAGGTGAGGGCGACGGAGGCATGACGAGGGCGTGGCAGGGCGTCGTGAGAGAGGTCAGCGGGGTGGGTGGCAGCGCGCGTGGCCGGGCATAGGAGGGAGGAGGAGGAAGGAGGCTAGCGTGGCACTGGGCCGGGAAGGAAGAGAGAAGGGGGCAGGTGGACTAGGCCGAGGGAAGGGAGAAGCCTAGTGGGCTGGTTCGGGGAAAGAAAAAGAAAGGAAGAAGAAGAAGAGGGAGGAGACTGGGTTGGGACGGATGGATTTTGGCCCATACCGGATATTTGGGGTTTGATTTTATTTTTGTTTTCCTTTTTGAATTCCGGTTTCAATTCAAATTTGTTTTCAAATTTCACAGATTTAAATTAGGGTTGAATTTTGTTAATTGTTTCTTGAAATTCGAAACTCAATAAAGTTTCAAACAAAAATCCACAAAATTCTAATGTCACTCAATTGTAGTAAAAAGTTTTAAAAATATCATATTTTCAACAATTTTAAATAATTTCAAATTTCAGGATGTTGCATTCAGGTTGGATCAGTATGCCATTTTAAAATCTGCTAAAAGTTTTGATATGGTTACTAGAACCCTATCTGAAAATGCTGGACTTAATGCAAAGGAGATAATATCTTCCCTATATGCTGAGCATGTCGGTGGAAATGCAATGGAGGGAGGAGTTTGCGAGGATGTCTCGACCGCAAATTTTCATCTCCGTTATTTATTGTTTGGCACCATATTTTTTGAAACATGTTAGTTGGCAGCATCTTTTCATGTTAGATTCATGCTAATTGTAACTACTGTCAGTGGGAGCAGTACAGCGTTCACTCTTAGTGAGGCTGGGACCAACCTGCCAGTCAATTGGAAGATGGCACACTCCCTAGATTAGAGAGGTGATACAGGACTGGTCATGTTGTGTAGCCAAGGAGTAGTTGTGCTAGCATCTAGCACAACTGCCGTGTAGACACTCATGGAGTCATGGTCTGTTTGGAAATCAATTAAAGATGATTTTTTTCTTTTGCAAATCGTAAAAAAAAAAACAGGAATTCCACGAGAATTTTGCCAGAAACATCAATATTTCCACGGACTTGCCCGGTTCCAAACAATCTATTGCAATTTGGTACCCAAGGACACGTTTGGAACATAAGAATTTCATTTGAAATAGTTTTCCATCACGCATTGCAATTTGCTCCGAGTGCATTTGCCGTTTGTCCTTAATTGTAAGTTTGTAACCTCCGAGACGAAGTAATCGAACGAAACCCTCCAACCTCATGCCACTAGTAGTGCCAATTAAGCCAAATAACAAACCGGTCTAATCAGCATCGAGCTTACGCGCCGGGAAGTCAAAAGGGGGCCGAACCGACACGGCAAAATTTCTTTTCTCCTCCTTGTGACCCCAGTCCCACTAAAAGCTTCTTACGCAATGTTCCTTAAGAATTTGATTAGTAACACTGTAAAGATGTACAAACAGTAAAAATGACATCCAATGTGAGGATGACATGTGTAGTGACACGCCGATGTTATTTCCAACTAGTGAGATCTTTGTAGTGTTATTAAACAAATTGCCCCTACAATTAATCTGACCACGAATCATCCATCCAAATCTACGGAACTAAATAAATGGAGATGCCTAATTTTCCCTTTGTTTCGAATGGATGGTCTAATTAATCTAAACCGTCGATTCTCGGATCCGACGGTACAGCATCCGGCAGTTACGTGACACATAATAGTAGTAGTATCGTAAGTCTGTATATATATATATATATATATATTTATATATATATATATATATATATATATATATATATATATATATAAATGTTTTGTCTTTTATAATCCTCGGTTTTCCATGATCCTTGCAAGAAGCTCGTTGCATCACTAAAACATTGCACGAAATCACAAACTCAAATATCGGCTTGGATGAGTTGCGTTATGAGTTTTACAACTTACACCGTCTTTGGCTGTTTTGCGCAAATTCTAAAAGAAATAAAGCACCTAAGCTAACATAAATTAACTAATGGCAAATCCTCCTTTATGAGGAAAATTTATGTATCCAGAGGTTAAATACAGCCAAACCAATGAAAAACTTGAAAAGAATAATTACTGCTGCTATAACTTCTAAGCAATATCAAAAGACCAAGCCGAAAAAGTCTGTTGGGAGATCTAAACTAAGTTACATCCCTGTTTACATTTCATTAAAGTGTAGTAGATTATGAATATGTGAAATGCAAGAGGAAATGACTCCAACCCCTACCATAAATGTCTTACGAGTAGAGAAAGAGCCGTAAGAGAAACGACTCTAATATCCGTACTATAAATGTTTTAGGAACATAGAGAACAAAAGAAAATGACTCTAATGTCCTTAGCTACTATAAATACTAGTTGGCCTCTGCACGCCGAGAAGGACAGGCGTCCCTTGACCCGTGGAAAAGCCACAGGCACGTGTTGCGCGATTGGCCGACGCACATGGAGGAGGCAGCGAAGGCTTGTGAAGCCTACGCAGACGTGCGTTTTGCCGAGGAAATCAGACGGCAGCGAACGTGCGGCGCGTAGAATCCTGCGGCCCAAAAATTCTTGCCGACGTGGCATGTGTCTCTGCGTCTGAAATCTACCTCCAGTTAAGATCGAAGGGTACCTGGAACAAGAAAGAAGAAAAGCAGTAATATAAACTGTTAAACGTAAAATTTACTACACACTCCCATAAAACCCCAGAAACACACACAATGACACAATTCCACATGAATCCATTGCACGCAAATGCAATGCGTGCATGCATGCATGGCAGTATGTGCCACCGTTTCTCTCTCTACCACTCTCTCTCTCTCTCTCTCTCTCTCTCCCCCTCACCTTTCTCTCACTGCCCCCACATGAGCCCTAAAGGCTACACAGATAGCCAGGGGTAGAAATGCCCATCCACATTCGATGAGAGAAGAGAAGAAGAGTCTATGCGGAAGCAAACGCTCTATCACAGAAATACCCCTTCTCTCGCTCGCTCTCCTCTTTCATCTCCTTCTCTTGCAAGCCTTGCTCTTCCTAAAATCTCCGTCGAAAATCGCCATTCCCGTCCAATTCTCCGCGGCGATCAGCTCCCCGAACCCTCCCGATATCGCAGGATCGCGCGGCCACGGTCGACGTGCTAATGCGCCCGCTCCCCCGAGATTTCTGGGTAATCTTTTCTTCGCCTTTCTCCCGGGCGTTTCTTGTTTGGTTCGATCGGGTGTGCGGGGTTCTTTCGATCGGCTTGTTCGTTGGGGTTCGTCGCAAGATCGGGTTTTTTGCGGTGGGTACGCTTCGCTTGCCGTTCGTGATGGAGTATTGGCCTCTGTTGCGTGGTGATCGGGGGGTTTTCTTGGGGTTTTTGCGATCTTAGGCTTGCATGGGTGGATTTCTTGGCGCCCGATTACCCAGCATTTCACGAGAGATTTCGTGGTCTTTGCGTAATGCGATCGTGGAATCGACGGCAAAACCACGGGTTCGTTTTTGTTTCCTTTTCAAAATTTGTCGCAATTTTGTCTGTGCATACGGATCGCTTGGGATTCTTTGTGTGGGTGATGGGATCAAAAATCTTGTCCTTGTTTCCATTCCCTTGTTGGAATTCCATTGCCATGTGGCGACTCCCAGATTTTACCCGGACGCTGCGTTCTCTCGTGCTGTTGTCTTCACGCCAAATCGTTCGTACAAATGCTTGCTTTTATTTGGTATAGATTTTGTCCTTGATGCTGTGATCATGTAGGTAATTTCGTGGTATTTGAGTGTGATATCAAATTGTCGGTGCCTTGCATGATTGGTGATTCTACCTGCATTGTCTGATCGAGTTGAATAATGCTGCGTCCTGCCTGCGGCGTCGCGGATTGTCCTGTTACTGATATGGAAGGAGTGCAGAGTAATCAGGACAATCCCAATCTGGGAGCCTTTGCTGACAAGATCACTGGTGCCATGTTTGCAAACCACGGGGAAATGGAGCTTCAACGTGCAGGTAGTTCTCCTCCCCAGGCTGGGCAGGTTCCCATGATCACTCGCAGGCCATCGCGTTCGCAGGTTGCTCTGTATGATATGGCAATGGTGGGGAGTAACCGGCTTGGTGTGGGCCTCCTTGGCAATGAAAATTTGTTCGATGACCAGTCGTTGGCGTCGGCATTCGAAAATATGAGCTTGGGCTTCAGGGATGGGGCTGCTGACATTCCTCCTAATCCTGGCAGTGTTGCATCCAGAAATGGATACTATCCTGCAGGTCTTGTGATTTCATCTGCCGACAGCACTGTGAACACATTACATCAGCTGGCAGTTGCTCAAGATGGTTTCATCATGCCTTCATCTCTGAAGATCAATGACGTTGAGCACATGAAACCGCAGTTCAGTGGACGAAATTGTCCAATGTACACTGGGATGCATGGCTCGGATAATGTTTCTGGGACTCCTTGCAATCTACCATCAGCTTCACCTTTCCAGCAACATTTTTTTATCAATGGGCAGTCACAAGCATATGCACCTTATCAGCAGATGGGCTCAAATTTCAGGTGGCAAGATATAGATGCAGAGAGGTATTCTCTCGGGCAACCACAGTGTGCTTATCGGCAAATGCCACAGGTTGCTGTCTCTGATGTTCGCTGGAGTAGTAGCAATCAACATGGTGCCATTCACTCATCTAGTATGGCCGCAGCTTCACCTTATCTTGGGACACCCAGTGTTGATCAGCTGGGACATGGCAGTGCTGATACTTACCGGAAAGATGCTATTGTTCGAAGTGGAAATAAGGAGCTGAGTTCTACACTTGTGAACAATTGCCCCTGTATAATTTACCCTGATTGCTTGTGTGAAAACTGCGAATATTGCCAGATTCAGCAAGCTGAAAAGTTCAAACATCCATATGGGCTCAGGTGTTCATCCAAAGGTTTCTTGCAGCATCAGATTTTGGATGAAGTCAAGATGAAAAGTTCTCCCGAAAAGATCCTCATGATGTCTGAAGGTGTAAATTCAATTAGAAACATCAAGTCTGGGTTTGCACTTAAACGACATGCCGAAGCGAATCGAAGAATTGACCGACAAGGACATGATCATCATCTTAATATTCAGAGCAATGATTCATTGCATTTTGACTGGCAAAACTCTCAGGTTCTGTCATCCATGGAATCTCTATATGATTTGGCCATGAAAACCCCTCAGCTGAAGTATAGTTCAGTGGATGAAATTGTAGGAAAATTCTACCTCTTGGCGAAGGATCAGAATGGCTGCCGCTTTCTACAGAGGATATTTACCGAAGGTACTCCAGAGGATGTTAAAAAGGTCTTCGATGGAATCATCAAACATGTTGGTGAACTTATGGTTGATCAATTTGGAAACTACTTGGTACAAAAGCTACTTGAAGAGTGCAATGATGATCAAAAGATGCACATAATTTATGAAATAACCAAAAGACCAGGCTGGCTAATTAACGTTTCATGCAACATGCATGGGTATGTGTTTAATGCTCCGATCTTAATTGTTTTGCTTATAATTTAGTGTTATTATTATTTTTACTATTTTTCTGAACATGTAATGCAGGACACGTGCAGTGCAAAAGGTGATAGAAACTATAAATACCTCAGATGAAGTTTCAATGGTTGTATCTGCTCTGTGTCCCGGTGCCGTCACTTTGATGATGGATGCGAATGGCAGTCATGTTGCACTCCGTTGCTTGCAAAAACTTTCACCCGAGTACAAAGCTGTAAGATCTCTTTGCTTAAACTCGGATGCATATATATATATATATATATATATATATATATATATATATATATATGGCTGTGCAAACTCTTACGTATAGCCGCTGTATAATGTTGTTATAACTTTGCTATGTGGAACTAAATATCATGTACGATTAGAGCGTATGCTAGTAACTATTGCTTAATACCCAATGGCCTTTCTTTTTCTTCTCCAACTATTGTAAACATTTAAATCCTGGTTATTTTTATGCATGCATTGGACTTATTTTCTTTCTCCAACGTATCAGCTTGGCATAGATATGCATATTTATGTTTTGATGCCATAAATAGTCTTGGCTAGAGGTACAAATGGGATTGCACTGCATACGAGCTTATTAAAGACTTAGTGGTATGGATGTGTTTGACAATTATAGCAGATTTTCAAAGTAACCTGGACAATAAGAAATAAACAAAATTCTATTGTCATTCACAACAAAGTCAGCTTCCAATCAAAGGGCAATAATAATTTTTGTGCCTAGTGGGTGCACAAACTGTAGTTATTGTTGCAAGGAAACTCAAAACACTCAATGGACTTACTGTAAATGCCAGAAGTTACCGCTTTTGCTCCTGTTTTACCCTTTACCATGTGCTTCATCCCTAGACTTTGACCTTACTTAGTTCCTATGATTAGCGTGTTGTTCTGTGATCACCATGGCTCCATGCTTTATAGGATAGTGTTTCATCATTTAAAATAAACCTCAACTGCCGTTTTGTCTTACACAATTAAAACTTGCACGATGTCACTAGACTAAAAGCAATGCTAAGTTACTTAGTCATCATGGCTTGCAGCATCATGCTGAAAAATATTTTTTCTAGAATTGGTGAATCTAGATAGTACATCTTTGTCGAAAACCTGTATTAACTATCTTTATTTGGACTTGCTTGGCTTTGACTTCTCAATTTGCGTTGTCATGGGCGTGGAACCGGGGGAGCCACGACCATGCGAGGAATGTTACGGGTGCGGTACTGTAGCACGGGTGCACTATTCACTCGTTCACCTAAAAGTAGTTTCCTTTGTTAGAGATTATATGGATTTGGTTAGTTTGGAAGCTTATATTCAGTTAGTTTGTTTTTTTATAATTTACAAATTATTTCTCAAGGGTCAAATCAAGTTATCATATAAAAGGGATGTCATTGTATCTTCTTTAATCAAGAAAGAAATAAACAATAGTTCCTCTACCTATCTCCCTGCACTTGTGGTGCGTCTGCCAGTCATGGCGCCGTCACGCCCCTTGGGTCCTGGGACACCTCGATCAGGCTCAGTGTTCCCCTAGGCGGGCGCCTAGGCCGCCTAGGCGCCGTCGCAACTCGGTGCCAATCGGCGCCCTAGGCGCTCGGCTTGCCTAGGCGGTCCAAGGTGGACCTGGGTGGACAGAGGTGGGGCGGCGCTGGGCGGGGTCGGGCAGAGCTGGGTGGGAGAAAAAAAGTGAACTTACTCGTGATCTGCGGCTCTGCATCCTCTCTAGATCCACCACTTCCTCACTACGGCGTTGCCTCCTCCCTAGATCCACGGCGCGCCACCGCCTCGCCTCCTCCCTGGCTCCACGATGTGCCGCCTCCTCTGTAAATCCCATTCGCGTGTTGCCTCCTCCCCGGATCCCCTTCGTGCGCCGCCTCCTACACGTTGTGCGCCGCCTCCTTACAGGGTCCCCTTCGTGCGCCGCCGCCTCCACGTCATGTGCCGCCTCCTCCCCAGCGGAAAGGAGAACGAGAGAGATGAGAGGGGGATGAGGCGGCGGCGGGATGGGAGAGGGGAGAGCGAGAGCGAGAGGAGGGTGTCGTAAGGGGCAACTAGGCAAGAGGATAAGGAAGGGGTGAATCAGTGGGCGTCGTAGTGGACTGGACCAGGCCGGCCACTCAGTCGTGAATCAGTGGGCTTGGGCTGGACTGGACCAGGCCGCCAGGTAAGTTTCTTTTTTTTCTTTCTCTTTTCTTTTTTCTTCTTCACTTCATTCTTGTTGGGAATTGGACACTCAAAGGAAGCAAGAATACAGAAGAAGAAAGAATGGAACAGTGGAGTTTTCTCACTAAACTCTGTAGTTCATTCAACTACATGAGACTTTACACACACATACATATGTATTACAAAGTGGCATTCATGTCTATTTATAGACTGAGCTAACCGACTAGCAACAACCGACTCAAGTAAAAAAGCTCATGGTGCAATACATTTTTTAACAATACACTAGCAGGTTCCTTGCTGCCATTTACTAAGTTACTTAACAGCTAATTGAAAAGTTTGACACTTTAACTTCAACGACTTGACTCCAAGAAGGATCCAGCAGGCATCCAGCATGGATCATGCAAGGATCAAGCTAGAAGCTTGTGGTGTCGGCAACTATATTGGTGATTATCTTTAGAAAATGAATTAGTACCAACAAACTCTTTAATTCATTTTCTTGAAACACCAATTAGTTCTCTGTTATGGATAAATTTTTCTCTGGACAAAGCCTTTGTAAACATGTCCGCCATTTGTTGATCTGTACGACAAAATTCTAGTTTAACTTCTTGGTGCTCAATTGCTTCTCGAATGTAGTGATATTTAATTGCAATATGTTTGGTTCTATCATGACTGACCGGATTCTCACTTATTGCAATGGCTGATCACAATAAACTGTAATTGGTTGATGTTGTTTTTCACCAATATCTTCAATTATTCTCCTCAACCAGACTGCTTGTGAGACAGCTCGAGCTGCTGCCACATACTCTGCTTCAGCTGAAGACAAAGCTACTATATTCTGCTTCTTTGTTGACCAAGAGCATATACCTGAACCAAGCGAAAAAGCATATCCCGACATGCTTTTCATGTCATCAAGACATCCTGCCCAATCACTATCTATGTATCCGATTAGTTTTGAATCTTCTATTGGCTTATACCAAATGCCATAATCTGATGTTCCTTTGACATATCGCAAAACTCTTTTTGTAGCGGAAAAATTTAACTGACTTGGGTTACTCATGTACCTTGATAATAAACTGGCGGCGAACATAATATCCGGTTGTGTCGTAGTCAAGTATAATAAGCTTCCGACAAACTTCTATAAACTGTCGAATCTGCTCTATTTGCTCCATCTTCTATTTTCTGTTTCTCATTTGGCATCAAGGGGGTTGTTACTGATTTGCAGTCATGCATTTTGAATTTTTTTAAAATACTTTCTGTGTACTTTTTCTGAGATATGAAAATGCCATTATCATTTTGGCATATTTCTATACCTAGAAAATAATGTAGCAAGCCGAGATCACTCATTTCATATGTCTCCATCATATCCTTTTTGAATTCTTGTATCATCTTTTCACAATTACCTGTATATATCAAGTCATCGACATATAATGACTCACAAGTACTAAGGCTCATGGTGCAATACATTTTTTAACAATACACTAGCAAGTTCCTTGCTGCCATTTACTAAGTTACTTAACAGCTAATTGAAAAGTTTGACACTTAACTTCACCGACTTGACTCCAAGAAGGATCCAGCAGGCATCCAGCATGGATCATGCAAGGATCAAGCTAGAAGCTTGTGGTGTCGGCAACTATATTGGTGATTATCTTTAGAAAATGAATTAGTACCAACAATTCTCTCCCTCTGGCTGCTCTGTTCGACCGCTGGCTGCACAAACCGCCGCCTAGGCGGCCTAAGCACTAGACGGCCACCCTCAGCCCGCCTTCCGCCTAGAGCCTAGGCGAACACTGATTAGGTTTAAGGGCCCTTATCCCAACTATGCACATTACATCTGGTATCAGAGTCAACCACCATGGCCTTCGCTGCCGAGTTGTCAGCGCCACCATTGGTTTCACCGTCGCCATCCCCATGGGTGATGCCACCGGAGCCAGTCATGGCGCTACGAAGCCTACTGCTGTAGTCATCCTCTTTGTAGGCGCTACCGTTGGTTCCGCCGTTGCCATCCCCACAGGCAACGCCACCGAAGTCGAGCTGTTGCGAAAGGGACAGGGGGTGAAGTTGTCATGGGCGTGGACCCAGGGGGAACCATGGCCATGCAAGGAATATCACGGGCTTGGTACTGTAGCACACATGTGCTATTCGGTCGTGTACTGTTCACCCGTAATTAGTTTCCTTTGTTACGGATTAGATTGATTCAGTTAGTTTGGAAGCTTATATTTATTTAGTTTGTTTCTATAATTTAGAGATTGTTTCGTAGGGGTCAAGTCAAGTTATCCTATAAAAGGGATGACATTGTATTTTCTTTAATCAAACAAGAATAAACATAGGTTACTTAGTCTACCTTCTCCCTGCCCTTGTGGGGCGGCTGCCAGCCATGGTGCCTTCGCGTCCCTTGGGTCTAGGGATAGCTCGATCAGGCCTAAGAGTCCTTACCCAACCATGCACATTACAGTGTCGCTGGATACATCTCTACTGACTTCCACAACTGCCATCTAAAGTAATTCTCTAACGTTTCCTTTGATGGATTCTTGGTTAATGTGACCTAACAAATGTGGAGAGGTTTTACCTAGCAAGCAAAATGTTATGTGCACGATACTGCAGTAAGGGGCTAGGTGCAAGTGCATAAGGTTGTGTCTGGCTGTCATGGGCCGGGTGTACTGTTCACGTGTGTGAACAGTACCATGGGTACTGTAGCACAAGGATTAGGAATCCGTCTTCCCCAATAAGAATATCTATTTTTTTAGATAGTTGATTAATTTCTTTATATAGAGATTAGTTAATCAGAAAGATTATCTATTAGTTAGGAAGGTCATCTATTAATTAGGAATGTCATTATTTAAATTGATTTTATCCATAATAGTTAGAAAAGCCCTCTATATAAGGAGGCTTATTGTAATCGTTGGCATTAAGCAATGAGAATACAATAGTCTAAGTCTCAATCCCCTTCGTCTCCCCAATCTATAGTCTTCGCTCTCCCCTAGCAACCGACGCCACCCGGCTATCCTCCCGATGATGTTTACCCCTATGATCTAATGATCACAACAACTTGGTATCAGAGCCAACTGCTACTCCAACATCAATGACCAGCAGCGGGGGTTTCGATTCCATGACGATCAGCGCCAAGTTGGATTACATCCTAGAACAATTGGTCACCATGAACAACCAACTTGACAACCATGATGCATTGCTTGCACGCTTGGAGAATGCGATGTTCGGTGAGCCAACCAGAGTGGAGGTTGTTCGTACGACAACAACCAACATCAAGGGTGTGCTGGTTGAGCCACCAGCACTACCACCGGTGTCGGCATCACCACCAGCATCATCACGTCTGACTCCGAAACCAGCACCACTGTTGATCATGTTGTCGCCCCTTCCGGCATCGCATTTGAAGGTGGCCACGACACTGCAACAACCTTCTGTCACGCTGTCGGTGCCATCACGACATCTGTTTCGTCGCCGGCCAAAGCCGTGCCAATGGCGCGGTGGAGCACGACGGCGGTCGGGTAGGGGACAGCGACGTTGTTGTGTTTCAACCGCCACAGTTGTGTTCCGTGATGGGAACGGCGACAGCGCTGCCCCTCATCGGTTCCCCGTGGTACTGGCATCTTCCTCAACATCGGCTAGCGCCACAACCTCCCTGCTAAAGCCGTTGATCCTATGCCCGACACAGCATTGACGGTGCAGCTTGTCTTCAACATGGGATTATGACGGGCTTCGTCCATGGCCGCCACCTAACAGCTCGAGGACGAGCTGTCTTGCAAAGGGTGGTGAAGTTGTTATGTGCACAATACTGCAGCAAGGGGCTAGGTGCAAGTGCATAAGGTTGCGGGCGGCTGTCATGGGCCGGGCTACTGTTCACGTGCGTGAACAGTGACATGGGTACTGTAGCACCAGGATTAGGAAATGATTGTCTTCCCCAATAAGAATATCTATTTCCCTAGATAGTTGATTAGTTTCCTTGTATAGGGATTAGTTAATCGAAAATGTCATCTATTAGTTAGGCAGGTTATCATTTAGATTGAGTTTATCCATAATTGTTAGAAGAGACCCCTATATAAGGAGGCTTATTGTAATCATTGGCATTAAGCAATGAGAATACAATAGTCTAAGTTCCAATCCCCTTCATCTCCTCAATTTATAGTCTTCCCTCTCCCCTAGCAGCCGATACTACCCAGCTATTCTTCCGGTGATATTTACCCCTATGATCTAAGGATCATAACACAAAAGGAATCCTATTAAAGCAAATGTAGAAACATATTATCATGCCAGTGGTATTGAAGAACAAGAAAAGATATCCAAGATAATCTTATTTAGTACAATTTTTTGTTTGTTCTCATAATTCTCAGTTTTTACCCTCATTTTTGTACTGGTGTTACCGTTGCAGTTCCTTCTCGATGCGGCCATAGAACATTATTTTGAGCTAGCACGGGATCGTCAAGGCTGTTGCATCATCCAAAAATGTATTGTTCATGCAAATAAGGAGCAGAAGAACCAATTGTTGTACAATATCACATCCAGGGCTCTTGGCCTCTCAGAACATCAGTACGGGTATGCACATTCTCGTTTGCCTTCCCAAGCTTAATACAGATTGTGATCTAATCACAATCATGTTGCTGTCTTGCCTTTGAATACTAAGCATAGACTTAAATCCCTGCAGGAACTATGTAATACAATATATACTCGAGCTCAACATTACATGGGCGACGGATGAAATACTTGACAAGCTTGAGGGTCACTACGGATATCTATCAATGCAAAAATGCAGCAGCAACGTGGTCGAAAAATGTCTAAAAGAAGCGCAGGAGCCGAAACGCGTGAAAATAATCCACGAGCTTATCAATGACCACAAACTACTACATATCTTGCTTGATCAGTATGGGAATTATGTGATTCAAACAGCACTTCGAGTGTGTGAGGTAAAAACAGCTCTGCCACTCTGCGATAAAATCTCCTTTTGAACTTCTAAAACAATTTCACTCAAACTGTGTTTAATGTGCAGGATGCTGCAGTACGTGATGCATTGATCGCAGCTATTAGGCCATACTCCACTGCTCTTCGAAACAACATGTTTGGAAAGAGAATTCTGTCAAAAACTTATCTGAAGAACAGGAAGTCCTAACTTGGCACCTTTGAATTGTGTTCTGGAGTTCGCTGCACATTGTATGCAGTTCAGGCTAGGTGCATAAGGACCATAAGGTGCAACACTAATGTATAATCCTGTAATAAGAATCATATGTTAAAAAATAGGTAAGTATCAAATTAAGTATATTAAGAAAAGAAAAAAAGTGGAAATGTGTAATAGTCTAGTCGAAGGAAACTACATTTTGGGCCACTCTAGACGTCGTGTTGAAAATAGTAGAGTTGTAGAGATTTTGTGGAAATAATTGTGAGTTGTGTTATTAGGTTGGTAATCAATCAGATGCTCTTCTGTATCCTCTCAAGTTGTAACTTCTCAATGATATTTATATCCTACGAGGTGGGATTTGTCAAGTTGTTAGCTGGTATTGTTTTAGTACATCTGACTGTATTTTCTGCCTGTCAAATCTTATTTGATATCGATATATGATGGCTGGCCTAGATTCACAGGTTCAACTGAAATAAGATGGTATACCTGTTTAAAACATCTATTAATTCATATGAGTGTAGCTTTGGAGGATGTTATAGTTTCACAACGATTTTCGACACAATTTTCCCAAAGGGGACCTGATCTATATGACAAGCCCAATGCGCCCAAGCACATTTGCCCTTTAACATCTGCCGAATCACGATAATTTCCTATAAGGACCCAATTCTATGTTTTGCACATCTAAACTAACGTCTAGATTGAAAACTGTGGGTAAAAATGTAAAATATTGCCAAACCTGCCATGGCATGACCTTAGAATTTTTTTTAAAAAAATTACAAAATTAAATAATCAAAAAAAACAATTGCATTAGTTGAAATGCTGACAGGGCTCAGTCGTGCCAGTTGAAATGGTGGTAGAAGAGTGATTTTTTAAAAAAAGAAATTGTGTGCATAATTAGAGATAAAAACATTTATTATTATTTTTTTACATTTCCACCGTTATTTTAGCGTCCGAACCGCCACACAACACCAACCAACTAAACCACCGCCAACAAAGACAATGGTGGTGGTTTCAGGAAGAAGGTAAGTTACACATTACAATTGGATGCATGGCATAATAAGAAACATAATCAGATAGTAATAAGAAAAACAATATTAGCACAACATATTCTAAAGCAAAACCTCGTAACATAGTTTTTCAATAAATCTCAAAGGTGTTACATAACTTTCCATTACAACGTCATCACATAGTTTTTCAATAAATCACAATGATGTCATAACACATTCCAGCAAGACATCGTCACATAGTTTTTCAACAAATCACAATTTTGTTACAACGCATTCCAGCAAGACGTCACATAATTTTTCAACAAATTACAGTGACAATACAAAACATTCAGCACAATATATTTTGAGAAGACAAACTATTTTAGTGGCCGCCGTCTGGACTACCGACCTCTCCTTCATCCCGTGCACTTCTCGTATGGCATTTCTTGTAGGTATGCCCAGACTCCCTGTAAATTGAGCACTTTTTAGTGCGACGTGCTGCTTCTGCTTCATCCATATCGTTCCTGATACGCCGTACCTACCGTCAACCAACTTTTCCCTTCAGCCTAGCGATGTCCGTGGCCCGGATGAATTGCTCCTAGGTCGGATGGCCAGTGAAATGGCCAACCACGCCATAGCCATAGAGCTCTGCATTCAGGTCTACATCACCTCTTCCTTGGTGAAATATCCGGAAAGGTACTGACCGAGATGTCGTGCCACTTTCGAACATGCGACCATGACATGTGAGCATAGCCTATGCAGAAGAAGAGGCTTGTTGCAGGTGTATACGCAACTAGCCTGGCATAGCGTGCACTCGTGGATGATCCTCTCGCGGTTCGTCCCGCATCGACCTTTTCTCCCTGCACATGATCTCGAAGCGAAGCTCTCTTATACTTATCTTGAATGCCCGGTGCATCTTACCTTTCTTGCCTTTCTCCTCCATGTATTTGGTAATCATGGTGGAGTACAGAACTCTGTCATTTGCCATGAAGAGCGACGCGTTGTTGCTTCGGACAACAAAGTACTTTGTGGTACCCCGGAGGATTGCCTCCGCAATAGTGACCAAAGGGTCATTTGCTATTCGTGCATGCTGTCGTTTCTAATGCACATAACTAAACACAGCACGCCATGTAATTTGCAATTAAATTATGATGTCTTGCATACTTAAATCTATTTTTCTCAAATATTTCGACTATTAAATATTACATAATCATTTCCCAAAGGAATCGGTTCCAAAAATAATACAATGGGCCAACCATGAGCATGATAGCCCTAATCTACTCCAATTTCATATTCCAAGCTACGCAGACACTTAAAGAAATTACCAAAAAAATCCCCTGAAAATTACTAAATTTTTAGGCTGAATTCTGTACACACAAATTAAAAAAGCAAACAAATAGGCTCTTGTTGCCTGAATTGACAACAGGGCCATGTTGCCAATTCAACTAGTGGCAAACGCCTGTTAGGCTATTGTCGCCAGTTGGAATGACGACAGTAGCTTAAAACTGAAAAAATGGACTATTTAATTTTGTATTTTTTAAAATTAATGTTATTTTTTTAAAAAAAATCATCTTAGATATTCTATTTAGTTTTGATTAAACTCTACAACCGTTTTTTATTTTAACTCTGCAAGTTTATGCTTGAAGTCAATGCCTCGAAACTGGTTTCACATAGCGTTGGATCCGTTTGGAATACGAGAAATATAATACCTCGTTTTGAACACGAAAATTTTGGCCGAATCCTACAACAATTGGATTGTTTCCCGTAAAAATCCTACAAAATTTTCGTGGAATTCATGCTTTCCAAACGAACCCAAAATATATGAGAGGGACCCACTCAAGCCGCTCGATCGCGAAGCCACGGCCACAATGCAGGCCAGTGCCCTTTGGCTCCCCACTTAGGGATGGTAATTGTACCCGATTATCCGTGTGCCCGCAGGTAAATGCCCTAATAGAGCAAGACATGGGGTGTTTTTTTCTATGGACATGAAAATAGGTGCAACTCTCTGCCCGTCAGGGTAAACGGGCATGGGCATGGGTAAGCTCTACCCGCATCCGTCTCGCTCGTTTACCCGCAACCTAACTGACAAGTGGGTCACACCCCCCTTAAACCCTAGTCGGTCGCCCCTAAAACATTCCCAACCGCTAGGCCTGCCAGCCCCGTCCTCAACCTCGACTCCTCACACCCCCGTCCCCAATCCAGAAATTCCAGATCCTCCTCAGTCCGCCTTCGTCCTCTTCCCGGCCAGCCGCCGCCCCCTCCTCGTCCCTCCCCCTCGAACTCCAGTCTCCAGATCCTCATGCAGTCACACCTAGGGATGGCAATTGTGCCTGATTACCCGCGTGCCTGTAGGTAAATACCCTAACAGAGCTGGGTATAGGCTGTGTTTTTTGTCCATAAGCATAAAAATGGGGAAAACTCTCTGCCTGTCGAGTAAACAAGTACGAGCATGAGTGAGCTCCACCCGTACTCATTTTGCCCGTTTACCCGCGATATACACTGACAGGTTGGCTAACAATCAACACTCCCACTAAAACCACTAAGGCCTTGTTTGGATCATGTGTTTTTTTTTGTCAAAACCAGTTTTCCCAAAACCGTTTTTAGCATTGTTTTAGGAAAACTCTGTTTGGATTAGGTAACTAACTCTCAAGATAAGTAAAACTGGTTTTTCATAAGTCCAATATTATACGTTTTCCCGAAAACGAGGGCTGGCAGTTTTTTAGAAAACCAATTTTCTCAGCGCCAACAAACTGGTGGACGCTGCGCACGAAACTCTGGGCGTGAAAGAAGAATTCAGCAATGCTATTCTGCTGGGCGCGCGTAAGTCTGTTCTCCCAGCTCACTTTTCAATAAGAAGCAACAGAAGGCCATAACTTCTGTTCTCCGTTTTCCTCACGATGGCGCCGCCGTCCTCAACCCGGACTCCATTCTCCCGTGGCTACTTAAAGCTGCGAGCGCGTCAGAATCTCCGTGCCCACCTCTCGCCTCCGAAACCCTAGCCTGCATTTTGAGTTGTGCCGCCTTTTGGGCGAATTTTTCCCTAGAAGCTCCGCGCCGCCGCAAGCTTTTCCGCCCGATTCCTTCCTCGGCAGTTCATCTCCGGTCTCCCGGTGGTGCTCCCAGTGGTCCTCATGCCTTCGCCACCTCGGTGCTCACCTCCGTGTGCCTCGGACGACCTTGGTTCACCTTTGTCGCCGTGCCCGTGTACCTCGCCGCCGCCTAAGTCGTCACCGTCACCACCACGTTGCCACTGGAGCCGAGTCCGGGCCACCTAGAGCATCGCCGTGCTCCCGGGATCTCGTTTGGGGTACTCACCGCGCCCTTCTTGCCTCCGGTCGCCCTCGCCGTCAAGCTTTGCTGCCGCCGGCCATGGCCGCCCTCCTTGCTTGTTCTGCTCTGTGCCAAGTCATTGCCAAATCAGCCGCCTCATCATCTTTCGATCCTATGTGGCATCCTTGTCACGTCCGAGTGGCACTGCCATGTGGCGTGTTTACACCCCACCAGATCCAAGGGTCCATGGACTCAGTCCTTGTGCACCGTCCCTATGACAGTGGGACCCACATTCAATTTCCTTTTTCCTTTAATTCTTTTCAGCCGATTTCCTGGATGACGTCATAATTCTGAGTTTTCTGTTAAGAAATAATTCGGGGTATTCCAAAAATAGGATTTTCTTTAGATTCAAACTTCCCAAGCCCATATCTTTTGCATCCGAACTCCGATTGAGCCCATTCAAATTTCTAAATTCAAGATCTACCTATCTGAGATTTTTATTTGATTTTTGGAGTTTGTTTTGCCCCTATTATTATTTTTGTTTGTTTGTTTCGTTTGTGAGTAGACGTTGATACCTCGGGAGGTTTTGAAGAGCAAGGCGCATCTCAAGACCAAGATCAATACCAAGACCTTTTCCAAGGCAAGTTATACCTTTGATCATGTTGAACCCAGTTTTCAAAAGTTATATTGATTTAAATTATTGTATTTACTTTAATTATTTAATTCAATGCTTTTGGGATTAGTTAATGTCCAATTTGTTATGACCTCCTTGTCTAATTGTATGCCATAATTTTTTGTCACCCTAGTTTGGTTTATTTAGTTGGTGCTAATGTTTTACCAACATAGGTTGGTTAGATGTGATTAGTTGCTTAGCCATGCTACGAGTCATCATCTCATGTAGATTGCAATTATAAACATGACTAAGTGACTATGGAACTATGTGATAGAAATTGTGTGCGCTATGTGCTATTACTCGTTGATGGCATATGTTGCACTTAACCAACAGGTGGGAAAGGATTTAGAGCGGAGGCAAGTGGATGTGTGATATTTTGGTGGAGCTATGTGCGTGGGCTTAATAACTTTGTGTGCATAGGGATTTGTAGTTAATTTGGAAGTCTTGCCTTGGTCAATTAAGGACTTAACTTTGTGCGCCATTGAATCGAGCCTCTCGTACAACCACATATGCGGTATGGGGACGGGCCTAACATAGTAAGTTATGGAGTCTTGACATTGATTACTCGGGTTGTAGGTTAGGCGTGGGCGTGGGTGGAGGTGTGCTACCGGTAGTCACATCACGGGCGGTTCGCCGTGTCCTCGTCCAACGGTGTGTGTTGGGTGACTTCCTATGTGGGGTTGTCGGCGGTTTGTAAGCACCTTGGGAGTGTCAATGTTAAGATGAAGTTTTTGAACTATTTTGTTACGGCTAGTGCTAGCTACACTAGTTGTATCTTGTGGGTAAAGTGTACAAACTCTGCAGAGTGTTAAACAATCTATTGAATAGCGCATCATGATCATGGACATGCTCGGGGATTTCACACGAGAGGTAGATTTTCATGAAAACCTTAGGAAGGGAGCTGTGTGACCTAAGTCATATGGCTATGTGAATAACTTGTTTAGGCTATGTGTCTTTGTGAAATAAAACTGTTCAATTATTATTGTCTATTTGTTTTGAATTATGCTTTCAATCTATTACTTGTATTTAAATTGCAAATGCTGTATTTCTGCAAAATAACCACAGAAGCCATTCCTTTGGAATAAGCCTGCATCTATAATTGCATTTACGTGGTGCGACTTGCGAGTACGGTGTGTACTCATGCTTGTTGTAAAACATGCAACAGAAGAGGAGGAGTCTTCGCCTGCTTTCAAGGAGGAGTTCATCGAAGGTGCTTGATCGTAGGGTCTTGATCCCAGTCAGTTACCTGTGGTGAATTGATGGGATTCCGCTGAAGTTTCTTCGTTCTGCTGCTATTTTATTTCTTGCTAGCCCTGCGTGGCTTAATAATTGTAAACTCGACCATAAGGTCAAAACTCTTATTTGTTATCAAATTACTCGTTTATGTTATTAATCGCTTGTGTGGATCGATATTCACCTATGTTGAACTGTGTGCACTAGCGTGATCCTGGACTAGTGCATTATACACAGAGGGTCCAGAATTGCATATTTTGGGTCCCGACATATACTAAACTAGACCTCCAATGTCTTATATGCTTTATTTAAATCAAGGGTTCCGTCTTCTGCTCTTTCAAGCAGATTGATAAATTTCTTTGTCAGTAGACCAGAAAACAATAAAATAATTAATAACAAACACGCAGCGTCTTTTCTTTGGGAGAAACATAGCATACTTTACCTAGCGAACTGTCATAGTGGCAGTTGTTTGACGAAAATAAAGAAGGCCTAGCATCTCCTGAAAGGAAAATTGGAGCCATCAGTTATAAGCATGAATATAGCCGAAATATATCTGAAAATGAAATTGAAGATCATCTTGTTGGCGATGTAGTGTACCTTCAACACAGAAGTTTGGCGTTCCATCTCCTTAGGCCTTGACATGTCAAACCCCCTTTCAATGAAATTATTTTCACTCCATGCCAATAACTGTAATTGTAGATCTTACATTACATGTCAGTCCACCCATGTTGTGTCAACATTCTTATGCTACATCAAGTAATTTGATATATCTGTTTATTTTAGAGAAATATGGATGACCAGGTGCCAAAAAAAGTTAAGAAGGAGAATGTAGAAAAAACATCCATAAAGCGGCACATATGGAAAACTTCTGAGGACAAACTCCTCCTCAATATACTAAAGGATCAAACCTTAAATGGTGGGAAGGAAGGAACAGGCTATACAAAGAAAGCATGGCGTGAAATATTAGATAAGTTCAATGATTCCAGAGTTGACAAGCTTGAATTGCAAACAATTGAAAAATCGTCATAAGTACTTAGGAGTTGCTACGCTACCATGAGCAAACTTCTAGTACACACGAGGTTTGGTTGGGATGAGCGATGACAAAATGATCAAAGCTTCTAACGAACATTGGGAGGATCTTATTACGGTATATCCGAATCTTAATAATAATATATTCTTGTAGTTGCATAAGATTTGGAAATAATGCACATTTTTAACCAATACATTTACTAATTGCAGAGAGATAGCTCAATTCAAGAATATCACGAAAAAGTGTGGCCTAGTTGGATAGATCTTCAAGAGATATGTGCTAGTTCAACAGGATCTGGATTTAATGCTATATCTAGCAAAGGAAAGGGTGCAGTGGCTACAAGCAAATCTAAACTAATTGATTTGAATGAGGATGTTGAAGTACACAACATTGATTCACTTGAAAAACATGTTAGCCCTGTTGTTCATCCCCAGAAAACTAAAAAACCCCCAAAATTAGGAGAGAAAAAGATGAAGTGCTTTGATGCTAATGGAGGTGGAGCCCCCGATAATCATAAAGGGCAAAAGTGCACAGCTGATGATGCCGTACTCGTAATGGATCTTCTTGCACAGGCATCAATGAGCATGGTTGAAATGAAGAAAAATATAGCACAACAAAATGAAGCTTATTCGGTGAAAGCCTGTATGAAGATGTTATATAGTATGAAGGATCTTGAGTCAAAGAAAAAACTAAAAGCTGCAAAAGCATTTTCAGATGCCGATCAAAGGGCGGTTTTCATTGAGATGGATGACGAGATGCAGACTGAATGGATACTCGATCTTTAGCTTCTTGTAGTACAACAATAAGCTTAGTTATTGATTTCAGTTATCTTTGGCATTTTATAACTTAAGAAAACAGTTTCCATTCAGTTGTTTTCAGATTGTCGTACAACATTTGATGCTACTTTCAGTTTTAAATGCTTCATGTGCTCGTGCTTCATTATTGATTATTTCACTTTGGTCACATCAAAATATTGTTGTTTCATACAGTCATTTGTTTTAAATTGTGCAGGAAATGTCAGATGAGAAATTTTCTGATTCTAAGCAAATGCTTATTAGCAATATTTCTGTAGTGTCATTGTTTCGTGACATGTTTTTCACAAGAGTATTCAAAACCTGTTGTAACACTTCTGAGTTAAATGGTGCTCAGTGAACAAGAGAATTGTTGGAAGGACATCCAACCAGATTTTTTTGATCAACTTCGTGTTGATAAGCACACGTACTACTTGTTACGTAATGAATTGTGTGAGAAAAAGTTACTTAAGGATACACTACGAATGGCAGTGGATGAGCAACTAGTGATGTTCTTGCATACAATTGGTCACAGTGTTAGGAATCGTGTTATGCAGAATAGATATCAACATTCAGGAGAGACAATTAGTCGACACTTCAATAAAGTTTTATATGCCATTAATAGTTTGTATGATGTTTATATAACAGACCCATCTAATGAGGTTCCACTGAAAATTAGAGGCGATCCAAGGTTCTACCCATATTTCAAGGTAAATTTTATAGGTCGATTGCTCTGTCCATTTTACATTCTAATTAACAAAAATTTGCCTACATAATTGTATTGGAGCAATTGATGGGACACATATTGAGGCAAAAATCAAGCCTGAAGAACAAAGTCCTTTCAGAAATAGGCATGGTTTTCCCTCTCAAAATGTAATGGCAGTAGTTTTATTTGACATGACATTCTCATATGTTGCTGTCGGATGGGAAGGTTCTGCATCGGATCAAGAAGTTCTTAGATGGGCTATTACAAATGGAGGTTTCTCTGTCCCAGAAGGTAAAAGGACAAAACGAGTGAACTATTGGAGTGCCTATTATTTATGGAGATATTGTTCAGGTGATAAATATTAATTTTTGTAGGTAAATATTATCTAGTTGATTCCAGCTACGCCAATACTCCAAAATTTATTGCATCGTATCGTGGGGATCGCTATCATATTGGTTCTTTTCGAGGAAGCAATCGGCAATATTCTGGTGAGAAAGATTTATATAATCATTGTCATGCACAGCTACGGAATGTAGTTGAACGCACCACTTTTGGTGTTTAGAAAGCTCATTTCCCAATTTTAAAAGTAAAAGGTGGGATTCCTTATCCATTCAAGACTCAAGTAAAAATCGTTATGGCCTGCTGCATAATCCATAACTTCATAAAGAAGGTTGCACGAAATGATGAGTTATTTGGACTTTATGAGCGTGAGGGATCACAAGCAGATGTTGACCGTGGTGATCAACAAGTAAGAAATCAAACAAATATACGAGATGATGAATGAACTGCCGATGAGCAAATTAGAGCAAGCATTGCTCAACAGTTGTGGACTAATCATCAACAGCATACCACTCAACTAAGCCAAGATGATTAATCATTATATTATGTGCTTTGATTTTGTTTGGAGGACTACAAATGATGATTATCATTTAATATTTACAGACTTTTGTTCTGTATTCAAATATTTGCCATCCGTCAGTGTTGTATTATTGATATTTTTTGGACATTTAATCTGTATTGTTAGTGCAGGCAAGCTCTAGCTAGTGTCAATTTCAAATTTGAAAATCGAAGCATCAAATGCCCAAAATAAATGTAGATTTGGAGGTAGGGCTAGTGGATAGGGCTCACCTGCATACATGACGATGATGAGGAGGTGCCCCGGATGTCGTCGAAGCTAGAGGGAGGTGTGCAGCTTATCTAGCTCAGCCATGGCCGGACGGCGGGCGAGC
The DNA here is from genome assembly GCA_036346405.1 of Phyllostachys edulis. Taxonomy (NCBI): domain Eukaryota; kingdom Viridiplantae; phylum Streptophyta; class Magnoliopsida; order Poales; family Poaceae; genus Phyllostachys; species Phyllostachys edulis. The sequence goes on along the minus strand of CM070568.1, from coordinate 29,333,016 downwards.
GGGTTGACGACGAAATCCATGGGCGCAAGATCCTGTTGAGCTCAGCCCACGTCCACACGGGAGCTCGACGATGAGATCCGTCGGCTGCGGCGACGAATCGTATGTGGCATGGAAGGTGAGGGGGTTAGGAAATCGGAAGGTGGGTGGAGAGCGGGGGTGAGGAAATCGGGCTCACTTGCGTACATGACGAGGAGGAGGATGTGGCCCAGATGTCGCCGAAGCTGTTGCGGCTGTGGATCATGGTTGGAGGGAGGTGTGGAGCTCATCTAGCTCAGCCATGGCCGGACGGCGGGTGAGCGGGTTGACGACGAAATCCATGGGCGCAAGATCCTGTGGAGCTCAGCCCACGTCCACGCGGGAACTCGACGATGAGATTCGCCGCCACGACTTGAGGGCGAAAGGCGGACAACGAAATCCATCGCCGGCCATGCATTTAATCGGAGGCGAGTTACGTGAGGTGAGTTCCATGAGGGGGCGAGGTGGGGAAAGTAAGAGAGAGGTGAGTTTGTAGTAGTAGGGCATACAAATGAGTCGATGTGTGTTAATCTACAGTAAAATACATTTTGAAGTATATCTTTAGCCAAACACAAAATTGGTGAAAGCTTGTTTTAATTTTTTAGATCCAAATAAAGTAATCCATAAATTCATCTTAACAGAATAACAACCTAAAACCAGTTTTGCTAGAAATTCTCCTAAAACTAGTTTTCTTAAAACCTATTTCTTATTCCTGAGATCCAAACAACCACTAAGGGTGTGTTTTGGTTAGGTGAATTAGGGTGGACATGTATGGGATGGTATAAAATATGTCTCTACCTCTTTGTTTGGTTAAGGCTGCTCCCAGTGCTCCATCCTGGCTGGTATCTTAAGTCTACCATGTAGGCAAAATGGTGATGTGACACCATAGTTAATGAAGAGAGAGGGTACTCTAGTATCTAATCTGGGTACCGGTTCGGTCTCGAAATCCAACGCATAAAATTTATTGTGATCGATCCCGTGTATTTATGTTTGTGCGTGTCAACAAACATATATTGCTTTAGTACATGCCACAAATAGACCACAATGCTCAAATACTAGTAAAGATCATGTATGTAATTAAATGAAACAGCCTAAGATGCTACATCATAAGAAACCATACATTAAAAAAATAGTATCCTAACACTTCTCATGCACTAGAGAAACTGTACTAAGATGAGCAGCCTAGGTGAACAGAACAACCTAATAGAATAGTACCGATTACCTGAATATACTCATAGTACGCTGAACCGTTCGGTTCCAAAAATTCGGTGGAACCCACGCGTCACAGGTTGCTCTCACCGCTCCCGCTTAGGGGTGGATAACGAGCCAGTTCGGCTCGGCTCGGCTCGTTAAGGCTCGTTAAGAAAATGAGCTCGGCTCGGCTCGTTAAGCTAACGAGCAGAAAGTGAGGCTCGGCTCGGCTCGTTAAAAACTTCGAGCTCGACTTCGTTAGGCTCGTTAATGAATTGACATCGAAATTAAAAACTCGAACTTCGGCTCGTTAGGCTCATTAATGAATTGACATCCGTTGGCGGATCGGAGGCCGGAGCCCAGGATCGAGCAAGAGGTGGCGGTGGCGATCTGAAGCCGAGAGCCAGGACCGAGTAGGAGGTGGCGGTGGCGGATCGCGGAGGCCGGGAGCTCGGGATCAAGGAGAGGCGGATGGCGGATGCGGAGGCCGGGAGCCCGGACCGAGTGGAGGTGGCGGATGGGGAGGAGGCCAGGAGCCCGGACCGAGCAGGAGGTGGCGAAGAGGGACATCGGGACCAGAGCGAAGGTGGCGGAAGAGGAGGCGGGGCCGGAGTAGGAGATGGAGGTGGGCCGAGTGGAGAAGCGGGAGGCAGGAGCCGGGACCAAAGCAGGCTAGGAGCAGCCGGGGCCGGCCGGCCGGCCGTCTGGCCAGCGTGGGGTAGTGGGGTCTGCGGGCTCATGAGGCGGGACAGTCACGGGTGAATGAAGGAAGGAGTTAGGGTTGTGCACGCCATCTTTGGTGGCCGGCGACGCTGGTGACTTGGTGAGTGATGAAGTGGACTGACGATCGGTAAAATACAAACGAGCTAAACGAGCTAACGAGTAACTCACGAGCCAGCTCGGCTCGACTCGTTAAGATAACGAGTATTTTTGCTGGCTCGACTTGTTAAGGGACCGAGTTCGAACCGAATCGAATTGAGCCCTTAACGAGCCGAGCTGACTCGCGAGTTTCGAGCCCTTTTTTTTCTCCCCACCCCTACTCCCGCTCGCGTGCGCTCGCCTCCACCCCTTTCTCCCCCACCGAACGGCCCCATCTGCCTCCACCCCTTCTCCCCCACCGAACGCCGCCGCCGCCCGACTCTCCTCCCCCGAACTTCGTCGCCCGCCTCCACATCTTCTCCCCCACAGAACCCCGCCGCCCGTCTCGCCCTCTCCACAGAACGCCGCCGCAGCCTGCCTCTCCTCCCCCACAGGTGGCACCTCTCCTTCCCTATTCCCTCCATGTCTTCCTCCTCTCCCGCGGTGTGGATTTAACGCCGGATTCGACGCAGGCAAGGGCGACGGCAGTGGTAAGATCCGAGCTTGCGGTGAAGTTCGTGCGGTGATCAACCCGGTCTTCCTCCCCTCCCGGATGTGACCCGACTGCTCCTTCTTCCAAACCCGGTCTTCCTCTCATCTCGGTAATCGAAGGTATGGATCCCAAATCCCAAATCTCCCATCTCGGTATGGCGTGGTAATGTAGTTGGATTGGTGTTTTTTTAGATCTAGCTGGTACAGTTGTTTTTAGGGGCAAAATTGCTATCCCCCTTTTGTCGTGCTTCTGCATGTCCAAGATAGCTGAAGTATTGCAATATTCGTGCTCACTGTGCTTAGTTTTTCTCAAGTGTTGACAATTTAATTTTCTTTTTTAACTGAACTATCAGCACTCTTGGCTCAACCGGGTGTTAGCTCTAGCTTGACATATCTGCTTTAGACATTGTGGATGCATTTTAGGTTGGGCCAAACATATATAATTCAGAAGACAATAATTCGTTTAGACTGAAGAAATTCTAGCCAGTGCAAAAAACACTTCTTGGATTTATAAGATGAAGCACCGATAATAATCTGACTTCTAGAAGATTTACGTACGATAACAAATAACAAGCTACTGTCATCTTCAAGACCCAAAAAAATCCTGTTGTTCATGACTTGAGAAAGCTACTGTTAACAAATACCATTCAATATTTTGTTTTTTTTTCATGCTTCTATTTTGCAATATAAGCATCTGTTTTAGTTGGTGACCTCAAATAGCCACACTTGAGATGTAGTAATTGTTTGGAGTAAAGCTGTATTAAGGGCATGTTTATGTACCTTGCCCAACTTGTTATTGATGTACCACCACAAAAATGAGCCAAAATTGCTCACTGCCCTGAGTAGTTGTTTGATATGCTAAAAAAATGTTTGATGTACCTTGCCCAACTTGTTATTGATGGTGCTAACAAAGTTTGATGCTTAGTTGTTTGATATGCTAAAAGTTTGTTTGATATGCTAAATTACAAAAAAAAGTCCAAGAAAAATGCTCTAACTAGGAATCATGTTCATAACAATTTTACAAATTTTAATTAAATTATGTAAGAATAATACATATAGAATATGATCAAAAGCCTTGGACTTGAAATTTTCATGTAGTTATGTGCGTGGTAACCTTACCATTGTTATAGGGGAGGTCATCAAACACAACCTCATTTATCAAACCAAACACTATCTTGAACCATCCAGGATTATCCTATCCAACCAACCCAAACAAAATCTTGTATAACCCCATCCCACCAACCAAACATCAAGCTTGTATCATCCCATCCAGGATCATTCCATCTATCCTGTACACCCTAAAACCCTAGCCAGTACCCAGTACAGTAGTCGCTACTCAGTACTCACTCGGTCACTCCCCAATCCCAACTCCCAGCCGCCACTCCGCCAGCCACCAAGCGCCGATTCCACCGAAGCCACCCTCAATCCGCCCTCAATCCTCATCCTCCTCTGGCATTGCTGCCCACGCCCTCCTCCCCGGTGGTTTGCCCGCCGCCGCCGCCGCTCCTCCTTCGCCCGTAGTCGCCTCCTCCTCACCCGCCGCCACTTCTGGACGAAATAGTCCAAGCCACCTCTAGATCGGCAGGTCCAGATCCGCCCCGTCCTCCTCTCGGCAGACCGCTGCCCCCGTCCTCCTCACGGCTGCCGCCCCTCCTCACGCCCGGTCGCCTCCTCTCGCCCGGCGTGCTCCCGTCAACTTGTAGGTAACTGATTTCTCTCTCTCTCTTGTCTTCTCGTTTGCTAGTTTGAGAGATTGGTTCAGTTGGCAAAATCGTCGCGCGGATTCGAGTAAAGTGATAGTGGATGTTTTGGTGCGATGCTGGGTGCTCTGTTTGTTCATCGATTTCCCTAGTTCGAACTTTTTTCCTGCAGTTAACGGGAGATAGCCGGTGGCTGCTTTATTTTTTTTCCTACTCCGATTTTTGATTCCGATGATCGAATCTAATCTACCTGTTAAGTGAACTAGACAGCTTGGATTCATTCGGTTCCAGCTAACGATGTTTACAGCACTATCACATCATTTTTGATAGATTATAAACAAGGCTGATTTGGGTACATTACCTTGGAATATACTATGTACTACTTTGATCAAGTTTTGATTGTCCTGTTGCACCTCCACGTCGAGCAATTGGCTTCACCTTCAAATCTGATGTATCTAGCAACTTTGTGTAGCATGTTTGTGCTGCACATATGCTCATGAGTCATGATGAGATTGATTTTTCCACATAGAAACCCTCAGCGATGCTGTTTGTGCTGCTTATTTGAGGGAGATCTTGTAATGATTTATATTTGTAGGCTAGATATGTTATAGGAATCTCTTCCTCTTCATGCAGGTTCTGAGGGTATCAAGGATGATGTTTGTGCTTGTGTTTAGATGACATAAACTGTGTTGTCTGTGTCGTTGGATAGGAAGCGATGAAAATCAGCGCACTTCTAACCTTGCGGGTACACGGGCATGCCCGCGGGTGACGGGCATGTGCGATGTTCTTCGCCTGTCGTCCTTTGTGGGTATGCTCGTGGGGGGAAATCGGGGTTGTGAGCATGGGTATGGGCGAGCACTACCCGTGGCCGCCGCTCCTGATTGCCATCCCTAGTCATGCCCCCCCCCCCCCGAATTCCAGATCCATATCCTCCCGGCTGGCCGCCACCCCCGCCCTCCTCACACCTGGCCCTGTCAAGCCCTCCTCATGCCCGGCCCCGCCAAGACCAAGTGACGCCCAACCACCGCCCCTCCTCACGCCCGACCGCCTCCTCAAAGCCAGGTCGCTGCCCCTCCTCACCGCCTGGCTGCCTCCTCAACACCCGGCCGCCGCCTCTCCTCAATGCATGGCCGCCTCCTCGCCCAGCGTCATGAACGCTCGGCTGCTGCCCCTCCTCAACGCCAGTCAGCAATTGTGTTTATATTTGTGCAGTTCACAAGATTGGAAGGCCCAACTGAAGCTTCCACCTCCAGATACACGATACAAGACGGTGGTAATTCATGACATTTATATTCTTTATTCTTTTGTTTTTGGGATTTCAGTACTATCGATAGTCCTGAACTTAGAAATATGTTGATTGTCATCAGTACTTTGGATAACTAGTTGATTGTTGTTCTGGTAAAAATATTAACTTGGATGCTGAAAATATTAACTTGGGTCATCTGTACTCACTAATTCCTTCATTTTTGTTAGTTTTTCATGCCATACATTTCTTGCTGAAAATATTGACTTTGATCATCGAAAAATCATCTCATGGTTTGATCCATACCTAGGTTTGAACAATATATTTTTTATATCTGTGAATTATCTTCGCACTAGAACTTGCACTCATCATCTCAAGAATACAGTAGTGCAGTTTGTTTTGTCAACTCTCAATCTATCATATTTGTGTTCAACTCTTAGATGGCTGGTTGAGCTCGGAAGGGGGTTTTCGCAAGTCACGCCGGGGTTTGATGCAAAAGAGGGGGTTAAGTGAGGCGGGACTTCCCTCCGAGCTCAACTAGCCCAATCCCCCATCGAACCTGTCCCCAATCGAGCCGTCAGCCTCCACCCTCCACAAGCCTCGCGCCGAGCCGCCGACGCAGCTGCACGCGACCGCCCTCCTCGGATTCGACGGCTCCCGGAAGCGGCGGAATCTCTCTCCATGGTACCAGCACCAGGCCGACGAGTAGGTCCCAGGTAACGACCGACGCATTTGGATTCTGCCACCTTGCATCGAGCTCTCTAGCCCTAGCTTCCTTACCAAGAACACCTTGTAGGTAGGGACGAAGATGGGCCTCGGGCCGGTGGGGCAACGGCCCGAGGCCTGGAGGTAATAGTAGTTATACCCCAATAGTATATATCCATAATTCTTTAGCCCACAGTGGTATGGCCTAAGGCTCGCGGCTCAGGTCCAATCCAGGAGAGTGAGGCCCAGTTGGCCAGAGCAACCCTACGCCCACATCGCATCCTCGCTCGCAGACTTGCTGCCCCCCACTCGCCTTGCTCGAACCCTACGCCCGCATCCTCCCTCCATCTCTCCTCTCTCGGGGACTCGCTGCCTCCAACTGCCCTTGCTCGACCCGCCAGCACCAGGGAAACAAATTTCGGTTTTGGAAAAAATTCGTTCTTGGCCGAAATCACCGAAATTTCGGAATTTTGGTCCGAAATTTTGGTGGATTTTCAAACTGGTTTGAATCAAATTTGAATTTAAAATTTAAAATAATTGCAAAAATAAATGTGTTGAGTGGGATTAGATCCCTGACCACCCAGAGACCAGCAAGGGGCCCTTGCCACTAGGCTATGGTTGGGTTTGTGTTTCTATACTAGTGTTTTCCCAGTTGAACCCTCGAAATTCTCTCCAAATTCAAACAAACTGATTTTTTTTCAACGAATTGAATTTATGTCGCTACTCGAAAGGAAGAAATTTCGCAATTTCAGTAAATTCGGCAATTCAACAATTCGCCAAATGTGAACCCCCGCCAAGACCGCCTCCAGCTCCCCAGTGGCTCGGCTCCTCAGTCCTCGCTCACGTCGGCGTTCTCGCCCCGCTCCTCGGTCCTTGGCTCCTCGCTTGACCGTCGGCGCCCTCCCCCATTAGCGCCCTCCGGCTCCCATTTCCTCGGCGATGGCGGAACCAGAATTTTGAAGACTGGGGCGGTGACTTCTTTGTGTTGGCTCGGTGGCTCGTCGCTGCCATGCATCTTGAGTCTCACCCCGCCAGAACGTGCCTCGGTATTTCTCTTCTTGTTGAGGCTCGATAATCGACTAGTAGGCGCCTCACCATCCAGTAGCCAGTAGCCCTCTTAGTGCCTCGGTGCTGCTCGCGTGCCGCCTGCTGCAAGTATTTCATGGCCCATGACAGCCAAGAAGAAGCCTCTCTCTACCACCCGACCAATTAGGGAATTAGGGATTTAGGATTACTAGTGCATCTACATTTTATTGGGGATTTGGCTTGGGCTGCAATTGGGCTGGCTGCAGCTTGCACTCGACGTGTCTTGGCCCACGACCAACGCTGAACGCGGTGCGACCATGCAGGACTTCTGAAGACTGGCCTTTGTGCCCTCATGGCGCCATGGCGGCTTGGCCTTGGTACAGGCCGGCCATGAGGAGGGGCGGCTCAATATATTTAGACAATACCTACGAGTATTAGGCTATATTTCCTTCTCTAAGGTCTGCTTTGCAGGTGAGTCTTAGGATTAAGTTTGAAATCTGGCGATTCATTGCCTATGCAATTGTGATTCAAGCAATATTGCATGCTAATTATAATCATGTGATTGCCTAGTGTAACTTCTTTTTTCGGTGGGGTTTAGAAACAGACAACCGATAGGATGATTAAGACAACAGATGCAAATGATGGATAAACAAAGTTTCAAACACACTATTATAAACTGGTGGGGGCACATGGTATTATGATCTGAAATGAAAGCTTTCGAGTTTACACGTTAATTCAACGTGTCCATCTACACAAGAGGTCTTCTTGCTAGATATTTTCCGACATGGATAATTCAATCGTGAGGGCTCTGGAACTTGAAATAGCTTTGTGTAGTGACGACTTCACTGCAAAGTCTGCATCGCCTTAGAGTGGTGCGACTTCTAGTGCGATGTACCTACTAGAACCAAAGGTGACAAATAATCGGCGAGGGTGGGGTTCACTTTGGCCAGAGACCGGGAGGCGCCTGCCGGCTTGCCGAGGGTGGTTCCGCTTGATGCCCTCGAGGCCTCAACCGCGTCGACGCCGCTCTGCTCCCACTCCTCTCAGTCCTTGCTCGAGCCCTCGGCGCCGCCCCCACTCCACAGCGCCCCTTCGGCTCTCTCGATCCGCCTGGAGGTAATTTTTATCCACTATGTTTTGCTGTTTGTTTTGGGCAACTTGGTAAAGTTAGATGGGTTAATTTATTATGAAGGAAAGAATAAAATGATGGTCATCTCTCCATCTTCCTAATCATTGATCAGAGTTCATGTTTCCTTCGGTTAAAGAATCCCTTGCAGGTTGCTTCATTATGACTTGTCTTTTGAAGCAATGAGCAATCAATTTTTTTACTACTGATGAATGCAAAATGCTAATGATAAGAGGCATAAAGCAGAAGGTGATATGGGATCTTGTGGCAAGATGTTTTTGTGGTCAGTTGAAAAAAATAACTACTGGTCCTTGTCAAAGTAGTTTGGCATGATAACTCCCTTGAAAAACATTCATCTCTCCATCTTCCTAATCATTGATCAGAGTTCATGTTTCCTTTGGTTAAAGAATCCCTTGCAAGTTGCTTCACTATGACTTGTCTTTTGAAGCAATGAGCAATCAATTTTTTTTTACTACTGATGAATGCAAAATGCTAATGATAAGAGGCATAAAGCAGAAGGTGATATGGGATCTTGTGGCAAGATGTTTTTGTGGTCAGTTGACTAGATGAAAAAAATAACTACCGGTCCTTGTCAAAGTAGTTTGGCATGATAACTCCCTTGAAAAACAGTCATAGCTATCAAAGGAAAAAAAGTTGTTTGGTTGGAGTTTTGTCAAATGTAATGATGTTGACCAGGCACATAGAGGTCTGTTTCTACCTTTCATCACATAGTTTCGGAGCATACTTGATAAAGGAGAAGATAACAATTGTGACCTCTGTGGTGCACTGAGATGTTCTATTCAAATGTTTGATAAAAACTACCAGGATTAGAAGGGCTTTGTGCTTTGTTCTGTGGACTAGGTTCTAAACGGGACACATTATGTTGTGTTTTGTACTATATACACCCAATATTAAATTTCATCCTGAACTATGCTGCTCTAGGTACAATTATGATCTAATCCTGCTGCCAACTAATACAACCTTGTTATATTTTGGTTATTCCATTAGGATTTATAGGTCTAAATATTCATATGAATGCTAAAGGACATCTCACTAGTGTCAACCTAGTTGCTATTCCTTTTGCATCAACGATTCTGCACTAAAAAATTTATTCTGTGCATCCTTGTTGCTCTCCTTTGGAAAGAATTGCTGGCTTAGTGAGAATTTGGAGTACTACTAAGAAAAATGTCACTTGTGATGTTCTAAGTGAGTGAATGTTGATGTTTTCCTTTTGTTGTTTAGGTACCATTGTAACCATTAAGGCACAGGACAAGATAACAAAATGCAATAATAACAAGTAGTGTCTGAACCGCCATGTTAATCCAAAAGTATTGTATTTCAAGAGACCAGAAGAACAAAAAAAAAAGTACGCTACAAAGATACATTGATCTCATTTCTAGTACAATTAGAATTTGAAGAAATCTGATATGTTATATTGAGCGAGATGTATTTGCATGTTCAGGTTCTTGTACTATTGTTTATGAACCAAATCTTTGCTAATTAGGTATTAACTTTTGTATCGCTCCACTACGCTATATTTGTTTGCCATGTTTTATCTATTTTTGGTATTGTTAAGCATGTAATTCAAATATTATTTCAATTGTGCATTTGTCTTGTACTTTTGTTATGCCTCAGTGTGAATAGCATTTGGCGTTAATTATAGTCACTTAGTTTTTGGCCTGAGGCTTCACGGAATCCTGGCTCCGCCACTGCTTGCAGGGGAAGAGGCCCGGGGAGGTCATCCGTGCTCGCGCCTCTGGTTTGCCACAATCTCCATTCCCTTCCCCATTCACGCTCGCCACTGCAGGAATGAAGATGTGAGTGTTTCTTGCCAACTCGTGCACTATTAATTAGTGCGTATTAATAGTGCGTGTTTGCTTGTCCATCCGTAATTTAGAGCTTCCGAAGAAAATAACATCTTTTGTGCAGCATTTGTTGCTAATTACTCTCGTGTAGTCCTGCGCTATGCCGTTCTTGTAGCTGTACATAGGGATAAAAGAATCGGAGCACTGCACTTTCCCAGTTGCTGGCCAGAAATGGTAACCGGCTGGTTACCGGTTTTCCCGACGGTAATCCGGATGAAATTCGCTTGAATTTTATTAAAAACCAGTCAAAATTTGAAATTTAGAATTTGAACCTGCAAAACCCGGAAAAACCGGCCGGGATTTTGGATCCCGGACCCCGACCGGTAACCCGTAATCGGCCGGTTTTTCCCCTAGCTGTATGTGCTCTCTGTTATGCAATTTCATGGGGGAAAATAAGAGCGAGGCATACTATCTTTTGTAAGGGGGCACCTTGGATACTGTTCATCATGGCCATTGAGGCATATATGTGATAGGAACATGTAGAGGCATCTGGAGCCATGTAGGCCTGCTGTATTTTGCCTTCCTAAGTGGAAGTTCTCTTCTAAAAGAAATGGAATAGATAATTTCGCTAACTTTTTTTCTTTCGTTTTTCTTCAACGAGGTATGTTAAGCATATTGCTATATAAGATTTTCCTTTTGCTTGGAAGTTGGAACCATTGGATGCATAATTCTAAGTTCCTAGTTGATCTTTGAGCTCAACCAGGTTTATTAGAATGTCCTTGAATGATAATCTTTTTGAGGATTGGTTGCTTAATTTGTCAGAAGAGAACAAATAATTATAAATCGGTCATAATGTACTGTGCTAGCTTTCTTCTTGTTTTGTGTTAGTACTGAATGTCAAATTTAAAAGCTGGATCCTGAGAATTGTTAGGGTATCCTGGAGTGAACTCCAAATGTGTCAATGAAATAAACAACCCTCAGCATGGAGGACTGGGTTGCAGATCTTAATTGCCATGCACTACTTATCACTTATCAGCCATTGTTTAGTTTAACACTCGGAATAACCTATACCCATTATTGTTCTGCAGAGAGAAAGCAAATGCAGGGTTTCTTACAAACTTTGAAGTTCTTGACTTCTTACGATCTAGAGGTGCAAAAACTGATCCCATGGGATGTTTGGGGGCTGTTGCTGCTTCAGAGTGTAAGGTGATCAATTATTTCTCTGATGCTTTTTATCCCAATATTTTGTATACCCTGATGGCCTGTTTGTCTATGTTCCTTTTTACGCCTAAACTGATCTCATGGTCATCGCTGTGACACCCAGGTATATGAGTACCTCTTGAAAACTCCTGCTTGCAACCAGCCAAGGGAATCAATTAATGAATTTGCACAAAGATGTGAGAGTTTCAAGCTTACAAATGCTGACAAGCTAAATGTAATCAACTGGAGACCATCCTCGGCTGCTGATGCTTATGCGGTACTGTCATATCTTGCTGACATTGGACATTATTTTTAACTGTGGTATTTTACTTAGTCGCTGCAAACCAAGATATGCGGTTAGAACTTATTGATAGTTTGCTACACCATGAACGCGGTTTAATATGCTACCTGCTATGAGATTATTTTGTTTAGTGTTTCGAGAAAAAAATGTAGTTTATTTGAAGTTCAGCATGATGGAGGAGATAAACTGGGTACTGTCCAATTCAGGAGCAAGACTTATTTCTAAATAAAAAGCACATGAACCTGAATGTATACAGTAGTGCACCTTTCAAGAAATTGTGGTTTCTAAATTCTCAAATATTCTGTATGACAAACATACTTGATTCATTTCGTTAAGAACTTTGAAGTTATTCAGAAGTTGGATTTCGACATTATAATTGACAAAAGAAAATTAGTTGAGATAAACTCTCACCAATCCTGTGATTTTGCGTGTAGAAATGTGCTTGCAAAATCTTTTGTGCAAGTGTGTGTGTCGCGTAGGGATGAAAAACCCGGCCAGTTCCCGCCGGTTACCGGCGGTAACCCTTTTTACTGGTGGGAACCGGAATTCAAAATATCGGCCGGAAAACTTCAAATTCGAATTCAAATTCAAAATTCCAGCGGAAACATATCAAATTCAAATTTATTTGGACGAATTTTGACTGAGGTTTGGAAACGGTATTTTGGTCCTTGGTGTCGCGTACCGGGAACTGGTTCGTCCCCATAGCTACTCATTGGTCACTCTAGGAAGGTTATCTGATCATAGATGAATCTGGTCTGACCAGAGAATGCTGAGCGAGTTGTTCTCTGTCAGAGTAATTATTTGCATATCAGTACGCAATTTGCTTGTTTTAATTTTTTGTCTACATATCCTTATTTAATATTATTTTCTTTGTTAAGACCTCCCTAATCTATTTGGTTTCTTTCTCCACTGCAGATGATAGAAGAGTGTGGGAGAAGATTTTCCAAGGACGAGCGAGGAGAAGCACACAATGGAGATGAACGAGTCCATGAATTTTTGGAGCTAGTAAGAGAGATTTTGCCACAACCACTTCCAAAGCCAGAGGCGATGACAGAGTGAATGCGGATGCAATGAACACCTGATGAAGTCAGATTCTCAACATGAACACAAATTCAGCTTATATGTGCGTACGTGTTCTACAGAAACAGCTCTTAGAGATTTGACAGGTCGTGTTCGAGATATCCATGTTAGAAATGATAATTTGACATATGAGCTTCCATGACAGTTGAAATTCATGACTCCCTTCTTCCGTTGTTCTCTTGTGAAACTGAACTATCCAAAATTTAGCATTTTTAGCCTTTGCATAAATCTTATAATATGTTTCTGCTGACAGTCCAACAAGCTGCCGAAATGACAAGATTTCAGACCAAGGGTAGCAACAGACATTGCTAACTGCGAAGTTAGCAGTGTCTCCTAAACATGTCTTAGATTAAATCTTCATGAACACCATGTACAATGCTCCTGTGGTTACCTACCCTGTGCAACAGATCCGTTTCATATAGAGCTGGCATTGGGCCGGGTCGTGTTAGCCCGGCCCGGACCTATTGTGCTTCACGCTGCGTCGTGCCGTGTCGGTTCAGCCCGGTCACCCTGTTGTGCCGTGCTGTGCCGGCCCACCTCGCCTCCGGCCAAGCCCAGGCACGGCACAAAGTTCGTCGTGCCGAGGTCATGTCGTGCCAGCCTAAGTCCAGCCCAAAATAACTAAAAGACAGCAGAGGCGGCGATGGCGGCGGCAACCGCCATCTTCATTCCTCTCGACCGGAGGAGAGCTGGAGAGGGAGGAAGGCGTCGCGTAGGGAGGAGAGAGCCGGAGAGGGAGGAAAGAAAGCGGTGCTTGGGGAGGGGAGGAACTGAGAATGGAGGGCTTGAGGCGGTGTGTGGGATTAGATATATAGATTAGTTGGGATGGGGGTTAGGGTTAGGGTTGGACCAGGCTAGGGGGGGGGGAGAGAACGGGATTGGGCCAGGCCGGGAAGGGATAGGATTGGGCCAGGTCAGGAGAGGGATTAGAAGATTGGGCTTTTTCGCTGCGTCGCCCAAGACACCTGACCAAATGGCCGTGCCCAACATCTCGTTCTCATACTCACTCGCCCGGCGTTAAATGCGTGCCGGTCCTGCCCGAGTGTATGCCGTGCCGTGCTGATCGGGCTTTAGGCCAGCCCAAAAAAGTCCTGTCCAAATCCTAGCTCTAGATTCATACTGAAGGCGCAAAGCCAAAAAACATCATCATCATCATCAAAGTAACAAGAAAAAAAACAGCAGAACAAATGGCTTCCATTTGTAAACTACATTATCAGACACGATCAACAAAAAAACGCGCCGAGAGAAAGGCGAAAGCCACCTTTGTTTGACCGACAAAATTAGCCGTATATATTCACGATGGATGGGATCTACTAGATTCTCTTGGGGAATCTCTGATGCCCAAGCAGCAGCAGCAACCCGGCGTTGTTTCCGCACTGACCAATGGGGTACCTGCCATCGGCGAAGAACAACGGTAAAACAGAGAGCAATGCGCAACGAAATGCAACGAGATGACGAAACTCACTTGATACGGGATGATTTCCTTCGCCACCAAATGATTGATGCGACCCACTGCAAGGAAAATAAAAGAACGCTAATTAGGTTCCATTTGCCAAAGCAGACAGGACTAATAATATAATACGGTCAACAGGAGAGCATAGCCAGTAGGAAGTACCCTATAGGATAACGAGAGCTCTAATTCCAGCCTCTACCAATTTTTTGTGTTTTTATTCTTAAAAATATGCCGGTGCCTTTTGGTAAACATTTGGGCCTTCTACATGCAATCCAATGCTGAAGTTGCTAGTTATCAATTATCCTATTTTAAAGCTAGTTCTCATTTGATACATTCATGGTAAATGACACACAGATTCGTAATGTCATGAATCATAGTCACAGAGAACACAGACTAGCATTGCAATAGTGATCGCAATGGAACTAAACTTGTCAAATTAAAGAAAAGTTAGTACATGATGCTATTAGTCAATGATCCAAAAGATTAAACAAGTCTTAAATTCAGTAAGAACATATTTGAACCAGAGAGCCAATGCACCATGACTCCGTAAGTTCAGTAATAAAAGCAAACAAAACAGGTAAAAATTCAGATGTGGCAAATTACCGGTCAACAATAACTAATAGCTTGGAAACTACATCCTACGCTCATTATCATAACAAATGGCACAAGATTGGGGTCAAGATGAACTACATTCACATCTCACAAATTTGAGAAACATTATGGGAAACAACGCAAAGTATTACATGTTTATCGCCAAATGCCGATCATAGTGAGGTTATCATAGTAGGTTTCAGTTTTCGTGTTGATTACACAGATTGCCCTGTGTCGAGTAGCTACAGAATCTAGCACATTCCATGTGCATGTTTTGGCTCACAGTTTGTGTGGTGTGTATCGGACTCGCTGATATATAGAGTGGATAAACAAAGAAATTCATTCCCACCACCGGCAACCAGCCAAGTGCAGTGAAACATGCAAGAGTAAATACCAATGTCCTCACATTAACAATAAAAAGAGGGACAGATTTGTCTAGATCATTTACAGAGGCACAGATACAACTTTTTTTTTTTGCAAGGAAGGTACAACTTAGTTTAATTATAGTAGTTTCAGTAAGCTTCAACATGGTTCATAAATTCGTAAAAACTTGCAGCTGTCAGTCCAATCTTATGTTAACCAAAGGGCTGAACCATACTTTACTAAACAAACATTGGTTCAAAAACTATGAAAGATTGTTGCTAGTAATTAATATAGTCTCATTGCATTCACAAAAAAAAAAGAGCTCAAACTTAGCAACCTATTACCCTTCTCAGATATAGATGTGCGAGCAGGATTTCACAACCAGCAAACTCAACAAAACATGATTACTGGTAAGCGTATAAATAGCTTCCATGGAAAATGGAAGCATTTTAACAAAGCAATGGCACCACAATCATCGAATCTTCGAGATACAACAGGTGTCAAAGCAAACCACTTATAACCTTTCTGTGCATTATAACCTACAGCAAACAATTTCCACTCCCATTGTCTCTCTGATAAATTAATCTGATTCAGAAAACCATTCCTGTTGATTATATGCATTTGCTATATAACCTGTATTGCATATATAGAACATTGTAATGGCTAATGACACAATGCAATAGCTTTCCCAACCCCAAGTCAATTAACATGCTGAACAAGTTAGATAGAAATGCTGAGGGTTCGTAAGATCATGACTGTTTCAAAAAAGCATTCCTAATATCATACGAGATTACCTTAACCACTGCAGCAAAGAAGGATGTCCTCGTGAATGGCTGCCTATTGATCACCATCCTGTGCATAACCACCCGCGGCTGCGGCGGTGGCACGGTGACGGTCATGGCCGGTGGTGCGGCGCTCCTCTTGTAGTGGTGCTGCGCGACGGTTACGGCCGGCAGCGGCGGCGCGGTCTCCTTGCAGAGTTGCTGCGCGATCTCCTTGAGCAGCACGACCTGCGCCTTCTCGGCGCCCATGGAGATGATAGCCTGGCGCATGGTCTCCCGGTCCGCCTCCAGAGCCTGGAGGCGCGCGCTGAGCCGGCGCATCTCCTCGTCCTTCGCCCACGGCGCGCCGCCGCAGCAGTCGCTCCCAGCCGGCGTGTCGCCGCAGTATGAGTCCTCCGGCACGGCCAGGAGGGCACCGCGGCCGTGGATGGCGTCGACGGTGTAAACCCGGTCGCTGGCGCCGCAGTCGTCGTCCAGGAAGAACTCGCCGTCGCAGAAGTCTAGGCTGTCGGCGTCGGAGAAGGCGCGCGCGTGGCGGGGGAAGGAGGAGCCCGGCGCAACGCGGATGATAGGCGTGGTGGTTGCCGTCGGGCGCTCGAGCAGGTGGACGTGGTGGGCGAGGCGGGTGAGGTGGTCGCGCGGGGTCTGCACGTCGAGCGCGTCCACCTCGGACGAGGTCGGCGGGTGGTCGACGCAGCACCGCAGCGCCGGGTAGTATCCGCCGGCCGCCGCGGCGGAGGTCGGGGGCGGCGTGGAAGGGTGCGGCGAGGAGCAGACGTGCGGGGAGGAAGCGTTGGACGCGGCGTCGCGCTTGGCGAGGACCTCCTCGAGCGCGGCGAGCTCGGCGGCGTCGTGGGACATCTTCTCCTCGGCGTAGCGCCGGAACTGGCGCGCCTCCATCATGGCCTCGGCCTTCTCCCGCTGCAGGCGCAGGATCATGGTCATGGCCTCGCTGGCGGCGCCCGCGGCCGCGCCGCGCTCCGCGTCGAGCTCGGCCTGCAGATCCCCCAATGCCGCGTGCTGCCGCGCCAGCGCCTCCCGCAGCGCTGCCGCCTCGTCGCCGATCTCCACCCGCACCACCGCGGGCGGCGCCTCGGGCGGCGACTTCCTCTTCAGCGGCGGCCTCATAGCCGACAACGACGACATCGACGAGGAGGAGGAGGAGGAGGCGGTGGGGTGGACGCAGAGGGAGCAGAGAAGGGGAGGGGGCTCGCCGGGGTCGGCCATGGCGGGGGTGGCACGTGCGCATCCGTGGCGCACGTGCGCACGCGGGTGGGGGTAGAAACGGGGAGGAAGCGGGAGAGGTTATTTTTTGGAGGGGGTTTCCTTGGGTTGTTTGGAGGTATGGTGCCTGCCGTTTTTAGAAGGATCGTTTTTGGGTTTTCTTTGGTGGAAATTTGAACTGGATGGACCAAGGGAAAATGACAGATAAGGGGAGCTGGAGTTTCGGGTGGAATGATTTTGGATTCTCACAGTTTGGTTCTCATTCTAGGAGAAGATATCCTGTGCTAAGGTGTTATTTTGTTATCCTTAAATCTGAGCCATTAGAACCGAAAGCAATATGGACACAATGGAAGCGGAGGAACATTTCGTCGGTACTTTTGAACAAAACTCCCTGTGAACATCCCACCGCTTAAGTTGGCGACCTTCTTGGTGGCACAATTGCGTATTAACCCCCAATTACACATCCTCAACCCGCCGCGTTGGAGATGCTCGACAAGATGGAGAAGAGGTAGAAGGGAGCGTTGGTGGCGTCATTGACGACAGTGCTTCTCCAACATGGTGCGACAGCCATCTCGAGTTGCCTGCCATCTTAGTTGCATCTTCTTGTCCTGGTACATTATTCGAGCTTTTCTTTCTTCGGTGGTTAATTTGATTCTTGAATGCACAATCATCATTAGTCAACTCCTAAAATGTGTTCGCTACCAGGGCATGTCCAGTGAGGGCCTGAATGATCCCTAAAACCACCTTGATATTTGGGATTATTTTGTCCCTTTTTTTGGAGTGTTACTGATTTTATGATGCAGTAAGCAGATGAGTATTCCTATAACAGAATCATGAAGCACACATTCATTTTTGCCATGTGTGCATTGGTGCCATGTCATCAACACCTAGACTGTCACGTATTGCTGCGAACTGAGACACACGTTCTCATATGGTTAGTCTATTGGCACACGTTGGAGACCCCGGCGGGCGGTTCCTGGAGATCAGGGCAGTTTTAACGTTGATCGTGGGAGGTTGCTGCGCTCTCTCGCCTCTATATAGGGAGACATCTTTGTACGTCAGGGAGATACGCATCAACTCGTCCTCCTCCTTATTCCACTGTGATGAGGATATGTAGTGCATATACACCTATTTGGGCTAGAGAGGAGGAGAGAGAGGTCGGCCCAAGAGGAAGAAAAAAGATCAATCAAGTTTCAATCAGCATGGTGCTCACTATTCTGTCCATAAAGTTCATGAAGCTTTATGCACTAATTCTGAGATTTCAAATGTGCACAAAATTTATATATAGCAAGCCTATCTAGTCTAGTTTCCAACAGATTAAATGACAAGTGATTTGGAGTTTTGTACAAAAAGATATGGCAATTCGAGTGCACGCTACACAGACAGTCCAGATGGCACGCACGAGTTGCCAAAGATGATGAGTCCATGGCATGTACAACATCTTTGGGTGATATCCAACCATGACACGACTTTCCAAAGGTTTGCAAGACTTTCTTTTTCTTGTTTCCCACGGATTCAAATGGCCAAAGTAAGGAAACTGAGGATAGGAAGGTTTGAAGTCAAATCAGATTGAACTCGTCACCGCCAGCATAACTCGATTTAAAAAGGCTATAACTTTTGTATACAGACTCCGATTTGGATGCTCTTATACTCGTTGGAAAGCTAACTTCAAGGCCCACAAAAGGATCAAGTGTCAGCTTCCAATTCCATCTGTGTGCACCGCAACATCCAAAACAAACTGACAGCAGAAATTCCAAGTTTTCCTTTCTTTTTCGTCCAAGTTATCTAGAGAGTTGTTTATTGTGTTAGGTGTCTTAGAAGGGTTATATAAGGCGTGGTAAACTTCCATGTAACTCAGACTCAATATTATGAATTAAAATGCACGTTTGTGTGCTAGCTTTTAGCTACTTTCGCGACGAGGGTCTCACCATTATGTAAACCACACGTTATTCCTCCGAGCCTTCGGCGCAACCAAGTTCTTGAGGGGAATTGGGCATTTCCAAGATCGTTCTTGCTTTTTCACTGGGAATTGAGGAATCGATATTATCTTTGATCATACGTCGAGAAGATCGAGCACCCCATATCACACTGTGTCCGCTACCTCTCAAGTCCTGCCATCCGCCCATCCCTCTGTCCTTCGTGCAACAGATAAAGGGAGAACAGTGTCTCCAAGCCTTCGTCAGTGATAAGACCTGCACGGGTATCGATGATCTCGTTTTTAGGTGGCGCATATGCGCGACTACACGTTGCTTCATCCTCGCATCATCAACCTCTTCATTATACCAATTTCTCCTTCCATCTCGCAGCGAGCAATCAAACCGTAATCTGTAGATTATGCATGCTATGATTGATCCGTGCCTATATTAATTTTATGTTGTGCGATCTAGCATGTGTAGGATCTTTTTTATCTAATGATGACACCTTCAGTACTAGTAATATGTAATCTTACACTTTTATTTCCATGTTCTTGGTTAAAGTCCTAAAGCTTCATTTTCCAGGTTATACTACCCCCTTCACCTTTATATATAGATAGACTGCTCTAATTTCCAATCAATTTAACACTAAATGAAAGTAGGATGGGTTTAAAGAATAGTACATCACATCACTTTCAGAATATAACTAGGTTCTAATTTTTTTGAAAAGATTCATCTAGGGTGACACCTTTACTAATTTAATAATGGATTTTCAAAAGAACTTCATGTAGTATGTTTTAGGGACTTTATCAAAACATTTTGGCTCTATTTTAATGCCTTAAATGTGGTAGAAACATTTATTTTCAGAAAGCATATCATCTTTCAAAACTATGATTATTTTGAATGAATATGAGAAGAGATGACAAAAGAATGACTTAGATGAGAGGAGGATGCTAAGAGAGGAGAGATTAGCAAAAACACCTAAATTTTCACAACTATTCTTTGTGATAAAATAAGTTGCATTTTTAAAACCAAGTCCTATTCTAACGACCATTCTATTTAGGGCTTGTTCTATAGTCAGTACGGCTCTGATACCATGCGCTGTCGGACCCCAGGCGTGGAATACCCGAAGCCCTTGTGTGTGTACCATACTAGTCCCATGATCAGTGGCTAGTACACACATCCACAACGTTAGCATTCACATCCATACATTCATTCATACAAAATGAAACAGATGTGATACATAACTTAAGCGATTACAATATTTACATCACAAGGGCCGACCGACCAAATAAAAGCTTAAGTATTATATGTAGCAAAAGTAATAGCGAAAGCAAAAGGTAATAAGAGTTAAAAAATTCCAGCGGTATGCCCATCCAACCCACCAGCAACCGACAAGAAACAAATCCTAGAAAGACTCGTTGCCAAACCCACCGATTTCGGGTGCAAAGAACGTGTCGTCCAGCGTAGGCTCATCTTCTAACTCAGAACAATAATTTAAGCAATATTGAGTACATTGTGTACTCAGCAAGACTTGTAGTGTATCACAAGGTTTATATATATATGCAAGGCTATCAAAGAGTGAGGCTCTATGCTACAAGTTATTTTCAGCAATTAAGCAAGTTTTATTTGCATTAACCATACTAGTATTTTGCAATGGGAATTTAAAGAGCAGTTAAATACATAAGGGGCAACTAGTAAGTAATTGAGTAAATAACAACTCGCAGCCCTCCTCGGCTGCGAGCAACATTTTTAGCCATAGACATGGCATTCAACGCAAATATAAACCACAAAATCATTCCCTCATTTTCCAACAAGAAACGTTTTCATGAAAATCAAGACTACACCCATTAAGACTACACTAAGCACGCTCATGACCGCGAGCACGACTATTTAAATAGATTTACACTCTGCAGAGGTGTACAACTTTACCCACAACAAACGATTTCTCTAGTTTATTTTGCATCTGTTGATACCATCGTTCACTACCTTTGGTAAGCGGTCTAGAGCACGTATCGAAGCCTTTACATCACCCAGTCCTAACCTTGCACTAGCTCGGTGAATGAACACCCTCACTTCACCTAGGTACACCTCCATCTCAGTGAGGCATTCACCATTGTGTCGGCAAACTTTGTGCCCAGCGCCTCAGTAAAGGGTGTCCCTTCGAACATGCCTACATCGGTCATGTCCGCACTACTACGGCTTTCCAACGTGTAAGGCTAGTTTTCAATGACTTAATTAGCTAAGGCTGTCCCATACCGACACATGTGGTTGTACGCTTAGGCTTAGATTAGTGCTGCTGGCGTTCGGTCCTTAATTGACTTGGGTGAGGATCTTCCCCTATCTACCTGTGAGATACACCTCTCACACTTCTCAGAATATAATATAACTCACCCGCGTCACAAACTAAGTTTTTTATTTTCATTTTATACAAAATAACAGAGGTAAACCCCTATGGACTATTGTTTCAAAATCTCCCAAAATTCATATTTAACATGTCATCCATTTTTAAAATTTTAGTAAACACGAAAGCCCAGCTAAGCATTTTTGCGATATTCACATTCGAAAAACCAAAATTGACATCATATATTGCCTAATGGCTACAACAGTAAGGGTATCAATATTTCAAGGAGGATTATGCATCGAATAGGATTACAACTACCATTATCCCAACATAGAAATTTTACATCAAACATACACGCATGCATTATAGAATTTGCAAAAAGAAGTATAATAATTAAAATAGTGGGATCAACATGGTCAAATGGGGTGCTTGCCTTGATCTGGTTGCTCTAAATAGGAGGAGGGAGGATCGTCGTAAAAGTCGCTCGAACAATCGACGTCTAATCAAAAGAGTTGGAAACAAATTAAATATAGCAAAATAATTTCAATAGCAACAAAATCCAAATCTTTTTGCATATTTAGGTAGAGCATGATTTTATAAAAAAAGTTTCATTTGACTTGGAGTTCGTATGCAATAGTTATTAACGTTTTAATTGGCTTCATTTTGAAAATTCCAGAAATTAGAAAAGTGCTGACATCGAAAGCATATTTTCTGAAGTTTACGCTTTCCAACTGAGAGAGTGTATTTTCCTCTAAGCTCTACTGAGGTTTATGCTTTCTAGTAGAGAAAGCGTATTTTCCTCAGGGTTAAACGCGGCTTTCTTAGTTTCCAGTTTTTATTAACTGACAGGTGGGACCTACTTGTCAGTTACTTAAGGTTTTCTTTTCTAGATTTTTATTTATAAAACAGAGATGATCCTACTGGTTTCACATGTCATACTCTGGTTATACTTAACCTCTGTTTACTTAACATTAATTAATTCTTTAATCACGCGGACCCATTGGTAGAGAGAAAGGGAGAAGCTGATCACGCGCATGTCCAAAAGGAGCTCACCGGCGGTGAAGCATGCGCGAAAAGGCTCGAGGGAACCTAAAAATGGGTAGAGGGAGTCCATGTGATGCCAAGGGATGTGGAGTTGGCCAGGAAGGTAGACGAAATCAGCGGCGCGACGGTGATAAGCGACGAAGCTTCTTGGGTTTGTAATGCACTTCGCACAGGAGGCATTCCCTGTGCTAAATTAGTGGCATACTAGACTCAGTGAGTCCAAACGATGTTAATGGGCTAGGCACGGGGACCTAGGGTTACCGGAGGCGTGCTGGTGGCATGCAACTGCGGCGGCGCCATAAGTGGCTAAGGGGAAATCGTACTAGGGACCCACCCTTGGCAAATTGATGCACGCATGAGGATCAGTGACTCAGCATGACCACCCACCCTTGGAAAATTGATGCACGCATGAGGATCAGTGACTCACCATGACCACGAGGGTGTGGAAGATGAGGTCGGGGCAGGGGGGCGCTTTGGAACAACTTGTCGATGACGAGCAGGGGCAGCGCAGAGGAGGTCCACGATGGCAGCTCACCACAGCAACAGAGGTGCTACAAGAAGCATCGCATTAGGTTACTGAGGTGCTAAGGATAGTGTAGACGTAGGGAATCAGCCCAAGGATCATCTGGTTTTGAAGAACAGAAATGGCGGCGGTGGTCGTGAATGGGGGAAATGAGGGCAAGCTTAGATTCAGGGAGAAATTGGCTGCATTGAGTGAGGGATATTGCTTGCACCACTCCTTTCGACATCAGCACTTTTCTAATTTCTGGAATTTTCAAAATGAAGCCAATTAAATGCGAATAGTTGTCCTCAGAAGACTGGAGCAGCCCCTCGCCCTAATCCAGGGCAAGTACAAGGACAAGGACATGGTCATCCTCCAGCTCAGAAGGTGGTCCAACAATTCCAGAAGGTTGCAAGCAGTCGAGTCAAACATATCTCGGCCGAGGAAGCGCAGGAGGCACCCGACATCATGTTGAGTACACTTCTTGTCAACTCTCAACCTACTACTGTCTTGTTCAATTCTGGAGCTTCTCATTCCTTTATATCAAAGTCTTTTGCGTCCCTTAGTGATCTTCCAATTGTTCCTATGCATGTTACTTTGATTATTCACTCTCCGGGGTCGGAAATGAGAGCTGAAAAAGAGTATCGGGATGTCTCGCGAGGAAGACGGCGTCCAAAACGCTGTGGAGCCGATAAAGCTTGCTGAAGAGCCCTCACATCTTCTGATAATGTAGCAAACCTATTGTTAGTTTTAGATTGAAATGCAAGCTGTGCTGCCTTCATCTCTTGCTAAGAGGTTCTCATCTCTTGCTGAATGTTCTTTATTTCTAGGATAGCTGAATAAATCTGAGCAAGTGAGACTTGACCTTCTTCTTGAGCTGCTGCCCCTGGAGCATCCGCTTCTTGCTGTTCTTGATGTGCTTGCTGCCCTAGAAACTGAACAGGAGGACCTTCTCGCGGCTTGTATGCCTTGTGGACTGTCCCTAATCCTCCTCTATATTCAGTTTGTCTAATAATCAGAGCCATAATATATGGAGCATAATAGATTCGCTTGACTCTGTCATTCTTGGAGGAGGCAATCCCTTTGATGATAACATCTATGACATCAAACTTCTTGCCTTCCATGATAAGATCTATCAGGTTCCATGCATGTCCTCTTATGGCATCGAAGTTTCCACTCTTAGGCAGAATAGTATGATTAATAATTCTATTAATCAGACTAGGGATGGATAGCAAACCATGAATCTTTCCTAGAGTGGTCCTGACATTCCTGTCATAGAAATCTGTCCAAGCAAGAGCTAGAAGGGCAGGGCTATCATAGACTTTCTCATAATTGCAAGACTTTATATGTAATGCAAGCTCAAATTCATGTTTAGTGCAAATCAAAACTCCTGTCCCTGTCATCCATGATATTTCATTGAAATCAGGTGAGATATAAGAAGTAGCATAGAATTGCCTGATGAGCTCCTCATTGTAGTCACTTATGAGTGCTACTAGTTTATGAAGACCAGCTCTTTGAAAAAGCTGATATGTGCCTTCATACTTATCCAAATTGTTCAAATGAGACCACTTAATCCATTTATGATCAGCAAATTTCTTGTCGGGACCATAACACTGCTCATAGACCGACTTCTGAAAGTTTGTATGGAATCTGAGATCTGTAGAAGACATGGGAAGCTCAAATTGATTCCTGTGACGCATTATAGTGTAGTAATCTACAGAGATTGTCCTCAAATCTATCTCCTGTTCCTCAACATCTCTCATTTCTTCATCACTTGTTGCTGCTGCCTCACTTTCTAATTCATGGTCTGATGCAGCCGGGGTGGATCTAGCATCACTGTCTGAGTCATGCATAGGACCTCTTCCTCTTCCTCTTCCTCTTCCTCTTACTGCAGTTCTTTGGTGGAGAATTGCTGGAGTAGCAGCCTGAGAAGAAGATTGTCCTCGTGGGGGATCACCGGACTTGCGAGTGATAATTCTAGTCCTTGGCATCTTCAATCACAAAGAAAAGATGACAAGATCAAATAGAATTAATTTGAATGGATGTTCTTTGCTGTTCTGTCAGTAAACCGACTTGGGTAAGAATTTGATTTCAATTCTTGATGTTTCTAATGGATTGAATCTATGGAATAGATACATTATCATCAAGAAACATCAATCTTGTCAAATTGCCCAACAGAAATCGCATAGAATCATCAACATTCTAAATTAACCCTAAAGGCGACCTAGGGTTTCCAAAAACGGGTAAAACGAGGATTGAACGGAGTTATACCTTGAGGATTGAGGGAGTGAAACCCTAGAGATGCAAGGAATCAATAGGAATCAACAAATGGCCGAAGGACTTTGAAGATTTGAGAGTGGTTTTGTGGAGTCTTCGGGGGGGGGGGGGGAGAGAGAAGCCGAGAGGAGGAACGACACGCACGGTGAAAGATGGTATGACCGTTCGGTGGTAAAGGGTGAGGGGTAAAGGATAAATCGCACAGTAGTTAAAGCCCATTTACCAACCGATGCGGTAGTACCGCACTTATAACGCCGATAGTACCGCAACGCGGTAGTACCGCACGATCAAAGCCGGTCGTACCGATTTTCCTGGGATTTCAAGAATGGAGCAGAGATTTGATAATATTGCAAATGATCCCAAGTTTTGTACTCAATTAAATAACATTTAGGATCATTATGCATTAGATATAAGATAGAAACTTCAAAGAATATAATTTTTATAAATTAGATTTTTGATTTTGCAAAACAAACTTTCATTTTTCAATAAAACTTCTTCAAAAGATCCAACTATTGCAAAACTAAGCATTTGAAAGAACTTAAAACATCCAACTGCACGTATGAGTCATAAATACCATTATGGACCTATTCATATGAATAATTTTGGCTCATATGGCTAAACTCACTTAAGTGCTAGAAAGTGACCACTTAGGTCAAACTAGTATTTTGGACGAGTTTCAAAATCAAATAACTTTTGCTAGGTTGGCCTTTTGAAAAACATTTGAATACCAAAAAGGTTTAGAATAGCCAACTCTAGGATTTTCCTTTTGGGACAAAAGTCAAATTCTTTTTAGTATAGATTTTACAAAAAAAATCTAGTTTAGGTTAAAAACAAGATTATATGATCTAGAATTTTTGGTAGAAACTCATTTTCACTTAAAATAGGTTTTTCTTGAACCAAAACTTTTGGAAAATATTTGGAAATCATTTTTATACATTTTGCAACTAGTTTTTCAAATATGTACTAATAATTTCAAAATTTTGATTTTTGGCTAAATGGCTTATTTTTGAAAAACAATACTAGCACTTAATTTATTTGGGCACACTTAGGGATGTGATATACATGATTATGATTTAGCATTCCCCTTTAATGTGCCACTACCATCTTGCTCACGATTTTAATAACGATTTAGCACAAGAGCAAGAACACCCTTTTTATAAGATTTTCATGTAATGCAACCTACACAAGGTAAAGGGTCTAGATACTTCAATGTAAATACTTGTTACCGAGATGGCATTGGCTTAAGATATGACGTGATCATCCTCATGCTTGGCTCCAAATTGACATATGGTGGAATCCACCTCTTCATGAATAAGCCAAGTCTTCAATGCCACTCCAAGTACCTATTAAGCATTTAAGCGCATTTTGGTACCCAATGCTTGGTTGGGTCCATGAATGTTAGTCACAATACTTTTGGGCACCCAAATGGCCCTTGCAATAATTTTAGGTGAGCTAACAATCCTAGCAAACATATTGCCATTTCTATCCTTCCTAAGCAAATAATGATCATTATAAATAATGGGCTTAGGAGTGATACCTTTGGGACATTCCTTACTAAAATGTCCTTTTTCCCGGCAATTGTAGCAAGTAGGGCTTTTGTTTCCCCTTGATGTCTTCTTATCTTGCTTATTGCTGGCTTGCCTCTTCTTTAATGATATTTGCTTGTCATTCTTCTTATTTGGGCACACCGAGGCAAAGTGACCCTTCTCATTGCATCCAAAGCACTTGATTTTGTTGAATTGCTTTCCACATTGCTTTGGGTTGCACTTCACCTTGTTCTTGGCGATGAAACCAAGTCCTCCCTTGTCATTTTTCTTGTTAGGACATACGGAGGCAATGTGACCCTTCTCATGACAATCAAGGCACTTAATATTCTTTGTGTGTCTTACATTGTGTCTTGTCTTGCTATTGTCCTTCTTCTTCTTGGGAGTGGAGCCAATTCCACTCTTATCTTACAAGCATTTTTGCTTGCTCAATATTTCATCAAGAGTGGCTTTTCCTTTGTAGCTTCTTTCCAAGTCATGTGTCAGTTTCTTGACTTGGGCCTTGAGCTTATTGTTTTCCTCTACAAGGTTAGTATCAACAAGCATAGAGGAAATAGAAGCATCTAATTTTGAGCAGCAAGGCATATCAATTAAATCATCACATGAGGTGGATATGCTAATTTTAGATGAAATACAAGAATTAGCAACTACACATGGTATATCATCTAATAAATCACAAGTAATGCCTATATCCACCTTAGAGCTATTGCATTCCTTGAGAAGGAGATATTCATGTTTTTCTTTTAGCATATCATAATCATTTTGAAGAGAGATATGCTTTTCATTTAAAACCTTGAACCTCATCTTCTCTTTTCCAATATATTCATTAAGCTCTTCTAACATATCCATCAACTCATCATATGAAGGCTCATAATTATTTACCCCCTTTTTACCTTTAGCCATAAAGCAATGAGGTGATGTTGATGGGGTTGAGGTCTCATCATCGTCGGAGCTAGAAGTTGAGCATTCTTCTCACGACGTCTATTCTTCTATGCAATTATCACTTGTGGAAGTGGACCTTTCATAATATTCTTGAAGATGTGTCCACATCTCATAAACGTTTTTGAGATCGCATATGGCATCAAACACATCTACACTCAAAGCACTAAATAAGACATTAATTGCTTGAGCGTCGAGGTGTAAGCATTTCTCTTCCTCAATTGTTGGAGCAAGATGATCCAATGGAGGAGAAAAGCCTACATCTACAATCCGCCATATATTTTGGCCAATGGCCTTAAAATAACATGACATGCGGATTTTCCAATAAGCATAATTTGTGCCATTAAATTGAGGTGCTTCACCTAGGTGCACTATATCATTAGTGGTCATCCTTTACTCTCTAGACGGTTAAGTCTAATAAATGAGAGACCAAGCTCTGATACCACTTGTAAGATCGAGGAGGCTGACTAGAGGGGGGGTGAATAGTCGTTTCTAAATTCTCTAAGGCTAAAACCGATTTCTAATGCGGAAGCTTAATATCAATTCGGTTTATCCTAAAACAACTAGTTCACTAATGTGCACCAACTACAAGTCTATTGATAAGTATAACAATCAAGCATAGACTTGTAAGGTAATCAATTCTAGCAAGGTAAATAGCACAAAGCAAGGCAAGCATTCATACACAAAGAATAAGCAATTTAATACAACAAATTTAAATTGCAATATGTAAAGCTCAAGAATGCAAACCACAAGATGACACGGCGATGTTTTACTGTGGTATTCAGAGACTTGCCGGTCTCCCCTAATCCACGTTGAGGCAAGCCCAAACCAATTGGACCAGCTCCACGAATTGAGCACCCGCCTCCGAGGTAAGTCCAAACCAATTGGACCGGTTCCAAACCGAACCAGCACCTCGCTCCACTACGGTTGCTCCTTCCTCCACTCTGGATATGGCGAGCACCACACCACTCACAAACCGCCCGGGTCTTCTCACAATCTTCTTTGAGAAGCTCACCGACGCAACGACGCCACCACGCTGTCTAGGTGTCGGTAAACACCAAGAGTAACAAGTCTCCAACTTTCACTTAAACCAATCAAGTGTCTAAGCTCACGTGGATACTAAATCCACTACCTAAGGTAACACATGCACTTAGGGTTTTCTCTCCAACCTCACTAAGTGCAACACATGCACTAAAGAGTAGAGATGGCTTGCTCTTAGCTCAAGGAATGACTAAGGCACTAGCAACACATGCTATGACCTTAGCAACAACACCAGCACCCTCCCACACACGGCCAAGGTGGGTATTTATAGCCCACATACAAGAACTAGCCGTTAGGGAGAAGAACTAGCCGTTGGAAGCGAAGTCTGTTGAAAAGTCAGGGAAATCGGAACTACCGCCGTTATATGGCCGGTACTACCGCCCTCAGTCCAACGGTCGGATTCAGTCGCAACACATGCACTGAACTAGCCGTTACAATCGAGGCACGGTACTACCGCCACGTAACACGCGGTCGTTCCGCAAAATAGGTAGTACTACCCAAGGCACTATGGTACTACCGCACTTCAAAGAGAGCAACACATGCTCAAAATCACGGCTAAGGACCAAAACGCATCCCTTCTGGAAATTACGTACCACCAACATATGATCGGTACTTCCGGGCTGCGGTCAGACCGCTTACACAGAGCCGGTACCACCGCACCATCAAAGAGCAAGCAATGGTCCGAAAACACACGTTCTGGAAATAATGTGCCGCTCAAAAACGGTCCTACCGAAGTGTGGTACTACAAGACACGCACAAGATTACTCACAAGCATCTGGCGACATCTTGCACACACACAGCCAAATGACCACTCAACAATTTCGACACGTGGAAGGCTTAGATGAAATGGGCCGTTCGGACCACGTCTTTTTACCACACGATCCAAGACATGATCGGACGGTCCGAACGTTACACGGTAATACCGCTAAGTAACTTGCGGTACTACCGCTCCACGGTAGTTCCGCGATATACACGCCGGTACTATCGTTTTTAGTGAAAACACAGTTTGCATTCGATTCAACTCAAATTGCAAAACACATTTGCCAATTTGATGTGCAATGCAAACAAGGGTTCAGGTGGGATTCTCAACAAGTTGCAAAACACATTTGCCAACTTTTAGAATCACACCTCAAGGAATAAGGTACATGGACTTAAACCATTTGAAAAACACATTTGCAAACTCAAGTCACATGCTACAAGGATTATCCATGAGCCATAACTATTTGCAGAACACATTCGCAAATATTGGCAACAATTTAAGATGAGCTAGAGCAAACATAATGAGCTATTAACACATGACTAACTCAAGCTACTAGTCAAGACCCCTCTTAATAGTACGGCAACCTACACTAGCAATCCGGTCTCCCAACCAAACACTGAGACCGGTAAAAGACTAGGAACACATCCTTAGCCCTAGCTAGCCATACCTTTGCCTTGAGCAACCACTTGAAGCTTGATGACGCACATCCTCACTTCAAGTCCAGGTTCTTGACTTGAATATGCATCAACACATGATGCACTCTTCACTTGACCTCCGTCAACACATGATGGGTCTTCACTTGACTTGATGATCAACTCATGATCATCTCCTCTTCTTGAACATCATCGACACATGATGATTTTCTCTTCTTGAACTTGATGCGCATCAACACATGATGCATCCTTTACTTCAAGCTCTTCACTTCGGAATCTTGACTCGAACATCATCAACACATGATGATTTCCTTTATCCCGAACTTTGACTTGATGACAATCAACACATGATGTCATCCAAAGTCTCCAACCATGGAACCTAACCTGCTTATCCAACTCATGGAAAATATTAGTTCCACAATATGATTATCATTAATTACCCCAACATACCATTAACTCATAATGGTTGGGACAAGATACCACAATCTTTCCCTCTTTGGTAATTGATGATAATCACTTCAATTTGCACATAAATGAATATTAAGATATGCGAGCATATATGGACTACACAAGTCTTATATGCTCACATATGAGTATATATGAACTACACAAGTTATATATACCAACTATGAGTTTATACAAACTACACAAGTTGTATATACTCATATGAATATATTAACTACACAAGTTAAATATATTCAAGAGATATGTTTCAAAGTAAAAATCCCAAATATATGTGGGACGGGAATATGGATCAATACTAATGAAACTACAAAATATAGAATGAGCTCCCCCTAAATGTGTGCATACACAAATGTGTAATGGGAACATATGCACATATTCAAGTTATCCTTTTTGGTGGAGTTCAACCTATATTTTGGATTCGAGAAATGCAACAATGTATATAAGAAATGATGTCGAAAGCATACCTCTTTGATTCTTACCTTTTGATCCAATTAAGACTAAACCATATATACAACATTAGAAGTGTTAGTCTCACAAATAGATTTGTCATGAATTACTTGCATGCCTTCGTGATTTTCACCTTTATATCCAAATAAGACTACACAATATGTATATCAATAAAGATGTTAGTCTCACAATTAGATTTGTCATTAATCACCAAAACTCCATTAACACATAATGGCAGGTCTAGATCCTTCAGCCGGTACTACTAGAGTTTCCATGTTTACAGTGTGTGCACAAAATACCGGTGAAGATCATTCAGTCAACACACTCGGCCACCACCGCTCGGGCGTACTACACATGTGGGCACAACCTCGTAAGCATATCTTGCGCACACATCAATTTTTCATTACCTATGTTGAATTACACAAATTTATAACTTCATCCGCATGAACTGGCAGCCCGAGACGCACTGCAACTTCTTCCAATGGATCGACGACCCAGAAATGTACGATAGGGCATTCATCGAGCAGAAGTACATGCTCAACTACGTGATGTGGGCCGAGACCTTCAAGCGATGATAACCTTACATACTGAACCCTATTGAGAAGGCACCGGAGGAACCTAGGACAGCCGGGTGGTGGTGGAAGACACCCGAACAGGAAGCTCAGTACGATCGGGCACACCGCCCGATGGACAAGGGGAAGGCTCCTACTACTGAGTCAGGCGACCGTCGTAGCTTCTCCCATCACCTGAGAACACTCCATATCGAAGAGGTGAGTTACGTATAATTTGCATCCTGACTTTGCATTTAGCCTTTCGTTCTTTTAACATCACGCAATCGTCCAGCCCATATCGCAGAACATGGAGGACTTCGACACACGCCACCGGCGTAGGCAATCCTGAGACAAGGGGAAGGGGAAGGCTCCTGCGGCTGAGACCGGTCGTCGTCGTAGCATTTTCGGTCACCCGAGTGCGCTCCATATTGAAGAGGTGAGTTACATTCAATCTTGCATCCTGGTTATGTGTTTGGTTGTGCAGTCTACTTACATCATGGAATCATAGGACATGGACGACTTCGACACTCACCACCACAGTGGGCAGTCCTGAGACAAGGGGCAGAGGCTATGGCACTGCGAAGACTAGTTTGCATCCTCCTTTATCCTGATTGCAATAAACACGCGTGTGTATCATGTAATGCATGTAACCAAACTGCACGCGACATGTAAATCGCAAATCACAATGTGCATTCTGAAATGTCGTCAATTTTATGTATCAAAAGTTACATTGCAAATCCATTTGAAATGTGAATATAGCACAACAATACACACATAACATACACATTTTGAAATGTGAATATAGCGCAACAATACACACATAACATACGCATACAAATATAGTGCAACAAAATTGCATATCATCTGTGTAGTGCAGTTACACACGGGATACAATATGACTCACTTGTTTGAGCCACTCTCTGCGTGCTGCGTCTACTTCTACGTGCACATCCTGGTTTTGCACTGAGCATCTCCCGTGGGATACATTAGTCGATCCGGAGAGCGTGTATCGGTCCGGAGGGGGTATGAAGACCGTTGAGTGGGCAGAGGTGCACCAGTAAGCTGATTATGGCCTAGCTGAGTCTATCCAACATCGGTGTCATCCAGCTGAGACATGCCGAACTAGTTACCACCTGCAATCATGTCAGTAATGAAGGAGTCGAGAAATCCACCCTAGGATCGTCTGACCCCAAGGTACGCTATCTGCAAGTCCAGTCGTGAGGAGGAGCTCTAGCCTTGAACGTGCGAAGTGCCAGCGACCCCGTAGGAGCTTTGGCCCTCGTACGGTACTTTGTACTGGCCAACGTACGACAGGGGTGACTGCCCTGGGTGCCACGGTCCAAACCTTGGCATCATGTACTACTCCCTGGCAATAACTGGGATGAGCATCTCCTCATCGTTTGACAAATGTCCATCACCCCGATGCTCAACTAAAGGCTGCAAGATGTAATGATGTTAGGGCTAGGAAGTGAACTAAACATCTCGTACCTCCCGGATGTGCAATGCGAAGGACCGAGGGGGAGCGGCAGTCTGACAGGGTGCGGACAGCAGAAGAGACGCATCCCGACGAACGTGCGACTATAGGACGACATGATGTTGGTACAACATAAGGCGTAATAAAAAACAGGACATAATTTTGTACATAACTTACCTCCCCGCCGATCTGCAATGCAGATGACCGACTAGGAGCATAAGGACGCCCGTCGGTCCAACTAGGCCGTGATGACCTAGCAGGTGAGCACGGTCCGCCCACTTGGTGAGCGACGCATAGGATGTCGTCCCTCGAATGACTGCAACTCTTGTTCTTGAGTACATTCTTCGACGCCACGATGATGTACTTCAGAGTCTTCAGCAGCCCTGGTACCATGTGCTCTAAGCTGTGGACGGCGGTCTCCGATGCGCTTGCGATCTATTGCACCCGTTCGAATGGCAGAGAACACATGTTTAGTAACAAACAATACAAATATCCTCAATGAAACGAGCAAAAATTGTCAATTCTTACTGTGTCGTCACGTCGCGAGGCGTTGTGATGATCAAATGAGCAACGTAGCCTCTCCTAGTGTGACACCTACTCCGGACGCTCTGTTGGAGGACAAGTCAGTCTGGAGCGCGACCATGGTAAGTATCACTCTATGTACTGGTGGTACATCCGTACATCGTATGGTCTGTGTGTCATCTCTTGTACAACCTCGACGTGCATCGTCTTCGTCCAGGCCATAATCCACTCATACTAGAATGCTTGCCAGTCCTCAGCATGTCGACCCACCTTGGATTGCCTGCATTCGAGAAGGATTCGTGTTAGAACATGGAATGTTGGTATGAAATACAAACAATTCTCGGATGGAGTTAGACTCACAAGTGGGCGGCTCACTGCAGCATCCTGCCGTCGGGGGGGGGGGAGGGTGCAACCTGGTATAAATCAAACTAAGGCATTACGCACTGCGGCACGTAAGGCTCCACCATGTGGGTGAACACCAGGTGGCATGTCATCGCCCACAATCTAGTGTCCTACATGCATTCCACGGATAGTTCGTGCAGGGCTACCGTGTGCACGAACTCTGGGGGTCCACGTAGCCCATATGATGTCACTATCATGCAACGACTCAAACTCATTGTGGAACAACGAGTAGCACCACGCCGGCCTATCCTTGGCCCAGCATAACTAGGCGGCAGTCCACCGGTAGCCCATAGTGGGCCCGTCGATCGGGCCGTGCGACCCGGGGTATGGGTGCACTGCTATTGCGAAGGCCCCGCCCAACAGGGAAGTGCTCCCAATTCCACAGCTGCAGGAGCACATAGCACACTGCAAGGTTCGGTTTCACACCGGTGTCACGCTGTGAAGCATCACACGACCCCCCTATATGTGGCGCAGAGGACGGCTGACCCCCAACTATACTGAGGCATGGCCCTAGCCTCCGTGTCAGCCAAAGACTCAGTGATGTGGACGAAGTTGGGGTACACCCAATCACCCTATGTGGTGGGAAACAAGGCCCAATCGAAGAGATGGAGAAGGTACGCGACGAGGTGCATCCTAACAACCTCGTCGAGTGCATCTGGCGGGCATTGACTAAAGTTCCTCAGCCATATCCGAGTGACACCACAGGTGCTGTCCGGGAGAGGTATGCCAAAGCGATGCCCCAACCGAGCCTTCCAGTCCGCCGGCGAACGACCAGGAACAAGTGGGTCACCCCTGATTAGGAGTTCGATCAAGAGTGAGACATCCTGGAAAGTGACCATCATCTCTCCCCACCGAAAGTGGAATGTGTGAGTCTCGATTCTCGACCTGTCAACAAGGGCCGACATCACACTACCGTCTAGGGTGAAGTACTGTCTGACCAAGAGCAGCTTGGCAAAGGGCAACAAGCCCGTTCCCCGAAGAAATGGGACGTAGCGATCATCGAGCTCCCAATAATGCTTCCCCGACTGAAGCACCAAGGGTGGAGGGCCATCCGCGTCCGCAGCGATCCATAGCTATGGTAGAGGCATGACTTGCAAGAGATGAAAGACACGGATTAGTAGTGAATAAATTAATAATGACGATGAATTGCTATAAATTAAAAAATATGACTAAACACGATCAACAAAAAAATGCACTAATTAACTACAACCAAATTAATTAGGACTAGTTAAGTACGACAATAATAATAGGATTAAATTAATACGAATATTTAAAAACCTCTTAATTAATTCAGACTAATTACTTGCCACAAATGATTTAGAAAGAGATAGTTACGAGTTAATAATGAAATAAATACCGCTAAATTCGAGTAATTAATTGCCACAGATTAATTACAAATAGATAATTAGCACTACATAGAGCTACTAAATTAATTACGACTAAATAACTACGATTAAATTAATTATGGCTACTTTAGTATGGCTAATTAACTACAGGCGATTAATTGCCACTAATTAATTACGATTAAGTAACTAACTGACACTAACTAATTATGACCAAGTACATGGTAACTAATTAACTAGATCACGAAAAAATACGTACAATTAATATGACAACGACTAATTCATTACAACCTAATTTATCGCAACTAACTAAATAACATAAATTTAATAATGCCTAAACGATAAGGACTATATTAATTGCACCTTAGTAACTACAACTAATTAACTACACATGTAATAAAGACAATTCACACGAGAAAATAATTACCTGTTAATATGGCCGCTAATGATGGTACTAAACAATCTTTAATCGTCTGTGACAATGAAACCGACCGAGACTACGACAAAGCGAGCAAAGAAGAGTGTGAGCGAAGAGTCTCGCTCGCTTCCTCAGAATTTATAGCGCGAGCGAGAGGAAATCGCGTGCCGCTAATGACGGGAGGGAATCGCGTGGGCGCATGCATGTGATTGAAAGACTGTGACACGATAGAATGGACAAGGAATAAAGCGGAGAGGTCAAGTCGGTGTTGGCGTGTCCGGGCTACACAGGGACGGACGGCCACCAGCACACCACGTCATCTCTGCCGTCCCATGCACGGACAGATGAGCAGGCTGCTCTCCATTCCACGGACGGATGGCTACCAACGCGCCACGTCGTATCTGCCGTCCCACGCGCGGACGAATGCGTGGGTTGCCATCTAAGGGAGGGACAGATGGCCGGGATGGCGCCACCTCGTCTCTGCCATCCCACGCGCAGACGGATCTATGGGCTGTCGTCCAAGGGGAGACGGACGACTAGGATGGTGCCACGCGGGGCTGTCCGAATGTCGGAGCTACGGACGAGGCGGTCCGAACGCAGGAGGGGCGGTCCATCCATGGGTGGTGCGGATGCACTGATGTGGCAGCATGGGAGCCATCCATGCCACCCAAGGACGGTTTCAGGGGCCACTTCTGCAATTTTTCGCCGCGACAGTGCCATTTCTGCTAATCCGTGTCCAAATAGTACCAATTTGGGAAAAAAAATTCTATATTAGGAACTTGTTACATCCTCTATACAGTATTACAACTACAAACATCAGGTACTTGTTGCGTCCTCTATACAGTGTTACAACTACAAACGTCAATGTTTCCACGGGGAAAAAGTCCTCATCTTCGCACGTTGGGAAAATCTTCCCGTCGCGTTGCTTCCTCCCGTAACCGCCTCTACCGCCATTCACTCCCATGTGACCACCTATGCCTCGCTTGCTCGTGACCTCCTGCGCCGTGTGCTTCCTCCTCCAGTCCTCCTATTCCGTCAGCAAGTGTCACCTGAAGAGAGCATAGAGCAGAGGAGAATAGAGGCGACCAAAACCAAGGCAGCGACGACGGCACCCGCGAGGGGGCGGCGGTGCGGGATGGGAAAATGGAGCGGGGTGGGATGACGATCCTATGGGTGGTGGTGGCGTGGCTCGAGGTGGTCGGTTGCAGTTGGGCGACGGTGCACGGTGGCCGGGATGGGGGAAGAAACAGGGCGGCGGCGCCCAAATGGGAGGGAGAAAGAGTTAGGGGGAGCATGGGCACCAGAGAGGTGGGAAGAGCTCACAGGGACCGTCGGTGGTGGCGGGGAGAAGTCCAAGCGGGCTAGCGGTGTGAGACTGTGGCGGCGCAGCGGGCTTGTTGTGGTGGTGATGCTGCGGAGAGGGAGAGCGTGAGTGAGTGGCAGTGGAATTGACCAGAGACTCTCCAGGTACGGTGGAGAAGGAGGTGGCAGTTTTCGACCGAAGCAGAGGAAAATGACGGTGTCAGCGAGGTCAGGTGGAGGAAACAAGAAATTGCACCAGGTGTTTTGCTCGTGGTGTTGTGGAACACGATGTGATGTGTGCGGAATGGCGATGGCCTCACCGGGCTGGCTGGAACGACAAGGTGATGGCGACGGCCGTCGCAGACACCATGATGTCACGGGCTCGAGTTGAGCTCGGTAAGGAAGAAGATGGAGTGGAAGGGGGGTGGATATGAAGGGGGTGTGAGCAAAGGGGGCAGGTCAGAGGTGACGGGAGGCATGGCGCCAGTGCCGTGGTCGGGTGAAGAAGAGGGAGGAGGAACAAGGGAAGGCCAGTGCCATCATTTTTTGGCAAAGAAGAGATAGACGGGGAGTGGGGGGGATTTTTAGAGCTCTGCACTCTCCCAAATAGTGACTGAGATTTATTTCCACTTCGGGGAATTTACCCCCACTTGTGGAGGGGATTTCTTGTGCCCACAAAATCCCCTCCGGAGTGTTGCCCCCGTGGAAATTTATCCCCCACCTCCCAAACAAAGTCCTATTGATGGTGCCAGCGTGTTAGTTGGTGCATGAACAATTCAATAAGGAGTTTGTAAGAATTTTTGTTTCAGTTATAATTAATTCCTCTGTTCGAGGGGTGCAAACGGAGTGGATAATTTCTGACCGACCGAAGGTTCACGGAGCGAATATGGAATGGAGGAATGGGTATCCGATACTATTCGTATCTGACTCTGACTCTGATGAAAAAATACGTTATAGGATATAGGATGAGCGATATCCGTCCGTATGTATTCGTATGTCAGGTGGTATGAGAAAAGTCTGTTGTGACTTTACTTAGAAACAAGATAACAGATAGGTGAGTTGCTGCTTCTAAGTAGGTAGGGGATGCTGATCGTTTTTCCTTCGACATCTCAGCGATTAGTCTCTCCGTGTTCGCTCTGATTGCACTCTACAATCTAATATCCTATGTAGGGGTGCAAAAGAAGCAGATAATTTCCAACCGACCGAAGGCTCGCGAAGTGAATATGGAATGGAGAAACAGGTATCCGACATTATCCGTATCCGACTCCGACTAAAAATACGGAATAGAATACAGAATAAGCGATATATGTCCGTATCCACTCCAATTGCACCCCTACTCTGTTACATTCAGAAACATCTATTTCCCTTTTCCGCATTCTACCTATACTTGTTTGAACATTCATGCCTGCTAGAGCATTCAAAAATAGGAGGGAATGGGAAATTGATATAAAAGCAAAAAACGGTTAAAGGTGAGAGTGAAGGAGATCATTATCGTTTTGGTGTAAATGTAAATGATTACTCTTGAAACAAAACCTGTTCTTGTGAAGCGCCAAACCTCAAAGGCAAAACTGAAGGACCCTGAAACCAAAGCAGAGCTTCCTGCTCACCATAGCGTGAATAAAACTTTTGTAGTTGCAAAGCAGGCAAGTTTTATTTAGCTTGTACATTACATGATTTTTTTTTTGAAAAAAACAGGCAGGAGAGTTGCCCGTTTATATTAATAAAGAAGAGTAAGAGACAAGGAAAACAGTAAGGATAAATTACAGGAGAATAAAAAACTCCAAACTCTTGGCCCCCGCAAGAGACCAAGATCTACCCTCCTCCTTAATCTGGGCTATGAGTTGCTGAGGAGTTGCCGCCTTGTTGTTAAAAATTCTCGCATTACGTTCTTTCCAAAGCACCCACAAGACCAGGATAAGGGTCGTTCTTGTGGCCTTAGCAGGGGATCCTTCCCTCTCCGCCGCGTTGGACCACCAGTCCAGGAGGCTCGTACAAGGGCGCCAAGATGAAGGCTGGAGGCTCTCAAACCCAAGCTAGTCTGCCATCTGCTTCCAAATTCTACAGGAGAAGCGACAGAGCGCAAAAAGGTGGAGGGCCGATTCCGGAGTGTGTCTGCAGAGGGGGCAGAAATGTTGGTTCGGCCACCCACGGACTTCCAGTCTGTCTGCGGTCCAAAGCTTGTTTTGGATAGCTAGCCAAGCGAAGAATTTGCACTTAGGGGGGGCGTGGGATTTCCAAATGAGGGATTGGAAGTTTGTCCATATAGAGCCCAGGAAGAGCAAAGCGTAGGCTGACTTAGAGGAGTAGGAACCATTCGGGGTTAATTTCCAAACAATATCGTCCTGGGAGCCGAAGACCGGATGGATGCGGTTGATTTTGGCCCAGAGATCAACGAACTGGCGAATATGGTCGATAGAAAGCCCCCCCCTGAATGTTGATGTCTTGCACCCAACGTCCATCTTGGAGGCCTGAGGCCACAGTCCTGTTTCTCCCTTTGGAAATTTCAAAAATCAGCGGGGCGGTGCTTTGGGGGCCTCCCTGAGAGAGCCGAGTACCGAAGGAAGCTGTTTGACCATCCCGAGAAACCACGGTGATCGCTTGCAAAAGTGCGGTCCCCTTCGGAACAGGGTAATTCCGTTCCACTCCAGGGTTTGGAAGGGGCCTTCCACTGGTGCCATAGCCATCTGAGGCGTAAGGCCACAGAGAAGAAGGAAAGATTGAGAATACCAAGACCACCGAGCTTGGTCGGGCGGCATACCGAAGCCCAATTGATTTTGCACTTGCCCCCCGAGAAGCTTTCGTGTCCCACCCAGAGGAAGCGGCGTCTAAGATGGTCAAGGGCGCAAAGAGCTGACTTGGGGATTTGGAAGACCGTGAGGTAGTAAATAGGGATGGAGGAGAGGACAGATTTGACCAGAGTGACTCTCCTGCCGGGTCAAGAAGCGCCCTGCCACCCGACTAGTCACTTGCCACTTTGTCAAGAAGAAATTTGAAAGTCGATTCTGTGATCTTTTATGAGTGGCGGCAAGCCAAGGTATTTGGTGGGAAGGGCCTTCGGATTGCCAAGAAATCTTGAAGGATGGAGTTCAGTCTAAGTGATCGCACCGAATCGGGAGGACCGTGCTTTTTGAAGGTTAGTGCAGAGGCCTGAGGCTTCACCAAAGTTTCAGATAATCTGGGTGGTCGCTGAAGTTCCGAGTCGATAGGGTTGATGAAGATGGCGCATCATCCGCATAAATGGAGGTTCTAAGAGAGGCGGCGGTCCCTCGGCGAGCAGAAACCAAATCAGCTTGCGGCTCCATCAAATGTTGAAGGGGTCAATCGCCGATATGAATAGGAAAGGCGATAGAGGGTCCCCCTGCCTCAAACCTCTTCTGTGGGTGATCGCCAAGCCAGGGATTCCGTTGAGGAGAACTCGGGACGAGGCCGAGCTAAGGAGGGCAGCAATCCAATTTGTCCATCTTTGGGGGAAACCTTTTTCCCGAAGAAGGTCGAGGAGGTAGTCCCAACGAACTGAGTCGAAAGCCTTAGCAATGTCAAGCTTGAGGAAGAGCGTGGGGGTGTTAGAGTGATGAAGTCTTCTGATCAAGTTCCGGACATAAATGAAGTTATCGTGGATACTCCTGGTCTTGATAAAGGTGCTCTGGGCTTGGGAGACCAAGGTGTTGAGGAAAGGCGAGACCCGAAGCGCAAGCGTTTTCGCAATCCATTTCCCGAGACCGTGGATGAGGCTGATTGGCCTGAAGTTCTGCACTTTGTCCGCCCCTTCCTTTTTAGGGACTAGCACAATGTTAGCAGTGTTTAGAAGGTGGAGATGTGACGAACGGAGAGAGTGAAAGCTATCGAAGACAGCCATAACGTCCGCCTTGATGATCTGCCAGCAGGACTTATAGAAGTTGATGGTGAAGCCCTCCGGACCTGGGGCTTTATCCCCTGACAGTTGGTTTAAGGCAGATAGAACTTCTGCCTCGGAGAAAACAGCCTGAAGACAGTGGAGGTCAATCGGTGAAGGACTCCATTGAGGTCAAAGCTGCGGCGTGGCAGAACCAACATTCCTTGGAAGTGCTGATGGATTAAGGACTCTTTCTCTGTGTGTGCAATCGCCCATCCCGGACCGTTTTGGAGCCTATTGATATGATTTTTGCGTCTCCGACCATTAGCTTTAAGGTGGAAATACTTGGTATTGGCGTCACTTTCTCTGAGGTTGGTGATACGGGAGCTTTGTCACTTCCTAGAACGTTCGATCACCGCCAACCCCATGATTCTCTTCTTAAGACTTGCCCTCAGGACTGATTCGTGGGGTGAAAGGGCTCTGCAGTCTTGTGCCACGTCAAGACGGAGGATCAGCTCTAAAGCCATACATTACATGATGATTTAGCTCCTATTCTTTCTTGTGCGTATATGCTTCGTATACTTCAACTCTGGCTATTTTTCTGCATTGTCTGCATCTTTTTGTGGTGCCTCAAGAAGAGAAAAGAATAAGTTAGCATTGCAAAAATGCATGCAGAACACAAGTTCTGTTTTAGCTGGTTGACCAGTGGAACACTGATGTTTCTACATGACTGAAAGTTTTAAACAAGCATGAATTAACCAGAACGTAAGCTTCAAATCTGCAGTTAACGAAGCTCCTATGGATTGATCAGAACACAAGTTTCCTTTACAATTACAACACGTATGCACAACACCATTTCACATAGTAAGAGGGGGTATACAAATATACAATACAGCACTACAACATTGTCAGCTATGCGCCTTCAAGGCATCCCTAAAACCGACGCTAAGGTTGTACTGAGGGCTTTTCTTCCCAAATCCCGTAGTCGTTTTCTGCATCATCGCGACAAACTCGTTATAATCTATGCGCCCATCCTGCAGAAGATACAAAAAAGAGCAAAAATGTCATCAGATTTAGCCTGGTGAATGGTCTTGCAGTGGTTATTGATATCATGCTTAATAGAACTGTAATGTAGGACTGGTCATTTGATGATCTTACATTGTCCTGATCTACTTCGCCTATCATGTCTTCAAGTCGAACGTCCTCGACGCCAAATTCGTCGCAGGCCTGCTGGAGTTCATCAGCCGTGATGTATCCACTGCCATCTTTGTCAAAGTATTGGAAGGCAGCAAACAGATTATCTTCCCTTTCAACTTTGTTGACGTGTAGAGTGGCAGCTATGAATTCTCCATAATCTATGGTGCCACTGTTGTCAATATCAGCCTGCAGCATGAACACCATAAACGTTTCATTGCGCATTTAGCAAAAGTATTTGTGGAAAAAAGTAAGCTGATGGTTTAATCGAATATTTACCATTATTACAAATACATATTAGGGAGGGAAAGCACAATGAGCAGGAAAAATCATCAATAGGTCCTACCGTGTGAATGCAACAATTTTGACTGATCATTATTTTTTTCTGAATTGAATTTGCTTGATCATTACATCATGTAACGTATGATGTTCGGCTCAATACTCCATTCATCATTCAACAAAACAAAAATGATTCAATCCTTTGTACTTCATTTTACATCACTATCTAAAGAAATTCGAGTCATAAACGGTATGAAGTTTCTTGTTCATCCTTGTATGCAAATTCCATTTTGATGGCTAAAAAGGTAACTTCATTCTAAGTAATCCTAAAGTTAAATTAAGCTACTAGTACATACCACTACATCTATTTGATGAGCAGGCCGTTATCCTTCTCTTACATCAATTAAACTTATAATTATGCTTTGTTAATTAGTTTTAATAACCTTAAGATAGAAATTTAAGAAGCAATACAGGGCAAATCTTTTTCTATGTATATTGATAGGGAATTGCTATGGCTCTATCAGACACTCAATCCAACGCTCTTAGCAATCAAATGGCTCGCATGCACATCACACAGTTCCGAGACTAGAATCATTCTTTTCGGCAATAGGCCATAATACAAGCTCACATCCATAGACTGTAGCAGCGTCTCTTCTTTGTCCTCATCTACTCCCCCATTCCCCAATTCCCTACCTCCACTAGCCTAGCCTCCACACTTCTCCTCATCCCCATGTCCTCCAAGCTCCCCCTCCCTTTCCCTTCTCTCTCTGGGCAAGCGAAGTCAGGGCGATAGCAGCCCAAGTAACCAGGGTGTCCCGATGGCGAGGCCTGGCAGCGCGCCGGCGATGAGGTGGAGGTGCAGGTCAATGATGAGCAGACGAGACACTAGGCCAGCCTCGATGCCACCAGATTTAGGCCCTCCAGTGGATGTCTTCGTCAAACGGTGCTAGGCATCGAGTGTCCTCTCCTACTATGGCCGATAAGAGATGTGCTTGTTGTAGCTACAGGCTGATGAGAGAGGGCCCAACCATCTCCTCGCCCTGCCAGATCCTGGTGCCAACGATGAGGCAACGGGCCACCGCCTCCTCCTCCTCGTCAGACCTCATCTGCTCACCTCAGTATTGTTACCTCCTCCTTCGATGGATTTTGTTGCATGCGTTTTCTCGGTTTGTTGTAGTAACCTTTCTCAATTATTGAAACAAGTGTTTCGTTTTGTTGCAGTGTGTACTCGCAAAAATGTTGTAGTAAGTGTTTTTGTTGCAGTTGTTTTGTTGATTTGTTGTACCAAAGAATTTTTTTTGTTGCAACTAGGGATGTGATTTGTTGCACCGCTTTATTGCTATGGTTTGTTGCTACCGAATGCGGTTTTGTTGCATGCTTAGCAATCATTGTTGTGCTTGCTATCATTTTTTTTTGTGACTTTTTGTTGGCAAACTGAACGTTTGTTTTGTGTTTGTTGCATTCGGGTCAAATATTTGTTGGAAATTTAGAAACTAATTGTTGCACTTATCGGTTTTTTATTGCACCAAATCAAACGACTGGAATTGATGTATTAAATGAGATCTGACAGGTAGAGTGGACATACGATGGGAACACTCCCATCATACGTCTTGGTGCTAGTCACCTCCATATTGATATAACCAGTTAGACTGCTTAGAGATTTTTTTGTTTGGGAGGGGAAAGAAGAAACTTACTGCCTGCATGAGTTGATATATCTCTGACTCCTTCATGTTGGCACCGACCCTCTCCAGCCCAGCCTTGAGCTCCTCGAAATTGATCTGCCCGCTGTTGTCGGTGTCCATTATCTTGAACATCTCCTTGAGCCCGGCGATCTCCTCCTCCGACAAGTTCTCCGCGATCACCTGCCCAATCACACAAGATCA
Source organism: Phyllostachys edulis (assembly GCA_036346405.1). Taxonomy (NCBI): domain Eukaryota; kingdom Viridiplantae; phylum Streptophyta; class Magnoliopsida; order Poales; family Poaceae; genus Phyllostachys; species Phyllostachys edulis. Next base: position 29,288,732 of record CM070568.1, on the reverse strand, counting down.
CGTCTCCTCAAAATTTCAACTTCACAAAGTGGGAAAGACACCGGACACTCCGGTAAGGTCACTGAGACCCGTGCTCACTCTTAAGGCCATCTTCTTCAGCTTGTTCATCGCCGTGAACTGCTTCAGCCGCGAGAGGACCGCCGAGTCCAGCGGCTTGTCGGGCGCCGTGCCGCTCATCTCCAGCCACGGGTGGCCTGCGAGCAAGAATTTTCACACAAGAAAAAGCTTAACCACACACCCATGACCATGAGGCCACTGCATATTGACAAGAATCACCAATGCGATGCAGGGAAGAAGAAGAAGCGCGCAAACTCACAGAGGACTTGGTGCGCGGTGAGCCGCTTCTTGGGGTCCCTGACGAGCACCTTCCTGAGCAAGTCCTTGGCGCCCTCCGACACGCTCGGCCACGGGTCCGACTCGAAGTCCAGCGAGCCGTGCAGCACCTGCTCGAATATCCCCTGCTCCGTCTCTGCAATCCATGGCACCGTTCAGCACAGCGACGACGACGATGGCAACGACAGTGACGAATGAACTGAGGACATGTAATGTGAGCATGTGACAGGGACGTACCTGCCCAGAACGGAGGCACGCCGCAGAGCAGTATGTAGATGATGACGCCGACGCTCCACACGTCGGCTTCCTGGCCGTAGTTCTTCTTCAGCACCTCCGGCGCCACGTAGTACGGGCTCCCCACGACGTCGGTGAACACCTCGCCTGCAAGAATCAACAGCTCCACTTGATCATACCATGTACACGATTGCAAGAACATGGTGCAATTCTTGATGATGATGATGCGAGCAATTGAATTGATTGATTTACCTGGGCGGAAGAACATGGAGAGGCCGAAGTCGATGGTCTTGAGCGCGGCGTCCTCTTCGTCGCCGACGAAGAGGAAGTTCTCGGGCTTGAGGTCGCGGTGCATGACGCCAAGGGAGTGGCAGGACTCGACGACGGCGACGATGACCCGGGCGAGCTCGGCGGCCTGCCGCTCGGTGTAGTGCCCAATGCGCACGATCCGGTCGAACAGCTCCCCGCCGGCACAGAGCTCCATCACCACGTGCACCGCAACGGCGTCCTCGTAGGCGCCTCGGATGGAGATGATGTTCGGGTGGCCGGCGAGGTGGTGCATGATCTGGATCTCGCGCCGCACGTCCTCGACGTCCTCGTCAGTGATGAGCTTCCGCTTGGCGATGGACTTGCACGCGTACTCCCGCCCCGTCGCTTTGTCCACGCACAGGTACGTCGTGCCGAACTGCCCCTGCCCCAGCTTCCGGCCCAGGCTGTACTTGTCCTTGAGGTTCTCGGTCTTGCGCCGGAGCACCGACTCCACTTGCAGCCCGGCGCTGGAGATGCGCTTGATGTGCGCCGGCTTCTTGGGCCGTGACTGCTGCCTCGGCTGCGGCGGCGGCTGCTGGTGTTGTTGCGGCGGGTTGCTGGGTTCTTTGTGCGCCGGTGCAGGCAGCGGCTGGGGAGGTTGTCTCGCCGGTTCGGAGATGACGATGGGGGCCGGAGGGGCTGTCTGTGTAGGGCCCGGCGGATTCGCGTCGTGGGGCGGAGGAGCGGAGGCTGTGGGCTGGACGACGGGGACGGAGCGGGAGGTGGTGGTGGGCTGGGAGGGGGTGCTCGCGGCGGCGGAGCGGGAGCGCCAGATGGAGCCGGAGATGGTGCCGAAGAAGCCGTTCTTGGAGAAGCTGCGGCGCGGGCCGACGCAGACGTTACCCATCCGGCGGGCTGCGGCAGCTGCGGCGACGACAACAACAACAATCAGAGCCTCGCGTTCACAGCGTTCGTCTCCCTCTGCTGATTCTGCAGCAGCAGTGGCATGGCAGTTGGGCGGCGGCGGCGGCGGAACGGGGCGCGTTCCGCCGGTAAGCGATCGGCGATGGACGTGGAGAGGCAGTTGGGATTGGTGGTCTTCGTTTGGCGGAGGAGACGATCGGGGAAGAAAGCAGGAGCTAAAAACGGAAAATGGAAAAGAGAAAGAAGAAACAGAGAGGCAGCGAGCTATCTCTAAATTCGGAGGGGGACAGGGAGGGCGACCACGCGCGGCCTTTTTCGAAATGAAATAGCAAGTATAGTTTCCTCATATTCAAAATAACAAAATTATCACCTCATGTTCCTAGGAAACTTTTTATTAATTAATTTTTATTTTAAAGTTAACCCTTGGCGCACTTTATTCCCAATTTTAACCCCCTTGGTCACGTCACTACTAGTGGTGTGACAAAACAACACTGTCACGCTGGGGCATACTCTTATCATGCCATGCGTGGTGGCGTGACAGTGTTGTTTGGTCACGCCACCACCAGTGGCGTGACCAAAAGTGCTATTTGGCGGACTTATCCTATGACGTAACAGTGTTGTTTTGTCACGCCACGGGTGGTGGCGTGACCAAATGGGTCAGAATTGGAAATAAAGTGCGCCAGTGATTAACTTTAAAATAAAAATAAAAAAAGGGTTAATTAATAATAAAAAAAGTTCTGTTCCTAGTCGCGGAAGCCACCAGCCCTACTCTAAGACCGCGGCAGGCCACCTGCCACGCTCTCAGTCCACAGCAAGATGGCATGCGAGCGTGTCAGGTGACATGTGCTTGTTTCTGTCACGGACTAGGGGCGTGGTAGGTGGCTTTCGCGGATTAAGAGTGTGGTAGATGCCTGCCACGGTGTCATTTTTGTAATTTCAAGGACTACTTTTGCTATTGTAAATAAATAACATGTCAATTCAGCCAAAACTCCATGCGAGAAATCGTTTGGCGCGTGGAACGGGTGCATCGCGTGTTTATGCGTTGTCATGTTGTTCTCAGAATCTCAGTTCCAACGACTCATTGCTTTCGGGTTTAGGCTATAATGTCTAGTCCGAGGCTCCGTTTGATATTGCAGGGATTATGATAATCTCTTTTGTTATGTTGTTCTAACTTCTAATATACCTGAGCCTACTGCAAATCCTGGTCCAAACAGGTTTTGAAACCATTTTTGATCGAAAACACTTTGATTAAATCCTAGCAAAATCCACCTTAGGGCTTGTTTGGAAAGGAATGGATTAAAAACTAAAGTCTCTTCCAATCCGAAGGGATTGAATCGGATCACAATGTATCCAAACAAACCCTTATTCAAACAGGTTGGGGCTACTCTACTTTTTCCACATCTACCACTACCGGGTATGTCATGAGTGCTTCAATCATGTCCTATCTCAAGATTCCTTCCTTGAAAGAAACAAACTTTTAGTTGCATAAGACCTGGACATGTTCAAACATAGGGAAAAGCCTAGTCTTAAATGGCTAGGCCCAAGGTCTAGCCCGAAGCTCGAAAAGTTCTATTATCCTATTTTTCGATTAAAAAATTAAATTATTTTTTGAATAAAATATTGTTTGTAAATTATTTTCCTGAATAAAAATAATTTTTAAAACTATTTATTTAATTTTTATTGGGATTTTTTAGCTTTAGGCCAGCCTTGCGGGCTAGAAATCGAGCCCAGAAAAATCGGGCCAAACTGATCGGACCGAGCTGCCCATGATCAGGTCTAATAGCACCTGCAGTTTGTGATTCAGAAAAACACCTTCTGATAACAAACTATGGGTGTACACTGTATACAAAATTAACTGTTTTGAAGAGAAAATTGCACTGTAGGTCCCTGAACTTGCAAGGTTGTGTCACTTATCTATCTGGACTTGCATTTTACTTTCACCGTCCCCAGAATTTGCAAGGTTGTGCTACTTAGCTCCCTGAAATTGTATTTTACTTGCTCAGCCCCTAAACTTGTGAGGTTATGCCACTTAGCTCCCTGAACTTGCGTTGAAGTGAAGTTCGTCGGATATGATATCGGTGACTTCGTCCCCTCCGAATCCGGTGGACTCGTCGTCGCCCCATTCCAGTCGTGTTCGTCGTCCCCGTCACCTCACGTTGACAAAAATAGATTCTTCAGGCCCGAGAACACACCATGCTCGTCTCTTCGCCAGAGCTCCATCGTCGTAGCTTGCTACCGCCCTCGCCCTTGTCTCCTCTAAGTCGGCCGTGAGGGAGAGAGAGAGAAGTACATTCCCAGTGCCAAAGCAGGGGCACAATACTTCTCTCTGGCACGGTGATTCGTCAACTCAGCCTTTTCTATTAGTAAATGGCCAAATGAGCTTCGTGCAGGGTGAGTAGTTTCTGCTCTGGCACTGAGAATGTATTCTCTCTCTCACGGCCAACTCAGAGGAGGTAAGGGCGAGGTGGCAGCAAGTTGCGATGGTGGAGCTCTAGTGAAGACACGAGAACGGTGCGTTCCTGGGCCCAAAGAATCTGTTTTTGTCGGCAGGAGGTGTCGGGGATGATGAACACGGCCAAAACAGGGCGGCAATGAGTCCACCTGTAACATCCCAAAAATCCCAATTTTGGGAAAATATATAGAAAATAAATGGAAGAATAATATTTAGCTTGTCTATGTATGGGAAAACTATTTTTAGCATGATTTTGAACTTTTGCATAAACCAAATAATGAATTTACATGCAAATAATCACTTGGAAGAATTTTTGAGAAAATCACAGAACAGATAAAATCCTGGAAACTTTATGCAAGAAACTATACTATGTCAAAAGCTCCCACAAAAATTTAATAAATTTTGGAGCATGTTTACTGTGTTTAAAAATTCAAACAACAATCAGCCAGATTGGAAAGAAAATTCAAAAGCTGTTTTGTTTTCCCGCTCGCCTATTTGGTCGAATCCGAGCCGACCCACTTTTTTGTGCTTGCTCCAGCCCGTGCGAGCTCCCGCTCCTCGCGCTCGCTGATAGGATGACCCTACCTATCGAAACCCTTCTTCCACCTCTTGCTCTCGCCCACACACCAGCTCGCCCTCGCTGGCTTCGCTACTTTGCCCGTTGGTTTCGACCGCTGTGCATAGTTTCAACGCTCACCTAGCCTTATCTCCTCTACTTGCCCTCACCCATGCTATCCACCCCACTAATGCGCTAACTTCCCGCGCGGACGGAGGAACCCGAGAGTGTTTGCGAGTTTCTTGTGCTCCTGCATTCTTCTCATCATTCTTCTCATGCTAAACCATGTTGTACTTATGCCCTAGTTGTGTCACCTTCTTTCTTAGCTCGCCCCTGTTCCATTTTTGCGCAAACTCGAGTTTATTGCTTCTTGGTTTCGTAGGAACATGTGTGTCATTCTCGACGTCGGTGAGCACGCATCCGCAGCTTTGCCACTCTGGTGAGCTTCCTCGCCCATCACACCCACATCGTTTTGATCCTTATCCATCACTCACTCTTCTGCTTTACTCAGTGTAGCTTCGGGAGTCTTGTAGCACGATCGCACTCACCTTCGTCCTCGACTCCAGCACACACCAAATCTTCGCCAACACGTTTCTGTCGCTCCGGTGAGTTCGAGCTCAACTTGAGCACATCACAACGTGTTTTGTGCATCATTGATGCCATCTTCTCCCTCAATGCAGACAAATTTACTGTGAATCCGAGTTTCACCGCTATCCTTCTCTCTCACGGCCGTCACCACCATTTTTGTTCTCCTTCGAAGCCTGCTGAGTCTCGATCTGATTCCTTGCACCTACACCATCTCTTGGGAGTGAGTGAGCTAACACGACACTCATTGTAGCCTCTCCGTTGATGTGGTGAGCTATAGCCGTAAACCCTCTTTGCGTCACCGCTGATCGTTGTTGACAAGCAGCCTCAGCCCTTCTCTAGCCCTATCTTTTTCACCCTCGTGATTCTGGTGAGACCCTGATCCTCATACGCACCTTAATTTGCTAAGGGTGAGCTCCTAGCATCTTTTCCTCTTAGCCACCTATGGTGCCACCACGATTGCAAGCCGCCGGCTCGCCTCCGGTTACCCTAGGTCCCCATGCTCGATCCATTAGCACTTTTTGGGCTCGTTGAGTCCAGTGCACCACTCCCTTAGCCCGAAGGATGACTCATACGCGGACCTGAGGCGTTCCGCCGCTCCTCGCCACCGTAATGCCGACTTCGGCCATCTCTATCGCCGCCACCACCACCCATTGCTTCGCCTTGCTTTCCTCTTTCCATCTTGTTGCTCAACGTCACTGCCCATCATGCCATTTGCTGTCGGCGAGCTCACCAAGCCTTTGGCCACAAGCAGCTTTGCTATCCTTCCTTCTGTCTCTCTCTGACTGTTGGGGCCCATTCGCGTTTAGGATTTAGTTAACACTAAATGACAGTGGGTAAGTGTAATGGGTGTATGACATGTGGGACCGGGTGAAAAGTTAAAAATAAATCTAATTCAAATCATAATTAGAGTATGTGTCATTGACATGTGGGACCACACACTATTCTTGGTTTTAAAACATGATTAAAACCCGAGAGGCTGACATGTAGACCCCAGCTGTCAATAGACTAAAACTCAAAATACGTTTAATAGTTTAGTTAATAATTAATGAGTTTATGACATGTGGGGCCACCTCTATTTTGTAATAAAAATCAAGAAAATTAAACTATGAGTCACAGACAAGTAGGCCCCACGTGTAAGTTAATAAAATCCGGAAAAATGAGAAAAATCGCTTTCAGTTCAGAGGGAAATACTCTTTCTCTATTGGAAAACGTAAACCTCAGAGGAACTTAGAGGAAAATATGATTTCTCTGTTAGAAAGCGTAAACCTCGGATAATACACTTTCGACATCACCCATTTCTTAATTTCAGGAATTTCCAAACCGAAGCAAATTAAAATATTAATAACTTTTGCATATGAACTCCAAATTGAATGAATCTTTTTTTATTATATAAATTCATCTAAAATCACTGTAACACCTTGGTTTTTGAAGCCTATTTGAAAATTTCAAAATAAAAAGAACCATTTGGTTTTGTTGAGAGTTCAAAGCTTAACTTGAGAATTTCAGAATGGATTTCAATTGACTAAATCAAGCTTCAACTAAAACTCTCTTTTGGTTTGTTGGGTTTGTTAGAGCTTGGATGATCCATCCCCTTCTGTGCTTGTTTTGTCCTTCTCTGGTCCAGCCTCCTTAGGTCTAGACCTCCCAGGTGCTTAGACCTCCTCTGGTCCAGACCTTCCCTCTTTGATGCTTCTCTGGCTTAGACCTCCCCAGGCCTAAGTCTCCCCTCATATTCATTTGAGCTCCTTCTGTGTTCTTTGGAACCCTTCGGTGTTCACTTGGACTCCCTTTTTGCCTTGATCTTTGTAACATTCTCTTTGAAAATTCCTTCTCGTACCAACCCGGTATTGCCGCCATCCAACTCGTGGTATTACCATTTCTCGAGATCTCTCAAAACCGTGATTGGACCTCCCCGAGCTCCTTAAACATCCATGAGTTCATTTGGACCTCCCCAAGTCCTCTAGGATCACCCCTGTGTTCACTTGGACCTCCCTCGCGTCCGTTCAAGCCTCCCTCTTGGTCCAAACCTTTCCTTTGTTAGATCTAAAGGTCCAGACCTATCTATTGTTAGATCTAAGGGTCCAGACCTCTTCTTTGTTAGATCTAAGGGTCCAGACCTCTCCTTTGTTAGATCTAAGGGTTCAGACCTCTCCTTTGAGGATCTGACCGTTAGGACCTCCCCATTGAGGATCTGACCGTTAGGACCTCCCATTTGTGGATCTGACAGTTAGGACCTCCCTTGTTTAGATCTTGACCGTTAAGACCTCCCCTTTGGAGATCTTAGCCGTCAGGACCTCCCTTGTTTAGATCTTGACCGTTAAAACCTTCCCTTTAGAGATCTTAGCCGTTAGGACCTCCCCCGATCTCTGTGCGATCTCCTCTAGGTCTCCGCAGGTCCTCCCCTTGAGCTTTGACTGGTCTCATTTGTCAGTCACGCCTGCTTTCTTTATCCTTTGACCATGTCCTTGGCACTTGGAAGTCTTCAAGCATTTAATGCATGTTGTGTCGCATTAAATGCTACTACCTTTTGGCAGCACCGGGCTATCTTTTGTCTCATCTATTACCTGCTCCTATCATTTCTTCACCAACTCTTGAACACGTTTACCCTTGGAAATCTGGGTAGCTCTGGCTATATAAGCTTGGGCAACCCTTCCTCTTTACCTTTTTCTCATTTTTCACTCTCTGGCTCAACCGACCAGCTTCTTGGACCTTCCTCCAAGCTCTCTGGACCTCCCCTCCTTAGCTTCGGACCTCCTCCAGTAAGTTCCTTGGACCTCCTTCAGATCACCTAGCCTCTCTGTTGGTTTTATTTTGGAGTTTCATTGAAGTTTCTTTGGATCTTATTTGAGCTCTACTTGAGTTGTTTTGTTTTCCACCATGTAGATTGTGAAGGCACAGAAGAGCCCGAGTTCCTTGAAGAAGAAGAAGATACTCAGGCCTTTGAGCAAGGAAAGTTACACCCTTGACTATGTTGCACCCATTACTTCAAATTACTATGTTCTGTTTCAAAGGTTTATACATGCTTACTTTACTTACTTATTTCAATACCTGTCTTTAAGTTCATAGTTATGCCTAAATCCTTTGTATGGCCAATCTTGACATTGAACCAAACATGTTGTCATCCTAGTTAAAAACTGGTTAAAGGCGATAGCATGAACCAGAACCTTTTGGAAAGGAAAAACTTAGTTGTGCTTAGACCAAAAGTATTTGATTTTGGGAAGTTTTATCTCGATTGACCAACTGTTATTTAAAAATGTTTTGGCCATAGCATTGGGTTGTCATGGAAGTATGAAAATATTGCTGGGGAAGCAAGGAAAAAGAAAAATGGATTTGGTCTTGGGTGGATTGGTTTGCTTGGTTGGTGCATGTCTATGCACGGGCTCAACCTGGGTAGGGTTGAGGCCCAGGGTTTTGTGGTAGCTGCCCAAGCCAGTTAATGACCGGTTTGCGAGCCGCATCTTGCTAGCCACCATTGTGCAACCACATGTCCTGTGTGGCGGGACCTGACAGACTAATTTGCAAAGATCCATCGCGGTTGATCTTGTTGGTGTGGTGGGTAGTCATGTTACGACTTTCGTAGTCCCACCTAGCGCAAGAGGGGGCCTGAACCCTGCGGATAGGTAATCCAAAGGGGTGAAACCCTAGCGAGGGTGGACTGCGGTGGAGCGATGCATTATAAAGGCCTTATCATGTGCTCTAGACCTCTCACCAAAGGAAGTGTGAGGTGGCGTTGACGAATGCCAAACAAACTAGAGAAAACATGTCATGTGGGTAAAGCTGTACACCTCTACAGAGTGTAAATCTATTCGAATAGCCGTGTCCATAGTCATGGACATGCTAACAAAGCCACTCAAAGTTAGCACTTGGTTTTGTTTTAAAAAGGTTTGTGAAGTTGATTTTGGATTGCTATCCAAATGGGTATTGGGCGGGTAGCCTTGTGACAGGAGGGCATCCTTCACACTTTGTTGATGAATGTTATCTAACTGTAAAATTAAAGCTTTGCAAATGAATTTTAATTATTATTATCTGCCTTGGAACTTAGTACTGGTATTTGAAATAAACTTGGCTTTATGCAAATCAACCATATTAAGCCTGCCTTTGAGATATCCACTTATGCATGTCATTCTGTCATTTAACGGGTGTAACTTGCGAGCACGGTTGTTGTGCTCATTCTTGCTTGATTTGATAAATTGAGTAGGAGAGGTCTCCTTTGAAGATGATGAGTACCAGAACAATTATGCCGCGCCCTCCAGCCAATTACCTGTGGTGTATTGGATAGACTTGGTTTTGCTTCTGCTGTGTATTTTGTTTTGTTGTCGTGGCTTGTAAGCAACTTTGTAATCAACTCTCTTGCTGTTAATAAAGTCTTTTGTGGATGTATGTTATCACTTGTAAGTGCTGTGAGAACTAGCCATTGATCCTTGGGGACTAGTTCGGATCACATGAGGTTTAGGACTTCTCCAAGTCTCATGACCTCCTCAGGTTGGTCTCTTGACCTCCCTCAGGTCTGGTCGTGGCTCTTGGGGAGGTCCTGAGTCTCAAGACCTCATCGGGTTAGTACCCTGGACCTCTAGGAGGTCCGGCTGGACCTCTTGGGAGGCCTGAGAGGACTGCCCGAGAGATCCTTTGGACCTCCTGGGAGGTCCTGGTGGACTCCCAGGGAGGTCTTGGAGGACCTCTCGGGATAGCCCCTGGCCGGGTCGTCACAATCACGCTCTATCTGAATATACAAAAATATTTGGATTTTGTTGTTGTTAAAATTATTTTTCTATATTTAATTTGCTATCGGCTCTTTTTGAATAGATGTCGATACTTTGAACAAAATTTATAGCGATCCTCCATCCTCTACTCTGAGATACAAGAGCAAGGAAATCACCCCATTGACCATGTAGATCCTACTATTTTAATTATTGTACTTTTTTTTTTTGCAAAATCTATTATGCATACGTGTATGTTTGCTTAAAATTGCTATATTTGGGGATAACGGTAGTTATATTCCTATTCAATACATGATCCTCCTGGAAATATTGGTGTCCTTACTATTGTAGCCATTAGTTTATGGTTTAGGCAATAGATGATGTCAATTTGGGTATTTTGAGTGCGAATATCGTACAAGTGCTTAGCTGGGCTCTAGATTTGATAAAATTGGAAAATGGATGAAATGTTGAATATGAGATTGGGAGATTTCGAAATGATGGTCCAGAGGGGTTTACCTCTGTTGTTTTGTATAAAAATAAAAATGAAAAACTTAGTTTGTGACGCAGGCGAGTTATATTATAGAGTTAATTCCTTATTTGCCATTGGAAGTTAGCGATCTTCCTAAAATGCCATCGAAAAATTGCTTATCCCTTGTATGCCACTCGTTCTCAACTTTAATCCCTTCTTTACCACTCGATTCGGTTGGTAGTGGATTTATTATTGACTTAGGAAAAACGATTTTGCCCTAAGTGCATTATTTAGGGCTGAAATCTTTAGGAATTGTTTGATATAGTAATATAGTTCCAAAAATTATGAAATTTTTATAGAAAGTTCTGACATAATTTAGATTATTATGTAATTTTATAGGTTTTTATTTGCAACATGTTTTCTCTAAAATCTTTAAATTTTCGGTTATAAATTGAAAGATTTTTAGAGAAAAACATGTTACAAATAAAACCCTATAAAAATTACCAAATAATCTACACTATGTTAGAAACTTCCTATAAAAATTTCATAATTTTTGGAACTATATTACTATGTCAAAAAATTCTCTAAAGATCTCAGCATACTTAGGGCAAAATCATCTTTTCACGTTCAAGTCAATGGTCAAATCTACGGTCAACTGACCAGAGTGGCAAAGAAGGGATTAAAGTTGAGAACGAGTGGCATACAAGGAATGAGCAATTTTTCGATGGCATTTTAGGGAGCTCGCCAACTTTCAATGGCAAATAAGGAATTAACTCTATATTATATTTCGAGAAGTGTGAAAGGTTTATCTCACAAGTAGATAGGGAGATATCCTTGCCCGGGTTAATTAAGGACTGAACGCTGGTGCTCCCAATCTAAAGCCTAAGCGTACAACCGCATGTGTCAATATGGGACGACCTTAGCTAATTAAGTCATCGAAGACTAGCCTTTCATATTTGTAGGCCATAGTAATGCGAGTACGACTGGGTAGGTATGTTCGAAGGGGCTCCCTTCACCATGGTGTCGGGGACAAAGCTTGCCGACTCAACCGTGAATGCCTCACTGAGACCAGTGATGTACACGGGTAAAGTGAGGGTGTTCATTCGCCGGGCTAGTGCAAGGTTAAGACTAGATGATGTAAAGACTTCGTTACATGCTCTAGACTGCTTACTAAAAGCTCGTGAGCGGTGGCATCGATGGATGCCAAACAAACTAGAGAATTCGTATACTGTGGGTAAACTTGTATACCTCTACAGCGTGTAAATATATTTAAATAGTCGTGCTCGCGGTCATGAGCTTCCTTGGTGTGGTCCATCGGGTATAGTCTCTACTTTTGCAAAAATAGTCTTATCAGGAAATGTTGTGATGGATACTTTGGTGTTGTTATATACGAGTGCCATGTCTATGGCTGAAAGTAAGATGTGGATTGCAACCGAGGAGGGTTGCGATTTGTTATTTATCAAGTACTCACTTATTGTTCTTTATCTACTTAACTGCACTTTAAACTTCCATTGTCAAATACTACGTATTGATATTGCAAATAAAACTTGCTTAATGCTGAAAATAACTTGTAGCATAGAGCCTCCTCCCTTGTTAGCCTTGCATATATAATAATTTTGTGATACATTATAAGTCTTGCTGAGTACACAATATACTCAATCTTGCTTAAATTGTTGTTCAGAGTTTGAGGATGAGCCTATGCCAGATGACGCGTTTTTTTGCACTCTGTATCGGTGGGTTCGGTGACGGGTCTTACTAAAATTTGTTTCTTGTCGGTTGCCTGAGAGTTTGGATGGGCATACCGTTGGACTTTTGATCTTTATATATATGCTTCCACTGTTTATCTTGCTATTTCTGACATTTGAACTTTTATTTGGCCCGTCGGCCCTTGTATTGTAAACTATGTGATTGTCTGAGTTTGTGTACCATATTTGTTTCATGTTGTATGAGATTGTGTATAGATATGTATGTCAATGTTGTGGATATGTGTACTAGTCACTGATCATGGAACTAGTACTGTACACATACGAGGATTTCGGGTATTCCACGCTTGGGGTCCAACACCACCAGACTCAGAGGGGACTCGTTGCTGATATCGCATCCGACGAACTTCACTTCAACGCAAGTCCAGAGAGTTAAGTGGTACAATCTCGCAAGTTGAGGAGGCTGAGCAAGTAAAATACAAGTTCATAAATCTAAGTGGCACAACCTCACAAGTTCAGAAAACTGAGAAAGTAAAATATAAATTCAAAGAGCTAAATGATACAATCTCGTAAGTTCAGAGACCTACTTGTTTAGAACGCTGAAATTTCATACACTTCCTTTGGGAATTACTTTTCCCCGTGGCATTCCTGCGTTGCGTTCCAAACGGGACCCAAAAGGTACATTTTTCCATTAGCTCCAGTGAAATAGGTGTCGGGAAAGGCTCAGAATTTTAATACCTCCACAAAGAACATTTTAAGCGAAGTCGTATTAAGGGTATTTATCCAAATAGGATGTCATGTATGGAATTTTAGAATGCTTACGGTTAAAACTTTATTAAATCTGACCACTAATACCTAAACAGCTACTTAGATTGATCCCCACCCCCCAAAAAAAAAAAAGCTCCAGCATTTGAATTGAGCGCACACCTCATACTGTGGCTTTCAATCATTTCAGGTACTCGGAGCCGGCAGGGACTACAAGAACACCCTGCGCGGAGCCTTCCTTCTTGCTGCCTCTTCCTGGGTCTCGTCGTCCGCTTTCCGGATCCTGATCTTGTAGTTCAATTCAAACTCAGTGATTTCCTTCTTTTTCTTCTCCAGCGCCTGGTTCATGCGAGCAATGACTTCTTCCAGGCCATTCTTGTTGCGCTGCACTACAGACAGGACTTCCTATTGAGTTGCATGCACCAACCAATTTATTCAAAAGCTTAAGTTAATGAGGAAAGACGGGTAATTCATTTATACTTCAACGCTTTCTTTTCAACCAGCACTCCGCCGAGCACACTGTAGCAACGCCTTGAGGGATCCAATGGCTCAGTTGCGCCAATCACAAGGGAGTGCTAGCTGACTTCCATTTCCAGCTCGGTGATCTTGGAGTAGAGTTGATTCATTTCAGAGCGCATGTTAGCGTAAGTGTTTGCAATTACTTGCTCGTTTATGGGTTCTTTGTCAGCGCCAATTGCTTTGCTGGCCATTTTCCTTGGAATTTGCTAAAAGCAGTAAGAGATTACAAAAGAGACCTGCAAAGCAAGAACAGTTAATCTTTTAGCAAAAGTAATTAGTTCGAAGTTCTGTAAAAATAACAAATATTTCTACAAATTCATGGACATGTTTTACAAGACTATTTATGTGCAGGAAGTTATTACGGCATACCGTTTAAGATGCAGTTGACTACCCTACAACTTGCTCTTATGGCCACACCGCTACAGCATCAACGCTACCAAATTTATCGAATGTTGGATATATTAGAGAATAGGAAAGAGTCCAGAGTTTAGGTAAGAGTCTAAATCGTGTTGGAGTCAGACTGTAATATTTGGCACTATAAATAAAGGACGTGGGGATCCCAAAAGAGACACACAATTATTTCCCAAAATCCTACATGGTATCAGAGCCAATCCTAATCCACTGTCCCGAAATCTAACCCTAACCCGTGACTCACATGCTGCCACCGCCACCCCCCTCGATACGCCCATCACCGCCGTCACCACTGCAATAGGGCGCCACCACCGTCGTCTCGTGGGCGTGCGCAGGCCGCCGTCGCCGTGCCTTGTAGGAGGAGGCGCGGTGGCGGCGGACAGCCTGGGACGGATCGGCGAAGGAGGTGAGGGAAGGCGGTGGCTTGTGTGGGCTTGCCGAGGGAGAAGCAGATCGCGGGGCTGGCACACGCTTCGGCGGCGGAAGGTGCAGGCGACGGCGGGCACGCGTTGTGGCGGACGATTCGGGTGCTTCAATGGCTGACCCGGTAAGCGGGTGGATCCGGGCCAGTCCAGTCGGAGGGAGAGGACAGGGAGAAGGAGGTGGTGTGGTGCTCCGGGCGGTGGCGGCGGGATCCGGTGGCCACTAGTCGGATCCGGACGATCTGGCGTGTGGCGAGAGAGGAGGCAACATCACGAGAACAGCGCTTGGAAGTCTTGGCGTTTGAAGAGGCGGTGCTCGGGGAAGGAGCTTGGTCTGGCGAGGCGGCTCGGGCAGCGATGGAGGGGAGAAGGGAGAAGTGCTTAGGAGAGAGGAAGTGCTCGGGGTTTGAGGGAGATGAGGTGCTAACCAGGGCTGATTGGCGGAGGAATCCGGCCGGGTTGTGCGTGAGCCGCTAGGGGCAACGGTGGTGCGGCGGTGAAAGAAGAGGGAGCTAGGGGTCGGCGACGGTGAGGGAGAAGGGATCCAGTGGATCCAGATCCGGTGATAGGGCGCTGGAGGTGGAGTTGGCGAGAAGGAGAGGTGACCGGATCCTTGGCCTACGGCCAGATCTGGACCATCTTGAACTCGGGGTGCTTAGTGCAGCGGTGGAGAAAGCGGAGGAGGATATGTGCTCGGGGAGAGGAAGGGAAGAGGAGGTCTTTGGTGAGAGGAGGTCTTGGTGCTTGTGGAAGGAAGAGAAGGTGCGGGGAAGAAGAAGCTCGGGGAAGGGCGGCGCTTCGAGCTTGGGAAGAAGGAGGAGATCCGGTGGTGGAGGAGGAGATGGGATCAGCGGTGTGGCCTTCGGGCGGCGATGGACAAGGCCATGTGGTGGAAAAAGGCCACGTTAGAAGAGGATTTGTTGGCGGCGGAGGGAGGAGATCCAGCTGCTGTTGACTGGTGCTAGGGTCGAGGGAGAGAAGGTGTTCAGTCTGAAGAGGTCAGGGGAGAAAAGGTGTTCGGTCTGAAGAGGTCAGGGGAGATAAGGTGTTCGGGGTCTAAGGAAGAGGAAGAAGGTCTTTGCTGTTTGCTATGGGGCTGATCCGGTGTGGTGTAGGTCTCGATCTGGTGTGGTTGAGGGGAATCTCTGGTATGGCTGCGCGTTTTGTGGTGGGAAAAGGAGAGAGAGGATGTGTTGCTTCGCAGTGATAGTATAGGAGGTTACGACGGAAGGTATGAAAGATAGGGGGAGAAGACTATCTGGGTGGTGCTTTGGTGGTTGTGCTAATGGTGGAATTGGATGATGGTGATGAGCTCGATGATAGTGAGGATGAAGCAGGAGCTAGTGGTAGCTCCAGTGGAGGTTATGTCAGTTGACGGTGATGGTATTGGTGTCGTGCGGTTGTATTGGTATGGGTGCCAGAGATTGTGTTGCTGGAGATGTTCGGGAGGATTGGGACTGGAGTCAGGCGTAATGGTCTGTGACAGGGGTAGAGGTGGCAGAGGCCGAGACTGGGGGTGTGTGGGTAGAGTGGTGGAGGCCGGGGGTGGCTGGGGGTATGAGGGTAGAGGAAGATGAGGTTGAGGTCAAGGCAGCTGATAGATGGTGGAGATGGATTTGGTGACGTCCCTGGTAGTATTGGTGGTTAGCAACTATTTTTGTGGTATTGATTATGGAGTCGATGGATGGTAGTTTTTACTAGATTCTAGTAATGATATTTCATTGTGTAACAAGATGGTCATGATTGCTATCTCATGACCATCTTGAGGGGGAGTGTTGGAGATATTAGAGATTAGGAAAGAGTCCAGAGTTTAGGTAAGAGTCCAAGTCGTGTTGGAGTCGGACTGTAATATTTGGCACTATAAATAAAGGATGTGGGGATCCCAAAAGAGACACACAATTATTTCCCAAAATCCTACGTCGAAAAACGGGTTTGGCAAGTACCAAGCATGAAAAGAAGGGGACAAAGACAACCAACCACATTTGGTTGTGGAGCTCCTTTTGGAATTTCAGAAGAATGCATATAGGTCTAGGAAATAAGTGAGTATTAAGACATGAGTGGAAGTGAGAAATATTCCATAAGAAACTACTCTTGTATTATCCACATATCCATTTTCCAGGGCACAACTCATCCCTCCCTTTTTTTGGATATCCATCCCAACACTACCCTTAAACTCAACCATTGCCCAACTCCCATCTAGCAAGAACCTTAGATCAGCAGATCACAGCATGTGGGACATCTTGTTACCATCTCACCTTCTTTAAGCTTTGTCTTCCTCCTCGGACCACTGTCCCCTCCTCTTGACGACTGCTAACAACCCCCCAAAGAAAGCTACCTCCAAATTTGAAAACTTCTGGCCACGCTTACCGGGTTTCCACCAAGCAGTTAAGGAGGCTTGGGCAAAGCCCATAGTAGGAAACCACCTAGCAAGATTGTCAGAATCATAATTCTAAATCAGATCGGAGACACTGATAGGATCAAATCGTAGAATCTAAGATTCGACCCGATTCTACCAAAAATACATTTTTTTCAATGTGTCGTGTGTTCCATGAGTGATATGAGTGTTTAAATTTGATTGATAAATGTCTAGATCGTAGTTTAGATTCCATATCATTCAGAGCTACAGCTAAAATATTGATTTTAACAACCTTGTCATTACTTGAATATTTTACATAAAAAGTAAAATAATTAAATAAAATAATTTTTATTATTCCAAGCCCCCAAATCTTAATGTCTAACGTACTAATTACTTAGTACTTATCATACAACTTGAATTGAGGGATAGAACACAATCAAACACATAAATCTTTTATAATTTGAGGTGATACACGATTGTACCCCGATTGCACCCCGATTCTACCGGATTCTACGACTAGGAGCACGATTCTACTATGATTCTACTAGGTGTGACTAGAGTCACGATTTTAACAACCTTGCCACCTAGTACAAGTGCTAAGCCATAAGTTAAGAAACAGTCTACATGCCTGAAGCTCTGGAGCAAGAAGTTGCTCAGCGAAACTAGACTTCAGTTCCGCATGGCACTGGAATTCAGGCTAGACATTGCTCAAGAACAGAGACTTCTAACTTCTGAAGAACAAGAGTTTAGGGAAACCCTGAAGATGAGAGTGCTTGGGTTAGCAGCAGTTGAAAAGGCACGGAAGCGCCAGACCTCAAGATTTGTATGGCTCGAGGAAGGCGACGCCAATACAAAATTCTTTCATCTCTGGGTGAATTCAAGGCGTTCGAAAAACCACTTCCACAACCTACAAACAGAGAATGGAGTCCTCTATTCACACGATGAGATGGAGGAGGAGGCCCTCATGGATCATTTCACTTCAGTCCTAGGACAAAAGGAAAGGAGGACATGTACGCTAAATTGGCATGAACCGGACCTACCGTAACTGAACGCCCCTGAAATAGACGAGGATTCACGGATGAGGAGGTATGGTCAGCCATCAAACTCTGACTGGTTGTCACATCTCAATTTTTGAGCTTTTAAAATTCTTTTGTGTGGTTTAGCTCTCTGAAAAATTTCATCAATTTTCTACGAGTTAATAAAGCTTAATTAGAATTTTTTTTAGAAATTTAAAATGATTTAATGTGAAAAATATGAAAAGCAATTCATTCCTAAGCTATTTTATTTGCGTTCTTTATATTTGGGAGTATTTTTCAGATTTTTCGGGCAATTTTTCAAGCTTATTTGCTTTTTCGTGGCTATTTTTCCCTATATTTTTTAAAAATAAAAAACTAATTAAAATGCCCGAAAGGCTAAGTGAGCCAAATCCCTTCGTCGGCCCACAGCTCTTCTTACTCTCCACCAGACCATGGCCCAGTCCGCCCCACCGCTAGCCCACTTCTCCCTCTCTCTTTGCCCATCTCCCTTGCATTTAGGCCTACTCGCTCCCTCTTCGCCAGCTCAGCCCGCACTCACCGCTGTGTTGCGCCCACGTGTGACGCGTGTTGCTCATGCCCGCAGTCGTTACCATGTGGACCTGCTGGCACGGTGCATTGTCCCCGAGTCAGACTTGAGTTCGAGTTCATCGCCTCCCCGATTTTCTCGTCATCCACGCCAGCCTCGCCAACCCTACCCGCCCCCTATAAAAGCAGAGGAGCCCCGCGTGCGCCGCCTCTTGTTCCACAACCCCGCACCGCCGTTTCCGCCGAAGGAAGCCGTGCCACCATCATCTCCTTCATTTCCGGCGACAAGCACCGCCGCACCCGCCGCATTGCCCGCCGTTCCCCGTCGCACCAACGAGCTAACCAAGATTCTACTCGTGTCATATCGCATTCCACGTTCCAATCTACCCAATCCATCCTTCAATTTTGTCTTTCGTTTGGTGTTCGCGTAGATCGAAGCCATCCAATCCAATCCACCGTGCGAACTTCACCGCCCTAATTCTTTGATGTCGGTAAGTCTCCACTGTCGTCGACCCTACTGCCGAGTTCGTCGTTCTGCATTCTACCCAATGTGTGTCTTTCCATTGCTGGAGTGTTTCCCATCATCGCTGCCGTCGTGCACCGTGTCGCCTCCACCCCTTGCGTTGCGCCACCGCTCGCCGAAGGTCATTATCGACCGTGTCATCGTGTTCACCTCGTCGCCCTTGTCTGAACGCATCCCCTCCGTGCGCACTGCCGCCACCAACCATCGGGCCCCGAGCACTGCTGTTGTCTCTACTGCCACGTCAGACGTCGCTGTGGCTACCACCTCGGTGCCACGTGTGCACTACGCCAGCCCCACCGCCACGCAAGCACCACTGTGCACAAACCCTAGAACCAAACCCGCGTGGACTAGGTCCACGGTAAGCCGAGTCTATGCATATGGGTCCCACATGTTAGTGCTATTATGTAGACCCAGTCCATCGTAGACATGTGAACCTGGTCTGTAAACCATGGACCTCACTTGTCAGACTCTCAGCCTTTTTTCCAAAATTATAGAAAATAAAGATTCTTAGAATATTCGCCAAACCCACCTACCATATCATGTTCTATCTCTCTTCTGTTAATTTTTCGAATTAATAGACCCAAGCCACTTTCCAGAGCCCGTTCTCCCTTATACGAGCTCCGATTGAGCTGATTCTAATTTCTAATTTCATCTAAAATCCAATTCTATATTCCAGTATTTTTATTATAATTTTTGGAGTTTATTTTCTATCTGCTATTCGTGCTATTCGTTGCGTTTAGACATTGATACTCTGGGAGCATATGAGGAAGTGGAGCCAGCTCGAGACTAGGACCAAAACTTGTTCCAAGGAAAGATTAGCATGCTTAGCCTTGCAACAGGTTATTGATATCATTTTAAAATACAGATTTATATCGGACTAAGAGATTTTGCAATGCCTTCGTGAAAGGAGTTGTGTCATGTGTTGTCGCACGGTGATGGCATGTGTTGCACGTTAATCGATTGGGTGGGGGAAATGTTTTAGAGTGAGGCGAGTGGAAGTATTGTGTGACCTTGGCAAGTGTCTTGGGCATGTGATATGATGATTTAGTTAGATGATATGTGTGAGAGCCCAGGGTATTTAACTCGTAATACTTAACTATCCAATTGGTCCTAGCATTACAAACCAAATATCCCAACTCTCGGTGAACATGTACTTTCGAGAATAGCAGTACACATACACCTCATAAAATATAGCATCCAATCCATACACAAGTCATACAATACTAAGTCTTCATTTTACATCACAAAAGACATACATATAATAGAGTTATTACAAAAGGAGGGCCGACTGGCCAAAATGACAAGTAAATAACACAAGTAGCTGCGGAAGCAAAAGCCATAAGATGGCGATAAACAAAATCCAACCGGTTTGTCATTACCCACAAGGCAACCAACCGGGCCGCCAAGCTAGTCGTCCCGCATGAAGTCGGTCTCACAATAGTCGATCCCTTGGGGATCAACCTCCTCTACAACAATTAAACAATGCAGCTGAGTACAAAGTTGTACTCACAAGACTTACAAGCAAAGAAATATATAGATGTATTCATGTATCAAAGGAAGGCTACTACACTAAGCAGTTTTCAGCATAAAGCAATTTTTCCTTTGCAATAGAGTAATAGATTGTAAAGCAATTTTAAGCCATCTATTTTTATTTGTTCAAAATAACAGTGAGACAACAATTATAAACATAATAACATCTTAGAGGTGACTTCCCAACAGCCACCACAACATAGTATGAATTACCCATTCGTACCACCCGAATTCAAGTTTTATCAAAGTCTAACTCTTGTAGAGACCTAACCAAGTGTGTCCATGACCTAGGACAAGGCTATTCGAATAGATTATACCCTGCAGGGGTATACCAATGTACCCACATGCCAGACCGCCTCTTTTGCCACTAGATAGAGCACACTTCCGAAGGTATGCCGACAAGGTTAAGTCCTACGAGACGTTTTCCAATATTGTGTATTAACTACGAGCCGCCCATGTGATGGAAACCATACGTTGTATCAGAGTCATCGGTAGAGCGAGAACTTACCAATGCTCCTACGGGTAGGGAACTTAAACCCAGAACCCATCCCGCCACGCCCAACACACACACGGATTAATTCCTTTTTCAACACAACACACACACAACCTCCTGCGACTCGGAGTTAACACACGCCAAAGTACTAAGTCAAGAGAGGTTCCATATCCCTCTCATGTGGTTAGCACGCAAAAGTGCTTGGGTCAGTGTCCAAGATGTTCGGTCCTTGTTGACTCGGGCACCATCCATGCACACCCGACATTCACACCATCCAACCAATGTACCCAAGTCTAAAACATTTTATTTTCAGTTTTAGTTTCTCAATTACAATAAATACATGGGTACCCTGACCCAAGTAATTTAAAGTGATGATATAATAACCATCGCCAAGGCGATGATCCCTATTCTACCGTTCTAAGCAGTGCTAAGCATGGCATCGCATAAACATAATTATACCATATAACATCCGCCGGGCTCTAATTCACCAGCAGAATTATTAAACTAAGTTCAGTGGAAAGGGATAACATTTGCTACAGCACATGCATCTACTAGGAATAACTACCTCTAACGAAAAATAATCATTCAAGTAGAGCATGCATACATACAAGTTGCAAACAAGATATTTTGTAATGAAAGTAATAGGATCAATATGATCAAAATGAGGGTGCTGCTTGCCTTGCTGGAGATAATCTTGCTGCAGAGGATCACTCTCGTACTCAGCGAATTCATCGGAACCTATCGAAAAATTCGAGAAGACCAATAAGAACGAATAACACCAAGAATACTCAAAAATTCAAATTCATCCAAAAATCATGAAATTTTCACAGAACGTAGAGCATGATTTTAAATGAATTTAAAAACAAAAATCAAAAGATTTGGAGTTTGTATGCAAAAGTTATAGTCAAAACAAAATCAGCCTTTTGAATAAATGCTAGAAAAATACCTCTCGGGTACTGTTCATCCGAAATTAAATTTTTGATGAAAATTTCCAGAGAGGTGGTGAACATAAATTTTTTTATGATAGACAGAGCACCACATGAGATGAACAATGGAATTTGATTCACCTCATTTGGAGCTAAAATGAATTTCTTATGACTTTTCAAAGTTATGAAAGTAGTGCACAAAACATAAGTAAAACAAGATTTTTCAAAGGAAGTGACATGCTCAAAACCTATTATACAATAAAGTACACTAACAAAGGATTCTAAGAAAATTGAGTTTGCTCAAAAAGGAGTTACAAATAAATACTTATGCATTTTTGAAGTTCAAACAATTTAACAGAACACAAATAAAGCATTACGGAATATATATAAACAGTAAATACTTTTTATATCCACCCTATTCTAGCCATGGACGCTGATCAGTGGGGCCACGGTCAAAGCGGTCCTAGTCCACACAGACCCAGTCAAAATGCCTCGGGCCCACGCGTTAGCGAGCGAGGAGGAGGCGCTAGATCAACGTTAACGAGCGAAACAATCTTGACTGTTAGATCAAGATCGGATGGTTCAAAAGAGAGGGACGTTCGGATGGTCCGAACGGCCCAATTGATCCCAGCGGTTGAATTGCAATCGGACGGTCCAAATGGAATGGGACGTTCAGATGGTCCGAACGGCCCAATTGATCTGGATCGTTGAATCAAGATCGGACGGCTCAAGCGAATATGAGATGTTCAGACTCTATCTCGCGCGTACAGACAGGTGGGACCCAGCCGTCAGTGACTTAACCCCATGATCTAAGTATACGGGGCATGCGCATGGCACTTAAGTGACTAGGCCCACTTGTAAGTGATACAAAAGTGTCTTTAGGACAGCCATTAACTAACTAACCAATCATTAGCTAATAAATAACTGTGATTAGCCCTAATGGCTGCTACAGTGGCTGTCTGAAGGCGCCACGCAGAGGAGCTTGTGCTTGAGGCTTTGCCCGGCGGCTCGTCGGCGCTACGCGCCATGGCAGCCCAAGTGAAAGCTCAAAACGGGTTCCTAGATGCTATGCAAAGCTGAAGGCACCGGCGGTGAGGGCTAAGGTGGACAACAGCGGCGGTGTGCTACAGCCAACAAGGCATAACGCGGAGCGATGGCACCAAAG
Organism: Phyllostachys edulis; assembly: GCA_036346405.1. Classification (NCBI taxonomy): domain Eukaryota; kingdom Viridiplantae; phylum Streptophyta; class Magnoliopsida; order Poales; family Poaceae; genus Phyllostachys; species Phyllostachys edulis. Next base: position 29,265,855 of record CM070568.1, on the reverse strand, counting down.
GCAAACCAACACGCGCATGAGCATTAGGGGAACTCAGTGAAGCTACCTGAGTGTCGGGATCGGAATGGGGTGGTCGGAGTTGAGCCGGCGGCGAGGAACCGATGCGGCGACGGTGCTTCCACGTGGAGAGCTCAACCAGAGCAAAGAGGAAGGGAACTGGAGGTAGAAGGAGCATCAGAGAGGTTTTTAGATGGTTAAACTACAACCAATTGGGTATTGACTCACCATGGCCGGAGCTAAGGACGAAGGCGGCGATTTCGGCCAGAGAGTGGAGAACTCAAATTTTGGTGAAGTCTGTGCATGAAATTTAAAATTGAGTTTTGAAGATGGAGATCAAGAGCACATGGTGACGCGAAAAGAAATGGGAATGAACCCCTTGTAAGATCGAGGAGGCCGACTAGAAGGAGGGTGAATAGGCGGTTTTTAAAATCCTTTTGGCTAAAACCGATTTATAATGCGGAAGCTAATATCAAAACGGTTTTGCACAATTAAAGCCTAAACAACTAGGTTCAACTAAGTGCACCAACAATTCAAGTCTATTGATGAATATAGCAATTAAGCAAGACTTGTAAGCAATTCAATTTTAGCAAAGTAAATAGCACAAGGTAATGAATAACTATTGCAATCATACACAATATGAATAAGCAATTTAATACAAGGTATATAAATTGCACAAAGTGAATCAAGCATCCATGCACAATGAATGTAAATACAATAGTAAGACAAAAGAGATCACACCACAAAGACACATCGATGTTTTACCGTGGTGTTCAGAGACTTGCCGATCTCCCCTAATCCATGTTTAGGCAAGCCAAAACCAATCGAACCGGCTCCACAAATTAAGCCAACGCCTCTGAGGTAAGTCTAAACCAATTGGACCGGTTTCAAACCGAACCAACACCTCGCTCCACTAAGGTTACTCTTACTCCACTCTGGAGATGGCGAGCACCAAGCCACTCACAAACTGCCCGGGTCTTCTCACAATCTTCTTTGAGAAGCTCACCGGCGCAACGACGCCACCACGCCATCTAGGTGTCGGCAAACATCAAGAGTAACAAGTCTAGAACTCTCACTTGATCTAATCAAGTGTCTAAGCTCAATAGATACTAAATCCACCACCTAAGGCAACACATGCACTTAGGGTTTGCTCTCTAACCTCACTAAGTGCAACACATGCACTAAAGAGTAGAGATGGCTTGCTCTTAGCTCAAAGAAATGAATAAGGCACTAGCAACACATGCTATGACCTTAGCAATAACACCAGCAACTTCTACCAACCGGCTAAGGTGGTTATTTATAGCCCATACACACAAACTAGCCGTTGGGACAAACTTCCTGAACAAATCAGGATTCTGGTAATACCGCCATTGAAACTCCGGTATTACCGCAACTGGCTCAACGGTCGGATTCAACAGTAAAAAGCACTTTGAACTAGTCGTTACAAAAGTGATGCGGTATTACCACCAACTATAATTCGGTATTACCGCACAACGGTAATACCGCTCGGCTATATCGGTATTACCGATTTCCAGGGACTTAGAAATCTCAGGAGAAACACGAATGACATCTTCTCTGGAAAAAACGAACCGCCATTAAAACATCAGTATCACCGACTTGCGGTAATACCGCTACATAGGTGCGGTCATACCGATTCTCACGGAAAGCCAAAACACTTGGAAACATTTGGTCCGACATGTGGACCGCCCAGATTCAATGGGTCATTCAAACCGCGTGTTTTAACCGTTCGATCTTAGCACTATTCGGACGGTCCAAAGGTTCCTCGTGATTTGGACCGTTGGATCAAGATCTGACCATCCACCACTTTTGGACCAAACGAACTGCGGTAATACCGCTTTACACTTGCAGTCTTACTGCTCTCAAGATTCCTAGAAAGACTCCCAAAACATGTTCTCTGTTAAAAACATACCGCTTCTTTATTTCGGTATTACCGACTCGCGGTAATACCGCTCATACACAGCGGTCATACTGTTTTTGGGGTTTCAAGAAAATCTTCCAAAACTTCCTCTCTGGAAAAGTTATACCGCCATTTAAACTTCGGTATTATTGACTTGCAGTAATACCTCTCAACACTTGCGGTCTTACCGTTTTTCAAAACATTTTTCCAGAAACTCAAACCAAATACAAACAAGCGTTAACGGCAAGATCCTCAACAAGTTGCAAAACACATTTGCCAACTTTTAGAATCAACACCACAAGAAATACGATACAAAGACTTAAACCAATTGCAAGACGCATTTGCAAACTAAAATCACATGCTGCAAGAATTTCGCATGAGCCTCAGCTATTTGCAAAACACATTCGCAAATATAGGCAACATGCCGCAGTGAGCTAGAGTAATCACAATGAGCTGTCAACACATGACTAACTCAAGCTACTAGTCAAGACCTCTCTTAATAGTACGGCAACCTATACTAGCAATCTAGTCCCCCAACCAAGCACCAAGACCGGTAAAAGACTAGGAACACATCCTTAGCCCTAGCTAGTCATACCTTTGCCTTGCACACACACTTGAAGCTTGATGACGCACATGTTCTCTTCAAGTTCGGGTTCTTGACTTGATGATCACCAACACATGATGATCTCTTTCACTTGATCTCCATCAACACATGATGGATCTCTTCTTGACTTGACGCGCATCAACACATGATGCATCCTTTAATCCAAGCTCTTGACTTGATGACGATCAACTCATGATGTCATCCAAAGTCTTCTTCATCATGGAACCTAACCCGCTTATTCAACTCATGAAAAATGTTAGTTCCACAATATGATTATCATTAATTACCACGACATACCATTAATTCATAATGGTGGGACAAGATATCACAATCTTTCCCTCTTTGGTAATTGATGATAATCACTTCAATTGCAAATAATTGAATAGATTGGTATGAGTATATACGAACTGCACAAGTTGAATATACTCAAAGGGTATATGAGCATATATGAACTACATAAGTCTCATATACTCATATGAATATATTAACTACACAAGTTATATATACTCAGGGATATGTTTCAAAGTAAAGATCCTTAAAGTATGTGGACAAAGGAATATGGATCAATACTAATGAAACCACAAAACATAGAGTGAACTCCCCCTAAATGTGTGCATACACAAATGTGTAATAAGAACATATGCACATATTCAAGTTAGACTTTTGGTGGAGTTCAACCTATATTTTGGATCCGTGGAATGCAACAATATATAAGAATATGATGTCGAATGCATACCTCTTTGATTTTCACCTTTTAATCTAACTGAGACTAAACATGAGATATAGCAATAGAAGAGTTAGTCTCATGAATAGATTTATCATCATGAGTGCATACCTGTTTGGATTTTTTCCTTTTATATCCAAGCTGAGACTAAACATGGTATGTAAATAGAAGTGTTAGTCTCATAAGTAGATTTGTCATTAATAACCAAAACTCCATTAGCACATAATGGAGAGTGTAGATTCTTCACCCCTGTGGCGCCGGCGGCAATGAGGAGCGTCACGGTCGGAAAATGGAAGCTCGCTCGCTTCGGTTGTTTAGCTCTGAAAAAGAGGACAGGGATGGAGAGGATTGCTCTGGGTGTCAAAATAAAAGAAATGAGAGAGCTCTAGGGTTCTTATAGGGTCCTGGGTGGAGAAATGCAAGAGAGGGAGCTCCACGGTGATCTTGGTCCATGGAACTCGGGCATGGACATAGTGAGTGACAGGGGTAGTTGAGACCGCGGAACTGTGGGCGAAACCATGGGCATGAGGTCGCAAACCAAGGGTGGGTCATTGGCGATGACGCATGACCTGAGCGAAGCCATGGTGAGAGGGCACGGGGACGAAGGCCGCGTGGAGAAGGCGATCTGACAAGCGGGACCCACCAGTTAGTGAAACATACGAAAGTGGCTCGGGTCAGTTTAAACGAGGTGGTTGATTTTCAATCGTTGGATTGAAAATGGACGGCCCCGATTGAGTGTATCGTTCGGATGGTCCGAACGGCCCACTCAATGCAGACAGTCTGATCGAGAATGGACAGCTCCGAACGGCCCATTCAATCTAGGCCATTGGAATCCCATCGGATGGTCCAAGCGAAGGGGTAAGAGGTGGGGTGCAACTGAGTTGGTTGGGTTCGACCAAGTCAAAGAGGCTCAGTCGGTCCAATAGTGAATTCAGGCTTTTGGATAAATAGGCTGAGAGCGAAAGGGAATTTAGAGGTAGCTCCGAAACTCCAAAAATTCTGAAATTTTTATGAAAGGTCACTGGATCTAAGAACAATCTTGTGTAATTTTTCCAGAACTTTTCATGAAATGCATTTCTTTCTAGAAAAACCACAAGTTGCTGACCTAGGGTTTTGACCAAGAGTCAAGCTGGTTTGACTAGCCTCTTAGAAATAGCAAATAATTTCTAAAAATTATGAAAGTATTCAGAGGGGTCACCAGGGTGATCTAGGAGCTAGGAAAAATATTTCAAGAGGATGGTCATGAGGTTTGCTTAAGGATTTTTCAAGGACTATGCTTCCATTAAATGAGGCATTGATCTTTTGAAAATAGGAAACCCTTGGAAAAGTTTCCAGAAAATTTCAAATGATAACATGAGGCATCAAAAGTTTTAATTTCTCCTCATTTTTATACATTTGAAACACAAACCATTGTTTGGGATGTTACAATATGGATGTGTCGCCTTGGTCAATCTAAGGACTTAATATTGTGCATCATTGAACTGAGTTACGTCGTAGGACGACATGCCTGGAATGAGACAAGCCTAGATTAGTATGTTACATAGTCTTGATGTTGGTTTTCTTAGGAAGTAAGTTAGACTTAGTGTAAGGGTGGACGATGTAGACTCATTTGTTGGGCTGCATCATGGATGGATCCTATTCTTAAATCCAATGGTGCGTTGTGGGCCAACAGCCGTGTGGGGCTAGGTTACTAGCTTTACGCTCACCAGGAGGGCAAACTATTGATATGAAGTTTCAGAAAGGCTTTGTTGTAATCTTCTCCATACAAGTTGATTGCATCTTGTGGGTAAAGTGTACAACCTCTGCAGAGTCTGAACAATCTATTCGAATAGCCGTGTTCACGGTCATGGACAAGCTCGAGGATTTCACATGAGGGATATAATTTTATAAAATAAATCTGGGTGGAAAGCTAAGTGAATGTGTTAGTAAGGATTATGCTTTGTGCGAATGTTTGAATTCTTGTTTATTTATTACTATGGTTTATTATGCTTTCAATCTATTATTCGTATTTAAATGCAAAAGATTGTTTTATGCAAAACAAGCCATATGAGTCATCCTTTGTAATATGCCTTACATATACTTAAATATACTTGCATTATGTGGTACAACTTGTTGAGTACTCAATGTAGTTACTCTTGCAATAACCATCATTTAGTGGAAGAAGCGGAAGAATCAACACCCACTCTGGAGGAGTTCTATGAAGAGGTTGAGTGTGGTTAATTAAATGTAAACTCGACTATAAGGTTGCAACTACTACTTATTTATTAAATTCAGTACAGTTATCCTTATATTCACTTTGTATGGGATGATGTTCATCAATGTTGATACTGTGTGCACTAGCGTGATCTTGGACTAGTGCATTATATACAGATGATCCAATTTTGTATATTCGGGCCATGACAGAGATGGTATCAGAGTCATACTGACCGTAGGACTTGATCTTAGATAGATCGGTGTCATTAAGAAATTCAAAACTATTTTATAAAAGAAAACGTAACGTGCAAGATTAATTAAGTGCTTGACTTGCCTTCTCCTTTACTTGTCCCATTGCTGCGTTGCTCTTTTTGTTTGTTTTAGTTTGTTCCTTCCCTGTCCTGTCACCCGTCTTTAATAGATGTCTTTAATTTGTTTTAATAGTGCTTTGGAGGAGCCTCAGCTACCGGACTGCAAGTCAACCTAGTTGAGTTCAGTGGTGCCAATTCAAGGGAGAGGGGTCCTCCGCTGTAAAGCAATCAATGCAAATATGCTACAAAGATTCTACCGTGTACAAGCATTAGGAGCGATCTCCACCGTCCAATAAAACATCGAAGCTAAGATTGATTGCTATAGTTTTTTTCCGTTTCAAGTGCAGCACTTCGACTTGGATAACACACTACACAGCTTGTCAAGGCAAAGTCAAGACTTGCGGGATCGAAACTCTCCCCGGGAGGACGACATGTGCTAGTCGCAAACGTTCTCAGCGCATTACCAACCTACCTTCTGACCATATACTAAAACCACCCAAGAGATTTATCAAAGATTACCCTATTTAATAGCCGAAGAAGTTAGCTCCTCCCTACGCGGCCACGTCATTGATCGCTTTCACCCTCGCGTGCTCCCGTCCGATCGGCGCCTGCACTACATGCGTTCCGCTCGCGCTCGACGTGTCGCGCGTCCAGTGGGCCCAAAGCCGCTCAGACTGCGCATCGCCCGCAGAACGGCACCACAATCCACACACAACTGGTGGGCTCGCAGTCGCTCACGCCTTCCACGTCGCCCCATAGCCATTTGTGTCTTGCCGTCTTGAACCTTCTTCCCCTTCCTCCCCCGTCGCCACCTCGAGCTACTCCGTGCGCCACTCCTCCCCTCGCAACCTCGCTCCATTCCCCTCCTCCTTCTAGCCCCTCCCACTTCTTCTCCCATTGCCACCCACTGGGTTTCCCTCGCCAAACGCCGCCGCTCGCTCCTTCTTCCCCCTTCCACCACCGCCGCCCCCTTAGTATACCTCCTCCCCCACCGCCCGTTCGATCTACCCCTAGCCGCAGCCACTCCCTTCTCCCCACACGTCATCCCAGCCTCCCCTCTCCTCTCCCTCCCCCACCGCCATGGCGCCCTCCCTCTTCCTTCCTCCCACCCCCTCGACCTCCCTGCCCAGCCACAGCGTTCGCGCCGCCAACACCGCAGGCCCTTTCCTCTTCCTCTCCTACCCCCCCGGTCTCCCTCCCCCGCCCCGCAGGGCCCTCCCTCTTCCTCCCTCCTGCCCCCTCGGGCTCCCTACCCAGCCGCTACGTCGACACCGTCCCTCGCTCTTTCTCCCCCGTCGCCCACTCGGTTTCCCTCCCCCGCCGCTGATGTTCCCTCCCTCTTCCTCCTCCCCCTCGGTGGCGTCGCGGGACATCGCGGCTTCGCCGACGAGCTCACGGTTGGGGACGAAGACGGTGATCGGGTCGCACCAGTTCGTGATCGAGGGCTACTTGCTGGCCAAGGGCATGGGGATGGGGAAGCACATCACCAGCGAGACCTTCATGGTGGGTGGGTACCAATGGGCGATCTACTTCTACCCCGACGGGAAGAATCCAGAGGACAACTCCGCTTACGTCTCCATCTTCATCACGCTCGCCTCCGAGGGCACCGACGTGCACATGCTCTTCGAGCTCACGCTCCTCGACCAGAGCGGCAAGGGCAAGCACAAGGTACACTCGCACTTCGATCACTCCCTCGAGTCTGGCCCATACACCCTCAAGTACCGCGACTCCATGTGGTAATCTAATTCTCTCTCTCTCTCTCTCTCTCTCTCTCCACCCCCCTTCTGAAACAATCAGCCCAGGTTTAGAGTGGCCAGATTGGTTATGAGGTCTCCTACTTTCATTATTGTCCGATTTGGTTTTGATTTGAATGCATTTGGTGGTTGTGGCAAGTTACTTATCAGTAATTAGTCCTAACATCTGCTGTTATTTCTGTCATAGGTTGTTACCTGATTCGATGTTATTTGTTGTGTTGGTATTTCCCTGACCTTCGGGGTTGGAATGAATTTGGTAGTGTGGGAAAATATAAGTAAATTTATGGTAGATATATGTGATTCAGTTGTGCTATGGGCATGTGGTTCTGTTCTGCTACATCCAGATGCCTATGGTAATGCATTAATTAAAATTTTATTCCGGTTCTCGACACAATCTCTTAGAAGAGATCTTTAATTAAAAATGTATTATTCTCTATTTCTACATTTGTTAGAATATCTGTAATTGATCAACTCAATTGTATTTGTTGATCTCCATTGTAACTTAGGTCCGATGAATGGATGGATCATATCGTTTTCTCTGAATTAACAAGAGAATTTCTAGGAATTTCTAGTTGATGTGAGAGCAGTTAGATAATCTATAAATAGTACAGATAGATATCATATCAGCTGTAAAAAGGAGTGGGAGATCAGCAACATTTTGCATTCTCTGTAAATTGATTAGACAATTTTATTGTGTAAACAGGAGCTGGTCATGTTATGATGTTTACCCATTTAGACGCATGCATGTTAATTTCGTTCCTTTTGTCCATTCATATTTGCCCAACCATATCTTCCATGATGCTTTAAGTGTGATCAGATGTGGTTGGTTGATAATTTATTATGTGGGAGGGTTGCCAAGTAGTAGTTGTAATATGTTTTTTCTCGGAATTTGAGCTACTTTGCTCTCCGAAGCTACCTTTGTTTTTCATCCTGATTTCTATTTTCAGGGGTTATAAAAGGTTCTTTCGGCGTACTGCCCTGCAGACATCAAATTTTCTTAAAGACGATTGCTTGAAGATAAATTGTACTATGAGTGTTGTGGTATCAACTATGGATTATTCTAGGCCATATTCAATACATGTTCCAGAGTCTGACATAGGCTATCATTTTGGGACGCTTCTGGATACTCAGGAGGGTATAGATGTCATTTTTAGTTTGGTAGGAGAGAAGTTTCATGCCCACAGGTTGGTGTTGGCTGCCCGATCTTCTTTTTTTAGATCTGATTTTTTTTTTTACCATGAATCAGATGAAGAGAAGATTGAGGTTGATACAAGTAATGGAATCAAAGAAATTTACATTGATGACATGGAGCCAAAAGTGTTCCAGGTGTGTTTGTATTTTTATGCTGATCCTATCCTTTTGATTTTATAGTTCAACAAACTCGAAGATTTATATTCATCGTATGCAAATATTCTCTATTGCAGGCTGTGCTAGCCATGTAATCTATAGAGTGATGCCTTACACTATCATGTTTTTGTTTGTATTGTCTAAGTAACGCCTTAGTAGCTTTTTCTAGAACCACTGCTAAAAATTCCTCAAGAAACATCATTAACTCATGGCGAGACTATGAGAAGTAGTAGTTTTCTCGAGAACCACTGATAAAAATATGTTTCCACTTTTAAAGGTGTTTGTACTGATGGCACTGTCACGAAGGGAGGATATTCCACTCAAATAGTAGTCCATGAAAGTTATGATTGCATTAGTAGCTCATCAATGTGTAGTCTGCTGACAAAACGAACTATTCTCCAGGAACATAATGAATTTTTATCCAAGAACATACGTCACTTTGCATCATTGGATTTGGTGCCTTGAATCGTGTGGCATTAAATTTTGTAAAATCCTTTGTACTAAAGGTCACAGTTTTTAGTACAACTAAATCAAAGAGAAAAAAGTCTACCAGCCTTCTTGGTGCACATAGTTATATGATATCATCGAATAAAAAACATTGGAGGTCTTGCTTATTATGCTTCAGTTATCTCCTGAATGAACGTTCTATATTTTTTGAGGCGAATGTCGTCAGGGAGAAATAGTTGAGGCTAAAAATAACTGTTGCTATGTCTCCTTTTTATTGCTCAAAAATGTCGTCATTACATGAATTGAGTTGTTTGCTTGGTAATAGTGTGGATTACATAGCTTGGACATATGTATAGAGTTGATCTGCATATTCTTTTAAGCATTCTTCAGATGAGCATTGATCATATAATGTTTCTCTTGTAGAGAATGACCTCACAAGCTGAACCAAAGTGATGTCCCCTTAAACGGTGTATGATTTTGTTAATATAAACCTTTTTCAGAGTCTACTACAGGTCTTTGACTGTTCATACACATGACATATCTGTTTTTCCATCCTTTTTCATTTTCTTCTATAAGAACACTAGATATGTACTCTGTTCTTCCCAATGTCACATTTTTTTCCCTTTTCTTTAGTACAATGGACATGCTATATATTTGTGAAGCTATGCAATGTTTTTTTGAGTCCTCAGTTCAACATACGAGCTTTGTTTATTTTTTCCTACCCGATTTCATATGTACTAAAAACTATAACATGTCAGGTTACATGATGTGCAGACCTATCGCATCTGCTCAATCATATATTCGTGTAGTCGAAGGAGTATAGGAGGAGCTACATGCAGAGGACCAGTACCTTAAAAGTGAAGTGTGTTTTCATGCTATATATAATTTCTCCTCTCCTATTTTATATTTTTATCGGTTGTCCTAGGCTGCGTCGTAAAACATATTTGCTTGCATTATATTCCTCTGATGATGAGAATAGTTTTTATAGTTAGATCTAAAAATCTATTTGTTTATTTACCTTACTGGATTTAAATAGTGATTGTGAATTGTACCTACCTATGCTACTTGCCTTTGTACTAGACATGGAATCTATATAGTAATGTACCACACTAATAAGCTGATGTTTCTATTGTCTAAAAAACACTGTATATGTTTCCATCATGACCGCAAACAGCCTCTTTCGTCATGGTGCAAACAGTCATCCTATGTTTCACATATACAAACTCTTTCAGGTTACAGACATATATTCACAGCACATCCATGCATTTTTTTTAGACTCGCCTTTTGCACCACATTCATAATACACTAAAAAAACCATTCTAGCATCGCCGCACTCACTCATCTTACTTTCCACATAAAACACCATTCATTACTATCCTTTACTGTGTTTGCCCTCCATTATTGTTTACATCCTTCTAAAAACTTTACCTCCTCTTTAGCATTGCCGATCAATACCAATATGCACTATCTACTAAACTAATCTTTTCTGTCCCTGACACACTTCGCTTTTTTCCTGCAACAAACAGATGGACGACAAACACATCAAAGCCATGTTGCCTCATTCAACAGATCACACTCCTAGCACTACCAATCCTTCATTGTATTTACCTTTTTTTTATTACTCTCTTTACTTTACTCATACAAAAAATCACACCTTACTCGCATTTGTTATTCTTTACTAACCCTTAGCTTACATCTCATTTTTCTAGTTCACAGGATACCCAAATCCCACACCGTCTGAGAGAAGCTGTTTCGGTGAGCCTCCTATTGAATCATCTCCTACTCCACAGGTTCGTACTAAAATTTTAGGCGTCTATTCTATTATGTTATTAGCATGCTTCCAAACACTACAAATAAATATACAGATAGCACGGGTTCATTGTGATTCCGTTCAAACAGCACAGCTATAGATTTACATGCTATACAATGTTTACATCATTTTACGCCCCTACTTTCTGCCACACCAAAACCGTTCTTTCAACAATATCCTAACATACTATGTGCTTCTCTAAAACTTGATCAGCTATTTCATGGTGACAAAAAAAACATGCAACCAATTTTTTTAACAAGACCATACAAATATCCACTTTAAACGCCTCCAACTATGTACCACTTACTACAGCTAGACTCCCTATAGATGCATACCTCCATAAAACGTATTTACTTTCCCCTTTTCCCTAATTGTCTTACTATTTTTGCACCAGGGCTGCCTCGCCAACTTTTCAGTCTACAGCCAACCCACCTTCTAGCAAAAAAAACATTTGCTCGTAGAAAAGATTGACAGAAGATCACATCCATCGTACCTGGCTTCGTTACTTTTTGCCTAGAACGTTACACCTCCCAAACACTACTAGCTAGATGTTGTAAAATATTGATTCCTGTTATTAGCATTGCACTTAAGACTGTTTTAAGCCTTAGCCTACCTCTAATCATGCCTTTCTTGTGCTTCCTATGTACCCTCCATCGTACCTGGATTCATTACTTTTTGTCTAAAATGTTACACCTCCCAGACACTACTGTCTAGATATTGCTGTAAAATATTGCTTCCTGTTATTAGCACCGCACTTAAATCTGTTTAACGCCTTAGCCTACCTCTAATCATGCCTTTCTTTTACTTTCTATGTACCCTCTATTTAATAAGAATGCCTTAGCTTTACTTACCATTTCCCATTGCTTTGCATGTCTAACAAACCTGTTTCTGTTTAATACCGTTCATTCTTCTGTCAACCATAGTTCTATTTAGTACATCTCCAGAACTGATATCCTAAAACACAGTGGCATTGTTGTTCCACATAAACCATCGTTCGATACCCATAAAAGCTCATCAAGGTATGCATTACTTAATGTTTTCATCTTTCCTGCCATCGAACACAACTGCGCCAATGGCGCGGGTAGCATTCTAGTCTGGACAAAGTACGAAGGAAATTCTTATGGTCAGGAAACGAAGAGCTACAGGGCAGCAAATGCAAAGTTAACTGGCGCCGAGTCTGCACCCCGACAGAAGTAGGGTGTCTCGGGATCCTGGACTTGGAGAATTTCGCTCGAGCACTAAGGGCATGTACAATAGTATAGACAGATGTTGTCTATATATAGTAACTCTCTATGTCACCTGTAGACAGCACTAAAGGTAGCTCATACAATAGGTTGTGATAATACAGTCGGCTACAGGATTGTAGACAACACAGAATCTTTTAATGCTTTTATTGGTTCTGGTGCTACAGTCGACTATAGGTTTGTAGACAGCACATTTCTCTATCTTTATTCTCTTTCATCCACATCAGCTTAAATCCTACGTGGCAGAGGCTATAGACAGCTGATGTAAGCCTATTGTACATGACTTAAGGATTTGATGGTTGTGGTTTGAATGGCACACTCCGAGTTGGCCATGGGCTGGTATGTCAACACCCTGTGATGAAAATTGACATGGAAGTCTTCGCGGCAATCACAAGAAAGCAAACTTATCGGTGTTATGAATATTGTGTATATGTTTGTAACACTCTGAGTTTCAGAATCGGGATGTTAATATTTAATTTGGCGAGCTAATAAATTTTTTACTCTCTTTTAATATTTTCCTGTGTGTAAGTAAAAAGATTGCTTTTAAAGTCAAATCAAATTAATTAAAAGGTTTCATTCAAAGTTAAATCGAGTTGTTTAAAAGTTGCATAAAAAATAATAATAACCAACAATATTAAATCGAATTGTTTGAGAGACTGCATTTAAATTAAATTGTTTTGTTTTTTATTTTCACATGCATTTCAAAAATCATGATACATGCATTAGTATCGCTCTCTTTCCTGGTTCGACCAACCGCGGGCGAAACGCCCGCGTGCCCCTTCCTTTTCCTATCATCTCCCTTCTAACTCCTTTCGCTTCTCTCCTTCAAATCTCACCCAAAAGCTCAAAACCAAGCCATGCATGTCATACCACCGTGATCGTCATCACACGACCAACCCATTTCTGTTATTCGTTTTCGCATGCATGATAGTTTGCGCGAATTCACGAAAAGAGAAAAGAAGTTGCAGATAAAACGCTTGCATATCCATTTCTTTCCCAACTTCTCTCCTCGTAATCACAATCAAAAACCAAGTTTCGCCTCATGCATGTTATACTACTATATTCATCATCTCGAGGGTGTTCCGTTTCTGCAATCGGTTTTCGCATGCGAGGTCTTTTGGACGAGTTGGAGAAAAGGAGAAATAAATACACGACTATTCATTCCACTGTCTTTTTTTATTTTTTTTCATGTTCACCCTTGTGTCAACCGAATTCCTCACCACACTGCCATCTTCCTTTCTTTTTATTTTACTCACACCTCCCCATTTCCTTTGTCACAGTCGAATCACCAAGCCACATGCATGCAGCCATTTCTTTATTCGCCAAACAAAACAGCCCCTCACCTCACTCACATAAGTTGTCCATTTATACAAGTATTGTTGCATGCACGGACGATTGAGAGTTTTGGAGACAAGAGAAGAAGAGAAGCCTAGGCCGTGGTTGCTTTGCTTTTCGCTCGGGTGGTACAATGACTGTGCGAAGGCCCGTGGAGGCGCGGCTTAGTGGTGACCAGGTGCAGTCGGCGGAGAGAGTAGCTTCGCGTGGTGGCGGCGGTGGAGCGTGAGCGACCAGCGTGGTGGCGTGGGCGAGGCGCCCAATGGCGCATGCAGCGCCGAGGCGGAGGTGGCTGAACCTGGGCACGACCAAGGTGGCGCACTGGCGGACAGAGTCGAGGCGCCATGGATGTGAGGCCGAGGCGCCAAAGTGGTTTCAAATCAACCGTGAGACTTACCTTCATAGACTACCTTAAGGTGATCTCCTTTTCAGTTTGTTTGTACTTAGTGCAAACACAAGCTTCATTTATTCACAGTTCTGATGATGTTACTATTTCAGGAGAGCTAGCTACGAGTTGGACTGGACATGCATTGTTAGATGGACAGACGTGGAAATGCCACTGGCCGGCCGGAAAGATAGAGCCCAAGCTAGAGAGGGTGGCAGCCAGTGGTTGAGCACACTGGCCGAGGCACAAGGGTGGCTGAGGCGGCGCGCCAAGGCGAGGCCAAGCGGCAACTCCGTGGCCGAAAGCGACGGCATCGATGCAGAGAGGGACACCAACGTGGACGCGGACGAGTTCGATGACTACTACGGCGGACGTGGACAAGAGACCGAGCGAACGCGAAAACGGCGACGACTACGGTGGACGCGAACGAGTGCTGAGAAGACGACGCCCGGTGGCATTTTGCACGCCTAGCGTTGCGGTAAAATTCTTAGTGTTATTTATGTTACCGCGTTACATTTTTAGCCGTGCATGTTGCATTTTAGTCATGAGCATGGCATCTATTTATACATGTTTAATTGTAAAAATAATTTGGTAGCTTAAGACCGGTATAATTCTCCAGTTATGTCTTATTTATGCGTAGGCGTGTTCATGTGATGTATGTTGGTAGATACGAATAATTTTATCGTCGTAGCGGAATATGTATCTTATTGATCGGTAGATGCTAGATTAAATATATGAGTTGATTATTTGATTGGACGATATTATTGTGAAGTCGCATGGAAGCTAGTGGTGATCTTTGGAGGATAAATTAATTGGAGGTTTCTTCTCACATTGGATTAGTAATTTTTGGAGATAGGACGCATAAAGATTTTTATAATTTATTACTTGATGGATGACGTATCTGTTGATGATTAATGACATATATATATCTTTTATATATGTGTATTTTTGCTCGTTGGATGTCGGATTAAATGTACATTATTGGATTAATTAAATCGGATGTCCTAAGTAATAGCTACGTGAGTCATGTATGCTAGAATTGGGAGAAGGAAGAATAGATTATTTGAGTGCGGATAAATATTTGGATTGCCGTGGATTAGTGGATAAATGATTATTAGTCGATCGTAGAAGCACATATGTGATTGAATTGGTAAATGTCGTACACGACTAGTGCCGTGAAATGAATATGAGCTGATCGATTAGTGAGCTATTGAGTGTTGGATGTGCATTTAAATTGTAAAGCTCATTAGTTGTCGGTTAGTCAAATAAACCTCGATCGGTGGAAATTTTAGTGCATGCAAGTATATTTTGCCGAGGTGAGACTAGTAGGGTTGGATAGTTAGTATTAGCTTAATTAGTCTAGTGAAGAATGATTGATGGAATTAGTCATGATCATGTGCCCATAACTTGGTGGATTTTGTACAACTACCGGATGGATTTTGTAGAAGGAAGTTTATGAGTCTGGAAATTATTTGTTGGATTGACCGTTAAGGACCGAGCCATAGGCTGTCATTCCAAGTAACTATCATGCTACCACACGCGGGATATGGGTACTATTCGATTAAGTAAGGGGAGGGTTTTATTGGGTTAAATCCTAGATGGTGTGAGAATATTTGTGTTCGATTATTTGTTCATAGGACCCGATGCAATTTTCTATAAGTTGCATGGGAGCACTGTTTTTCTTTATTTACATTGCATTGATGTCTCCAACACAACTTGCGAGCCCGCTTAGCAAGCGCTATTCGTAGCTTGTACTAAGTATGTGGTTCATCTCGCAAGGGGGACTCATCTCAATATGGCTTTCTTGCTAAACAACACCGAATCTTGATTTCCTCGACCGACATACCTTAGAAAGTGTGTCATTGTCCGGAGGCATCTGGAGGCTTACGGGCTAATCGAGTCGTGTGGGTAAAGTAGTACACCTCTGCAGATTTTAATCTATTTGAATAGCCGTGTCCACTGTTATGGACACCACTTGGTTTGGGAGACGTCATCGTTAGAGTTGTAATTAAAATTTGACATGGTTACAACTTGGTTTCAGCATGAATGGGATATTCATACATTTTAATTTATCAAAGTGGGCAACCACTTTGGTATTGATTGATCTATATAATTATCTATGTCTTTTGTACTTCTTTTACGAAACAATTGTTTGCAAATTGGCAATTTCAAACTAGACGGTCTAGGAATGAAAATTATTATGTTTTCTGCAAAACTAAGCCACTAACGCCATCTTTTGAATATCCTCTAGCATAAATACTTTTTACTTTGTGTAAGACTTGCGAGTACATTTGTACTTAACTCGGTTGCTGCAAATTCAAGTGAAGACGATACTACGCCCGATGAGTTCGTTAGCGCCGATTTAGGTGACACTAACGAATAGTGCTATTCTTTAACTCTCAGTCGGTTGCCATGGGTTATGGGGCACACTTGCTGGACCTTTTGTTTTATTTATATTGCTTCTGCTGCTACTTACTGTTATTATTTGAATTTGGTCGATCGGCCACTTTGTAGTAGTTGTAGACTTAACTACTATGATGTATGTATTTTGGATTATCAATGTATGAATGTTGTATGGATGTGATTGACGTTGAATGAGGATATGTGCATGTTGGTAGCTGATCTTGGGAGCCAACATGATACACATATCCGTTGTTTTTTAATTCCCTTTTAACTCGTTTAAATGTGTATTCGGTTGATTGGGGAACCGGCTACCATGCGGTACTCGCAGAGGAGCGGTGTGCATGGTCACCGGGGCTCTAGTTTCAGCTAGGTACTCCCACTTAGATAGAGCTAAGTTAGAATTCATTTACCTGAGGCTCAGAGTTATTTTCATAAGACCGGAAAGACATCAGTCTTACAGAAATAACCCGGGGGTCCTCACAGCGTTGGTATCAGAGCCATACTGATTGTATGTTAGAAATAGCACGGGCGTTAAGTTTAGCAAGTCTTGAGTCAAAGTATTTTAAATTAGCAAAATAATTTCAGAAAGTTTAAGTTCCTTTTATTCCTTACCCATCCTAGTCTCTAATTCTTACCTCACTATTCATTTGAGTTGTGCAAAATATTTTTTTCCATTGCTCATCTCTCTTTTGCAACAATAGAGACATTAAGTAGTCACCAGTGAAGAGCATCGACGAAAAGATGAGAAGACGATGCCTTGCTGCAATATTAGGGTTAAGTTGGAGATTATTCTTAGATTATATACCCCCTAATTATATTCACTAGCTTGTAGACGTTAGATTGTGTAATACGATTATTTGTTCTCGTTTGTTCCAAGTAGTTGCTATTTATGTATAGTGTGTTTGTCGGTTTGCATTCGGGCGTTGTATTTCACAAACATACTAAAACCTAGCCTTATGTTAAAAATAAATTGTGTGATGTCCCTACTGCATTCCTTTTCGTTTATTTCGAGTTGGTTCTTGTGTTTTTAAAGCCAAAAATCTCCAAGTTAAATTAAGGACCTTACCTCTGTTGTTTCCCCTGCCTTATGCTTGTTCCTCTCATCTCTTTGATAGAATTCGCATGCTAATTAAGAGATTAATAGCAGAATCGGTAAAGAGAAGGATGTGATTGAATAACCACTATTTTATCTTTAATTAGATCATTTATGTTAGGTTGATGTTGGAGGACTTGCATGATAAAAGTAATATTTAATAATAAAGAAATTGGATTATTACTCATGGTTCCCGAATATGAACTTAGAAGAATTAATTTGATTTTTGTACCCTGAGATGTTAACCTTTGTGGGATCATTTGTGGGTTTTGGTAGGCGTTACCATAGGAGGTTACGATACGAGTATAGATGGAACTATGGTAGTGAGGTGTAAGCTTACCTGTGGGTGATGTTGGATTTATATCGGAGGAATATGTAGGTAGGGCTCAGAGAATGCATATAGTAGGTTGAATTAATAACCTTGTGGGTTCACTTGGAGATTTAGATTTTGGATATCTCTTAGTCATTATGCCGATAAGATTGTGAGTCAGATTCAGGTCTAGCGTGATAAAGTTAGAATTTGAAACTGTAATGATATTATAAGTTTTGGTGGATACTTATGGTGAAAATTTGATATTTATGAAATTGTATTTGAGTATATAACTGGATCGTAATACTTCTAGAGATGAAGAATGATTAGGTAGTTGAATTGTCGTATAGTGGATGACTATGAGGATTGAATAGGAGATTTATCTTTATGGGAATAGTTGTCCCAAGGATCATATAATTAGATTAATTAAGGATGATTAAATGTGGCGGGTGGATTTAGATAATACGTGAGAATAAGTAGATTATGGAAGGCATCGAGTTAATATTGCAGAATAGAACTAAGATAATTTTTGTGGATAATTTGATCTGGACAAAGTTAGTGCTTCAGACTATTTGGATTATCGTTGGATTACAAACTCACCTTGGATGGATGATCTTTTGATGATTTGATTTACTTAGGTCGGAGTTGACTGTGGATAAAAGAGTTATATCTTTAACCTAAAATAATTGTGTTGATTTTGATGGTTGATAGTATATGTCAAATAGTGGATTATAGGCATTGAATTACGAATATTTAGTACTTGTGATTTGGAAGTTATATTGGAGATACCCTACGATAGAAAATTATAAAGCAAGTGTAATGGAATATGAGAGCAATATGGTGGTTTCACGTAGGATTATTAGTGTTCCCGAGAATGTGATCGAGATTGGAGTTAAACCATGATTTATACTGTGAGAACGGATTAATAGATATTTGTGCTCACTTATGCATTGTTAAAATTGGGAAGTAAGTCAGTGTCCTTATTAGAAATCAAATCAAACCTAGAAATTTATAATGGTTGGGAAGATTACATCAAAGCAAGTGATTTCAGTGGTTAACGTATAAATTGTAGAACGATAGATTGGAGTGTGCTTGCTATAGACTAAATATGATCAGTGGATTTTAATTGGATGAACAACAAGTAGAGGTTGTCGAACCAAGAGAATTGAGATAGTGGTGGTAGTGGATCAAGATCGAGTCGTTCAGTCTTTGAAAAGAAGATCGGATTTTAACAAAGCGACTAAGTCTTTCTACCCTATTCTTTTCCGTCCGAATCTCGAGGACGAGATTCTTTCTGGGGGGAGGTTAAGCGCTGTCGGACCCCCAGGCATGGAATACCCGAAAGGATTAAAGGCTAGCACACACATTCACAACATTTAGCATTCACATGCTAAAGTAAAGCAAAAGGGGTACTCTACTTAAAATGACTATAACCACAAGAGAATCAGTTACTCATAATCATTGTCAACAATCTAGTTATATATGAATCAGTTACTCTGAATCAAGTGTTTTGTGCTTAAATATATTATATGATTATAACTAGGCTGCTATTGTGCTACTTGTAACAGGCTAAATTCGAACTTGACTAAAGGGTTGAATTTAGTCAGTTAAACAGATTATGAGGGCGATTATACAGAAATAGTCGACTAATCGGATAATGCGGTCGATTTGGCATTCACAAACGTTAAATACGCTCGATATATATATATATATATATATATATATATATATATATATATATATATATATATATATATATATATATATATATATATATATATATATATATATATATATATATGTGTGTGTGTGTGTGTGTGTGACATTTTACCGGACAACTCAACGGCCTCGTTGCCCATCTTGTCGCCGAACTCCATTCATCACCTATGACAATCCGGTAATCAGTGGAGCGTCTATCCCTCGTCAAATCGTCGCTTCCCTGGCGAAATCTATAATTGGACGATCCGACGAACTTGAAACCAAGTCGTAGTAAGAGATGTAATTTATTTTCTTTTTTTCCAAAAAAATAAATAGATCATACATATCACATCCCACACACACACCAAAAAAAAAGACTTTTGGTACCTAGCAGCTGCCCATCCTCGCATACCATTCATCAACTAATGCACGAGGATCCAATGGCTGCTCTGACACGCAAGATGAAGATCTTCTACCCCACTACTGAGGTGACTGAAAAAGCAGAGTAAGCTCTGTCCGAACTCGACTACTCCACTCGTGAACAGCGCGTGACATTGGGTAACATCGGTTGTTGGATCAAAAACCGACGGCTGATATTAAAATACTGTAGCGAAACTACTGTTCATAAACATAGTAGCAAGTGTTGTTCCTGCGGCTGTAGCAGTTGATCTGATCCATTCTTCTTGGATCAAACGGCTCAGATCTTTCAGATGTCACAACACTGTTCCCTCGTGCCTTTCCTTTGAAATGGCAGGCGATGTGAGTCCGTATGAGGTATGAACACTGGGACGCGTTGTTCTCGGCTCGGAGGGGCGGACATGGCAGGACATGTCACGCGCCACCTACAGTCTCCTCTCGCCGTACGTACGTCGGTACGTGCGACTCATCAATTTATCTCCTTTTCTTCCCCCTCCGCCATTGCTCGCTCTCGCTCTCGCTCTCGCTCTCTGCTCTGCTCTGCTCTGAGAGTGTTTCTTTCTCTCTCCTCGCCCGACACGGAAAGGACTGGGCCTTCTCCGACACACGCCCCCTCCCTGTCTACCCCCCACTCTCCGCCTCCACCTTTTCTTTTTCTTCCCTTTCCCACGAGCTCCAAGAACTCGCTCGCACTGCAGTCACGCACTCACACGCGCTCCAAGAACTCGCCGCTCCAAGGCAGACAAGAAGAGGTTCTGCTTCTCCAATGGAGGCAATGGCGGCGGCGGAGGCGGCGGCGGCGGGGAGCGAGCCGGAGCTGGTGTCGATCCCGGCGACGCCGCGGGGGCTGTCGACGCCGGAGGGGCTGTCGACGCCGGGGGCGGCGGGGAGGAGGGGCGGAGGGGCGTTGAGCGGAGCGGGCACGCCGGTGCGACGGGTGGTGGAGGGGCTGCGGGGCTACCTGGAGGAGGTGGGTCACCTGGCGCGGCTCAACCCGCAGGACGCCTGGTTGCCCATCACCGAGAGCCGCAGTGGCAACGCGCGCTACGCCGCCTTCCACTCCCTCAACGCCGGCCTCGGCTTCCAGGCGCTCCTCCTCCCCCTCGCGTTTCCCGGCCTCGGATGGTAATTAATGAAGCACGCTCTCCACTCTCCAATCTCCATCCAAAAACCTATCAAAACCCCATCCAAGAAAATTTGTTGTCCTAGAAACTTCATCGACTGTGTTGTCCTAGAAACTTTTTGACACATTTAGTTGTAACTCGAACGCGATTCAGATTGGAGCTAGGCTTCATGTTCAGTGATGAGGTTCGTTTTTCCAGAGAATTTGAAGGGGGTGAGAAATTCCTTTTGGTTGAGATATTTGTTTTTCAGATTGTAGCAGCTTAGGAGTTATTACTTCTTACATGGTTGGGCGAACAAAATCTTGTTTCCTGATAAATTTATTTGTAAAAGTAGAAGTTACAACACTGATAAGAATGTTCAGAAATAAAAGAATATCTGAAGGTGAGAAAATACAAATTGTAAAACACTGAAGATTTGGAAATTTCATTTTTGTTTTCAAGGTTTTTTATTTGAAGTTATAGGATTTTTATGAGTTGTTATATGCATGTGCAGCTAGCCTCTACAAAAAAAAAAGGTGCATGTGCAATACTCATAGCAAAAATATAAAATTATATAATTGTTGATTCAATGAACATACATTCCTAACATATGGTTTCGGCTAGTTTCTTTGGAGTATATTATTTCGGTTCACAAACCATTCCTAACATATGGTTCTTTACACTGTAGGAGCTGGGGAATAATATCATTGACTGTTGCTTATTTCTGGCAACTATACACACTCTGGATTCTAGTCAAGCTTCATGAAGCTGTTCCAGGCAGGAGGTACAACAGATATGTTGAGCTTGCACAAGCTGCATTTGGTGAGACATGCTCTTTAACTATTTTGCCAGTTCATGAGAGCAACTTTGATTCCCATTTGCAGATCTCTGACATGTGTGCTGTTAATAGATGAGCATACAATGTATATCATCACTACCCTAAGAAGATCTGTGTCACTTCCCTAGAAAGAATCTTTTAACAGTGCCTTGTGCTGTTCCAATAGGAGGTGAAGTGTTTAATGATGGGATAGTGCCAGGTTAATGTACAGACACCCTCTTGATTTGATCACATCTGGATCACTTGAACTATCTCCTTTGATGGTTAATCTATCACTCTCATTCTACAGTAGTGTAAAATGTGGAACCTTTTGCTACCACCGTCACTCTATGATCCTTTTAATCAAACTATTGCATGACAGAGTTCGAGTAATTATTGCCTCTGGTTACACCAAACTGAGAACATGCAATGTGGCTAGATTCTCTGCTGATCTGCCCCATTGATTGCTAGAAATTCATTTTGTAGGACGGAAAAAATAACAGGAATTACTTATTACTATTTATTTTTCCATTCAGGAGAAAAACTGGGAGTGTGGCTAGCTCTTTTCCCAACTATTTATCTGTCAGCGGGTACTGCAACTGCGTTGATCCTTGTTGGAGGGGAAACCATGAAGCTCTTTTTCCAAATAGTGTGCGCCCCCCTCTGTTCGCCATGCCCTATTTCGACGGTTGAGTGGTACTTGGTGTTCACATCCTTAGCAATAGTCCTTTCCCAGCTTCCCAATCTCAACTCGATCGCCGGGCTTTCGCTTATCGGTGGTGCAACTGCAATAACGTACTGTACCATGTCCTGGGTTCTCTCTGTCAGCCAACCGCAGCCGCCGACCATCTCTTATGAATCAGCGAAATACACTTCTTTTGGTTCATCCTTATTTTCAACACTGAATGCTCTTGGAATAATAGCATTTGCATTCAGGGGTCACAATCTTGCATTAGAAATACAGGTTAGTACTCAACAACTAGTTCATTCAGACTTTCAATACTCTGTAGTATCATTTGGTGGCTTCATTTGTTTGAATTGGCATTGATAACTTTCAGGCGACAATGCCGTCAACTTTTAAACATCCTGCACATGTGCCAATGTGGCGCGGGGCCAAAGTCGCATATCTTCTGATTGCAATGTGCCTCTTCCCTGTTGCCATCGGAGGCTACTGGGCCTACGGAAACATGGCAAGTACTTCATCAATTCCTCATTCATCACCTCATTGTGCTGCACCTAACAACCCTTGGACCTTCTGCTTGTTCCTTTGCATGCCTGCAGATGCCATCAGGAGGGATGCTGACCGCCCTCTATGCCTTCCACAGCCACGACATCCCCCGTGGCCTCCTCGCGGCGACGTTCCTCCTTGTCGTGTTAAACTGCCTGAGCAGCTTCCAGATATACTCCATGCCGGTGTTCGACAGCTTTGAGGCCTTCTACACAGGCCGCACCAACCAGCCTTGCTCGGTCTGGGTCAGGTCGGGGTTCAGGGTCTTCTACGGGTTCATCTCACTGTTCATCGGCGTTGCGCTGCCATTCCTGTCCAGCCTCGCCGGGCTGCTGGGCGGGCTGACGCTGCCGGTCACCTTCGCCTACCCGTGCTTCATGTGGATCTGCATCAAGAAGCCTGAGAGGTTTAGCTTCAGCTGGTACCTGAACTGGGGCCTTGGGCTGCTTGGCACTGCCTTCAGCCTGGTTTTCTCTGTGGGCGGTGTCTGGAGCATTATCAGCACCGGGATTAAGCTCAAGTTCTT
The DNA here is from genome assembly GCA_036346405.1 of Phyllostachys edulis. Classification (NCBI taxonomy): domain Eukaryota; kingdom Viridiplantae; phylum Streptophyta; class Magnoliopsida; order Poales; family Poaceae; genus Phyllostachys; species Phyllostachys edulis. Next base: position 29,242,191 of record CM070568.1, on the reverse strand, counting down.
CAAGGCCAACTAGATTAATTGCTAGTTTCAGTTTACAAGTCAATACTAATCTACTATGTTTGTGATCTGAATGATTTATGTGGTTGTATGGCATGCCCTGGCAAGAACAATGGCAGCAAGTGTTGTCTTGGGAAGTCCAAATGCAAGGGGCTTGATCTTTCTAGTAAATTGTATGTATATGTTGTTGGATGATAAAAAGTTTAGCCGAGCCGAGGAAAGTATCGGGGGCTATCCGATGAAAGGTTTAAATGTAATCGGAGCAATCTATGTCATGTGTATGGTAAAAAGTTTGTCTGTGTTTGTATGGTTTTGAGTCTCACGGAATAAACGTTAAGGGGAAAGCCGGCCGATCCCTACGTGCTACATGGGATCTCTTCACGTTAAGGTCCCGTTAGGAACAGGGAATTTTTAGCGATTTCCACGGGAGTTAGACCGTTTTCTACGAAATTTCTATGAAATTCCTTAGTTCTAAACCGCCTATTCTACTAAATTTCTGTGAAATTCCTTAGTTCTATACTGACTAAGTGATTCTAACCGGGAACTTTTTTTTTTATTTAACCTTTTTTTAGTTTTTATTTTAAAGTTAACCCCTGACGTACTTTATTTTCAAATCTGACCCCTTTAGTCACGCTACCACCTGTGATGTGACAAAACAATGATGTCACGCCACGGGATAGCACTTTTGGTCACACCACTGGTCTTGGCGTGACCAAACAACACTGTCACGCCACGACTGGTGGTGTGACAAGAACTTGCTTTAGATACAGGTTGGCGTGACAGCGTTGTTTTATCACGTCACCACCGTGACCAAAAGGGTTAAAATTGGAAATAAAATGTGTGAGGGGTTAACTTTAAAATAAAATTAAAAAAAGATTAATTAATAAAAAAATTTCTCTAACCGGGGACTTTCGAGAATCAGTCCTGTACAGTGGATTTTTCAGGAATTGGTAATTTCTCACACGGTCTCAGAACCGCTCGATCTGGGTCGTGTATCGCATGATCGGATCGGATTCAATGGTTGTGATTGCGTGCAGCAGCCGTCAGCAGGTCCTCCTCCTAACTGGGAGAACCCGTGCGATGCCAATTTACCAATTTGCCATTCCATCCATTCACCGCCAGAGTCCCTCCCTCAGGCAACCATCCCTGATCCCTCCTCTCCCCAGCCGACGAGAAATCCTGCGACGCGGACGGCGGTGGAGGCGGTGGCTGACGCAGATCTGCGGAGAAGGTGCGTTCTCGGTGAGGACTCGAAACCCTAGGTGACTCTTGCCCTCTTCTTGGTGCCGAACAGCCGGGGGGCGACGCTTGATTCCGACCTCGAGGTAGGCTCGCATGCTGTGCAGTCCTGCAAGTCAGCAATCTGTGGTATGTGTAGGGTGTCCACACGTTTCTTCCCCTCTGTGTTGGCAAATCAGGCTACCCGCGCGGGGTCCTCTTCCACACGCGGCGCAGGCGGCTAGGCGGCAGGCGTGCCAAGGCTCGCCCCGGCCGGCCCCTGGTCACCCCCGACCGCGCTCGCGGCTCGCCCCCAGGCCCCAGCCGGCCCCGCCCCGCTCGCCACCTCGCGCCCTCGGCCCCGCCGTTGGCCGCACGCCCGCGCGTGCCCAGCCTCCTCGCGGCCTCGCCCGGTCGCCCCGCCGTCGGCCGCGCGCCCGCGCGTGCCCAGCCGCCTCGCGGCCTCGTCCGGTCGCCCCACCGTCGGCCGTGCGCCCGTGCGTGCCCAGCAGCCTCGCGGCCTCGCCCGGTCGCCCCCGCCGTCGGCCGTGCGCCCACGCGTGCCCAGCCGCCCAGGTGAGGTTTTGGGGAGTAGGGATGGGGAATAGAATTAGGGATTTCCAGATTTGGGGAGTGGGGGATGGGGAATTAGGGATTTGGGGAGTGCAAAAATGGACCATATGCTATTGGATTATGGAATGATTGAATGAATGTGGCCCAAACGGCCCAAATAATTGCTTGCCGTCTTCGATCTTCTGAGTTCCTTCTTCTTCTTCAGCGAAGCTGCTCGCCTACTCCCTTCCTTCATATCAGCCAGTGCTTTGTGCAGACGGGGACTCCGGCGGACAGTGCCACTGCAGAGGGGCTTCCAAGGGCGCGGCAGCTAGAGCCGGTGCGCACACCCCTGCGCGCACCGGTGGTGCGTCCGCCACTGACTCCCATCAATTGTGCTAAGGTCACGCTAACCTGCAGCAGCCTAACCTGTAGGGCACGCTATGAATATGAAGATAGGCATAGATGACAAAATATTCAGCCTTTCTGAAATGTGACAATTCCTGCAGTCCAATATACCCCCTTTTTTAGCTCTAGGTGGATGCAAAGTTTTAGATTGTAGTATTGTGGTCATTGACGTTGCCCCTCTATCAATTTTGCCTTTTAATTTAAGCAAGTGGACTTCATCAGGTCACGAGGATCGGTTGAGTTTTGAGCTATATAGGGAGGCATGGCTTCTTCTGTATTCAAGGCAATGGCAGAGAAGGCGGGGCCCTCTGTTCGTAAGCAGGCCCTGACACTGACCGATGCAGCGGCATCTAGAGTACGCCATCTACTTGGCCTCCGGCAGCGTGCTTATCTTCGTCTTGGTGTGAAGGCACGCGGTTGCAATGGGTTGTCCTACACATTGAATTATGCTGGTATGCCGTTGTCTACAGATCTTGATTTGGAAAACAACTATTGTTGTCATGGTTAAATTCATGGCAAGACCCATGCAAATTTTATTCACTCTTTACTGATCCATTTATAGCATATCACCATACTGCTTCCTACTCGCATTTATCCTAAAAATTGAGCTCAGTGACAAAAAAAAGTATTATAAGGTGGTGATGTTTGCTACAAACTTGTCATACCTTTCAATGAGCCATGTCAACTACATTGATTCTCACAGTTCATCAAAAGAAGTATCAGCTGGAGTGCACAAAATCAATTAGATGTCCTCTAAAAAAATCAATCTAGATGTCATATGGTTTGCATGCTGAAGTTCACATTTGTTGTCTCTACTTAGGTCATGTGTCTATGAACAATATAATTGGGTAGAACTCCCCATCTAGAGAACAAAGTTAATTATCCAATAGATTGAGTTTATTGGTTCTCTATAAGTGAACTTTCCAGGAAATGCAACTCTTTATGGTTCTTTTGGTAAAAATACATGGCATGTACAGATACAGTTAAAAGTGATTTAAATGTTTCGTTACTATTTCTAATAGTTGAAATGTGAAACAGCTGCAGCGCTCTAACATAGTCTCAAAAGCATGTTTGTTTGGAATTGTATTCTTGTTTTGACCATATACATGTTACTAGCTAGGATTCAGCTATCAGTACATTGCCTTTCTTTGCAGTTACTGAGCTGTTTTTTCTTTTTGAATAGTAAATATCTGTTTGGCAGTAATGCCTAGTGGTTGCTTATAGGTATCTTGAGTACCAAAACACAGACCTGAAAGCCTTTTAGCACTGTTATTTTGGCTCCAGTTGATTCAATCATTTTGCACTTGCTTGTATTACTGTGTTAATTGCTAAACCGCTAGTTGGTGAAATGTTCAGATGAAAAGGGGAAGTTTGATGAGCTTGTGGAAGATAAAGGAGTTAAGATACTAATCGACCCGAAAGCTCTTATGCATGTCATTGGAACCAAAATGGATTTTATTGATGATCCCCTTAGGTATGCTTATTTCTAAGATATATGTTACTTGTTTGCACATATTGGACATTAGTAACTCCTTGTCTTGCAGGTCCGAGTTTGTGTTTATGAATCCTAACTCCAAGGGAGAATGCGGTTGCGGCGAATCCTTTATGACAACAACCAACAAAAGCTCTGCATAATCCAGCAATTTGTGATGACAATCTGTTGATGGACGCCTCGATGATTAAGGGTAGACGCAATTGCATTTCAGCTCCATTTTGCTGACTGGTGTTAAGTACGGCTGTGCTTGTTACCTTCAACGTGAGCTCTCGATCCTCCGCAGTAAAGAATGCACATATTTCCCTCTCGTATTGAGCCGTGGTAGTGCTCGTGGTGAGAGCGCACAAGATCGGCATTCTAGTCACTTCTTGCTTAGTTGCTTAAGATCAGGGGGCGCTGTTTTCGGTTTGATGCACACAAGGAGTGAGAAATGTGCTTCTTCTCTGTTGCAAAGGGTATGGACCCTGGAATGTATGGTCCACGGTGACCTTTTATGTTTTTTTGTATGGTCAACTGTAGCAAAACATTGTAGCTAACGCTGTTTAGATTGCGCTGTGGCAATCGATCCCATCTGTCCATCTGTCCACGTTGCATCTAATGGCTGAGGCGTGTTAATGCAGACAAAAATATATGCCTCTGTCATTGCTAATTGCACTGGCAGAGGATCCCTGTTTATTTTGTATTGTGGCGATCAATCTCATCTGTCTGCGTTCCATCTAACGGTTGAGGTGTGACACAAAATGGAATCTTACCTCGGGCATTCCCTGTGGAGAATTTAGTGTATGTCTGTTTCTTTAAGAAAAATAGGGTATATCTGCAGTAAAGATTGGAATTTTTGTGTATCGTATTGCCACTTTTGTAGAATATTGAAGATATGGATAATTTAAGATCCAAGTAAAGTAATACCAGTTTTGAATAAAAACCGGGAGAAGCAAAAAATGTATCGACTAGAAAAGCTAAACCCTGGCTGTGAGAACTTTTTTTTATTAAATAATCTTTTAAAAAAATATTTTATTAATAACTCATTGCTAATTTTATTTCCAATTCTAACACCTTTGATCATGTCATCATCGTTGGTGTGGCAAGACATGATGATGGTACGACCAAAAATGCCAGATTTAGAAATAAAGTTCACATAGACTTAATACAAAAAATAAATTGAAAAGGAGGTTAAATAATAAAAAATACTCTGCCTGTGACCTAGTTTGTTGTCATCGGCTCGTTGCTGACATGAGAAGTGGGGAGTAGATAACATCGGAACAATCTCTCAGAAAGTGAGCTTTTTTGGCGCATCTTTTTCTTGCCTCAACCAAAAGAAAGGTTCAAAACTTTTACCAGAGAATCCTTATAACATAAACCAACCATTGTCCTGCGAGACAGTAAATTCGCATAGGTTAAAAAGAGCCATTGACACTTGGAAAGAATTAGATCAATATACAAATACAGATGGACATCTACATTCAACTTCAAGTAGATAGGCTGATTTAAAATTAAACCCCATTTCCTTTGCGAGACTCTAAATTCAATGTTGGGATATAATTGCTACCGGAAAAATACTAGCTTTCTGAAATTGTGAACATATGTAAAATATGGAACAAGGTTTAAGCTGGTTGAAGGGTAAGGCTGCAAAAACATATACAACTCTTCTACTCAACAATGTTGAGGCTTATCAAATCAAAGGCAGCACTGTCAAAAGAAACATCGGAAATGAAAAATCTAGGCTGATGGAATTAGAAGCTTGCTTGCATAGATTCCAATATTTGTTGGAACATATCAGATATTGCCAACATGAGTTTCCTCATTAAATGCTCCCCGGTAGAGAATCCATGAACAATTTTCCATTGTAATCAGTTGCGGGGTACAAAATACATCTGGGTAAAGACATGAACGTCTTGATGTCTCATTCATACCACAACGCAGCATTGATGTCACATTGCAGCATCCTATGCGCAGCCATATGTTCCAGTACGAACAATTCCGTGCCAACTGCATGTAGTTTTTCAGCACATTGGTCCAGCATCACGCATACTGCCCCATCATCATCGAACCTAACCTTCGGACCTAGGCCTTTTATAGTCTCTATCACCGCGCTCATGTCTCCCAGTAAGCTGAGCATCATCATGGCCCTCGCGGTGCTTCGGTGCATGATGGTACTGCTGGGACTTGTGCACAAAACCATCATTTCTCTTGGTAAACTGTGGAGAATGCTGTTCTTTACTGTCCATCGGAAACTCACCCTCTTCATCAGTCTCTGGCACATTCTGCTTGCTGTGGTGCCCATTCTCTGTAACTTGATCAGCATTTTGGTGGTCCTCTCGATGCATGCTACCATGGGACCAGTTCTGCCTCCTCTCCTGCTTGATCTTCTCATCCTCAACAGCCAATTCAACACCATGTTCTAGTTCCCTCTCAAGTAGGTCATCATCATCCATCACATCTACCTTCCTAACAACATCACCTTTTGATTTTCTTCGCTTCTCCAAAGCTGCTTTGACCTTATCCTTGTCAATTTTATTCATCGCATCCATCATGGAGGACGACACACTGGGACCATCATTCTTATTGAGAGTACCATCTCTGGTTTCATTAGAACTACCATGCGATGGAAATGGTTTCTGTTCTTCCATTGGATGATCAGACTCATAGCTGGACCTGGAATACTGATTTCCTGGCAAGGATTTTTTGTCATTATGCAAACTATCCTTTGTACCAGCATCAACTCTACTTCCACTCTGGCTGCTTCTTGTTTTGTTGCTGCCGTGGTCACCAATGTCATTTTGAATCATTTTCTGGCTCCCAATTTGCATATCTGGATTTGAGTGCTCGACACCATGAATCGGAGCACCTGTCGAGGTAGAATGCTGCAAATTTGACTGTTTGGACGCCTGATGATATCCATGAGCAGGTAGTTCCTCGGAGTTGCCTTGAGCTTTTACAGAGACTCGTTGATTATGTACACTAGCAGAGCTCCCTTCGGCTTCATTTCCGTGTAATGGTTGTGACTGTGCTGCACGGTTTTGCTCATAAAGCTCCAACATTTGATTGCTAACCTCTGCAATCAAGTGATAAAAGAACATGTATTAGTATCCGATGTAACTTGAGCAAACCCAAAAAGAAAGGCAAACGTGTCAGATGATCACACTATGTAATCAAAGATTAACTAATAGAAACTACTGCAAGAAGAATCAAAGGCTAATGAACAGGTATTACCACGCAGCACCAAGAGACCTCAGAACTGAATCACTCATAGCATGGGCAGACCAGGTTTTATAAGACAAAAGCATTTCTGGAGCCTGCCAAACTTGTCAACTGGCTGTGAACAAGGGTAGAAAACCCGGTACCGGTGCAAATCCTGGCTAGCGGGCGGTACCGGTAACCGGCCAGTTACCGGAAATCCCAGAAAAGAACCGGACAAAGTTCGTGAACTGAAATTTGAAAAACGGATTTTGAAAACCGGTTACAAGCCGGTTACCGGAAAAACCGGTCAAAAAAAACCGGAAAAACCTGATGACCGATTAGGTTAGAAAGAAGTGTCATGTTTTCAAGAGAACTTTGAATAGCTAAGTCTATTTGTAACTCTGGATGAAGAGAATCTTCAACCATTAACTTTTTACCAAGTCTACATGGGTGTTGCAACAAAAGAAAACCAATGAGCTGCAGCGTGGATAGTCCAGATTAGTTCAAAAAGTTAAGAAGGTAGTTTTTGAGACTCAAGAATATATTTGATCATATGTGTCTATTAATCTGATCTACATGCATATAGAGTAAAAATGTAAAATGAATAACTAGATTGCATGAACTATTTTGTTAAGCATAATACCAAATCCAAGGGAAACAAAATATATAGAGTACTTATGTCATACACACAAATTTGTACAAGACCAGCGACTTTTGTTTTAGAAACAAACATCAATCCATTGAGGATTAAGAGGTCATAAATAATAGAAACAAATATCAATCCATTGAGGATTAAGAGGTCATAAATAATAGAAACAAACATCAATCTAGCACAAAAAAAAGGCCTAAACCAACCTAGGAAGTGCATTACGCAATCAAAAATTCAAATTTAAAATTGAAATTTTTCGGCCGGTTAGTGTTCACCCGGTCCCCACCGGTAACCCGGTAAATCCGGTTACCGGCGGTAACTGGCCGGTTTTTTTCCATGGCTGTGAATATGGCATTTCACGGATTTCTATTTGTAAACAGTCAGGTGTTCTTATATTTCCCAATATTTTATTTGGCAGGTCAGGAAGAATAAAGAGTCGTCCAAGTTTCATGAACCATTGAGCTTACTAACTGTATGTGAAACAATCCTCCTTGAAATAAATCACAGCTCCAAGGTGTGAAGATAACTAATTCATAAAATTGTGTACACCACATGGTTATTAAGGCGGTAAGACGAGGCGAGGTGACCCACGCCCCTCACACCTTTTAAGCGCTAAGGCGTGAGGCGAGGCAACGCGACGCCTTACACATCTTAAGGCGGTAGCAAAGAAGCCAGAAGAGTCGAAGGCGCAGAAGATCCCGGCGAGAGGTTGGAAGGCCACGAAAATCCCTTTGCCCTTGCCCGCCCGCCTCCTCTTTTCCCCCTGCCCGGCCGAGTGCATCGCACGCCACGCCACCGCCTCCTCATTCTCCTCTCCAGTCGCCTCCTCGGTCTCCTCCTCGTAGCCTCCTCCCTCTTCTCTCGGCTCTCCCTCTCCTCCGCGCCTGCCGCCCGCCGCCTCCTCCTCCTCAGCGGGGAGGAGGCGAGGAGCAGCTTGACGGCGACGGGAACCGGGAGGAGTCGCATGACAGGGAACATGAGGCAGAGGCGACAAGGCGGGAGCAACGCCTTACGACACCGGCAGCGCCTTACCGCCTAAGCGTCGCTTAGGTGACGCCTTAATAAGCATGGTACACCATCTAAACCCCATCTACAGAAAAACTTCAATTCATTCCCAATCACAATAAATGACAATGGCTATAGGCAGAAAAAGACGTAAAACACCTAGATATATCCAAATGGAACAAGACTATGTATTTATGAGGGAAAAGGAATAAAAATCTTATAGCTTGGGGTGGATAACAAGAAAGTTACGTAGCTACGTACATATCCCCCTTATTATATGTCTACACTCTGGCAAACCCTGTTCCACAACATTTAACACTTTCTTCTCATACTTGATTCCCCCCCCCCCTAAATATACCCTTAACTTACGCTAGTCTTGTTTCTTTTTTCTGCTCCCAGAGTTCATATAAAAAAGATGGTTTCACAATTTAAAACATTTTTACAAATGGCCAATTTGTACAGTCCTGGAGATTTAAACTTCTGATGAAAAAGGGCATAAAAATAGGAAAAATACCCATTTAAGTTAAATACAAAAAATAATTAGTTGAAACAGTTTAAGATCCCAAAAAATTACACGGTATGAAAGGCACTTTAGGAACAATGTCCAAAACATGGGGGGTTTAGGAGGTAATAAACTAATACATGGGAAGAGACTCTATTACTTTAATTTGAAAACAAATTTAATTAAGCTGCAGTACAAAAACAAATTTAACTAAGCTGCAGTACAACATTCATTGCTTCAGCAGCAATATGGTATATTGGTACCGAATCAAACAGATCAAGACAAACAGAAAAAAGAAAACATGAATTATCAAGTTATTTGTTCCTTCAAAACTCAAACGAAAGTTCCACAATACACAGTAACGAAAACCAAGTTGAACCCTTTCTTGTAATAAATCCTAAATCACAAATGCATTCACTTTTCAACAACAGAGCTCAAAATGTACGCAAAAGACACAAAACAAACAGAATATAAGGAAATTTTGCATTACTGACTTTGCATCCAGGAACCAACCTTCCAGCTGTCGTGGTGTCACATCAAATTCCTGCCACCAAACCTTCTCACCGTCAGATGGAAGCTTCACTTTGAGAAACTTAGCAGCCAAAAAGATAGCACCTGCTGCAATATGATGAGGTTTGAATTGCAGGCAAAGCGAAGTACGCAGCCTGTACAGTGTACACCCTTTTTAACGTGTAGTAGACACATAATTAAGTACTGATATTTCTGAAGAGAAGGGTAGCATTAGCATACCCATCATTGACAAAATTCCAGGCCACCTGAGCAAGCGCATTTTGAGCAACCTTGAATTTCCTTATTGCTTCAACCAAGGGCTTGTAAGGATGGTGCACATTCAGGTCAAAACCAAGTGTTGTAAGTACAATTCGCTCCCCAAGTAAAATAAGTTCTTTTTGTTGATCATATACTTCCTGCACAAGACAATAGTAGACCATTTGTTCAAGCACTATTCACAGTGGAAATCACTCTAAAGTAAAGATGAACCAGTACAGAAGAAAAAAAATCTACAGACATGCTTGAGAAGTGGGCTATAAAGTGCGCAGAAGGAATGCTCTGATTAAGTTTGCGCTGGATATAGTGGAACTTATTGTAATACTCTGATTATTTCTAAGGAAGCAAGCATGCAAAAGAGAGAATAAAAATATTAAAAAAGGGTTTTTCGTGTTTGTCCTCCAACCTGGGCCTCGGATCTTGGCCTAGGAGGCCCAAGTGGAGCCGGCCAAAGGGGGGTGGGCGCCACCTCCCCCCGCCGCGCGCGCGCCTCCTTCCTCCTCTCCCTTGTGCCGCCACCCCCTCCTGCCCAGCAGACTCCCAACGCCACCCCTCCCCATTGGTGCTGCCTCTTCGTTGTTGTCCAAGGCTAAGGAAGAAGGGAGAAGCCATGGGTGTGCCAGCCAAAGGTGAAAGGAAGCGGACGGGGAAGAAGGAATTCTTCGTAGGGGATCTCCAGCGAATTTCATTAGTGTCTACAAGTGTAAAGATCATCTCCTCGCTGTATGGATCATATTAGTTTCTTAATTACTGTCAATTAGAGAATCGTTGAACTGCTATGATTGGAATAAGTAATCTGTACCCTGTTTGCTCGTCAGTTTTTGTGTAGTTCAAGATAGAATTGGAGGTTAGGGTCTCCTAGAGATTTGTGGGGATTGTCTTCAGCTTTCTATAGGTTCTAAGATCACCTAAGTCAGAGTTGTAGTTTAGGAGAAATGTTAGTTTCTTTACTGCTGTCTAGAAATCCTGACGAAATATAGCAATCGTTTTGTTTATTAAATAAGGTTTCGTTAATGGCTGATTCAGGGAGGTCTCTCAACACGACTTTCGTAGAAAATTTCTTTAGCTTTCCATATTGTTAAAGATCATGAATTTTGGTTCAGCAATTTGAAATATATGAATTTTCTTCTACTGCTGTTCATTCTGTTTGTCAGATTCTAACTTTAGATTTTCAACTGAATAGTAGACTCAGATGATGGCAGAATTAGAGGATCTCGTTAACTAGCTTATCGTAAATAATTTTGTTATCTTTCCAGAGAATCTGAGAATGCATTTTTTATGATTTACAGAGAGAAAGTTACATAATTTATAAGGTCACTGTCCAGTATAGTTTCCTGATAGTTGTCTGATTTGAGTAGATCAAATAGTTAACCTTGGGTATTGGGACGGCATTGTAGAGCGTTGCGAATAGCGTTATGTTACATGTCGATCTTATTTTGAGTAATTTAATTGTGCAGGAGGAGTGGCTTCCGGATTAGTGGCACCTTCCTTGCCTCCTAACGCGTCGCAACGCGAAAGACAAGTTGTTCAAAGTGATTGTTGCTTATGAAACGAATTATGAATAACTCCAGTATTATTTGTTTCCTTTCATTGTTGTTGTGCCATGCCTTGTTAAGAGTATGTTTCAATATAATGTTCATTCATTCATTCATGATTCACCCACGGGAGTAGGTAGTGAAGTCCCATCATTCCAATATGGGCAAATAAGACCCATCATTCCAATATAGGCAAATTAAATCTCCGTGTCGAAAATTCTTTATACGGGCCTTGAATCCTCGCATTTTGGATAATACGGGCCTGAGTGGACACCGATGGGTGTTCACTGGCTATACCAGTATAAGCAGAAGAGAAGAGCATGCATTTTCATACTTGCATAAGATCTCTGTCATTTTACTTATGCATTCGAATATTGTGAATAACATGTTCTTATTGCAGCACTTTCCATATTATTTTGTTGTATGTGCTGAGTCGTGGACTCACTCTTGCTAGTGTTGTTGTTTTAGGTAAACTCTAAAGACGACATGCTTTGGAAGGGAGTGAAGACGACATGCTTTGGGAGGAAGTAGGCACATGGATAAACTCGCTCAATTCACACATCATTTAATAAATCTATTATTATCTTTCAGTTGAGAGTTTTGGATTGTAATAAATGGTGTTCTGAAGATTGATATTGAACGCCGTTATGATTTGGTTGATATAATTAATGATTTATATTCATTAGATATATTCTTGATAGTAATTTTCTTGAATGGATTATTATGATCGGACAATTGGGGTTTTGTTATATTGCTGAAATTTAGATCAAATTTTATAATCGTTCTCTTGTGTGTTGAACTTTAACTGTCAGCAGTTGTTAAAGAGTTGAAATTAAATTGTGTTGTTTTGTATTAGAGGCTTAGGTAACATCTTGGCTTTCGCATAACACCCTGGCTATGCGAAAGCCAAGATGTTACCTAAACTCCTAACACAAAACCACAATACAATTTATTTTCAACACGTTAACAATTATCTGACAGTTAGACTTTAACGCACAAGAGAACTATTCTAATAATTGATCTAAGTTTCAGCAACATAACAAACTCTAAATATCCGATCATAATAATCCATTCAAGAGAAATACTATCAAGAATGTATCTAATGAATATAAATCATTAACTAGAGCAACCAAAACATAACGACGGACAATAACGATCGGCATGACGCTATTTATTACAATCCAAAAACTCTCAACTGAAAGATAATAGCAGATTTATTAACTAATATGTGAACTGAGTGAGTATATCTATGTGCCTACTTCCTCCAAAAGCATATCGTCTTCAGAGTTTACCTAAAACAAACTAGCAGGAGTAAGTCCACAACTCAACAAATACAACTGAATAATACAGAAAATACTGGAACAAATACATGTCATTCCCAATATTCGAATACATAAGTAAAATGATAGAAATCTTATACAAGTATTTAACTCAGGCCCGCATTATCCAAAATGCGGGGATCTAAGGCCCGTATGAAGAATCTTTCAAACGGGGATCCAATTTACCCATATTGGAATGATAGATCCTATTTGCCTGTATTAGAATAATGGGACTTCATTTCCCACTCTCGTGAGTGAATCATGAATAAATAAATAAAGACATTGTAATGAAAAACACACTCTCAACGAAGCATGGGATAACAACCATGAAAGAAAACAATACTGGAATTACTCACAATTCGTAGAGTCTAGTCATTACATAAACATCAATCACTTTGAACAAATAAACATTCAAAACAATACAAATTATACTTGTCTTTCGCGTTGTGACGCGTTAGGAGGCAAGGAAGGTGCCACTAACCCCAAAGTTACTCCTCCTACAACAATTAAGTTACTCAAAATAAGATCGACAAGGTAACATGACGCTATTCGCTACGCTCTCAAACGCCTTTCCAAAACCCAAGGTTTAATTATTTGATCTACTCAAATTAGACGACAAACTAGCAGGAAACAACCACTAGACAGTGGCCTTAAAAAAATACATAACTTTCGCTCTGTAAATCATAAAAATGTATTCTCGGATTCTCTGGAAAGACAACAAAATTATCTACAATAACTTAGTTGGCGAGATCCTCTTGCCATTATCTGAATCTAATATACAGTTGAAACCCTAAAGTCAAAATCTAACAGATAGAATGAACAGCAGTACAAGAAAATCTATATCTTTCAAATGGCTGAACCAAAATTCATAATCTTTAACAATCTGGAAATCGAAGACAATTTTCTACGAAAGTCGTGTTGAGACCTCCCTGAATCGGCCATTATCAAATCCTTATTTATTAAACAAAACGACTGCTATATTTCGTTAGAATTTCTGGACAGTAGTAAAAAAACTAATGTATCTCCTAAACTACAACTCCGAATTAAGTGATCTCAGAACCTATAGAAACCTGAAGATAACCCCCACAAATCTCTAGGAGACCATAACCTCCAATTCTGCCTTGAACTAGACAAAACCGATTTAACAAACAAGGTACATGACATCGATTTCAATCACAAAGAGAGCGATTTATTCGCTAAACGATAACTATCATAGATCTAATTGAACTTAAACAGCGAGGAGGTGAATCATTACCCTAGAAGACGTATGTGATCTGAAATCCCCGCAAGGTGCTCCTCTCCTCTTCTTCTCTCTTCCTTCCCCTCCTTCCCACGACCGGCCATAATCAGCAAGGAAGTGGCGGCTCTAGAAGATGGCAGCACGGGGAGGTGAATCAGCAGGAGACCTTGGTTGGGAGGGAGATGGAGGCGCAAGGTACCGGGGGGAAAGGTGGCGGCTAGGTGGAGGTGGTGGCTAAGAAAGGGAAAGGAGGGGGCGGCTAGGGTTTAGGGAGAAGGGGGCGCCTAAAGCACCCCTCCTTTGGCCCCTTAGGTGGCCGGCTCAACTTGGGCCTCCTGGGCTAAGGCTCGAGGCTCGGGTTCTCGAATATAAGGCGGAAACCCCCTTTCTTAAATTTTACTCTCTTTGCAAGCTTTCTTTCTTAGAATAAATCAGAGTAATACATTCTACCCCCCTTAACAGGATTTGACCTCGAATCTACTCACCGATCTACCTGAAAGAAAACTACGACTGGAATTTAACAACGATAAACACGTACCCTGTTGCGAACAAATCCGGATACTGCTCGCGCATGCGAGACTCCAATCCCGGGTGGCTTCTCTCTCGGGTTAATGAGACCAAATCACCTTGATATACTTCAGCGTCTTGTTTCTCAGAACTCGCTGACTCTTCCAGAATTTGCACTGGCCGGGATTCAAAGGTAAGATCTTGCTCAATTACCAAGGGCTCTAGCGGAATCACATGCTCTGGATTTCTCAAATATTTTCTCAGTATGGAGACATGGGATACATCGTGCACGCCGCGCATGGACTCTGAAAGGTCCAAACGATAAGCCAACTTCCCAATTCGCGCTGTGATCGGGAAAGGTTCAACATATCTCGGGGGAAGCTTTCCTTTGGTACCAAAACGCACAATGCCTTTAGTGGGCGACACGCTCAAAAGTACCTGATCCCCCACTTCAAACTCCAATTCCCGCCTCCTCACATCAGCGTAACTTTTTTGTCGGCTTTAAGTGGCTAACAAATTCTGCCTAATCTCTGCCACCCTGTCAATAGTCTGCTGAACCCAATCGGGACCCAAAACTGCCCGTTCACCAACTGCATCCCAACACAAAGGGAACCTACGCTTTCACCCATACAAGACCTCAAATAGCCAGGGTGTTACACCAAATTTTATAATCGTTCTCTTGTGTATTGGACTTTAATTGTCAGTAGTTATTAAAGAGTTAAAATTAAATTGTGTTATTGTTTTGTATTAGAGGCTTAGGTAACATCTTGGCTTTCGCATAGCCAGGGTGTTACACCTATACAACGCCATGGAATGGAATATAAAAGGAGCATAATTGAAATGAACTATAAATGTATTTTCAGTATTATTGAACCGTCCAAATTTATATAACAGCTGTCGATTATTTGAACAAGCCCCAGTTGAAAATGGAAGCATGCAATGGCAACTATTTCATGGCCACCTTCGTTTTGTTAGCATTTTCTTTTTACAGGGCAAGTCAGCATCACAAATAATTAGACATCGACATTTGTAGAATGTGCACCTCAGCCGTCAGCAAAGCAAGGACGAAAGTGAATATCAAAGACATACATCACAAAAGTGGACACATGCATATACATCGATTATTAGTTTAATCACAACCAGCCCAATATAATGCATTCATTCACAGCAAAGCTTTTTGGATCTACATAACATCTATCAGAAGTTATACTTTGTTTACGCGTAATTAAAACACTAGTTATATGAATCTAATAGATCAGATCATTACCATAGAACTTACTAAGAGAAAGAAAAATATCATTTTTCCTTGCATCAGCTAAATTAGAGAATGACAAACTCAAAGGATATAGCTAATAAACATCAGCAGACATTGACAGTCAAAAAAATTTTAGAAACAAGGACAAAAAGTGGGAAAAATCTGTGTTCCTGTGGCCATAGGCAGATAGCATGAAAGCAGGTCAAGCATCCAATGGGACAGGGCTATGTTGCGAAGTTAAACAGATACTATCTCACAAGTATAAACATCACTTTTGGTATGAAATTTTGTAGCAGAATTTTTTTTTAGGAAAATAGCAACAATGCAACAAAAGAATCATTCAGTTTGATCCATTACCCTCTGCTTGATTCTCTGACCAGCAGCAGGATCCTTTTTATGAATAATCTCGTAAGAAACCAGGATGACATCCTTCAATGGCCTAGGTGTTTCTTCGACTTTTCCAGCCAAGAACATGCAAACTGTGGCAATTGTCTGTATGGATATTAGATTCACAATTCATGTACTATTTCTTAAAAAAGATAAGCATAGCTGCATAGGACAGTACTTTAGACCTTTGCTATCAAAAGTTTACGTAATACAAGAAGCAACCAGTGTCTTGCATGAGTGAAAACAGGGAAAAAGGTAAGGGTAAAAATTGATTTTGTTGATCAAATGGTATAAAGCACTAAGATTCTGTCAAGACATCTAAAAGAAAACTCGCACACACTTGAATACTCTTTCCTAACACCATTGGCTCTTTGGTGTGGAAAAAGAACAATATCAGAACCCCCAGTCATTCGTCTTTCAGTTTATAGCTTCGATACTCAGGTTTTATATTCGATATGTTTCTGAAATGTAACTCTTGACATCCAAAGGTATAATTCTAAAAAAAAAAAATCTCCCCTCGATAGTGTGATTTCAAACGCTTTCTTGCGTATTAGCTCAAAGTATCTGGGCCTATCTGGACCAGTGTTATAAATAAACTCTTGTGGAGTTGTGCCAGCTAACGCATACATGGTAGCCCAGCTCCTCTGCACATCAATACCTCTAAAGAGTACATCAACGCCTCTAACCCACATAAGCGATTAAGGTGGGGTGGTCACTTGTGAACCGCTAGTTGGGAAACACTAATTTGGCCTCAGCTCCTCTAAACCATAAACGTGTACCAATTTCTGTGTTACTTCCTCATCAGATAACAAATTTACAACTATAAAGTATGAAAGTTTCCACAGCATCTGTATGGAGAGAACAATCACCTATCTGAGTATCTGACAAACCATGGCAATAGAAACCATTTCATTTTATTCAAACAGAACTACATAGCAGAAGGCAAATACGTCATAAACTCGTAACAAAGTATCTAGGACTAATACAAAGCTAGAAGCTGCCATCCATAAAAAACACAAACAGGAACTAAAACTAGACAAGACTTACTCGTCTATCATTTTTTGCATGGGATTGGTGAAGGTAAAAACGGTGACAGAATACAATAGCTGTAGCAATTGTCACTTGAGGCCTACACAAAAAAGAAAAACACTCAGCATAAATTAAAAGGATAAATTCAGCAAATGGGATGACATTATACTCCATGCATAGTAAAAACTAAAAACACTTAAAACTGTTGGGAGTGTTCATATGAGCAGAACATTTATCATCAGGACTGTGACTACTGAGGGCATGTCATGCGTAGCAGCATACAAGGGCCAAAATCAACCATGCACATCAGAATGCACTGCACAAACCCATTCTAAATGCCAGCTACTGTCATGCATGCCAAATTCAAGTTATACCTAAACATTTACTAGGATAGCTACCTTCTTCATAACAATAACTGGCGAACCCTACAGTTTCAAAGAGAAAAGGAACATCTTTTGCTCCAGAAAATGATTGTAAATAAGCGCATCTCATGAGAATGTTCACATAAAGGACTAGACAAAATAAACAAACCTATCAGAACAAATAATTTCCTATTTCAGGACAAAATATGAGCTGATAAATTACAACCACAATATATAACATACATATTTCAACAGATTAAGTGTCCACTGGCAAAACTACAGTAGCACTTCATTCTAATTAGAGATTCTGAAAAGTAAAGGCAGCCAGCCAACAGCAGCAGCAATAAATAAAAATAAAAAAAGAACATATTATATCTTACACTTTAAGCCTCATGCCCAAATCTTGTAGAAAAGTGCAATATGATTTTCGAAGGTAAGACTCTTTCTTCAAATCAATGCCATCCCTCCTGCATGGAGAATTCTCTTCTATTTCCTTCCTACTGAAATACCATGAAGCACCAAGTTGGCCAGGCTCCTCATTCCTATCCTGGGTAATTCTGTAGGGGCTATTTTCCACAATTCCGTGATGTGACGAATCATTTGGCAGCATAGCCATGTAAGCTCTCAGTTATATTCAGCAAGAACTGATGAAGATATTACTTCTTGATCCGTTGATAGCTGCCTAAGCAGGCGCTGAATGGAAATGGTACAATAGGTGTTAAGACAGAAAACAGGCCAGAATGACATGATACAAGTGGTGATCAATTGCAAAGTGCAATACAAAATGAAATATACATTTCATCAGCCAAGCAAAATTTGAAAAAGATCCAGCATAACTGAGACAGATAGCATGGTATGCTTGCAATGATAGGTCAGTAGGCCCAATAATACCCAACGATACCAAAATAGCTAAACTATTGGCAAGAATCAAGGTTCCAGAAATCGGCGTTAGGCGCCGCCTAGGTGGTCCACAGTGCCCTGCCGCCGCGACTTCGACGAAGTTGATGGGCTAGGTAGGCTGGCCGCCTAGGACCGGCTAGGCGGTCAAAGCCGGTCCAAGGCGGCTTGGGCGACGCTCGGTGAGGCGGCGTGAGGCGGCAACGAAGCGGACGCCGAGGGGCTGGGAGGAGGCGGCGGAAGGGCTCGGCTGAGGGCGCGGCGCCGAGGAGGCGGCTGGAGGAGGGAGGAGTGGCGGTGGCGGCCATGGGGAGGAGGGTGGGCGGTGGTGGCTGAAGGAGGAGGCGATAGCGTGAGGGAAGGGCTCGGCTGGAGGCGGCTTGCTGTCTCAAGCGACGCCGTGGGCGAGGTCCGACGGTGGCACTCATGTGGGCTGAGGAGGCGGTGGTAAGTTTGTGTTGGGGGAGAAGAGAATCGTAAGAATGAGATTGTGAAAGGTGGCGGCAGGAAACCCTAGGGGCAGCGGCAGGAAGCCAAGAGAAGCAGCAGCTTGGGCCTGATGGGCAGGAATTTACTGCTGAACTGGGCTAGGTAAGTTAAGTTTCACTCTTTTTCTTTTTCTTTTTTGGCTTTCTCTTCTACTTTTCTTATGTACTTCCGCGCTTTTCTTATGTTCTTCCGCGCTGCACTCAAGTCAGCCGCCTAGGCGGCGCCTGGACTAGCTAGGCGCCCGACTAGCGCCTAACGCTTTCTTGAACCTTGGCAAGAATACATCCTGTTGTAGGTGTAAAAACCAAACACAAGTGAGGGGTGGACGTCAGCCGTCTGACGGGCCATCGTCCACAATGGTAAAAAATGCCACGAGGGTTTATACAGATTCGGAGGTCCGAGAGGACCGTCCTACTCCTGTCGGTGAGCCAATGGGGGTTACCTCCGGAGAGGGAGCCCCCGAGGGCTCACCAGTTTGAACATACTTCTTTATTGCTCAAGAGAGCCATCCCCTTGAAAGGAGGGATACATAGGGTATTTATAGGCACCCAAGCCTGTACAAATGACGGAAATACCCTTCAGTGAGATAGTTAGCCTATGAGTACAAACAAGGGGTATTACAGTCTTTTATGAGTACAACAGTATTTCTTGGATCTGTACGCGTGTCTTCTGAAAGGTGGGCCCTGCCAGTGTGATTGAATTATTCTTACAACACATCCAGTAGTACATGCTGTCAAAATTGTATGCAGGGACAGACAGTTTATGGTGATCCAAAACATGGGCCAGAGAAATGAACATTTTAGACAAGAAGCAGTTTGAAAGTTTGTGGAAGTCAAACTAATAGATAAGTAAAACTTAATCAGCACCCCGTTAACTTTCCTAATATGCAAACCTCATAAGGAAACAGAAATCACTATAACAATCTAGGTGTAATCTCCGATATCTAGGGCCACACTCATGCTGATATGTACCATGATGCAAGGGTATCACTGGTTAATAAGAAAGAGAGCCCCAAATTGATTATTGACCTACAGTAAGTTTGCAAACTGGTGAACCCTTGCGAGATCAATTACCCACAAATAATCATTACCCCTTACCTTTCTTGCTTCCTCCATTCCCACCTCCCAGTCTCCCACAGACCAAACCTGCACTAGAAACTGCCCCTCCGGCCCATTCTTTTATGCAAAACTCATCAACACAAACTGGGATTCAAAGATCCTTCAAAACCATGACCCTGATTCAAGCTTGGTACCCTACTTGTCAACAGGATTAGGGACCACAAATTCGTGAACAGGTGAACAATCTTTGCACAACCTACAACCCTGCAAATAACCATTGACCTCTCTGCTCTCGATATCTCCACGCCCATCGCCTGGCCGGCTGTTCTTTTTGCCAACACCCTCGCATGCAATCCTTGAATCGATCCCACAAGTCTCCAAACCGCGATCTTGAACCTACTACATCTCGTAAAACCAAGATTCGAACCTATCACACCTCGCAAGACCGCAATTTGAATCCATATCTCGCACCTCAAACCACACCGTGCCGTCTCATCGCGCAGCAAACAACAGCGGGGCGCAACCGCGGGGCCTAGGGTTTCGAAATCCCAACCCCCACCTCCCATCAATCGATCGATCACCTCCTGATTCGCGAATGGCAACTCAACTCACAAGACTACTGCGGGCACCGCAAGAATAAACAAACACCAAGGGCAAAAGAACAGGCACCGATGCGAGTGAATGGAACCGACCTCGTCCGCCGCTAGAGTTTCGCCCTGACGCAGACGCCGCCGCCGCCGCAGCAGGGAGCGGCTCGCAGGGTGGATGGCGCCGAGGCGCCAGGGCCTCCGGGACGGTCGCGCTCTCTGCGTGCGGCCGCCGCCTCTCCTCCTCGCGAGGGCTAGATGGGAAGGAGGGAGCGAGGCGCAAGGGGAGAGAGGAAGGCGCGGCGGCGCGGGGTGTCGTGGGGATAAAACCAGAGTCGCAAAACCCTAGACTTGGGGGATTTTTTTGCCTCCTGATTTTTATTTCACTTTTCTTTTCTGGAAATAGAAGCCGGAAGCTTCTGAATTTTTGGTAGTTATGTTTGCGTATTGACCCCTCCGTGTGTATTTATTTGCTGGTGAGGGCTTGCTATTAGAGCAAAATGCATATTTACCCTCTCATATATTCTTATTCGCGTGTTGATCTCCGCAAATGGAATATGTACACGTACGTGGGCACAGTTTTAAGCGCGTGTTTGGTGATTTTGACAAAAATCTAAGCCACGTTCCAATTGAGCCATGCACTTTGCGAATTATTTTAACAAAGTCCTCTCGAAGAATAGGTGAGGAAAATACGAAAATGACACCAGTGAACTTTACATTGATGAAAATAACACTGAAGAATCGCTACTGCCAAGCAAGCCACTAGTGTCCGAATTTGCTTCCCAAAATGCTACTGTATGACTACCTCGAGGGCCACTTTGGAACAAAGGAATTTTGAATGAAAAATGGAAGACTGCTCTGCATGCCAAAGGAAAAAATGATATATATGGTGTTTGGATGATAGGATTGCATCAAAGTAATTTCATATGTCAGGAATTTTTAAAATAAATTTTGGAGGAAACCAAACATGAACTCCAACCTCATTTTAAAATTTCCTTTGAGAGCGCACTTCCTCTCCTTTCTCTCTCTCTCTTCTCTCTCTCATAAATTAGCATGTAATCTTAAATTCATATATTTTTTATGTGAGGCATCCAAAGACCTCTTTTGAGCATTTTCTATGATTTCTTGTGACCAGGCCCAATTAAGATTGAGCCCAAGTGAGACCCGTGTAGGGCATGAGTGCAAGTATTGGGAAGATAGTCCAACATTGCTTGTTGAGAGTGAGATGAAAGCATAAGCGGGGTTGTTTATCCCGCTTGGGTTTAAGCCTAAGCCGATTTCGACCTGGGGCATTACATTTTCCTAGTAGGATTCAACAAGCCATGGCATTCTAATCCTGCATTTTTCTTATTCCCACATTTTTAGATTCCTGCGTTCCAAAGAAGCCATGATCAAGCAATTTTTTATTTAAAAAAGATCGCCCTCACCCCTTTCATATCCTTCTTTCTCTCCTCTCCGAGGTGTCACCGTTGCCTTACTCCTCTCTCCAACTGCAGCCTGCGTGAAGTCACCACTAGCCGGCCTACTTGTCCTTGACCACACAAAGCTATTGTCGCACACGTTATCCCACAAGCTTATAGGACCTATTTGGGATGGCTTCAGCTTTAGCTTTTTACTCGGAAAAATTGGAAGTTGTCCCAAACGGGGGGTTTTCTATAGCCGTTTTTCCCGAAGCCGAAAACCGTTTACAACGTGTAGAAGCCAGAAGCCGCTCGAGGACAGCTTCCCATGGCTTCAATGGGTTTACTATCCGAGATTGCCCATAGAGTTGGGATTTATTTACCCTCCATTGCCACTCAAAAAATCCGGCCACCCTACCCCTCTCAAACCCTAACCCTAGCCGCACGCCCCTTTGCCTGCCTGCCCGCGCCTACTCCCTCCTCCTCCTATGTCGACGCCGCCGCCCAGCCTCCCTCCTTCTCCCGCCACCACCGCCCCTTCTCCCTCCTCTCACTCCAGCGCCTCCTCCTCCTCCCCCAACGTCACATCGGTCTTCGCCGCCGCCTAGAGGTGGCCAAATGGGTCGTGCCTACCGGGCCAGCCCAAGGCATGGTATTGTTGGCCAGCCTAGGCACAGCATGGACTGACGGCTAGACGGGCCAAGCCGGCGCGACCCAAGCACAGCATGACCCATTAGGCCCGTTCATTTTTAAATATTTATATGATGTTTTAATAGTTTTTTAGATTTATATAGTTCATTTTATAAGTATATAAAAATTTGTTTTATTTTAAAAAAAATTATATAATTTCTATTTTTTTTGTTTTTTTTTCTACTCTTCATGCCATATGAGCTAAATGGGCCAACGGCGGCTGCTTAATGGCTCGGGACAGGTTTCAACACGACTCGTGAGACTATCGTGGCATGCTTGGGTTGGTACTTCAGCCCATGGGCCAACCCAACATGGCCCCCGTCTAAGTAATGGGTCAAACAGGCTCGTGCCTAAACAGGCCTATGCCACCCATTTGGCCACCTGTAACATGGCGGCCCTCGCCCTGACGCCGTGCTAGCTTCATTTTGTTCTTTTTTAAAAAAAATATTCATTTTCCTTTTTTTTTCTTTTTTCTGGTATTGATGAATTATTTATGTAATCATTGAATTAGATCAATGGTCGTTAATTGCGTTAGTTGTCATTAGATTTACTTTGTGCAAATTGTCGTTAATTGCCGTTAAGATTTACTCATGCGTGAATTGTCGTTAATTGCGTTAATTGTCGTGAAAATTTACTTTGTCTGAATTGTTCTTAATTGCCGTCAATTGTCGTTAAGATTTACTTATGTGCGAATTGTCGTTAATTGTCAGCAGTTGTCGTAAAGTGTCATCAATTGTCATTAGTTATCGGTAATTGCCAGCAATTGTCATTAATTGTCGTTAAATGGCATCAAACAATCCATCATTTGCCTCAATGGCATTTCAGATATTTTCCAACTCAGAAACTACAGCTAGCCCACCTAAAAGCCAGACTATCAAACACCAAACGTCTTTAGCTTAGCCGCTCAGCCCTACAGCCGTTTAGCCGAGCCGGAAACCACTTTTCAAAAACTGCAGCTATACCAAACACCCTCGTAGGTTCCTGCTTTGCTTCTCCCATGCTTTGTCCTCTCCTTGAGCGATCGCGTTAGTGCTTCGGTACCATCCTAAGTAGTCGTTGAGCCCACACACCGCCATGCCCAGATTTCACCTTCAACTAAGATTGTATCTCTTGCCTATCATTTAGCACGATGACATTTCATGAGTGGAACTTGTCATTTCGACGAAACACTTGCTAAGATAAATCTATGGAACAACAATAGGTTGTATGTGAAGGCGAGAATAGTCTCAGGGCTAGCTTAGCTATTGCATTAACCGAACAATGGTATAAATACACAAGGGAGGATAAGTGAGGTAGCAGTGCTACGCACGATAGGAATGCTCACGCAAGGAAAGTGCACATCAGCTTTATCCTCTTACCTAACATAGGAGATTGAATCCTAACAAAAAGATTGCAACAAATCATACCAAACTCTAACACCCCTGCAGTCGGAGCGAGAGTGTCACGGATGTTCAGATTGGTCTGGAATTCGTTGAACATAGTGGTCAGCAGGCCCTTAGTGAAGATGTCGACGTACTCTGACGAAGTGGGTACATGGAGAACACAGACATCACCAAAAGCGACACGCTCCTGAACAAAGTGTAGATCGATCTCAACGCGTTTGGTGCGATGATGCTACATCGGGTTCACTGAGAGATAGATGGCACTGATGTTGTCGCAGTATACCAAGGTGGTTTACTTGAGAGGACTGTGTAGTTCCACTAGGAGTTCTCATAGCCAGCAAGCCTCGGCGACTGCGTTCACAATAGCCCGGTATTCGGCTTTGGCACTAGGACGGCACACCGTGTGTTGCCATTTGGAGGACCACGACACGAGGTTATCACCAAGAAAAATCCTGTAACTAGATGTGGACTTGCAGGTATCTGGGCAGCTAGCCCAATCGACATTAGAGTAGGCGACAAGGGTGGAAGGAGTGGTGCGATGCAGTTGTAAACTGTGGTCAAGTGTACCGTGGAGATATCGAAGGATACGTTTGACCAAGTTGAGATGAGGCTCATGGGGATCATGCATATGGTGGCACACCTGTTGTACGACATATGTGATGTCGGGGCGAGTGAACGTGAGATACTGTAAGGCACTAACAATGCTCCGGTACTAAGTAGGGTCGGACACCAGTGCACTAGAGGTAGAGGAAAGTTTAGAAAAGGTATCCACAGGCGAGCTGGACGGCTTACAGTTGGTCATGTGGGCATGATCAAGAACATCAAGGATTTATTGATGCTATGACAAGTAAAGACCATGTGCACGGCGGGAAACCGAAATGCCAAGGAAGTGATGGAGATGACCAAGGCCCTTCGTGGAGAACTCGTGTTGGAGAGCGTCGATCGTCTAATGAAGGAGAGTGGCAGATGAGGCAGTCACCACCATGTCATCAACGTATAAGAGGAGGTGGACAAGCTCAGACCGGCGGTGGTAGATGAACAGGAAAGTGTTAGCTTTGGATCCAATGAAACTGAGGGGTGAGAAGATGAGAAGCAAAGCGGCTTTACCAGTCTCGCAGTGCCTGCTTCAACATGTAGAGGAAATTGTTGAGGCGGCAAACAAAGTTGGGTTTGGAAGGATCGACAAAGCCGGACGGTTGGGAACAATAGACTATTTAAGTGAAAGTGCCATGAAGAAAGGCGTTCTTGACGCCGAGTTGGTTGACTGGCCAATCATGCGAGAGGGCAAGGGTGAGGACAGTATGAATGATGGTTGGCTTGACAACGGGACTGAAGGTTTCATCTAAGTCGATGCCCGGTTGTTGTGTGAAACCACGAAGGACCCAACAAGCTTTGTACCAGTCAAGGGAACCATCAGATTTGTACTTGTGTCGAAAAATCCACTTCCCTGTGACAATATTCGTATTGGGAGGGTGAGGAATGGGATCCCAAGTGCGATTGGCTTGAAGAGTGGTGAACTCGTCAATCATGGCATCATGCCAATTGGGATCGGTAAGTGTGCCACAGTATAAGGAGGGAATAGGGGACAAAGAAGAGGTAAAAAGATCGAGTCATTGAATAGGATTACGAAAATCATCCTTACCCCATGTCACCATGGTGTGGGAGTTAATCACCAGAGGTATGGTGATAGTATGAGAGGAGTTGCCTATGGTAGGTGCGGCAGTGCAGAAGGGGAGGAGCTGTTGCCGCAGCGGACTGCATGGGAGGAGCTATTAGAGGGTTTGTCGTGACAACTGATGGTGCTGGTGCGACAGGACCGAGAGCAGGCGCGGTAGTCGAAGGGGTTGGCATGGCAGCGAAGTCGCCTGGCGCGATAGTGAAACCGGGTGTGGCAGGAGGTATGTAGAGGGAAGAAGTCGAGATCTCATCTAAGAAATCAAACTCAGATGCTCGAGGTGTTGTCAGTAGCTCCGCGAAGGCAAATGATGACTCATAAAAATGACATGATGGGAAATTATGATGCGGTTGGTGGAAAGGTTGAGGCACCGGTACCCTTTGTGATTAGGACACAAGAAACATAACGAGGAGCAAGTTTATGAGTGGCGGTAGTGGACATGTTGGGATAGCATCGGCAACTAAAAACACACAAATGTTCGTAGGAGGAACGAGTGCCGAACAAGGCATGGAACGGGGTGCCAAAGTCAAGGGTTTTGGTAGGATGCCGGTTGAGGAGATAGGTAGCTGTGTGAAGGGCCTCAACCTAGTAGGAGGGGGGGTATGCTCGCCTAAAAGAGGAGGGAGCGCATGATGTCATTAGTGGATCGAATTGAATCACATGCTCAGCCTTGCCGTTTTGCTGGGATGTGTGGGGGCAGGAGAGATAGGGTGGTGCCATTGGCAAGAAAGAAGATGCTTGTAGCAGCGCTGTCGAACTCGCCACTATTATCGCATTACACACTTTTGACCGTGGAGTCAAATTGAGTGTGAGTGAAGGCGAAGAAATTGGTTAGAGTGGAGAAGACATCTAATTAGAGACGAAGAGGAAATGTCCATAGGTAGTGGCCAAAGTCATTGAGGATGACAAGATAGTATTTAAAGCTAGAAACTGTCGGGACTCAAAAATGCAATTCAGGAACCCTCTGTGTATTCTGAACAAGTCCCAGATCAGTAGCTAGTTCACATAGGAAACATCAATGAAATACCATCCATTTATTGATTTAACTAAAAAGATCTCAAGATACCAAATAGTAATAATAACTAGACCTTATGACCAATGTTTACTTAATTTATCACGCATGGCTAAAGAAACAAATAAACTCTTGCAGCGAAACGGGAAAACTTGGAAAGGTCAATCAACATGCCCACAAGTAATCGAGTGGAGAACGCTTCCTAATTCGCAAAGTCTTCGTAGTACTCCTTCTACAAAAATCTCTTGAGCAGTTTGATGTTCTTCAACTGAGCAGTAGAAATTGGAGTCATGAGCACATAAAGTACTCAGCAAGTCGTAGAGAAATAGTATGCAATTAATATTCATGCAAGGCTTGAACAAAGGTTAGTTATATGGTTCTTTTGCAGAAAGCAACATTGACGATAAACACAACAAATAGATTGAAATGCGTAATTGAAAAGAATAGTAAATAAGTAAACAATTGCTTTAAAATAACCAGTGAACTTCCCATTCACTTCCCCACACAAACCACCAAGTAAATTACCTATTCACCAAACGAACATTATATTCATCAAGTGAACTTCTCATTCACACTCCGACATATTTTATGAAGAAACTCTACCTCTCATGTGAAATCCCCGAGCACGTTCATGACCACGGACATAGCTGTTTAAACATTTTTAACTTTGTAGAGGTTGTACAGCTTGACCCACAAGAGATAATCAACTTATAATATCTGTACACACACTTTTGAAGGTATGTGACTAAAAGATTATCACAGGACCTTTACAAAGCTCTGCTTTGACTCAGTTCTGCTCTTTAAGGTTTCGCCTACACCCAGCTCCCTCTTGCGCCAAACATCAACTCAAACAGAACCAAATCAGATGTAACACCCTGGCTATGCAGAAGCCAAGATGTTACCTAAAAGACTAACATACAGCAACAATTCGGAATAATTTCAACAACCTTTCAACTAATGACATAAAAAGGTCAACATCTAATAGAATGAATATAAAAATTGAATCAGAATTCAACAACATATCAAACTCTATCATCCAATCATATTGAGTCCAATAAGATAAACCAATCAATAAACTATTCAAAGATCACAAGCAGGTATTAAATCAACCATAACATAAGGAAGGATAACATCAGCCATCAACCTCCATTTATTACAATTCAATATTTAATGAATGAAAGGTAAGGACAAGTTCATATAATTAAAAGTGAAGTATGTGAAGTGAAAGAAATGATCCATGTGACTAATCCCTCCCATGCATGCCGTCTTCAATGCTTACCTAAAACAAATAAACACGGCAAGAATGAGTCCACGACTCAGTAAGAACAACAGAATAATATGAACAATTCTGAATAAGAACATAACGTTCACAGAATAGAATATGAATGTAGAATGGATGAATAAGAACATAACATCACATAATAGAATTCGAATGTAGAATGACAGAAATCATATGAATGAATGAAATGCATGATCTTCTCTTTTGCTTATACCGGTATAGCCAGTGAACACCCGTTGGTGTTCACTCAGGACCGCATTATCCAAAATGCGGGGATCCAAGGCCCGTATGAAGAATGTTTCATAATGGGGATCCAATTTGCCCACATTGGAATCGTGGGTCTTACATGCCCATACTGGAATTGATGGGTCCTTACATCCCACTCACGTGGGTGAATCATGAACAATGTATAAATGAATGAATAAATGAATTTGTAAGACGAAAACTCAAGAAGCATGTATTCACATACATGGAACAAAACAGAAATTAATGAAACCTACTCACAGACCATAGTACTCAGTCATGGCATGAACATAAAACACTACGAACAAATAACAACAATACATTACACAATGTACTTGCCCATATTGGATTAATAGGACTTCACTACCCACTACCGTGGTGGACATGAAAGAAGGAACGAATAAATATATTGATCGTAAACATAATATCGAAGAATCATGGTATATCAATTATGACGGAAAACAAGAAATACCAAAATTACCCATTGCATATTCATCAATCAAGTGGTGCAAACAACAATCAAGACAATTCAATTGTACTTGCCTTTCGAACTGCGATGCGTTAGTAGGTAAGGACGAAGCCACTAATCTCAAACCCTCTCCTCCTACACAATTGAATTACTCGAATAAGAACAATGTGAACATGGCATTACTCGCAATGCTTAATGTCATCTTCCTCAACCCAAGGTTCGTACAATTATTCTATTCAATTTAGACGACAGTCTAGCAGGAGACTATATTGGACAACGATATTAAAACCTTCATAACTTTTGCTCTGAAACTCGAAAATGAGTGATCTTAGAATCTATGGAAAGATAATGAAATCCTTTACAATAACCTTGTTGGCGAGCCTTTCTAATTCGGCCAAATTCCGTGTCTAATTATCAGATGAAAGTCTAAACCATAAACTGCCTGATAGAATTAAACAGCAGTAGTAAATAATTCATAACTTTTGATTGGATTAATCAAATTTCAATATTTTTAACAATCTAGAAAGACTATCAAAATTTATACAACCATCTAGTTGGGTATAAACCCTGAATCAGCCCTTAAAATGATCTTAATTGCTGAACAAAACGACTGCTCAAGATCGTTAGACTTTCTGGACAGTATCAAAAAAATCAACGTAATGTTTAAACCACAACTCAGAATTGTGTGATCTTTGAACCTGTGGAAAGCTGAAGACATGACCTACAACTCTCTAGGAGATGAAATCCTCTAATTCGGTCTCTAAATACATGAAAATAGACGCACAAGAATAGACAGAATTCTGGAATTAACGCAGCAGAATGTAGATCCACTAATCGTAGCAAATCATGAATCTAAATCATCCAAAACAGCAAGGAACTCAAATCGTTACCCTTGAAGACCTACAAGGAATCGCTGATCAAGCACCACAAAGAAACTCTTCTCTTCCTTCCTTCCCTCCTTTCCCCTCTTCTTCCTCATTCTTGCAAACTACCAAAAGGTGGAAACCTCCAGAGATGGCAAGAATGGAGGGATCGTCTTGAGAGGTGGAGGTTGAGGCGCCAAGGGAGGGAGAGGGCAGGAGGTGGCGGCTGCCAAGGTGAAGGGGTGGGGGGAAAATTCGGCCAAGGGGGTGGCGCCCCCCCTTTTTTTTGTTCACTAAGGCTGCCCCATTAGTGGGCTTTTGCACAATGGCCCGAGAGCCCAAGGTCCAAATGCTCTAAGAACATCTGAATTTTGATCTTAAATCCATCTCTAAACTTTTTTGCATTCAAATTTGAATAAATTTTCCTTTCCCGAATGTTATTCTCTCTAATTGAAATTCGGGGTATTACATTCTACCCCACTTAACATGATTCGACCCCGAATCTACTCACTGACCTTCTCGAAAGAAAACTGCAACTGGAATAAAACAATGACAAACACGCACCCATTGCGAACGAATCCGGATATTGTTCGCGCATACAAAACTCCATCTTCCAAGTGGCCTCTCTCTCGAACTGATCAGACCACAAGACAAGGATGTAAAACGACGTCTGTCCTAACACTCAACCCGACCCTTTCCAGGCACACTCATCAGAAGACAATCGAAGGCAAGACCCTACTCGAAGGTCAACATCTTTAATGAAATCTCAAGCTTTGAATGGCTCAGTTACTCACTCAGCACCAGAACATACCAGACGTTGCGTTTCTCGCGTATAGACCCGAGACGGTCAAAGCGATACGCCAACTTCCTAATCCCTGCAATTGTCGAAAACGAACCAATGTACTTGGGCCAACTTCTCCTTTGGTACAAAAGCACAAAACATGCTCAACACACACGGAACTCTTGTCCCAGTTCTAAATCGAACTTTTCAACTAACATGGAGCACCTCCTTTAGTCAAGGATGCACAACAGAACTCGTTTTTAAACAACTGAATTACAAAGAGAATTCAACTGAAAATAAAGAGCTCTCATCGCATCCACGCAGTGCCAACTTTCCACCAAAATGGTCAAATCCAAAATTAACAATTCATCACGAAAATCATTCCACTTTCTAATTAGGCAGATTGCGAACGAACATAATGAAAGCCAAATGAGAAATAACTCAGATGCCCAAATCAAAATTTTCTTTTATTTTGTCTGAACTGGAAAGAACCATACATCCCAGTACAGCGCCAACTCAAATTGCCAAAGACATCAGTCATAAACACATATCCCAAACAAGTATCAAGGAAGCGTTTCATTACCCGAGGCCACTGTTCCTCAATTTTTCTTTTAAGAATAGAACTTCTCTTAATTTATGAAATTCGAATTCATCGCATGACACTAACTCATTTTTTTCTTAAATTGGCAACCTCAACGCTAAGCTCAAATCGAATATATCAACCACATCTTTGTAGAGAGGTTCTATTGACTCCACAGGAACATATTCTAGCCAACTCATCTACCGATGGAATTACTTTGATAGATGACTCCCAATGCATCTCAAAATAGATCTCACACGCAAACATATCTTCTCCATCCTTGAATAACAAACGACTCAGAATTCGCATCTCACATTCTCATGCACTACAACAAAAGGGTTCTATCAATGATCATCCCACAATCCGGAATCCACCCGTATTCTACTTCCTCTAGACAAAATCCTTGGACGACCAAAGTCCCAGCATAAAAATGTGAAGCCCAAAATTAACCTCCGAGACTCCTAGAATGAACTTCTGGTGTAAATGTTAGGGAAATCCTCAGATTTGATGAATAAAATTCCCACAATATAATCATACTCTATCAAGATTTTCATTCTTTCGATAATTCTAATGTTCCACCCAAAGTGAACAAAAGACTTTGGACCACAAATCACTATAGGTTCTATTAATTGCAACAATGCAATTAGTTTAGTCTTAAAGACAAACATCCTGTATAACTGAGATTCTATCTAAGAATCATACACGAAACCAATTAATCCTCTAATGCTCCTCAAATAACTTACAACCCAAGGTCTCACAACGACAATTAATAGGCACCTCGAAAGCCCCTTGTGAATCTAATAGGTTGATTCTTTCTCAACAGAAAAGACAAATGAAACAATTTTCACCAACTAGAAAAACATTTACCACTCGCAGTGAACACAAAACAAAGGGAAATAATCAATTAGGCAATGAACTCAGAAAACATAAGAGGAGACCACACTTGAGGGCAAAGGCCTCACAAGAAGATAATATCAAACCTTAACAGATAAGAACAAACAAGCATTCAAGATCAAATCACTTGAATTATTTAAGAACCAATAGAACTTTACAACACATCGTTTTACTCGACAACTTCCAATTACCACATAATTCTTGAACACCAAAAGATCATGAATGCGACTTTTGAAATATTTTCATGTAAGAGATCACGAAAGGCGATCAAAATACTTTCTCTATAAAAGAATCAACATCACCCTCGTATTACTGAGCATTTTATTAACATCAATAACATACATTCTTGGTAACATTCAATTTACCTTACTATCACATCAATAAATCTTCCAAAAGAAACACAACAAATCATGTCATAGAATTTCCATCATCATATAAGATTGTAATAGCATCTTATTCTAGAAAGGAAACCTAGTGCGCAAGCCACAAAGCTGAAACAAATCTCTTTTTAACAAACTCACACTAGTACAAGACAGTCTCATACAATACACCAGTTTAAATCACTTATTAGATTCCGCTCATTTAACCCTTACTGACGTTCAACGCCAATAAAGCACACACTAAAAACACTCTAGCCATTACTACTAACAATTGATGATTATCTAATCATAGAAGCATTCATGGTCCTACCTCTGTTTGCAAACACAAAGCAGATATCAGTAGATTCAACGGTCTACCTTTTGTTCAGAAATTAGAACGAATTATCTTTAAACTTCAACAATAGAATATTTATAAGACAAGGTTTCGTAAGTTAATACAACAACCTTTGTCTATTTCTTCATACATATATTAACAATTTAGTATGGCAAAAATCAGGTGAATCTAGCATTTGTACACATTCATCAAATATCCAAATAGAAAACAGAGTTAAGATTAATATTTACCAAGGCAATAGCCCAACACATCCGTGATTAACCGCCTTGAACAGTTAGATTAATTAATTAAGATCAAATAATACCATTTACTCAACAAGTTTAGAAGTTTAAACGATTGAAGTGATCAAACAAATTCACTATTACTTCACACTCCCTAATAACTCCATGAGTTCCAAACATGTATAGACAAATTCTTATTTAGAATTTTCAAGAACTACTACAGGACAACTGGAAATTAATTAACCTCACTTTTGAAGATATTAGCTAAGAAACCAAGATATTTAGCTAAGAATCATTGGTTTGCACCATGCTAATACCCAACCTGATAACTCATACCATACCAATAACTTCATTTAATTAAAACCTTTTAGTTTAGAATGACCATACATCACTAAAGGGTTTTAACATACTCTTTCATAAAAGAGAGGCATTAAATTTCAACCCTCAAATTAATCCAAAAGAAATACACAAGTTCAAAGCGTCCACATAATAAGGAACTTGCAAAAGAAACCTTCCATTGCCTAAATACCAAGCGAACAAATGAGTTACGTTTTCCAACAGAGAATAAAAGAACCTCCGGGAAAAGACCAACCTTGCAAATTAACAACGTTCACAAGTAGCAGAAATATCATAATAGTCGGAAGAACAATATTTGTTTCAAAGAACAAATAGAGACCAATTGAAATTTGCCCACTTCATTATAACCACCATTCAAAGGAAATTCATCAACTGCAAGAAACTACAACCAGAAGACCAAATACGAGCTTAAGGAAGACAACAACTTCATCAAAGGACACATTCTCAACACATAACTATGGAACGAGTAAGTACTTCTCTATTCCCATACCACGAACGTGGTGTAGCCTGGCAAAATCCAGGGCAACAACCACGACCTCAACTTCTCAACACCCGTTACCATCACACATAACCAATATAATTAATTATGAATATAGGATCATCTCATATCAATCATAGAATAAATTCATAGATATAGAAGATCATAACATCTCATAGACTAACAATAGTATAGAATCAATTCAAGAACAGTTCAACATTATCAAACGTACCACTAGAAATGCGGATGCAATGGATTACCCAAACCCCACCTACTGTGCACAGTGTGTCAATTTATTATTTTTAATTACCACGGACCTAAATCTCGCTCTGACACCAACTATAACACTCTGATTATGCAGAAGCCAAGATGTTACCTAAAATACTAACATACAACAATAATTCAGAATAATTTCAACAACCTTTCAACTAATGATATAAAAAGATCAACATTTAATAGAATGAATATAAGAATTGAATCAGAATTCAATAACATATCAAACTCTATCATCCAATCATATTGAGTCCAATAAGATAAACCTATCAATAAACTATTCAAAGATCACAAGCAGGTATTAAATCAACCATAACATAAGGAAGGATAACATCAACCATCAACCTCCATTTATTACAATTCAATATTTAATGAATGAAAGGTAAGGACAAATTCATATAATTGAAAGTGAAGTATGTGAAGTGAAAGAAATGATCCATGTGACTAATCCGTCCCATGCATGCCGTCTTCAATGTTTACCTAAAACAAATAAACACGGCAAAAATGAGTCAACGACTCAGCAAGAACAACAAAATAATATGAACAATTCTGAATAAGAACATAACGTTCACAGAATAGAATATGAATGTAGAATGGATGAATAAGAACATAACATCATATAATAGAATTCGAATGTAGAATGGCAGAAATCATATGAATGAATGAAATGCATGATCTTCTCTTTTGCTTATACCGGTATAGCCAGTGAATACCCGTCGGTGTTCACTCAAGCCCGCATTATCCAAAATATAGGGATTCAAGGCCCGTATGAAGAATGTTTCATAACAGGGATCCAATTTGCCTACATTGGAATGGTAGGTCTTATATGCCCATACTGGGATTGATGGGTCTTTACATCCCACTCCCGTGGGTGAATCATGAACAATGTATGAATGAATGAATAAATGAATTTGTAAGACAAATACTCAAGATGCATGTATTCACATACATGGAACGAAACAGAAATCAATGAAACTTACTCACAGACTATAGTACTCAGTCATGGCATGAACATAAAACACTACGAACAAATAACAGCAATACATTACACAATGTACTTGCCCATATTGGATTGATGGGACTTCACTACCCACTACCGTGGTGAACATGAAAGAAGGAACAAATGAATATATTGATCGTAAACATAATATCGAAGAATTATGGTATATTAATTATGAAGGGAAACAAGAAATACCGAAATTACCCGTTGCATATTCATCAATCAAGTGGTGCAAACAACAATCAAGACAATTCAATTGTACTTGTCTTTCGAACTGCGATGCGTTAGGAGGCAAGGATGAAGCCACTAATCTCGAACCCTCTCCTCCTACACAATTGAATTACTCGAATAAGAACAACGTGAACATGACATTACTCACAATGCTTAATCTCATCTTCCTCAACCCATGGTTCATACAATTGTTCTATTCAATTTAGACGACAGTCTAGCAGGAGACTATACTGGACAGCGGTATTAAAACCTTCATAACTTTTGCTTTGAAACTCGAAAATGAGTGATCTTAGACTCTATGAAAAGATAATGAAATCCTATACAATAACCTAGTTGGCGAGCCTTTCTAATTTGGCCAAATTCTGTGTCTAATTATCAGATGAAAGTCTAAACCATAAACTGCCTGACAGAATTAAACAGCAGTAGTAAATAATTCATAACATTTGATTGGCTTAATAAAATTTCAATATTTTTAACAATCTGGAAAGATTATCAAAATTTCTACAACAATCTAGTTGGGTAGAAACCCTGAATCAGCCCTTAAAATAATCTTAATTACTGAACAAGACGACTGCTCAAGATCGTCAGACTTTCTGGACAATATCAAAGAAATCAACATAACGTTTAAACCACAACTCGGAATTGTGTGATCTTTGAACCTATGGAAAGATGAAGACATGACCTACAACTCTCTAGGAGACGAAATCCTCTAATTCGGTCTCTAAATACATGAAAACAGACGCACAAGAATAAACAAAATTCTAGAATTAACGCAGCAGAACGTAGATCCACTAATCGTAGCTAATCACGAATCTAAATCATCCAAAATAGCGAGGAACTCAAATCGTTACCCTTGAAGACCTACAAGGAATCATTGATCAAGCCCCATGAAGAAACTCTCCTCTTCACCTCCTTTCCCCTCTTCTTCCTCATTCTTGCAGCCGGCCAAAAGCAGGGAAACCTCTGGGAGATGGTAGCAATGGAGGGATCGTCTTGAGAGTTGGAGGTGGAGGCGCTAAGGGAGGGACAGGGCAGGATGTGGCGGCTGCCAAAGTGAAGGGGTCGGGGAAAAATTCGGCCAAGGGGGCGGCTAGGGTCGAGGGGGGTGGCGCCCCCCCTCCCTTTTTGTTCACTAAGGCTGGCCCATTAGTGGGCTTTTGCACAATGGGCCAAGAGCCCAAGGTCCAAATGCTCTAAGAACATCTGAATTTTGATCTTAAATCCATCTCTAAACTTTGTTGCATTTGAATTTGAATAAATTTTCCTTTCCCGAATGCTATTATCTCTAATTGAAATTCGGGGTGTTACATCAAAACATTGCTAATTAATTAGCCAGGTCCATTCCATACTGGACATGTGGTTGCACAATAAGGGTCCAGTTCAATGGCGCGCAGATTAATTCGTTGACAAGTTACTCAGGCGAGTCTACCATAAACCCACAACGTGTTAAATCCACACCCTCACTTCACAACCGCTCTCTTGAGCAAAAATATTTTTGTTCAACCAAGACCAATGACATACCCTGCCATGGTACACAAATTTTAATAACAGTGGCTACCCGCCACAATTCCATATCTCATTAAGTCAAATTCAACATTATTTGTACATGTGATAATGAACCCATCGCAACTAAGCTTGGCTAAGCATATGTACGATACCCATGTTGGTGATACAAATATGTCCAACTAAATGTATCCATGCTAGGGTGACAAGTGATTCATGGCATTCAAATATTCAATGGAGGCATCATGACAACAAGTGATAGCTAATCCCAAAACAGTTGATATAAAGATAGCTTGCAATTGGTATAAAACAATATACTTTTGAAATCATAGGTTCAATATGATCAAAGGACTATGACCTGCCTTGGCTTTGGATCTACTCAGTTACCACACTTGGATGTTTAAAGTTTGCTTCTGCTCCTAATCCGCGAATAGATCGTCTAACAAGAGAGAAAACAACAAATAAATTCAAAAGGAATTAAAATAAAATCCAAAAATAGTAAAAACCAACTCTAAAAGAAATATCTCAATTTTATATGAATTTAGGAATTTGAATGGACTGAATCGGAGTTTGGATGAAGGAGAATAGACTTTTGGAATATTGAAATTCACATGAAATGGTAAAATCAGAATTTCAGAATTTAGATAATTGTTTTTCTAAAGGAAAAACAATTTACTGTGTCATGCTGACATCAGTAAGGGATTTTCGGCTGAAAAGAAAAAGAAAAAGAAATTAAAAGATTATGACAGATGGAACCCACTTGGCATTGAGATGGTTCATGGTAGACTAGGTCTACGGGAAAAAGGTATAGAGTGCACCACATGGACTGCCACATATGTGTTGATCGGATGACACATGGGCACTGGCAGGATGACACATGGACAAAAGAAGATAAGGTGGCTGACATGGTGGCAGAGAGAGAAGCCAAATGAGCACAGAGAAGCAGGCCGGCGGCAAAGACATCGACGGCGAGGGCAACCAACGGCGATAGAGCGACGGTGAAGGGAAAAAAACGAGTTACTGAGAGCAAGGTGAAGCTCTGGGGGATGGTGGCACAGCAATAACGATGGCGGTTCATCGGCGGCGCGCGACTTGGGCGCGACAAGGAGCTTTGGGTGTGGCGGTTCTTGGTGTTTCAGTGGCACCCAAAGAAAACGGAGGGGAGCACCGGGATGGTGATGGCACTAGGAACACAATGCGACGCTCAGGGCGCCCGGAGAACAACAGGGTCGACGAGGAGAAAGAGATGACCTGAGATGATCGGCAGCGAGGTAATGGCGATGGAGAGAGAGGGGCAAGGGAGGGGATTGGAAGAGGAGGAGCTAGAACACATCGTGACACACATGGAAAGCAAAGGAAGTCACTAGAGAAGTAGATCAACAATGGTGACAATGACCGGGTTTTGGGGGAGGAGGTGGCAATGGCGACTTGGTGATTCTTCGGATGAGATGATGAGCGCACAATGTAGAACACTTCAGCGTGAGCTCAACGATGGTGTCGGAGGTGCTTCAACGGTGAAGAATTCCGATGAGGAAGGCTCACGGCGGTGGCTTGGATCTTGACAAAGTGCGGCGCAAAGGAACCGAAATCGGGGAAACCAATTTAGGGTTTTGAGAGAGGAACTCGATGCGATTCTTTTGTCATGGAGAGACGCCTTTAAATAGTGACAGAGAGGATTTGGATTGAAGCCGGTGACTTCGGCGTGTTGAACTCGGACACAAGAGTCTAGCGTTGGGGAGAAGAAGAACTTGACGTGGCGCGCTGATAGCGAGGGGCCACAAGGCATTGGAAGCAAAAGAAAAAGGAAAAGAGGAGAAATTTGGACTTTGGCCGGGCCGGTCAAAGAAGGAGGAAAAGGAGTGACGGGCCAAAGGAAAAGGGAAAGGAGGTTGGGCTGAAAAGAAAAAGAACTGGTCCAAAGATAGGAGATTCGTCCCAAAGGATTTTTCGGAAAATAAACGACTTTTCAAATTTCAGAAAAAGAGATAAATAAAACTGAGCTCAAATAAATAACAATTAAATTACAAAAATTCCTAGAAAATTCCAGAAAATTATCTGGAACTCAAGAAACCCAAGTAAAACAACTTTAAATTTAATTGAAGTTTAGATTAATCACATTAAATTTTTTATTTCTGAAAATTCAATTTAATTTTTAACTTTAACAAGAAAATTCAAATGGTTAATTTTATTTTTAAAGCTTCAGAAACAAGCCAAATTTTTGGATGTTACAAATCTACCCCCCTTAAAAGGAATCTTGTCCCTCGAAATTCGGGCTGCCTAAAGAATAGGTTCAAACTAAACCTTGCCCACTCTTCCAAACGGATTTCTCTTATGAGTGAAACAAAGCTGCAACTGACGCGGTGCTAACTTAAAGACTTACTAGAAGTGATGTTCTGAACTGGTTGAACTTCTTCTGTAGTGACGTAGTTCAATCGTCCTCTTGCTGAAGTTGATAGAGTCCTGGTGGCTTGACTTGGAGTCTGAGACATTCCTCTTCCTACTCCTGGTAAAGAAGTTCTGGCTGGTGTAGCTCTCAAATTGAAAGGAATTGGTGTCGGGGCTTTATTTCATGGGCAACTGTGTGCATAATGACCTTTCTCGAGGCACTTAAAGCAAATGATTTCTGAGAGTGGACTATCTGTTTGTTGAGCTTGCTTCCGTGGACAATTGTTGGCATAGTGACCCATCTCACGACAGTTGAAATAGGTGATTCCTGTGGCATGAGAGTAGTTCTTCTGTGATGAGCCTCCCAGGGATGTGTTGGGGATTAAAAAGCTGGCTGGATAGTTCACGGTTGTTTTTTGAGGCATTGGCAAGCCTAAACTTTTGTATTTTTGCAACCATGACAAGTATTTTCTATTGTTTTTACTACTTGCTGCTGGTGTTATTGTCTTAATTAGAATAGCTTCTGGAATTCTGTTCGGGGTGATTGCTAAGCGTCTTTGTGGGCATTTACTGGCAAAATGTCCTATACCATGACAACGGAAGTATTGCATTCCTGTCTTTGATGTCTTTTTTTTTTTGAGGTTGACCACTATTGTTGTCGCTGAATAACTGCACCAGTGAACGTAGTGCGAATCTTGGAGTCACGAGCGTGGTTGTTGTTGGTGCTCGGTTGATCTGCTTAGGTTGACTAGAGCTACAGCAGTCTGGGAAAGAGAATGCCGGTAAAAGAGATGACAAGTATTTTTGTTTTGAGACTCGAGATGCCAATTATTTAGGAACAGAGGGGAGTAATATTTTACGGCATGGCCGAAGGATTCTACGCCAACTTTGTTTTCTTGTAAAACCTAACTGTTGTTTTTTAATTGAGACCGAGACTTTTTAAAAACTAATTGTCGTAGCACAAACTCGTGCCATTACTGAGACAAAACAGATTTATTGGCTTCAAGTTGGCTCTTGGGCTAGGTCAGCGGCGGAGCCAAGGGCCCTCCAGACCGGGCACTTGTTCGGCTTTAGCTCCGCCATTGTCTGGGCGCGTGTGGAAGAAGGCGGGCAAGTGAGCAGCATGATGGCAGCATGGAGGCAAGGCGGAGGCGGAGTAGCGTGAGCGCTACTGGCCGGGCGGAGCAAATATGAAGGTGACCGCACCGCGGGAGCAATGAGCGAAAGCAGAAGCCGTGAGTGAGCAGGGAGGCGAAGCAGCGGCCGGCGGGACTCAGAGCAAGACAAGGCGGCTGGGCGGCCGGCTAGTGGGTGTGGCTCCCTCTGAGCTGTGATGTGAGCACCGATTTCTCCCTATTTCTCTCAATTTAGGATGGTAGCAAAGCAAACATGCGGTAATTGCAATTCTGTCGACTTTGCTATTCTCGGTATATCTCATCCACCTCCCTCCTGTTTACGCTACTTCGGGCGGCAGCTCAAGACGCATGGTAGGCGGCGCTTTGCCCCGGAGTGCGCCGCGTCCCACCTGAGCCTCTGCCCTCGCCTTTCCTTTCGCCATACCGAAATGTCGCCACGTTTAGCCACAAAGATGGAAGTCGTGCTTTCATGACGGGTAGCTTGTGCCCGTGGTCTCTGTGCATTGCGCCACCAACCTATTATGACCAAATTTTGCGAGTGAAGCTTTGTGCATGTTAGGTGTTCGACCTTTTGCCCCCAAAGAGTTCTTTGAAGCTAGAACTGATTAATCTTATTCGATCTGCGTTATGCAATATGGCAAAAAAGAATTGTATCATGAGAAACTTTGTAGAGCAAGTATCTTAATGAATACTAGTTGTGGTGACTTGTGAGCCAACCGAATGATGTGCTCGATACATGAATACCATGTCGTGTGTTTCTTGTAAATAATTGCATGAATTGTATAATCATTGGCGGAGCCAGCGCCCCTCCGGCCCGGGCTTTGCTCATGAGCGGCGATCAGCGGACTCGTGGCGTGGTCAGCAGTGGGCTTACCTAAAGCCGGAAAAGTTCGCCGCGCTTTGGACCAGTGGTTCCTCCCCAGACAAATGGGGAACCGAAGAACTACTCATCTGGGTTAAGCTCTGTCAGCAATATTTTTCTCTTTTTGAAAAGAAAAAAAAGGAGAGAAGGGAAAACTACAATGTGACTGTCGCAAGAACACATATAATCCATTTCTTCCATTAATCTTAATTAAACCATACTGCTCCTTCCACGACGTAGTACACGCCTGCTATAGCACCAAAACTGTTGTTACCCTAGCAACTAGCAAGCACAACTCTTCGATCTAGTACCAAATTTTCCTGAACTGAACCCACACAAACATAATCATCTGCTCATCAGTTCATTACCACATTGTTCCAACCCTGACTTGCCTGTGTACTCCTCCCTCGCTTTCACCTCTGTAGCTGCCGTATCGAGAGGGACAGAGACAAGATAGCGTAGCAGGCAGGCAGGCATTGTTGATCCACGAGTGTACTGTTAGCCTCCCTAGCTCGCTAGCAAGCAAGAAGGAACAAACAGTGGTAAGGATCCGAAGATGTTGCCATTGCTGCACTGCATCCTGCAGGCAGTTCCATCAGCAGATACCGAATTCTGCGTGCCTATATCACTGCTACAGAAAAGGTTATCACAGACGGTTCTAAACTATCTGAATTTATATGTCTGTGATAACAGGCGGTTATCACAGACGGTTTTTGATAACAACACAGACGGTTTTCTGGTATAAACCGCCTATGAAGACCAACTATCACAGACGGTTATATATACCAACCGTCTGTGATTAGATACATAACACAGACAATTAGTAAAATTAACCGTCTATGATATCATAAATATCACAGACGGTTTTTGGTAACAACCGTCTGTTATATCCGACATATCACAGGCGGTTGTTAGTGGTAGCCGTCTGTGATTGGATACATATCACAGACGGTTGTTAGTAGTAGCCGTCTGTGATTGTATATATATCATAGACAGTTAGTAAAAATAGCCATATGTGATTTCCGAAATATCACAGACGGTTGTTGGTGGTAGCCGTTTGTGATTGGATACATCTCACGGGCGGTTAATAAAAATAACCGTCTGTAATATCATATATATCACATAC
Source organism: Phyllostachys edulis (assembly GCA_036346405.1). Taxonomy (NCBI): domain Eukaryota; kingdom Viridiplantae; phylum Streptophyta; class Magnoliopsida; order Poales; family Poaceae; genus Phyllostachys; species Phyllostachys edulis. Next base: position 29,200,183 of record CM070568.1, on the reverse strand, counting down.
GGTTTTTTGTGGTAGCCGTCTATGATAGCATGCATTCACAGACGATTTATTCCACAAAACCATTTGTGATAGTTTTTTTATACCTAAATATATTTTGGTTTTTCGACTAGCCTCAGGTAATGCTAGCCATGCCCTCTAAAAACAAGCAAGCAGAAAATAGATATATCACAATTGATTTGATATAAAACAATTTAAAGTGATTTAAAAACTCAATATCAATTACAAAGTGATTTGAATTACAACTCAAAGTGAATTACAATAAATCGGTGTCGCCGAGGTGAAAGTCTCCATCTTGGTGAATGATCTTCCCGTGATGAAAGGCGAGCGATCCTCGAGCGTCATGAGTAAGTCCAAATGGTAGTCACTTTCTTCGATTGTCATGCCTTGTCACTAACAAGAGTAAAGTAGTAAGCATATATATATATATATATATATATATATATATATATATATATATATAAAATTCATAATTACGAAATAATTATTGCGAGATTGGTGACAAACCTCTGGATCCTTCGTCTTAGCACTCATGATTTCCGGCATATGACGACAAGCGTAGAATGCACAAGCGTTGTTGGTGGTAATTGCACAAATAGAAGTGTGATGTAGGATATAGGTATAGTCGATCACGAGAGGCCGAATTACTGAAGTGTGATATAGGATTATTGTCTTTCAGAAGCGGTGCAAAATTTAGATTACGTAGGTCGTAGTGTGGCGCTCGGTTCCTTGTGTGTCCTTCCCTCGGCAACATAGGCGTTAAACAACCCGCGTGATTCCAAAAAGTTATCATCAGCCATTTCAAACGAAGGAAGATTACAATCGAGTTACGTATGGAGGAAATGAGCATACCTGTCGAGTACTTTTTGCACAATGGTGAAGTCGTGGTTTTTTTACTAGGGAATCAAGGTATATTACCTTGCTCCACTTTCGTACAATGACTAAAAGGATCTAGTGCTACCTACTCATATATGTTGCTATAGCCATGAAACCTAAGTTCGTGTTGTGTATAAAGTACAAATAAAATTTGTATAGCAAGTAGTGAAGCACTTACCCCTGGTTGTAGGGCACTAGTATGTAGTCCCTGTCGCGGTGAGCAAGCAACCCCTTCGTTATGTATTTCTCGACGTAGGATGCATCTAGGTTGATGCATTGCTTAGAGATCAACTGTGGGTCGAGGAAACCCACTGGTTGTTGTGATCGCCGGGCTTCTTGCATCATATATCTATACATAAGCAACGAGTTATGATATTTATCGGTATTGCATGAATGTAGAACTTGATTGTATACACTTATAGTGTCCAGCATCGTAGAAGTGAGGCATCGAGGGCATCGAGGTTGAATAGATCAAATAAGTCTTCGAAGCCCACAACGAAGTATCCCGGCTTGTGGAGGAAATGGTTATCCGTGTAGCTGACGGTGAATTCAGTAGGCTGGTCTTCCCTCGCCTCATCGGTCTACCGCGTGTACCAGGCATGCAACGTCCTGCAAGCCAAACCAGCGTGGCGTAACATTGTGTCAGAGACCAACGACATTTCAAGGGAGAACTTCTCGGGCTTGTGAGGCGCCTTAATCTTCTTTGATTTGGCCTTAGCGTCTCGCATGCAATTTGTCTTCCTGGAAGATGACTCGACATGCTTTTCTTGTTTCTTGGGCGCCGTCTCCACAGTAGCCGATACAGAGGCCTTCTGAAGCGAGGCTGAGGTGGAGTCATCGAGGGTACTGTTGGATAGGCATGGTCGTCGTGTAGAGATCGCGGCACTACAGGGTCAAGGGCGATGTCCCTCTTGGGCCACTAGACATAAGTGTACAAGGCATCCCTTAGTGTTATGATCTCTTCGTTCGGGTGCTTGTCCAGTAGGACGGCCATGAAATTATCATGTACCATGTCCACCTGGACCTTGGCGTAACCTTGCGCCAGCTGGACACCATGCACCACTATCCCTTCCTGGCATGGATACACCACCCCCCCCCCCCCGCCGAGCCTCAACAGAAATGGACCAAACCAGCCTCACTTGGAGCCTACAGGGCGTTGGCACCTACAAAATGATATACAATTAGCTAAGGCATCCTACAGGTCTATCTTTGGAGCATTTTAGAGATGTACATTACCTGGATGACGTTGATAGGTAATTGGACGTCGCCAAGTTCATAAAGTGTAGGCGTGGACGCGACGCGACGCTACTCTGATGTTGAGGGGGACTGGCTCCCAAAATCACGGGGGCAACTTGCGACTGGTTGATGAGTTGATTCATTTGTTCCTGCTATGATGTTATCTGTCCTTGAAATTGTGCACTAATCTCCTCTTTCAACTGCTCCTCGCGCTCGGCCTTGGATCTCTTTCAACTCCTATACGCCTCGGAGTCGTGTGGGAATCCCTGCCTCTAAGGCACGTAAACCCCAAGGTCTTGCGTGTGTAACATCCCTATTTTCTAGGTTTTTTAAAATTTTTGAAAACTTTAAAAGTTAACCATTTGGTTTTATTAATTTGCCAAAGCTTAACTTGTAATTTAGAATTTTAAAAGCTGTTTAATTTGAATTAATTAAAACTTCAACTAATTAAGGTTGGTTTAGTTGAGTTTTGTTGGGTTTTAAATTGGTTTTTCCTTTTGCCCTAAGTTAAAAATAATTATTTGCAAAAACTAAAAGCAAAAGTTAAGCTGAAAATATTTTTATCAAGTTTTAAATAATTCAAGGGATTTCGTGTATTTTCCTAGAATTTTTAGACTTTATTAACTAATCTTTAAAGGCCTTTTTGGTTTTCTAGCATTTCTTTAATCTAAATGCATTTTAATTCTCCCTTGACTTGGGCGAATTCCTTGGCCCTTTCTTTCTTTCCCTGGCGTGGCCAAATCCTTGCCCAGCCTCTCATGGCAGCCAGCGCCGCCGCGCCACTTGGTTACTCCTGGCGACAAAGCGGCCTGCTTACCAGCCGCCTCCAAGCCGCTCTGCTCTCTCTCTCTCTCTGCCTCGCTTTTAGTTAGCCGACGCGCCTCCCGGTCGTCTTCAACCTCCGCCGCACCTCGCCTCGAATCTCACTGGCTCCCGCCGCTTCCTTGTCGTGCCCTAGCAGCCTACCCCGTCCCGTCCGGTCAAGGCCGCCATCCCGCCTCCATTGCACCTATCGCCCGCTTTTCCCTCTTCTCCGCAATAAGTCAAGACTCCGCCTTGCCCGCCATTAATGGCCGACAACCTCTTCTCCTCCTCCTCCTCCTCCTCCAGGTCTCCCCGAGTCCTATAAATGTGAGCATCGGACGCGCCTCCCTCTCCTCTCTCTTTCCCCTCATCCCACTTCCCCTCTCTCCCTCCGAGCTCACTGTATTTTGAGCTCCAACCACCGCCGCCGAGTTTCTCTCCGCCGCTACCGTCGTCAAGCTTCCTCTGGCACCACCGACCTCGCCCGCAAGCACCGCCACACGACGCACCTTGCGGTCGCGACTCACTCCACCCGAGCCTCATCGAACCCGTCGCCGCCGCTTTCGCCGCCTCCGCCGCTTCTTGTCGCCGCCGCTTGCCATTTCTTCGCCGACCGCCACCGATTCGGCGCACGGATTCATCACGCCCTCCTCTTCACGTTGCCACCGCTCACCGGGCTCGCCACGGCGTGGAGTCTTGGGCGCAGTCACAAGAAGCTGTGACCAGTGCACCGTCGCTCGGGTCCGACGTGGCCGAGCCACGTGGCGCCCCTGTGGCGCCCAATTAGCGCCACCTTAGCCTCCCTCGCTGATGTGGCAGCCCAGTCAGCAGCCACGCAGCTTTTCTCGATTTTCCTTTAGAAAAATAAATCGGAAAATCAGGAAAATCTCCATTTCATCATTTTATGCAATTCCAAACTTTCGGAGGCCATAACTTCTTCATTCGAACTCCGATTCGAGTGATTCAAATTTCTAAATTCATGTAAATTCTTTATATTCCTATTAGTATTTATTTGGTAATTATTTGAATTTTATTTGGAGTTGTTTTATTTATTTAGCTTTGTTCGCGCATGTAGATTCCGGTGTTTCGGACAAATTTGCAGACCCGACGACCGAAGCACCTCTACTCTTCAATGAAGGCAAGTCATAGACCTTTGATCATATTGAACCCATCTTTATAAAAGTATATTGTTTGATATAAACATGCATCGCTAATTTTATAATAAACGGTTTCGGGAATTAGTTAATTACCTAATTGCCATTATACCTCCTTGATAAGTTGTGAATGACATGTATCCTTGAATGACATAAATCCTTGGACACCCTAGGATGGTTAATTATTAGTTGGATATGATTGTAATACCAACATGGGTACCGTTTTATGCTTATCCAATGCTTTAGTTATACGATAGGTTCATGATCACATACTCAAGAATGATTGAATTTGACTAAAGGAATTATGGAATCGTGGCGGAGCCACTATTGATAAAAGATGTTGTGCCATGGCAAGGATTGTCATTTGGCCGGGTTGAACGAAATTGATTTATGCTCAGACGAGTGGGCGGTGGAAAAGGTGGGTGCGGAAGCACATTTGGAATGCGAAAACGTCTCGTCTGAGCAGCCAACTAAGGACTTAACCTTGAACCATTGATCTGGGTCCTTATCGTACAACCACATGTCTAGACTGGGATAGACCTGGCCAACTAATTAGCAATGTTTTGGTTCGGATCTATCAAGGGTTGATAAGCGGCGTAGAGGGACCCGAGAATGGCGAAACCTCGTGATGATTCGAGTTAAAATAGAGCTTTGTAAAAGCCTTGTCACGTACTCTAGACCGCTTACCTAAGGTAGTGGCGGTGGCATAGATATATGCTTAGAACAAACTAGAGAATTCGTGTCTTGTGGGTCAAGCTGTACAACCTCTGCAGAGTGTAAAACTATTCGAATAGCCGTGTCCCCGGTTATGGACATGCTTGGTGATTTCACGCAAGGGGTAGACTTTTGTCAAAAATGTTGGAATGGGTTGGTCGAATCTTAGATGGTTGATGGTTGGGAAGTGAACAGGGTGTTCACTAGTTTATTTCAAAGAAAATTGATTACTTGTATTAATCATTTAAATTGTGCTTTACAATCTACTTACTGTATTCACTGTCAATATTGCTTTCTGCAAAAAAAAGCCGTAAATCTATCCTTGTCGAACTCTGCATAAATATTACTTGCATACATTTCTCTGCGACTTGCTGAGTACATTCAAAGTACTCACGACTTTACACCCTCTGGTTGATCAGTCACTGAAGGAGAACCTAGAAGCAACGAGTTCTACGAGGAAGACTACTTTGAAGACTATGCAAATTAGGTCGCGTCCTCCACTTGATTGCCTGTGTGTATATTGGGTGATCTCCACCAGTTGTTTGGTTTCCGCTGCAAGCTCTCTTTTGTTGCTAAGCCCTGCGTGGCGAATGTTGTAAGACTTGACCATAAGGTCCTTTTGCTAAATAATATTAATTTGTCTGCTTCATCTATAGTTTGGTTATGTGGATATGATTACACCAATGTTGCAACTGTGTGAGCTAGCTACTGATCATGGGACTAGTTCAGAATATACAGAGGGTCCTGAGGTTGCATACTCGGGGTCCCGACAGCGTGCGACCCGGGTGCTCCTTGTTTCCCAGGGTCGTGAATAGTATATCCTTCTCCCTAACTGCTTCGAAGGAGCATTGGGAAGATTGAGTACTCAATATTTGCTGCAAGAGGCCATCATATTATTTTAGACCCTACAAAGTTATAGAATTATTAACAACTAGGTAGTTTTGACATATCTTACCAGGTGTTGGGACACTTCCTCGTCTGCCGGGTTTGTGAGAGAGATGGCGCCCAACGACGTGATTGTGGCCCTCCCTCTTAACCAGTTTTGGACGCGCTTGTTTGTGATCCCGGCAAATGGCGGGGAGACCCCCGACTGGATTGCCACATTGTCCTCACTCATCCATCCCTGGATTTTACCTGCATACCCAGCGGTGCTAAGTCTGTGGGGGTGAATGTTTTGTGCCTGGATAGCCTTGTGCGCTGTACTTTGCTGATGAAATTCGCCCATTGTCTTCATCTGCACAAAGGCGTCCCATGTATCCGACAACACGAAACGATACTTCATGCAGGGCATCTGATCCTTATTCACGTATTCCGTGAAAAGCTTGCTCTTGAAGGTCTTCCAAGCGTGTCCCATCGCAAGGAACGCCTGTCGTCGCACAAGTTCAAAGACTTCTGGTGGGATCTCGAACGACGTTGTAATTTCAGTCTACTGCTGTGCTCTCTCTATGACCGTCAGATCCTTCTATTTCTGTGTGCTGATGGGGACCCGTTCCCTTCCAAGTATACCGTAGGTGGTCTGGAATGCTTCCGTTGCTTTCTGAGGAAGAAGGGGGACCCTAGTAGTACTGACGGCCGTGATGGTAATTCGGGCCACAAGCATTTTCGATATTTCTCTAGCATGTCGCTTAGGTACCACTTTCATCGGAGATCCATATGCATTCGGCGAGGTCGATGACGGCGGCGAAGACGATGCGGACACCATCTCGCTTACTTACTATCTCGCAAGATTAACAAATCAGTACTGTATCAATAAATGAAATTACTGCAAGATCAACAAATCAGTACTACATCAATCAGGATAAAAATACTCAAAAGATAGAACTTCACAGCAAAATAAATCATCAATCGAGAGTTCACTGTCAATATTTCAATTGAACCAACTACACAATATTTCAATTGACAGGAATATAAACAATAACTGAATAATAATCACAGTGAGCAGAAGCTATCAACAGAATGGTGCAAAATGACCAGACAACATCAACATAATGAAACAGAGGGATCTGATGAGCATGAATAACATGACACAATATTAGAGAATCCAAAGCGGTGAGCTTGTACCTCCCACAACATTATTGAGCAATATATCCCAGTGCTAGAGTCAATCAAATCAGCAAAATTTGAAACTTCTACTAGCACAATCCAAAGCGATGAGCTCGTACCTCGACGGGAGGCATGGACGAAGAGGGAGTCGAGGTCGGGGGAGCGAGGCGTTGTTGAGGTCGGGGGCGGCATTGTCGAGGTTGGAGGTCGCAGAGGGAGGACGCCAGCGCGAGGAGGAGGAGGCACGAGGATGACGGTGGCGTAGGGGAGGAGTACGGCGCGGGGATGACGGTGCGAAGTGAGGAGGCTTGGGAATGATGACGACGTAGGGGAGGAGGACGGCGCGGGGACGACGGCGTGGAGAGAGGAGGCTTGGGAGGAACACAGGAAGTAAGGGCGCTGGGGAGATGGACCGAAGAGTGAGCTTTGAGGAGTAAGGACGCAAACCCTAGCGGGGCCCTACTTATAAATGCATATCACATACGGTTCTCATGAAGAACCGTCTGTGATAAGCGCATATCACAAACGGTTCTATTCCAGGACCGTTTGCGATAAGCGAGCATATCACAGACAGTTCTATTCCAGGACCGTCTGCGATAAGCGAGCATATCATATACGGTTCTATTTATGGAACCGTTTATGATGCTCAGCGTGGGTGGGGGGAAATTTTTGGACGTGTGTGTGGGAGACGAAATGTTTGGCGCCTTAGGAATCATCCATATCACAGATGGTTTGTTCCACAAAACTGTCTGTAATAGTTCCTTCTATAGCTAAAAAATATTCTAGTTATGCCCTCTGAAAACAAGAAAGCAGATACAATCACAGATGAAATAATTTCTTAATTAGTGAATAAATTACAATGGAGTAATTCCTTAACTACATGTCGAGTTTCTTAGTTACAACGGAACAATTTTTTAAATAGGTGTTTACCGTGTAGGATCAGTCCACTTGGCTATTTTGTTTAAAAAAAATAGCCCTTTACGATGATCGACGCGTATATAGCTAGCTTTCTCACTGGGTTCTTCCTTGAGCTTGATGTCGTCTCTGAAATGAGGCAACTCGTCAAATTTATTGTACTCTTCCTCATCCACGACATTTTCTACTCTGACAATCGTTGTTTTTCCATGAAGAACTATGTGACGGTTCTTATTTACTGGGTCCTTTACATAAAAAAACTTGAACAACTTGCTTAGTGAGTACGAATGATTCATCCTTGTATCCGACACATTCGAGGTCCACAGTAGTGACGCCGTACTTGTTGACCATCACACCCTGTGGAAGTTTGACTCGATGACACCGAAACAGAGGGATCTTGAAAAGTACGTAGTCGAGGTCCCAAATCTCCTCTACAAACCCATAGTAGGAGCTCAACCAGCGGTATTGAACTGCTCGTGAAACGAATCTATGTGGACACCGCTGTTCTGGACTATGCTCTTCCTATTCTGAGCTGTCGTATAAAATGTGTACCAAATTATGTCGTATCCTTGCCATGTCACAATTATAAATTTTGGACATTTTGCTAACCATGGCAGCATATCATCACTTGATGACGGCCTCCTATTGAATCGCACCTTTAACCATTCGTTGAACCGACGGTTGTGTTCTCTCGTGATCCAAACTTCTAACCGGCCTAGATTCTGTTGGTTTACCATGTCTTTGTGCTCGTTGATGTACGAGGACACTTAGGTCATGTGTTGCAAGACCATGAAATGGGCTTGAGCATATGCGTCGAAATCGGGAGTGATTGCTTTCTTTTCGATGGTCCCGATACCCTCGAGCCTCCCCTCATAACGAGATAGAGGCACACCTATCGGTTCCACCTGAGCCATGTAGTCGACGCAGAACTCAATGACCTCTTCGGTTGCATAACATTCGATGATGATGCCCTTCGGCCGAGGTCGATTTCGTGCATAGGACTTGAGAATAGCCATGTACCTCTACGGGTACATATGACGTAGGAACACAGGGTCGCATATCTTTATCTCTTTCACAAGGTGAACAATGAGATGGATCATGATATCGAAAAATGATGGAGGGAAATATATCTTAAGATGACATAGAGTCGTCACCATCTCGGCCTGCAGAGCATCTAGTCCTCCGAGGTCGATGACCTTGTGAGTAATTGAGTTAAAGAAATAACACATCATCATGATTGCCACTCCGACCTTGTTCGGCAAAATACTTTTAATTGCAACAGGAAGTATTTGTGTCATCAAATCTTCTATAGAAACAAGTTTCTTCATGCTGGCAGAGTAACTAGACGGAACTTTTACACCATGTAAGCTCTAGCACAGTTCCTTTCTCTCGGCCTTGGACATAGTGTAGCAAGCTGGGGGAAAATACGTTCGTCCTTTATCGGTCTCTTTCGGTGCTAACTCGGTCCTTATATTCATATCAACCAAGTCACGCTGTGCATTGACACCATCCTTTGTTTTATCATGAATGTTCAGTAAGAGACCAATCAAGCTATCATATACATTCTTCTCCATGTGCATGACGTTGATGCAATGGCGAACTTTTAAGTGCTCCCAATAAGGTAAGTTCCAAAAAATTGATCGCTTTTTCCAGATGTTCTTTTGGCGGGTCCTCAATTTACGTCCCTTTCCAAGCACAACATCGATATCCTTAACCATATCATAGACCTCTTTCCCTCTAAAAGCCCTTGGAGATGAACCGTCCTCCTTATTTTCGTCGAATTTCTTCTTCATCTTGCGGTATGGGTGGGTGATGCATGTACACAATTTTGCGCAAGTTGTTCAGCCACACACTCTCGGTATCATGTAAGCAGTGCGGACATGTTTTGGCTCCTTTTGTACTAAACCCCGATAGGTCACCAAGGGTAGAAAAATCATTGATGGTGCAGAACAACATGGCGTGTAAAGTGAAGTTCTCTCGTTTGTACGCATCCCATACATGTACCCCTTCGTTCCACAGTGTCACAAGACGTTTCAGTAATGGTGCTAGGTACACATCAATATCGTTCTCAGATTCCTTCGGCCCTTGGATAAGTAGTGACATCAAAATGTACTTCTGCTTCATACACAACCAAGAAGGAAGGTTGTACATGCATAGATTCATGGGCCAGGTACTATGTCAGCTGCTCATGTTACCGAAAGGATTCATTCCATCTGTACTCAACTCAAACCTTATATTCCTCAGTTCTACACTGAAGTCTTCAAAGCTCCTATCAAAGTTTCTCCACTAGGCAGAATTTTCGTCGAATTTCTTCTTCATCTTGCGGTATGGGTGATACCTGGGAAGGAACCTACGGTGATGCATGTACACAATTTTGCGCAAGTTGTTCAGCCACACACTCTCGGTATCATGTAAGCAGTGCGGACATGTTTTGGCTCCTTTTGTACTAAACCCCGATAGGTCACCAAGGGTAGAAAAATCATTGATGGTGCAGAACAACATGGCGTGTAAAGTGAAGTTCTCTCGTTTGTACGCATCCCATACATGTACCCCTTCGTTCCACAGTGTCACAAGACGTTCCAGTAATGGTGCTAGGTACACATCAATATCGTTCTCAGATTCCTTCGGCCCATGGATAAGTAGTGACATCAAAATGTACTTCTGCTTCATACACAACCAAGAAGGAAGGTTGTACATGCATAGATTCATGGGCCAGGTACTATGTCGGCTGCTCATGTTACCGAAAGGATTCATTCCATCTGTACTCAACTCAAACCTTATATTCCTCAGTTCTACACTGAAGTCTTCAAAGCTCCTATCAAAGTTTCTCCACTAGGCAGAATCAGTAGGGTGCCTTATCTTTCCATCTTTCTTACGCTCCTCCGAGTGCCAACGCAGCAATCTTGCCTCCTTTTGGTTTGCAAATAAATGTTTCAAACGAGGAATTATAGGAAAATACCACAACACCTTAGTAGGAGGTCCTTGCTTCACCTGGATGCGCTCGCCGTTATCGGAGTGATTCTTACGCTTGTATCGGGATGCTTTGCACACCGAACATACATGCATTTCTGCATACTCTTTACGGTAGAGGATATAATCGTTTGGGTATGCATGTATTCTTTCTACTTCCATTCTCAATGGACAAAGAACCTTCTTAACTTGGTAGGTGGTTCTGGGCAACACATTTCTCTTTGGAAGGATATCCGCTAGGAGGCCGAGTAATGCTGTGAAACTCTTGTCGGACTAACCATTGCTTGCCTTTAATTTCAACAGTTCAAGCACGGACGACAACCTTGTGTATTCCTGTTTGCAACCCAGAAACAAAGGTTTCCCCGAGTCCTCCATTAAGCCCTCAAATCTACCAAACTCTCTTTCACTATAGTCCCCTTCTGCATCGCATCCAGATTGTCATCGTGCGACCTGCCCTCATCAAAAGCACAATCCACATCCGGCATATCGTTGTCTCCCTCGGCGATGTTACTACCTTCCGGTATAATATGCTCTTGACCGTGACTGGTCCAACATATATACTCCTTTTTGAAACCCCTTCAAATTAAGTGTCCTTCGATCTACGTAAGGTTGGTAAACATCTACAGATTATCGCAATTAATGTATGGATAATACATAAATTTTATCCCCTTCTTCAACATATCCTGCTCAATAGCTCTTCTAAAAGTAGACATGCCATGAATGTACTCTTCACTCACTCGGTTCTTAACGTACATCCAGCTTCGGACCATCTGCACTACGCACGTAACAAATTAGATTAACGCACGAAACTACTCTCCTATTGACTAAGCAAACTACAAATTGAATAGCGATTAACCCAGGGCTAATATAAAGGATTACAGATCATTACCCTTGGAGCTCACCACGAAGATCCCAAATATCCCACGAGATCTCTTCCTATTGACCAACCTCTCTTTCTTTCTCCTTTCCTTCTCCTCCCTTCATACTTAATTCATTTGACATAGTCAGAACTGAGGCTCACTATGATGTAAACAGTATTATTTTACACAATACAGAACAAGTGAATATATATATATATATATATATATATATATATATATATATACATGCTGCTCATTATTCTATTGTAAATCTTAACTGTCAATAACCTCCTTGGATGATAAACCTAGCTATCATCCATCTTACAAGCACAGTTGCAAATCTATGATATTTAATTTTTTCACCAAACACCCCAGAGCCGGCCGCCTCCTTCAAAGCAGCGGCATATTAGAGACAGATCTCACTATAGACAGATCTGTTTGGAGTTGGGCCGACCAGATATTTAATTGCGTATATCACAGTCTGTTCTTAAAAAAATGTCTGTGATACGTATCATAGACGGTTTTAAATAACCACCGTCTGTGATACGTAGGCCCCACAGACGGTTCTTATTAAGAACCGTATGTGATAATCATAGGCCTCACACGGTTCTTGTTAAGAACCCTCACAGACCGTTCTAGACAAGAACCGTCTGTGACATTCCCAGACCTCACTAACGGTCTCTGAATTATCACAAATGGTATTTATTTAGACCCGTCTGTAATACGTATCACAAACGGTTATTAACAATAACTGTATGTGATATTCGCTATTAAATATCTGGTCGTCCCCTCAGATCTAGATCTATCTATAGTGAGAAATATCTCTGATATATATGCAGCTGCTTTGAAGGAGGCGACCGACTCTGGGTGCGTTTGGTGAAAGAAATACCATAGATTTTCAAGTATGCTTGTATTTCTATTTGTTCTTGGTGATCTAAGGTTAGTATTCATTTGTCTCTGATGCGGTTGCTTTGAAGAAGATGGCGAGTACAACTAAGAAAGCAACCAAACCCACCACGAAGCATGATCTTTTTTTCGGTTGTCATCCACACAGTATGAGGTGATGAGACGGTACCCACGGCCTACTTCATCGAACCTGACACACTCTCCTGGCAGCCATACTTCTTGAACTCGCAGGGATTGGTCATACTGTGATTGTATTCCGGCTTGGCACACTCTTACTTCATTAGCATTCTCTGGCTGGTCGGTATGACCAGCCCCTGCGAGTTCAAGAAGCTTGGCTACCAAGAGACTGTGTCAGGTTCGATGAGGTTGGTCGTGGTTGCTGTCTAATCCTCCTCATGTTGCGTGGACGACCCCCCGAAAAAAATCATGCTTGGTGGTGGGCTTGGTTGCTTTCTTAGGCGTACTCACTGTCTTCTTCAAAGTAGCCGTGCTTATCAGAGATGATTCTTGTTAATAACCGTCTGTGATAATTATATATCACAGATTGTTGTAGTTTATAACCGTCTGTGATACATATCACAGACGGTTTATTCCACTAAACCGCCTGTAATAGTTCTATAGCTAAAAAATATTTGCACGCCAACATAAGTAGGCCCAATCCTGAGCTTTCTCATCTTCTTCTAGTAGTTGAGCTCAGCTCTTTCTCCTTCTAGTCTCACCTCACCTCATCCCCTCCTCTTGAGTGAGAGCCATATATATGTCTGAGGCATCAAGCTCACTGAATCGGAGGACCCTTGCGCTAGCCAATGCTAGGCGGGTGGATTGCCCTAACTACCGTGTGCAAGCAAATGTGTTCTACGCCAACATCGAGGGAAATACTGGTCGAGTGTTTTACAAATGTCCTTATTTCTCAGTAAGTAAACTTGAGTTTGATTTCTTGTGGTTTGGATGTTTCTCTGGTAGCTATAAAATATGTGTGTTGTTTTGGCGTTTGTACGGATCTATAGGATAGAGGATGTCAATATTTCCAATGGGCAGACACCATGGACAGAGCAAGGGAGCGTAGCAATACAGGGTAAAGAATGGAATTTGGGCTGGAGCAGAGAATGGAAGTTGTGCTGGAGCAGAGACTAAACATGCTGTAATTGAAGATGGAGTGCATTCTAGACCATATCAAGTGGTTGGAAAAGAGTATGTGTGTGTATCATTGTTGTAATTTATGGCATATTTGTGAAGTAGTTGGTTTTTTGTAGTAGCATGCAAAATATCACAGACGGTTCCAACCACAAACTGTCTGTGATAAGTACTTATCACCGACGGTTATTTGTAATAACCATCTGTAATAAGTAAATATCACAGACGGTTGTTTGTAATTTCCATCTGTGATATTTATTATATCACAGACAGTTTGTTCCACTAAACAGCCTGTGATAGTTCCTTCTACATCTAAAAAATGTTTTGTTTTTGGCTGCTAGCATCAGGGGTATCACTAAAAAAAAAGCTAATTTAACAAGTAGTTCAACACCTGTGCAAATAACCTGGCGTAGTTATGCCTAATCATACAGTCATCACGATAGAAGACGACGTAGTCGTCCCACCCTTCAAATCACGCCGCGGTGGTGCTCGTGCCCCGATGGCCGCCCTCCGACAAAGACTCCACACCCAAACCTCGCGCCCAACCATCTTCCACATCACTACCTGGACTGCGTCCGCAGCAAGCCTTCGGCACCGCTTGCACTCCCGGTTGGTCCTCTTGGGCGTCTCGCACCCGCCGGCCGGCTCGCCCTCGACCTGGCTGATGTATTGCTTCTAAACGTCGCGCGCCTCGCCGGCCTTATAGAGGAGGAGGCCGAGCATGTAGGCCGCGGCCTTGTGGCCGGCGATGGCCCTCCGTTCGAGAAACACGTGGCCATGCTGCATGATGAACCACAAAGGTCCTGTTCTGGCCCGATCTTACGATGAGAATATAAGTTTGGTAGTAGTCGCTCAACTCTCATGATCCTGGCTACGAACTCGCAAGGCACGAAACCAAACAATCGCTGAATTGCTCGACAAGTCATTATCAACCATGCACGAATACCCGGATGACCTGATCACAAAGATCAATTCCTGCATGCACCGAAGCAGCACGCAAGAACAAGATAAATAAGCAATCTAAAATTGCGAATAGGAATTGAAAGTGTATTGATAAGTGGCGTTCTGAAGAACAATGTCGCTGTTGATCTTGCCGAACAAGAGGACAAAGTATAAAGTAGCAAAGCTAAACTTCAATCAACAAAACCCAAATTTTGCTTAAGGGCGGCGGCTCCTATATGAGGAGGACGGCCAGGAGGTGGGAACCCTAGGGCCGGTGGTACTGTTTATGGGTGCTGTTCACGTGAACAGTATGGCCTCCCTAGGGTGGCCAGCTAGTATATGGGCCTTATGGGCCAAGTCGGCCCATATATTACATAGCCAGTGGGCCAATAATTGGTGACGCAGCACCATAGCATGTAGACGCAGCACCATGGTATGTAGACGTAGCTCAGCTCATAGGAGCAGAAGTAACTCAGTCCAATTGGGGAATATGGCACTGTAGTAGCCGAAAGTCCAATTGGAGAAGATGTAGTTGAAGTAGAGGATGCAGTGCAGTGGGTTGAAGTAGTGGTTGCATCCTTATGGTCGATGTCCTCATCATCCTCCCTTTCTTGAATTTAAGTCATCCTCGACTCAATCATTTTCTCTAAGTCATCACTCTTCTGCAAGAGGTTAGTAGCAACAGGAGGCAAATAAACACACATTTCTTCTAATGGACACGGAGATTCTTTGCAAACCATAGTATAACATTCAGATTCATATTTTTCCATAGCAATGCAATCAGATTTTGTAGCTAACATAACAAGAGCAGGGGCTTTCAATTTAATTTGACTTGGAGCTTTAATCTTATGATCAATTTTTGTCTTCTCCTTAGTTGTTCTCTCAGTTCTTTCTAATTCATCCTTTAATATGGCAGCAGGAGACATTGGTAACAAAGTGATTTTCTTTTCTTTATATGTGAAAGTATAATGATTAGATCTACCATGATGTTCAGTATATCTATCATATTGCCAAGGTCTACCTAACAATAACGGGCATGCTTGTATAGGTACGACATCGCAATCAACATAGTCATGATATGATCCAATAGAAAAATGTATGTGCACAAGTTTAGTCACCTTCAACTTACCACAAGAATTTATCCATTGAATGTAGTAAGGATGAGGGTGTTGAGTTGTGATCAAGCCAAGCTTCTCGACTATGTCTGTGCTAGTAAGGTTGTTGCAACTTTCGCCATTGATGGTGACTTTGCATGAATGTTCCTTGATGACAAACTTTGATTGAAACAAGGTATGGCGTTGATTTTGTTCAGCAAACTCCATTTGAGCAATTAGCACACGTTGGACAACTAGGCTTTGGTACTTGTCAGATGTCTCATGGCCTAATTGTTCTTCCTCAGTTTCATCACCTGCATTATTAGTTGCAACTAAAATATGTTCTTCCTTAATTGCTAGGTGAAGTGTACCCACCATTGTTCTTGATAAGTAAAGCTCGCTGACTTGGACAATCACGCATCAAGTGCCCAAATCTCTTGCAACAGTGACATTGTACATCTTTTGATCCCCCTATAGAAGCAACGGAAGAAGCACTTTTTGTAGGGACTTGTACCTTTGCTTATTTGCTTGCATCAAGGATATGTGCAAGTGTGGAAGGAGCAGCAGGGGGTGCACGTCTTGAGGAGGGTGCATCTCGGCCAGAAGTGGAGGAAGGTGCTATGTGTTGTTGCCGAATTGGCCGACCTGCAAAAGATCCTCTAATATTGCCCCTAAAGCGAGATTGTCGACCCTGCACTTCTCTTTCAGCTTTATAAGCAAGATGGAACAAATGTGTGATAGAATTATATTCTTTATAATCTAAAATATCCTGAATTTCACGGTTTAAACCTCCCAAAAATATAGCCATCTTAGTATTTTCAGTTTCTTCTAAACCACAACGCAACAAACCAGTTTGCAATTCTTGATAATAGTCCTCTACAGAACTACTATCTTGTTTTAAGCGTTGTAATTTATTAAGCAAGTCACGTGAATAATATGAAGGTACAAACCTATGTCTCATTGCTCTCTTCAAAGCATTCCATGTTCTAGGTATGTCCTGATGAGTACGACCATATTCACTCCATCAAATAGATGCAAAATCAGAAAACTCACTAGTGGCAGCCCTAACTTTCTTATCTTTAGGGAATTCATGACAAGCAAAATTTTATTCTACGGTAAGCTCTCTTGTGAGATAAGCATCAGGATCATATTTTTCAGCAAAAGAAGGTATAGTGAATTTAATTTTACCAAATGCATCATTATGGTCACATACCTCACGTTGATTTCTTTCCATACCTTGACGATTATGACGAATCCGACGATGGTTACGGTCATTGTGCACATTGACTCCATCAGTTTTTATATCAGCATTTTAGTTGTTCAAATCTTCTTCTTCCACCTCATCTGCCCAAGAGTAGGCAATAGGTGGTGTGCGGCGAGCAGGAGGGTCCTCCACTCTTGCCTCATGATCATGGGTCCTGGTTTCAGCAAGTGGCTGACGTTCGAGGAGCGCAACGCGTGTGTGGAGTGCCGCGAGGTTGTCATTGATCTTATCCAAGGCATCACGAACACTCTCACCGAGCGAATACTCAATGTGCCGCACGAGCTCTCTCGTGCGAGGTGTGAGAGATCCCTCACCCGCATGCTCCAAAGTGTGGTCGTTGTTGTTTCCACCATGTGTAGATCTGTGTGACCCTGCCATTGTTAGTAGAAAACAAAGAACAAATCACAGTGTATATGTCCCTTTGAACTACTGGTTCTGGAGTTTCACAAGTCACTATCACAACGCCTTACCAAGTTCTTACAAGCTCTGCAGTAAGGAGGTGGTACAACCGGTGGCTGGTTCGTGATACTCTCACTTGTGAATAGCCCAACGATTGCGAGGAACGGTACCTGCTGAGTTAGTAGGAAGTGGAGCTCGGAAGGCTTCAATATGGTAGCAAGGATCAACAATAATCAAATCAGTTAATGCAAGTTGAAAAATTGTTCAACGTACTAGTCAATGTTGCTGATCCTAGCCTAATCAAAAATAGCTAATCAAAGCCCTACTAAGAGATGTGTATGTATGCACACGCAAAGATAAATATGACTTGATGTAAGCATTGGAAAACCTCACAACAAGTGCTAGGAGAGATGCTAACCAATATACTCAAACTTCTTTGTAGGGCACAAGATTATTCACGTGATGTAGAGCACAAAAACAGAATAACGTGCAACGTAAACAGCCCTCTAGTTTAAGCAGAAACAATAGTTAGTCTCAAGAGATAAAAAAAGCAAAGTTCTATATGGCTTATATATACTCATTTGAAAGGTTTCAATGAGATCTACAACTTTGCAGTTGAGGCAAACCCCAAATTCCGAAGGGAAGATTGAAAGAATCGGCAAAAACAGAAACTAAAAACTTGCGACGCGAATTCAGGGCCAAAGATGGCCGATTTTGGGGGTCTTGGAGGGCTACTAGGTTTTACCAATCATTTTTATTGGATGCGCGTCGTCGTTAGCTTCTTGAAAAGTCCAAAAACGTTGAATTCTGACGCCGTATGCAAAAGTTATGCCTGTTTTACTAAAGGTGTGTCGGAAACGGACTCGAATTCGTTTCGGCCTCAAATTGAAACTGCCATATCTTTTGATCCCGTGGACCAAACATGCCCAATTTTTTTGTGGAATCTTGTAGATGTATGAAGAAGGGTTCCACTTATTTTCACTAGATTTGGCCAAGGTTTCATGGGCTTTTCAATTTTCGGAAAGGGCTCCACCAATTTTGTTTGTCTCTCTGTTTTTTTTTCTTCTTTTCCTCTTTTTTCTTTTTTCTCTCTCTGTCTGTGTCTCTCACTCTGAAGACCCGAAACCAATCTTGGGCAGTTGGGTGGGCACAACCGAAATCAATCAAATCCTTTTTTTCTTCTCTTTCAAAACAACCAAAATCAAACTGTTTAGGGTTTGGCTGCCACGTAGTGGAAGGGCAGCGACGACAGGCTTTTTGCTTACCTCGGCAGTGATATGGCATGCGGCAGCAGGATTCGTTGTTGACCGCGGTAGGCAGGGGCTACGGTGGCCATGGCAAGGAGATTTGAGGCGCGACAGGGAAGGTGATTGTCACGGCAATAGCTTCCGCAAAGCAAATGCATATGGTGGTGGTCGCCGCGAAGTTGATCGGTGGAGGCGGCAAGCGATACTGCTTGCCGCAAGCAAGAGGATGGTGGCCACGACAGGACACGATAAGGGACGGCAGCAACTCTGGTGGTCGCGGCAATCCCTCTGGTGGTCGCGGAAATCCCTCTGGTGGGCGCGGTAGTGCAAAGGCAGAGGATGATGGTGGCGCGGTAGGGAGCAATTAAACACAAGATGCGAAAAGACAAAGATGAAGCTACACACACCAAGAACAGATTGTAAGCAAGATCAAGCTACGCGAAAGAAACACGAGATGCGACTAGACAATGACGAACTAGACTCCAACTAAACTAGAGATCAGCAACTAACACGACGATGTAACCAAAAATTCAACAAGCAAAATACCAAAAAGAAAATTGCAAAGGCTCAAATTGGTTTGGACAATATGAACTAACCCTATTTTTTTTGTGATTTTCGTGGCTTTATGGACTGTAGAAAAAAAATCTCACCGATGAACTGTAGCTCTGATACCACTTGATGAACCACCAAGGTCGTGTTCTGGCCCAATCTTTCGATGAGAAGATAAGTTCGGTAGTAGTCGCTCAACTCTCATGATCCTTGCTACGAACTCGCAAGGCTCGAAACCACGCAATTGCTGAACTGCTCGACAAGTCGTTATCAACCGTGCACGAATACCCGGATGACCTGATCACGAAGATCAATTCCTGTATACACCGAAGCAGCACACAAGAACAAGATAAATAAGCAATCTGAAATTGCGAATATGAATTGAAAGTGTATTGATAAGTGGGGTTCCGAAGAACAATGTCGCTGTTGATCTCATCGAACAAGAGGACAAAGTATAAAGTAGCAAAGCTAAACTTCAATCAACAAAACCCGAATTTTGCTAAAGGGCGGTGGCTCCTATATGAGGAGGACGGCCAGGAGGTGGGAACCCTAGGGCAGGTGGTACTGTTCATGGGTACTATTCACATAAACAGTACAACCTCCCTAGGGTGGGCGGTGTAAGGACCCGGGATTAACTCTCCTAAATCCTCTGTGCATTCCACTCTAGTCCCATGAACAGTAGCTAGAGTACACAGTTAAACAAAATGATAACAAATCCATATCACGCATTTATTAAATAATAGTTAGAGTTTTATTATCAGAAAGGCTTTCGAGCCAACAAAGGACAAACACAATGAAGACGAAGAAAAGCAAGAGAGCCCCGGCTAATCATCACGTGCAATTGACCGGGGTAGCGGCCTAGTCATCGAGATCTTCAACAGTTGCGAAGTCTTTTTCCTCTGATCAACAATTTATTAAGCAAGGTGAGTACAAATGAATGTACTCCACCAAGTTACACCCAATAACATATTATAATGCATGAGAGTTATAACAAAGGATGGCTTATAGGGTTTATTTTGCATAAAGCAATGTTTTTCTTTAAATACTTGTACTAAGTTCCAAGGCACATATTCTATAACTAAAATTTATTTTCTAAAATCTCAATTTTATAGTCAGATAACATTCACACAAGAATGGTGAAGCATACCCTCCTATCACATGGCTATCCGTCCAATTTCCCATTTGGATAGAAATCCAAAACCATTTAACAAGTCTTTTGAAAACAAAGCCAAAATCTAACTTTGAGTGGCTTTGCTAGCATGTCCTTGACCGTGGACACGACTATTCGAATAGTTTTACACTTTGCAGAGGTTGTACAACTTTACCCACAAGACACGACTTCTCTAGTTTGTTTGGCACCCATCGGTACCATTGCTCACTTCCTTAGGTAAGCAGTCTAGAGTACGTGACAAGGCCTTTACAGTACGCCATTCCACCGTAGTCCCGCCTCGCTAAGGTTTCGCCTCCTTTGGATTGAACCATCCGCCGGAATGAGCCCCCTCTTGTGCCATGTGGGATTATAAAAGTAGGTCATAAAAGACACCCACGCAACCGAATGGTACAACCACGGTCAAACATTGCAAATTAGTTAACCAAGTCCCGCCCACACAGGACATGCGGTAGTATGCGGTAGTATGATGGGGCGTAGCAAGATGCAGCTTGAAGACTGGTCCTTAACTGACTTGGGCGACTTTCCAAAAGAACCCCTGGGCATCAACCCATACTCGGATTGAGTCCGTGCATAAACCAACACCCACCAAATAGCCATTTCGCCTAAGTCCAAACCAATTTTTATTTTGTTTGCTTTTCAAAAATCATTTGCAAAAGTCCTATGGTAAACCAATACCATAGGCGCATTTAAATCATAATTGACATTTTGGCCAAATTTCCCCAAATCAAATATTTCGGGTCTAAGCATTGCTAAGCGAAATTTTCCAACATGTTCTGGTCATTCTAATGTACCAACCAGGTTTTAACTATGGTGTCAAGGAATGACTAATTCAATAGCAAAATTTGGCTATACCAAGGTATTAGGAATAACTATAATTTAAAACAGGTATTTAAATTACATTGAATAGAAATACACATGCAATCATAATTTAAAACAGAATTTAAGTAATTTTAAATACTGGGATTTGAACATGATCAAAGGATGTAACTTGCATTGCTTATTTAGTTGTTGTTCTTAAACGGCGTCGGAATCTGATTCTTCAAATACTCCCGGTTTCCCCGGAGTCGTTGAAATCTATACGCGAAAACAAACCAAATTCAAATAAAGGAAACACTTCAGGCGAAAATAAACATATTTTTAACAACATCTTGAAGGACGGAAGTACTTCAGATGAAACTAATATTACCTAGTGGAGTTGATGAAGGAAATTCTTTAGACAAAGTATATCCGAAGGGAGTTGATGAAAGGAATACTGCAGACGAAAGTACAATCAAGTAAGCTGATGAAGGAAATACTACAGACAAAAGTAGATAGATCTAACAGGAGAGAGAGAGAGAGAGAGAGAGAGAGAATGTTCACATAAACATTCCTCACTCGTTACCTAGATAGGAGAGATTACCTGGTTAGGTAATACTCTCATATATGCTTTCGGATCATGAAGGGTTCTACTATTGAGAAAGGATGACGACGGATGATACCTAGAACCTAGGTGATATTGTCTTCCTTAACAGGCTACCTAGTACTCACAAGCACTTGCTCCAAGCATTCTATGTATACAACCACGATGATCATACAGTTAAAATCAATCCTCTTATTTCTTTTGCCTAATCAACTCATTCCTTGGTTAATTAGCTCACTGAACCTTCCCTTTAGATTTCAATCTCCAGTTCTGTTAATCCATTTGAGTGGCCTAGTGATAGTTACAAGGTTTATTATCCTATTGTCTTTTCGGATTATCAACAAAACACTCCTCTGTTCAATTTTTCATAGAACAGGATTTGCTGTTTAACTAATTTTCTTACTAGCTCAGGATTTTATTTTGCTAATTATATTGCTTAATTGACTAATTATCTTACTTAACTATTTGTGTTAAAAAGCTATTTAGTCTACTGTCAACTCAAGGTTCCAACTAACAATCTTGGTTCATGCAACTTACAAAAGAACAGTTCTCTGAACTAAAGTGCTAAGTGTTACTAGCTACTTCTTTCAAACAACAAAATTCAGATTTGGCTAGTTTTGTTAGGTAGATGCAAACTGACTAATTGAATTAAACTATAACCACTAGAGTTAGTCATGTTATTAACCCTACTGACAAAATAACTTGTCATTCACTACCTTCTCTTATTCTTTCCTTCTCTTAAAGTGGTTCCTCTAGTTTAAGGTGCTGTTTAACTTATTGATAAATCATACTTCAAATTTTTGTTAACTCCCTTGACTAGTTCAATGTCAGCTACAAGATGGTTAGCCAAAAACATTATCCTATTGTAGATTTCAGATTTCCAGTAAGCATAAAACTCTATTCATAAACTGACAAAGAAATGCTCAATGGTGAATTGAAAACTTTCTAACTGCTTGCATTAGCTAAATCCTCAACCTACTGTTAAATTCAGATCACCTTCTCTGTTCATGTATTTAATCTTAGAGGAAAATTTTCTGATTTGTAGTGTTTGTCAACTGATCTTCGTACTAATTCAATTATCCATTTGTCAAAGTATAATTGAGTGATCAAGTAACTGATTGCATCAATACCATGTTTTAACTAATTGTATTAGGATGTCCCTAGCTCACTGACAAATTCATATTACCTACTCTATTCATATAACAGACAACACAGACCTTTTTCTGACATGATCTGTCACTATCTAAACTCTTCTCAATTTTTATCTTCAATCTTTGCTAATCCATTTGAGTGGTCCACAAACATTCACAAAACTGGTTAGTAGTGAGTAGTTTGCCTTACAAGTGCATGCTCCTAACAAGTTAAATTTTCATTTAACACACTACTCTAATCAATTGGCTAATAAGGTTACTAAGTACTGACAAAATACCTGCAACTTATGAACTTTAGCTAACACTATGAGGTAAATCCTAGTTTTCGCTACTGAACTCTCAGCCTTCATACATATCTATCAAAGGAATACATACACACAGACAGAGCTGAAGGGGGATGCACACTGAGAGCAGAATGGGCAGTGATAGAGGTGGTGGCCAGCTTGGAGCACGGCTCGTCGCTGGCGAGGAAGTGGCGGCGAGGCGGCGGCAACCACAAAAATGAAATGCATGGGGAACAAGGGGACTAGGGGTGGCGGTCTTGGAGCTCAAGCGGCACGGTGGCGGTGCGGCAAGGGCACGGGGTGGTCGGCTGGCCGCGGGGGTGAAGTGGTGCGGCAGCGCTCAGAGGGCTTTGGGGCCAAATTGGAGGGAGCACAAGCACTAGTGGAGCAGAGGTAACTCACCGGTGCAATCGGAGGGAGATGAGGTGGTCGGAGGCGGGCTGGCGGCGACAACCGGCGGTGGCGCGTGGAGACCAACGTGGCAGCGGTGCTGTGGAGGAGAAGAGCACTAATTAGTGGCAAGGAGAGGTAGGATGAGGTTAGGAGATCCTCACAGAGAGGGGAATTGGAAGGTGCATCGCCGAAGAGGATGTGGCAGCGGTGGAGGCGGCATTGGCCGAAATCGGGGAAGAAGGCCCGTGCGCGCTCCTTGGTGGACCAACACCGAAATTGGTTGAGGGCTTCGTCTCCTCGTGGTGCTGGGTGTGGCGTGACGCGGTCGGCGGCATCCGGAGCTCACCAGACGACCAGAATGGCGAGCGGTGCTCGGCGGCCGAACGAACGGCAATGGCTTGAGCTCCATGGTGTGAGGGGGAAGACAAGGGGATGGTAAGGGGTAACCGAAGGCGGCTTGGGTGACACTTATAGCCAGAGGACGGAGCTGCTGAGGGTGACGACGGCATGGGCTTGACGGGGAGGCGTGGCAAGGTGACGAGCGGGCGTGATGCTTATGCAGGACACTGCGGTGGCTGCGTGGAAGTGAAGCTGTGGTAGTGGGGCCAAAGAATCGCCATGAGAGGGAGAAGAGGGTGGCCGAGCCAAGCGTGAACGGAAATGGTGCCGGCCGATTTTGGCTAGAGCTGGGCCACGAAAGGAAAAGGAGAAGGCTAAAGGCTAGGATTTCGGCCCGAAGAAGAAACCCGGATTTTAGGTAATTTAACAATTTTAGAAATATAAATAATTCCTTTAGGGTTTTAGAAAATAGCAAATAGAGTCCAAAAATTATGGACAAATTCACATAAATTTTCTAAGATATTTTGGACTTAGATACAATATTTTCAACTTAACATTGGTATTCAATTTTGCAAATAAATTATTTTGGATTTAAAATAAATAGGAAAGAGCTTTTAAAATTCCAGAAAATTAAAAAAAACTCAAGAAAAATAATTAAAATTTTATTTTTAACTTTAAATCCAATAAAAATCCGTAAAACTCAATAAATTATATTTTTGTCATTTAAATATATAGGAGGTTCAGAAAAGCATTAAAACTATTTTTAAAACTCATAAAATTTAATAAAAAATAATATTTTATTAATTTAAAATTGGTAATGTAACTTTGGGTTGTTTCAAAGTGCCAAAGATATGGGCCTTATGGGCCAAGTCGACCCATATATTATATACCTAGTAGGCCAATAATTGGTGATGCAGAACCATGGCATGTAGACGCAGCACCATAACATGTAGATGTAGCTCAGCTCGTAGGAGCAGAAGTAGCTCGGTCCAATTGGGGAATATGGCATTGAAGTGGCTGAAAGTCCAATTGGAGAAGATGTAGTTGAAGTAGAGGATGCAGTGCAGCGGGCTGAAGTAGTGGTTGCATCCTTAGGGTCGATGTCCTCATCACTGCATGTCCTGGTGTGCGAAGACGAGCATGAGGCCGATGATGAAGTAGGCCTCTGGGTTGCCAGCGTCAGCTAGGTGGTTAACGACGGTGAGGTAGCGGTTGTTGTTCAGCCACTTCATCGCCTCCTCTCGTTCTAGCACCACACGCCTCCCCACGGCGCACTCCTTGGACGCCTTGTACATGGCATTGCAACTCCAATATATGTACACAATTCAAGACATCAGAATTACTCCGTAAGAGAAAATTAAAATTAAGGTCAAATTAAGGACGTTGTTGCTAGTCAGATTAGTGACATGTTTCTCTAGTCAAATTAAAAGGCTAACATGTATGCATGCATGGATTGGTTGCCACAACAAACAGTAGTACATATTTTTGTAGGTATATAAATATGTACGTGGCTCGTAGGTTGTAGAGGTCAGCCATGGGCTGTGGAGAGCTCGCAGCCACGAGGCCGACAATGTTGACGACGACATCGTGAGGAAGATCGATGGCGATCGCCGACCTCCTCGCCTTGGTCCTCGTCGTCATGCTCCGTGTGCTCACCATGGCGCGTGATATATGGTCTATGAGTTTTCAATACCGTAGTGATCGAGTTTTTTTTAACTCTACTGGTTGTTGATGGAGAGTGCGAAAGACATGATCATTCTTTTAAAACGTATCACAAACCAAGACGAAGAGACGCATCGTAACGTCGGAGAGCGAGACGCATCGCGCGGGGACCGAAGCGGCTTGAACATTTCACAGACGGTTTCAATCACAAACCGTCTGTGATATGTGTGAAGTAGGCATTATCACAAAAAGTTCTTGTCAATAACTGTATGTGATAATTATATACCACAGACGGTTTTTTCCCACTAAACCGTCTGTGATAGTAAACATGTTCAACATAGATAGTAACTTAACTTCAAACTAGATTTTCTTATATCATTTTTTGTATTTATATATGGCCAAACAGCTTGGTCAGTCGCTTCTTACAAAAGATTTAAAAAAGTAGAAATAATAAAAGATCAAGTTTTTCTAGTGGCCCAAGTAGCCTGCTATCTCGGTTATCAAAGCTTCGTAGGCGACGTCGTCGGCATCGGAGGGTTCAGGATCAGCGCAGGTAGCCTGAAACACTTCCAACCATTGACGCGATCGTTCCATAGTCGTCCAAAGAAGCTCCTCCCGAGGAGTCAAGTAGAAAAGCGCCCATAGACCCTCTTCTCTTGCTTGAGGGGTCTCGGCTTGGTCGACTCGATGTCGTCGCCATTACCGATGTCGCATTCTGTTTACGAATCCTCCTTCAAACGTGCAACGTCTTGGTCGAGGATTACACCGATGGCTAGGTTAGCTCGTCGGAAGCTGTAGATCACTTGAAAGACGCGGCAGAGGAGGTCATCTAGACGGTGCAACGTCTCCATCATGTGTCCCAGCATAGCCTCCGCTGGAGGAGGGGGGACACTGTGTCCTTTCGAAGCTTCCGACAGCATACGGTTGGCGAGGTGCTCGTACAGGATGGCCAGATAGGCCATCAAGACTGATGTCAGGGGAGAAGAGTGGGGAGCCATTTTGTTTGTGCTTGAGAGTAGAGCGATGTGCGAGGAGTAAGATGACAAATGATCTCGTTTGTGCTTGAGAGTAGAGCGACGTGTAAGGAGTACATGGTGGTTGATCATTCTTATAAAACAAGGAGTAATGTCGGCGCGGGAGACGAAGAGATGCATTGCGCGGGAGCCAAAGCGGCATTGAATATATCACTGACACTTCCAACTACAAACCGTCTGTGATACAAAATTATCACAAACGGTTATTAACAAAAACTAATTATCACAGACGGTTCTTAACAAGAACCGTCTGTGAATTATCACAGATGACTATATTTAAAACCCGTTTGTAATATTTCTAATATCACATACGGTTTTTTTTGTTAAGAACCGTTTGTGATATTATATATTCACAGATGGTTTTAACCGTAGCCAGTAACACAGACATACGCTAAACCAAAACTGTCTGTAATTGTATTTAATACAGATGGTTCCGAAGAACCGTCTGTGATGATACAACTAGGATAGCTTTTTTGTAGCAGTGTATACATCTTATTTGAGTCTCTGACGACGATTCAACGCGCTGCAAATGCTAGCTGGTACAGTGCAGGTACGGGCCAGGCATGCATGGGCGTTGGGCTAGCCAAAGAGATGCCTCAGTCCAAAATATTTACGCTCAGTGACGGAGACGGGGTGCCAGGGGTAGCACTGTCCATGCAATCTCTTGTGTATATATAGATGTGCTAACTAAAAATAACAGTAAAGTTTATTTGACTCTTTTTAATAAAAAATATTGCTAATTGGTCCCTTTGTTATTTTTTTTCTGGACAGTGATTTTTTTAGAGAGTAAAGGGGAACCAACATCACACTCACACCTCACTCATGCCACACACGCTATAAATTTTGCCAAGGCTCCAGAACCTCACAAAGTGCGGTCACTCATATTTCACTAGACATAAACATACGTGTACTCTGATTAAATAAGGCATACTGTGTCGATCCTAATGATTGTACCCGAGTGGGTAGCCACTGGTGCATCTCGTGGACAGTGTTTTTTTTAGCAAACTAAGACAAGGCTACTCGTATATAGTATTGGTCATTGCGGTACCCTGAGATTTCCTTTATTCGTATGTTTCATCTAGTTTACAGTTTTGTTTGTGCTTATGGCACAAATGAAGGGAATTTTTTTAAATAATACATTGTTAAAAAAGAATTACATAAATAAATAGTCATTTTTTTTTTACAAAACTAGACCTTCGTTGTCAATTCAATTGGCGACAGGGACCTTGTTGTCTATGGAGCAGGGCTCAATCGCCAATTCAACTCCCTGTCGCTAATTCAATTGGCAATAGAGACTAAATTCCTGAAATGGTCTTGTCTGGAGGGGCACATACCACTGGAGATCTGCAGTCCTGCATGTTGACAGTCCCTGTATACAGAGGTTCTGTTGTCAATTGAATTGACGACGGAGGCTTGACTTTCTTTTCTGTTGGTAATAGGGCTACTGTCGCCAATTGAATTGGCGACAATGTCTAGTTTTGTAATTTTTTTAACTATTTATTTCTGTATTTTTTAAAAAATATATTATTAAAAAAAATCCAAATGAAGGGAAGATTTCTTCCTCCCTCTCTCTCTTCTTTAGATGCATTTTTTTCCTATTGCACCGTTGCGCAACTCAACCGAGAAGAACAAATTGTTCTAGTATATAGGCCTAGCCCCCCCCCCCCCAAAAAAAAGGGAATTGCTAGAAATCTGTCGACTGAAAATTTCTTAGAAATCAGTCAATTTTTAGGCCGTTGGATGCGCTTTGTGATTGGTGAGTGAGAGAGAGAGGCCGTCCGATGCGCTCTGTGATTGGTGAGAGAGAGGGAGAGAGGTGGGAAGTGAGATTGGATTGGGGATATAGAGGGGGGTGATATCTGGAGCATTGGATCTCCATCCGATGACTCAAAAAGTGACTGATTTCCAAAAAAAATTCAGTCGAATGTTGTATAGACGCACCCAAAAAAAAGGCTTCCACTTACTTATAACAGCTTAAATATCATATATTTTATGATATGTCTCTATCAGCACTGTCGCAATTATAACTAGGGTTCATGAAACCAATAGGCCGGTTTGTGGCCCTAGACAGTTTGCTGGAGACTTAGCTAGGGTGGTTCACAAATTTGCCAATGACCAAAAAAAAATAAAATAAATGAAGCGATATCTACGATTGAAACAATAGGCCAACTCGAACTAACTCAACCCAACTTGGTATTATAACCATGAACCGGCGACGAACCTACCAATTTTCTGAAAAGATAGATGTATCCTAACCTCTGTATGCTCTAGATGGCTTTATCAGAAACCGGCGACGAACCCACCATTTTTTCTGAAAGCCTCGTCATAACATCCAAGGGTGACGAGGCGCGCCAAAACCGTACCTCAGCGATAACACAAGGACGTGCACGCCTGTGCACTCTGCATTTTTTTTGGACAGGTTTCAGGCATCAAACCCTGCATTTGAATGAGCACCAGTAACCGCAGACACCAAGATCCATTCACCCCGAAGCATTCGAACGAACGAATGGAGCTAGCGAATATATTGTGATGTGGACAACGTACCAGTCCAGCCCACTGGCCGGCCAGCCACTCCCTGGCTTTTCACGAACTATCTTTTTTAAAATAATATTAATTTATAAAATAATTACAAAAATAAATAGTCAAAAATAAAAATTACAAATATAGGTGAAATATTTTCAATTGGCGACAGAAACCCTATCGTCAATACGAACAATACGGAGAAGTTTCTGTCGCCAATTGAACTGACGACGTGATTCATTTTTGGAAACGCTCGAAGGACCACAGCTGAAGAAGCAGCAGGTATTCGGAGAGGACGGAGCTGTCCCGAATCCGGTGGCACACGGCACACAATCTGTGGTACATCACGCACAGTACCGTCGGGCCCCAAGCATAGCGCTGGATATCCTGCACCTTCCAGTCAGTCAACTAGCGTGCGTACCAGACATATATAGTGCTTGTCGATGTTGTCGCTGTGGGACCCTAGGAACATCACCCACCCAAATAGCCACAACAAGTAGACCTCGAAGTGCCTCCTGACGGTGTGCTCGGGTGCGTCCTCTGCCATACGCTTTGACTACAAGAAGACAGATACACATCATCAAGTTGCACAAACCAATTGAAGCGGAAGGGCAAGAGTTACAAAAACTTATGTAGAATTTGCAGATCCACTACAGCGTCGGACCGTGGGTGCTGCTGAACTCCCTGTAGCCGCTGTTGGGTGGCAGCACTCACTAGAACCTCGCGAGGAACTCCGTGCGCTATGTGGCCGGGATGTCATGTGCCGCCAGGGGAAGCCAGCGCAGGGCAATCCGATCAGGAAGGTCACGTCCTAAAGCGTCGGCACCATCTGCTCGCACGGGAGGTGAAACTTGTGAGTCTTCGACCTCTACCGGTCAATCAGCGCTGTTAGGAGACACCGGTCGTACGAAAAGCGCCTGGACGTATGGCCACCACCCGCGTGGTCCTGGTCGTCCTCCCACGTCGCCTCAACCATTCTTGTCAGAGGAAGGAGACCTGCCTCCCTCAAACTGCGTCGAAAAGATTAAGAACAAACGTTAGTCCACCCAAAGTAGTCAGTCTGCAATTGAGTAGACGAAGGTCGCAACTGCACATACATCGGAACCCAATGTGGGTCCACCCTCCATGCACTCATGGGCGTGCGTAGCCGTAGCGCACCAAGCTCAATCGCCGTCTCGCCCTCTTAGGGGAGGATGGTACTAAGGTGGCTACCATGATGCGTGTCAATGACCGGGTCAAGCAACTCATACGACCATTGCGCAACGTATCCTGGTCCACCAGACCTGAAGATTCAGTGCATACATTGTAAAAACTACGAAACATATACAAAAATTAATAACAAGCGGCGTACCTAATTAATTCAATTTTAATAGGTAACTTGCTTCGTTCATTGTTTAAAAAGTGTCTCCAACATCTACAAAATATTTACTATGTACAAATGGTAAAAAAAAAAGTTCACAATATTTAAATTCATATCTACATACCCTATGTACCATCTCTGGATTTCTTATATAATTTTTTTGAGGTGTCTTGCTATTTTCCTAGTTTAAAAAGTTATTCCGGCATTAACAAAATATTTAACGTGCACAAATGGAAAACAAAATTAAGTTGAGATTATTTTGATTAAGTTCTACATACGCTATTTAGCTACTCTACAATTTTTATAGATTTTTTATAGGTATCCTACTACTTTCCTTGTTTGGAAAGTGTCTCCAACACTTACAAAATATTTACTGTGTACAAATAGAAACAAAAAATAAGTTCACAATATTTTAATTTAGCTCTACATACCCTATTTACCTACTCTAAATTTCTTACAGAATTTTTAGAGGTGTTTTGCTATTTTTCTAGTTCAAAAAGTATTTTCGGCATTAACAAAATATTTACAGTGCAAAAATAGAAACCAAAATTAAGTTGGGATTAACATACTATATTTAGCTACTCTGCAATTTTTACAGACTCTTAATAGGTATCTTGTTGTTTTAGAGGTGTCCTTCTATTTTTCTGGTTTAAAAAGTATTTTTGGCATTAACAAAATTATCTTATGACGTAATGTACACAGGTAAAATGATATACTGTTCATAGCTAAAAATGATGTACTACATCAAACATCAATACAACTAAATTATCTAATACATTCGATTCTATATCGCTATTTTTGTTTGCTAACTGACAAGGTTTTGAATTTATGTACAAAGTTGCAAAAAACATTTATCAGTAAAATGGACGGCCAGATCTACTGTTCTGTCTGCTCCGCTAAGAGCTGGCTGGGCTTCGCTAGGTCTCTTCTACTCTCTGCTCTACTCTCTTCTTTTTTTAGAATTAAAATGATTTTTCCCTCAATTTTGAGGGGTTTATATAGCCACTGCCTGTCGCTAGTTGAACTGGCAACAAGAACCCACGGTTTCCTGTCGCGGTTCTTATCGCCAGTTCAACTGGCGACAGGCAGTTGGACCGTCAACATGCAGTAAATAATGCTAAAATGATGACAGACACCTATATTTGAAAAAAAAATCGGTTATTTATTTTTTCAATTATCTTTTAAATTAATATTATTTAAAAAAATTGCTTTTTTACCTAATGATTTGACCCAACACAATATGTTATTGCTGAAAATAAATTCTATAGAGGAGCCCTCCCACAGCTGTCCGATCCCCTTCTCACTATATGTACTATAGTGATATATCATAAGATGATCGCTGCGGAGGAGAGAACCCCTATTATTTATTTCCGTTGTTGCTTCGTAGCTTCGCATCCATCCGTCCGTCGCACGTCGAGGAGAGGACGCCCACGCGCGCAG
The DNA here is from genome assembly GCA_036346405.1 of Phyllostachys edulis. Classification (NCBI taxonomy): domain Eukaryota; kingdom Viridiplantae; phylum Streptophyta; class Magnoliopsida; order Poales; family Poaceae; genus Phyllostachys; species Phyllostachys edulis. Next base: position 29,168,326 of record CM070568.1, on the reverse strand, counting down.
ACAAAACGGGCAGCACGCCTACATGGCTACATGGTAGCAGCAAGCAAAGCGATCGACGACGCCTAAAAAGAACTGCAAAAAAGTATCACGTCCCATCGGAAATATGAGGAGAAAAGGCTGAAGAAATGGATCTGCCCCAAACTTGCAATGTCGCCATTTCAATATTCCTACACCCATGATCGATGCACACCCAAAGGAGTCTCCTGGGTAGAAGAACACTGTTCATCCTTTTGGCTAATCAGACATGCAAAATATATATGTCAGTGTGTTTAAGGTCGATCGAGGTTGTGTTGGGTTGGGCTTTACTGAGTTTTTGGTTACTTTAGGTTAGTGTAAGCTAGCCATCGCTGGATGCTAAACCTCGGGCTAGGTTAGACCAAGCTAGTCGACTAAAAATTTAGGGTGCCTTTTTTTTTAAATAACATAATGATGTTGAAATGAAATGAATCAGTGGCCTTTTGAGCGACGAACGAATAATATCTCAATCGTAAATAATGACAAGTGTTTTTTACCAAGCAAGAGATGGCTAGCTTGCACTAACCTGGAGTAACCAACAACAGACCATATAGGTGATGTACTTTAGACATGCTGTTAACTATGTAATATAGCTAGTGTATTGGAACGATACCGTCCGGACATCCGATATGAGAAATAAATCCGACGTTGTCCACGTGAGGGAAATGATACTGTCCGGACGTCCGATACGCAGAAATAAATTGGACGTTATCGACGTGACCACTAGGCATCACGTCCCGCACCACAACCACATGTTCCTTATTCCCAAAACAGCTCCGCTCATTCCTTATCCTCGAGCAGCTTCTCTGTCCCTTAATCTCTCTCTCTATCTTAATCCATCGGACCGGTGAACTCCGACCAAGATTCCGTCACCGGCGAGCTCGTCAAGGAGTAGGTCTGCCGCGCCGGCGCCGGCCTCGCGGCCTCACCCAGTGCCGCCATGCGAAGGGCAGCGACGTCGACTCTACACGCCCGGTGGAGCCGCAGAGGGGGTGGGTGCTCTGCCGAGTTTCGGGAAAAAGGGCAACGAAGCCCGCGCGGAAGACGATGACGATGCACAGAGCGACCGTGACGGCGCTGATGTCCGGTTCATCGATTTCTTCACTAGGGCGGACATGCAGCGACGACGCTGGAGCATTCGCAAGTCGATGGCTCCATGGTGGCCGACTCCCGTGACTGTCGCTATTTGAAATGACGAAATGGACATGTCGCCATTCGCCATTCCAAATTGCGATAGTAGCCCTGTCACCATGGCAACAATGCTGCCACCATTGGACATGGTAGGAGAGGCTTAATTCGCCATTTGAACTGGCGACATGATTCTGTCACCAGTTCAAATGACGATAGGAGCAGGAAAATGAAATAAAATTATATTTGTATTTTTAGAGAATTCAACTTCAAATTTTAGTGGATTTCACTAAGTTTTTTTGGTAATATCTTTAAGTGTCCATGTAGTTTTGAATGCGAATTTGGAAAAGATAACGAAATATGGAGTAGAGAATGCGAGATCGGCGACGCAGTTTGGAATGCGAGTTCGACGGGTTGCAACACGCGCTGTTGTCCCGATTGTATTGTTTATAGAACTGATTCCTTTCGAAAAAGAGTACAAAATTGGAGATAAACGAAATATTTGGGAATAAAATTTGAAAGACTTCATAATGTACTTGCGAATTATATGGCGCACAGGTTTTGGTTACGTGCATTAGAAACGACGGCATGCACAAATCAACAAATCGAAAAACACCCACGATACATGTGCGCCTTTTTGGAATATAATAAAAGGGTGGATTGGAACAAAGTTAATTAGTCTTTGCAGCTCATCGGTCCCTTGCCCTTGTCTTGGGACAGCCCACGGCGGCAGCTAGTCTCGAAGTCAGCCATGCTTTGTGAGACGGGCTAGACGATTGAATGATGTTAGGAGAACGTAAAGCCAAACCAATAAACATGATGCAAATTGAACATTACTTACCTCTTCAATCTGGAGTGTGCTAGGACGGCCACAAGTATCACTAGTAGGAGCCTTCCCCTTGTCCACCGCACGCTCATCTCGATCGTACTCAGCTTCTTGTTCGGGGGTCCTCCACCACCACCCTACTTAATTTGGCTCCTTCGGTGCCTTTTCAATAGGATTGTGTATGTAAGGTTTCCAACGCTCGAAGGTCTCAGGTCGCTTTGCATAGTTGAACATGTACTTCTACTCGATGAACGCCCTATCGTACATGTCCGGGCCATCGATCCTACTCGATGAACGCCCTATCGTACATGTCCGGGCCGTCGATCCAATGGAAGAAGTTGCAACACATCTCCGGCTACCATTATGCGCAGATGAAGTTAGCGATATGTGGAATGCAACATAAAATATGAAAAATATATGTGTGTGTAAGATTCTCTTACAATGATATTCCCGCACGTGTAGTACGCCCGGTCGGTGTTCGCTGGGTGTATGGACTGAATGATCTTCGCCGGTTTGTTGCATACACATTGTGGGCGTGAAAACTCTGGCGGTACCAGCGCATCCTTCATAAAACAATCCAGGTAGATTTTAGCCTTCTTGGCATGCCACTTGCTCTTATGCATCATCTTCGCATAGTAGTTCGACATCTCCTTCCTCTCTGTTATGTGAAACAAGTTGGAGTGAAGTGTTGAGTGTGGTGGTATAGTATTCTCCTCTAGCTCTCTTTCCCCTCATTTTATAAGCAGATAGGCGTGTAGTACTGAGGGTGGAGGGAGAAGAGTCATCATTTCGGTCTAAAACGTTGTAGTGCCGAGGGTGTGGTCATTTCGGTCTGAAAAGGTAGTGTCATAGTGTGTTGTGATTTTTATCTACAAAGGTGGCATTGTGTGGAGTGACAGGGTGCGGTCTTTTCCGTCTGAAAAGGTAGCGTGATAGAGTGTGGTCATTTCGGTCTGAAAAGGTAACGTCGTAGTGTTTTTTCATTTTTGTATAAAAAGGTGGCAGTGTGTGGCATAACACGGTGTGATCTTTTCGGTATGAAAAGGTGGTGTGGCAGAGTGTGGTTATTTCGGTCTAAAAAGGTAGCGCCGAAGTGTGTTGCCATTTCTGTCTAAAAAGGTGGCAGTGTGTGGCGTGATAGGTTGCAGTCTTTTCAGTCTAAAAAGGTAGCGTAACAGAGTGTGGTCATTTCGGTTTGAAAAGCTAGTGTCGCAGTGTGTTGTCATTTCTGTCTGAAATGGGGGCGTGACGAAGTTTGGTCATTTTGGTCTAAAAAGGTGGTGATGGTGTGTGGTTTTTTCCATCTGTGATGAACTTGGGTACACAGTTTAATTTCATTACAGTATTGAAGTCTCATTTTCTAATGAAATTATCCTTTGTCATGTTACGTTCATACAGATCCAGTAGCCAAAAGTTAAAGAAATCTTACAATTCATAACCAAGCATACAACATCGTTCATACATGACTCCCTTATGCAGACAACAACTATTACTTAATCCAATATTTTTACCTTACTAGACTCCCTTAAGCAGGCTTTCGATTACAACAAAATCTAATATTTTATTACATAAGATTAAGGCTTAACAGCCAGTTTTGACACTGACACAGGCATCCAAGCCCAAAGTTAATATAATACAAGATAAAAGAACTACAAACCACAGGCATACTTGAGCGTGGCTGAGACCTAATAACAGAAGTCGTTGCCATCTGTGGGTCCACCAACATCCTGTTCAACCAGATCCTCTGCATTTTCCCTGGTTTCTTCTGTAGATTGTTTGCAGATTATGCAAGAATGAGTACTACTACCGTACTCAACAAGCCACATGGAAAAGCTAAATAATTACATGCAAGGAGTTCAAAGGATGGTTAGGTTTTTACCTTACTAGGCATATGTGGATGCAATTTGCAGTTAAAACAGTTTACAGTCAAAACAGTAAAACAATAATACATAATAACATTAGGGGTTTCTCATCAAACCACAATTACCAACTTACCATCTCAAAAACTCTACTTATGCCTCATGTACTGGAATCACCCATTAACACAGCTTCATTAACCAGAAGCACGACGTATTCGAATACCTTTTTATACACTCTACAGAGTTGCCCAACTTCACCCACAAGATATCTCAAACTCATACTGTTAGATCATAGACACGCAACCCGTTAGCGTGCGACTGAGTAGAGATAACAAAGCCTTTTCACTGCTCAACCCTTTTTAGCCTCTACCCAGTAGGTTTTAACTCCATACAACCCTAGGGAGACTCCACCGGCCCGGTGGATCTCACATCCCTATGCTAACGGCACCTACCGTTGTGTGTAGACTACCAAGTGTCCCTTCAGGCCCACTCCTGTCACACCCCAGTTCCGCACTTACTCTATCACACAAGAGCAGCTACATTTCCTTGCATATATTCAATCGGGTGAGCAGTGTACTAAGCTAGGGAGTAATGACCACGCTTGTGGTTGAGCGATTTTCTGTGTCTGTTACTTGGCACAAGGTTCTTGTCCTTACTTATCATCCAGTGAGGCAATGGCCCAACACCAACGCGTGGCTGTCCACCTCGAGATCTCACTGATGACTCACTTTTAACCCCAAGTCTATTGGGTTGTCCAACTTCTTAGACACAACACTCAACTTTCCACCAAAACCATTGGCGAACTGCCAATACTGCTTTTAATTGATAGCACAATTGTGTGACAAAGCTACTGAAAGCATCTAGGCCCCTAGAAATTGGTTTTGGTAATTAATGACAATATGTGAATATGGGATTAACATGTTTATTGAGTATTTACAAGGTTAAATCCCATTGGTGAATGTGTTGATACAAAGTGACATGCGAAATGGACTACACGAGGATCTTTTGGCTCAAAGACAAGGTACAAGTAGTCTAGGATCTCTTTTTCATTTTACCGGTCTAGGAGCTTTGGATGAAAGACCGGATTATAGGATAAACACCGTACTATTAAGAGGGATCATGGCTAGTAGCTTGATAGCATGTTCTTGTGCAATATGGATCAATTTAGGATCATGCATGTATTTGAATTTAAACTTGAAATAAAATTGAAAAGTTCAAAGTGTTTCTGTCCAAAATCGGTAGTACCGTAGTTATACTTGCGGTCGTACCGCTTGGTGTGGTATGACCGGACTTTACTTGGCGGCGATCAAGATTTTGAAGGAACGACCAAATAAATTTTCAAGCGGAACGACCGGCTCCTTGAACGGTCGTACCGCATCGCGGTCATTCCGCATTTTAGTTGGCGGTTCTATAAAACCAGAAGCGGTGCAAATCGCCTCAGAATCTTTCTTGAAGTTGTTGTGCTCAATTGCTATGGATGAGGCAAACCTTGATGGATTATGGAATTAAAATTGATAAAATGCCTCTTTTGTGTGACAATGATAGTGCCGTGAAAATTGCTAATAACCCTGTTCAACACTCAAGAACCAAGCATATAGATATTCGCCACCATTTCTCGAGAGGTCATGTGAGCAAGGGAGACATTGAAATTAGCCACATAAGAACCGAGAACCAATTAGCGGACATTTTCACCAAGCCATTAGACGAAGGTCGCTTTTGCAAATTGAGGAATGAGTTAAATATCATAGATTATTCAAATGTTGTTTGAACTCTTATATCATATTATGGGTTCCATTTGATATTATTTGAGTATTTTATGAAAATATTTTTCAAATCTTTATAAAAAAAATCTATGATCATAAAAAAAATTATGTTCCTAAATAGACAATAGTCTACGCTTTGCATAATGATCCTTAATGATATTTATTTGAGTACAAAACTAGGGATCATTTGCAAAATAATCTAATTTCTAGAAAATCCAGAAAGCCCCAGGATAATCGGAACAACCGGCGTTATACGCTGCATGCGACCGCAGAGCGGTACAACTGCAATTATAACAATGGGTATGACCGAGAGTCTTGAACGACCGACGGCTTTTTGGTGTCAGACGACCGCATGACAGTTTGTGAGGAAAATTAACTCCCAGCGGTTTTTTTTCTTTTGGTCTTAACCCTCGCGGTTTGTCCGCTCCCCTCCGTCGATTTCAATCGCTCTCTCTCTCTCTCTCACCCGAGCGCCTCGACTCACTCAAATCCACCCAAAATCTCCAAAGTTTCTCGATTTCTCGTGTTGCTAATCTCTCCGTGGTTCTCCTCCTCCAATCCAAGGTAAAACTCAACCTTGATTCAGGTTTTATCTCTTTGGAACCCTAGGATTTCCATTTTTTAGGGTTTGTTGAAAATGTGATGAATCTCTCTGATTTTAATTGAGAAAATTGTAATATTTAGTGTCTGAAGGTGTTTGCGCATCAGATCCATGGATTCAATCCATGAAAAATCACCAAAACTGCAAGAAATCAACAACCCTAGAACTCAGTCAGGAAAATTGGAACGACTGGTTCTTGGCCTGCAGACGATCGACCAGGCGGTCGCATCATCCCAATGAACGGCGGTACGACCGATTGTCCTGACAGAGAACAGAAATGTCATTTCTTTTTAAACTCAATTCAATTCCAATCATTCCCTTGAGTATCTTGTGACCTTTTATCTGTTTCTAAAGATGCCTAGGATGAGGATTGCGACAAGGAAACCTCATGGACCCCCTCGAGGACAGTCATCTCCTCAATCCTCTGCCGCTCCTTCTCAATCGCCTCTTCGTCGACGACGGTCAGCTCCAGTGCGGCAAACGCGTTTAGTTCGTCAGAAGGTCACTCATGGAAAAGGAAAAGGGCCAGCACAAGATTCTGAGACAGAAGCAAGTGAGGACTACGTCTCTGATGATGAGACTCAATTTGAGCACGACTCTCATGAAGAAGGTACATTTGATAATTTGGGTGATCCTCCAGCATCTCCTATAGATTTACGCCTCCTATCAGCTGATGATTATGCAATCAAGAGGCATGTAAATCAGTACCTTTTAAAGTCAGACTGTGTACATCCTGGTTTTCACACTGTTTTTCAGGAGCAAGTATTTGAGCAGCTATATGGTCCTAACAGGAAATTTGCTGACCATAAATAGATTAAGTGGTCTCATTTAAATTCTTTGGACAATTATAGTAGCATTTATCAGCTCTTTCTTTAGGTAGGTCTGCATGACCTTGTTGCACTGAAACAGAATTATGATGACAAGTTGATCAGACAGTTTTATGCTACAGTGCATGTCTCTCCAGATTTAAAATCTATTAGACGGATATCAGCCACTAAGTATGTGGAGAGCACCAAGGAAGTGTTTGAGCAAGTTCTGGGAGTTCAGTCTGGAACTTGGGATAAAGTTCTTGAGAGGCATGCTTTATTGTGTCCTACTTGGGCTGATTACTATGATTCTACTGTCAAAAACAAGTTAGGCACAATTACTGGACTGAGACCAATTCCTAGCATGATCAACAGGATCATCAATCATACTTTCTACCCCAAGAGTGGTAATTTTGATGCGATTCGTGGTCACACCTGGAATATTATTGATAATATTATGAGGGGCATCAAGTTTGATGTTGTAGATGTGATACTTCAAGGCATAGTCTCCTCTAAGAATGACAGAATTAAAAGGATTTATTATGCTACATACATCATGGCATGGATCACACACAAAATGGAGTATCGTGGTGGTTTGGGCCTTTGTTCACAAGTCTTACTGAGCCACGAGATGGTCTTCCTCCTCATCGTGTGATCTTTGAGGATGATGTTGGTGAGGCTCTGCTATTGCTACTCTTTGGTGATGTTCCTACTGATAGCACTCTTGCACAGATTCTTCAGAATCAGCAGCTCATTCTTAGTTCTTTGCAAGAAATAAAGGCTGAACAAGCTGAATTTCAGAGAGAAACTCGAGGCAGATTACTTGAGATGGAGCAGACTCAGAATGATTTCTTCGATGAGACTCATAACAGGATGGCTGCACTGGTGGACAGTGTGACTAACATAGAGGGGATTTTGAAGACTCCACAGCGCTTCTCTCGACGGCCTTCTATTTCTAGGACATCTTCTGTACCTCCTGTACCTCCTCCTGCTCCAGCTGTAGCACCTACACCTCAGGATACAGTTCCTGCTCCTGTTGCTCCTCCAGCTCCAGTCACCGAGGTTATGACTCCGGATCCAGCTTCAGCTTTAGAGACCTCTTCTTCGGATCCAGCTCCAGCTACAGAGTTAGCATCTTCGGATCCCGCTCCTCCTGTTTTAGTCTCTCAGATCGACTTCACTCCTCGGCTCGACTCTCGTGATCTCGCTCTGTTCGCCTCCTACTCCTCAAGACAGATCCACCTTCACAGGACGTCCTTCCTCAGGATCCCAGCGTCTGAGCTATTTTTGGTATTTGATGCCAAAGGGGGAGAAATACGAAGACAAAGAAGAAAGAAGTGAAAAGATATAGAAGATATAGCTTTAGGGGGAGCAAGCGCAAGCTTTTGCTACTATACTATGGACTTATATGTGTTAGCTTATATATGTTGGACTTATTATGTAATGTTGAACTTTTCAGTACTTGTAATAGGTTAATTATGCGCTCTTTAACTTGTTGAACTTGTGGATGTTGTCATGTTATTACCTTTTATGCAATCTCAATTATCGTCACATCTTACTATTGCAATTCCTCAAGTTCAAATATGCTAAAGAAACTCTGCCCAAAATTCTCAAAATTTCTTCAAAATGTTCAATCTTTATTTGCACATGTTTAGGGGGAGCTTTCTTTAAATTAGACTTAACAAGAAAATAATTCTCATGCGTTCATCTGTTCTTATTGCAAGAATTATCTTATTGTTAAGCCATCAAAAGAATATACAATTGTGGTATATTCAAATCAATTTTTCTCACATATTGTAAGTGTTGTCATCAATTACCAAAAAGGGGGAGATTGAAAGCATCTAGGCCCCTAAAAATTGGTTTTGGTAATTAATGACAATATGTGAATATGGGATTAACATGTTTATTGAGTATTTACAAGGTTAAATCCCATTGGTGAATGTGTTGATACAAAGTGACATGCGAAATGGACTACACGAGGATCTTTTGGCTCAAAGACAAGGTACAAGTAGTCTAGGATCTCTTTTTCATTTTACCGGTCTAGGAGCTTTGGATGAAAGACCGGATTATAGGATAAACACCGTACTATTAAGAGGGATCATGGCTAGTAGCTTGATAGCATGTTCTTGTGCAATATGGATCAATTTAGGATCATGCATGCATTTGAATTTAAACTTAAAATAAAATTGAAAAGTTCTAAGTGTTTATGTCCAAAATCGGTAGTACCGCAGTTATACTTGCGGTCGTACCACTTGGTGCGGTATGACCGGACTTTACTTGGCGGTAGTACCGCATTTTGAAGGGAACAACCAAATAAATTTTCAAGCGGAACGACCGGCTCCTTGAACGGTCGTACCACATCGCGGTCATTCCGCATTTTAGTTGGTGGTTCTATAAAATCAGAAGCGGTGCAAATCGCCTCAGAATCTTTCTTGAAAATCGGTCGTACCGCTCATGGGCAACGGTCGTACCGTTGGGCGGTCGTTCCGAATTTTGTGAGGCGGTTCAATAAAAACAGAACAAGTGCAAATCTACTCTAAAACTTAATCTGGAAATCGGACGTTCCGCTCTTAGGGAACGGTCGTACCGGCCTGCGGTCATTCCGATGTTTTTACGGCGGTACAAAAATTCCAGAACCAATGCAAATCTTCAACGAATCGGACGTACCGCGCCTTTGCCTGCGGTCATTCCGACTGGGAATTCAACGGCTACTTTTTCCTTTTTTAGTATTTGTTCTAGCCGTTGACTGTGCAAAGTCGAAGGCTGGTCATCGCACTTTGTATCTTCTTGGTCATTCGATTTTGCCTGAAAACTTGGATTTCGTCTCCAACGGTCATAATTGTTGGTGAGGGCTATAAATACACCCCCACCTGCTCAAGTCAGGCTGCTAGTGCCCATTTGACATTCATAGAGCCTTGAGAGCCCTTGCATTCACTCAACACTCAAAACACTCTTGTGCATTCATTGTGAGCTTGTTGAGATTAATTCAAGTGCATCCATTCTCCTAGTTGATCCATGTGCACTTGAGTGCCGTCAAGTGAAGACTTTGATCTATTACTCTTGGAGTGTTGCTGCACTCCTAGACGGTTGGCGGTGGAGCATGGTGATCTCTTCGAAGAAGATTGTGAAGAGGCCTGGTGCAAGCTTGTGAGTGGTTCGGTGTTCACCATCTCCGGAGCGGAGGAAGAACAACCATAGTGACTTGAGGAAAGGCTTAATTCGTGGAGCCGGCTTGAGACGTCAAGCTCCCTCAACGTGGACTAGTGAAGACTGGCAAGTCTTCGATACCACGGGAAAAACATCGTCGTGTCTTTGTGGTTATCTCTAGTCTTTAATTTCATATTTATTTTTCTAGCTTGTTTATTGTGATTAATTTGCCTAGCTAGAAGAATAACTTGTTTAGACTAAGTTGTTATTGGCCAAAATTGTTAAATCGCTAAAAAGTTTAAAAACCTCCTATTCACCCCTCTCTAGTCGGTTATCCTTGATCCTACAGCTACTTATATAGATAATATTTTATATGAACTTGTCAAGGTGAATATGGCCTGCAAGTGCTGGGTGGGTTTGTATGTGGGGTAATAGGATTTATCTAATTATCATGGCATTCAAAAATATTATATCAATAATTAAAGTAATTGGCTCAAATATAATAATGAAAGTATCAATATAAATATATGACATGTGGGTTCAAAATGTTCAAGGAATGCAACTTGCCTTCTTGCACAAAGTCCTGTGGATATTGGTCTTGTCCGGCGTCTTCTGGAGTCTGGTTGTCAAGATCGTGACCTAACGAGAAGCAAAGCAATAAAAAGAAACCAAGTAAAAACTAGCTCGACAAGGAATGAGCCGGGAACAACAAGCAAGTAAATAAAACCAGAAAAGAAACTTAAAGGAAAGGTGGTGTGGGATGGTGGAAATTTATCTGGTGCTTGATGGGACTGAACGAAGTTTGAGATTCGGATCCAAGTACAACAAAAATATTGTAAAGGACTTAATGAATACTAAAGGAAGGTGGAAATATTTATTTGGAGCTTGGTATAGCTGAACAGAGCCAAGAGATGAACTGTATCTAGGGTTTACTGTTTTGACAAATGAATAGTAATTACTATAAATAGTAATGACTATGAACAGTAGCTAAATTACTGTGCTAAGAACATTAATTAGGGTTTCGGTTTGAACAGTAAAAGGTTACTGTGCAGTGAACAGTGTTTGGGCTGGATTTGTAATGAATAATGATTTGAGTGAATAGTGAATTGCTACAGTGTTGGGCCGAGCCCATTCGGCTAAAACGCCAAGGCCCAACTGCCCAAAACGCCATGACCTTAAAGGCTTGCTACTGGTCGAAGGTTGCTGCCTCATGCGGCATGGTTAAGAAAGTAAGGCAAGGCACAAGGCCACATGGAGGAGGGAGGAGGAAGAAAGCAGCCATAGCCCAATGGCAAGGGGACCGGCGATGGTGACTAGTGGTGCAAGGGAGGGCGGCGCGGGGAAGCTCCACCGGGTAGGTCTTCTTACCTCTAGGGTTTTGCGGCTGGGGCTTGCGGGTGGGGTTGTGGTGGTGGCGGCGGCTCTTGGCCGGCCTTTGGGGAAGGAGAAGGGTGGGGAGGGGGAAGAGCTTGGTGCGGGAGATGAAGGCTGAGCGGGGCGGCTTTTTATAGCCCTGTGGAGGCGGTGGGAACAGGGCGTGGCGTGGGTGGCGGCATAGGCGGCAGCAATGGGGGCGGCGACGTGGTTGGCTCTGCGCGGTTGGGTGGCCGCGAGAGAGGGTGCGGCGGCATGGGCGGGGCGAGTTGGCGCTCGGGTGCGCCGCATTGAAGAGGGAGGGGAGAGGTGGCACGGGTGGGAGTGGTGCCCTCACTGGAGCGGGGCGGGAGGTGGCGCGGCAGTGATGGGATGGGAGCGGCGCATTGATGGCGACGACGAGGTGGCGCGGGAGGTGGCCTGGTGTGGTGGCCCTGGGATGGAGGCGGCGCTGGAGGCGGGTTTGGGTGATGGCGCGACCGGGGAGGAGAAGGCGGAAGGGAGAAAGGGAAAGCGGGATTTGGTTGGGTTTTGATGAATTTGGAGGATTTTTGTTGATTTTGGTTGAAATTTGCTAAACTGAGATTTGAAAACGAGATTCAAATCAAAACTCAAATTGATTTTGAAATTTTGCAGATGTTTCAACAATGTTCTAGGATTAGTAACCAATAAAGCTCATCTGCCCCTCTAGTTACATATTTGAAGAGGAAAAGAAAGAAGAGAGCAAGAGGAGGGCTTAAAAGTCATCCAAAGTCTTTCATCAAAAGTCATAGCATTAAGAGAGCAACAATCATCGATATGTACATTGATTTTCTAGTAATCATGGTGATAATGACATGTTGAATTTGAGGGAATGGATCAATTCCAGAACAATGCTATTCGTGTTAAGTAGATACAAATATAAGTAAATACAATAAGCAACAAATCTAGTGTTCTAAGATGAAAAATATCATAGTACGAATGTTTCAAGAACTAACTACAAATGATATTTCTGGACTTCCGATAAAAGTAAATTGCAGTGCATACAGTGACAGAAATACGCAAAGATTGTTTCACAATATCTTACCTAAATGATTGATCAAGACCAAAGCTCCGCCTATCTTCAAAAAGACCACCCATTCCAACTAATTAATACCTTAGCCAAGATAAAAATTAACATTTAAATCACAAAACTTATAAATGTAATCTCGAGGTGGACTTTCTAAAAAGCATATGATAAAGATTAGGAAAAACTTCACCAACTAATCTAGGCGTGACATGGTTGATCCAGATTAGCAGCGAAGGTGACGTAGATCTACGGAAAGGTGGTGTCGATCCCAACCGATAACGGGCCTAATGTGTGTGTATACACACACACCCCTAATGTATATACCTAATACCTAATATCAATGTGAAGGATGGAGTTGGATTTTCTACCCCTACTATTGGGGGTATCCACCCATGCCATCGACCGTCCATGCTGCATTGAGATTCGTGTGTATCCATACACCCCACCGTATTTCTTGTGTATCTATCTATTTCTAAAATATTACCCCTCTCTCTCTCTCGGTCTCACCTCTCTCTCCCTGGCGATGAGTGGTGGCAGCTGAGCGCAGGATGCCCGGATCCGGCGGTCGTATGCTCTCGTTATGTAATAAATACGTCTTAGTATTCATCAAGTAAACGTAGCCCTTTTTTAGTCAATGCCCCTTTATTCTTAAGTAGGGGAATCATCTGAAAACTAGTGATCGAGCGAGTAAGTCCGCCAGGATCTACTTCCGCACCCCCGATGGACAGAGAGTGGTGGGCAGCTGAATCTGAAAGCGACACGACATGAGATGCCCGGATCCGGCACCGATGCTTCCGACGGGGTGGCGCGGTTTCCGGCGGGGTGGCGAGGTTTCCGGTGGAGCAGCGGGATTTCCGGCGGCGGTGGCGAGGTTTCCGGCGATGTTTGCATACGGTGCGTAGAAAATAAGGCGGGTATTGCTCCATGGTGCTAATTACGGGCGTGGATATTAAAGCGGGCATGGACGGTGGATCCCGTAGGGGTCAGTAGAAATGCTTTTCGGTGTGAAGGTTGGTTGCTCTGCTAGTCGCTCCCCAAATTTTCTTCCCAGTTATAAGCCCCGACCTATTCCAAGCGCCTTTTCCATTCCATCCGGCGCTGTCCACCGAGACCTCCGAGCCCATGGCCCGCCTCTCGCCGTCGCCGTTCGGCAGAAGCCGTCGCTTGTCGGAACTCCTGGAGGAGCAGCAGGAGCCCTTCTCACTCGACCTCTACCTCCTCGAGAAGGGCTGCTCCCCAAGCCTCCTCGACGCGAACGGCGGAGACGCCACCTCGATGTGCTGGCCGAGGAGCAGTAGCGCCTCTCCAGCGCTGAGGCGGCCGGCGGCGAGCAAGAAGACGCGCACCAGCGGCTTCCTCAGGCTCCTCCTCTCCAAGATCCTCCGCGGCACGGCTGCTGCTGCGGCGGCGGCGGCCAAGAAGAAGAAGCTGCAGCAGCCGGCCGCCATTGACTGGGGCGCCGCCATCAATGGCGAGCGGCGGAAGTGGCCGGGCAATTTCAAGAACGGCGCCCCGTTGTCTACTTCCCCGCGCGGCCCCAACGGCTCCGTCGAGGCCGACATGGAGGAGGAGGAAGACGACGACGGCGAGTCCTCGAAGCAGCTGAGCCCTGTCTCCGTCTTGGAGCAGCGCCCGTTCGAGCAGGGGCCTCCTGCCTACGCACAGAGTAAACAAACACGCAGCCTCCTCCTCTTTCCTCTCCGCCATTGTCATTTGTCGACCATGTACAGAGCTCACGCAGCATCAATTGCCACCATTGCAGAAGCCATGGTCATCTTCCAGGAGCTCGTGGTGGCGGCCTACACGCCGGCATTGCTCGACCAGCTCTCCATAGACAGCATCAGCAGCACCAAGTCCACAGACGGCCGCAACAGCACGTTAACAACAACGGCGGCGGCGCCGGCGAGGACTAACCCTACTACCAGCGTTGCACATTGGGAGGAGACGTTTGAGGCCGAGCTGGCCAAGGTGCACGACCTCACAGCGTCGGAGGTGGCCAGGGCGCGGGTGGGACCAGGCGACGTGCGGCCGGAGCGGCGGGACGTCAGCGCCGACGTCGCGGCCGCCGTGCTCGAGGCGCTGACGGAGGAGGTAGCGGTGGAGCTGATGGGGATGGGCCATGATGATGCCATCGACGATGGAAGGTGGTGCTGGTGACGATGTTTTTTTGGTTTTTCTGGTGGATGATGTAATTAAATTGATGTGTACTAGTTCAATGTCTGTGCTTTGCTACGAAAAAATATATTATGCCAATAAGCTCAGTCATCATTGTCAGGCTGTCATCATTGTCAGGCTCGGCCTCCTGCATGCCTTCGGCTCCACTGTTGCGCTTGGCCGAACTCTGCCCCCAACTAGCATCGCGCCTCCGCCGCTCAAGCTCTAACCGCACTGCTCCCTCTCTTGACCACACTTTGCTAGCCACCTTGTCCATGCCCTGGCGCACACTCACTGCCCTAGACTGGTGGGCTGACGTGTGTCCGAACTGGTCCCTTGGTGCATGCCAGCATGCCGCCGCCTCCTCACGGCCTGCTTTGTCACCCGCCCACGAGGCCACGACACTACCCTGCCCCGCAGGATTGCACACTGTACAATACAAAATTTTTCATTGTCCATATATATTGGATACATTAAAAGCATATGATAGACCAGAGATAAATTTCTCAATCTACTGGTGACTCCTGAATTTTTTTTAACCAACCAAAAATTTGGGACAATGAGATTTGCGAAGTTGGTATGGTTGCACCATTGCATGCATCCATGCATTGTAGCGATGAGATCAAATTATAACTTGCATGGCTGCACAACTGCAAACATGTATATCTTAACTATAGATCAATCGTGAAAGTCATGGACATCATGTATTTGTAAATGCCTTAACATCTAAATGAAAGAATAGGCAGATCTCATGCAGGCCGCTATGTATATCATCCTCGAAGAACATCTACATAGGACAAGGAAAGGATATGGCGTGGGAATACCTGATCTTTGCCAGCATGCACCACTGGATACGCCCATGCGCCATGTCCTCGGTCGCGTCTTTGCTCGTGTTCTAGCCATTGTGGTTTCGCCGCTGATGCACCTTTGTGCGCTAAGTACTCTGCTAAGACGACTCCTTCACTACTACAAAAAGGCTAATACTGGACGCCTCATCACAGACGGTTGACCAAAACCGTCTGTATTAAATACAATCACAGACGGTTTTAGTTTAGCGACCGTATGTGTTACTGGCTACGCTAAAAATTATTTGTGAAGAAGTAATATCACAGACGGTTCGTGTTGAAAACCGTCTGTGAAGTATCACAGACGGTTCTGAACAAGAACCATCTAGAACCGTCTGTGATACTTCACGCACGGTTTTCAATACGAACCGTCTGTGACTTCCCGTCCTCATCATAAACGGTTTGTATTAAAAACCATCTGTGATAAGTTTATCTGATTTTACCATAACTTGAAATACCAATCCTCTGCCGCGCCCCTACCGTGGCACCCAATTCTCTGCCACGGTGGGGTTTTGCAGGGTGACGGCTTGTCGCGGCAGGGCTTGGCAGGGGTGCAACAGAGGTTGGGGTGCCACGGCAGGGGCGCAGCATAGGATTGGGTGCCCAAACCCTACCGCGACACTCAATTCTTTGCCACGGTAGGGTTTGGCAAGGCGACGGCTTGCCACGGCAGGCAGGGGCGCAGCAGAGGATGGGGTCCCACGGTAGGGGCGTGGCATAGGATGAGGTGCCACGGTAGAGGCGCATCATAGGATTGGGTGCCTAAACCCTACTGCGGCACTCAATCCTCTGCTGCGGTAGGGTTTGGCAGGACGACGGCTTGCCACGGCAGGGCTTGGCAAGGGCACGGCAAAGGATGGGGTGCCACGGTAGGGATGCGACAGAGGATGGGGTGCCACGGTAGGGATACGACAGAGGATGGGGTGCCACGGCAGGGGTGCGACATAGGATGGGGTGCCACGGCAGGAGCGCGACAGAGGATGGGGTGCCACAGCAGGGGCGCGACATAGGATTGCTTGCCCAAACCCTACCGCGGTAGAGGATTGGGTGCCATGGAAGGGGTGCAGCAGAGGATTGGCTGCCACGACAGGGGCACAGAGGATTGACATTTCAAGTCATGGTAAAATCATAGAAGGTTTTTGTTTGAAACCGTCTGTGAAGCATTACGGTCATCATATACAGTTTTTGTATGAAACCGTCTGTGATTCGCAATGTGGGAGGGCGAATTTTTTTTTGAACACGTGTGCGGGAGGCAAAATATTTCGGTACTGTCCTTATATATTATAGCCACCTCAGCCTTGTCTTCCATCAGTCTCTCCCTCTCCCCTCCGCACGCTGAGCTCCGGTGACCACCCTCGATTCCCCGTCGTGGTTCGGCGAGGAGACACAGCAGGCGACAGGGAGGAGGAGGGATGCGGAGGAGCTCCTTGTCTGCCGCAGGAGGTAGACTGCCAGAAGGCACGTGTACATCTCCAAAACATACACAATTTATTGGTTGTTTGTTGTAAAAAAAAATGATCTTAATTTTGTGTTACCTAAGGTTAGAGCGCCGCCAAAGGTTTTCAGTCGTCTCTCCTTGTCGACGAGCTTGAGTCAAACTCGGATGACATGCAAGAATAGCTTGTGATATGCTGGTGGGGTACATAGAGGAGCTCACAAGACCAATCCAAGAAGCTGGTGAGTTCTTCAGGAGCTTGGAGGCACATATGGTTTCTAGCTAGTTTAATTTTGTAACTTTATTCTTTTTTTCCCATTCGGAGGGGACGTTGTGAAACCTTTTAGTTTTCCTTTCCTATAATGTGTTTGCCATTAGAATTTTAATTGGATTTTAGTTGTCTTTCTAGAGATTGCATATGAAAACTACTGTCCAGCAATTGATTGGTTTGGCTCAATATCCTTTTTTTTTTGGCAATACAAAAAACTATCACAGGCGGTTCTGAACAAGATGCACCAACCAAACTCAAATTGGATGTAGGCCTAGATATAGTTGGAGATGAGATGAGTTTGTTGGAGTTGTTAAGAGATTTGTTTTGAGTAGTTTGTTCGGAATGGATAGGGAAGAGAAAGCATCGCGAGAGACGCTGGCCCACACGGTGGCTCGCTTTGACGCAGATAGGATGCGGGAGGGCATGTTTCTTGGGCCCACATAGCGGCACCAAAATATTGATGAGGGGAGGAAAGTGGAGAACGCATCACTCACTACCACTATGTTCTTTTTAAAGATTATATGGTTGAGGGCGGTTTTTTTGGTTGATGTGTACTAGTAGCAGTAGTTGCTAATAGGCCCTAGCTAGCTACCCTTGTTCCTTGGCATGAGCTAATGCTAAATGGAATAATTCAGAATTTGCCCCAGTGAATAGATGGATTTCAGAATTTGCTCCCCCATGTGTCTATGACATGTAGGTCCTGGACCCACATGTCATAGACACATGGGAGGGCAAAATCTGAAATTCATCTATCCCATGAGGGCAAATTCTGAAATCCCGTGTGTGTGAGAGAGAGTTGTATATGAATTAACGTGAAGTGATTAATTCAGGAATAAGAACAAAAATCTTAACTATGCATTACTTTGGAAATCTGTCATGATATATCCTTTTGAAATGCAAAAAAAATCAGAGTATTTTCGGTTTGGACTACCCATGTGTGTATTCAAAATAATTGAATCCTTTTTAGAAAAAAAAAACACATCTTTTAATATACAAAACAGTCAAATTCTGTTGAGCAAAATAATTTTTGTCCCAACATTTCGGGCAATTTGAAATTAGGGACCCTCTACTTTCCATTCCCACTCCCTACCCAAGAGCGAAAAACACTTCTTTTAAAGCGATTTCACGGCCTGATTTGGAACCGTCAATGCTCCCACTACTGGCAACATTGCTTTACGGTCCGTGCAAATCATCTCTGAACAACATCGTGCGTGCGATCTCCTCGTACAAATTTGAATCCTCTGACAGTGCAACTTTTAGTATGAAACGCACGTGTGGTAGACAGTACAAGCATGTAGTAGTAGTAACTCACGATGTACGGACGCAAGAGTACACGTGGACTCGCTCCTGTGCTCCACAAGCCGTCCGCAGTCCACACGAAGCTCGTTCACGTACTGACAGAACATTACACGCCAAGCAGTGACCATCAATTATTAATCAACCGCAAAGGGAAACCTCACGACTAGCCACTGGAGCAGAGCGAGATAAGCATCCCCTGTTCCGTTCTGTCCTGTACTCCTGTCCCGTCCCGTTCCGTTCTGTTCATCTCCACGGACCGACAGCGCCGCGGCCGGTGACTAGTGGACGCGTCCTCTCCGCAACCAGGGCTCGAGAGGGACGTCGGAGCTGCTGATCGGTAGATGACGTTATTTATTTACTTAGAAACAGCGACGCAAATATGCAGTTCGTAGGCATTTGCTATTTTACGCGTGTACTCTGAGGATCTAACGATTCATGCATCCAGTGACGTACGCAGAACAAAAATAGAGAGAATGCTATTGAAAAAAAGCTAATATGATAAAATTGTGCTAAACATATATAAACAAAAGATAAAGTGAGAATATAAAATAAACTTAAGGTAGTATCTGGCTAATGAACATAACAATCCGAATGTCTATAAATACGTGCAAGTAGCAATTTGTGGAACAAAAGTAGCTAAGTTAGTGAGACAATCAGAAAATTGTGACTAATTAGAAATATTGAAATGAAATGTTAGTACGGAACATACCGCAAAACCGCGATATCCTTTGACACGCTATATTCTAAACAATCAAATTTGTTGAACCATGCTTCTTGAAAGGATCTCCAACAGTCCATCATTTTCTTTGGAAAAATATGGCTGATTAGTCGAGTTGGACCCTTCAACAAATATACCCTTATCACTTGATCTCTAATTTCATTGGGACAATCTTCAATTGGTATACGATATGCTGGATCGGTAATGGTGTGGTCATCCGGATTAAAATCAATCTGAGGCTTCTTTGGTTGAGTTGTGCTCTCATTGGTTTGAGGAGTAATACTTGTATTTAGATTGTTGGAGAAATAACTATGCAAAATTTGTTTGTCCATCTTTTATAAATCTACAATAAATTGTATGTAATCCATGAGTACTAAGTACATGTAACTAGACTACACAAATAGACAAGACAACATCACATGTTCACAACATCATCTCAACTCTAATTAACAATCAATTTGAGTTTATTCCTACAATCCTACTATAACTATTCCATAACAACTCTAATTAGCAATCAATTTGAGTCTATTCCTACAATCCTACTATAACTATTCCATAACAATCACACATTCACACTTTAGTACTTTACCTCAATAGTCAACAGGCAACAACTCAGCCTCAGCTCCTTCACAGCCTCCTCAGTCGGTCAATCCTCATGCGACTTCCTCTCCTTAGTCCTCACGCGTCCAGCGTCCTCAAAGCCAAAGGTTCAAAGCTAAAGTTCCTCTTTTCGACTCTTCACCTCTTCCTTTATGCGGCAAGACGCGCTTGCATCGCCTCAGCCTCCAGCGGGCCCAACTGCCTCTTTGGCCATGGCTCGCCGCTCCGCCGCCTCCAACCGCCGCGGTCTCCCGCCACGCCGCTTAGCTCTGTGCTCAACCGGTCCCTCGCGCCAGGCTCATCGCCTCGCGCCTCGCCCACGCGTCATGCGCCACGCTGCTCATGGCCAACCGCCTGTGTCACCAAAGAGGTCGTGAGCGGCTCTGAATGGGGTGAATTAGGGATTTGGGAGTGGGGATGGGGAATTCCGAAATCGGGAATGGGGATTTGGGGTTAGGGATTTGGGGAGTGCAAAAATGGGCCATATGATATTGGATTATGGAAAGAATGTAGCCCAAACTGCCCAAATGCTTGAGTTGTTGAGTTGCTTGCTGTCTTCGTTTGGTTTTCTTGAGTTCTTCGCTCCTTCTTTCCTTCATGGCGCGGTGCCTGCCAGCTGGTGCTTTGTGCTGATGGGAAACCAGAGGAGGAGACGGTGGCAGAGGAGGTTCCAGGGGCGCGGCAAGCAGAGCCGGTGCGCACGCCCCTACGCGCACCGGTGGTGCATCCGCCACAACATGCAACCAATCCATACAAATGGAAGGAGAACATACACAACAATCGGACAAAGTAAAAGTAGACCAACAATAGACAAACATGTGAGAGAAAGCAATCCAGTGATCTTGTTTATTTCAATGATTTTCTTGTGTACAAAATAGATAACATCTCTCTTATATTTATAGCCAACTAATCTAGAGAGTTTTGGTATGAGCCCATATCTCCTTAGAGAAGAAGAAGGAACCGAGTGGGGCCCACCAGGGCCGGCCGCACCTCCCTTGCGGGGGCTGGTATCCTAACACCCCCCTTGGGCAAATAGCGCAATATGCATATGTCTCGTTAAAAACTCATTCAAAACACCCAGCGGGAAAAAAGAAATGGAGAAAAGAGTACATTGTATACACAAGCTGTATTACACTAGTTGCCTCGTTAAAAATCTTTATAAGAAAACTTCTAGTAAAAACTCACTAAGGGAAAAAGAGTACAACCTTTTCTATCTTCTTTGATCACTAGCTTACACTTCTTGCGTAATACACTTCCTTCAAAGTAAATGCTCATTCTTCAGGCCAAGGCTTACTATTAAGTACGAGATTTATATGTTACGATTTTCTTTCCTTCTCATTAGGAATCTTGAGTCCTTCAAGGATCTCTTCATACGGATTTTCATAATCCTTTAACTGCATAACTGCCATTCATGCCATTTGCTAGAAATATTATGCAGCAGAATATACTTTCATTCAAAATAGGAGAGTACCAGTCTTCTACAAGGACCTATCAACAATCGCTTTTCACTCATAATAATCCATTAAGTATAAACTTCATGTTCAAGACATACTATTTAGTGACTATGGTTCAACCTCAATTGTTTTCTTCATTTGGCCCGATATGAGCACTTCAAGCATCTCTTGCCATGGACTTTAGTTCTGGATCTAGGTTCTCATTAAAGAAACTTTAGCAATCATAGTCTCATTAAAGAAACTTTAGCAATCATAGAGGCAAGATTGTCGACAACTATTCTTTTCTCCCATATCCTCATAATTTGAGGGTATTTCATTATTAACCAAATCCTCGTCATTTCCCAAAACGAAATATTATTGGTTGTTCCACATTCCCAGCATTATGATTTGTGTGCGCGTATATTGTTGGGTTTTTATCTTCATGATGTGCCTCTTCATGAGGTCCTTCACCTTCTTGGTGAATTCTCTCTAGGAGTCTTAAGGAGTGTTTAAGTATTACTTTGGCTAGGATCATTGGACCTTAGAAGCCGCAGGTGTCCCCGCAAGACCATAGATCATTGATCAACAAGCCATTTCACCTACTATTCAAAACCTGGGGTATACCACTCTTAGCAGTTGGTTTCCTTCTTGCAAACACCACTTGGTTAGTCCTTTATAATTTATTGAAAACTATCTAGCATATTCATGTTCCTAGCTTATGATTATGAAGAAATCAATGACAGTAAACTTGAAGTTAAAAGTGAAATTGATGGATGTGGTAACAGCATACCTTTATGGAAATTTGGATTCGGATATTTATACGAAGATACCTGAATGTATCCCTATCGTGAACCAAGACAGAGCAAATAGAAATCTGTACAATGTACAGACTTAAGCAACCAGACAGGATGTGGTATAATCGCTTGAAGCGACTTTCTATGCAAGAAAAGCTACACGAACAATGAGAATAATCCCTGTGTATTTATACGATGATCCCATTATGGATTTTATATAAAATCAGTGTATGAAGATGATCTGAATATCATTGGAACCTTGGAAGGTATTTAAGAAAGCAAGCTCTCACCAGGAGTCGGAGTTTGAAATGAAAGATTTGGGCAAAACCAAATATTGCCTAGGCTTACAGCTTGAGCATACCCCTGAAGAGTTTTTAGTATATCAGTCAACCTACATTCAGAAAGTGTTAGAAAGGTTTGGCTTTGAAAAGGTATACCATTAGAAAGTGCCAATGGTCGGGAGATTCTTGCAGCAAGACAAGGACTGGTACAGACCTAAAGAAGAGGGGGAGGAAGTCCTGAGACCGGAATTCCCATGCTTAAGTGCAATAGGAGCACTCATGTATTTAGCAAACTGTACTAGATCGGATATTGCATTTGCTGTGAACCTATTAGCAAGTTATAGTGCGGAACCTACCAAAGGCATTTGTAGAGAATGAAGGACATCTTCCGATACCTCCAAGGAAGCAAAGAACTTGGTCTGTTCTATAGAAAGAACTAAGACCTAACTATGAATGGCTATGCAGATGTCGAGTACCTGTCGGACCCGCATACAGCCAAATCATAAATATGCTATGTACTCCTATATGGTGGAACTGTAATTTTATGGAAATTGTCTAAGCAGAGTCTTGTATCAACTTTGACGAACCACTCGAAAATAATAGCATTGTACAAGGCCTCACAAGAATGTGCTTGGCTTCGGCGGATGATTCACCACATCCAGCAGTCATGTGGATTGAATACCGCATAAACCCCCACTATTATCTATGGATATAATACAGCTTGTGTTGCATAAGTGCAGATGTGTTATGTGAAGAGTCAACCCACAAAGCATATTAATTCCAAGTTCGTCTATGCTCATGAATTGCAAAAAATAGGCGAAATTAAAGTACTGCATACTAAGTCATGTGAAAATCTTATATATTTATTCACTAAGTCACTTCCAGCATCTAGCTTTGAAAGGTGTATACGTGGAATTAGAATAATGAGACTTAGAGGAGTGCATAATTCAGGATGAGAACCTTCACAAACTCTTTATTAAAACTTGATCACGAAGATCGAGTACCCAAAGAATATATCTTGGAGATTAAATGAAATTGGGTGGATTGTACTATTTTTCCCTTAACAAGTTTTTCCTGAAGTTTCTCGGCTAAGGTTTCTAATGAGACAATTCATGCAGCACATCAGAACATGTATCATGTACTCTTTCTCCAAAATTTTTTCATTGGGTTTTTATAGAGTTTTGACGAGACATGAACATATGAAGATAGGCGTCCAAGAGGGAGTGTTGGGAAACCATGTGCCTGGCCTAGCAGCCGATCCAGAGGTGGACACCCCATCCAAACTCTAGCAGGGTCTCTAGACTATAAATAGGGGTTGCTAGTCATTGTAAAAGGCTGATCGATTGATGAAGGAATAAAGAGAAGCAAGAAGCCTCCTATATCTCTGTGTTCAATCTACTATTCTGTACTTGTATTTTTGAATTGTTCTAAGCGATTCTATGCTTGTCTACGAGGTAATCGCTCGGACCAAACTCGCCAGTGACGGTTCCTCAACACCCACGACCTCGAGGGTGGATAGATGCTGTGGTGCTTGGTGGCGACAGAGCTAGAAAATTACTATATTATAACTTTTCTTTTTTTCGTTTCCTCTTCTTTTAGAAAAGTGTTGTCTCCACAATTACCGGGAAATGTTTCGATGCTATCCAACATTGTGCAAAGGATGAAATCGAGGGGAACTTTTTTTTTATTAATTGACCTTTTTTAATTTTTATTTTAAAGTTAACCTCCGGCGCACTTTATTTTCAATTCTAACCCTTTTGGTCACGCCACCACTTGTGGCATGACAAAACAACGTTGTCACGCTGGAGCAAGCTCTTGTCATGCCATGGGTGGTGGTGTGACAGTATTGTTTGGTCACGCCACCACCAGTGGCGTGGTTAAAAGTGCTATTTAGCGGACTTGTTCTATGGTGTGACAGCGTTGTTTCGTCACGTCACGGGTGATGGCGTGACCAAAAGGGTCAGAATTGGAAATAAAGTACGCCGGGGTTAACTTTAAAATAAAAAAAGGATTAATTAATAAAAAAAGTTCAATCGAGGGCCGTGTTTCTGACCCTCCACTACTTATTCCAGCTCTATACACATTGCTTCATTATGTGAACGCGAGTTAGTTTTTAAGCGCATATATATAGACACGTTAATCACAATTCAATTACATTTGTATATCTTTGTATTTTACACGTGCCCACACGAGGGGGATGGCCATTCGAATCCCCTGCAGTTGGTAGATGAATGTTGCAAAAATCGGTCAAAACGGCTGACTAAAAGGAATCGACGAGTAAATCGTCACAACTAGGTGATACGGAGTGTTGTTAACACTTATGAGCGCTTAATTAGCAGCATATACCAATTAATCGGCCGTATAATTTGTTTAATTAGCCATGTCAGCTCATTAGCCCGTATGTCCAGCGGCCTAATATAGCACCCCAAAAGAGAGCACATGTGCTGATAATGTCTTGTGTTATTCTTAGCAGACTCTTGGCCTTCTCGTCACTGCAATTTAGGGTTCATTGTCCATCAAATAGTAATATATGTAGACTTGAAGCTTTTCTCTAAACAAGACGATGAAATCGGCAGTTTTTTTATATTGGATTTGCTGGTACAAGTCTTTATATTCGAAGTAATGCAAACTACGGCTTTGAGTAATTTAGTTTCTTGTATCTTAACAACAGTTTTTCTTTGATGATTATGGTACCTTAACGAGAAAGTTAAATAAATTAGGTACTTGCATTATTTCGCCACAACAATTTTATGACTGTACATCGATATTTTCCAGTTATTGAGTTTCCTACATTACTGAAGAAGAAGAACTAGGCCAACTGCAAACTTGAATTTTCCAGAATGAAATCATGCCATAACCGGAGTGTGGTACATGTATGTTTAGTAATTCATAATATTAATTCTAGCAATATTATGTATTTAAATACATTTAAGGCTAGTAGTATCATCACACACACACACACACATATATATATATATATATATATATATAAATAAAACGTTTAATTATCTCTATAATTCTAATTAATCATCAGTATTCTGATTAATCGCTTAGCGGTACCTCATCTGTTCGAGGGCTATATTCCGTTTTTAACGACACTGGTAAATCACTCCTTTGCTCACTGTGCACGAGTTTGTTATCTTTTGGAAGGCGCTGTTCTCCAGCCAGCAGAGTCAGCGGTGTCACGTTCGCAATCATCAGATCCGTATCCATCGCATCTTCTCCTGTCTCACCCATACCCAGCCGCACGCGTCAGCACTTAATTAGCACCATGCCAAAAAACAAGTGGATAAGGTTGAATAGCACACGCTTGTGTTTGTTGAGGGATGATTACGTGTAGGCCGCGAAGCCAGGATTAGACTATACGGGAGTAACGGGACCGATAGCTAAAGTATACACATAAATTTGTTATCACCTAATTTAAGCTGGTTATAAAAGGAAAAAATTGAGGATTTGATACTTTTAAACTTCTTGATTTAGGATTAGTCACCTTTAAGTTTTTTCTTAATAATTTGCCACTCCTAAGCACAAAATAACTGTGATTTGACACCTTGGGCGTGTTCCAATATTTTTGTTTTTATTTTGCACCAAAATTCACTGTGAAAAGACATATTTACCCCTTCCTATGCACGAAGAAACTTAAAGGTGTTAAATTCTAAATCAAGATGCCTAGGAGCGATAAATATTCAATTTTCCCTTATAAAAAGTAGAAATTTTCTTAGGAGAAAATTTTTTATATAAAAAAACAATAGAAAACAAATAATGATCACAATGGATGATAACTTAGTTTGGTGGAGTTTGGTTAGACTCAATACTAGCTTAAAATTTTTGTAACAAAATAGAATGTAGATGCTACATAAGATAGGTTCATATGCCACAAATCAACTCCTGGGCTTTTTGTTTTATCATTTAATCACATAAATTGAGTTAGTAAGAGTTTAGTCCTAATAAAATTTCAAAGCTCCTACGTGCTAATGAAAGGTAGTAAAAAATCATTCGGGGACGGACCCGGCCAGCCCTTGTCTCCGTCTTGATCACGTGGATAAAAAATCAACAAAATGGCTATATGTTTTGTCACCAAAATTCCTATCTTTCATGAAAGAAAAAGAGTGCAAACTTAACTTAGGATGTTTCATGACAAAGTTAGACAACATTACGGCCCCACATTCTTGGTTCTGACATTTCTTTTCTTTGGCTCCGCCTGTGGTAACCCATTTTCGCCGTATTTGCAACCAAGAAAAGCGCACAGCTCTATATCACCAAAAGGAAAAGGAAATTGTGCAGCTCTAGGGTCCATTTCAGCATTGTTTCAGACAGATCAACAGATGGCCAACAGTGCGCTGCCGCTGTTGCAAGATGGGAAGTGAGATGATCAGATGAATGCCTTCGTCCCCGCGGATCCGTGCGGTGGGTGGACGATGCCTCGCGTGCATTGATAAAACCACGTACGCGCCTCGCGAAAACCGCCGTGACGAGAGCCAGCCACTTGTTGGCTCCGGCCGTCTCATTTCTTCAACGGCTTAGCTATTTAGGGAATTGATTCATGTATATAATTTATTATGGTATCACAGTAATAGGTTCTGAGACCTAACTAACATAATATTTTTTTAAAAATATTTACGGCCCACTCTAGTTGACGCATGCAATTCATTAAACAACCATTGCTGATTTGCTGTGCTAATTTGATGTCCCCGAGCATCCGTCCTTTCAATCAACAAAACCCGAATGAAAGATGCAGCGCTTGTAGCAGTACGATAAAATGGTGTGTGCAGTGCGTGTTTGGCAGCCTCTGACAGCTTTGTTCTTGCAGTACTATTGTGCTGTGCACTCTGTAATTTATTCAGAGTTACGGTACAGTACTATTGTACTACTGTGTGCTTATTAGGTACATATATAGTATTTTGTTGTACTAATAGATACGAAAGACACTAGAAATTACTAAAGTTAAACCTTAGTGTAAAGGGGCTTAGCGGCTATGGACACGTCTGACTGAAAATCGAGGGCCCTCTAATCTCGCTAGCGGTTACGCCTGTCCATCGGATTCCGCTCGGTGCGCGCGTGGGAATGAGAGGCGCTGATGAGTCCCACGTCGCGTGCGTCGCGAAGCTTCGCGTTTCTTTCCTCATGGCGCATCGCAGCCGGCCTTCGTCTCTTTCCTCGTGGCGCTGAAGCTGCGTCCCCTTCCCCTTTCTTCTCGCGTCTCTTCTCTCGCTCTCGCTCCATCACACGGCGCCGTCGTTGCTCCTCCACCCACCCCTCGATCTCCCTCCCCGACGGATGCCTCGGCGCCTCCCCTCCGCCTTCAGTACTCTCCCTCTCCCTCCTCTGCCAGCAGCGCCGCTCCCTTCCTCTTCCTCCCCCGTCTAGCTCCTGATGTACCTCCCCAGCCACCGCCAAGGCTGCACCGCGCTCCTCCCCCTCGCTCCTTTCCCCTCTCAGTCCCTCCCTCTTGTTCTCTCGCCGCCCGCTCGATTCCCCTCCCTAGCCGTCGCCGCTCGCTCCGTCATCCTTCCCAGTCGCCGTCGCCGCCTCGGCGCCGCCCCTCCATTCTCCCCGGATCTGGTCTCCGCTCTCCTCCCCGCTGTCCTTGCCCCTCTAGGTCCCTCCCTCAGTCGCCGCCTCGGCGCCGCCCCTACCTTCCCTCCCGACCACTCGATTCCACTCCCCAGCTGTCGCCGCTCGCTCTGTCGTCCTTCCCAGTCGCCGCCTCGGCACCGCCCCTCCCTTCTCCCCGGATCTGGTCTCCGCGCTCCTCCCCGTGGTCCTTGCCCCTCCAGGTCCTGGGTTGATGGTATCCTTAACCATTTCTTCTTTCTTTGGACCCCAGGAACTCACCACGAATCCACTGCTTGCTGCTGGATTGTCCGTAGGCCTTGCTTCTGTTTGGGCGCCATGAATCCACTACTTGCTACTGGATTGGCCATATTCCTTGCTTCTATTGTGCTTGGAGTTGGTTAGAGTACTGCTGCAGGATAGATCAGAGGCGCATCGCGATCTGTGCAAAAGCGTATGTAAGATACGTCGTAATTTATTGCTTAATCTAGCTTTTTTGGAAGCTTTAGAAATTGAGTAGCAGTGATAAGAGTGGAAAAGGGCTCGATCTAGACATTGCTAAAATATTAGCACCGACTTATGAGTAGTTCTAATGAGTTATCTTGAAATTTTGGATCGAATGCGAACTTCTAGACTCAGGCAAAGTAGGTTCATATACAAAGGAACACTGATGTTTTGCTAATTCCTTTTCGCTTAATCTCATGCAGTTCTGTCCATACATATTTTTTTTATGATGATGATTCCAACTTATGTGAAGTGTAGACACGAGGAGACAGAAAAAACAGCTCAAACGTGTACATCTACTTACTGTCAGTATTTACTTAGCGTTAGCTTTTCTTGAAACTGGCTATATGTGGCTGACAAAATACCTGATCTTTTCTTATCTTGAAACATAAGAAAAATAGGTTCATATACAAAGGAACACTGATGTTTTGCTAATTCCGTTTCGCTTACTCTCATGTAGTTCTTTCCATACATATTCTTTTTTTTTTATGATGATGATGATTCCAACTTATGTGAAGTGCAGACACGAGGAGATAGAGAAAAATGGCTCGAATGTGTACATCTGCTTGCTGTCGGTGTTTAGTTAGCGTTAGCTTTTCTTGAAACTGGCTATATGTGACTGACAAATACCTACTCTTTTTCTTATCTTGTAATATATGTCTTGAAACATATATCTTATTAGCCATCCTAGGGGAATTCTTACTTAGCTATATGTGATGACAAATACTGAATGCTGTCGCGTTACCTGAATAGGTTTTGCCATGTAGTGATTTGGTCCTATTTACTCTTTGCTTCCTCCACCTTAAATTTTTTTTTTGTCGCCTCGACACATCTATGTATGTTATGTTGCTCGCTGTGTTGTCCATGTTTGTGACCGCGTCTCCAAATAGCTTAAACCATCTCGATCTGCGATTCTTTAAATATCCAGAATGATTTCTGTTAAGGATAAGGTAAGAACTATTCGTTGGATAGCATGGATATGAATAATTCAATTTTTTTAATTACCAAGTTGATATAGCTTATTCTTTTTACACCTTGTGTTAAGATAGACGTTGTGATGGTCTTTGTTTTGATTTATGTTGAATGATTACATGTTGTTGAGATTATTTATCGTTCAGTTTCTGTGTATTACTAGCTTGATATATCTTATTGTTTTACACCTTGGGTTAAGATAGACATTGTGATGGTCTCTCTTTTGATTTATGCTGAATGCTTACAGGTTGTTGAGATTATTGCTCAGTATGATGATGCGCGTGTGCAAGTTAGCATGACCGATAGCAAACTTCGCTACATCTAGAACTGGAGCATATCCAAAGAGTGCACATGAACTCTTACGGTAAGAGGCTTTACCTAATTTCAAAAAATACAACAGATCAAATAGGCTTTTAGAAAATAGCAAATAGAGTTCAGATATTCTAGAAAAATTCACAGAAATCTCTTGAATTATTTTAAACTTAATAAAATTATTTTCAACATAAAGTTGGCTTTTATTTTTGCACATAAATTATTTTTAATTTCTGAAAAATAGGAAAGACATTTTAAAATTCCAAAAAATTCAAGAAATTAATTTATTTTTTATTTTAAATCCCAGAAAAACCCAGAAAACTCAATAAATTTTCCTTTTTGACATTAAAAACTAGGAAATTCAAGGAAACCTAGAAAACTCTTTTAAAACTTAGAAAATCCATTAAAATAATAACTTTATTAATTTTATTTTTGGTAAGAGAACTTTGGGATATTATAGAGGACCCGGGGAAAACCGAACAAGCTCATATCTATAGAGAATTATGCTCTCCCCACAATGGAAAAAACAAGCGTAGCCTGGACAAACAAAGAACCATCAGCAATAGGAGATGTAATAGAGGGGAAGAGAACCAAACGAAGAGAGGAGGCGAAGAATGATTGGTGACAACCGGAAGGGAGAAGGCGGGTGGGAGACGATTGCAAGAAGAGATATGAGACGGGTGTGGAAGACGAAACGGGAAGTGTGTGATGGGGAAAAGAGCAGCCAAGACTGACCGACAAGAAGCGAGGCAGCGTTAGCATGTGGCGTGTCGAAGCCAACGCATGCGAGCATAACGCTGGCCTAGACGGAATGCGTGTGAACGCAACGCTGGATGAGATCCGACGACAGCAGCAGCACGACACGAGAAACAGCCGACGGGCAAGGGAAAAACATCGACATGGATATCGCCCCATTTCGGCCTCCCTTTACTCGTAGGGACATTGTGCGACATTCATGGAGTGCTAGAAAGCAAAACAACGTGTTGTCATTTTTTAAAATAATTTAAAAAATTTTAAAGGGTAAAATGGTAACTTTGACTTGGCTAAACTCCACTGAGCTTGTTAAATTTGCCCCTTTTATCCATACTTTTTGCAAGAAAAGACTCATAACATGCTTGCGATAACTTTTTTTTAAAAAATATACATTTTCGGCAATTCACACCTTTTCTCTTAAAGAGCGTTTTCAGTGTTTTTCATGTATACACAGTTATAATGCTAACACTGTGTTAAGTGCTATTGACATTATTTGAATTGAGCATAATTATTAAAAACAAAGCAAAGAAGATCCATTCTTATAGACACAAAATGGTCTTTATTAGGGTTATATTTGGTTTGTGTCCCCAACCTAGGCTACCAATTTTTTTGGCAACACCTCGAAATTTGACCCATGTTTGGATAGTTGCCAAATTTTGGCATGCCCATGAATCTTTGGTCACATCCTATACATTTTCTTGCCGTATTTTGGTATATTTTGTGATGGCACAAACCAAACCCACCCTAGGTATTACCGTATTAGCCTCCGAACATATGGTCCCTCACGTCTCACACATATTCTTGTGTCTTGAAACTAAGATGACAAAATCAACACCCTGGTAGATTCTCTCCTAAATATCGAGTATAATGCAGTGCATATATTCATAGCGTGTTACAGAAAAAGATAAAGAGGTCAGAATTGGGCGATGGATGGACTATCTATTTGTCAAACCATAAAGTTTTGTTTGGGACACCAAAATTTCGTAAGATTCCCTAGGGACCCCCCTTAGATTATTAAACCACACATAATATTCCGAAGGCAACCAACCCATCATAGCGGGGCCACCACGAATGTATTTTTCCCTAGCACGGTGGATTTCTCGTAATGCCATTTAGGGGCCGTTTGATAGCAGGAATGTTGTAGCAATCATAGAGTAATCTTGTTTAATTCTCGTGTTTGATACAACCACCTAGAATTTAGGTTAGGAAAGGAAGCTATCTTAGATTACTGTCCCACAAGAATTTCATCGAAACTTTTTTCGCTCTATGTCTTTGGCGCGAACGGCGCGAAACTCCTGGCACGTGCTTTGTTTCTGTTCGACACCTTGGTTCTCTCGCAGGATAAATACGCTAGCTTCTCTCCCTACCCATATACACTACTTTTCCCATGAACTAGGTCAAAAGGACTCCGGACTCCAAGTTACTTTATCCATCCAAGTAAATCCTTCATTCGTTATATCAATTTAGTTTTTTTTCATATGCTTTGTTGATCGGAAAGTTTTGATGTCAAAATCCTATCTAAAATTTTCCTCTTTTTCCCTTTTTCTCAGGCTATATGATTCGCGTCTGACTTCAATTTAGGCTTGTTCGCATGCACAAGTTAAGTCCATTCTTGTTCCTATACAACCCTTGATTTCTGTCCGCACTTGAGTAATTACGCAGCAACAGAAGCGTGGTTCATGCTTGACAGCTTGTGTAATTAGGCAGCCACATAATAAATTATTTTTCTGGACGCCGCTCAAGAGTGAAGAAACACACGCTGCTGTTCTACTTTAGATGATATAGGCTAGTCATATGCTTTTGTTTATTAGATTGGTAAAATTATAGATGTCGTTACACCTAATCCTAACAGATGAGCGCAACAACTTTAGTTGTTAATGTCCTGGATGTACAATAATTCAATTTATGTTTGAAGTTGAAAAACTATTTAAGATTTGTTTTATTCATTGTACCGTCGAAAGCCTCGAGTGGCCATGACAAGCTTGAAGTTATTGGTTTATGAATTTGGTCTTACTAGAATTTATTTCTTGGAAGTTTTATAAATGTTATTTCTGGCTTGCTTTTTGAAGTTATTTTAGTCCAATCTATATCTATACATGGCAGAATAACATACTACATGTATCGCCAGGTATACATCGTATATATTGCCGGCGGCAAGCATGCCTCACTATAGGAGAGCATCTGCACAAAACTTATTTATGTGGGAAATTTTCTCTCCATAACCGATTCCGATGTTACACCCCAAACAACTTAATCTAATATTCCTACTAATGCTCTAGGAATCTTAATCACCTGTACTTAATATCATATTCCCTACTATCGCATTCATACGAATCATCAGATTCCCACCAATCTAGTTTTTTTGAAACCAAACGCATCCTTAGATCTCCCAGCATGCTGGATTCGTCACAATGGAGCTTTATTATTATTATTATTATTATTATTATTATTATTATTATTATTTAATTCATTTTTAATTTTTTTTAAAGATAGCATTTCTCTAACTTAATTTTCAATTCTAACCTCTTTGGTCATGCCATGATCCGTGACGTGATCAAACTGTGCTGCCACGTCACAGAGCACGGTGTGGCTAAACCTACTACGATAGCCCTCCGAAATTACACGTGTCTGTTTTTTGGCTAGATTCTGTCACACCAAGAGGGGTGGCGTGACAGTACTCGTTTGTCTCGCCGAGATTCATGGCGTGACAACGTGCTTTTGCCATGCCATGCGTTGTGGCGTGACCAAATGGGTCAAAATTGGAAATAAAGTTAGGAAGAGATTATTTTTAAAATATTTTAAAAAAATGATTAAAAATAAAAAAAGCTCGTCACAATGCTGTTTAGATCTCGCTCGATCTCGACCGTTGATTCAGTAATCCAATGAAACCTTCAAAATACGGTTGATTATTTCACGGAGAATGTTGCTTTGCCTATTGGCCTCCTCCCTGTCTAATCTCTCGCCATCTCACCAAAACCGCTTATCGCCGCTTTCATGGTATTCCCCTCAACCCCAGCGGCTTCTGTACCCTAATCACCTCCCTCTCCTCGGCCGCTCTCCAGCCTCCACGCCCCATTCCCCCGGCCGCTCCCGGTCGGTGAGTAGTCGGATTACATCGCCGCTGTGTTCGATTACTAATCCCCCAATTGCCGCTCCCTCTTCTTCTCTCCCGGTTCGGGAGCCAAAGGGTTCTTGGACCCCTGTTTCTTGAGTTCTTGATGCGATTTCAACTCTGATGTTTTAATAGATTACCGTAATGAAGTGAATTCGTGTTTCTTGATAGGATCTTGATGTTGCACTTCCTGCTTGATTCTTTGCAGGATTGGTTGAGGGTGAGGCACTAAGGGTGTTGTTGTCCATGGCGGAGCTGGTGGGGCCGCGCGTGTACAGCTGCTGCAACTGCCGGAACCACGTCTGCCTGCACGACGACATCATCTCCAAGGCCTTTCAGGTCGACAGCCCAGGAGCCTTTCCTTCTCCGTGAGTCGTGTGTTCTGTATTAAGAGCTAATTACCTACCTACGTAGCTACCTTAGGAGGACCTCTCTTTGTGCTAAGAATCGATCGGTTTTTCCATAGCAGGCGCGCTTGTTAGATTTGCTAGTGCGAGCCGTCGTGGGCTGGTCGGATGTCTGATGATCAAGTAGCGCATTTTTTACATGGATGGCGATAGATGGCCAAACATTGATGCAGTAATCTTTCTGATTGGTGGTGCAATTTGGGAGAGAAATTTTTAGAGCTCGAGAAGTTGATGTGTCACGGTTTGTATAGTTGTATTATCTTGCGGGCTATAGCGTAAATAATACCACTCCCATTCAGACCAAGATGAATTTGGTAGAGATGTGCAGGGGTTTTCACGCATTTTTGTTTGGTGTGCTTGCGATTCTAAATCACGCTTTCAGGCTTCATGACCACATGGTTGTATTTTTCATTCAACATCTCACTGATATTCAAACTTAAATGAATTGGTTACACATTAAAAAGTAAACATCTCACTTATTGAAATATACAATGTTATAACATCGG
Source organism: Phyllostachys edulis (assembly GCA_036346405.1). Lineage (NCBI taxonomy): Eukaryota > Viridiplantae > Streptophyta > Magnoliopsida > Poales > Poaceae > Phyllostachys > Phyllostachys edulis. Next base: position 29,133,810 of record CM070568.1, on the reverse strand, counting down.
TGTGCTACAACTCAAAATCGGTGACCCCAAGTACGGTAGCTGAAATTCTTTATAGGCAATGTGTCATTTGGGTCTTCTGCTAGTGCTTGGAGGATGATGCTTTCTCGGTTTTGCTGTTTTAGGGGAGGAATGGCCGTGCTTTTCTGTTTTCTCATGCCATGAATGTAGTTGTGGGGGCGAAGGAGGATAGGCAACTTATGACAGGCCTACACACAGTTGCTGATATCTACTGCAATGATTGCCGCGAGGTGTTAGGCTGGAAGTATGAGAGAGCATACGAGGAGACACAGAAGTACAAGGAAGGGAAGTTCATATTTGAGAAGTCAAAGATTGTCAAAGAGAACTGGTAGTATCCAAGATTAGACACACCAAACATTCCGCTGAAGATCAAATATTCATTGTTACATAGTCATCAATGCGTTTTGGATCTTTATGCCTTTGTAAATAGCAGTCATCCACGGGTTCCAATCTTGAGGCTGCATGTTCTTGCGTTACTGTCATCTGTAAAGTGCACTTATTCCTGTTCGTTTCTGTGAATAAGATACAGCCTGTGGTTATTTGTTCTGGAACCATGATATCTAATGTGCATAATTTGATTGGTCTTAAAAGAATGTTTGTAATCTTCATCTTGCGTGAGAATGTTTTACTAGGATTGCACTGATTCTGAGCAGACATGATGGAATGCGCATGGACAATTCTACCGTCAGTTTTGTAGATGCACAATAAGATGCACTATGGTTCCCTGAAAAGAAGATAGCCGTGGTTGAGCTGGAATTCATTTTAGTTTAGTAAAGAATTCTGGTATCTAAATTTTTTTAGCTCAAAACTTCTATAGGAAACGGCACAATGTTGGGTTATCGATTTTTAACTGTTATGTGTCTTTCTCTGTCAAATAGCATGTAACGGTTAGTCATGGCAGTCAGAATCTCTTGTCTAGTTTGGCAGATTGTTTTTGATATATTCAGTTGGCAAATTGGTTCTCCATATGATACATTTATTCATAAGCATGGCGACTTATTTTGCATCATTGGTCGCTTTTTGCTCAACTCGCGATTTGTTCTCTAATGGGAAGATGAAAACCTGCAGAGTTTGGAATGGCCTTTTCTTGTGAGGCATTGTTAAAGGGTCATACTTTTGTGTTCAAGCTTATAACCCTTTTGTTCATACTTTTGCAGTTAAATTCAGCTTGATTTTTTTTAGCGGTCTCTTTGTTATTTGTATTCATTAAGTTCAGTTTGCATCTTACTCTATTGGGTAGGTTTGCTGTGTGCCATTATTATTAAGTTGCGCGATTAGTCGTGATTAATCGACGATTAGTCGACAAGTCAGTACATAGTCCCGACTAGAGCTATCGATTCGACTAGAAGGGCTAGTTATCCGACTTGCCGACTAATCGACGGCTAGTCGTGACTAGTCTAGCATGGCTAGCTGCATAACTTGCTGGCCACTGTCAGCTTGAGCGGGGAGAGGTTTATACCAGTGAACCCTAGCGGATCAAGCCAGTCACGCTCGTCCCCACGATGCCGCTGCCAGTGCTACGAGGGCGAGTGGAGCCCTAGCTCCCTGCACCGCCAGTGGCCACGACGTCGGTTGCCGTCGAGCCCATCTCTATCCTCTCCTTTCTCTGCTGCTGCCCTGCTCTGCTCATCGCCAGCCCATCTCCATCGTCGCCTCCAGCCTCGGCCATCGACCGCCCATCAACGACGAGTGAATGCAGTCCACTCCTCTCCTCTCCTTTCCTTGCTCTGCTCTCCTATCCTTCCTCTCTTGCTCTGTTCTGCTACTAGTAGTAGCAGAGCAGCAGCAGGTCGAGTAGTTGACCAAGTCGACAAATCGCCCATCTGGTATTTGGTTTCTTTCTTTTGATGTCAGAGTTCGTTCAGGGTACCGTTGATAGTTACCCAATTTCTCCACAGCTGATTTTTGTCGTCATTAAATTTGCGGCCTGACCAAATTTTGGCTATTTTAGGGTACTGAAGATTATGCTTGGTGAACCGCAAGTCGCAACTCTACCATGATCATGATCTGCTACCTCGCAAGTTGCACATCAAAGATCTCCTTGGTGTCGCGGCAAGCTTCCGTAGAGGAGCACCATATGAGAAGATGGAAGTGACCACTTGATAGCAGAGTTCTGACATCGAACGAGAGTGCAGCCCTTTTCAAATGACCAAATCCTCCGCAGTTTCTGAATAATGAATGAAGAATAGGTGAAGGATACCATTAGCCCCAGAAATTTGAGCAAAACAGACCTGGAGGATACGTAGGAAAGGGGTGAAGCTGAAACCATTGCAATATGGAATGAACACAAAAGTTTCTCCAAAACTGATATATTTGCAGTCACAGTCATACCAAGCACCTGATCCCAAGTGCTACAGCTAATAATTCAAATTTGAAATGAATTTCCTTTTGGGATGATTTTGAATACGAATTTGAACAAACAATAACAGTAATCCGCGCACCGAGACGACCGTTGACCAGCAGCTCGTTTAATTCAGGACCTCATATCTCGTCAGTTCGTTTCAGGACTTAGGTGACTACTAGAATGAAATTGCACCCTTACAAGTAACCCAATGTGAAGTATATATTTACCAATCCACGGACACAATCAGGAGATAAAAAACAACTATCTTTACCATCGAAACCATATCACATTCAAATGTTGGATTTACAGAGCTATATGGACGCGCGCACACAATTTCACTTGGATCGCTGCAAATTTTCAGAAGAACAGAGACTATTTTCTTACGCCCAACAGTAGCGTCGTTTTCTGAACTTCTGTTATTCGCTTGAACTGAAACAGTAACTGAATACAAAGTGCTTAACTAGATTTTCGGTGAGCACTTGCTCAACCCGATCCTCACGCCACTGCTCCGGGAGACTAGCTCCATTTAGCTAAATGTAAACGTGCACCTTAAATGAAATACTGAAGGCAGGAAAGCAAACATATTCAGTGTAACAAGATTAAGTCCAACAATCAACCCCCTAAGCTTTTTATCACTTATTCACCTCAACCAAACTGATTTTCTGACGCATCTCCAAGAACTTGAGCTTCCCAGGTGCCTTTGTCAGAATGTCAGCGAGTTGATTTCTAGTTTCAACATACTCCACCAAAATCTTTCCACTATCGACACAATCACGAATGAAATGATAACGAGTGTCGATATGCTTACTTCTCTCATGGAACACAGGATTCTTGCACAGGGAGATCGCCGATTTGTTGTCAATCTTCAGAGCAACTTTGCTTGCACTTTAATTCTTCAGATCAGCCACCAATCTTCCGAGCCATACACCTTGATATGCAGCTGTGGTAGCTGCGATATATTCAGCTTCACAGGATGAGAGAGTCACCACTCTCTGTTTCTGATTGCCAGCTGATCAGACTTGAACCAAGGAAGAATGCAACTCTAGTGGTGCTTTTTCGGTCATCAACATCTCCCGCCATATCACTATCACTGTACCCCAGTAATTTTGGCTCTCCCTATTTGTTTCTCGCATAGAAACACCCCAAATTCAGTGTTCCCTCTATATACCTGAGCACATGCTTCACAACTCCCATGTGTTCATGTGTTCAGTTGTGGGTCTCTCCATGAATCAACTTACAATCCCCACTGCATAAGCTATGTCAGGCCTTGTGTGCACTAAGTATCTCAAACTCCCAACCACACTACGATAGAATGTGTCATCTACAGGTGGATTAGAGCTGTTCTAGCTGAGTTTCAGCCTAGCCTCCATAGGAGTTTGAACTGCATTGTAGTCCTGCATACCACATTTGTCTAGTACTTTGCTTGCATAATTTGATTAACACAAATAGGTACCTTGGTGTGTTGGTGGACCTCAATACCGATATAATAACTGAGCAAACCCAGATCACTCATACTAAACACATGTTTCATCTCGTTCTTGAATTTCTCAATATCCTTAGCATATGAGTCTGTGATGATTAAGTCGTCCACATACACACCAACCAGTGGACTTCTCTCAAAACCAAGCCAAAACAGAATCTTGTCCAGTTTCGAATTCCAAGCTCTTGGTGCTTGCCACAATCCATAAAGTGCTTTGTTCAGCTTGAGCACTTTCCTCTCATTGTTACAGTCCACAAAACTGGGTGGTTGTGCCACATACACTTCCTCTTCCAATTCGCCATTGAGAAATGATGATTTCACATCCATGTGATGTACTGTCCATTCCTCATGAGCTTCTAGTGCTACAAGAATTCTTACAGTGTCCAGGCTTGCGACCGGTGCATAAACCTCCTCAAAACCCACCCCTGCTTCTGAACATAGCCTTTCGCTACTAGCTGTGCTTTGTGTTCCACCACTGTGCCGTTGGAGTGCTTTTTCAGTTTGTAACCCATTTCAAACCGATAGGACAGTGTCCACTTGGCAAATCCGTCAGCACCCATGTTTCATTCTCTTGAATAGATGCCATTTCTTCGTGCATTGCCTGCTCCCAACACCTCTGTTTCTTTGCCTCACCGAAAGTTGCAGGTTCTTCCGTCGCTAGCAAGCACAGACCGGAGTAATCTAGCTCAATCTCTGAGGTTTCATCATACAAGCCTCAGAATGGTCGAATTTGTTGTGGTCCTTCAGATGATGATGAGGAACTTGCTAGAATCCCGATCATAGATACTAGAGTTGTCACATTTTCTAGAATTGGCGTTGACAGAGGTGTTGTCGGACCAGCTACAGTAGACTGAAACTCCTCTAACTATCCAACTGAGTTAAGCGGCGATGCTGGTGGCGACGCTGGTTTAGACTCTGCAGCCTCCTATGATGTTTGGTGATCATGAACACCATCTCCTGCATGCGGATGAGCTCCAAACTTGATTGTGACCATATCACTGGATCATGTCTTGTCCTCTCCCGACGGCATTGTCCAGTCCCATTGTTCTTCTTCCTGGAACACCACATCCTGAGTTACCTAAAGTTTCCTGGTAGCAGGGTTATAAACTTGATAGGCCTTCAATCCAATTTCATAGCTGATGAACACCATTGGAGTGCTTCGATCAGTCAGCTTACTGAGATATGGATTTACGGTCTTGACATGAGCAACGTATGGATGCACATTTGGTTTCCTCCCGTGCCAAGCTTCATATGGTGTTTTCCCAATTACACTCCGTGTAGGAGCTCGATTGAGAATGTACACGGTAGTTGTTACTACTTCTCCCCAGAATTTCCTCGGTACACTTTTGCTCTTCAGCAGGCTGCGTGCCATTGCCACCACAGTCTAATTTCTTCTCTCCACCACACCATTCTGCTGAGGTGTATATGGTACAGTCAGAAAGTGTTTTATGCCGTGGCTCTCACAGAATTCAATGAACTCCTTCGATCCGAATTCACCTACTTAATCAGTTCTCAGTCCCTTCAGTTTTCCATCTGTGAGAGCTGCCGGGCAATTTAATTTGTAATACTTAATCTTTCTATTGGTCCTAGCATTACAAATCAAATTTCCATTGCTCTCGGTGTATATGTACTTCCCAGAACTGCAGTACACATACACCTTACAAGAATTAAGCATCACTTCCATACACAAGTTTTTACATTACTGTAGAGTTCATAATTTACATCATATTTAATATACAACAAGAGTCAAGACTGTAGCGGAAACACCTACCATAAGATGGCTGAAAGCAAAAGCCAACCGGCTTCCCTTTACCCACAAGGCAACTAACCGGAAACGCCCAAGCTAGTCGTCAAGAGTGTAATTGGCCTCACACTCGTCAACCCCTTGGGGGTCAACCTCCTATGCAGCAAATAGACAATGCAGTTGAATACAAAAATGTACTCGCAAGACTTACGATTAACAAACCTATACATAGCTACATGCAAGCTTGATTCAATGGAGATGGCTATATGGTTCATTTTTAGCGTAAAGCAACATTTTATTTGCAATAGTGTAATAGATTGAAGGCAGTTTATCAAATCAGATTTTTAATTGATCAAATAGTAGTGAGACAACAACTATAATCATAATTATCATCCTGGAGGTGACTTCCCATAGCCACCACAACAATAGCACGAATTACCCATTCGTACCACCCGTTCTCAAGTTTTATCAAAATGCTATAGTCTAACTCTCAAAAGACCTCCCCAAGCATGTCCATAACCAAGGACGTGGATATTCGAATAGTTTAAACCATGTAGTGGTGTACAACTTTACCCACATGTCAGACCGCTCCTTTTGCCACCAGATAAAGCACACTTCCGAAAGTATGCCGGCACAGCTAAGTCCTACGAGACGTTTTCCAATGGAGTTAGCTAATTAAGAGTCGCATGTATGGGGGTTAACCCTCTGTGAACCGCCCATCCTATGCTCCCACAGAGGACCCATACGTTGTGTCAGAGACATTGGCCCAGCCGTAGCAACTACCAATGCTCCTCGGGTGAGGGAACCTACCCGGAACCCACCCCACACATGCCCGACAACAACATAACATATTTCTTTCATCCTCCTACACCTACCACCAACGACTCATTAATTAACACTCCCCAGAGTACTAAGCCAAGAGGGGTTCCCAATATCCTCATGTGGTTGCACGTGATAATGCTTGGTTTAGTGTAACAAGATGTTCGGTCTTTGTTGACTCGGGCACACAACCATACACCCAATAATCACATCACCATCCATGTGCCCAAATCTAAATCATTTTTGCTTTCAGTTTTAGTTTTTCCAAATATGGTATATTCATGAGTACGCTGACTCAAGTATTTAGAGTGATGTTATAATGACCATCGCAGAAGCTGTGAGGACCCCTAAAACTAAATACGTTCCAAACTAAAAGATTATACCAAAGGTATCATTTTTTAACAAGGAACGAACCCAATTTCAAGTTCCCGGATGTGTGTCATACATTAATTCCCAAGATCAAAGATTAACATACACACATCCTAAACAACATTGTACAAAGTCACACAAAGGCCATATATTCATAACTAAACTTTACAAGACCTGAGTTTCAGTACATTAAATACATAAGGGACCAACGGTCAGCTAAAACAGAAAAATGCAGCGGAAACTACTATAAACACCAAAAGATACCACCAAGTTTGCCCTAACACCCTCAGGCAACTGAGTCGAGGCAGAAACAGCATCATTCGTAAGCGTCGCCATAATCGGCGCTAATGGATGTGTCGTACACAAAATCGTCCTCAACTGCAACAAGTGGTTAAAGCAACTGAGTACAGAAGGTACTCGCAAGACTTACACAAAACTACTAAAATAAAGTGTTTAGTAGGGCCTAACCAAAGGATTATAATTTTTATACATGCTTAAGGCTATTCAAGGAAAGGTTATAATGGCATTAGTTTTGCATTAAGCACAGGTTTTATCTCTACACTTGCTAATTTTTGTAAAGGCCATTTTGTAAACAAGTTTGGACTAAAACAACAAGTAGTAAATAATCAATCATAACTCAAAGCAAATCAAAGTGGTTGTCCACTTTGACATGTTAACATGCATGAACCCACTTTCATGCTGATCCAAGTATTCCCATATCAATTTTTATTTCTGAGTCTAACGATGATGTCGATCAAAACCAAGTATTGTCCATAACCGGGGGCACGGCTATTCGAATAGTTTTAAACCCTATAGGGGTGTACATCTTTGCCCACATGACTCGACTAGCCCATAAGCCTCCGGATAATAACACACTTCCTATGGTGTGTCGGCCGGGTAGACCGAGATTTGGTACTTTTTAGCAAGAACACTTTATTAAGTTGAAACACCCATGCATAACGAATCCCGCTTAGTACAAGCTACTGATAGAGCCTGTTATCCGGGGCATCCAAGTTGTGTTGGGAATGCCGATCCAATAACTAAAATCTAAAACTGTGCTCACTCGCATATATTACAATGCAATCGGATACCTACGAACATATGATCAAACACATATGTCCTCACACCACCTGTGTTCCAATTCACTAAAGTCCTCCCCCTACTTGGCCAAACCAGCCCCAATCCAGCATGTGGAAGTACAAGTAGTTCTTGGCATGACAGCCCAAAGTTCAGTCCTTAATGATCCAGACTAGACTACCACATTACCCAAATCTCGTGCACGAAGGCACCATCACTATCAAGCACTTGTACAGATCTAAACCATGTTTTTTAATGACATATTTTAGACTTGGCTTCAGTTTTAAATAATCTGAACAAAGAAACCAATTCTAGAATTCATTTAGTGTTTCCCATGACCGACAAGATAGTCCTGTCAATCAAACTACCGGTCTACAGACTTACATGGCTAAGCAATTATCTAAAGACCATTTTTCTAACACAAGATTTCTATCTTAAGCATAAGTGTATGAATTTGATTAAGGATAAGCCACAAAGAGTAGGATTTAACTAATTAACTCACAAACTATTGATTCATACAAAAATAGCATGCACATAATTATTATTGCATTTCAAAAGTACTAATTATCAAAATTGGGATCAAAATGATGTAAGAGGATGCTTGTCTTGATTATAATCCACTTGTTCAATCTCAGGTTGATCAGAAGTATATTCACTCACGTTGGGAAAACCAGAATCTAAAATAACAAGAGCAAATAAATACCGAGAAAATAAATGACCAAGTGCAAAAACATAGAAAAAAATGCAAGATAAAATTACAGTAGGATACTTCTAACTTACGTAATTTTTGGTGAAAATTTCAGTTTATTTGGAGCTCATTTGAATTTGTTATGAATTTTAGAAGGCTAAAGTCTTTAACGTGTAATTAATTTAGCTAACGAAAATTTATGTAATAGTATCATGTGCAAAAGTTATTCCAGATTAAATTTTAGTAAAAACTAAAACTAACAAAATTGATTTCACCCAATTTGGAGTTAAAATGAATTACTTATGAATTATTGAAGTTACAACCATTTTCTGTACAACATTTAATTCAATTCGGAAATTAAAATTGTAAATAAAATGCTTTGCATCGAGCCGCAGCTAGCCAGAGACACTAACGAGCGGGGCCCAGGTCCATAGTTGACCCAGTCAAACTTGACCCAGCCCCGCCGCAGCGACGCGTTGAAGACGTAAAATCGAAATTACATTTTCCAATAACGAAGGCGAACTTTTGATTTTCAAAGTAACAAAATACGTTTTCCTTAACACAAGGCGTATTAACAAAACTAGAGCATCCACTTAACGCCCACACGTCAGTGTCTCAGTGCATAAGTTAAAGGCTACAACACGCGGTTAAGTTCGAGGTCCCACCCGTTAGTGAGACAACTAAGTACTTCATTTAATACCTAATCAGCGTTTAACCTAATTGACAGTGTTTAACAGCTAACCACCCTTCTGAGATTGTCAGGCGTTCAACAATAGAGTTGCATGTCATGAAGCTTTGGCGGCTAGCAGTGATAAGAAGCTCACAATGGAAGGAATTGAGAAATGACTCACCCGGCCGGAGTTGGAGACGAAAGGGGGTAAATTCGGCCGAAAAATAAAAGATTTAAAAATTTGTCCAACCTAAAGGATAATTGGCGCAATAAGATGAGGGTTTTACTCCCCAAAGTCTAAGACATGAATTGACACGAAGAGAATTGCTAAGAACTTACCGAATGGAAGATTGACCCAAAGCTAGCATTCGGTGTGCGCTCCGAAACACCAAATGGCAAACCCTCGGTTCCGAAACTACAAGAAAAATCAAGATCTCCCATTAGCAAGCTGAATAAGGCATCAAGATAGAAGACAAAGGGTACAAGAATGGGAGGATATGCCTGAACGACGAGGAAGAACCAAAAGCTTCATCAGTTTGGCCGAGAGAGCGAGCGAGGGTTTTTCTGGCTTCTTCGCTGGAGGGAACAAGAGCGAACGTGCGTGGTGGCAATAGACCTACTCATGTTAGCAATGCGAGGACAAGTAGTGCTTGCATGCGAAGAAACACGCAGCGCAACGCCACCTTGCTCTCGGCATCGCCCGGCGCTGGCATGGCTCGTGGAGAAGACGAGGATGAGCGGCTGACAAGGCGACGCGGCACGGTCGAAACGAGCACGCACGAGTTGGCTTGGTCCAGCCAAGCCAAACGGCGCGGGTTGCTACAGTGCAACGGGCACGGTTTGAGTCCGAGAGTTTGACCGAAGGAAAATCAATTAGGTGAAGCTTAACTTAGGGTTTAAAATTTGCAAATAAATTTGTAAAAATATGAAATTTTTCCGAGGTGCTCCTGGGATGATATAGATCCCATAAAAATATTGAAAAACTATTTTTCACATTTTGAAATACTTAATTAAATACTTTAACCGAATAGGTTTAATTAGAGAACAAAGAATTTTCTTAAGGTCAAATTGATCTCTAAATTTTTGACAAAAAAATATCTTAATTCATGATAAATAATCTAGTATTTGATTAAATTATTTCCCAGAGTTCTTTATTAGCAAAACTTTGAAGTTTCTTCTTGGAGTTTAAATTCATGTTTTGGGTTTGATTTGAATTTGAGGTTTTTAATTTATAATAAATTATGCACATGCTCCCAAATGAAAAATATGATATGAAATGCATATTATTACTATTCACTAAAATGAGGCTGTTACAAACCTACCCCCTTAAGAAAATCTCGTCCTGAGATTCCGGTAGTACAGAAATTGGGATGGAATGATTCTAAACAGTTCTTTTCTAGAAATACAACATCTGTTGTCTTTATTTCCTTCAAGGATAGAAAAGGAACAAAGACAACATATGTTGTCTTGATTTCCTTTAAAGATAGAAAGGAAGGAAAACAACATCTGTTGTTTTGCTTTCCTTCAAAGACAGAAAGGGAATATTATAAGGAACAACATGGTGCTGTTATTACATTTCCTTTTACATTGCTTTGTTTAACCTTACCTTTCTTGATTCGAAGGCTCTACAATCATAAGGAAGAGGTAGGGGTGCTCAATCCTCATTAGGTCTTCTCGCTCCCAAGTGGTTTCCTCTTCTGTGTGATTACTCCACTGGATTTTTAAGAACTTAACGGTGCGGTTTCTTGTCCTGCGTTCCATTTCATCAAGAATACGCATCGGTTGCTCTTGGTAGGAAAGATCGGGTTGGAGATCAAGGCTCTCATAAGCCATTGCTTCAGTAGGAACACGAAGGCATTTCTTCAGTTGCGATACATGAAAAGTATCGTGTACCGCTGAAAGAGAGACTGGTAACTCCAATTGATATGCTACAACTCCTCATTTTGCAAGGATTCGGAAAGGGCCGATATAACGAGGTGCTAGCTTTCCCTTCACCTGAAATCACTGAGTTCCCTTCATTGGTGAAACTTTAAGATAAACATAATTGTCTACCTCAAAGCTTAACTCACGACGGTGATGGTTGGCATAGCTTTTCTAACGAGATTGCGCAGTGCACAATCGGTCTCGGATCAGACGAACTTGCTCTTCGGCTTCCACTACCAAGTCTGGCCCATAGAATGGCCTTTCTTCGGACTCAAGCTAATTTAAAGGTGTCCTATAAGCCCTTCCATACAAGGCTTCAAATGGTGACATTTGAATGCTTGCTTGGTAGCTATTGTTGTAGGAAAATTCCATGTACGGCAAACACTTCTCCCAGTTTTTGCCAAAAGACAGCACACAGGCTCTGAGAAGATCTTTCATCACTTGATTCACCCTCTCGGTTCGACCGCTGGTTTGTGGTTGATAAGTAGTGCTAAAAGAGAGTTTGGTCCCCATTGCTTGTTGAAGACAACTTCAGAAGTATGAGGTGAACTGAGGACCACGATCAGAAACAATGACCTTCGGTACACCGTGGAGACAAACAATTCTGGAAATATATAGCTCTACTAACTTATGACCATTGAAAGTGATTTTGACGGGAATAAAATGCGCTACCTTTGTCAGATGACCAGTGACCACCCAAATTGCATCGGACCCACTCTGAGTCCCTACAAGGCCGGTAATGAAGTCCATACCGATTTCCTCCCACTTCCACTTGGGAATAGGCAGCAGTTGCAGGGTACCAGCTGGCTTCAAGTGTTCGGCTTTGACCCTTTGGCAAATATCACACTCAGCAACATACTGTGTAATTTTCCGTTTCATCTGGCTCCACCAAAAACTCTACCTTAAATCTTGATACATCTTGGTACTCCCAGGATGTATAGAGAATTTAGAATTGTGAGCTTCTTTGAGTATCAAATCCTTAATATGGTGATTGAATGACACTACCAAACGGCCTCCGAACCATAAGACACCATGCGCGTCTTCAACGAAACCTTTGGCCTTGCCTTGCTTCATATCTTCTCGGATTTGGGCCACATCGAAATTATTTTTCTGGCCCTCCTTGATCTGGTCTTCAAGGGTGGATTTCACCTCTAGGGCAGTGAGAAATCTCTCTTCAACCATCTCAAGATTCAGTCGCTGAAATTCAGAACAGAAGCCTTTTGCAGAGGGAGTTACCGACAAGCAGTTGCATTGCGACTTTCTGCTCAAAGCGTCGGCCACTACATTGGCTTTGCCTAGGTGATAATGGACCCCCCATATCGTAGTCTTTGATCAGTTCAAGCCATCTTCTTTGTCTCATGTTCAGATCAATTTGAGTGAAAATGTATTTCAGGCTCTTATGATCAATATAGATCTCGCAACGATTACCGATGAGGTAATTTCGCCAAATCTTCAGAGTGTGGACTACGGCTGCCAATTCCAAGTTATGTGTAGGATAATTCAGTTCATGAGGCCTCAACTGCCTGGATGCGTATGCCACAACTCGGCCCTCCTACATGAGAACACAACCAAGTCCGTGGCGAGATGCATCACCATAAATATCGAAATTCTTGTGAATATCTGGCAGAGTGAGAACTGGAGCTTTGGTCAGGAGTTCTTTCAATATATGAAAACTTTCTTCACACTCAGCTAACCATTCAAACTTCTTCTCTTTCTTCAAAAGCTAGGTCATAGGTTTTGCTATCTTGGAGAAGTTTTCAATGAACCGACGGTAATACCCCGCAAGTCCAAGAAAACTTCGGATGTCAGTGATGTTCTTGGGCTGAATTCAGTTTAGTACATGTTGTACCTTACTTGGATCAACAGTGATACCGCCTTCGGATAACACATGCCCCAAAAAGCTGACTTTCTTGAGCTAAAATTGACACTTGCTGAATTTTGCATACAGCTGATGCTTACAAAGTGTTTTCAACACAAGTCTCAAATGCTGCTCATGCTCTTTGTTAGACTTGGAATAGATGAGGATGTCATCAATAAACACGACAACAAACTTATCCAAATATTCCATGAACACTGAATTCATGAGGTTCACGAAATATGCTGGTGTATTTGTCAAACCAAAGGACATGACAGTGTACTCGTACAAACCGTAGCGAGTAGAGAATGTTGTCTTTGGAATGTCCTCAGTCCTAACCTTGATCTAATGATAGCCCGAATGCAAAGAAATCTTGGAAAAGACTCGGGCCCCCAGTCAATTGGTCAAAAAGATCATCAATGCGAGGAAGGGGGTATTTGTTTTTGACAGTGACTTCATTTAACGGACGGTAGTCCACACACATCCGCAAAGTCTTGTCTTTCTTTTTGACAAAGATGGCTGGGCATCCCCAAGGAGAGGAGATCGGTTGGATAAATCCCTTGTCTAGCAATTCTCCAAGTTGTTTCTTTATCTCTACCAACTCATTGGGAGACATCCGATATGTTCTCCTTGATATTGGAGTAGTACCGGGTACTAGTTCGATTACGAACTCCACCTCACGATCCAGGGGCATGCCTGGAAGGTCTTCAGGAAAGACATCTAGATACTCACAAACAATTGGTACCATCTCTAATGTTGGGGTGGTATCAACCTTCAAAGCATAAAGATGAGAACCGAGTGTCTTGGAATGGAAAACAACTTGTTTGTCGTTTTCATTTGTAATAGAAATGGACCGTTGAGCACAATTAATTTGCCCCTAATTCTTGGACATCCAATCCATTCCCAAGATGACATCCAACCCTTCAAAATCTATCACTATTAGATTTGCCAAAAATTCTACACCTTGAATCTCTATTTTAATGTCCCGGCAGATTTGATTAGTTCTAAAAACTGATCCCAGTGATTGAATAATATAAGGTGGCTGAAGTGGATCCAGCCATAACTAATTGATGAAGATCAACAAAATGCCTCTTGATAAAAGAATGAGATGCTCCATAATTAAATAGAACAGTAGCTGGATTGAAATTAACCAGGAGCATACCGAGAACGACGTCACGAGCATCAATCGCCTCTTCTGTAGTAATTTGATTCACTCGCCCTCGTGCCTGAGCTAGATCAGCCTTGACAGGCAGCCTCTGAGGTGGTGCTAGACGTACTGGTGCAGGAAAAGGCCGAACAGGAGGCAAACCACGTGCCTTTGCCAAACACTGATTGGCGAAATGCCCAGGACATCCGCAGTGATAACAGATCACACCCGGCTTGACATTGTTGATATTAGGTGGTTGATTCCCACTAGCTCTTGGCTGTCCAGTAGGTGGAGGAGGACGAGGTGCAAACACTGGCGGCCTCGGCGGAGTTGGAGCTTGAGCCCGAGGAGGTTGAGGCCGCCACATATGCGGTCTTGGCGAACTGCCACTAGCTGCAATCTATGCAGCCCTCTTCCGCTTGTGTGCTTCATCCAAAGCCTTTCCCTTGCTTTCGGCTATGATGGCTTTGTTGACAAGATGCTGTAAGTTTTTAAAATCCTGAACTGCTAATGCCATCTACAGCTCCTCAGTCAAACCATTCATGAACCGATTCCGGCGACGAAGATCAGTCGAAACATCATCAGGTGCGTATCGAGCCAGGAAATTGAACTCATGAAGGTATTCGGTCACAGTCTTTCGCTCTTGCTTAAGAGCGAGGAATTCTTGCTGCTTGATCATCATAACTCGCTCTGGAATGTGAGCTTCACGGAAGGCTTCCTTGAACTCGTCCCAAGTCGGGACGTGTCTGGCAGGCTGGATAGTATAAAAATTATCCCACCAAGCACTGGCTGCGCCATTTAACTGATAACTGGCAAAAAGGACCTTCTCTCTCTCATAACATTGAGCAATAAACATCTTCTTCTCTATAGCTCTCAGCCAGTCTTCTGCTTCCATAGGGTCTTCGGAGCTGGAGAACACCGGTGGGTTGGTTCGCTGAAAATCAGCGAGCCCTCCCTGTGCACGATGACCTCTTGCCCCTCCAGATGATCTAGGGGCTGAAGAAGTGTTACGCACTATCTACTGCAGAATACGTGTTTGGTCCATACAGTTGTGCTCTATTTGTACAAGCACCTCCGCCATTGTGGGCGGTGGAGGAAACTCTTGCTCATGCCGACCACCTTGACGCCCATGGCGACTAGAAGGTTCTGCCTGCTCTCCCCGAGGGTAAAGATCATTGACAGAAGCAAAGCGAGATCTCGAGGGTGGAGACCCCTCTTCCTGCTATGCGCGAGAACGAGTAGTAGGTCATGTCATACTGTTTCCATACAACTGTTAGCAACTCAACAAGAATACACCCGAACGAGCACAAACTAAAGTTTTGGACAGCAAGGGAAGGTACTAAACTTAGCATGCATAATGATATAAAATGCACCAAAATCAACACAAAAAAACACAAGATCCATTAAACAACAAATAGCAAAGTTTCGGCACAGTTACATCCATAGATGTCTGTAGACAACACGACCACTGATCGAAACAAAAGTCTTACAACAGAACATACATAATTATACAAGATACAAGTGCTATCCTATTATATTTATTTAGGAACATCTACTAGTTGGTTACAACCCTTAGCAACGAGTGCTCATCATCCATGGCCTAAACAAAGTGATCTCAGTTAAAATTCACCGGGAACTCGTCCAAAAGATGAGCTCTAGGCGAACTCGTGTCTATTGGGTCCAATGGGCTGATGAGACACCTCGGAGAGCCTAGCAAAGTAACGTGACCTCCAAGGGGTACCGGCCGTTGTGCGCGAGGAAAACCTGCAGACATCTGGGCTTATCGACGCTGTCCAAAAGTAGGTACAAGCCCCGCCACTTCTGGAAGTCGATAATCTGGTGGTGTAGCAGTAGCTGGGGAGGTCTCGTTGTCACCATAAAGCACGCTTCTTAAGAACGCGATTCATCGACTCGATCTGAGGTACTCTGGGCTTCCCTAAGACGGCGTCGGGTCTCCCACAGCTCGTACACATGGCAGCAATGGATTTGGTCCATACTGTGAACCAACCTCGCCAACTGGCGCAAGTGTGGGTCTTCTCCAAACTGAATCCCATCGAACGTGTTCACCTCTGCTCCAGGACCTCGCTTCGGGAAGCGATAGTAGGGTGGTTGAGACAACTTCGTTAGATCATGACGAAGAAGGCTCATCATCCCAATAGCTGTTTCCTGAATAGCCATGGCTTCAGAGGTGGCATGTACTTGGATATAGTATGGAATGCCTCCCATCACCTGTCTTGCAAAAACATTGATTACAGCTCGATATTCCTCCATCCCGGGTCCTCGGTCTCGGCGATAGATAGCATACTCCGGTTTGTAGGTGAAGTTAGATTGCCACATCATTTCTCGCAGCAATGCTGGGTAACCATCCACCTCCTCAGCACGGGTCTCCGTAACCAAATACCACCTGCTCATCTATAGACAAAAAGGACAAGGTAAGTGAGCAAATTAGTTTGTAAATCCAACTAAAAGTTGGGGTAAGAAATGACACTAAGATGGATAAGAAATAAAAGACGTCATACTTAAATTTTTCTGAAATTAATTTATTATATAGAAAATAATTTCACAGAAGACTTACTAATGCTAACGACCAAGCTATTTCTAACCTACAGTCAGTATGGCTCTGATACCAACGCTGTGAGAACCCCTAAAATTGAATATGTTCCAAATTAAAAGATTATACCACCGCTCTAAACCAGCCCAGGGGGTGTATTGACCGGTTTTGACAAATTCAGGGGGGTTAAAAAACCGGTTTTGTAGTTCAGGGGGTAAACCAGACTTTTCTGATAGTTCAGGGGAGTAAACCGGACTTTTTCCTTTTTTTAACAAGGAATGAACCCAATTTCAAGTTCCCGGATTAATTCCCAAGATCAAAGATTAATGTACACACATCCTAAACAACATTGTACAAAGTCACACAAAGGCCATATATTTATAACAAAACTTTAGAAGACCTGAGTTTCGATACATTAAATACATAAGGGACCAACGGTCAGCTAAAACAAAAAACTGCAGCGGAAACTACTGTAAACACTAAAAGAGACCACCAACTGTGCCCTAACCCCCTCAGGGAACTAAGTGGAGGCAGAAACAACATCATTCGTTAGCATCGCCATAATCGGCGCTAACAGATGTGTCGTACACAAAATCGTCCTCACCTGCAATAAGTGGTTAAAGCAACTAAGTACAGAAGATACTTGCAAGACTTACACAAAACTACTAAAATAAAGTGTTTAGTAGGGCCTAACCAAAGGATTATAATTTTTATACATGCTTAAGGCTATTCAAGGAAAGGTTATAATGGCATTAGTTTTGCATTAAGCACAAGTTTTATCTCTACACTTACTAATTTTTGTAAAGGCCATTTTGTAAACAAGTCTGGACTAAAACAACAAGTAGTAAATAATCAATCATAACTCAAAGCAAATCAAAGTGGCTATCCACTTTGACATGTTAACATGCATGAACCCACTTTCATGCCGATCCAAGTATTCCCATATCAATTTTTATTTCTAAGTCTAATGATGATGTCTATCAAAACCAAGTATTGTCCATAACCGGGGACACGGCTATTCGAATAGTTTTAAACCCTGCAGGGGTGTACATCTTTACCCACATGACTCGTCCAGCCCGTAAGGCTCTGGATAATAACACACTTCATATGGTGTGTCGGCTGGGTAGATTGAGATTTGTTACTTTTTAGCAAGAACACTTTATTACGTTGAAACACCCATTGATGATGAATCCCGCTTAGTACAAGCTACTGATAGAGCCTGCTAACTGGGGCTTCCAAGTTGTGTTGGGAATGCCGACCCAATAACTGAAATCTAAAATTGTGCTCACTGGCACATATTACATTGCAATCGGATCCCTATGAACATATGATCAAACACATATGTCCTCACACCACCTGTGTTCCAATTCAATAAAGTCCTCCCCCTACTTGACCAAACCAGCCCCAATCCAGCATGTGGAAGAACAAGTAGTTCTTGGCACGACAGCCAAAGGTTCGGTCCTTAATGATCCAAACAAGACTACCACATTACCCAAATCTCATGCACAAAGGCACCATCACTATCAAGCACATGTCTAGATCTAAACCATCTTTTTTAACGACAAATTTTAGACTTGGCTTCAGTTTTAAATAATCTGAACAAAAGAAACCAATTCTAGAATTCATTTAGTGTTTCCCCTGATGGACAAGATAGTCCTGTCAATCAAACTACCAGTCTACAGTAGGATGCTTCTGACTTAAGTAATTTTTGGTGAAAATTTCAGTTTATTTGGAGCTAATTTGAATTTGTTATGAATTTGAGAAGGCTAAAGTTTTTAACGTGTAATTAATTTAGTTTACAAAAAATTATGTAATAGTATCATGTGCAAAAGTTATTCCAGATTACAGTTCAGTAAAAACTAAAACTGACAAAATTGATTTCACCCAATTTGGAGTTAAAATGAATTACTTATGAATTATTGAAGTTACAACCATTTTCTGTACAACATTTAATTCAATTCGGAAATTAAAATTGTAATTAAAACGTTTTGCACCGAGCCGCAGAAAGCTTGAGACATTGATGAGCGGGGCCCAGGTCCACAGTTGACCCAGTCAAACTTGACCTAGCCCCACCGCAGCGACGCGTTGAAGACACAAAATCGAAATTACGTTTTCCAATAACGAAGGAGAACTTTTGATTTTCAAAGTAACAAAATACGTTTTCCCTTAACACAAGGCGTATTAACGAATCTGGCGCATCCACTTAACCGATTAAATGGGCCCACGCGTTAGCATCTCAGCGCGTAAGTTAAAGGCTACAACACGCAGTTAAGTTCGAGGTCCCACCCGTCAGTGAGACAACTAAGTACTTCATTTAATAACTAATCAGCGTTTAACCTAATTGACAGCGTTTAACGGCTAACCGCCGCTACAGTGTTGTCGGGGCATCCGACAATAGAGCAGCGGCAGCCATGAGCTTTGTTTACGATTAGTCGGCGCGCGATATACTACCGCGCGTAACGTAAGACCAAAACAGAACCATAATAGTGTGGCGGTCCGGATGGTGGCCGGAAATTGGCTGGCAACGAACCCTAGCGGCGGCGCGACAAGAAACAGCAGCGGCGCAGAAACAGGCAAAAATGGCTGCTCCGATTTGAACGCACATTAAGCAAAATAACTCTTGCTTATGCTACTAGGGGTTATGAGGGACCTACCTGAGCTGAAAAGGGGGCCGAAGAAGAGCTGAAGCTCGCTGGCGACGTGTGACTGAAAATCGACAGAAAGAGATCCACGACGACAAGACACCCTGGGCACGAAAACCAACAGTGGGTGATCAGGATAGGTCTCTTAGGCCCATAAGAAGCTCACAATGGAAGGAATTGAGAAATGACTCACCCGACCGGAGTTGGAGACAAAAGGGGGCAAATTCGGCCGAAAAATAAAAGATTTTAAAATTTGTCCAACCTAAAGGATAATTGGGGCAATAAGACGAGGGTTTTACTCCCCAAAGTCTAAGACATGAATTGACACGAAGAGAATTACTAAGAACTTACCGAATGCAAGATTGACCCAAAGCTGGCATTCGGTGCGCGCTCCGAAACACCAAATGGCAAACCCTCGGTTCTGAAACTACAAGTAAAATCAAGGCCTCCCATTAGCAAGCTGAATAAGGCATCAAGATAGAAGACAAAGGGTACAAGAATGGGAGGATAGGCCTCAACGACGAGGAAGAACCAAAAGCTTCGTCAGTTTGGCCGAGAGAGCGAGCGAGGGTTTTTATGGCTTCTTCACCGAAGGGAACGAGAGCGAACGTGCGTGGTGGCAATAGACCTACTCATGTTAGCAATGCAAGGACAAGTAGTGCTTGCATGCGACGAAACACGCGGCGCAATGCCACCTCGCTCTCGGCATCGCCCGGCACTAGCATGGCTCGCGGAGAAGACGAGGATGAGCGGCTGACAAGGTGGGCCCGGGTGGTCAGCGAAACAAGGCGACACAGCATGGTCGAAACGAGCGCGCACGAGCTGGCTTGGTGTAGCCAAGCCAAACGGCATGGGTCGCTACAGTGCAACGGGTGCGGTTTGAGTCCAAAGTTTGACCGAAGGAAAATCAATTAGGTGAAGCTTGACTTAAGGTTTAAAATTTGCAAATAAATTTGTAAAAATATGTAATATTTCAGAGGTGCTTCTGGGATGATATAGATCCCATAAAAAGTTTTAAAAACTATTGTTCACGTTTTGAAATACTTAATTAAATATTTCAACCGAATAGGTTTAAGTAGAGAACAAAGATTTTTCTTAAGGTCAAATTTATATTTAAAAATCTAACAAAAAATATCTTAATTCGTGATAAATAATCTAGTATTTGATTAAATTATTTCCTAGAGTTCTTTATTAGCCAAACTTTGAAGTTTCTTCTTGGAGTTTAAATTCAAGTTTTAGGTTTGATTTGAATTTGAGGTTTTTAATTTATAACAAATTATGCACATGCTTCCAAATGACAAATATGATATGAAATGCATGTTTTTACTGTTCACAAAAATGAGGTTGTTACAGACGCGATGATCCCCAGACTACTGTTCTAAGCATGGCTAAGCGATAACAACTCGCATACCAAATATAAGGTGATTAGAGTCCCTCTAGCGAGCTCTAAATCACAGCAAATATAAACCTAGGCTTAGTGGTAAAGGATGGATATTTACCTACAGTTCAAGCAACTAATCAAGTGAACTATCGAGAACTGAGAAATAACTTGTCAACATAGCATGCATACGTACAGTTGAAATGACAATATTAGCATGCGCAAGTAATGGGATCAACGTGTATCAAAGGAGAACCACTTGCCTTACTGGAGATAATCCACTTGCTGCTGAGGATCACTTTTGTATTCAAAAGAATCATCAAAACCTATCGATCGCACAAAAGAACGAATAACACCAAAATAACCAAAATTCAACTTCATCCAATCATACATACAATACAGGTAGAGAAAGATGTTTGAAGAATTTTAGGAGAAAGTTTCAGTCCAAAAGAAATTTATTTGGATTTTCTAAGTGCTTAACAAGTTAAAAGCATGATTTCCCAAATAAGTTATCTATCCACACTTTCTTGCAACAGCATCAAGAATCAAGCTTATGCCAAGTTAAAGTATAGGAAAAATTAGAATTAAAAAAAATTAAGTTTACTCTGTTCGGAGTTAAGATGAAATACTTATGAATTTTTAAAGTTTAAACTCATTTTCTAGTGTAAAACAATCTCTTTTAACTAGCCAAAGTTTTCTAGAATGGAAGCATACTTAGAATCTATTTTATTTAAAAGTACACTAAGAATGAAAACTAGCAAAATTGGTTTCATTCAATTTGGAGCTAAAATGAATTAGATATGAATTTTCTAAGTTATTTGAGTTTTTAGCGCAAAAGTAATTTGATTCAGAAATTTCCAAATGCATAAATTACTTTAGATACACAGCTAGACCTAGCCTAAAGACAATGACAGACGAGGTCCACAACCAGTGCTACGCACAGGGTAGAATCTGAGCACTTAACGGCCTTGAGCCCACTTGTAAGTGACTCGGCACGGATAACAGCGCATTTAAACATCCAGATTTTTGTGTTCGGTCCCACGCAACAGTGAGACATTAGAGTAGTTAAAGTCGGATCAACACAATGATCCATGCTTAAGACAACGATTAACTTCTAATGATTGTGCTACAGCTCCTATCGGCTGTCCGACAATGAAGCGTGTACAGTCGCGAGCTGCTCCGGCTAATCGCCGGCGCAGGAGGCCAAGGCGGCATAGACCAAGGGCTAAAATGTGACCCCCTCATCATGATAGAGCTACCGGTAATGGCGACGAGACCGGTGGACGTCTGACGCGGTGGCGCGATGCCGACGAGCGGTGGTGACCATATGACCACAACGACAAATGCCACCCGGCAATGTTTAAAGTTAAATAGCACGCGCATGAGAGGCCAAGAGGTGCTAAAAGCTCACCGTGATGACACGGTGAGGATGAGTTCGCCGAAGAAGGGCCATCGGTGAAGAAAGGTGGCGGTGGAGGTGGTGCTTCCGAGGAGAGCTCGGCTTGAGCAAAAACAGGCACAAAGGAGGGTAGGGGTAGTTTGAGTGGTTTCATAAGATGGTGTGAGAGCAAGGAATTGGAAAGTGGAGCCTCTTATCGGAGATGAGGATGATGAATGCCGTTTTTGGTCGGGTTTGAGGAACAACTAAATTCGACAACTCCTGCAAGTGAAACTCAAAATTAATTGAGGGAAAATAGAGATGGTGAGCTGGAACATGTTATGACGCACAAAGAAAGGGAGAAGCTTCACGGTGGCGGCTGGGGCACTGTGGCGGTGTCACTGCTGAAAATGAAGAGCTTGAGCTCTCGGCCGTTTCTCATTGTGGAAAGAGGAGGAAAGGTAGGGGCTAGCTTGGGGTAGCAAATGGCGAGAGATGGAGCCCTAGGGGGGGTATTTATACAGGTCAGGGCAGAGGACGCGAGGGAGGCACTGCTCGGCGATGAAGCGCCCGGTGCAGACACAATGGCATGGGCAAGCTCTAGAGAGTGAAAGGAGTTGATGGGGAGTTAATGCCAGTCAGAGAATGGCGATGACCGGGTGTTGCACGCGAAGGCGAGCAAAAACCGGGGGCAGTGGCGATCATGCTCGGCAGAGCTACCACGACTCTCTAGCGTGCTTGCGAGCTGGCGTGCGGGCGTTAGCCACGCGGAGAAGACGACCTGTCCGGTGGGATCTGCAGGTAAGTGAGAGAGGTGAGGGCCGGGTCGGTGTCGGGTCCGTGTCTGGTCCAGTGCGGCGCAAAGGCACGGTCGAACCAGCTCCGCTTGGTCAATCCGAATGGGCAGTGGTGCAGCACCATCAGATCTGATCAGGACAGTCCGACCAGCTATGGTCAAGTCGGACGGTTGAGATCAAATCGGACGGTCCACGTGAAAGGGACGTTCAGACGGTCCGAACAGCTCAATCAATCTGGACCGTTGAGATCAAATCGGACGGTCCCGATGTCTTCAGCCAGATCAAACGGTTCGATCAGTTCAAATAGGGTTTGAGTTGGATTTCATATTGACCGAAATAAAGCTAGTTGGACTAGGCTGTTAAAGATAGCAATAAAATTCTAAAAATTCTGAAATTTTTTGTAGGTGTTCTCAGATTCAACTAGGACTTAGGAAAATTTATTTTGGCCACTGTTCATATTTAATTTGTCTAAAATAAATTCCTTTTTAAATCTATATTTGTAACTTAGCTAGGATTTTAGTGATATCAATTTGACTTCTAAAAATTTGTGAAAATTTATATTAATCTGTGATAACTCATCTAGTATTTTACAAAATTATTACCAGAGGCTCTTATACAAACATTTTTCTAGAATCAAGTAGAAACTTGAATTCAAGCTTAAAGTTTGAATTTTAAAGCAAAGTTTAGAAAACCAAGTGCAAACTCATGAGTTTCATCAAAAGTTTTTGAAAACCCCAAAATTTTATACATTTGAAACACAAACCATTGTTTGGGATGTTACACCATCTTTCTCCATTTCAATACTCATCTTCAGTTTCTTAAAGACACTCAATGCTTGATCTTTAGCCTTAAGCAGTGATGAGGACATCAACCCTAAGGATGCAACCACTACTTCGACATACTGCACTGCATCCTCTATTGCAACCACACCTTCTCCAATTGGACTTTCGGCTATGGCAATTCCATATAATCCAATTGGGCCGAGCTACTTGTACATGCCATGGTGTTGCGTCACCTATTGTTGGCCCACGGGCTACGTAATGTATTGGCCGACAACTTGGCCCATCTGGTGGCTGGGCAACCTAGGCATGTACTGTTCATGTGTGAACAGTACCATAAATAGTACCTCCTAGGGTTTCCACCTCCTGGCCGCACTCCTCATATAGGAGCCGTCGCCCCTTTAGCAAAATTCGGGTTTTGTTAAATTGAAGTTTAGCTTTGCTACTTTATACTTTGTCCTCTTGTTCGACGAGATCAACAGCGACATTATCTTCCGAACCCCACTTATCAATACAGTTTTAATTCCTATTCACAATTTTAGATTCTTTATCTATCGTGTTCTTGCCTTGTTCTTCGATTGCATGCAAGAATAAGACCCTCGTGGTCAGGTGGATCATGCTTCTAGCAAGGTCGATAACAATCACGGAGTTGGTTCAGCGATTATGGATATATTAGTTATGTGCGATTGGTAGCCAAATCATGAGAGTTGTCTCCGCCAAATTGAGTTATCCTTCTTATCGAAAGATCAGGACACCCATTGTCGCATCAAGCAGTGCCACCCACATATACCTGTTGAAATCATCCACCAACAGCAGAAAGTAACTGGTGTTGGTAGGGGTTGCTGGAGTTATTGGCCCGCACAAGTCGCCATAAAATAGATAAAGTGTTTTTCCAACTCGGTACATTGCCTTTGATGGAAATGGAGCTCGACGTTGTTTACCAACTAAACACCCGTCGCACAACTGATTCACATGATCAAGCATCGGCAAGCCTTGCACCATATTGTTCTGGGCCAGATTTCATAGGGCCTAAAAATTCAGATGTCCATACCGGGCATGCCACAGCCATGCATTTTCCTTATAACTAGACAGTAAGCACACTAGTTGAGCTAGATGGAGATCCAGAACATAGAGTTTGTTTCTTGATCTTTTGACTTTAGCAAGCAATCTTCCTAGCCTGTCAGAGATACTCAAATACCCATCTGCTACCACTGTTCTACAGCCATGCTCATCAAGTTGGCCAATGCTCACTATATTGCTACGCAAATTTGGAATATAGTAAACATCAGTGAGTACCTTATGCTCTGTGCTTTGACATTCTAGCAGAATAGTTCCACGTCCACATATGTTCACTACTAAACCATCGTTGAACTTCATAGTACCCTTGAGTGATTCATCTAGTCCGGAGAACATACGTTTGCAGCTGGTCATGTGGTTACTTGCACTAGTGTCAAGGACAACCTTGTTGTCATTGAGCATCAGTTCATCGGGTACTTCTTTGGTGGACTGGGCGAGTTTGCAAGTTTCAACCATGAGCAGTGCTGGCTCATCATCTTCATGCTTCTCAGCAACAAGGGCCTTTTCTTCTTTCTTATTCGCACAACAATCAAACGCAAAGTGCCTATAGTTCTAACATCCCAAAAATTTCATTTTTTGGAAGATATAATAGAAATAAGTGGGAATTTTTTTTGAGCGTATTCTATATGGAAAACTGTTTATGTAACAGCCTCATTTTAGTAAACAATAATATTATGCATTTTATAGCATTTTTGATCATTTTGAAACATGTGCATAATTTGTTACAAATTAAAAACCTCAAATTCAAATCAAACCTAAAACTTGAATTTAAACTCCAAGAGGAAACTTCAAAGTTTTGATAGTAAAGAACTCTGGTAATTAATTTAATCAAATACTAGATTAATTATCACAAATTAATATAATTTTTTTCAAATTTTTAGAGATCATTTTGACCTTAAGAAAATCCTTGTTCTTTAATTAACCCTATTCGGTTAAAGGATTTATTTAAGCATTTTAAAATGTGACCAGTGAGTTTTAAAATTTTATTTGGGATCTATATCAGCCCAGTAGCTTCTCTGAGAAATTTTGTATTTTTATAAATTTATTTGATATTTTTAACCCTCCGGTCAAACTTTTAAAGTTTGATTTTGGTTCTAGTCAACCAAATAGACCCAGCCCAAGCCAATTGGCACTGTAGCGACTTGGTTAGGTCGAGCCTTATGCCGATCGGACCGACCGAGCCACGTTCAAAGGGCTCAGCCCAACCTCCAGGTTGCGCGTGAACCATTCGATTTGAAACGGACGGACCAGATCAGTTGTGACGTTTAGACCACCCGAACGCTCCATGCGATCTGGCTGTCAATTTCCAATCAGACCGTGCCATTTTTCAAATGGTTAAGCCCAACGCGCGTGAGCCGTTCGATTTTAATTCAACCGCCAGATGGAGCGGTGACGTTCAGACCACCCTAACGCGCCTCGCTCTTGAACTATTAGATCTTAATCGGACCGTCCGCATCAAGTATGACATTCAGACGATCCGAGCAATCCACTCAATCTAGATCGTCCATTTTCTATCGGACAGCACCGCTTTCATTCATTTGAAACTAAAGCGTGCATCTTTTTGAGACCGTTAGATTTTGATCGAACAGTCAGTATGAGTTGGGCCGTTTGGACCATCTGAACGCCCCACTCAATCTAGGTCATTCACTTGCGATCGGACCATCCGCAGGGATTGGGATGTTCAGACCGCCCGAACAGTCTTTTCGATCAGGGCCGTTGAAACTTGATCAGACCATCCACACCATTCGGACTAGGCCGCATCGTTTCGCCGCTGGGACTGACAGCTCGGACCCTCTCGTCGGCCTCTCTTCTTCATCTTCTCCGCGCCATTGCGCCAGCTCCAAGCGCATCGCAACTGAGGTGGCTTCGTGGCCGCGCTTTTCGGTGCATGCAAT
Source organism: Phyllostachys edulis (assembly GCA_036346405.1). NCBI lineage: Eukaryota > Viridiplantae > Streptophyta > Magnoliopsida > Poales > Poaceae > Phyllostachys > Phyllostachys edulis. The sequence goes on along the minus strand of CM070568.1, from coordinate 29,107,179 downwards.
CGCCACTTGGTTTCACCATTGCTGACATTGCTACCATGAATCCATTTGTGTCAGAATCAGCCGAGGAAGACCATCAAAACCACTGTGACATTTTTTCAACCAAATCAGGGCGACCATTGTTCTTCTTCCTCACCGAAGCATACCTTCTCATTCATGTGCCATTCGTTTTCTTTTACCATGCCTTATCCATGGTGCTAACATGAGTTTTTGGTTTTGGCCATAGCTCCTGGACCACGAGGTTGTCTTTTGTCGGTCTAGAGCGTGCCCTGAATGCCATCCTAGTGTCATCTTTGTGCGAGATATCTCCAATTTTTTGCGTGTCATATCATGTTCTAGGATATGCTTAGTAAAACCCCTCAATCAATTTGTCTTTTGATTCATAGGGTTATCGGGAATTTGGATTTTCTCTATTTCCGGTCAACTTCGGTTCTTTCATCCTCATTTCTAAACTGGTAAGCCATTATTCAATCCCTTCTTTTCAGAGCATCTAGGAGCTCTACTTAAGCTATCCTGACCACTCATTCCATTTGATTTGGTCTCGGTTATCTTGTTTGTGTGAAGCTCTCATCATTTTGGTCACCATCGTCAGAGCTATTTCTTGGATCTCTTGCCGTTTTCTTAGCTCAGGTAGTTTCCTTGTGATCCATAGATGCTTAAGCATGTTTCAACTCATTTAAATCATTGTCGGGCTGACATAGCCGCTTGTGTCGTTTGAGCACCGCCGCATTTCATTGCCGCGCCACCGCTCCGGCCAAACTCTGGCCATGTTCCAACCACCATTAGGTTTGTTGCACTATTGTGAACCCATTTTGGGCTTTAGCTCGCGCCGCCTTGGACCACAGCTCCGGTGAGCTGCCAAGCAAGCACATGGTAGCTAGTTTCTGTTGTCGGATTTCCGGCCAGAACTGTAGCTCGTTAGTTAACCTTTAATACCTGTCGGTTAGTGCTAGTAAATGTTAATCTGGTTTACTTCTTCGCTAAAAATAGTTTAAACTGATAAATTTTATAAGTATTTCATTAACTCCAAATCTAGTGAAGTACTTTTGTTAGTAATAGTTGTTATTATAATCTGGACTAACCCTCATTTGTCTCTGTTACTTAAAAACTTGTTAATTAAATCACTTGCACATTAATAACTTTAATCTTGCATTGTTTACAGAAAGTTTAGTTGAACTCTAACTGAACCAAAGCTTTCACTTAAGTTCACTTAGAAAACAGAACACTACTTCTGTAAACTTGTCATGCATCTTTTCAGCATTTTGGCATTTGGTATTTTCCTCGATGTTCATTTGTTATCGCTCTTTCTAGAAACTGATTTACCTGATGCGAGTGATTATATTTCTGAGCATCCAGAAACTGAGCAAGTGGAATATTATCAAGGCAAGCATCCTCTTGCACATGTTGATCCCAGTTTTGATACTTTAGTATTTTGAAATGCAGTGATAACTGGGTGCATGCTATTTTGAAGTATCAATAATTTGTGAGTCTAGTTAGTTATATCCCTACCATTATGGCTTGCCCTTAATCTATTCATACACCTAAGCTTAAGATAGTAATCATGTGTTGAACTACTTAGTCCTATGTGAATGCTTAGCCATGCAAATTAGTAGGTCGATAATTGGGTTGACAAGATTAACTTGTCAATCCTGGGGGAAACACTGAATCTTGATTTTTATTAATTTTTTGTTTACCTGATCAGATTCTGGAACTAAAGTTAAGTTGTTTTTAAATTGTCTTTTAGAAACATGATTTAGATCTGGACAAGTGGTTGCTAGTGAGGGTGCCTTCGTGCACGAGAATTGAGAATTGTGGTAGTCTTGTCCGGATCATTAAGGACCGAACTTTGGGTTGTTAATTCAAGTACCTTATGTACTTTCACACACGGTGTATGGGTGCTGCTTGGTTAAGTAAGGGGGAGATTTTATTGCTTTAGATCGCAGGTGGTGTGAGGACATAGAGACCGTGAAATCCTATGTTCCTTAGGAACCCAGTGTGATATATACTATGTAAGGGAGCACGATTACTTATGTTGAGGAAAACCAACATACTAACTACCTCACACTGGCCCCTCCGACACAACGTGCATGCCCGCTTTGCATTTGCTATATGTATGTGTACTAAGTTGGGGTTCATCTTGCATGGGTGGTCTAACTCAATGGGATTTTCTTGCTGAAAAATACCAAGTCTTGGTTTACCCGGCTGGTATACCTAAGGAAGTGTGCTATTATCCGGAGGCTTACGGGCTGATCAAGTCATGTGGGTAAAGGTGTACACCCCTGCAAGGTTAAAACTATTCGAATAGCCATGTCTACGGTTACGGACGACACTTGTTTTGATAGACATCATCGTTAGACTCTGAAATTAAAATTTGATTTGGGCAATTGTGGTTGTTGGCATGGAGGAGTATCCATGTGGTTTGTTTTATCAAAGTGGTCAGCACTTTGATATGTTAAAGTTATGCTTAACACTCTTATTTGTTACCTTTCGGTTCAAACTTTGTTTACAAAATGGTCTTTGCAAATTAGCAAGTGTAGGGATTAAATTTAGCTTTATGCAAAAACCGAAACCAGTATAGCTTTCCTTTGGACAACATTTAACATGTATATCTCTAATCCTTTGGATAGGCTCTGTTAAACACTTTCTTTTATTAGTTTGTGTAAGTCTTACGAGTACCTTTTGTACTCAGTGGATTTAACCACTTGTTGCAGGTGAGGACGGTTATGTTTACGACCCATCTATTAGCGCCGATTATGGCGATGCTAACGAATGACGTTGTTTCTTCTTCCACTCAGTTGCCTTGGGTGATGGGCAAACTTAGTTGGAACTTTTGCTGTTTATAGTTACTTCCACTGCAAACTCTTGTGTTCTGAGACTGTCAGTCACTTTTGTAAACTTATGAACTTCTTTTGTATCGTGTAAGATCACTCCATGTATAATGTATGACTTGTATGACTATGTATGAATGTTGTATAGGATATGTGCACATTAGTCTTGATGTTGGGAACTAATATGAGACACATATCCGGGAACCTGAAATTGACTTTGTTCCTTGTTAAAAATTATGCCTCTGGTATAATCTTTTAATTTGGAACGTATTCAATTTCAGGGGTCCTCACAGCGTTGGTATCAGAGCCATACTAACTATAGGTTAGAAATAGCATGGTCGTTAGCATTAGTAAGTCTTCTGAGAAATTATTTTCTAAATAACAAAATAATTTCAGAAAAATTTAAGTATGATGTCTTTTCTTTCCTATCCGTCTTAGTGCCATTTCTTACCCCAACTTTCAGTGGTTTTACAAACTAATTTGCTCGCTTACCTTGTCCTTTTGTCTATAGATGAGCGGGTGGTATTTGGTTATGGAGACCCGAGTTGAAGAAGTGGAAGGATACCCGGCATTGCTGCAGGAAATGATGTGGCGGTGTAATTTCACCTACCAACCGGAGTACGCTATCTATCATCGGGACTGAGGACCGGGGATGGAAGAATATCGAGCTGTAGTCAATGTTATTGCAAGGCTAGTGACAGGAAGCATTCCATACTGTATCCAAGTACATGCCACCTCTGAAGCCATGGATATTCAGGAAGCAGCTAGTGGGATGATGAGCCTTCTTCGTCATGATCTGACGGAGTTGTCTCAACCACCCTACTATCACTTCCCGAAGCGAGGTCCTGGAGCAGAGGTGAACACGTTCGATGGGATTCAGTTTGGAGAAGACCCACACGTGCGCCAGTTGGCGAGGTTGGTTCACATTATGGACCAAATCCATCACTGCCATGTGTACGAGCTGTGGGAGACCCGACGCCGTCTTAGGGAAGCCCACGGGTACCTTAGGATCGGAGTCAGCATGAATCGCGTTCCCTGTAATGTGCTTTATGGTGACAATGAGACCTCCCTAGCTGCTATTGCACCACCAGATTATCGACTTCCGGACGTGGCGGGGCTCGTACCTACTTATTGACAGCGTCGCCAAGCCCAGATGTCTGCAGGCTTTCCCCACGCACAGCGGTCGGCACCCCCTGGAGGTCATGTTCCTTTGCTATGCTCTCCGAGGTGTCTCATCAGTCCATTGGACCCAATAGACACAAGATCGCCTGGAGCTCATCTTTTAGATGAATTCCCGGTGAACTTCAACTGGGATCACTTTGTCTAGTCCATGTATGACGAACACTCGTTGCTAAAAGTTGTAATCGGCCAGTAGCTGTCCCTAAATAAAATGTAATAGGATAGCACTTGTATCTTGTATAATTATTTATGTTCTGTTGTAAGACTTTCGTTTCGGGAAGTGGTCATGTTGTCTATAGATATCTATGAATGTAACTGTGCCGAAATAACGAAAGCAAATAATGAAATTTCATACAAGTAGTAACTTGTAAGTTTTTTTGAGAAAATCAGAGAGCAGATAAAATCCTGAAAAATTTACAGAAGAAACTATACGGTGTCAAAAGCCCTCACAAAACTTTTCATAAATTTTGGAGCATGTTTGATAGGTTTAAGAAAATTTGCAAAGCCTCCGCCTTTTCATGAAAATTCCGAATTTCCCGCTTACCCTTTGGGCCGAATCTAAGCCAACCCAAAACCCTTCGTCAGCTCCAGCCCACGGCAGCACGCACTCACTCCCTCTCACTAATGTGTGGGCCCCACTCGTCAGACCTTGTCTTCTACCTCGTCTTCGCCCTCGCTTGCTAGCGTGCCAGCACGCCTTGCCCTCTCCGCCCACTGTTTTCCCTCACCGCCCACCATTTTCAATGCCCACCCGCCTCCATCACCTCCGTCTGGCTCCGCCCATGCTGCCTACCTCTTAATGGCGCTCAACCCCCCCCCTTACGCAGGTGGAGACGCCGAAGCTAGAGCACGATATTCTTGCCGCAGCCGCGTTTTCTCGCCACCTTTCTCACATGCTACTCGCTCATACTTAAACCTCCGACCACGTCATAGAGTTCCTAGCTCGCCATTCTCAACTCCCACTAAGAACTAGAGCTTTTCGCTCCTTGGTTTGCCGGGAACGATAGCGCCATTCTCGACGCTGGTGAGCAAGCCTCACAACGCCATTTGCTCTAGTGAGCTTCCTTGCCCTCGCCAACCGCGTCACCATGTGCCCCTTACCACACTGATGCTCCTTCTTTGCTTGATGTAGCTCCGGGAACCACGTAGCATGAACAAGTAGTCATCTTCTTCACCTCCGGTGCACACCTTGTTTTGGACCTTCGTGTTCTTAATGTTCTGGTGAGCTTGAACCTCACTTGGCCATGTCATTTCATGTCCTACACTTCACTAATGCTTCTCCCTCGCTTGATGTTGATCCACTCGCAGGAAATTCCCCGAATTAGCCTCCTTCCTCACTTCCGGCCACCGTAGCCCCTTTTTCAGTTCGCCGCCACATCGGTGAGTCCTTGGTCAATTCCTTCTATCCCTACCATCCTTAGTGTGCCATGTCATAGTGCGTCCTTGTAGCATCTCCATCAATAGAGCACGCCGTCACCGAGAGCCTCCTCTACACCGCTGCTGCTCCACGTCGCCATGCTTCTTGAGCCATTCCTCGACGTCATTAAGAGCCTTGGTGCCTAGAGATTTCGCGCGCATTAGATCGGATGATTAGCTAGTGTAGCATAGACTTTGTCATAGCTGATCATGGCACTGCCGCGGGAAGTGTTGTCATCACCGCTCCGGTGACCATTGATCCCTGAGCCACTACGTATAACATCGTAGTTTCCTCCTGAAGCTGATGCGTACCTTCTTTTGCCACTGATTTTCTCAAATCACAAGAACCACTTTGAGCCTGAGGAGCTCTGCCGCTCATCTTGGGCATAGCGCTACCTCCGGCCTCTACCACCATCTGGTGGCATCGCCGTCGAGAGAGCAACCTATTTTGCCACCCCCGAGCCTTGCCGTCACCCTGACCACCGGCGATGAGCTTGCCATGGAGCACGACCATGCGCGCAGCTCTGCTTCTCTCTTTCTCTCTCTCTCTCTCTCTATGCCAGTGGGCCCGCATAATTAAAATGTTAATTAGCACTAAGTAACAAAGGTTAAGTGTAATAAGTGTATGACAGGTGGGACCAGGCAAAACAGTTCACGAAAATCTAATTTCAAACGCTTTTAGTAAATGTGTCACTAACATGTGGGACTATGCACTATTCGCGGTTTTAAAACACATTTTAAAACCCGAGAGACTGATATGTGGACCCCAGATGTCAGATGATTAAAATCAAAAACATGTTTAGTCATTTAGTTAATAATAATGAGTCTATGACATGTGGGACCCCTCTGGTTTATAAATAAAATCAATAAAACAAAAATATGAGTCACTGGCAAGTAGGCCCCACATGTAAGTTAATAAAAATTAGAAAATTTAGAGCAGCCACTTTTAGTTAGAAGAGAATTATGCTTTCTCTACTGGAAAGTGTAAATCTCAGTAGAACTCTAAGGAAAATAAGCTTTCTCTTTTGGAAAGCGTAAACCTCAGAATACACATTCAACGTTAGCCCTTTTCTAATTTCTGGAATTTTTAAACCGAAGCAAAATAAAACATTAATAACTTTTGCGTACGAACTCCAAATTAAATGAATATTTTTTATAAATTCATCTAAAATAGTGATCTACCGAAATACGCAAAAAGATTTGGATTTTGTTGCTGTTGGAATTATTGTTCTATATTTAATTTGCTTACGGCTCTCTTTATTAGACGTCAATTGTTCGAGCGAATTATACAATGATCCTTCATCCTCATATTCAGAGCAATCAGAGCAAGGCAAGCACCCCCTTTGACCATATTGATCCTATTATTTTAATTATTGTACTTCTTTTTGCAAAATTATTATGCATACGCGTATGTTTGCTTAAAAATTGCTATATTCGGTGATAAGGGTAGTTGTAATCCTATTCAATGCATGATCCTCCTTGTATTGATATCATTATTGTTGTAGCCATTAGGGTATGGATTAGACAATCAATGATGTCAAATTGGGTTTTTCGAATGCGAATATCACATAAACGCTTAGCTTGGCTTTAGTCCTTACTAAAATTGGAAAAATAGATGACACGTTGAATATGAGTTTGGGAGATTTTTTAAATGATGGTCCAGAGGGGGTTTACCTCTGTTTTTTTGTATAAAAAGAAAAATAAAAAACTTAGTTTGTGACGCGGGCGAGTTATATTATAATCTAAGAAGTGTGAGAGGTGTATCTCACAAGTAGATAGGGGGAGATCCTCGCCCAGGTCAATTAAGGACCGAACACTAGTATATCCAATCTAAGCGTAAGCGTACAACTGCATGTACCGGTATGAGACATCCTTAGCAAGTTAAGTCATCGAAAACTAGAATTGCACGTTGGTAGGCGGTGGTAGTATGAGCATGACCGGTGTACGCATGTTCGAAGGGGCTCCCTTCACTGAGGAGTTGGGAACAAAGCTTTTTGACACAACGGTGAATGCCTCACTGAGACGGGGGTGTACCAGGGTGAAGTGAGGGTGTTCATTCGCCGGGCTAGTGCAAGGTTAGGACTAGGTGATGTGAAGGCTTCGACGCATGCTCTAAACTGCTTACCAAAGATTAGTGAGCGGCGGTATCGACAGATGCCAAACAAACTAGAGAATTTGTGTTCTATGGGTAAAGTTGTACTCCTCTGCAAAGTGTAAATCTATTTAAATAGCCGTGCTCATGGTGATGAGCGTGCTAAGTGTAGTATTGCTGGGTGTAGTCTTGGTTTTCATAAAAATAATTTTGTTGGAAAATGGTTTGTTGGTTGATATTTGAGTTGAGTGCATGTCTATGGCTGAAAATAAGATGTTGCTCGCAGCCGAGGAGGGTTGCGAGTTGTTATTTATTCAATTACTTACTTTTTATCCTTTATCTATTTAACTGCTCTTTAAATTTCTGTTGCAAAATACTATGTATTGATATTTCAAATAAAATTTGCTTAATGCTAAAAACAACTTGTAGCATAGAGCCTCATCTCTTGTTAGCCTTGCATTTATACAAATTTTGAGACACACTACAAGTCTTGCTGAGTACACAATGTACTCAATCTTGCTTAACTTGTTGTTCAGACTTAGAGGATGATCCTACGCCGGATGACGCTTTCTTTGCACTCGGTACCCGAGGGTTCGGTGACAGGTCTTTCTAGAACTTGTCTCTAGTCAGTTGCCTGAGGGTTCGGATGTGCATGCCACTGAAATTTTCGATTATACAAAGTTTGCTTCTACTGTTACATTTGCTACTTCTGATACTTAAGCTTTTATTTGGTTGGTCAGCCCTTGTGTTGTAAATAATGTAATTGCTTAAGTTATGTACCATATTTTCTTCATTTTGTATGTATGAATGTATGGATGTGAATGCCAACATTGTGGATATGTGTACTAGCCACTGATCATGGGACTAGTACGGTACACACACGAGGACTTCGGGTATTCAAAGCCTGGGGTCCGTAGCGGTGTCCACAACCGTGCCATCGCTGGCGGCCTCGGCCACGCCCACGGTCACCACCATTACCACGCCCTTTGGCCAAATTGGTTGAATTCTCGCCATTGTACTTTGCCTCCTTTGCTTTCCACTCAGCGCAGGTAAGGAAGAGGTTTTCTTCCCCACTGCCGCCATAGACCTTCACACGCTCCTCATAAGCCTTCAGTTGGCCAAAAACCTCCTCGACACACATTGTCCTCAGGTCTGCGAATTGCTCAAGAGTAGTGACAATAGGCAAATACCTTGGTGTTACAACTCGCAGTATCTTCTCTACCACGTATGAATCTTTGATCCTTTCTCCCAGTGTGAGCATTTTACTGAGCACCATAGTGAGTCTCATGGCGAAGTCATCTACGGGCTCCCCTTCACACATCCGGAGTTCATCGAATTCCGTCTTGATTGTTTGGAGTTTCTCCCTTGCCACTCGATTGGTTCCCACGTACATGGATTTCAATGCAATCCACGCTTCCTTGGTTGTCCTTTTGTCGGCGAGAAGAAGGAAATTGTCCTCGTTCACGCCTTAGTAGATGGCCACGAGTGCCATCTTGTCATGCCGGTTATCAACCTCACTGGTGGCAGCTTCCACCGTGTCCCATACGCATGGTGCCTCCATGTACACTCACATCTTCATGGACCATGCCACATAATTGTTGCTGGTTAGCAGCAGATACTGGAGGGAGAATCTTCTCTCCTTCGCCGACGCTTTTGACGATGCTCTCCCTCACCAGTGACTCCACTTCCTGGCGACCATGGTATGATCTTGGGCATACAATGATAAACAACCTGCTCTGATGCCAAATGTTGGATTTATAGAGCTATATGGACACGCGCGCGCGCACACACACAAACACACACAATTTCACTTGGATCCTGCAAATTTTCTGAATAAAGACTATTTTCTGACACCCAACAGTAGTGTCGTTTTCTGAACTTTTGTTATCACATGAACTGAAACAGTAACTGAATAAAAAGTTCTTAACTAGATTTTCGGTGAGCACTTGCTCAACCCGATACTCACTCCACTACTTCGAGATACTAGCTCCATTTAGCTAAACGCACTTATAAACGTGCACCTTAAATGAAAGGAAATTGATAGCAGTCGGGCGTCCGACACGAAGCTATTAGTTCAGATGTTATCCACTCTCTCCCAGCATCTCCAACCATCCATTCTGTCCCCCCCCTAGTGCCTTTCTCAAATTCTCCTCAAGTGCTCTCTGTCTCTACCACACCCCCACACACCCCACATCCACTGTAGCAGCGAGCTCCAAGAGGTCCCCGTCGGCCCGTCCCCTTCCCCTTCCTCCTCCCTCCTCGACGGCTCCTCCTCACACACACACAAGCGTGTGCACACGAAGGGCCATGGGAGAGAGGGAGGGAACGGGAGATGCCGGGGAGCCAGAATGGCCGGCCAAGGCGGAGACCATCCACGGCCTCACATGCGCCGGCGACCTCGCTGACGTCTAGAGGAAGCTGCAAGAGAACCCCTCCCTGCTCAACGACAGGAACCCGGTGGTCCGTGCGCTCCCTGCTTATTGGGTTCCCTCCTTCGTACATTTATGTGCTTGGAAATGCGATATTTGCTCGTTCTTGTGGTTCTTGGTACTTGCAGTGTGGAGTGAGCGGTTGAAATTTGCGAGGAAGTGACTGTTTTGGGGACAAAAATGTGGTTTTTATCAGGTTGTTGCAGGCTTCTCTTTAATGTGTTGCAGCCCTTTTATGAAAATGTTGCATAAAGTGATTTTTTTTTGTTGCAATTCGATCTTTTCTGAAATTTGCTGCATAAAGTGTTTCGTTTGTAGATCCTAAATGTTGCGTCTGAAAATGTTGCGACCTCGATTTTTTTTGTTGCAACCGCTGAAATTTTGTGTTGCGTACGTTGAAAATAATGTTGCAATGAGAGAAAAATGTCGAGTTTCATGAGTTAATCTCAAATCTTGTGCCCTTTTGAGCATTCGATTAGCGTCAGGTTCTTCATTTTTATAGCACACGTTCTTGATTTTTGTTGCATCGGGTGTCCCATCCTCTTTTTTTGATATGTTGCATCAAGTGAAAAAATATTGCATCCTCTTTTTTGATATGTTGCATCGAGTGAAAAAAAATGTTTGTTATTCATTTTTATTGCACGTGATGTTACAAGATGGGCTTTTCAACGCGTCCTTTTCCAGATATTTTGATTATGAGATTTTTGATATGTTGGCGTCTTTTTTCAGATGTTTATTTTGATTATGAGATTTTTGAGATACCCTCTTCTTTGAAAATACTGCATATGAATTTTTGATATATTGCAACAATTGAAAAAAAATATGTTTAGATTGTGTCGGAGAGGAGATTAAGTCCAACGAACACCTCAAACATACACGAACAGTACAGATTCACCAGCAAACACAAGTTGTTTCAACTCTCCATCTTCTCCGACCATTGCATAAATCAAAGAAAACTATAAGTTAGTCATCAATTCAACTCCTCATTAACGGCCTCTTTCTTGTTCTTGTCCTTCTTCTCCTCCGATCTCCCCTCCACCATCTCGGCGCCTCCGTTGCTCCCGTCTGCCGCGGTCGGCGCCACCTTGAACTTGGCGTAGATGTCCCCCCTGTAGAAGCTCCTCGTCCTCCACACCAGCACCAGCGACACCAGCACTCCAGCGAACGTCACGGCCGTGATGATGAGGAACGCGTGCTTGAAGCACTGCACCCCCTTGCAGATCTTGTCCCCGGCGACGGCCAGCCCGCCGTGCTGTCTCGCCGCCTCGGCGTCGTACATGCGCCCCGCGACGCGCACGTTGAGCACGTAGGCGCCGATGGGGCTCGCCGCGGAGCCGAAGTTGAAGAGCGTGGAGTAGTACTTGAGCCCAAACACCTCGGAGATGATGGCGAACAGCAGCGGCCACTGGGCGCCGAAGCAGAAGCCGATGATGACGGACGCGGCGTAGAGAGACTGCGGCACGCCGAAGGCGATGAGTAGGTGGCCGACGCAGGAGATGAGAAGCACGGCCGTCAGCGCCAGCGGCCGCGGGAACCTGTACCGGGCGAGGAAGATCTCCGAGAGGTAGCCAGCGCCCACGCGGCCGGCGTAGTTCCAGATGCTGATGAGGGAGACGAAGGTGTTGATGCTTTTCGCCGGGTACCCCAGCGACTGCCCGATCTGAGCCATGTTGTCGATCGCCGTCAGCGTGCCGCCGATGCCGAACACCGACACGACGAACAGCACCAGCATCTCCACGCTCACCAGCGCCTGCATGATGGAGTAGTCCTCCCCCAACGCCGGCGGCTTGAACATGTTGGTGATGCAGCCCAAGCCGCACGACAGCGACGACGACGACGACTCGTCGGCTTTCGCGCTTATTGGCTCTTCGACGGCGATGGCCGGCGGCTGCTGCAGAGACTGCTCGAGCTGGGAGACGGCCTTGTACTCCTCCTTGATGACCACGCCAAGTGGGAGGAAGAGGATGAGGAGGAGCGCGGTGGCACAGACGACGTACGCGGCGTGGGAGAACTTGGGCACCTGCTTCTGCACGACGATCATGACGAGCAGGTAGGTGGCGAGGGCGATGGACATGTAGAGGAAGTAGAAGAAGGGCTTGCTGTTGGGCTCCTCGCCGTCGCGGCGGCAGCGGTAGGGCATGACGCGGATGGTGTGCACGAAGAAGATGTAGACGGCGGCGGGGAGCCATGCGATGAGGAGCACGAGCGACTTGGCGTCGTCGCCGTAGATGGCGAGGTAGAGCTGCGTGTAGATGGCGCCGCTGAGCCCCACGAAGCCCTTGAGGAGTCCGATGACGATTCCGCGGCTCTCGGGGAAGTTCTTGACGCAGGCAACGAGCGCGCCGGTGTTGGAGAAGGTGAGCGCGTTGGCGCCGACGCAGATGTAGACGCACATGAGCCACACGGGCGGCGCCGCCGTGCGCGCCGTGAGGGAGAGGTAGATCATGAGGTAGCCCGCCAGGTTCATCCCGGCGCCGATGAGCAGCACGGCCCACGTCGGCGCCACCTGCTGCACCAGCCCGGAAACCACGCCGACGTTGGTGCCGAGGTCCTTGAAGAAGCTCAGCGTGTTGAGAGTCTGCTGGTTGTACCCCAGCGTCGACCGCAGCTCCTTGGAGTAGAGCGCAAAGATGTACGTCGACCCCGACGCCGCCATCACCACCATCGACGCGAACACCACGAACCACCGGCTCCGCACCACCCGCGCCACGAACGCCGGCGTGCACATCGTCGCCGCAGCCCCCTCGCCGCCGGCCATCTCCTCGATGTCCCCTTTAATTCCTCTTCTCTTTGTGCAACAATGGAGATGGATCATGGATACAAACACCAAGTGTTGAGCTTAGCTACTTATAGGGACGTGTGTACTAGTTGACTAGTAGTAGTGTTCATTCAATGCATTGAAATGGACAGACTAACTATGATGGATACCACTATTTAGATATGATATTCAAGGTTGGAAAAATATGCCAAGTGTGCAAGTTGATCTTTAGCTGGTAGTAGACTTTTGGTCACGGTTGAACTTTGGACACTATTGATTTTCTGCGTATCGAAAATTTCAAATGTGACGTCCCTAACTCTGAAATTCCAAAAGTAGCCCCTCCTCCATCGTACTATGCTCCGTGGCCGCAGCAGCGGATGTGCTGCGCCACCCGAACGCAGCAAGGAGCTTGTCGTAGGGGCAGCACAACGGCCCCCACGATCAGCGAAACGATGAAGCAAGACACCCCACGGACATCGACGGATGGCGGGTCTTTGGATTGCGCGAAAGGGTCCCAAGGGGGCCCGAAGGTTCCCGAAGGGTTCCTGAAGGGTTCCGAAGGCCCCGGGGTCCAGAGGGCCCCGGTGGTCTGAGGGGTCCCGGAGGGTCTCTGAAGGGTCCGCATGACCCCGAGCTGTCCAGAGGATCCCAAGGGCCCGAAGGGTCTCAGGGGTCCGGGGGGCCGAGGGGTCCGAAGGAGTCACTGTACCGCTGGACCAGTTGTATCAGCAAGATGGACTAAGCCCAAGACAGTCCACCATGAGCCGAAAGATAGTCTTAGGGTTAGGAAAGGTTCCTGCAGCCCCTATCATGTACCTCATAGAAAGGCTATAAATAGCCACCCCCCATGGGGGGGAGAGAGTTGTATTGCTGGATTTGATTTGAAATATAAGTTCATCTGCTTCCTGACAACCAATCCCCTCTTCGAGGACCCTTTGGGTACTGGGGGGGTCCCCTTTCTCTACTGTTTAGTCCTTTAGCTACGACAGTTGGCGCCGTCCGTGGGGACCGACAGGAAAGCTGCGAAGCATTAACCCAACACTCCAACATGGCCCCCCGAACGAGGGCGGGCCCATGGGCGGCAGGCGCCGCGATGGTGGCTGCGCCCGACCACACCGAGGCCAAGAGAAGCGAGCCGATCGTGGCGTGCCCGCCTGTGCCTTGGAGGAGGAAGCGAATAACTCGGAGCACGGGGGTGCAAGCCAAGGATCGTACGAAACACTCCAGTAGGATCTGGCGGTCCTCCATCGAGAGTTGGCAGATCTCCGGCAGCCACTGGAGACAACCCTTGCGGCTCCACTCCGACAACTGCCGTAGAATGGGCGGAACCCGCCCAACCCACCCCTACAACCCACTCCCTAGTACTCCAAGGTGACCCAAACTCCCCGCTAATTGTCGAATTGGAGACGGCCTGCTGGCCACCAGGCTTCAAGATACCGGAGCTCACGCCCTTCGAAGGGTGCACGGACCCCCTCCGAATTCCTCCGAGTGTATGCGACAGCCGTCGAGGCGGCCGGAGGAGACGACACTACGAAGGCGAAGAGCATCACCCTGGTGGTTCTTCACCATTCCCCCTTGTTCCGTGTACGCGTGGGAGCAGCTCCGGGACCTCCTTTGCAACAACTTCCAGGGAAACTACACGGAGCCAAAGGATGCAGGGCACCTGTTCGCCGTGAAGCAGGTGCCAAACAAATCCCTCCGCAGCTTCTTCAAGAAGTTTGCGGAGGTCAAGTACCAAGTAAAAGGCGTCAACAAAACCACCATCATAAACGCAGCTACGTGCGGGCTTCGGAAGGGGCCCCTGTTAGAGAGACTAGCCCGCAAGCCCGTCCGCACGGTGACAAAGCTCTTCGACAAAATAGAGGAGTACGCCGGGCGGAGGAAGACAGCGTTCGAAGAGGCGCACCCACCACTTCCACCCCAAGTGTGCCACCTCCGAAAGAAGCGCTAAACACTGCCCTGGTCGGGGCACCCGGCAAGCCGCGAAGCAACGACTATCGGCAGAAGGGCCAGGGAGTTTACCATGTCGACGGTGCGCCACAGCCCGAAGGAGGAAGATGAGGAGGTCGCTGGGGCCGAGGCCGCGGGCGGGGACGCGGACGAAACGCAAACCGACAACCTGATAACTTCGCTAGAGGACCCGTGTCGTTTTGTGACCTCCACGGCGAAGAAACCCATACCACCAACGAATGTCGCACCATCTCCGCTATGCAGGACTACATGCGCCACGAGCAACCGACTGAGCCCGATAACAAGAGGGGAACTGACAATCGGCTCCACGCACCACCGCCAAGACCCCGCATAGAAGGAGGCTGGGCCGTGCACCATCAAAGGGTCATCAGCATGATCACTGGAGGATCCTTGCTCGGTATGCCTTCGAAAAGATAGCGGCACGCATATGTCCGACAAATCCACCATGTGGCAACGTACCCGGCCTGTGTCCAGCCCGCCTCGCTACGCCGAGATGCCTATATCCTTCGGGCCCGAGGATGCCTGCGGGGTGTATTTTCTGCACCAGGATCCCCTTGTCATTTCCGCCAACATTACGCATTTCGAGGTGAGGCGTGTCCTCGTCGACAGATGAAGCTTGGCGGACCTCCTATTCGTGGATGCCTTCGACAAGATGATGATCTCTCGGGATTGCCTAACCCCTCCGGGCATACCCCTACTAGGCTTTGGAGGAAGGCCCGTGACAGCCTTGGGCCAAATCAACCTAGTTGTCACATTCAGCGACGACTTCGCATCCCGAACCGAGGTCATCACGTTTGATGTGGTCCAAATGGCCTACCAGTACAATGCAATCCTTGGCCGTGCTACGCTCAACACCTTCGGCGCGATAGCTCACCACAATTTTTTGTGCATGAAGCTCCCCGCCCCGGAGGGCATCGTCACAGTTCGAGGAGATCAAGACCTCGCAAGACACATAGAGTTCGAGGCTCTATCCCCGACTCGACACGTCCACGCCGTTGGGCCAAACAAGGATCAAGCAGCACCACCGTCGGCAAGGTGGGCACCGAAGCACAAACCATAGGGCTAGCTCCGAAGAATCCCCCTAAGGGACAGCTCACCAGAAAAGACAGTGGCCCTCGGGTCGAACCTCCAGCCGAAGGCATGCGACACAATCCTTGAGGTGCTCCGCAACAATGCAGACGCATTCGCTTGGGGGCCGGAAGACCTCCCCGGCGTAGCACGGGGAACAATCGAGCACCGGCTAGCCCTCCGAAGCGACGCGACGCCCAAGAAACAAAAGTTGTGGCGCATGTCTGCCGACCGCCTACAAGTGGCCAAGAAAGAGATTGTGAAGCTGCTAAAAGGGGGGGGGGGTCATCCACGAGATCAAGTAATCGGAGTGGCTGTCCAACCCCGTCATTGTCAAGAAGGAGATAGGTAAATGGCGCATGTGCGTCGACTTCACCGACCTTAACAAAGCATGCTCTAAGGACGATTTTCCCCTACCCCGCATCGACCAGCTGGTGGACGCCACCTCGGGTTGCGAGCACATGAGCTTCCTCGATGCCTACTTCGGGTACCACCAAGTGCACATGGCCGAAGAGGACGAACCAAAAACCGCATTCATCACCCCCATAGGAATATACTGCTACAAGCGCATGCCCTTCAGTCTCAAGAACACGGGGCAACGTTTGCCCTCCTCATTGCGAAGGTTTTAGCCAACCAGCTGGGCTGCAATGTAGAGGCGTATGTTGACGAGATAGTGATCAAGAGCAAGCTCGCGGGAACACACGCGAAGGACCTCCAAGAAACCTTCACCAACCTCCGCGCGGAGGGAATAAAGCTCAATCCTAAAAAGTGTGCGTTTGGCGTGAAGGCGGGAAAGCTCCTGGGTTTCCTCGTGTCGGAAAGGGGCATTGAGGCCAACCCCGAGAAAATCAAGGCCATCCAAGAGATGAAGCCCCCTCACAATGCCCGCAAAGTGCAAAAATTGATGGGCCGCATCACCGCCCTTAGCCGGTTCCTGTCCCGCTCGGCCGAGAAGGCCCTGCCGTTCTTCAAAACACTCCGCGGAACGGAGTTGTTCCGTTGGACAGCAGAATGCCAGAAAGCATTCGAGGGCCTCAAACAATACCTTACGGAGCTGCCAAGCTTGACTAGCCTGGAGCAGGGCGTGGACCTTCTGCTGTACATTGCCGCTACTCCATCATCGGTGAGCGCGGTGCTTGTTCAAGAGCGCAATGGTCAGCGCCCAATATACTATGTATCGGAGGCCCTGCAGGGGGCCATAACCCAGTACACAGAGCTCGAGAAGCTGGCGTATGCCTTGCTCATGGCTTCGCGGAAGCCCGACACTATTTCTTGGCGCACCCCATCACGGCCCAAACATCCTACCCGGTAGCATTGATGATACGTAACAAAGATGCCTCGGGCAGTGTAGGCAAGTGGGCGGCCGAGCTGGCGCCCTTCGACGTCACCTTCATCGCAAGAGTGGCAATCAAGTCGCAGTCACTTGCGGACTTCGTTGCTGAGTGGACACCGCATGCAGAAGAGAGCACCTCCGCCGCAACCGAGCCACCATGGATAATGTATACAGACGGATCGTGGTGCGCCGCCGGGGCCGGCGCCGTGGCCATTTTGGTTTCCCCAGATAGACGGACCGCATCACATGCAGCCCATCTCGACTTTCTGACAACAAACAACGCCTCGGAGTACGAAGCACTACTACTTGGCCTCCGCAAGGCGAAGGCCCTGGGAGCAAAGCGCATCGTCATCAAAAGCGATTCTCGCCTCGTGGCAAGCCACTTCGACAAGACATTCATGACGACATGCCCAGAGATGACCCATTACCTAGCCGAGGCGCGTAAAGTGTCGAACCATTTCCTTGGCATTACCGTCCAGGCAATCCCCGATATAACAATGAACCAGCAGATAAGTTGGCAAAGATGGTGAGCGCGGGCGAAGGACCACCCGCGGAAGTGTTCTACGAAGTACTCACGAAACCATCTGCTCCGCCCGAAGCACAAGGGGTTGTGCCCAAAGCACAAGGGGCTCCGCTCGAGGCAAAAGGGGTGGCACGCCCGGTGCTCCCTCTGGCAACACCGGACCCGGTGCCGGTGGCGGATTGGCGAGACATCATTATCAAGTACCTCACCGGCGAAGAACCAGAAGACCCGGCAGAAGCAAAGCGCCTTCGCTACAAAGCAAGGAACTACTACATGGTCTCCAGAGAGCTGTACAAGGGGGGTGTCTGTGCCCCCTCCCTTCGCTGTGTATCACAAAAGGAGGGTCAGTCCCTCCTTAAAGACATCCACGAGGGCCTATACGGTGCGCATTAGGCGCCCTGGGGCCTCGTAGGGAAGACGTTCCGCCAAGGATTTTACTGGCCAACGGCACTCCGAGACGCTCAAGACCTTGTCCAAGATTGCTGGGGTACCATGGGCGATCACAACCCGGCGGCACCCGTCTTTGCCTCGCAACCCTTGCCACCGGTCTGGCCCTTCGCACGGTGGGGACTGGACATTATCGGGTCGTACCCTGCGGCCAAGAGTAACCTCCGGTTCGCGTTCGTCGCCATCAAGTACTTCTCCAGATGGGTTGAAGCGGAGCCAGTCGCCAAGATCATCGCTGGCTACCCAAATGTTCACCGAAGAACGCTATTTGCGATGCGGCGTACACGGACATCGTCACCGACAACGGAACACAATTCGACTCCCAGCCCTTCCGAGCGTTTTGCAGCGACCTAGGCATAACAATATGCTTCGCGTCTGTTGGGCACCCAGAGAGAGAGGCTCCTGGAAAAGCACCTATGCATTCGCCAAATTCCAGGAGGGGCAACCCATTCTTCTGCTCACCGAGCCCCACGCTCCAGCCCTGCGCCAGTGGCCACAATCGAAGCGCACAGAACTCCTCAACGAAGTCCCGGGTAGACATCCTCCGCGTCGCGTTGAGCAACGCTCGTAGCAGCGCTTCCTCCCGAGAGGACAGCTCGATGGCTGGGCTCGCGATAAGTTGAATAGGCCCCCCGGTGGAGTGAAGCCCCCCCCTCAGGGCCACACTTGTGGTAAGACCAACGGCGGGTCCAGTCGGTATCCCACCTGTTCCGGGCGGCCAGCGCGGGCAGGTAATGAAGAAGGCGTGCCTTTGGCTGGAAGTTGATGCTCCCGAAATTTAGCGTATCCCCGGTGTCCTTCTTCTTCTTTGGCTAGCACTGCCCATCATGGAGATACACGAACAGCCACGCCTCTCTGCTAATTACCCCCGCGGAGCGAAGCACCCACTCGAAAACGCCAAGCTTGATGATCGAGTTGGGCGTCAACAGGGCCAGGTCCACTCCGTACAGCTGAAGGACATGGCTCAGCATGCCAACGCACGGTAGACGAAGACCCGCGTCCAGAAAGGCCACAAACATGATCATCTCATCCTCCCAGGGTGTCGGACCAACCTCCATCCCGGGGGCCCGAACGTCGTCCAAATTTGCAACCTTCCCCTCATTTTTTAGGGCCCGCAAGACGTGGGCCGTCACGGTGGAGTGGCCTAGCTCGTCGGTGTAGGCCATGTCACCACCTCCGTCCTTGATCCACTTCGTCATCCCGAAAGCTCAAGGCAAGGCGCTAGGAGCAATGCGGGGGGAGGTAGAAACAAAGGGCAAGCACACGCGAGTACATAGGAAGTAGGGTTCAAGCCCACCTATTTATAGACAGGGCCATGAACAGTACCGCGAAGCACAGAAACCGAGGAGCCCAAGACCAAACAAAAGATGACACATGGCAACAAACAACCATTATGATGCGCGGAAACCGAGGCGCCACATTAAAACACGCGCCGACCATGCCCTCGGTGCGGTGCATGAAGTAGCCGTGCAGCACACATTTATGACGCACATAACCCAACGGTAGCGCACATTGCCCAATGGCCATCCGCCTGACAGTCAACGATGAGTAGGGTGCGGTGCACAAGTAACGCTTCGCCAGGCCGAAGGGGACGGTGTACCTGTACCCTCCGGGAGGTGACGTGGTTTCAGCCATGACGAAGCATGACCTCGACCACGAGGGGCTTGTCGTAGGGGCGGCACAACAGCCCCCACGGCCAGGCGAACAGCGAAGCGCACACCCCGCCGGACATCGGCGGATGGCTCGGGTGCTGGATTGGCGCGAAGGGTCCAGAAGTCTGGAGGGGCCCGGAGGGTCCCAGGCTTCGGAGGGTCCAGAAGGCCTCAGAGGGTCCCCAGGCCTGAAGGGTTCCGAAGGCCTTGGGGTCTGGAGGGCCCCGGTGGTCCAAGGGGTCCTGGAGGGTCTCCGAAGGGTCCGTATGACCCCGAGCTGTCCAAAGGATCTCGAGGGCCCGAAGGGTCCGAAGGGCCTTGAGGGGTCCGGGGGGCCGAGGGGTCCGAAGGAGTCACTGTACCGCTAGACAAGGTGTACCAGCAGGATGGACCAAGCCCAGGACGATCCACCATGAGCCGAAAGCTAGTCCTAGAGTTAGGAAAGGTCCCTGCAGCCCCTACCAGCATAGGGCCCTATAGGGGGTAAGCTTGTAATCTCATGTACCTCATAGAAAGGCTATAAATAGCCACCCCCCATGTGGGGGGGTGGAGAGTTGTATTGCTGGATTTGATTTGAAATACAAGTTCATCTGCTTCCTAACAACCAGTCCCCTCTTCGAGGACCCTTTGGGTACCGAGGGGTCCCCATTCTCTACTATTTAGTCCTTTAGCTACGATAGAGCTGCTGTCAACCCGCAATGTAGCATCTTCAAAGAGGAGAGAGAAAAGAGGAGAAAAGGAAAGGAAAAATTCCGTAAAAATAAAAAATAAAATAAAACTCATAAATTTCAAGCAAATTTCATAACAATCATTGGAACATAAATAGATTTAATAAAATAATTTTGAATTTTATTAATATTTATTTTATTCATTAAAAATATTTTTCATTTTTCGGAAACACTAAGAAATACTATAAAATTCAAATTGCTTGGAAATGCAAGAATTTTCTACAGTAGCTAGGTCATGATTTTAGATGAATTTAGGTGAAAAAATTATTCCATTTGGAGTTAGTAAGAGAAAGTTATAGTAGTTTGAAAATCAGGTTTTACAAAAAGGCTAACAAATACACTTCGATTACTATTCATCGGATTTTAATTATTTAGTAAAATTTTGTAGAACAGTGGTGGAGGTAAGGATTACATAGATAAATAGAGAATAAAATTATAAGACCAAAATAAATTGGTTCACCTCTATTGGAGTTCATATGAATTAGTTATGAATTTCCAAAGTTAAAAGCATTTTCTGGTGTAAAAATAATAATTCGATTTTATATTAATTTTCAAAAACTATAATTTCTGAGATAGAGATAAGTTTGAAATCTATTCCAAATTAAAGTTCACTTAATAAGAAAATTATCAAAATTGGTTTCACTTGATTTGGCGTTACTTTGAATTAGTTATGTATTTTTGAAGTTGGGTCTGTTCGGACCGTCCGATCGTAATCGGACCGTCCAATCGAACGGTCTGTTCGGACGGTCTGAACGTCTCCTCCAATCGGACGGTCCGATTCTGATCGGATGGTCTGAACAGACCAACCTGTTCGGACGGTCCGAACATCTCCTTCATCTTAATTTTCGAGACCTAAACCCTTAATTTATCGAGACAATTTCGGAACCTTTCGTCCTAATTTTCAAGACCTAAACCCTTAATTTCCGAAACCTTTCGTCCTAATTTTCGAGACCTAGACCTTTAATTTGTCGAGACAATTTCAGCACATATAAAATTATTGACAAATTACACAATCAAGTATAATGTATAAGGAGCTTAGAAAAAAATTATAATTTTTGGACCACATTTTCTATATTAGAAAATTCTTAAAAACAGTATATTTAAATGAATTTTAGAGAAAAAAAATCGTAACTAATAAAATTCTAAACAAATTACACAAGTAAGTACACTTTGCTGGGAGGCTCTACAAAAAAATTCATAATTTTTTGGGCTCATTTTCTATATTTAAAATTCCTCAAAAAATATTCTTAAATGGATTTTCTCTCCTTTTGAATTTGCATGCGTGAGAGGGGGGGCTGCCGCCATCGGGAGGGCAAGAAAGCCGTGGTCGAGGGCAAGAGCGCCTATTCATGTTTTGCCACAGCAGGAGGAGAGAGGGGGGGGGGCTAAAATTGGAATTCTGCGGCTAGGGGTGCTACTTTAGGAATTTGAGTGGTCTCATGGGGCCAATAGTGTTCGAAATTCCAAGCTCTTCTTTGATCTGTAGATCGACAAGTTTGTCATTGTGGCATCCCGGCAAGAAGAAAGTAGAGAACGGGCCAGATTAGGAATTTCGTTCAGATAGGGGCTAGAGTTGGAATTCTGGAATACCAGGGACCAACAGTGCCCAAAATTCGTCACGGTTGGGGAGAGATTTTTTTTTGTTTTAAGAGAGAGTTGGGGAGAGAATTGATTCGCTGCTGCTGCCTTTTTTAGGGGAGAGAATTGATTCGCTGCTGCTGCCTTTTTTAAGACCTTTTTGTGATAATTAATCACTAGCTAGCTCGTATATTATTCTTAGCTCGAGAGAGGTGTGAGTAGAATTGTTTAGGAACTCACGGCAGCTAAGAATCGAGTGGAACTCACGGCAGCTAAGAATCGATAGTGGACTAATATTACATTATTACTCCCTCCGACTATACAAGTCGTTTTGGGCATGGTCTCTCATACCACTTTGACCGGTATTCCTGTCATAGTATGTTCTTATTGTAGGGATACGGGTGTTGTAAAATTAGCAGTTTTAATAAATATTTAAGAATTATTTCAGCAATAATTATGAATATTAAGATATATTTCCAGCAGGATAAAAGGAACATAAACTACATATAAACCATCAGTTTAGCATGTTCTCTTCTCATGTCAATTAAACATGATAATATGCTCAAAAGACAGAACATGAGATCAAATAAAATCAGCATAATGCTGATATTTTAATTAGTTATTTGTTGCTCTTAGATGCCGGACCGCTTAAAAATAATTATTAGCCTCCTCGCCACTTAGGTCAAGATTCAATCACAAATTGAATATGACAATTACTCTGAAATAAATTAGGTCTTGGGCTCAATTAAAATCTTGCTAGTCTGACCAGTCACTTAAAGCAAATCATCAATTCATAGTTCACTGGACAGTAGGCAATTGAATCATCTACACAAGATACCAATTGACAAGAATGTATAACCGTGGCTGAAATGAGATGAATCCCAGTAAACAGATAACAACGACTGAAATGAGATGAATCACAGTGAACAAACAAGCATCAACATATGATACAATAGTAAACCGCAAGCAATCTACAAGCTCAAGACCAAATTTATATCCAAATTATCGTATTCAATATCAAAGTGACCTTAAATCCTCATTGAGAAATACACAACCCCACAATTTTACCATGCAAAGTCACCCTATGCTAGAGATGAAACAAATACAATATGAAATTATCACTATCACGGCATACTCTGCAAAGTAAAGCAATTAATATGAAAAATGCAAACTCACTGAGCGGATGGCACTCAAAGCCACCGAGTCGGCCGACAAAGCATGCCGAGGCACTGTCTCAGAAAACCAATCGCCCCACTGTGCCATGGTGAATGGACATGGTCATCGGAGATACGATGCCACTCTTCACAATTCGGGACACACTAGAAGTTGAAGCTGAGGTACAGGTAAATGTCCCACAAGAATTACAAAAAAAAATGCATTGGATGAATGCACCAATGAGCGAATCGACCACAGAACCTCGCCAAATTACTCACCCACAACTGCTCAGAGCCGGCCGGAATCAACCTCAACGATGCGCTGCCCTTCTTCCTTCAGTCACCTCAGTGAGGAGGCGGCACACAGTAGGAAGAAAGGGAGAGCACAGGGAGGAGGAAAACCAGACCTTCACTATCGGCGTCGTCCGTCTCAACCATGGTGGTGCAGACGCCCACAAGGCCCAAGACCTCAACCAAATCGGGAGAGAGAGGAGAGGAAGAACCAAAAAGCCAAGGAAGGCTCATTATACCATGCTTGGAGAAGAAGGAAGAAGAAGGGGGCCTTAACAAGAGGAGGAGGAACCCACGACGCAGCCAACTACCAGCGCGAGAATCGCATCGAGCCATCCATGCTAGCACCCTTGCCGTCGTCATCGAGGGGATCGAATCCCCTCCCATGCGCAGCTGGTTGGAGATGAGGTCTCCAACCTTATCCCCTTCTCCCTCAATGACAGGTGGGCCCCACCTTCCTTTTCTTTTTCATTTTATTCTTTCTCTAATTGCGAAATTACAAGGAGGCCCCTACATACAACAACGGGTAGGCTACACTAGTGTGCAATTCTACGGGTAGGCTACACTAGCCCGGTCCAACGTTGCACGTATCGATGTAGTGGAAGTAGTCGATCGTCCAACGTCCTTGACCACCGATCGTCTCCTCTAGCAGTATCTCGTGTTCCCTACGTACGTCGTGGATTGCCCTCGATTAGCGCAGTAGTGCCTCTACGGTATCCACACGTCCAGGGGTGGAACACCGTGCGCCAATGTGCTAGGACTAGCACGCAAGGGAGGGCCTTTGGGGAGGTGGTAGCTAGGGTTTCGATGGGCGGTATAGCCTTATCCCAAAAGCCCCCATGCCTCCCCTTATAAATAGTCCCTAATAGATCCCTACATCAGAAACCCATTAGGACTCTTAACCATGTATGGAATATAATCTGATTTAAGCCTCTAACTAGTTTGTTCCAACCCATTAATTGTGTGACACTGTAGGTTCATGCATAATCGGTCGTGACCCGGCGATCCATAAGTCGGTAGCAGTTCCTAGCAAGACATAGCGACTCCCAAATATACATAAAGATCATATCGGGCGAACCTTATGCAACATGATCTGCGACCAGGTCCATGGTACTCATGACCATTTTGTAACTCCTTACGACCAGTTAGCGTCTAGTTACGACCAGTTTGTAACACCTTACGACCAATTTGTGATCATGTATGACCAACTCACGACCAGTCCATATCCCCATACGACCAGTTCATATCTGGTCGGACAAAACGACTTGCTTGCATATTCTCCTTTTTGCCTCATGATATCTGATCAAACTCTAGGTAACAATCTTTTCTTGATCTAGTGATGGATAACTGTTGGTGGTATGCCCTAGAGGCAATCATAGAGATGATTGTATCACGTCTATGTTTATGAGTTATAAAATAAATGTTATTATGTTTCTTGAATGAATTATCTTTTATAAAGATTAACAAGTATGTGACTTGTCTGTGAAGCTCTTTAACGTATATGATGTCATTCTAAATATATCCTTGGTTGGATGTTACTGGTTGGAACGCTAGTGACTTATCAACCAGCACATGTATTGATTGATGACCATGTTTCACCGGTCATGGATATGGGGATATCGAATCAATAATGTGAACACATGTTAGAAAACATGGTGTTGGATTGACCCGTCTTGAGACACTATTGAGATTGTTATTATTTTATATGTCGTCAGTTAGTCTCAAGCAATGATGATGTATAATCCTTAGACCTGAGATCAGCATGGTTTCTAATATGTGTAATAGTACACTTAGGGGTTGCCAAATGCTACTCCGTAACTGAGTAGTTATAAAGGTAGCTTTCGGGTATGCTATGAAATATGCAGAGGGATGTGATTGGTTGGATATGAGATTTGTCCCTCCTAATATAACATGAGAGATATCTCTGGGCGCCTCGATGTGGTCAGATAAAGAAAGTGCATGGCCATGCCACTAGTGGTCAAAGAGTCAACCACATAAAGTTATCCGTCACTTGATCGAGAAAGTATTGAACAGTCCATGGATGACAAAATATCTCACCTAGAGTTCAACTAGATATCATGAGGCAAAGGGAGAATACATAAGCTGGTCGTTTAGTCCGACCAAATACGAACTGGTCGTATGGAGATACAGACTGGTCATAAACTGGTCGGACATGATCACTAAATGGTCGTAACTAAATATGAACTGGTCGTATGGAGATACGAGCTGGTCGTAAGTGACGAAGACCTGGTTGTATATCATATTGTATAAGATTTGTCCGATATAATATTTATGTGTATTCGGAAATCGTTATGTCCTGCTAGGAACCGCTAACGACTCGTGGCCGGAAAGGAGTTTTTGAGTCACAATCGATTACACATGAACCTACAGGGTCACACACTTAACGGGTTATAACAAACGAGTTCGTATAGGATCCATAATGTGATGCATGGGGCTATTGGGACGTACGTGAGTTGTTCCACCAAAACCCTAGCCGCCATCATCTCGAAGGTCCTACCGTGCGCATTGGTGCTAGCACACTGGTGTACGACGTTCCACCCATGGACGTATGGATACCGTAGAGGCACTGCTGTGCTGATCAAGGACGATCTATAACCTATGTAAGGAATGTCATAGGTGCTGGAGGAGACAAACGGTGTCACTACTACAGGAAGCCTCATCACAAACGGTTCGGAACCGTCATCACAGAAGGTTTTCGAACCGTCTATATTTGTTGGTCTGTGATAACAGCGGTTATCACTGAGCGGTTCAAAACCGCTCGTGATACGCACTATCACGAGCGGTTTTTGTTGAAACCGCTGCATGAAGGCTATTATCACGAGCGGTTTTCATTAAAACCGCTCGTGAAGTTATTTTACGAGCGGTTCTTGTTGTAACCGCTCGTGATGAGTTTTCACAGACGATTCTTGTTTAGAACCATCTGTGATAGCCTTTTCTAGGGCAAAAAAAAAACCGAAAACGGCTGCTAAAACTTCGGAGGCCGTTTAGAGACCCTAAACGACCTTTTTTGGGGTTTTCACTTTTTCGAGACCTCGCGAAGAGAATTTGACCTTGACTTATGGATTTTCGGATTGAGCTTTTCGTTAGCTTTCCAACAAGCCAAAGAACGTCACAATCGGAGTTCGTATGCAAAAGTTATGATGATTTTACCGAACGGTGCGCGATCTACCATCCATATTTTTGCCCAAACCAAATAACTCAACATGAACTACACACATCACAGTAGCATCACCCACACCACAGTAGCATCACCCACATCACAGTAGCATCAACTCAGTAATCCACATCACAAAGCAAAGGGGGGGAGTAGAGAGAGTGAGGTCATGGGAGGCCGGGGTGACGAAGTGGAGGAGGCCGAAGGCGACGAGGTCGTGGGATGCCAGTGACGACGAGGTCGGGGCGAGTTGGAGGAGGCCGCCGGCGACAAGCTCAGCGGAGGCCGGGGTGCAAGGTGTGAGGAGGAGAAACGGCAGAGGAGGAGATGGAGGTATGAACTGTGAGGAGGAGAGACCGCAGAGGAGGAGATGGAGGTTATATAAAGCGAGTTTCGGCAGCCCACCCATTATGTTCAAATTTTCGTTTCCCGCCCAACAATCAGAGACGATTCTTGTTAAGAACCGTCTGTGATACGCCCTATCACAGACGATTTTTTAATAGAACCGTCTGTGATCATTCACAGACGGTTCTAATTACAAACCGTCTATGATAATTGCGGTAGTGGCAGTGTGGCAGTAGTGGCAGTGGCAGTGCGGCAGAGGGATATCACAAACAGTTCTTAATTAGAACCGTCTGTGATATTACACAGACGGTTCTCTACTAGAACCGCTCGTGATTGGGATTATCACGCACGGTTTGTGAATAGAACCGCTCAGGATAATTCCTGCACAGTTCTATTTACAAACCGTCAGTGATATATGACTATCACGCAGCGGTTCTAAAAATACCGCTCGTGATAGGCTTCAGCGCCACCCATTGGTCGGACATACCCAACACGCATAGCCCAAAGGAACCGCTCGTGATGGGGCGTCTACTATAGCCTGTTTTGTAGTAGTGTGTAGAGGACGTTAGACGATCGACTACGACCACTACATCGACGTGCTCAACATTGGATTAGACTGCTCCAACTCTTCTTTATGCGTCATATGCATGGTGAAGTGGTGAACCACAGTCAAATTTGTTCTAGTTCCACCCCTACATGTCACCACCCTACATGTTCAAAGTATCCAAATTCTCATAATGGTAACGTTTGTGTCCTATTCATGTTCAATTACTGAGCAATATCTAAGCACAACCAATAGTCATGTTCATTTAAACAATGGGGTAATCCACTCATGTAGTAATTATCCTTAGGGTGACAAGGTATAGGGGTATAATCAAACATGGCATAACTAATTATCAACATTTGACATAACATTTCGTAAATACTAATAAACATGCAAGTAATAGTTTAAATCGAAATACTTTGCATTTCAAAAGTGGGTTCAATATGATCAAAGGTAAGCACTTACCTTGCTCAAATGTGGATATTTCTTGGTCTTGGTCTTGACTTGAAGCAGTGACAAGGTCTTCGGCGATGTTTGAATCTATTTAACACGAAAATGACAACTTCAAATAAATACCCATAACACCAATAAATTCAAATAAACTCCCAAAATAATTATTTGTGTACTTTTAGAAAGATCTTAAATTTATACGAATTTATAAATAAAAATCATTTGATTTGGATGTAAAACGAGGGAGAACGAGCTCTCCAAAATTTGAACCGAGAAGAAAATCCGGAAATTTGGAAATTTCTGATAGGTGGGGCCATCGGGATTTTCTTTTCTTTTTATTTTATTTTTGTTCTAGAAAAAGTACTGTCATTGATAGGTCGGGTCCACTGGGGTTTTTTTATTTTATTTTCTCTTTATTTTTATTCGGAAAAATCCCGATAGGCTAACAAGTGGGGCCATGGTCCATTGGACCAAGTCCACTCAATAGTGCACCGAGCTGGGGGCCCACTGGTTCCGCGGACTCAGTGTATGAACTATCCTCTTAACCTTTACCGTGTTGACTTAGCATTTAAACACTACTGGCCCATGTGTCATACTCTAATTAACTACTACTTAACGTTAACTAAAATGGTTCACCTTAACGACATCCATGTGGGATCCATGTGGCGACCACATGGCGTCCACGTCGGTTCCACGTTAGCTTCTCCCTCAGCACAGAGCAGAGACAAGGGAACTCCATGGGCGGCTCGGGTGGAGCTCGCCTCTGGTGAGGCGGGGCTCGACTGGCTCCTAGGTGAAACGGTAGAGCTATGGGTGGTGGTGGCATGACGGGAGGTGGCCCGAGGCGAGGGCATGACAAAGAGGAGCGCGACAGTGCTACTGTGCTATGGTGCAAACTAAGCTACGACGCTATTGGGTTGCAACTAACGTTCGGGGGAGCAACTACCTGCAACGACAATGGGTGGCGTGCAAGAAGGGGCACAAGAGCGGCATGGCTACGGTGGTCGGCCGTGAAGAAGATGGCCGACGAGGCTATGATGAGACAAAGGGCTAACGACTACATTATCTAGCCTAGGAGGTCCACGGTGACAAGGCAAATGAGATGATGCGAAGAAGGGGCAAGATTACTCACTGGAGATGAGATGAGGAAGAAGGGGGCAGCGGTGGTGCTGTGCCAACGGTGAGGGCGAAGAGTCTCTAGCGCTTCGGTGGTCCAACTAGAAAGAGGAGGCAAAGTCAGTGGGCTTGACCAAGAAGCTCGAGGCCCACCAAGGCGGCAAGGAATGGGCGTCGACAGCCTAGGGCAGCAGCGTCTCGAGAGCTCGAACTTGGGCTTCTTCCCAGTGATTGAGAGCAAGAGAGGGGTAGTGAGTAAGGGCAAAATCTTGCGGTGGATGAGGCGAAAAAGATGACCCACTCAAGAAGCTTTATAGGCACGAGAATGGGCAAGATGGCGGCGACCATGTTACGGTTGTGCACAAGAACTCACATTTTCGAGGGCTTTAAGGGTCGGCGACTAACGCCTTGACATGACAAGGTTGTGGCGGAGGTGGTACGCTCGAGGTCTATTACGTAGAGGGGCACTCGATATTGGGGGCGTAATGGCGAGCAGAGAGAAGAGAGGCGAGCGACACGGTGCTAACGAAGAAGAAGATGATGAACAGTGCCTGACAGGTGAGTCCGGGGTCCACCGGTCAGTGACTATGGCACGGGCGAGAGAGCGAAAGAGGATGACAGGTAGGGCATGGGGCCACTGGTCAGTAGGCGCGGGAAAGAGAGGGCAAGTGCAGGGGCAGGGGTAGGTCGAGGCTGGGCCACGCGAGGGGAGAGGAGGAGAGGCAGACGTGGCGTAGCTGGGCCATGGTGCGGGAAGGTGGTGGGCCGCTCGGTTAGTTTTCGGCCCAAAGTGAAGGGAGGGAAATAATATATTTGATTTTTGTTTGAATTCTTTTTAGATGAATTTGAATTGCAAACTGAAATTCAAAGGGATTTTCGAACTTAATTTTTCTTGTAGATTTTTATCAATTCCTTTTTAAGACTAGGATTTAGTTTTGACTTTTGAAATGCACCTTTTTTTAAAAATTTCACGAAATGCAACAAAAGTATTTGAAAACCTACCAAAATCCATAAAATTTCAAAATACTCTAAAATTGGGATGTTACAATAAGTTACTAGTATCCCGACCAGTGACATTGGACTAGAGATATTTTATAGTGATATCAAACAACAATTAAATAGCTTTACCAACAAGTCACATACTTGATAATATTTATAAATGATAATTTATCCGAGAAACATAATAACATTTATTTTATAATTCATAAAAATAGACATGATACAATCATTTCTATGATTGCCTCCTGGGCAAACCACTAACACTCACCAATCACAAAAATTACGTATTACGAAAGCTAGCACATTTCGTGATGAATTTAATAACACTAATTTTGTGTAGCCAATATGACGGTTAAGCCTACAATGTTTGACCTGCACCAATTACAGGATGACTAGCTAGGGCATTTCTCGAAAATATTCTCAACTCGAGGGATGTACATGTGAATAGAATTGTTTAGCAATGCAAGGCAGTTGAGGATGAGCAAGGACAAATATAACCTCACGGTCTAAGCAGTGTCGTGAAAGACGGAATATAGTCGTTGGACGGGCAAGGTAACAGCAAACGATTAATCAGAATACGGATGATTAACTAGAATTATGTGGACAATTTTGCGTTTTGCTTATATACGTATGTATATGATGATGATACTAGCCCTAAAGGTATTTAAACACATAATGTTACCAGAATTACTAAACATACATGTACCACACTTCAGTTATAGTATGGTTTCATTCTAGAAATTCAAGTTTGTAGTTGGCCTAGTTCTTCTTCTTCAGTAATATAGGAAACTCAACAACAACAAAGTATCGATGTAAAGTTATAAAATTGTTGTGACGAAATAATGCAAGTACCTAATTTATTTAACTTTCTCGTTAAGGTACCAGAATCATCAAAGAAAAACCACCGTTAAGATACGAGAAACTAAATTACTCAAGGACATAGCTTGCATTTGCTTCGAATAAAGACTCATACCAGCAGATCCAACAAAAAGGAGCTGCCGATTTCGTCGTCTTGTTTAGAGAGAAAAGCTTCAAGTCTACATATCTTACTATTTGATAGAGAATGAGCCCTAAATTACAGTGACAAGACGACCAAGAGTCTGCTGAGGGCAATGCAAGAGATTATCAGTACATGTGCTCCCTTTTGGGTTGCTATATTGGGTCGCTGGACATACGGGCTAATGGGCTGACGTGGCTAATGAAACAGATTATGCGACTGATTAGTCAGAAACAAACGATTAATCAGTATATGCGGCTGATTAAGCGCTCGACGAGCGTTAACAGCACTCCATATTACTTGTTGTGATGGTTTGCTCGCCGATTATTTGAAGGCTGCTATGGTTTAGTCTCCAGCTTAAATTATGACATTCGTGATCACTCTGTGAGATCCAGCATGTGGGAGTACTTAGTTCTAGTTAGAATAGACCATGTGTGGCCTGCTCGGCGGGTAAAACGTACTGCTCCTTCTAGTTCACAAAAACAAATCGTTTTAGAATATGTGTAGTCAAATTTTGAAAATTTTGACTATCGATATCTTTTTAAATATTTAGATTAGATACATGAAAATAATATATGTAGATTCTTCTTGAAAAGTACTTCATAATATTATAATTTTATTGTGTTTTATAAATATATTATAATAGTAATTAGTGGTCAACGTTGTATTATAGAGACTATGTCAATATCCACAACGACTTGTTTTTGTGAACTGGAGGGAGTACTAGCTACCATGCATTGTGTAATCTGTTGGGTATTGGAACATGAAATTTAATTCCTAAAAGGCAGGAGTAAGTTTTCCTTTCTGTCTCCTGCGTGTGCATACGTTTGTTGACTTTTTTTTTTATATAGTATATGTCATATAATGATGAAAATCACGTGTACAGCTGGGACAACGTAAATAGAATGTCAGGTCTTAGAAAATAAACTAAATTACCAATTGGATCAACCAAAATTTCACAGCGGAAAATATATTTTAAAACTACTGCAACATTTGTCTTAAATACTAACACATGTACAAAGTGATTGTAGGTTAGAGAAAATATGTATATGCTTTTCATAACGAAGGAAGATATAATAGCGCAGAACAATTGCATTGTATTGCCTGAAACTTGGAGGAACAATTGCATTGTATTGCTTTATGCTCAGGGTGCATATATCTAGGGTATAAGGTAACTTGAGATTAAGTTAATCTATTAGAGATACGGAATGAACCATAACTGATTTTATTGTATCTTTAATAATCTTGTCGTACAAGACAGACTCTAATAGAGGGAAAGAAAGAGAGCTGGGAGGAAGAGAGATGAGAGATGGTGATATGTGGATGGATGTTGACGTGGACACCAAATTAGCTACATCTATTCGTGTAGATGCTACATCAGCTAAAGCCACTTTGAATAACCTCAAAGGGGGTAAAAATACCTAGTGTTGATACTTGGGGATCAGACACCCGGTTTCGTCATCAAGCTGGGTTCTTTAAACTGCAATTTCAAAATCTGATCACTCAGAATGGTCAAAGATCATCTGCAATGTTTCTCTCTCCGATCTGCCCGATGAAATCGGGCATTGAATAAACCAAACATGCATACGTACACATATGATTTACCATCATATAATTAAGCTCCTGGAAGGAAAATCTCCCTATCATAGACAAAAACTAATGAAGAGCTCGAAAGCTGCAAGTCATCGAAAGGACAGCGCCTTAGAATCTCGGATGGAGAATCCACTTAAGAGCTTACCATCTGCGGGAATGGCCTGGAATTTAGACTTTTCAAACAAGGTCTAAGCAGAGAACTGGTATTTTTTTTATATAAAAAAAAACTGTTAGGCCCCTATCCGGCAGGTCATTGGATCATGATTTGATGGTTATGTCGTAAAACGCACGGCAAAACAAAGAAAATAATCGAACTGCCTTTGCGCGTATTAGAATTAGGATAATAAAACAAGAAGTTATTTGGTTTCCATCATAATCTAACTAATGCCCTCCTTAAGTATCGATCCCTCGTATGACACACTTGATCCAGTTCCTTCCAGTTGAATAGGCAGAGGAGCACCGTACCACATGATGAGTACGGAGTCAACCAATTTTTATAGGTGATGGTTGTTGAGTAACCATCGCTGGCGAGTTCAGTCCGAACGATTACCTCGCAGATAAGCGTAGAATTGCTTAGAACAATACAAAAACATAAGAACAGAATAGTAGATTGAACACAGAGATATAGGGGGCTTCTTGCTTCTCTTTATTCCTTCATCAATCGATCAATTGCTTACAATGAATAGCACCCCCTATTTATAGGCTACAGACCCTGCTAGGGTTTGGGATGGGGAGCCCATACATGGGCCGGCTTCTGGGCCAGGCCCATAGTTTCCCAACACTCCCCCTTGGGCACCCATCCTTACATGTTCATGCCTCGTCAAAACTCTATAAAAACCCAGTGGGAAAAATTTGGAGAAAGAGCACATGATACAAGTTCTGCTGCGTTACACGAATTGCCTCATTAAAAACCTTAGCCGAGAAACTTCAGGAAAAATCGTCAAGGGAAAAAGAGTACAATCCACCCAATTTCATTTAATCTCCAAGATTTACTCTTTGGGTACTCGATCTTCGTGATCAAGTTTCAATAATGAGTTCGTGAAGATTCTCTCCCTGAATTCTGCACTTCTCTAAGTCTCGTCATTACAATTCCACGTATGCACCTTTCAAAGCTAGATGCTGGAAGTAACTTAGTGAATAAATCTACAAGATTTTCACATGACTTAGAATGCAGTACTTTAATTTCGTTCATCTTTTGTAATTCATGAGCACAGAAGAACTTGGGGTTGATATGCTTTGTGAGATGACTCTTTACATAACCCATCTGCACTTGTGCAACACAAGCTGCATTATCTTTATAGATAATAGTGGGGGTTTGCGCGGTATTCAATCCACACGACTACTGGATATGGTGAATCATCCGCCGAAGCCAAACACATTCTCGTGAGGCCTCGTACAATGCTATGATTTCCAAGTGGTTCGTCGGAGTCGATACAAGACTCTGCTTAGATGATTTCTATGGAATTGCAGTTTCACCACATAGGAAACATAACTTGTTTGCGACTTGGCTGTATGCGGGTTCTACAGGTACCCAGCATCTGCATAGCCATTCATATTCAAAACTTAGTTCTTTCTATAGAATAGACCAAGTCCCCTGCTTCCTTGGAGGTATCGGAAGATGTTCTTCATTCCCTACCAATGCCTTTGGTAGGTTCTGCACTATACCTTGCTAATAGGTTAATGGCAAATGCAATGGCCGATCTAGTACAATTTGCTAAATACATGAGTGCTCCTATCGCACTTAAGTATAGGAATTCCGGTCCCAGGACTTCCTCCCCCTCTTCTTTAGGTCTGTACGGGTCTTTGTCTTGCTGCAAATATCTCCCGACCATTGGCAATTTCAAAGGGTATGCCTTTCAAAATCAAACATTTCTAACACCTTCTAAGTGTAGGTTGACTGATGTACTAAAATCCCTTCAGGGGTATGCTCAAGCTGCGAGCCTAGGCAATATTTGGTTTTACCCAATTCTTTTATTTCGAACTCTAACTCCAAATGAGAGCTTGCTTTCTTCATACCTTTTAGGGTTCTAATGATATTCAGATCATCTTCATACACTGAGATTATACAAAATCCATCCTGGGATCATCGTATAAATACATAGGGATTATTCTCATTGTTTGTGCAGCCTTTCTTGCATAGAAAGTCGCTTCAAGCGATTATACCACATCCTGCCTGATTGCTTACGTCTGCACAGTGACTTATTGAGTTTCACACTATACAAATTTCTATTTGCTCTGTCTTGGTTCGGGACAGGGATACATTCAGGTATCTTCATATAAATGTCCGAATCCAATATTTCATAAAGATATGCTGTTACCACATCCATCAATTTCACTTTTAACTTCAAGTTTACTGCCATTGAGATTAAATATCTAAAGGGTGGTTTCGCCCATGACCGGGGAATAGGTTTCTTCATAAACAACTCCTGGATGTTGAGTGAAACCTTGTGCAACAAGCCTTTATTTACTTCATTATTTTCATTTCTCTTTCGAACAAATACCCACTTATGCCCTACGGGGTGCACATGGGGAGGCGAACGGCTTACAGGCCCAAGCACATTTCTTTTATTCAGAGATAATAATTCTGCTTCTATTGCATTCTTTCAATCTTTCCAATCTGATCTTTTCTTTCATTCAGCGAGCGATACAGGCTCTGGATCAAGATCGATGATTGTGACAACTTTCTTTGCAAAATCAATATCGACATTGGCTGTTGTCTTATTCATAGATTCTCCCGAGGTCACAAAGTTTATAGCTATTTCTTCAAGGGGCGGTTCTTCTAATGCTTCTACTTGCTCACCGCTGCTTTTAATTACGGGGGCAAGTCCTTTTAGTGTTTCAGCTCCGATGTGTGCGCACACATTCATGCTGATGTCTCCCTTCATGGGGATGTTCAATTCTAGTATGCCATTTTTGAAGGTTCCATACTGGTGCCAGGTCTCAACTGGCTCCCCTTCTGGTTCTGGGGAACTTCGGTGATCGGCTGTGTCAAGTCCTTCTTATCCTTTTTCGCCAGGCGTCCCCGGTTACTTGGGATTCGAAGGGCCGGAGTTCTCGTCCTTTCAGAGGCCTTAGGACGGGATTAGGGATACCTTCATCGGTATTTCAACCCTCTCCGATGCATTGTGTACAGGCATATGCGACTTGGTCACGCTCTTCAAATCACTAAAGTGGTTAAGCAGTTGATTCGCTAATGCTTGCAAATCAATTATCTTCTAGACTTCAATTGTCTTCTAGACTTCAATATTTGCTTCACTAGTGCGCGGGTCATGTGCATGAATTCAATTATCTTCTAGACTTCAACTATCTTCTGGACTTCTTTATTTCCTGACATTTTCATCAAGGGGTTGATTTCCTCCCCCTAATGACGGGAAACTAGTCTCATCTAATATACTATCGGCGAATCGGGCGGTAAGCAAATCTCTCATCATAGGTTCAAAATACCTGATTATGGATGCTGTCACATAACCAGCGTATGTCCCAAACTTTCGGAGAAAGCCCATTGCAATTCGCTGTGGTAATGGTATAGGTATATAAACGTTGCAACCAAACCTTCAAAGATGAGAAGTTTTCTGTGCTGACCCTTGCGCTAGTTGTATAGGTGAATGGATGTTATATGCTGGTGGTCTAAAATTGATGAGGGTTGCTGCGAGCAGGACTACGTGTCCCCAACATGCAGTTGGTAAATTACAATTCTTCAAAGGTGATCGGGCAATAAATTTACTCCTTGTAATTAATGCCCCTACTAGTCCATTCTGGATGTGGACATGCGGTACGGAATACTCAACGTTAACTCCCATTGCCATACAATAATCATCAAATGCCTTTGAAGTAAATTCTCTAGCGTTGTCCATTCTGGTGGATTTCACATGATGATCAGGGAAATTATTCTTCAATTTTAACTATCTGCGAGACTAGCTCTGCAAAAGCGTAGTTTCTCGTAGATAATAAACATCCATGCGACCATTTTGAGGAAGCATCGATGAGCACCATAAAATACCTAAATGGCCCTTATAGGGGCTGTATAGGACCGCAAAAAGTCTCCCTAGATACGGTCCAAGAATATAGGGACTTCATCCTTCGCTTTCAGAGCATAAGGTTTAGTAATTAAATTCCCGGTGGCACATGCGGGGCATACAAAATCTTCATGATTCGAGAAATTATTTACATTGTCCCTGTGAATTGTTAATTATATTTCTCATCATCCTAAGACTTAGGCGGCATAATCTATCATGCTAGAGATAGAAAAGGTTCAGAGCTTCTAAATATGGTTTTCAGGGTAGTATAGGCTGTAGATGCCTTAATATTAGTGTAGTATAGCCCAGTTTCAAATGAAAGAAGTCGTTCTGATACCATTTTTCTACTTTCTTCACGCTTTATAATGAGCAGGTATTTCTTACCATATTCTTCTTCAGTCTCTACGTGGAAACCGTTTGCGCGAATATCCTTGAGAGTTCTAGTCGATTCTGGGTACAACAAGGCTTCTTCAATGACCAAAGTTGTGCCCATTAGGGGTATAATTGAGGCCCTTCCTGAGCCTATTATACAAGTATTGCTGCCTGCGATTGTTGTAGGACTACCAGCATTCTTGCTGATTGACCGAAAGATTTTCGTCTCTCTCAAGATGATATTTATTGTGCTGCTACCAGCTAAGCACACTTCCTCCAATAGGGCACCACACGCATTCTAATATAATGTACTTTATTAATATGTAGCAGAAAGCAAGCAACACATAAATAAAATACTTCAAATATCAGAACATAACTTGTTATTATAAATACGGGAATAAGTCTTGCAGGACTCGTTATAAGAATTTAGTGCTTTGCTCTAGTAGAGATTACAACCATTATTGAAAAATAATTCAATGTTTTGCTTCAATTACAAACTGCAAGTTACTATGAAAGATCCGAGTGCAATGCGTGCACTAGATCGAATCAGCGAAGTATTCAGAAATTCTGCCTCAATCTGCTCCATGGAGATTTTCTCCTTTTGGGCAACTACGGTTGCGGCCGCTGCGATGTCCAAAGGAGGGATAATGGGACTGCTACTAGACTGTCCACATCCATGAGTGCAATTAATGGGTGTAGATCTTCCGCGCCTGCAATGGCGAGGTGTGCCTCATGCTGTCCTATGCCCTTCTTCTTAGACTGGAAAGCATCAATAACGTGCGACTCACGACCTTACCCTTCGTACTCCTCTCCTTCGTGAGAGGCTTTATCACATTGTAGCTGCTAGCATTGGCTTCATGGCCAACATTGCTACTAGGTGGCTATGAGATGTAGTTCTTCCTTAGAACATTATCTTAAGCTTCTGCAACTTGCATGGTGTCAATTAATGTGGCATACTCCGTGTAGCCGTCTTGACGATAGTTGCGTGCGGATTGTACCGCATTTGGGTGAAAGGTAGATAGGGTCTTCTCAATCTTCTGCTTATCTGTGATTACATTATCATAGAGTTGAAGACTTGTACAAATTCTGGCCATGCTGGGTCAGTTCTTCGAACTCCTGGTTCGTGATGCCAGTCATCTTTATATTCATGCAAATAGTTCATAAGATTACTGCTAGTAATTTACATAAAATGGTTGCAAAATTCTCATAATGCTCTTCGAACTCTAGGTTCGTGTTCCCGTACTTTTCTATGCATTCTCATGATTTACTACTATTTTCAGTGATTAAAAGTAATATAAACAATCACAGATAATCAAAACAGTAAATACAATACATAAATTGCATATAAATAACAATAACAAAGTTAAACATGCTTCAAAAGTGCAAAATATGCAAAAAGTTGAATTCCCGAGGCCCTTTTCTGCTGGAAAAAATGACTTTCGGCGAATTCTGCAATTCCAGGGGTTAAAACGCGAAATTTTTTGGTTCAGAGAAAAATTATACGTAATTTTCAAATTTTCGGAGGGCCTTTTTTTTGCAAATTTCGGGATTTCCTTTTGTTTTCCCGATTTTTTCTTTTCCATGAAAAATCCTTTCCGGCCCATTTGACCGGCCCATTCAGCCCAAAGTCCGGCCCATATGGCCGATTTTAATGGAGCTCACGGGGTAGGGTTTTCCCTACCAGACTCTGGTGGCGGCTCATCTGACTGAGGCGGTGACTCTGGCGGTGTGAGGCTAGCGCCCTACGGCTCCTGAGGCGCTGGCGGCGACATGGGGTATGATCTTGTTCTGCGGCAGCGTCTTGGTGGTGGCATGAGGCGGGCGGCGGGCAATGGGCGAGGTCGACGGCGATGGCGGCGGCGCCGAGGCGGCGGGGCAATGGCTGGCGACCGGCGGCGGCTTCCGGTCGCTGGGCGGCGTCTCGCCTTCCCGAAGGGCGGCGGCGGCTGGCGGTGCTCCATCGGCACCCAGCGGGCGGGCGAGGCGGGCTGCGCCGGCGGTGGCCGTCTTGAAGCGGCGGCTCCCTTTGCTCCCCTTTTTTTTTTTTCTTCTTGGTGGTGCGGTGCTCTGTCGTGGCAGAGCAGTGGTGGCGCTTTGCGGGCGTCGGGCGGCGCGTGCCGTGCGCATGCGCTTCAAGGGAGGCTCCATTGCGCTACGGCCGTGGGTGGCGCGTGCGGCGAGAGGCCATGCGCGCGCTTAGGGCGCGATTTCTTCATGCAATCAATTATCGCTCATACATGCAAACTATTCGTGCGATACAATGCGATGTAGTGCAATCAACATCGGTTCTTTTGTGCAATCTACCCATCGACATTGTGTCGGCGACTTCAAGTCGGCTCACGGTAGATTAGAACGGATTTGCAACTTCCAATCTACGGTACAATCGACATCCAATCTTTCGTGCAATCTACCCATCGACATTGTGTCGGTGACTTCAAGTCGGCTCACGGTAGATTAGAACGGATTTGCACCGTAGAAACCAATCTAGAAAGCAAATTTGCAGAATTGAAAGCAATCTAGAAAAACGATTCAATCTACGAGCGTCGTTCATCGACGGTTACCTTTCGATCCAAGTAAAGTAGGCCTAGAAGTAGGCCGGAGTCGATCGTGCTGATAACGTGTTGAGTAACTATCGCTGGCGAGTCCAGTCCGAACGATTACCTCGCAGACAAGCGTAGAATCACTTAGAACAATGCAAAAACATAAGAACAGAATAGTAGATTGAACACAGAGATATAGGGGCTTCTTGCTTCTCTTTATTCCTTCATCAATCGATCAATCGCTTACAATGAATAGCACCCCCTATTTATAGGCTACAGACCCTGGTAGGGTTTGGGATGGGGAGCCCATACATGGGCCGGCTTCTGGGCCAGGCCCATAGTTTCCCAACAATGGTAGCGAAGCACCGCTGCCATATCTTTGTCTCGCTCCTTGCCCTTCAAAAAAAAACTACAAACACTTGAGATCAATTATCAGAGCAGTTGATGTCGCCATAATTAATATCTCTGAGCAAATCGCAAGAATTATTTGTCGATATGATAGTTGAAGAATAACACGGCTGGCAAAGTGTTCAGTATAGTCGCACACTTCTTTTTCACGCTGTGTGTCTTTCTAGTGTCGTAGCAAAGAGGGCTAGACAGTAGAAAATGGGACTCCCAGCAGCTATGAGAGGGACGAGGGGATCCTCGAAGGGGGATCGGTTGTCAAGAGAAGCGGATATGTATCAATTATCCCAAAAAAAGGGCATGTCTCTATTACATGGAGGAGGATATATGCTATTTATAGCCTTCCAATAGGGGTAGCCAAAGTTACAAATCTACCCCTATAGAGACCCTTTGCCTATAGGGACTGTAGGGGCTTTTCTTTACTCTATGCGTAGCCTTCAGCTCACGGTGGACCTCCTTGGTCTTGGTTTACCCAGCTAGTACACTCGGTCCACCTACCCTTTGCCCCCTTCACATCACGCGGGATGCCTCCGGGCCGAGGGGTCCTGAGCACCCTTCGGCACCTCCGAGGTGACCCTGCGGGTCTCCTTGCTTCTGGTCCTGCAGTGCTTAGTAGCTCTTCAGTGGCCTTTGGGGGACCTTCGGTGTCCTCCCGGAGGTATCCCGGGTGCCCTCTGGGGGTTCCCTGGTGGCCTTCGGGGGGCCATCGCCCTCGGGTCCTCTTCGGGGCCCCTTCGACCCCTGGCCCTCGGGGGGCTTTGTGATATTCATCAGGTCGTGGGGGCCGGTGGGCCGCCCCCACGACAAGTCCCTCGCGGTTAAGGCCATGCTTCGTCATGGCTGAAACCGTGCCTTTTCCTTGAAGGGTCTAGGCACACTGTCCCCTTCGGCCTGGCGAAGCGTAGTACGTCTCGGCCCTCTCAAGGTGCGTGGGCCACT
This sequence comes from Phyllostachys edulis, assembly GCA_036346405.1. Taxonomy (NCBI): domain Eukaryota; kingdom Viridiplantae; phylum Streptophyta; class Magnoliopsida; order Poales; family Poaceae; genus Phyllostachys; species Phyllostachys edulis. The sequence goes on along the minus strand of CM070568.1, from coordinate 29,066,244 downwards.
CCTGCTGATATAATGGCCCGTTGGGTGCCACACAGGTCGCTGTTGGTCTGCGTGCGCCATCATGTCGGTGGTTGGCATTAATGGCGCTCCTTTGGGCCGCACAAGGCCACCGTTGGTTGGTGTGCGCCATAACGCCGGTGGTTGTCAGTAATGGCATTTCTTTGAACTACGCGACCATTGGGGGTGGTCCATGCACGTGACACGTTCCACGCGATGGCTGGCTCGTGTCTCTTCGTCTTCACCGCGCCGTCCTATTTTTGTCCTGGTGCGTATATAAAGGGGAGATTAAACCCTCATAGTCCTTTCCTTGTGCTTCCTAACCCTAGTTTCTCTTTCGTGACTTCTGAGGCTGTGACTTGAGACTCTGATTATACGAGTTTTGGAGCTCCGACCATGATGAGGCGCACCAGGAAAGGAGGGGGGGACCGTGGTCTACACTAGCGACCTTGGGAGGTCTACCATGATGGAGTGGGTTCTTTGGCCCCTCGTGGACGAGGGGAAACTAGAGAGCCTTGTAAAGGTGCGAGCTCCTGGGGTGGAGACAGTGCCGACACCTCATCCAGACGAGGTCGTGGTCTTTATCGCCTTCTTCGACGCTGGCCTTGGGATCCCGTGCGTGGAGCTGGTCTCTTGGGTCCTTCAGCTTTACGAGGTGGAGTTGGTGCAGCTGACGCCCAACTCCCTCGTGAAGCTGGCAGTCTTCGAATGGATCTTGCGGTTCCGTGGGGATGAGCGGCGAGGGGCGCTTGTTCGCCTGCCTGCATGATGGGCACTACCAGCCGAAGAAGAGGAAGAGCATGGGCGAGATGCTAAACTTCGACAGTGTCAACTTCTAGCTAAAGGCGCGGTGCCAGCCGTACGTGCCCACTCCAGCCGCGCAGAACCAGTGGGATACATACTGGACCAGGAGGTGATTCTACCACTCTTCTCCGGTGGGTGGGCGTCGGCCTCCACTCCAGTGGGGGGCTGATACAACTTATCGCCACCCCGGATGTCACGCTCACGTCGCGAGAGGAGGCCCTCCTTCACTTGCTGCTGAACGCAACGAGGAGGCTCTCCACGTGGGACCTCATGGAGGAGTTCTGTGCCTTCGGGGTTTGGCCCTTGGCACAGGGCTAGAGCATGAAGCTTGGGGCCCCAAAAGGTGGGTTCCCCACCATTACCGTGGCTGATCGCAAAGGTTTTGTTCTTTGCCCTTCCCATGTATTATGTTTTGTATATGTATGATGGAGTCTGCTCGTACCATGGCAGTTGCGCCTATTGCCGAGGCCGCTCACACCGCGGAGCAGCTCTTGGGCCCCTACACTAGTGAAGAGCACGCGAAGCACGGGCTAGTTATGCGTGAGCCATGCTTGAACCAAGCGTAAGCGGACCTGTCGGTCCAACTTGCGGATCGCATGAACCCAGACGAGGGGAGGAGGAAGCACACCTGGGTGCCTGAGGAATTGGACGTCGCGGGGCTAATCGCTGCGAGGCCCCTACGGTCCATCAAGTCCTGTGGCACAAGGGAGGACGTAGCAGAAGGGTCATCGAAGAGGGCGGCCCATGGAACTCCAGAGTGGGCGGCGCATGAACAATCGAGCAGCTGGTCCTCGACGGAACATGGTGCTTCCCCCGCAGCTGGCGCTGCATCAAGGTCGGTAGGGCGTGCTACAATCGATGCTGGGGAGGGGGTGTCCAGCTCGTTCAAGATAGCAGGCTTGCCCCTCGAGGAGTCTTCAACTGGTGGTACCCCGTCTCACATTTATGGTGGGGGTTCTGAGGACTCCCGGGTTGTGCCCCCTACTCTGGGTCGTGACGCGATTGGTAAGTATCATTGCGGTTGTTTTATTTGGCCCCTCTTTTCTTGTGCAGCTCAGAGCATGTGCGTGTGCTTCTAACTCGTGTACCTGCTTTGTAGTTGTTAGCGATGGGGAGGAGGAAAGGGTCGGCGGAGGTGGCTCTGCATCGCGGAGTTCTGAGGCAACGCCTTCACCGGCGATCGCTCCGACAGCCATGGTCACTGCGGACCTTGGCCCTCTCTGACCTGCGGACTTCAAAGTTAGTGTCAGTGTGACGGAGGTTTGCGAGGAGGTGGCTCGCTTCACTGCCCCAGCCTTTGTGGGAGACCTCTTCTGGAATATGCCCCTTAAGGGAATGTTTCGGTCCGTCTCGACAAACGCCGTGAAGGTTGGGTTTTTTGGGGTTAATAAACTTGTCTCCTTTTGTGTATATTTTTTTATGCTACGCTTAGCACAAACACTGATGTTATCGTGCGCACTAGAGGGTGATGTGCAGCACGACTTTGTGGAGATCCAGAAATAGGTCGACTCGGAGCATGCGCAGAGCGAGTCTCTCAGGATGGAGTGCGAGCCCCTAGCTGGCAAGGCGAAGGACCTGGAGGCGAGGGTGGCCAAGCTGGAGGGGACTATACAGTTTGCAAGAAGAGGTCCAAACACTTCGAAGCGTCCGGGCTGACCTCGAGATGGAGGTCCAAGCAGAGCATGAGCTTTCGCACTCCGTGGAGTGAGCGACCTGGGAGGCCATGGAGGCTCTAGAGGGCGTTATGGTGGATCTTGGTGCTCTGCCTCCCCCACGGTGCCATGCCATAGGGTAGATGGACATCACCCTTAGCTGTCTCCGTCGCGCCGGGGAGGTGTGCCTGCCGGCAGCTCGAGCATACAGGGACCATTTGCATGAAGGTTGCCTAGACTACGGCCTTTGCCTCACTACAGAAAGCTGGGTGTGGGCACGTCGACGCCCTTGCCTCTCGCTCCACGCCAATGGCCTCCACGGAGGAAGTTGTCACTGGGCACCGCCAAACGCGGAAGGCGAGCAACGTCTTCGTCCAGGACTTCTGGGCACCACATGGGCATGATGTGGCGATGGACTCCCTCCGGGTAGTGCAGGCGTAGAAGGAGAAGGGCAAGGCCCTAGTGGATGATCACTACACCATGACATAGTATTAAGGGCAATAATCTTCCGGGAAAAAAAATGGATTAGTGGCAAAACATGTGCCGGCAATATTCAAGAGATTAAAGGTCCTATTATCTGCCGGAAATAATTACTGTCTAGAGCAATTTATCTGCCGGCAATATTTTTATATTACCTACGGTATAACTGCCCTAGAAAAAGTCATTCAGGTCGAGATATCTGCCGGGAATAATCGCGATCCCTTTGGGCGGGCAACCGAAAAATTTTTGGACCGAGGCGCGCAACCAAATTCCCCGATTTCTCTCCCAGCGCTCCTCCTTTCCCCATTCCCAGCCGCCTCCCGTCCATTCGCTTTCCTCCGCCCGCGCCCCCCCTCCCTCAAGGCCCCCCCCAAGGCGCCCAAGACCTTCCCTCCTCCTCCTCGCCCGCGCTACCCTCCTCCTTCTCCTCCTCAAGACGTCAGCTCCCTCCGCCCGCCGCCCTTGGTGCCTCCTCCCCTGACTCCCTCCTCCCGAGCGCCGCCCGCCTCCTCCCTCCTCCGGCACCGCCGTCCTCCTCCTCCCGGATCTGGCGCCTCCACCCGCACGCGACGCCGCCCTCCTCCCCGGATCTGGCGCCTCCACCCGCACGCGACGCTGCCCTCCTCCCCGGATCTGGCGCCTCCACCCGCACGCGACACCGTGCTTCTCTCCTCGGCTCGGCCCCTCTCATGGCGTCGCCTCCACCAGCTGCTCCCGCCACCGGCTCGGCTCATCGTGGGCTCCACCCCGCCGGGGCTCGAGCACCACAGCGGCGCCGACCTTCTCTGCGTGGTCCGGGCGCCGCTCAAGAAGATCCGCACCCGTGCTCGTCGGGGATAGGGTGCTTTCCGAGGCCGCCGACCGATCGACCGCCGCGGGATGATCGAGGACGTGTTCGAGCGCCGAGCGAGGTTGCCAACCCTCCGTGGTAAACGCCGACCAGCTCGTCGTGCTCTTCTCATTGGACCACCAGCGGCCTGAGCTCGCCACGCCACTGTGTTCCTCGTCGGCCGAGTCTCTGAGGATACTGTTCGTGCTCGTCTTCAACAAGGTCGAGCTTGCCGACGAACAGGTATACATACATATATAAGACTGGTTCTTGGTTTGAATTGCTTGCTAAATTAGTAAATTGTTACTCAAATTAGTAAATTGTTACTCATTCTGTAGTGTGTTTTGTATTAGATAGGCCGGATTGTAGTGTAGTTCACTGCATTGGAGATGATGAGGTGTGGGTAAGGATATATTGGTGTTCATTGGATGGTTTGTTGAGATGTGCTCAATAAATTGGAAAGAAGGGCTAATTTCTATTCCACTAAAGGCATTAAGGTGCTGTCTCTCGTGTTTAGTGTTTTTGCTTCTCAGGAAAATGGTTGGGCTTGCACTCAGCTTGCAGGACCAAGTGCCGACATTGGCCTATAGTTCAGTGCTGCCATGTATACATGACACATGTAAGTACATATCTCTTTTAGTTAATTATCAAGTATCAGAGTATTTGTAGTTTGTACGTTCCCAAAGATATCAACTAGCATGTGCAATTGATCAACTCCCAAGATTCATCGATTGTAAAATTCTTTACAAGTTAATGCATTTGTTGTATGCCGCCTTGTGTTGAATTAGAGGTTTTACACGGTTTTATTTTCCATGTCGCTATTTCCCCATTTTTGTTTTCGGGTGAACAATATGCGATTGGGGGTTGGTAGTTTTCTATGTACGTTGATTTGTGCTAATGTGACTTATGCCTTATTTAGGTGGAAATCTATGAGGACAAGGACAATGCTAGGAAGGATGAGATCACCACCCATCTTATCGCGCTTAGTGCAAAATGGTATCTTTAACAATTTCTATGACAGACTCAAAGAGGTAAATAATCTATTGTAGTTAGCCTAGTTGTGTCAAGTAAATGCATGAAGCTTAGGCATGTCATGGAATCACAACAGTTGAAAATGGCAAAATGCTAACCAAGCAATTGGATGGTGCGTTCATGTACTAAAAAACATTATATGCTACTTTCTTTTAGTGGTAGTGATGTGCCTTTTAACTAGTTGACTTGAGGACTATTTTACATACCCAAAATTTAGATGATTGAATAGTGAGAAAGACAAGAAGGTTGAAGTTTAACAAAAAGGCAAGACCTCAAAGGCGGTGGGCAATGTTGGGAGGATCGATGTTAGTGGTGGCCTAAAAGTAAGATCTCAATGTATTATTTCTTCACAATTTTTTTGAGATGTTGCAGGTTCTATGATCTATGGAATGTAGAACTTGGCTATGCTACATTTTCTTAACTCATATTATCTGTTACAATCAAGGCAACAAACCCTCAAAACACCTTCGCTCTTGCGAGCAAGATCTAATGTTCTATGTATTGTTCTTTCTTCTAAGATAAAGTGCTCTCTTTCCTTTTTGTTAAAGGTGAACGAGGGTGTGATGTGTAGCCCAACAAGTCAAGCAGCTTGATGCTTGTCACATTGGATGGTGGGCTTGTAGATGTATAGTAAACATTATACAGTTATCTCTATGCTTACATCAATTGTTTGCAAGTATTGTCATTGTTTTTCGATGCCTAACTTTATCTTGTGAATATACATTTGCTATTTTATGGGAATTATGGACTCATATTTTTGTAGAGAAAATGTTCTACTATATATTTGGTGCATGTTGTTAAGCGGGCATTTGGTTACGATGTGTCATTTGTGTAGGTGTTCGTTTATTTTTGTTTCGTGCATGCACTTATAAGGATTTGCAATGTTTGTTGGGGAGGACTATCCCAACAAAGACATTCCCCTCCCCATATTGTCTATGAACGCTTCAATTTTTGGTTCCTCTTTTACGTGGTCACTTGTTTTAGAAGACTGTAGTTTAAAAAGAATAAGCTTCATTGCTCCTACTCCCATCGCTTTGTTATCTGTGTAAGCTAATATAGTTAGAAGAAAAATATCTCGGCTCCAACAGTTGTCTAGCACTTTCTCTTTCAGTGGAACACAATCTTTAGTATTTTGCAAGATAACTTTGGTTGTTATAGTCGATTTAATATTTTGCAAGATAACACTTGGTTGTTATAGTCGATTAAGCTCCTCGAATCTCGCTTGGTACTTTTAATTTTGTTTGCCTGTTTATTATTATTTTTTTCCAAATTGTATTCAGTGCATGAGCATATAATCTTACTAACTATGACAAACCTTAATGAAATGCCCCAAACATCTAATGTTAAGTAGTTTGGAATCATGCTTTAGTTGGCATTTGTAGTGCCTAGTGATCACTAACCATGAAAATACCATATTTGTCAAGTGGCTCAAACACATAATGCTCCTCGTTTCTAAACATGCTTTGGCTGAGTGAACCAGTATTCAGGTTTCTCTATGGTTGAGCGAACCAATGCTTATCTGTTTACATGATTCTTTTCAAATTTTGACATGTATAGTGCTCCTTGTTTCTAAACATGCTTTGGCTGAGTGAACCAATATTCAGGTTTCTCTATGGCTGAGCGAACCAATGATTATCTGTTTACATGATTCTTTTCAAATTTTGACATGTATAAGTCTCGCCACTGGCGATCCACCAATGATTAGCATTGTTGGTATTCACACTTTGAATTGCTTTAAATAGTTCATATTTCAAAGAGTATTTTGATATCTATATATCTACACTTCTTGTTACAAATTGAATACCCTTTTTATGAGACTTGCATCCGGATCTTACGGAGACTTGTAAGAACTTTATAACACTTAGTTAGGAATATTAGGAAAACATGAAGTTAATTATTTAGAACGACACTACCACTCAAGCTGCTAGTGTGGATTGCATGCCCTTTTCTTGCATCTTTGAACAAGGAAATGGCTTCATGAGGGTACACTTGTCAATAAACATAGTTCTGAAACTATCGTATTGTGACTTGTGGAGACATCTTCTTGGTGCATTGACCTATATTTTTAATGTTCTAGGAATTACTCGGGAGAGTTCATTAACCAAGAGGTCTCGTTTACATTGTCTTCTGCAGATATCGAGGAACTTATCTTGGCGTGGATGTTGCAATAAAGTTCCTAAGAACCGAGCATGTTAATGATTCTTCAAGCGTGGAGTTTTTGCAAGAAATAATGATTCTAAGGCAATCTTTCATATTGAATCATTCGCATACGTAAACAAGACATTGAATCATTTTATTCGAGATAACTCTAACACGCTTAGATCGTGTCTGTGAGTGTTGATCATGAAAATGTTGTTTGATTTTACGGGGCATGCACAAAGCATCGAAAGTATCTCATTGTAACGGTGACTAATATTGCCGATAATCTTGTTTCTTTGCTATGTGGATAGGAATTAGTATCCTTATTGCTCCATACTCGGATAATGTTGTTCTTGTTCTTGGGCATATTTGTAATGTGAGTAACATTGGTGGCTAAAAGTTGGAGGTCATGCTTAAGTCTAACCAACATGTGCTTGGTCATTCATTGTCACCCCTTAAAATCTAATGTAAATAAGCTGTTGATTGCACATTTTAGATTTTGCATTTTAATGAGCCTCAATTATAGGAATTGAAAAATAGAGCTCGAAAGACAGGGGATAACTCCACATCTCTTATGCATTTTGGTAGGAACCTCAAGAGCAGCTAAGTCTAGAGGAAGTTGTGATCATTCTTCTTTGCTTTCGTTTCTATTGGATTGACAGTGTCTCTGCTCATCCTTAATGTAGACTCGATTTGCTAGTTACTATTTTATGCATGTGTGATAAGTTTTTGTTTTCCGTACTTATGTAAAATTGCATTTTGTTGATTAAAAGTGAAAGTTCTATGTAGTTTCGTGAGTTTAACTTTTCTTTTTGTGCTGCAACTTAAATACATTTTACTATGGTTATATTGAGGTGTGATGAACTCATTCTCAGATTGTATTTTAATGAAATAGTGCTAGTGTTTAAATATTGGACTTTGTAAGATATATACTACTGCCATGTTTGAACTGGTACCTATAGATGGATGCTTTGAGGTGTGTTGATGCCTTTGTTCTTTGTCCTCTGGGGTCTTTTTTCTTTCTTTCGGAAATGCGGATATCCTATAATTGCTCGACCGGACTTGTCTTTGCAACACCAAGTCTCTTGGGCATCCTTTTTCGTTTGTTCATGATAAGTTCATGTCACATATGCATATACGCCTTTGTTAATTTTCATTGTGTCCATGCATAATAGTTTGAATACGATCATACTAGGGATTGGATCGGATCCTAGACAAATTCCTTGCATCAAATTATGAACCGAACCAAGATCTTGAATCGATGGCGCTAACTGTCGACCAATTATATGGGAATCGGCTAGTTGTCCATGAAAGTCGAGAGATTTGGCAAGTGGTGTATGCCTTTTCCTCTTTAAATAAATTTAACAAAGAAAATGAAATCTGTGTTTATATGCAAAAATAATTTGAAACTTGCCCGATATATGGAAGTTCTTGTACCATAGAGTGTAAGTCGCGACTCAGTAAATGACCAAGCTTTGAAGGGCATAAATATTTTTAAAATGACATTTTTTATAACATCACAATAAGTCGATGACTTGAATGTTTCTTGCTCTACATGGCTAAGTTCATTAATGGCATATATCCATGCTGAAGCCCGAGCGATGAACACCATGTTATTACTCATGCACATCTGCACAATGAGTTTATGAAGAAATGCATATTGCTCTGTTGCATCTCGGCTTAGGTATTGTGCATGACTTGTTTTATTTATTGCACTTGTTCTTTGGACAACATACGCAAAAACTATCATCGAAGGCGCTTATATATTTCTATGCAAGTTGAACTATGGTGTATGTGCAAGGTGCTTATTAGAGACTTAAGAGTTGCTTGCCTTACGGGTAATAAACCATAAGCCCCTCGATCATAAAGGCGATGTCTTGACTTTGCTATTGTTCTATGGGAGTTGACCACATCGAAGGTAAATCTTGGCGTTGTGTCTCTCTTTTACTCTTCTTGAGTTCTTTGAACATCGATAAACTATGGTTAAAGGTAATACCGAGTTTATACGCTATATAGATCCGTATGAAAACGACACCCTTGCAAGTTGCATTGTCAAGAAGCGGTATGTACTCGATGCCAATCGGCTCCTAGTTAAATTACATTTTGGATATTGAACTTAGAATACTAGGATCGGATGATACATCCATTGTTTGATCGAGAATGATATATTCTTGGATTTAGTATATGTAAGTGAACTTTCATAACTAGTGTCTTTATGCACGTTGAAAAGATCTCTCATTGCATCTTTGCTTCTTTTTACGCCTAGTATTACAACTTCCTACATGTATATAATGTCGGTGTCTATTTACTGACTTGTGCCGTTGAACTTGTTAACTATTCGCTCCTCAAATCGAATATAATAGCCATTTACTCTAATGTTTGAGCATCACAAATCAACCCCATGATTGCATAATGGTGTTTTTCTATGCAATCACATCGACAATCGGGAGGTTGAGTAATACTTTCAAGTGATTACGCATTAAGCCCTCGGCGATTCTTTTTTATTTTATCTCTTAGTAGTTTGCAAGTCTTCCTTTCTATTTTGTTCTCTTTATCGTCTTCGATCGGTGCCATCGACCGCAATGATCTTGCTATTCAAATTAATTGTCTAACATGTGCCAAAAAAAAAATAGATACTAACAATGTCGTAGCAAGTATTGTTGCATCTTATCCTATAATCTAATATTTGCATGCCAAGAATCGCATGTTTGCTTGAAATGGGCAGCCAATGCGGCATTTAATCATTCGGATTTACATTATTGTCTGTTTGTTCTCGAACCACGAACACATGTAATGTTAGTGGAATGGTTTAGTCGGGTAACCAAATGGTGTCTCGAAAGAGTTATTGTATCTTGTGGGTGTTCTCGGGCGTGTGTTACTGAGGCGATATATAAGTTTCAGCATTCTGTTCATGGTGTTCTCCAAACCATGAATTGAACATCTCTCACAAATAGAGGTTTAACCTTTTTTTTTAACATAATCTGTATTACCGCCCTTCAATAATCGTTGACATTCCTTTGCAGTCCATTGTAGGAAATGCAATGCTATTTTTTTGGCAATAAAATAACGAAAAACTCATACAACAAGAGATATATGGTTTGTGGTTATTGATTTCTCAAATTTCTTTTCAGGTACAAAACATAAGGGCCGTTGAAGTTATTATTTGATGATAAAGTGATCGTCCTTATTTTGCAAATGGTGATAGCATGATGATTTCATTGTCGACTTCTTTTGCGTATATGTTTTGTAAATACCAAGGATGGACTAGTATTATGATAGAAGGGGCTCGAGAATTTACATGTGCCAATGATACACTAGTATTCTCGACTTTTTTGTATGGATATTTTCTATATGCTAAGGAGATCGTGGCTATATTAGAATGCTCAGGATTCTGAGTATTTGTATGGTGTATTGCACATGTACTGTTATGCTTATCAGAATTATCATATTTCAGGTTTATGTATTTTGCATCATCTGAATTTCATCTTTGTGTTGCAGCTGTATTTGATTGTTGATGTGATATTTTCTAAGTGGTAAGATTGAGAAAATTGTATGTTTTCTAAATTCTGGTTGAATGGTGCAAACTATTGAGAAAATATCTTGGCGGCGTAATTAAATTATATTGGTATTTTACATGTATATAGGTGTCTATTCTGGTGGGGATAATACACAATCTAGGGCAGTTAACTGTCGGGAATAAGTCTAATTGCCGGGCAAAACAAACTTATCTAGGGCATGCTAACTGCCGGCAAAACATACAATCGAGGGCATGTTAACTGCCGGCAAAACATACAATCGAGGGCATGTTAGCGCAAGCAAAACATACAATCGAGGGTATATTAGCCGCCGCAATACATATAGCTCGAGGAAAACTCCAAGCGCCGAAAAATATATCGCTGGGAAACTCTAATCGCCGGGAAAACCAACTTATCTAGGGCACTTTAAGCTGCAGGAATACACATATCTGTAGGAAATGTCTTTCTGGCAAGATTTTATCGGAGCAAGCAATAGCTGCAGGAATACACATTCTCAGCAGATAAATTGCCGGGAAAAGCCGTTTTTCCCAGCAGTTGCATTGCCCTTAATATTGTGCCATGGTGTAGTGGATCCAGAGGCCGGCGAGTGTGGGCACCACCACTAGAGACAAGGTGTGACCCTCCGCTTGCTTCGAGCAGTCCGACCCTTGTAGATTCTTGTAACTAGGCTTCTTAGTGAAATGAAAACATCCCTCGTTTTTTTAGCCCCATCCTCTTCAGGGTCCATGCACTGAAGGGGCAGGGGTGAGGGGTTCGCCTCTTTTTTTGTAATGGACACCTCTTTTGAATGAAAAAGATGCTTCAAAAATTAGTTGTGTGAATTTCATAGTTTGTTTAGCGTGCTTTGTGGCTACACACTCTGAACTCGTGGTTTACATAGGCTGATCCGCCGTTGCTTTGTTGTACTACTAGCCGGGGATTTCAGCCATCCGAGGGGCGCATGGCGAAGGTAGCTACCCCCCGACGTGAGCTGGAGGCGGAGCGCTGCCTTCGCTCCGTCTGGCAGTTACAGTTGTGCTATCAGGGCATCGTGCATCATGGTGTAAAGTCACAGCGTTGGCGCTTGGCGAACCTATATGGGACCATGGAGTTCGGGCTGTTTCGCCAGTGCAAGGCCACCACCGCACGTGATGAGATCACCCGCTTCTGGGAACGGCTAGGTTGTGCGACGTCCAAAGAAGGTCCTTCGGCCTCGTGCGCCGAGTCTACGGCTCCAGCTCTGCCCCTTCCCCCTACGAAGCATTGTTTGAGGCAGTGGGTACACGTGAAGGGACCTCCTGAAGTTCATGGAGACCGGGCCGTCCGATGAGGAATTGGGAGAGTGGCTGCTCTGCCCGGACGTGTTGTATGCTGAGGCACCGTAGTTGTTGATTGCGTGTATCTTGTATTTGTGTATGCCTTGTATGTTGTGGTTGATTTATTTTCCTTTTCTTGAGGCAAGCCTCCATTGTATGTACTTTACTTATTTGGAATTTGTTGTGATGAATAAAGCCTACTTTGCCGATGTATATGCTTGTTCGATGTCATCCGATCTTCTGTTTCGTTTTGGGTCTACACGAGGCTCCGGGGATGGGGGACGTGGCTTTACGCTGTCCGCTCTATTTTTTAAGTAGGTCTCTGGGGTCGTAACTTTTTTGCGAGGGGAGAGGCGGAGCCTAGCGCCGTATGCTATACTTTTTTAGATAGGGTTCCAGGGGAGCCATAACTTTTTTTGCGAGGCGGGGGGTGAAGCCTAACGTCGTCCCCCATACTTTTTTAGATAGGGCTCTGGGGAGCCCTAACTCTTTTGCGAGAAGAGAGGCGAAACCTAGCGCCGTCCCCCATACTTTTTTAGATAGAGCTCCGGGGGAGCCCTAACCTTTTTGCGAGGAGGGAGGCGAAGCCTAGCACTGTCCTCCGTACTTTTTTAGATAGGGCTCCAAGGGAGCCTTAACTTTGTGAGGGGAGGCGAGACCCACGTAGCCCCTCTCAGTGAACCACCGTGCTCGGGGCCAAGCACACAGCAGGTCTTGCTGGGGCTTGAGCCATGCGCGGTGTCTTCGCTTATACACTCTTGCCTGCGGGGGGCATTAGTGTGCACGGGGCTGTGAGCCATGCATAGTGTCTTCGTTTATACGCTCGTGCCTACGTGGGGCATCGGTAAGCACCGAGGCTATGAGCCATCCGCGGTATCTTCGTTTATACACTCGTGCCTTCAGGTGGCATCAGTGTGCACCAGGGCTATGAGCCATGTGCGGTGTCTTCGTTTATACACTCATGCCTGCGAGGGGCATCGGTGTGCACCGGGGCTGTGAGCCATGTGTGGTGTCTTCGTTTTATACACTTCATACTCGCGGGAGTGAGTTAGTGTGCACTGGGGCGTTTGTTTCATTTATTAGGGGTGAAGTGCCCAAAGATGTACACGTGGTTTGTACATGCCTTTGCCATTCAAGTACAGCGGGGTGGCGATTGTTTGGGCGCAGTCGGGTTTCTAAACGGGCGACCCTAAGGATAGAACTTATGAAAGCTTTTGGCGTTCCAAGTGTAGTCCAGTTGTCATCCTTCCGGTGTTGCGAGATAGTAGGAGCATGCCCTTGTTGTGCGGGTGATGATGTATGGTCCTTCCCATTTTGTCCCCAGCTTGCCTATGGTAGTGGGATTGGCGACGCGTTTGAGGACCATGTCGCCTGACTCTAGTAGGTAGACCCGAACCTTCTTGTTATACGTCGCCATGATACCTGCGGCATATCTTGCCATGGTTGTGATGGCCTGCATGTGGTTTTCTTCTAGGAGGTCTAGGGAGACCTCCTGGTCTACGGGCTCATGATCTGCTGTGGCGCGGAGGGACTTTGTCGCGAGCTCTCCTAGGGTTATTACTTCGTTGTCGAAGAGGATTTTGAATGGTGAGAATCTCGTGGCCCAGGTAGGCGAGGTGCGGAGCGCCCACAGAGCTTTGAGGAGCTCTTCGGGCCAAAGGCCCTTTGGCATGCTAATGAGGCGCTTTGTTATCCTGTCCAATAGGCTGCCATTGGCTTGCTTGACCACCCCATTGGACTTGGGGTGACCTATCGATGCGAAGCATATGTTTGTTCCTAGACCTTCGCAAAATGCTTTGATGCGAGCAGAGTAGAATTGTGTGTCGTTGTTAGTGACGATGTTGTTTGGCACTCCGTATCTGCAGATGTTGTTTTTCCATATGAACCGCTGGGTTGCCGCTACGGTGATTTTTGGTACGGGCTCCACCTCTAACCACCTTGAAAAGTATTCAATGGCGACAAAGGCAAAGCGAAGGTTGCCCTTGGCCGCCAGGAATGGGCCAATGATGTCGAGGCCCCATCGCGCGAAGGGCCAGATCGAAGGTAGGGGCTGCAGCAGAACAACTGGTGCCTTCGGGCTACGGCCAACCCATTGGCATCCCTGGCAGTGCTAGACAAGGTATTGCACGTCGCGCAGCGCCATCGCCCAGTATAAGAATTGGCAGAAAGCCTTCGCAACGAGGCCTCGGGAGGCATGGTGCGCTTCGCATGGGCCCTCATGGATGTCTCGTAGGAGGGATTGCCCCTCTTCCTGTGATATGCATCGTAGCAGGGGACAGCAGACGACTCCTTTGTATAGTGGACCATTGATGATGTGGTAGTTGCTGGCGTGGTGCTAGAGGCGCTTTGCTTCGGCGGGGTCTTCGGGCTCTTCGCCTGTTAGGTATTTGGTGATAGCGTCCCGCTAGTCAGCTTCGTTGATGAGGAGTATGAGGTTCGACTCTCGTGCGACGAGCTGCACTTCGGGGGCCGCCCTTTGTGCTTCGGGTGTAGCCCCTTGTGCTTCGGGAGCGGCTGCGGGCACATGTAGTACCTTGTAGAAGACGTTCGGCGGAGCTAGTTAGTTTTGCGTGTTTGTTGGCTGCCTCGTTGTTCCCCCTGGGGATGGTTTGAACAGTGATGCCGAGGAAATGCTTTGCCGCCCCGCGGACCGAGGCTAGGTATATGGCCATTTTAGCGTCTCTGGCAATAAACGATTTGTTAAAGTGGCCCACTATGAGGTGGGAGTCCCTTTTGATGATTATGCGCTTAGGCCCCAAAGCCTTGACCTTGTGGAGACCCAGTAATAGAGCTTCGTACTCGGATGCGTTGTTTGTTATGGAAAGTCGAGGCAGGTGGCGTGCGGCATGGTTCAACCGTCCGGGGCAACCAAGATGGCCGCCATGCCTTCCCCCACGGTGCGCCAGGAACTATCGGTGTATATTGTCCATGGGGCCTCGATCTGACTTGGTGGCTGCTCTTCAAGTCGGGGAGTCCATTCGGCGATGAACTCGGCGAGGGCCTGCGATTTGATGGCCATGCATGCGACGAAGGTGAGATTGAAGGACGGCAGCTCAGTGGCCCACTTGCCTAGCTAGCCCAAGGCGTCCTTGTTTTGTAGTATCAGCGCGAGTAGGTAAGATGTCGGAACCGTGATGGAGCGTGCTAGGAAGTAGTGTCGTAGTTTGCATGAAGCCATGAGCAGGGCGTATGTGAGGTTTTCTAGCTCTGTGTATCTGACCTTGCCCCCCTTGTAGGGCCTTCGATACGTAGTACACGGGGCGCTGTCCGTTGTGTTCTTGGACTAGCACTACACTCATTGCTGAGGAAGAGGCAGCGAGATACATCAACAGGTTTGTGTTGGGATTCAGGCTGACTAGGCTTGGCAATTGAATAAGGTATTATTTAAGCTCTTCGAATGATCTCCGGCATTCTTCTGTCCATCGGAACGGCTCTGCTCCCTGTAGTGTCTTGAAAAAGGGAAAGGCCCGCTTCGCGAAGCGGGATAAGAATCGACTAAGGGCTACGAGACACCCCGTTAGTCTTTGCACCTCTCGGGTGTTAGGGGGTGGCTCCATTTCTTGGATAGCTTTTATTTTCTCAGGGTTGGCCTCGATGCCCCTTTTGGACCTGAGGAATCCCAAGATCTTGCCCTCTTTTATGCCGAAGGCATATTTTTCTGGGTTGAGCTTGACCCCCTCCGCCCGGAGGCTAGCAGAGGTTTCCTGCAGGTCCGCTGTGTGGGAGCTTGTGAACGGACTCTTGACCACTATGTCATCGACGTACGCCTCGATGTTGTGGCCGAGTTGCTCGGCTAGCACCTTTGTAATGAGACGGGTGTAGGTTGCCATTGCGTTCTTGAGGCCAAAGGGAATCCTGGTGAAGCAATAGGTGCCAATAGGGGTGATGAAGGCGGTTTTTGGTTCGTCCTCCTTGGCCATGAATATCTGGTGATATCCGGAGTAGGCATCGAGGAAGCTCATCAGCTGGCAATCTGAAGTGGCGTCCACCAGCTAGTCGATGCGGGGTAAGGGAAAATCATCCTTCGGGGATGCTTTGTTGAGGTCGGTGAAGTCGACGCACATGCGCCATTTACCAGCGCTTTTTTGTACCAGAATGGGGTTGGCCAACCATTCGAAGTGTTTGATCTCCCTAATGACTCCCACCTTTAGTAGCTTGGCTATTTCTTTCTTGGCTACCTCGAGCCACTCCGCCGACATGTGATGCAGTTTTTGTTTCTTGGGGGACACCTTGATTTTGAGGGCCAAGAAGTTCTCAATGTTCTCCCGGGCTACCCAGGGATGTCCTCAGGGCCCATGCGAAGACGTTCGCATTGCTGTGGAGCACCTCAAGAATGGCTTCGTGTGCCTCCGGGCAGAGGCCCGCTCCAAGGGCCACCGTCTTCTCTGGGGAGGCTTCTCTCAGAGGGACTCTTTGAAGTTGTCCCTCTGGATTGGCCTTTAGCGCCCATTTGCCAAAGGGGTGCCCACGTGGGTGCTCGTGTCTGCTTCAACCATGTGGACGTGGCGGGCCGATGCGATTGTTTTGAGCTCCGTTTGCCTCGCCAGGTTCTGGTCCCTACGCACCATAATTATGCCGTCGGGCGTAAGGATCTTCATGCAAAAATAGCTGTGGTGTGCTATTGTGCTGAAGATATTTACTGTGGCGTGGCCCAGGATGGCGTTGTATTGGTAGGGCATCTAGACGACGTCGAATGTGATGATGTCGGTACACGATACGAAGTCATCGCTGAATGTGATGGCCAGGTCAATTTGGCCCAAGGCCGTCACAAGGCTTCCTTTGAAGCCTACTAGGGGGGTCCCAGGGGTGATAAGCGATCTCTAGGGATCATCATCTTGTAAAGAGCGTCCGTGAAAAGTAGGTCTACGGATCTTCCTCCGTCCACAAGGACACGCCTGACCTCGAAGTCTGCGATGTTGGCGGGTATGACGAGGGGGTCCTGATGAGGGAAGTACAGGCCCTTGGCATCTCCAAGACCAAAGGTGATCGATGTAGTGGGACGGGCATGTGGCAAGGTATGCCGCGACATGGTGGATTTCTTGGGCGTATGCGCTCCACTGTCTCTTCGATGTCGTGTCGAACGAGGATCCCCAGGTGATCATGTTTATGATCCTATGATGGTGCTCCCCACGGACCCTTCTATGCGGGGCCTCAGGGGCGGAGCGGTTAACTGGTTGCCCAGCCTCCGCCCGTCCTCACGCTCGGTTGGCTACTTGTCGCAGCTCATGTAGTCTTGCACGGCCGCGATGGTGCTGCACTCCCTGCTTGTGTGCGATTCATCTCTGTGGAGATTGCAAAATAGCAGGGGGCCTCCGGCATCATCCCAGGTGTCTAGTTACTTCCCCCCATTACGCCCACGGCCTCGGCCTCCTCGCCTCCCCCCTTCGGGGGGCTACCCGCCATCTACGTGGTACATGCCTTAGCCCTTTCGTCAGTAGTTGTTGGCACGCGGTTTGGTAACCATTCCTATGGCGGTAGCTGTAGGTTCCTCCTCCCCGAGCGACCCACTCGGCAGCGACACCGAAACAGCCAACGCCTGGACCTCTACCCTTCGGGTGCTGTCTTCCTCCACTCGGGCGTATTCTTCTATCTTGTCGAAAAGCTCTGCCACAGTACGGATGGGCTTGTGGGCCAACCTTTCCGACAGGGGGCCTTTTGTAGTCCGTATGTGGCTGCGTTTATGACGGTGGTTTCATTGACCCCTTTTACTTGGCACTTCACCTCCGCTAACTTCTTGAAGAAGCTACGTAGGGACTCGCCCGGGGCTTGCTTTATTGCGAACAAGTGACCCGCGTTCTTTGGTTTGGCGTAGATTCCTTAGAAATTATTGCACGCAAGGTCTCATAGCTGCTTTCACGTGTATATGGATCGTGGGGGGATGGTGAAGAACCAAGTCAATGCCACACCCCCGAGTATGAGGGTGATGCTTTTTGCCTTTGTGGTGTCATCTCCTCCGGCCGCCTCAATGGCAGTCTCGTACACACGGAGGAACTCCGAGGGGTCCGTGCTCCCCTTGAATGGCCTAACATCTGACATTTTGAAGCTCGGTGGCCAACGAGCCGTCTCTAGTCCTGCACTCAACGGGGAGTTAGGATCCCCCCGAAGCAGCAGCACTAGGGGTGTGGCTTTAGGTGCTGAAGAGGTGGCCTTCGCCCCCCTCCCCGGAGGTTTTCCCTTGCGTGAGGGCCACAAGCTGGGCGGGGTTGCGAAGACCACCTCCGCCGGCTACCAGAGGCTCAGTATCTCTTGGGGGAGGTCCGCCAGTTCCTGCTAGAGAGCTTCATAGGCTTCCCGGGTTACCACCCATTGCCCCGGGCGGAGGCGGGCCCGCCTGATGGATCTCGGGGAGAGATGCCTCGGTGGGTCGGGTGTCGCTTCCGACGATGTCTCCATGTGTAGAGTTGTTGGCTTCCTCCTCCACAGCTTTAGCAGCGACCACCGCTATTCTGGAGGTCCTGCTTCGTTTGGCCCTCGAGGTGCTTGGAGCCGTAGCCACTATGGCTGCCTCAGCAGCCGAGACCTTGGGTGTGACCTTCTTTCGAGGGGCCATGTTGATGCTTCAGTGCTATGCTTCATGACTCTCCTGCCACTCCCCACGATCGGTGCCAACCGTCATAGCAAAGAGGGCTAGACAGTAGAAAAGGGGACCTTAGTAGCTACGAGAAGGACTAGGGTATTCTCAGAGGAGGACCGGTTGTCAAGAGAAGCGGATATGTATTAATTGTCCCAAAAAAATGGCATGTCTCTATTACATGGGGGAGGAGGCTATTTATAGTCTTCCGCTAGGGGTAGACGAAGTTACAAATCTACCCCTATAGAGACCCTGTGCCTATAGGGGCTGCAGGGGCTTTTCCTTACTCTATGCATAGCCTTCAGCTCACGGTGGACCTCCTTGGTCTTGGCTTACCCAGTTTGTACACTCGGTCCACCTGCCCTTTCCTCCCTTCACACTGCACCGGGTGCCTCTGGGGCGAGGGGCCCTGAGCACCCTTTGGCGCCCCTAAGGTGACCCTATAGGTCTCCTTGCTTTTGGACCTACGGTGCTTGGTAGCTCTTCGGTGGCCGCCGAGGGACCTTTAGCGTCCTCCCGGAGGTATCCCGGGTGCCCTTCGGGGAGTTCCTGGTGGTATTCGGGGGCCCTTCGGCATCATCATGGAAATATCCCGGGTGCCCTCCGGGAGCTCCTTGGTGGCCTTCGGGGTCCTTTGGGGACCCTCTAGTGGCCTTTGGGCCCTCTTCGGGGCCCCTCTGTCCCCTGGCCCTCGAGGGGCCTTTTGTTATTCGCTGGTCGTGGGGGCCGGTGGGCCACTCCTACGACACATAGTCTCTGAGATGCAACTTTATAGGATGGACAAAGTGTTGTAAAACTGTATATCTACGAAGTTTTTCTAGACAAATCACTCCACCATTCTGGATACTTTTGTACGGATCAGTGCATGGAGTTTAATTTATAGATCGTGTGAGACCCCGATTTATTAGGCTCATAATACTTGGTCATCCAATTGACCCTAGTATTATCAACTAAATAAACCGCGCCTCGAGATATATGTACTTCCCAAGTATGATACACACAACTCATTACAAAAGATTGCATCAATTCCATTCAAACACGAGAAACGAGA
Organism: Phyllostachys edulis; assembly: GCA_036346405.1. NCBI lineage: Eukaryota > Viridiplantae > Streptophyta > Magnoliopsida > Poales > Poaceae > Phyllostachys > Phyllostachys edulis. Next base: position 29,046,858 of record CM070568.1, on the reverse strand, counting down.
ACAAGCAACAAACCGAAGTTAATATACATAAAGGATAGTTATTACAAAAAGAGGCCGACCAGGCCAAATAACAACAAGACTACTAAGATAACAATGAAGCAAAAGTGCCATAGAGATGGCCCAAAACCAGAGCCAACCGGTGTGCCTTCACCCACAAGGCAATGGCCAGGACCGCCAAGCTAGTCGCTTTCCCAACCACCGCAAGACTCACAAAAGTAAAGCCCTTTGGGCTCTACCTCCTCTGCAACAAAGTTATTAAGCAAAGCAAATGAGTACAAAATGTACTACTTAAGACCTGACGTGTAATATAACGAGAACTATAGTTTAACTACATGCAAGCTTTATTTAAGTGGATGAGGCTTTGGACTTATTTTAGCATAAAGCAAGTTTTCATTTGCAATATTTAAATAGATTCCAAAGCAATGTTGCAATTCATTTTTCATTTGCCAGAAACAACGAGACAAGTAACAATTGATAGATGACAACAACAAATCCTAGAAGTGACTAACCCATTAGCCACCACAATAGCATGAACATCCATTCATACCAACCCATCAAGTTTTAATTTAAATGTTGTAGTCTAGTTCTTGCACGACCTTACCAAGCATGTCCATAACCTAGGACGAGGCTATTCGAATAGATTTAACCCTGCAGGGGTGTACCAATGTACCCACACGTCAGACCGCCTTTTCGCCACATGATTTAGCACACTTCCTTTGGTATCTGCAAGACGGCTAAGTCCCACGAGACATTTCCAATGGATGATGCTAATTAAGAGTCCATAACCCAGGGGATAAGGACACACTAGGCGACCTAACGGCCTGCTAATGCTCCCTCCCACACCACACATACACATTTAAAACACACCCACCAACCAGCTCATAATTAACACCTCCCAAAGTACTTAGTCAAGAGAGGTCCCATATCCCCTCGTGTGGTTAGCATAAGAGCGCTTGGCTTAGTGACACAAGTAACTCGGTCCTTGGGGACTTAGGCACCATTCCGTTCACACCCAAAAGTCACACCAATATCCATTGTGCCCAAGTCAATAACAGTTTTATTTTCATTTTTGTTTTATTTGTTCACAAAGTAACAAAACACAAGATGGACAAAATGGAATAAAAATTTTAGTGTGATCAAGGTTATCGACATAATGTCGACAACCGCCCATTTCTACCGTTATCTAAGCATTGCTAAGCATTATCAACGCAAACTACTAAGCGATAAGAGTCCATCCATCGAACTCTAAATCGCAGCAAGATAATCCTAGGCTTAGTAGTAGAGAATGAACATTTACCTACAGAATATGCATCTATAGGATTACTAGCGACATTTTAACACAAAGTAGCATGCATACATATAAGCGAAACAAAGTATTAAGCTTTAAAGTAATGGGACAATAAATGGATATGATCAAACTGCTTGTCTTGCTGGTTTTGCTCAATATATTGCTGAGGATCACTTACGGGTTCAACCCACAAATGCGGCACCTAAAAAAGCGAAAGGAATCGATAAGAACGACGAAAACCACAAAGACAGCACAGCAAACGAACTCCAAATGCTCCGAAATTTCTAAAGCAGCAAGAGGATGATTTTTAGGGAATTTAGCAACAAGAACCAATTGATTTGGGTCCTCAATGCAAAAGATATGAGCAAAACAATTCTGCTCAGCCCTAAAAATACAAACTGCCACTATTCACTAATTTAATTATGAGGTAACATTTTCTAGAAGGGTGGTGCAGCTGAGATTTTTACTGTAAAACCAGCACCTCATGAGATGAATAACACAATTGAGTTCACCTCATTTGGAGCTATTATGCATTTTCTATAATTTTTCAAAACAAGAACTTGAACAAAATTAAAATGCACAAGAATGCTTTCTGAAAATAGTGACATGCCTAAATCCTATTCCAACATTTAGATCATTCTCAGAGGAAGCCAACAAAGTTGGATTCACTCAAAAATAATCTCTGAGATCACCACTTATGCATTTTGCAAGTTAAACACTATTTTTAGTGTAACATTTAAAGCTAGTTTTAAAACCTAATGGCAAATCTATGCTCTGGAGCTGAACTCAACTTACAATCATTTTTAGATTAAAGTCCAGTCCAAGACAGAGCTGACACAATTTGAATCACCCTATTTGGATTTAAATTGAATTAGTTATGCAATTTTAAAGTTCATACCTTTTTAGGTTTACAAATAAAGAGTTCTCTCGAAATTCCTAAAACCAAAAGATGGGGAGGACATGAGCCACAGATCTCAGATCTAACGGCTCGAGACCTCCCAGAGTTAACTGCCGTGCGTGCATCGCGAGGTCCAGAGGTCATGGACCTCCCAAAGAACTTGCAGCGTGTGAGATGAGGAGGTCGTGGCGCGTTGATGGCACATCCAACGGCCACAACACGGGAGAGAGGTCCTCAACGGCTGCGATCAACACAGGGAGGACATAAGCGGCTCAGATCACGCGGGGAGGTCATAACGGCAGAGATGACCTCGAGGAGGTCCAATCGCGGAGGTCTAATCGTCACAGACCTCCAGGGGAGGTCTGGACGGCCACGATTTCGCAAGGGGAGGTCTTGGACGTGCCAGATTTCCTCGGAGGAGGTCAGGGCGCCCTGCACAGCGCCCTGCGCTTTTGCGCCTAGGCGCCGCACGCGCTTCGGACGAAAGTTAATGCGCGCGGGACACAAGGAGGTCCGCGCGTGAGAGGTCTTAAATGCGCGCACGGGGCGGGATTAAAGGCAGTTAAGACACGCCAATGATTAACAATGATTGAGGTATTTAAAGCGGCAAATCTTTGTCCTAAAACGACAACGGCTCTGCCGTTTTCGTCCGACAAAACCTGAGCGCAAAGAAATGGTCTTCGCCGGCGATGCGGACCTCATGGCGACAACCAAGGACACCAACGTGTGTGCAATAGGGTTGCGCACACTATGGTCCTCCTCAACGGCGGCGATGGCCTTGAACGCCGACAATGGGAGAGGAGCCCGATAGCACAACACGGCAAAAATGACAAGAGCTAAATTGAGCTCCATGACATTCATACTGGCGTGTGCCAAGCCTAGGGACTACCGGGAGGATTACAGGAGGTCCAGAGGGGCCGAGGAGGTCGAGGAGGAAGGACGGGCCGGGAAGAAAGGTGCTCCACTACCAAAGCTCCAACTTCAAGATCCCTTTTGGCCACCTCTGCAAAATGCCCAAACTAAACAAGTTAAGACATGATCACAGAGGACATGGCACAAAAAGAAGCACGGAGAAAGGGAGGAAAACCCCAGGGACCCTTGTCCATCGCGGAGCTTCAAGCTCCAACAATGGCGGCCAAGGAAAGCTTCGGTGGTTTAGAGCTCACAAGCACAGGGGTGCAAGCAAGGGAACAATAGTGTGTAAAGGAAGCCAAAGAAACAGTGGGGGGTTTTATACCTAGGGAAAAACGAGGTTGTGAACCACGGGTTAAGCTCATGGTGAGCTTAGCCCATGGGGAGGTCCTGGACTTGGACAAGACGGATGGGACAGAGTAGGTGGTCAGAACATGGGCTAGGGGCGGAAAGGGCTGACACGCATTTAATGCTTGCAGGGCAGAGCCGTTGGAGGTGACAAGGCTCTGACTTTGCCCACTGCCATGGCTCGCACGCGCGCCCAAGGTGGAAGAAGAACAGGACCTCACATCCACCGTTGGATTAAGTGGATGGGGAGGTCCTGGCCCTCGGATTTTATGTTTGAACCGTTACGCTTTAAGTGACTGGGAGGAGGTCCCAGCCACACGATCCTGAACGGGGAGGTCGTGGCCCTACGATTTCCATAACGCGAATGCGCACGAGGAAAAAGGGACAGGAGGTCCAAGGTGTTGGATCTCAATCCAACGATGCGGACCTCCTGGGAAGACTTACCGCACACGACCAAAGAAAATGAGGGGGAGGTCATGGCCTTAGGATTTTAATCCAAGGGCACACAACCAAAAAGGGAGGTTCGAGGCGTTGCTGGCGCGAGAGGAGGTCAGACCTTTGGATCTTGATCCAACGGTCTTGATCAATAGAGGGGAGGTCTCGAGCCTTGGCGCAGCGCAAGGAGGTCCTAGCCCTCCGATTTAGATCTAAGGGCTCATAAGAGATGGTCCGAACGGCCCATTGATCTCGCGCGTTGAGCTGAGATCCAAAGGCGGAAAAAGGGCAAGGGAGGTCATGGCCGTGAGATCCACATCTAACGACCTAGACCTCGCGTGGGTGGGGAGGTCTGGTGCGCTAGATTTTGAGGGAGGTCGTGGGCGCTGGATTTGATCCAACGGCTACGACCTCTGTTAAATGGGAGGTTTGCTTAGTTTAACGGTGAGGGAGGTCATGGCCATGGATCTTTGATCCAAGGGCTATGACCTCATCAAGGTGGGAAGGACATGGGCGATTGATATCGAAGGAGGTCATGGTCATTGGATTTGATCCAACGGCTATGACCTCAAGTGGTGGGGAGGACCTCGCGGTGATGGCTTAGGAGGAGGTCGTGGTGGTTGGATCTGAATCCAACTGCCACGACCTCATCAAATGGAAAAGGAGGTCATGAGGTCGCTGGGGTGTGGAGGAGGTCGATGGGGTTGGGCTAGACCAGATTTGAATGCTGGCTCAACCCAAGGAAGCAGTCTGGGGTTTTAAGTTTAATTTTTAACAATTTGAGACTTTGCGTAATTATTAGAGATAGCAAATGAACTCCAAATTTCATGAAATTTTAACTAGAGCTTGCTGATGGTAAGATTAACCTCACATAAATTTTCCAGAGGTTGTTATGCAATGCATTTTTCTCAGGAAATTCATTAAGGTTGTTCAAAGGATTGTTTTACCCCCAAAATTTATCAAACAAGTTTTACAACTTGTGATATTTTTCAGAGGGGTCCCACATCAACTTTAGGACCAAGGAAAATTATTTTCCAAATGTTTGGCACAAGAGTGGTGACAACTGGAAAAAGGAACTTGACTTTTGGTCAACAAGGACTTTGTGTTTTTGGATTAGACAACTCTTGGACAATAAATACATGTGAGAAAAAGTTTTAATTTCTACACATTTAATTACATTTGAAACAAACCCTGATTACACATTTGGGATGTTACAGATCGGTTTGACCGCACTTCAGAGAGGTAATGTGACATGTAAAAGGATGAGGATAAGGCCCACGTGATACAGCAGTGTGAGCGCATGAGTGCATGCATGTGCGTGCAACGCGAGAAGCGGCGTGAGCAAACAGAAGTTTGTGCGTGCAAACCAGAAGTAAGTCTGAATCAACTACTCAAACGGAATCAAGTTTGAGTTCTTAATGTATTTCTTTATATGTCAGTTGGTTTCCTTTTTGTGTGCATGCACGGAGGTATATAACCTAGGCCGACGCCTTTGGTATCAGGGTACATTTTTGCATTAAAGAAAAAACAAGAAAATCATCGACGGTTTAGGCGGCCAAGTCATGCGTGTGTTCTTGAGATTTTCCCATCTAGGGTTTATGAGAGTTGGCATAGATCAATGATGTATTGTTCTTGGGATTGTCCACGGAATCTATATGGTTTAATCTTCTAATTCGTGATCAATCCTTTGTTTCTGGTTTGAGACGTTAAGGCTTATCGCTTCCACTTCGGTTCCTGATGATCTAGTGCGATTCAACCACTTATTAAGCTCGTTACTACGCTACGAAAGTCTTGTTATCACACGAAAGACGAAGCATTACTACTCCATCGTTGAAGTATTACTGCATGCTAGTCGGAGTGTTACTACATGCCAGACAAAGTGTACTACACTTTTGCTAAAGCGTGAAAGATCGGGCAACCCTTGTGTATCAACATGAGGTTGATCTGTATCATCTTGGTATTAGAGCGTGGTTTCTCACGGAACACGAGATTTTTGTTTGCTGATTTTAGGGAGTAATTGAAGCATCTACAAGATGGTGAACTCGAGCGTGAGCAATCTTGGATCAACCCATGGTTCGGATCATGCGGAGGAGGTGGTGCCGCCCGCGTACGGTGTTGTACTAGCACTAGATGTACATGCTCTATTTGAGGCTACCACATGCTACTTCTGTCGTCGTGAGGAGGTAATGTGCTCTGCTTTTGATAAAGGCACCAACGCTCTATGCATACGGATTCAGGAGGTTCAGAACACGTTGAACCGTCATATCACAAAGAGTGATCGATTGGCGACTGTGAACATGCAATAATTTTGTCCAGTGATTCATCGCTTGGAGGAGAGGCTACCATCGTCGGGAGGGGCTGGCGTACGGGGGCAGCATGTAGGAGATGTGTGTGAATCAGATTTTTGACAACCACCACTACTCCAAGGAGAAGAAGGTTCATGTGGCTTCAATTAAATTCACTGAATACACTATTATTTGGTGGAATCAATTGAACAGTGTAAGGGAGCATCCTCACACATGGGAGGAGATGAAGCGAGTCATGCATGAGAGGTTCGTGACATCGTACAATACAAGGACATTGCATACAAAATTATGATGACTTTCCCAAGGCTTCAAGACAGTGAGTGAGTACTATCAGGAGATGCAAGTGCTTATGATCCATACAGGTATACACGAGTCTGCGAAGGTCTATGACACATTTCTTTGAAGGGCTGAATTATGATGTGAGAAACCGAGTAGATTTGATGCAATACAACACCATACAAGAGTTACCTCACCAAGTGGAGCGTGCTAAAATGTGGGTGAAGGACACACCAGTTCGAGGTGGCCATACCAGTTCTAGTAATTCGAGGTGCACCAACTCACATGAGGGAGAATTTGGTTCATGTTCCAAACTAGTTGCATCCACTACACCGGTTAGAGCTGCATATAAGGAAGCATCAAGAGCAGTGAGTATAGTGGGCAAGGAGGCACCTAAAGCCAATTCTAGTGCGTTCTCTACCTCTAGAACTCAGGATATAGAGTGCTATAAGTACAAGGGCATGGTGCACATGAAGAAGGATTGTCCAAATTTGAAGATGGTGTTGCTCACGCATGAAAGTTATGCATCGAAGAGTGAAAATGGTGAATATGAACATGAAGGTAACAAGTCTAATGATTCTGAAAAGTGGCAAGTGGTGATTTTTGACCCTGAGATGGATGGTGCTATGTTGATGACTCAAAAGGTTGATCGTGATGACACTATTATTGTGGAGAAGGGGTAGCGTCGAGGTGTGTTCCAAACCAAATGCCGGATAAAGGGGAAAGGTGCAAGCTAATTATTGATGGAGGGAGCTACAACAACGTGATTAGCAAGGATATGGTTGATGCACTCTTATTAACCACTTGGCGGCACCCTAAGCCATATTACATGCAATGGCTGCACAATGTTGGTAAGCTCAAAATTATGCACAAGGTGATGGTGCCTTTTTATATTGATGGCTATGTTGACAAGGTGGAGTGTGACGTGGTATCGATGCATGTGTCTCACCTACTATTGGGATGTCCATAGCAATTTGATCGCAATGCTACTCATCAAGGGGGTCCAATTGGTATGCTTTTATGCATAGGGGGGGGGTATTCCAAGCTTTGTTGCCCAAAATCGAAGAAGAGATCAAATATGATATTGTGGTGTCTGACGAGGATTGTTGACCTGTCAGTTATCCGAGTATATCTTTATTTATTTATTTATAAATAAGCTAGGTTTTATGCTGGGCCCAAATTAGCATTCTGAGCCCAAGATCAATTAAGCAATCAGAAGATAGGTCTCAATGTCTTTTCTTTGACCATTCTCAAGACCACTTCTGGACGTCCAATTAGACCTCCTCTATAGGTTTCTTCGGACCTCTTCTGGACGTCCAATTGGACCTCCTCTATAGGTTTCTTCAGACCTCTCCAGGACCACTCCAGGACTACTCCAAGACCTCTCCCCCACAGAGGAGGTCCTCGAAAGCAGTTACTCATGTGTGGTTAATGATAATTACATGTGGAGAGAAGATATTGGCTATTATATTCAGAGATATAACGGTCATCACGAAGTGACGCAACGATTAACTTGAAGGGACTCAACCATTGGCGCAAAGAGGCACCACTACAACAAGCTGTCAATGTTTTGTAGACTATAAGAACCCGTCCTAAGTGCCTTTGTAATCCAAACCCTAATCCACATTTATTCACAATCATTCTTCTTGTAATCAGAGCACACCCTTTGCAATATACATCACTGTTTTGAGTCCTTTGGCGAATAGATAGCAATCTCTATTTTTTTTCTTTATATTCTTGTTTGTCCATTCTGTGACAAGAGTCCCAGACGTTGATAGCTGGCACCGTCTGTGGGGATCGTCATCATCATCTTCACTGACCTAGTTCTGGCAATGTGTCTCGTGCTTTACTCATGAATCAAAACTTGCTTGCATGGAGAGAAGAAAGCATCATCGACATTTTCCGACTACGATGACGATATGGAGGAAAACTTCGTCCTCGTATCCAGCAATGCCCATGGTTCCTCTGGGGCCATTACTAAGGCACCGTCGCCCGCCGAGTCAGCACCCGCTAGCTCTACGCCGGCTGTGCCTTCGTCCACAAGCGTCACCGTGGACGAGTACTATCCCGAGCCTGTCTCCCTTAGAGTAGGAGATTCGGAAGGTTCCTGGAGCCCAACGTATCATGATGATCTCATTGACGGCCTCCACGTTGAAGGCCTGGGGAGAACATATTGGGGGAATCTTCTCTTCACCCTGCAATACAACTCGTCCTCTTCCTCAGAAGATGACGGCATGTTCACCCCTTTTGCCAGTTCCGGCGGCCGTCAGGTCACCGCCATCGGTGACAATCAACCCAATGTCACCAATGATCTTGAAACATCAGGGCAACGCCAGGAGCAAGAAGAACGAGAACGCCTCCAACATGAGGAGTAGGCCCGACAAGCCGAGATATGTGCCGCCACATAAGCGCACATCTCGTAGATTCGCCACCACTACTATCGAGGCGCCCCTATCTCCTTAACAAGGGCGCCACAACAGGCGATGCATACGCCGCCACTGCGGGCAATGATGGTAAGGGATCCAAATGACTTATCAACCCCCACGTAGGAGGATTCCCCTGCGCGAGTGTGTTCGCTACTTTACGAGCGCCATCCAAAAGGATTAACTCCAGAGCAAGGAGTGCAAGTAATGCATGCTATCACACAAGAGCTACAGGATGCCGCAGAGAATATTTCCACCCAATCGCATAATGTGCTTTCCCAAACAGACTCTCATTTAGAAGGGTCCTCAATTGGGTGCTGAAGGCAAAGCCGAAATAACGGTGCTCTTGGCTGTCACATTCAAGGCCAAGGTGAGCATGACACCCATTTTTCGGGATGTAGTAGACGTCCCAGATCTCTTGCTAGTCGTAATAATCGCTGCAATGTACGGCAATGTGTTGGACCTTATGCAGATTGCAAAGCTTTTTCTCCCGGATTAAGAGATGTTACCTGGCCGGAGAAGTTCAAACCAGGGAGTATGGAAACTTTTGACTGGACGCAAAACACGTTAGATTTCCTCCAAGTCTACACTACCGCCATTTAGGCTGCTGGAGGCGGTGATAAGGTCATGGCTAATTATTTGCTCACAGTTCTAAAGGGTTCCGCTAGGACCTGGTTGTTCAACCAGCTTGAGGGATCCATATATAACTAGGAGGTGCTTTGTAATGCATTGCAAAACAACGTCAAAAGTTGTTATGCAAAACCAGAAAAGGAGGATGATTTGCATCGGCTCCGCCAAACCCTCGATGAAAATTTACGATAGTTTGTAAAGCATTTCATAGAAGTCTTGTTTCTGATGACTCTGTGTTTCGAGATTTTAAACAGACGGTGAGATATCGAAGGTTCACAGAAGACCTCAACATCAACCAGTCTAGGTCCGTGTCAGAACTCTTCAACATGGCCGATCGGAACTCCGATGCCAATGAGGCAGTGGAGTGGAACCGAATGGTGGATAAGAGGACAAACCCTCCTCAGCTAGGCCTTGAGGATGTCAAAGAAAATAAATCCAAGAGGTCCGAAGGCTCCACAAGCAGCAAAGGAAAACCCAAGAAGACGGAGAAGGGGAGATCCAAGCAGTCCACTAGGGAGGTCGCAGTCATTGACCAGCGACCACCCTACGACAAAAACAAGGGTCATTGGACCAAAAGGAGGCAAGGAAGTCGTTCAAATGACTGTACTGCCCCACAATCTGCTAATACATCTAGGAGCAATGAGCGCTGGTGCCCATTGCATAAAGTTCCTGGTCATGACCTCCGTAACTACCGTACTTGGCAGAAGCAGATGGAGGAATACTACGATGGGAAAGGCCCAATGCTTGTCCCACCAGAAGACAGCGGACCACCAGTGGTCCGAAACAACGACAAGAACACGGAGATGCTATTTCAAAGGATGGATCACCACGTCAATGTTATTTACGGGGGTTCGGCCGCCTACACCTCCAAGCGGCAGTACAAGACAGCATGGAGGGACGTCAACAACATTGAGATCCGACCTGGTAGTCCAGAATACCCCAAATGGTCAGAGACCTCCCTGACCTTCACTAAGGAAGACATCCCTAAAGGTATGTCTACTTCTCGTAAATTGCCTTTAGTAGTTCCCCCTACCATAAGTAATTGTAGAGTAGGAAGAATATTAATAGATAGCAGTAGTTCTTTAGACCTGTTATTTATTAATACCTTGGATGAGATGCAAATTTCTCATTCTAAGATTAAACCAATGATAAGTCCCTTCTATGGGATAGTGCTAGGTATGTCTATTACACCAATAGAGCAAGTAGTGTTACCAGCAACCTTCGGTACGGCTACTAATTTTTGAACTGAATTGATCACTTCCGAAGTGGTTGATTTTGAGTCTACCTATAATGCAATTTTGGAAAGACCGTCTCTAACAAAGTTCATGACAGCTACACACCACACCTACCAGAAGATCAAGATCCCAGGGCCAAAGGGCATAATTGTGGTGCAAGGTGACTAGACTATCACACTTTCATGTGATCGTAAGTCGCTAGAACTTATCGATCAGTTACCTCTAAAAGATCTTACTTTAGAGGATAAAACAGGGAATGCCACGAATGTCAAGGCTACTTCTCAGCCCAATGAGCAGGTAAAGATAGTACCACTCAGCCCCGAAGACCAATCCAAGATAGTTCGGATTGGCACAGGATTAAGTGAGAAATAGGAAGACGAGCTCCTCACCTTCCTCTGGGCCAACTCGGATGTCTTCGTGTGGAAGCCATCTGATATGCCTGGAGTCCCAAGGGAGGTGATTGAGCACAGGCTAGCCATTCAGCCTAAGAAAAAACCAATCAAACAAAGACTGAGATGCTTCGCCCTGGATCATCAAGAGGCCATTAGAGCAGAGCTCGATAAGCTCCTTGAAGCTGGCTTTATTCGGGAAGTGGATCACCCTGAATGGCTCGCGAATTCGGTCCTAGTCAAGAAATCTAACGGTAAGTGACGCATGTGCGTCGATTTTACCAGTTTAAATATTGCTTGCCCAAAGAATGACTTCCCTTTGCCTCGCATTGATAAGTTAGTTGATTCTACTACGGGTTGCGAACTGATGAGTTTTCTTGATGCTTATTTTGGATACTATTAAATCAGTATGGTGAAAGAAGATGAAGAGAAGACTGCCTTTATCACACCCTTCGGCGTCTACTACTATGTCAAGATGTCGTTCGGGTTAAAGAATGTTGGAGCCACGTACTAGTGTTTGATACAGAAAACCTTCAGTAACCAGTTGGGGTATAATTTAGAAGCCTATGTAGATGACCTCGTTGTAAAAAGTAGTACTAAATATGACCATTTAAAGGATCTCACAGGGACCTTCGAAAATATAAACAAACATGGAATAAAGCTTAATCCTGAAAAATATATTTTTGGGGTTAATTCTGGCAAGTTGCTTGATTTCCTTGTTTGTTCTCGTGGGATTGAAGTTAATCTAGAGAAAATTCGTGCCATTGAACAACTGCGACCACCTTCCACTGTGAAGGAGGTCCAAGTTTTAACTAACCGAATGGTGGCTCTTAGTTGTTTCATTTCTCGATTAAGAGAATGTGGTTTATCTTTTTTAAGGTGATCCGCAAGAGTTATAAAAAGTTCTAATAGTCCGAAGAAACTGACAAAGCCTTTGAAGGCTTAAAAGCTTATTTTTTAAATCCTCCAGCATTGGTCTCGCCTTTAGAGGGTGAATCTTAACTAGTTTACTTGGCAGCAACGCAAAATATGGTCAGTGCAGTACTTATTACAGAAAGAGAAGGGTCTTACGACCCATCTACTATGTAAGTGAGGTATTACATGGACCAAAGGAAAGATATCCTGTGATCCAAAAGCTAATTTATGCTCTTCTGATGACTTCTAGAAAACTGAGACATTATTTTCAACCTCATAAGATCACAGTGCCTTCATCTTTTCCTCTTAGAAATATACTTCATAACCAAGAAATAACAGGTCACATAGCTAAATGGGCAGTAGAACTTGGAGAATTTGATCTTCATTTTACTTCCCGAACAGTAATAAAAAGCCAAGTCTTGGCTGATTTTGTGGATGAATGGACGAACACTGAGGATCAACCTCAAATTTGTCCTGTACCAGACGACCATTGTATATTGTATTTTGATGGCTTTCGTGAGCTTAAAGGCTCAGGGGTTGGGATTTTGTTGATAACACCACAAGGTGATCAACTTTAGTATGTCATATAGTTTCTGTTCCCTGCCACTAGCAACATGGTAGAGTATGAAGGACTTCTAGCTGGGCTTCGAGCAGCCAAATCCCTCGGAGTCCGTCGGCTTTTAGCGAAGCAAGATTCACAATTAGTCGTAAACCAGGTAGCAAAGGAGTATCAATGTTCTGATGAGATAATAGCTCAATACCTGGGTGAAGTGAGGTAGTTGGAAAAACACTTCAGAGACTTCGAAGTCTAACATATACCGTGTAAGGAAAACTCTGTAGCGGACCAGTTATTGAAATTGGGTTCCTCACGAACACCTATTCTAACATGTGTTTTTCTCAAATACCTTACAAAACCTTCAATAGAAACGGGTTCGACCACCTTAGAGGTCGGAGTCATCGAGCAAGATACAGAGTGGATAAAACCATCGACCACTTATCTCGCATCAAGGACATTGCCCGATGATCCTCAACAGAAGGATAGGTTAATTCGAAGAGCATGCATGTACAAACTGGTCGAAGGATCATTATATAGAAAGGGAGCACATGGCGTTCTCATGCATTGCATATCCCAAGACCCCGGGATAAAATTACTAAAAGAAATCTATGAAGGCTTGTGTGGAATGCATGCATCCTATAGAACCCTAGTTGGCAAAGCTTTTAGACAAGGAAATTACTGGCCCACCGCTCTACAAGATGCCACTACTGTAGAAAAGGTCTTCACAGACGGTTAAAAAATGTCATTACAGATGGTTTCGTGAGCTGTCTGAGTTTATGTGTCAGTGATAACATGAGGTCATCACAGACGGTTTTCGAACCGTTTGTGATGCATACTATCACAGACAGTTATTAACTCAGAACCATTTGTGATAGCTGACTATCACAGACGATTTATAGATAAAACCGCCCGTGATATCTTACGTTTCATAGACGGTTTATATATAAAACCGTCTGTGATAGCTTACGTATCACAGATGGTTGGTAGTTAGAACCGTTTGTGATAGCCTCTTCTCTACAAAATCCCCAAGCACTGGCTGCTTACATACATACATACATACATACATACATACATACATACATACATACATACATACATACAAACAAACATATGTGTGTGTGTGTGTATATATATGTACACACACACATATATATAGTTTGTAGTCCCTTGTTAGCTAACTCGATGACTAAATTTAGCTAGCTAGCTCGCTCCTTGGCCGTTCATCCTAAACGTACAGATGAACCATGACCTACTTCATCGATCCGGACATACTAGAGTGTAGGATTTGCTTCATGCCAATGGACAACATTGACGATTTCCACCCCGCCATTGTCTCGGTTCAATGGTGGACTGAGGAATTCTCCCTTTCGAAGGTTTGTGGAGGACGAAATGCTCTCGGTGAATGGGGAAAGTGAAAACAATTAGGGTAAAAACCATGCCCAAGGAGAGGTAAAAGATCCATATATATACCCTTGGTACATTTAAAACCCACTACTTTCAAGACGTAACAACTGCACCTCGACCAATGGTGACATGACAACTCACGTCCGGTCAAGAAGGTTGTTCTGCGCATGAGAGACGTGTAAGAAAAAGTAGTTGAAAAGTTTTTCTCTTTTTCCAAAGTTATCTTCATCCCGTAACCATCGTTGGTGGAAAAGTACAAAACCGCTCAACATAGAAATTAACCTGATATACGCTTCGAGAAAGGTTCACTTGATTATCAGGAATTTTTTTTCTAACCAATCCTTTGGAGACTTTAATCCATAGAGCAAACTGACTGTTCTACCACCTTAAATAATGGTGGTCGAAAAGTCAATTTGGTCCATGGATGTCATTTGTTGTATGCTCCAACCATAGGAGGAGAAGTGCCAAAGCAACATAAGTCCATACTCGTGAAAAACTTTGAGGATAGAAGATCTCATCTCTCTCTCAACAATTACAGTTCATCATCTATTCGGATCATAAATGTCTGGAGATGAGGACTGTAAGAAATTGCGAGAATGAGGAAGATGGAGAATTTCTGAAGGTCGGGTGGTTATTTATAGACCAGTAACTTGCAGTAGAATTACATAAACTAGACGGAAGTCTAACAGATTTTATCATAATCTGTTCCTAATAAATCGTTAAAGACTAAAATATAATCGTCCTTCGGGAATTGTTTTTATAAATGTACACGACTGACGCTCCTACTTCTTAAGGAAAATAGTTATTTACAACTTAAGTGAAACTATCTTCTTGACCAAGTCTAGTTCCGATCAAAACCCCTTCAAGTAGTTATTTTCACTTGAAGTTGAGGGGCTAGCTGACAAGAATTATTGACCAATCAATTATCCGAGTATATCTTTATTTGTTTATTTATAAATAAGCCAGGTTTTCTACTGGACCCAACTTAGCTTTCTGGGCCCAAGATCAATTAAATGGTCAGAAGGTAGGCCTCAAAGTCTTTTCTTTTACCGTTCTCAAGACTTCTTCTGGACGTCCAATTGGACTTCCTCTATAGGTTTCTTCGAACCTCTCTAGGACCTCTCTCCCGCAGAGTTGGTCCTCGAAAGCGGTTACCCATGTGTGGTTAATGATAACTACACGTGGAGAGAAGATATTGGCTGTTATATTCAGAGATATAACGGTCATCACAAAGGGACGCAATGATTAACTTGAAGGGACGCAACCATTGGCGCGAATAGGCACCACTACAACAAGTTGCCAACATTTTGTAGACTATAAGAACCCAGCCTAAGTGCCTTTGTAATCCAGACCCTAATCTACATTTATTCACAATCATTCTTCCTATAATCAGAGCATACCCTTTGCAATATACATCACCATTTTGAGTATTTTGGCGAATAGATAGCAATCTCTATTTTTTTTCTTTATATTCTTGTTTGTCTGTTCTATGACAAGAGTCCCGGACGTCGACAGTGTCCAACAAGAAGCTTGTCAAGAATACCCCAAAACCTAGGATGGTTTTGTTTCAAGGGGGAGGATGATTCAACCCCAAGTGTGAGCGCATGCATACATGGGCGTGCAACGCGAGGAGTGCGTGGAGGCGTGATAAGGTGGAGTTTGTGCGTGCAAGCCAGAAGTTTTTCTGGGTGGGAAAAGTACGAATCAACTACTAAAACGGAATCCAGTTCGAGATCTTAATATATTTCCTTATCTGTTAGTTAGTTTCCTTTAAATCCGATCTATTTCCTTATCTGTTAGTTAGTTTTCTTTTTGTGTGCGTGCATGGGGATATATAACCCACGCCGACACCTTTTGTATCGGAGGGGGAGGGTGTTTTTGCATTGAAGTAAATACCAGAATATCGCTGGTGGTTTAGGCGGCCATGACGTGCGTGTCTTCGTGAGATTTTATTATCTACGGTTTGTGAGAGTTGGTGCAGATTAAGGACGTATTGTTCTTGGGATTGTCAACAGAATCTATACGATTCAATCTTTGAATTCGTGGCCAATCCTTTATTCACGATTTGAGAGGTTAAGGCTGGTCGCTTCTACTTCGGTTACTACTGATCTAGTGCGATTCAACCACTTATTAAGCTCGTTACTACACTACGAAAGTCGTATTATTACACGAAAGAAGGAGCGTTACTACTCCATCGTCGGAGTATTACTGCACGCCAGACAGAGTGTTACTGCACGCCAAGCGAACTGACAAAGTGTTACTACACTACCGCTAAAGTATTACTACATAAACGACCTCATGATATTGCCACACCACCGTAGTGTTACCGCACTTTTTGTACTGTAAAAGATAGGACAACCCTTGTATATCAAGGGTGGTTTGATCCGTGTCACAGGGAGCATGTAAGCATGGCGGCAGGGTGATGCATACTGGGCACTGAACGCACGAGGTCGGCACTTCTGACGAAAGGAAAGCCTAGCTCGGTGTGATCTGCACGCGCCATGGGCATCCGGCAAGAGGACGCCTTGTTTCTTTCTTCCAGTCGATCGGATCGGTGACGAATTGGCGACGGATGGACAGCGACGTTTCCCAAAGCCGCGGAGCTCATCGTTCGATTACAAGATATAACCGGCTCGTTGTGAACGAGGTTTCGTGTGCCTGCACTGCATTGCACTCGTCAGTCACCATCACTCATGCAAGACTTTTGACTTGCTCGTATGGCTCTTGGTAGTACCTGGTATCTATCTGTCACTCTTGTCAAAGCATGTCCCTGTCTTTGCACACTACTCCATGACTCCATCCAATCGTCCAACCCAGCGCATGCGTAGAAACAAAGTGTGAGCGGCGAAAGCAGCCTCTACGATGCAGTTTGAAGGGAGTAAAGATATAAAATGTCCATTGTTGACTAGTGAGAAGCATAGAATATACGGGGAGTATGGAGTGGTGTGCTGATTTTGATCTCAAGATTAGTACTAGGTGTTGGATTGTATTCAGCGGAGGATTGTGTATGTTCAACACACACCTCAGCAGTCGGCACAACAGCGCACGCGCATCTTTATCTTGCTTCTATACTCAAAACGAAGGAACCACTGGAACCACCACCAGTACGGTGATGGAGTTAAATTTTAGTACATATGTTTACACACACAAGAGGAGTGGCGGACTTAGGAATAAATTTTAGGTTAGACAGCGTGCTCCTGCAGTATGTGATTGACGATGCGCGCACGCATTGATCCCAGTAAAAAAACAGCCCTGCCCAAATCAGTAAAAAAGAAAAAATAACTGAATATTGGCACTTCTTGCAACTCGTGCACATATTCAGAACTCTAGTCGCGGAGATGGATCATACAAGCCATTTTATCCTTTGCATTGCTGACAACTTGTAGTAGCTGCATAAAGGCTGAAGCGTTTTGTACTAGGAATTGGGCCGAGCATGGTTTTGCGCACCCAACCTGGCCCATTCTTCAGTCCCCGACCTGAGCGCTGCTCTTGTGTGCTGAAATTGAATATAGACAGACTCATCCTTTGTTCACGTTTGGAATCTTTGTGCTATTTTCTCTAAAGACGATTTGTTTGTAATTTGATCTAGCATATGTTCCATGGAGTTTGCTGTCTATCGGTCTATATTAATTGCTCAATCCATGGAGTATGTGATTGAAGATGAAGGTCAGAGACGTTGGTCAGTCAGGACTCACGAAGAGTTGCAACCGAAGTACCACGCGCGGGAGCTGAAATGTCGATCGAAGTAGCTTTGTACGCAGCAATTAGTTATGGGAATTGCTATTTAACTTGTGTCAGTTTTTTGATGAAAAAACTGTCACTTTTCTATTCGTTAGATGTGTTATAAGATTCGTGTTAGTGATATATTGTTCTCACTCTCTCCTCATTCTCTCCCTCCTCTCCATCTCTCTTTCTCTCTCTGCACCGTCCACCATGGCCTCGTAGACGACGTACACGACCTCAAGCCCGAGCCACCCCATCCCTGGTCCCATTTCTTGAATGCAAAAAATGTGTATGGAATAGATGATTTCCGATCTGAGAGTAAGAGAGAGGTGAGAGATACGTGCACCAATCTCAAATTGTCACCAAAGTTTTATGTATTCAGTTTCTAGAAAGAATTTGGAGAATAACAGGTTCACCACATTGCCGTATTTTGTTGGTATATAATTTTGTTTTTATCTTAATTTTGTTTTTGTCTTTGTTTTTGCATAACCTCTCAAAGTACATATGAAGAACATAACAGGTTCACTATGTTGCCGTATTTTATTAGTATATAATTTTTTTTGTCTTTGTTTTTGCTCAACCTCTCCAAGTACATGTGAGATTTTGAATCATGTGATGGAAATATGAGTTATTAAGACTTTCAAGAATAATTACAGTGACCAAGAACTAAAATTACATAAATAATTTCTTGTAATTTATGTATAATGGAGTTGTAATTTTTTTCTCTTTGTTTTTGCTCAACCTCTCAAAGTACATATGAGATTTTGAATCATATGATGGAAATATGAGTTATTAAGACTTTCAAGAACAATTACAGTGATCAAGAACCAAAATTACATAAATAATTTACTATAATTTATGTATAATGGAGTTGTAAATGAACTTTCAAAATCTGATAGTTTTATATAAAGAAAACTGTCACATGTTGTATAGACAGACCCATTAGTTATTGCCTTTTTTTTAGGGAAAAATCGCTATGATTTTCAGCTACTATAGCCTTTTTTAAAATGTTAAGTCCCATTTCTATTACCAGAAACCACCCTACAAGACTTTTCCTACGTCAGGTACTATCTATCTATATCTACACTAATTAAATTACCACATTAATCAGAGAAAAGAAGAAATACAAGAATTTCCCACATTAAATTGTATAAAAAGAAAACATCATGATCATCCAATTTCTATAACTGATTTAACATAAGGCCTAGATTCTAAAACAACCCAAAAATTTGAAATTTCAAAAAATTTGGAAGTTTTTGGTCCAAATTCGAATTCTTTCCCAATTTGGCAATTCCCCTCTCCCTCCCGCTTACCCTATTTGGCATTTCCGCCTTCCCTCTCTCGGTGGCGTATTTCCGCCTGGGTGCCTCCACCTTCTTCCTCCCACGTGCGTCACGCGCGGTCGTCTTCACGGCCATCGCCGCTGCCGTCACCACGCCACCTTGCCCCCTCTTCAATGTTGCCCGCGCGCCCATGCCATCAACTCTCCCTGCCTGGTACCGCCCAACCACGTCGTCGCCTGCTGTTCCCGCCGCCTCCCTATTGTCACCGCCCTACTGGCGCCACCGCCTTCCCCATGGCTATAAAAGCCGTCCCAGGGCTTGCCTTCATCACCACCTCCCCTTCCCTCCCATCGTCGGCACTAGCTCAATTCGAAGATTCCGCCGCCGCCTCTTTATTCCTCTCTAGCAACCCGAGGTAAAATCCACCTCCTCCCTTTCTCTCCCTCCCTCCCCCTCTCGGCTCAAGCATCGCCGCCGCTGCTGCCCCTTTCCTCTTCACAGCCGTGCGCCACCACCCCCCACAAACCAAAACCCGAACCCCTCAGCCCACACAAAAACCCCAAGGGGAGAAGAACCTACCTCAAGTGAAAGCTCCCAAGCAGCGCCCTCGTCGTCGTGGCCAGGCGCCGCTTAGCCCCTCCGCCTTTCCCCTTCCTCCGCACAGACGTGCCACTGAGCCACTCTGGCCTTTCAGCCGAGCGCTCGGGTCTTAAAGGCCCGACCGAATGGGCCGTGGGCCACATAGTAAATGGGGCGGCCCATCTGTTGTTCATCCAATTCGCCCTGTTACTATTCACAGCACAGTAAATTGTTTACTGTTCACAAAATCGGGAAATGAACAGTAAAATTATTACTGTTCATTAGCAGATATAGTAAACCCTTCCTACTGTTCATTAGCTAGAAAGGCATTTCTTGTTACTGCTCACAGCCTATTTTCATAAATGAATAGTAAAATAGTACTATTCATCTTCCGTTTCTTTTTCCTCCAAAACCCTAAATTGACAATTTATGTCCTTTTCGACCGTCTCGATCCCAGAAAACCCATTCTTGACTCCAATCAAGCTATACCAAGCTCCCAATAAATATTTTCACCATTTTATATGATTCATTATTCCTTTACAATATTTTTGTTGTACTTGGATCCAAATCTCAAACTCTGTTCAGTCCCACTAAACACTGAATAAATACCCATCCTCCACACCACCTTCCTTTATGTTTCTTTTCCAGATTTATTTACTTGCATGTTGTTCCCAGCTCATTCCTTGTTGAGCCGGATTTTATTTGGTTTGTTTTATTGTATTGTTTCTCGTTATGTCACGATTTTTACAATCAGACCCAAGAAGACACCGAACAAAACCAGTATCAACAGGACTTCGTGCAAGAAGGCAAGTCACATTCCTTGAATATTTTGAACCTACATTTCATATATTTATTATTACTTTCATTATTGTATTTGTGCCAATTACTTTAAATATTCAAATAATACTTTTGAATGCCATGATAATTAGATAAATCCTATTACCCTACATACAAACCCACATAACACTTGTAGGCCATATTCACCTTGACAAAATACCTAGCACTTGTAGGCCATATTCACCTTGACAAGTTCACATAAAATGTTAGCTATATAAGTAGCTTTATCACAAAAGTGTTTATAAATCCAGAAAAGCAGTATTGGCGGTTCGCCAATGGTTTTGGTGGAGAGTTGAGGGTTATGTCCAGGAAGTTGGACAACCCAATAGACTTGTGTTAAAAGTGAGTCATCAGTGAGATCTGGAGGAGGACAACCAGGAGTTGGTGTTAGGCCATCACCTCATTGGATGAGAAGTAAGGACAAGAACCTTGTGCCAAGTGACAGACAGAGAAAACCGCTCAACCACATGCGTGGTCATTACTCCCTACTTAGTACACTGTTCTTCCGAATGAATATCTATAGAGTCGAGAATGGGACAGGAGTGGGCCGGTAAGGGACACTTGCTGGTCTACACAACGGTATGGACCCATCAGCATCGGGGTACAAATTCCACTATTTGTCGGTGGTCTCCCGAGGGCTGTATGGAGTTAGACCTACCGGGTAGAGACTAGAAAGGTTGAGCAGTGAAAAAGCTTTGTTATCGCAAACTCAGTCGCACACTAACGGGTTGCGTGTCTATGATCTGACAGTAAGAGTTTGAGATATCTTATGGGTAAAGTTGGGCAACTCTACTGAGTGTATAAAAAGGTATTCGAATACGTCGCGCTTCCGGTTAATGAAGCTGTGTTATGGGTGATTCCAGTACATGAGGCATAAGTAGAGTTTTTGAGTTGTTAAGTTGGTAATTGAGTTTGTTGAGAAACCCCTGATGTTATTATTTATTATTGTTTTATTGTTTTAAATATAAACTGCTTTAATTGTAAAATGCATCCACATATACCTGTTAAGGTAAACCCTAACCATCCATTGAACTCTTTGCATGTAATTATTTAGCTTTTCCATGTGGCTTGTTGAGTACGGAAGTTGTACTCATTCTTGCATAATCTGCAAAATCATCTATAGAGAAAACTTGGGAAAATGCAGAGAATCTTGTTGAACAGGATTTTGGTGGACCCATGAATGGAAGTGACTATTGTTATTAGGTCTCAACCGCGCTCAAGCGTGCATGTGGTTTGAAGTTCTTTTGTCTTGTATTATATTAACTTTGGGCTTGGATGCCCGTATCAGTGTAAAAACTGGTTAATAAACCTTAATCTTATGTAGTAAAAGTCTAGATTTTGTTGTAATCGAAAGCTTGCTTGAGACATTGCTTACTTCGCAACTGCGTATCCTGGGCGGTTGTGAAGAGTTTAATAGTCCCAGAATTTGGGGACGTTACAAAGTGGTATCAGAGCTTAGCTTGACTGTAGGTTGAGACCTTAAGTTGGCTTTAGGAATTAGGAAATGAAGACCTTCAAAAATCCTAGTTTGAAAAATTATAAAAGAATTTCTGAAAACAAAAATATAATTATTGTTGCTGTCTTTTCCCTTCTATTGCTATCTCATCTAAACTTAGATTTGTAAAAACTCGATTTGTTTTATAAAAAGATTTATCCCTTTCTCACCTAATTTCAACTTTTCGCCAAAAGTTGCAGTGTGGAAAAAGTAGTGTTCAGAATACACTAGAGTAGTGTTAGATAGAGTAAACCCTAACCAGACAAACTTTTGGTTGTAAAACAAGTTGTATTATGTGCTCTAAGTAGTATGTATATAACTCGTATAAATAATTGATCTATGTTATTTATTGATAATTTGTTTTTCTATCAGTACCTGTATATCATCCTTGTCAAAATTCAATTCCTTCTTTTCGTCTTAATACTTACCTTGATCTTTCTCTACTTAACTTAAGTCTGAATCTTACTCACCTCTCTGTGTTTGGTCAAAATCGCTGCAGAAATGAAATGAGACCAAGAAGTCATGGCAATGACAGTCCCCAAAATGAGACCAACTCAGAAGATCATCAACCAACCATGGCAAAAGTAATGGCCATGCATGATGGAAAGAAATAGATATCAGGCAGAGCAAAACCAGACCAGAATAATGGAGCAACACACTAGACTCCTAGAACAGATAGCAACCAAATCACCAGTACCATCAGGACCCTACCCCGGATCAACAAATGAAGGAATCACTGCAAGATCAAGATGGATTGATTTTCAGAAAACAAGACCACCAACTTTTACAGTTGCACCAGAACCACTAGCAGCAGATGATTCGATAAGAGATATGAAAATAAAGTTAGACACTATCCAATGCACTGATCAAGAAAAGAGTCTTTTTGTCTCCCATCAACTTCAAAGACAAGCCGCAGTATGGTGGATGAATCACCAAACACTCCACCCCGAAAGAGAAATACCATGGCAACAATTCAAGGATACATTTCGAGGCACATGTCCCCACTAGCGTGCTTGCCTCCAAACGCCGAGAGTTTCTTGCTCTCCGGCAAAAAAGACTTACTGTGACAGAGTACCTTCATCAATTCAACTATCTGGCTCGATATGCCCCAAATGATGTTGATACTGAAGAAAAGAAGATGGGGAAATTCTCTGAATGATTGCAAAAGTCAATGAAATTTCACATTTCAGCCCTGGATTTCAAAGACATGTCAGCTATGGTAAATAAACTGCTAATATCAGAAGAAGCCAGAACAGAATTACGAGAAATCAGAAAAAGAATAGCAATGCAAATGACACCTTCACCAAGTACTCCCAGGAAAAGAATGATGACATCATCGCCCGATATCAGTCCCAATTTAAGACCCCAATACAATATAAATCAGTCAGCCACAGTTCAGTGCTATACATACGGAGGAAATCACTACCAAAAGGACTGTCCACAAAAATCAATAAACTGCTATCACTGTGGACAACCAGGCCATATCTACACTAATTAAATTACCACATTAATCAGAGAAAAGAAGAAATACAAGAATTTCCCACATTAAATCATATAAAAAGAAAACATCATGATCATCCAATTTCTACAACTGATTTAACCTACGGCTTAGATTCAACATGTGTCATACCATGGAAATAAAACATGCCGATAGGCCAATGTCTGCAAATGTATGTAGCGGATACGAATCAAACTAGAAAAAAAGCAGCGTGTACACAGCCAGAATCAAACTAATTAAACACATTCCATGCATCATGTGTACAACTTTTAGTTGAGTCCGGATACAAAGACAGCTATACCTGTGGTGCTTTATGCCTTTAAGTTTGCTGCGTGGATACAAAAGTTCAGATGGATGCATGATTGGTTCTGCTTCCGAGATTAGCACAAACTACTTTGACACGGTGATTATTGCTTGGTACATTACTTTAGATTTGATTATGATGCTGCAAGTGTTGTTACGGTTAATCAAGCCAAGCTACAAAGCAACACCGGACAACAAATTTGAGCGAGGATCTGACGGAGTAGTGGAGATGCCACACCGACCAGATGACGATGCATGCAAAAGCTCCGAATCCATGGCCATGCATCCGAGTCGTATTTAATTCCTAAATTATTTTTCTACTACCGTATTCGATAGGATATTAATACAGTATAGATTTTTCCATCTGATTAACAATTTATCTCATATTCGTATTTGAATTCACATAAAAAATATGGATACGAATATAGTATGGAATTTTCCCGTCCGAATTGTTATTTTATCCGAGCTATTCGGATTTGGATTCGAATTCGATGAAGCAATATATGTATTTTATTGCAGTATGTCTAATTAGTTGGATGATTTTTCTAATTTAATGTGAATTCATGTTCTTTTATGTGAAATAAATATATTAGAATGATTAACTGAGACTATACAAGGATAAAGTGTCAATAATATCTTCACATTACATAAGTTACGAGGATATCTGGATTCGACCAAATTGAGTAGATATCCATTTCACATTCATATTCGTTATAACATTCGATTCATATTTGTATTCGAATTTATATTCGTATTCATTTAAAAAAATACAAATACAAATATGGTTTCACCACTATTTGATTCGTATTCGATCCATTTTCACCCCTAATCTCTTCCATTACCAAAGTAGGGTTATCCATGGGACCGACTAGCAGGGAAAACAACCTTGGCCAGTTACAGTCTCGGTACATGGCCATGTAGAGCTGGGCATTGAGCCGTGCCGGCATGGGCCTGTCGTGCTTCGAGCCGCGTCGTGCCATGCCAGCTCGGCCCACCACCCATTGCTTGTGTGACCCACCTAAATCTCTGGCGAGTCGTGCATGGCCCAAAGCCCATCATGTCGGGGTTGTGCCGTGCCAGCCAAAGCCCAGCCCTAAGTAACTATAGACGGTGGAGGCGGCGGTGACCGCCATCTTCATTCCTCTTGTGCCCGCCTCGTTAAAAAACCTAGTTAAAATTGAATTAATTGCGTAAAAACATAGGCACGTAAATATTTCGGAGAAAAAGTGAAATTTTCTTGATATTTTACAGATACAATGTTACTGTCTCGTTAAAAACCTTACGCCCCAGAGTGGGGTTCCCCGAGTAAGGAAAAGAGTACAGTAACAATATGCGTACATATTAACTACTCATCAATGTCGAGATCGTTCATGCGTTCAAGGTCAGCATACGCCTGCACGATCTCAAGATCCTCCAGTTGATGATGTTGCCGCTCTTTAGCCAATTCCTAGTCCTTGGCACATGTGATTGCCTCCACCATCCTAGGCGTGAGGGGTGATCTTCTTTCTTTAATTATTCTCTCTACCATGATGAACATTGCTTCTGAAGAGACAGTGGACACCGGCACCAGCAAAACATCCCGTGCGAAATGTGATAGCATAGGAAATATCCACTTGTTATTTTTCCACCACTCGAGCAAGTCTATCTTACCACCGAAAAGATTAGGATCAATGTTTGCAAAATCATGCTCCAGGTAGTGATTTAGCTCTGAGACAGAATTCCACTTGGGGGCTGCCTGAGACTGAGAGGACGAAGAACTAGACTTGCCCTTTAGCTTCTTCCACAAGTGGGATTTCAAGCTTGTCTTTCCTTGTTGTGTCTGCTGTGGGGCAAGTTTTGTAACCTGTACCTTGAGGTTCGCTTCTATTTTTATTTATTAAGTTGTTATCTTATAGTTATTTTGTGGTTTGGTTGATATTTCATCTATACTGTCACTGTATGCACTAGCGTGATTCTAGACTAGTGCAGAATACACAGAGAGTCCAGATTTGCAGGTTCGGATCCCGACACCAAGCCACAACCACAGAGTTGGTGGTGTTCCACACCCTCCAATTCATGCACGCCTTGTCTGTAGGCTCAACACAAGTTTTCTACAGGTAGTGCTCCACCCGTTCGCCCTCAGAATTAGCCGAGCCATTCTAGACCAACTCAGATAATTCTTACTCCCTTTTAACTTTACATCATTCGGTATCAGCTCCAACTTTAATTCAAATGACCTTGCACCAGCCCTCGGGCCTATCATACCAATCGCTAAGTGGTCATGTAACATGCTTCTCATGTCACCTTACGTGACCAGTGGGGAAGTAGTCTTAACAACTGCCTTCCTCTTCTCTTCGATTACCTTTATCGCGGTTTCTTCCTTTGACATTCTCGCAGCCTTAATCTCCTCAAGAATCATCTTCTCAAATTGGAGCAACACCACGATTCTTGAGATCACAATCACGATCACGATAATCCTTCACGCATCAATGTTCGTCAATGCTTCGATTACCTATGACCGTTACAATGTGCATCATAGTAATATCAACGAAATCACGCAACAGTACCCGCTGATTTTCTTTTCTTCTCTCTCCACTCACTCTCTTCTTCTCTATTTCCTTTCTATCGACTGAGCTTGGATCAACCGAGTGAGGTCGCGACGGTTGGATCTGTGAGCGAGATGTGGCGACGTGTGAGGGGAGGCGACGTGAGCGAGGCGGCAACATCTCATCTTCCTCTCCCTTGGGCGGTGGATCTGCTCTCCTCCTTCTCCACGGTCGGTGGTCTGACGGCGCACCCGCAGCCCAGGCTCGCCTGCGGGACGACGCGGCGGCACCCACCCGGCACACCCAAGCCCTAGGCTCGCCTGTGAGTGACGATGCGGTGGGGGCCTGCGGTAGCTGCTGAGGCGACGATGCGAAGGGACGAATGACGACGGCGAAGGCGGCTGAGGTATGAGGGCTAGGGTTAGGTTTCGGCGGTGGATAAACACGGGATGGCTATGATACTATGTAGAGTTTAGAAAAAATTGTTTGTATGTCCCATAAGACTTACACATCTTTTATTTATAGTCTAAAGATTGAATCCGACTTTAACACGGTTCCTTATTAGATCCTAATACTAACTCACAAACGACGATCACTGTACAAAATTCCCCAATGAAAATCAAACCAAACTGTTGTATGCCAACATCACATTTTCATTTGTCCAAATGAAAAAAACTGGAAGAACTTGACTTGAGTTCGCACTAGTCCTTACCGATGGCCTCCCGGACGGACAGTCCGGTATGATCACGTCGGCGCGGCTCAAGAGGAAGATGTCGCCGAGGTAGAGGTGGTTCGTCGGCACGTAGACGCAGGCGAGCTCCTGGTCGCCGTTCGCACCGCGCAGCGTCACCGTCGACGTGATGAATCCCAGCGCGTACTCGCCTATCCTGGGGTGGCGTATGATCACCACCTCTTTGAACGCCCGTGAGCTCGTCTGAAATGATCTACAGTTGAACACTTGATAACGTCTCCATAGTTGAAACAGCGTGTGTACTGACTCTAGAAATTTATGACAATTAATCAATCATGCTTCAAATCATCTACAAACTACAAAGTGTAAATTTGCAAAGATCAATGTGTGTGTGTGTGTGTATATATATTGTTTTATGCGATGTTGTCTAGAATGAGTGAGTTCATACCTGGCGATATCGCTGCGCTTATCTGCTTGGAAGCAGAGTAGATATGGCGAACGAGCGGCATCATCTTGATGAAGAACTCACCGAGGCCCAGGAGAGAGGCTCCTAGCCACGACGACATGAACACGCCGACGAGGAAGATGAAGGTGATCGAAGTGGCAAACCCCAGACCCGCTTAAGAAGAAAACCATCGTCAAGATGGTCTTGTAAATTGTGCATGCATGGTTTCAGTTAGTCTTCTTAGAAATTTTTCAGTGGAGATCAATTGGGAACGGTGGATTACCGAAGACGTCTATGCCGAGATGGATGTAGATTGGCGAGAAGAAGCCGTCGACGAAGCGGATGAACTACCCGGTCGTGTAGAATGTGATGGCTATCGGAAGAAGGATGACACTGCAAAGTGCAGAGCATTGAAGCACACTAAGTTCAGTTTGCAAGAAGGCTTTACATGTGCTGCATAGCAGCGCCACTGGCATGAAGAAAACTACTACATACATGAATACGATCCTAAAGCACTGTGATTTGCTAGCGATGATTTGTTACTTGAAGCAAACTCGGGCATGACATTGTGTGGCAGTGTTACTTGAAGGCAAATTCAGGCATGACTCTTGAGAACGCCTGCGCAGTGTGAAATAATCATCGACATTACAACACCACATTCGATGCCACTGCTCAATGTATCATTCTTCCCGATATGTCATTACAAAAAACATTGAAAACTCCAAGGGGTGTGCTTGGTATAACTTTTTTTTCCCTTGCCTTGCGAGAGGAACAAGAAAGACTATATAGTGATTTTGATTCTATAAAATTTCAAAGGAGTTCGCATGCTTTCCATGGAATGACGGAATTCCCTTCCCTTGCTTAGTTTTCGCTCCCCTCGTGCGTGGCACTCCTTGCTTGCGGAGCGGCATATCGAAGGATTGACTTTCTACATGGACCCGTCCCCTCTTACCCCCCCAACTAACGATTATGCTGCTCTCGCCATTTTGTAATCTTCTCGTTAAAAAATTAACTACTAATTTTTACGGCCTCTTTAGTCGCCCTATCCACTCTCGTCCTGTTTTCGGGTTCCCTGAAATTTGTTTAAGAATCTTAAAGCAAAGTAGTTAATATTAGAGGGGTCAAATCTGCATTAACCTAAAAAATAAATCAAATCAAACATTTGTCCCCAGTTAATATTCAAATCTATATCTACATCTAATCATCAATTTGATTTATTTTTTATGCTGATATAGATTTGCTCCCACCTAATATCGTAAACTTTTCTAAAAGAGTTGTACTGAACATCGAAAAGTTATCAAAAGGGGGAAAACAAAATCATAAATGTAGAATGGCATGTTGCAATTACATGAAGCTAACTACTACATTGGCACATTGCCAGAACCACCAATGTCATGGGCACGAACGAAAAGGAGTATTACTAGCTGTGAATGTTAAGACTGACGGGTCACCTTGATGCGGGTGGGGTGGTGGAGATGGAGGTGATGGTGAACGCGTGCCGACGGCGGCGGCGAGCCGATGATAACCGGCGAGGTTGGCTTGGAGCCCTCGTCGCCACCGGCCATGCCGGCGGCGAGCAGCTCCCGGTCTCTGTCCCTCTCCCTCCCGGCCATCGCGCTCTCCGATCTCATGGACCTGTCACCTATCCGTGTGCGACTATGCGTGGCCAAACTGAACTATTTGGGCGGGCAATGCGAACGGAAACGCCGGATCAGCCTTGGGACACTGCAAGAGTGCCATGACAGTGGATTTTGCTTGCCTAATCAAGGCACGTGTGGCTGAGTGTGTGGACCCACTTGTGCACCAAGCACTTCTAGATATTCATATGGCTTCAAATATATTTTTTCCGGAATCAGGAGTTCAGATTTCATTACTCAGCATCAGGGTATAATCATGGAGTACATTAGAGGTATATTAGAGATAGGAATATCTTTGTATTATTTATCTATCTTTTGTATTACCTTATCTGTATATAGCATGTACCTCTTGTACACCCTATATATATTGCGCATTGAGCCTCTGAATACATACACAAAATACTCATAACATTGTATCAGAGTCAAGATTAAGGTTTGCTCTTACCGTCGCCGCCTCCTAGTCTCCATTGCCGCCGTGCTGTTTCCAGGAGGAGCGATCTCCACTTTTGGTGTGACACGCTTGTGATGCCTCATTGTGGGTCTCGTGATGGCCGACGCTACGACCTACCTCGACCCGCTCTGCCCCGAGCGTCGTCGACACCTGGCCGTCTCGTCGCCGCGGTCTCTGCCTAGATCCGGCGCCAATGGTTTCCTCCACGCCGCCTCCGTTTCGGCTTGACCAGCTGATAAGAAAGTCTGGTGTCTAGTGAATCTAAGATTCTAAGTATACCATTGTCTACTCTCCAAAGCTTGTTTGGCACAAACATGAGCCGCCAAATTAATCTGCATACGGCTTCGACTTGGAAACCATACATTTAACAAGAGCGGATGTTTTTTTAACGGAATAAGGATGGATGCCTTATTTTGACCAAAATATTCTGTAGAGTTCCAATGTTCCCAACAAGGCCGCCTTTTAAAAGCATTTATTTTGACGTCTATTTGTTGAAATAAGCGATAATCCTTTGCACGAGAGAACAATCATAGCAAGCACATAAAAGACACGGGAATTTATTTAGGAGGTTCGGCAAAACCGACGTCCCCGAAAGCTGAATCGCGGCGGATCCGCCCATATGAGAAGTTTCTTTCTTTTCTTCTAATTAGGGTTACAAGAGGTCAGCAGTATATATTTATACTCCGATTACATATTCAACTTGGACTCATAGTCCGTACGCTGCGCTCCCGCTTTCCGGATATAACTTCTTCCTTTCACCTTGTCATATATGAGCCATACACAATAAATCTCTACCTTGGCGAATAAACCATCTTAAAGAAAATACACACACAAGAGAATGTTTTGACACTCCTCGTGCATCTATGAGCTGGGGGTTACCTCCTTACTTAGCAGTAACTTGTGACTCCCAACAAGTCGAGGCAATGCTCGAACTTATTGGTGGTAACGGGCTTGGTCAACATATCTGCAGCATTATCATCAGTGTACACCTTCATCAAATCAATCTCTCCAGACTTGATCAACTCCTTGATCCTGTGATACCTTGCATGAATGTGCTTCGTTTTGGCATGATATACTTGATTCTTGACCAAATAAATTGCACTATGACTATCACAATACACCTGAACTCCACTTTACTGAACACCTAGTTCCTTCACTAATCATACATGTCATAACGCTTTCTTTGCAGCTTCCGCCATAGCCATGTACTCTGCCTCAGTTGTAGACAATGCAACAATAGACTGAATTGATGATTTACAACATATACGCCCACCACCTAGAGTAAAAACATACCCTGTAGTAGATCTCCTATTATCCAAATCACCGGCATAGTCCGAATCCACATATCCAACAACCAAAGAATTACCTTGCTGTCCACAAAAAATAATACCATGACTTGTTGTATCTCTCAAGTACCTGAATATCTACTTAACTGCCTCCTAGTGACGCTTTCCTGGTTTTATCATAAACTTGCTGACTTGACTAACAACATGCGCCAAATCAGGCCTTGTACAAACCATAACATACATTAAACAACCAATTGCACTAGCACATGGAACCTTGGTTATCTCTTCAATTTTTTTCTCTGATTCTGGACAAAATTCAACAAAAAAATTTAAAGTGTTGTGCTAATGAAGTACTTACTGGTTTGGCCTTGATCATATCAAATCACTCTAAGACTTTCACAACATACTGTTGCTGAGACAACCACAGCCTGCTCGAGCTTCTATCTGTGTGTATCTCCATGCCCAAAATTTAATTTGCTACCCCTAAGTCTTTCATATCAAATTCCTGACTTAGCAAACTCTTCAAACTAATCACATCATAGATGTGCTTTGCAGTAATTAGCATATCATCCACAAATAGTAGCAAAAAATAAATAAATGAACCATTATCAAGGCGTCGAACATAAACACAACAGTCATACTCACATCGATTGTAGCCAATCTGCAATAGGAGAAATTAGCTCAGTGACATCACATTAGAGCGTAATCGGAGGAACAACACTCCGTTCGTGACGCATTGAAAAATAACATCGTGAACACAAAAAAAATTAAACGAATGACATCCTCGCTAGTTACTTCCGTTTCCAGAATTTTTTAAATATAGAAACTGAGCTCCAAAAATTATCAATTTTTTTGTGGAGTCTTCCAACACAGTTTAATTACTTGTATATTTTTTAAAACTTTATATATTCTGATTTTGTCTCTAAAGTTCATTTAAATATACTGTTTGTAGGAATTTTCTAATATAAAAATAAGGTCCAAACATTATGAATTTTTTCAGTGCCTTACATAGTGGACTTGATTGTGTAATTTTTCTATAATTTTTAAAATTTAATTAATGCAATTTCACAATGTCCTTACATTATGAAATATTAGACTCCTCACACAAAGGACATTATGAAATTGCATTACTTAATTTTATAAAATTCTGGAAATATTACATAATCAAGTCCACTATGTATGGAGCCTGGAAAAAAATTCATAACATTTGGACCTTATTTTCTATATTAGAAAATTCCTACAAACAGTATACTTAACTGAATTTTAGAGACAAAATCAGAATGTATAAAGTTTTAAAAAAAATACACAAGCAATTAAACTGTGTCGAGAGGCTTCATAAAAAATTGATAATTTTTTGAGCTCAATTTCTATATTTCAAGAATTCTGGAAACGGAAGTAACTAGCAAGGATGTTATTCGTCTAATTTTTTGGTGTTTGCAATGTTATTTTCCAGTGTCACGAACGAAGTGTTGTTCCTCCGATTACACTCTAATGCGATGTCACTAAGCTAATTATCCCCATCTGCAATATGTAGGACTCAAAATATTTGTACCACTGCCTTGTAAACTATTTCAACTCATACAATGACTTCTTTAACTTGCATACCAGGTACTAATTTTCAGGTTTAGTAAACCCTTCTGATTGCTCCATGTAGATTTGCCTATCAATATTACCATACAAAAACATTGTTTTCAAATCCATTTGTTCCAATTGCAAATTTCAACTAGCTACCAATGAAAGAATTGTCCTGGTAGAAGTATGCCTCACAACCGAGGAGAATACCTCATCATAATCAATCCCCTTCCTTTGTGAATACCCTTTTGCTACTAATCGAGCCTTGAACTTTTCCCCTTTTTTCTGATATTGCAGGCTTTCTCTTGTAGACTTATTTGCACCCAATGGCATTCTTATCCCCAAGAAGATGAACTAGCTCTCAAGTTTGATTCTTCTATAAAGACTCCATTTCTTTTGTCATTGCAGTCATCCATCTTTCTTTCTCCTGGCTTGTAATAGCCTCCTAAAAATTAGTTAGATCATTAGTACTAAAAAGAAGGGTAAATGAAATATGGTCTTCATAACCGAATCTCTTTGGAGCTTTCACATTAGTGTGTCACTGTCTATCTCTTGCCAATTAAAAATTCAGCAAATCCTCTGAAGTGGAATCGGACGTAGTGTGGTTGAATCCTCAGTCCTTGAACTATGTTCTAACTCTACCTGCACTACATCTGAACCTCCAATCTCCTTTGCCACCTCCTCTTTGTTTTGCTGCAACATTGATTTCTTATCAAAGAGAACATTCCTGCTCATCACCACCTTCTTCAATGTCGAATCCCAAAGCTTGTACCCTTTAACCCTTTCTTGAAACCTAGAAAATGCCCTTTGTTGATTTTGCATCAAACTTCGACCTTTCATCAGCTAGTATATGCATATAGGCTTGTCAGTGTCTTAGAACCGATCTTACGTAAAGATTGTTTGATTCAGGGGGTCTCCTAGAATGGAATCACGCAGAGAGATTGACACGGGTATTTTTATACAGGTTTAGGCCTTCTCCGGAGAGAATAACAACCCTACTCCTGTGTGTGTATGGTATTGAGTGTGTTTCGTACAATCGAGAGAAAAGACTAAGACTATTACAGAAGATAGTATCTGACTGTCTTCCTGATTGCTTGTTCTCTCCTCCGATTCCTCCTTTCCCTCTCTGATTGCTGCCTTTATATAGTCTTGAAGGAATAGCCGTTTTCTCCTGTGAAGAGGCGCCTCATCGAATCCAGTAACGGGCGCACATTTGTAGTAATCATCGGAATGGTAAGTCCTTCACGCCGCCTGGCAGTTACTTGTCAGAGATAATGGGGTATTACGTGCTATTATTTCATATAATAACAGCGTATGTTGACTGCTTGAATTCCTTAATCAATTGGACCCACTCGCCTGTAGGTTTTATTGATCATAAGGTGGTCGTAGCTGACCTGGTCACAGAAGAGCTTACGACTATGGGGGTGGTTGTAGAAGAACTTACGACTGGGTAGTAATCGTAGAAGAACTTATGACCATAAGGTAGTCGTAGCAAGACTTACGACTATGGGGGTGGTCGTAGAAGAACTTACGACCACCTGGTAGGCTTCTCCCTTGTAAGTGTAAGGGGTATACATAGGGACCACATGACATGATATTTACTCATAATAAGAATTATAGATAAAAGATAAAATGAGGATTATTAGATCCTCATCATCTAGCCCCCCAGCTTCAAGTGAAAGTAACTTACTTAGTGAAGGAGTCGTAGATGGTCTTACGGCCACGAGAGGGTCAGAGAAAGGTGGTCGAAGGAAAAACTCTTCGACATTTGTATACTACTTTGACCAGAAATATGCTTGGTGAAGAAGGTTGCTTACGACTATCAAATAGTCAGAGAACTCCTACGATCACGAAGTGGTCGAGTATGGTGATCGGAAGAAAATCCTTTCCGATTGATATTTTGTTTGGTCAAAAGATCTCGACCAAGAAAGTAATTTTGCTTGAGGTGTAAAAACGAACCTGATTTTCTTGAACAGACAAGCTAGAGAATCGCAATCGTCTCTCACAGGTCTGTCCGTTGAAGCGGTTCCCGAAGCGGTGGCAACCTTTGGATTGCCACGCCTTCAGCCCAAGCATACGGTTATAAATACTTACCGGGGGGTGAGACTTGGGTTTCTACTTTTCCCCAAATCGCTCCCGCTGTTCATTGAGTTCTTGCCTTCTCCGCCGTCAACCCAATAGTGCCTTCTCTTAAGATCTTCCTTAATCCAAAACCTCCCTTTCTTGAGAGAGATGGCCGAGACTGTTTCTGAGTGGGCCGAGTCGGAGATGGATGCGGCGAAGATTCAAGCCTTAGTCGACGCCGGGAAGATTCCAGAGAAAGTTCTTGTGAAATGGATTGCGGCGATCGGACAGCATTGGCCGTCGGGGGAGATTGGGCAAATCCCCGTCTTCCAGGCATATTGTGAGTGTGGCCTTCGATTGCCTGCTCACCCCTTTCTCACACTTGTACTCGAGCACTTTGGGGTGGAATTAGTGAACCTCGGTCCTAATTCCATCACTATGCTAAGTGTATTCGTGTATCTGTGTAAGGCATACCTAGGAATTCCAGCGGACCTTGAGCTCTTTCAATATTTCTATAGAATGGCTCGACAAACTGGGATTGCTGGGAGTTGTGGTCTGAAGCTCCATGACGGGAAGTCGAAGGAGTATATTCAGATATTTACTTGGTCTTCATGGCCGGGATGGAGGAAGAGGTGGTTTTACTGGAAAATCACTTAAGATGACAGCCTTTCTTTCGCGGGGAAGGCTGTCGAAAAGAATTCTTCCTGCGATTCAACTCCCAGGGATATCGGTCGAATTGCACCCTATATTCAAGCCATCAAGGACTTGAAGGACGAGGGGCTGACCGGATGGCATGTGGTGAAGGATTTCATCACACGTCGAATTAACCCTTTGAAGAAACGAGTACCTCCTATGTGGAAGTACACGGGGCCAAAAGACTCGACCAGGGACTACGAGACAGGTAAGTGAATCTTCGACTTAGCTCTCGGTTTGGTCTTTCTCAAAGTTGTCTAAGGAATGTCTTTATCTGTTTGCACAGATCTTCCACAGGCAGAGATTGATGTTCGAGTCAAACTCGTTTGTGAGAAATCTTTGTCGCTCAGAGTGGCGGCTCCTCGAATCCTTGCGGTTTTATCCGCAGAGGAAAAGATGGTTCGCCTAAAGGTAATCAAGAGTTGATTTTATCCTTAGGACTTCATAGTCGTGGAAAGAACTTATGACTAGGTAGTGATCGTAAAAAATCTTACGATCAAGGAAATGTCGTAGAAAAACTTACGACTGGATAGTGATCGTAGAAAAATCTTACGACTGAGGAAATGTCGTAGAAAAACTTACGACTGGACACTGGTCGTAGAAAATCTTACGACCGGTCAGTAATTCTTCTTTTTCTGTTTTTCTTTACAAAAAGTAGGTATGAAAAACCGTCGGGACGACGAAGAGGTCGAACTGATAACCATCGGTGCAGGGATGACAACGGACAAAAGCTCAACTCCTCCGACTAAGAAGCATCGACTCGCGAAAGTCGCCGACAAGGGAGGAGCAAGCTCGAGTTCTTTTATTTCGACCAGATCCTCTACAAAGTCTGCGGCAGACAGGGCTGCAGCAGAAGCCGAGGTTGAAGCAGCTGAAGCCAAGGAGGTTGAAGCAGTCGAACCTCTTAAGCGCAAAGCCCGCAAGGCCAAGGTACCCTTTTATTATGACAAGAAAACTTTCGTAGTTTCTGCCTCTCCTAGTTTTGTCAAGCAACTAGAAAAGGAGAACTGGAAAGACTTTATGTCTTTTGTGAAGGACAATGCTGATCCAGCAGAGCCTACGGTTGAGGGTAGCGCTGCTCTTAGAGAAGAATTCGAAGAAATCTTCCGTTGGGAAGAT
Source organism: Phyllostachys edulis (assembly GCA_036346405.1). Classification (NCBI taxonomy): domain Eukaryota; kingdom Viridiplantae; phylum Streptophyta; class Magnoliopsida; order Poales; family Poaceae; genus Phyllostachys; species Phyllostachys edulis. The sequence goes on along the minus strand of CM070568.1, from coordinate 29,010,642 downwards.
GACTCCTAAGTTCCTGGTTAGGTCCAGGGTGCAAAGGTATGTGAAACAGACTAAAGTGTAAGAACAGCATTTACCTTTCACTTTTCACAACTTGACTTGCTTTCCTTTTGTTGATTTTAGCCCGACTCCTTCAAATTTCGAGGACGCTTCTATCGAGAAGCCCATTGTCGCCTCTCCAGCTTCGGAGATGATGTAGAAGTGGTCGAAGGATCATCCATAGCAGGGTAGTGCAGAAGTCGTGGCTCTCAAGTGGTTACCACAACCATCGAAGTAGTAGCTACGACCACTTAGGTGGTCGAGAGACAACAGAGGCATTGTAGAAGCCTCGCCAAGGTGGTGATGTACCTAACCACCGTGCCGGAAAGGAAATCATTGCAGACGTTCCTCCCGGTATCCAAAGAGAAACTGCAGTTACAGAATCAGAAGACGAGGAGTATTTCAACTTCTGTGCTGATTTATTTAGGCCTGCTTCCATCGTAGGGTCTTCTGCTTTTAGATCTCGCGATCGAGTCCATCATCCCAAAGATATTCCTAACAGAGGGGAAACTTTTGACAATGAGCGTCTCGAGAAGGTTTGGTGGGATCAAGTCGCGAAGATAGACGAGCTGAAGAGTCCAGCGTTGGTTTACTCGATGTTTGCTCGGTCGACCATGAATGTAAGTATTTAAGGATACTTATATATGTGGCCTTCCCTTGCTTCTTACTGTCTTTCTTTTTGCAGAAAGCTCTGGAACAAATTGCCACTGTTGGTGAATATCACCGACAACTTATAGAGCTACGACAGGAAAAAGCGGAACTCTGCGAACAGGCAGAGAGGTGGTAAGTCTTTGTTATTCGTAGTCGTTTTAGAGTTTGACTACTTATACAGTGCTTATGAGGCTTGTCGTGGAAAAACTCATGACTAGGTGCTAGTCGTAGAAAGACTCACGACTACGACTAGTTAAATAGTGTTCATGTCTACTTTTAACCTTTACAGGTTAAATAGCGACGAAAAGACCCTGGCCGACTCGCTTGATTTTGAAAAAGAGGAGTCGAGAAAACTAGGGGAAAAGGTAGGAGACCTCTTGAAGAAGCTTCAAGAGGCTAACTTTGCAACTGTAAAAGTGCAGGAAGAGATGAACAGTAAGTGCTAAATTTAAGACTGCTTATGCCGGTGATCTTTACCTAACTCTTGCTTCTTTTCAGAAAAACAAGATGATATGAGAAAGCTTCAAAATGAAGTCAAAGATAAAACTTTGGTTATTCACGAGATTTCTCGTATCGCCAAAGATAAAGATCAAGAAATTGAGAGGCTGAGATCTCGACGAGCAGGTAAGCAATTCTTTACCTGTAGTCCTTTACGAGTTCTTTTCTTTTTCTAACTCCCATTTCTTTTTTAGAAATTGAGCTCGAATCGAAGGCTCAAACTAGGATCGAGGAAAAAACCATGATCCTTAACTAGACCGTCGCATTGCCAAGAAAAATACAAAGGACATCAAATTATGGGAGGAGCGGCATGCTGAGACCATTGCTTCCCATAATGAAGAAATCAAGAAGTTAGATTCTCGACTAGTAGGTAAGGAATTCTTTTACTTGTGATTATTTTTGTTTTTTCCTCCTCTAGGAGTTTATTTTTGCTTGACTAGTCTTATTCTTTTCAGAGCAAGTGGTCGAAAATAAACAACTCCGCAAGACTTCGACTCGTAACCAACAGGAGATGAAGTCGATGAAGATTAATCTTCAAGGCAACATCATGCTCTTAAACAATATACTTGGTGAGCTATGTAGTGAGAAAAAACTCCTCAAGATGATACGATAGCTGCTCACATAAGTACTATTGGGGAACAAGTCGGGACTTTGCAAGAACTGGTAACCACTCTGAAGGCCAACCAAGCTGAGTCAATCAAGGAGGCGGTCGAAGGTGCAGTAAGTTATGCATTGGCAAAACTTAAAGCTCATGACCCCAGCCTTAATGTACAACCAATCGAAGTCGACTTCGACTGCCCTGAGGCAGAAGCAAGTCGTCTGATGGAAGAAATGCAACCAGTTGGGAGGAAGGTCTCAGAGGAGATGCGACTGGGCTCTCCCTCTTCAGAGTAGTTTGTAAAAAAACCTGTGAAAAACAAGCTTTTGTTGATGTATTATACAATCCATCTTGTTTCCTGCAAATCATCTTGTCGAGTAGTTAGTAACTCAAAAGATAATTAACGGAAGAAAGACTAAGAATTGAAGTCAAATTAATAACTTTATCCTAGCCCCCAACTATTTGCTTAGTTTGTTTAGACAAACTAAATAAATAGTGTTAAAAAGGGTTTCTTAAAACAGGGAGGTTTGGTTAACTTGTAGTTTTTGGTCACGATTGTCATGCACTGGTCAAAAAAGTGGGAACGAATAGACACTAGTAAGTTCCTTCTAGTGGGCAGGACCATGTGCAGAGATGAAAGGCTTCGACTAGGTGATGTTACCATCTCCGACCAGTTTAATCAAATCGAGAGCGGCAACTTGAGTTAAGCAAACGTCTAGAGGACTTTAAAAAATTCATTCGCCCTTCCTTGGTGGATTCGATAAGTCTGTTCTAGTAGCAAAAGTAGGAAACTGAACAATGCTAGGAAGTTCCTTCTAGTGGGTAGGACCACGTGCAGAGAGGAAAGACTTCGACTAGATGTGTTTCTTCCTCCGACCAGTTGATACAGATCGAGTACACCAAAGGCGGTTGAATAAATCTAAGAAAGTGCACTCTGCTTAGATTATTTTTCAAAATAACTGAAGAAATAAACTAAGGTGAAAAGAGCCAGCTTTAAAAATATTTTGACAAATAGAACCTGAGCTCTTTGTATTGACGGCAAAAGTGAGTAACGAGTCGACACTAGGAAGCTCCTTCTAGTGGGCAGGACCACGTGCAGAGAGGAGAGGCTTCGACTTGGTGATGTTACGCCTTTTCGACCAAAGGTAAAGAAAACTGGGTGTTTGGAATGTAGTCGAAAGATTATGAAAGCACTACTCAAAAGTAAGACAATAGATGTAGAAAGAATCTGAGTCTTTATTATCTGAATGGTTGGTTACACATAAAACTTGCGTAACTGGTCGACGTTCCAAGAATTCGAGAGAACTGGCCGTCTTCCATTGCTAATCGTATTAACCTCTGGTAGCCGTAACTTCGACCACTGTGTAAGGACCTTCCCACTTGGGAGAAAGTTTGTTCCGATTAGACTTGGATTGGCAGAGCCTCAATACCAAGTCACCTACAGCAAGGCTGCGAGGTTGGACCTTACGATCATAGTATCTGCGCAGGGCTTGTTGGTAGACTACTGAACGGATTAAGGCCTGGTTTCTCCTTTCTTCGAGGAGGTTAATGTCATCTGCTCGAAGTTGTTCTTGGTTGGAATCATTGGAAGTTTCGACTCGTGTTGACCGTGTCTTTAGTTCCGGAGGAAGCATGGCTTCAGCTCCGAAGACCAGAAAAAAGGTGTTTCACCTGTAGCCCGACTAGTAGTCATACGAACTATCCATAATACGGAGGATAATTCTTGTACCTAAGCCCCCGAGCGCTTGACGAGCTGGTCGAAGACTCGGAATTTAATTCCTCGCATTATTTGGCCTTTCTCACGTTTGACTACCCCATTGCTTTGGGGATGGGCCACAGAAGAATAACATAACTTGGTACCCAACTCGTCGCAAAATTTCTGAAATTTTGCGCTCGAAAATTGTTTACCATTATCTGTAATTATTCGACTCGGTACTCCAAATCGAGTAATTACGCATATCATCATGAACCATTTTGCTGCTTCCGTTGTTATCCCAGTTACAAGTTCGGCTTCGATCCATTTTGTGAATGTATCAATAGCTATAAAAAAGGAACTCGAAACCTCCTGGAGCTTTGGGGAACGGTCCTAGGATATCGAGACCCCAGGTCGAAAAAGGCCAAGACAGAGGTATCATTTGTAATGCTTGAATTTGGTTGGTGTATTTGCCCGCTATGAAATTGGCATTGGACACACTTTTAACCAACTCTTTAGCATCGTCAGGTTGTTGGCAAGAAAACCTTGTCGAAAGGCCTTCACCGACTAGCATTCTCAGAGGAAGCATGATTTCCACAGATGCCACCGTGTATGTCGTGAAGGAGTGTTAATCCTTCGCTCATGAATGCATCGCATGAGCACCCCTTGAGTACCTCGTTTATAGAGGACTCCTTCAACCAAAGTATACATTTTGGCTTTTCAGGTTAAGCGATCTGCCTCGGGATCGTCTTCGGGTATGGAACCCTTTTGAAGATACTCATAGATGGAGCTATCCAAGTATCCTCGTATTCTAGAGAGGCCGGCTCAATAGGAGATGTCTCTGGTTCTTCAACTAGGGACGGCTTCTAGAGTTATTCCAAGAAGACACCTTTTGGTACTACAGATCGGGAAGAAGCTATTCGAGCAAGTCGGTCTCATGGGGAAATTATCCTTTTGAGGATGAATTGTGCCTCAAACCTAAAAATACTTTTCTAGCTTACGACTTCCGATAAGTACGAGACATTGTCGGGTTAGAGCACCGGTACTCTTTCCGACTTGATTCACGACTAGTTGAGAGTCTCCCTCGCGAGTAGTCGGCGAATCGAGAGCTTCGCAGCTCGTATGCCGCCTAGCAAACCTTCAGATACGCCACGTTGTTAGTGGCCCGAAAGTTTAATTGTATGGCATACTTTAAGGTCTCTCCGGTAGGAGATACCAGGACCACCCCAGCCCTCGAGCCACTTAAAGTAAGCGACCCATCAAAGTACATCGTCCACTGGTCGTGGGAATCGTACTGGGATCCCGAATAGGCTCAAGATTTGTCCATTCGGCGACAAAGTCTGCCAAGATCTGGGATTTAACGGCCGTTCGGGACACGAAACGGAGGTCGAACTCCCCAAGTTTGACTGACCATTTTGCCATGCGTCCCGCTGTTTCCCTATTCTGGAGGATCGCTCCCAAGGGAAACTCAGACGGTACAGCTATTTAGTGCGCCTGAAAATAATGCCGCAGTTTCCTCGAAGATATGAGGAGGGCATATAGAAGCTTTTTGACCTGAGGGTAATGCTCCTTAGGCCCGTGTAAAACATCACTTACGTAGTAAACCGGTCATTGTACGTTTTCATGTTCTACGACCGATTACGCTTACTACGTGGCGTGGCGGCTAAGTAAATTAAGAGCGTTTCTTCCGCCTCGAGAAACCGTAGCAGTGCACTCGTAAGATACCTCTTGACATCCTCAAAGGCAGCGTTTGCCTCGTTCGACCACTCAAAACCTTTGTGTTTCCTTAGAAGTTTAAAGAAAGGTAGTCCCTTTTCTCCTAGTCGAGCGATGAAACGACTTAAAGCCGCTATGCACCCTGTGAGTTTCTGGACTTCTTTCTTTGTGGTTGGAGGGCGCATTTGGAGAATGGCCTTTATCTTTTCAATATTTGCTTCGATTCCCCATATAGATACTAGGAATCAAAGCAATTTTCCTGAAGAGATTCCGAACACACACTTCTCAGGATTGAGTTTTAAGCGATGTTTTCTGAGGTTGTCGAATGTTTCTTGTAGGTCGCTGATATGATTAAGTCTCTTCATGCTTTTAACAACTAGATCATCAACATAGGCCTCCGTGTTTGGCCTAGTTGAGATGAAAAGGTTGATTGCATCAAGCGCTGAAAAGAAGCGCCCGATATTTTTTAGACCAAATGGCATTTTGACATAGCAAAATATACCAAATGGTGTAATAAACGCGGTCTTTTCTTCATCGCCTAAACACATATTGATCGGTGGTATCCGAATATGCATCTAAAAACTTAACATTTCACAACTGCGCAGAGAATCAACCAACCGATCGATATGAGGTAAAGGAAACTCATCTTTTGGACAAGCTTTATTAAGATCGGTGAAGTCACGCACACGCCATTTGCCGCTTGACTTCCTAACTATTACAGGATTAGCCAACCACTCTGGGTGGTTGACTTCTCTTATAAAGCCCTTTAAGTAGCTTATCCAATTACGATTTAATAGCATCTCGACGATCAGGGGCAAATCTCTGTAATTTTTGTTTTACGGGTACTTTGTCAGGCCGTAAACCTAGCCTGTGCTCGATCACCTCCACAGGGACTCGGGCATGTTGGATGCTTGCCACGCGAAGACATCTGCGTTAGCTCGGAGGAAGGTGATGAGGCGCCTTCCTACTTGGGGTCGGAAGTATCCCGATGTAATCAGATCTTCGAGGGCTCCCTGCGTCAAAGGAACCTCTTTGACCTTGTCGTTCGCTTTGGTGCGCTTTAGTCTTCGATTTCTTGGTTGAAGGTCGACTTTCTTCTCGAGTTGGTATTTGTCCAACCATCTCGAGGATCGACTGATCGCAGTATGCGCCATCTTCTTGTCACAATGAATTGTGATTACTCCTTTGGGGCCCGACATCTTAATTCATTGATACCGTAATGAGTAGCCATTAAGAATTTTGCCAAAGTTGGCCGTCCGAATATGGCGTTATATGCTGTATCGAAATCGACCACATCAAAGGAGATTTTCTCTGTCCTGAAATTATTTGGTGAACCAAATGTTAAAGGAAGAGAAACTTGGCTAATAGGTTTGGCTGAAGACCCTGGTACGATCCCATAAAAAGAGTATCGTACCGGTCTTACCTTAGTCCCGGGTACTTGCATCTCGTCTAGGGCACTCGTAAATAAGATGTTTAACGAGCTACCACCATCAACCAAAACTCGATTGACCCAACAATTGTTGATGGTGGGTTCGACCACGATTGGACATCGACCTGGTCGAGTCGAAGGAATTGGGCAGTCACCCCTCTCGAAGGAGATGGTGACTTCCAACCACTTCGGTAATTTATTGACAAGAGGAGGATCTATGGAGTTTACCTCACGTTCGGCAGCTTTAAGATGTCGCTTTGATTCAGATGCCGATGATCCCTCAGAGATGTGTTTGACGGTATGTTGCGGATCCCGAACAAGATCTCCTCATCGTCGCTTGACGACTTATGACCACTCGCTTGTCCTACACCGCCGAGAGTGGGAAGTGGTCCTTTCGCCAGATTCTTGAGAGTCCTCGACCTTTCGTTGGAAGACACGGCGAGCTATGAAGATCATGTCCTTCCTTTTTATGAAAAGGACACCACCTAGATTTATAGTTCTTCCGATCGGGGTGCTTACCTTTGCCTCGGTCAGAGTGTGGCTTGGAGGTTCGTGGCTCCTTATCATTTACAACCAAGACCTCCTTGGAACCACTGGCTTGGGGTTTTGACCCTTCGCCTTGTTCTTGGACTTTTTGCTTTCTTATCTTTCTTCTTACCAACTTCACCTGGCTCTCGAGAGATATTGTCTTCTCGATCGATTGTGTTGTTCCACTCGACCGCCTCAAAAGGCCAGATATCGATCGCCATCTCAAAGAGTTCGCGAGAGTAGTGGGAGGGTTCAAAGCGATATCTTCGTTATCCTTCTACTACGGACTCCTTGCTTGAAAGCCCCGATGATGATGAGTCAAAACTTTCGAATTGAATTACGAACTCGACTAAAGCGCTTGATGAATTGGCGCAAGGTTTCGTGGTCGTTCGTCTCATCCGTGCAAGTCGTCCTCCTTCCTGTATGCATTGTAGGTGAAGGATACGGTAGGCTACGATAGCAACAATTCAAAATTTCTACCACGTAAACCGAAGCCAAGCAAGAAGATGATCACGTGTCGTTACCACTAGACGCAGCAGAGAGCGGCGGAAGAAGTGTCGGGAGCAACCGTCCGACGAAGAGCGCGTCGATGTAATCGTAGTTGATCGTCGGCGTCCGGCCGCAAAGACGCTGACGCAGTGGTCGGGTCGATCGTCCGGCGTCCTCGTGAGTTGATCGCTCCTCCAAAGACCTCTGCAGGTTCCTTGCGAAGATCACGGATCGCCCTTAAGCGCAACAACGAGAAGCGCCTCTATGGTATCCACACGTCCTGTGGAAGGAACAACTCAGACGCGGTGTGCTAGCACCAAATCGCACGGCAAGGCTCTCAAGAAGATGGCGGCTAGGGTTTGAGAGGGCAACTCGTGTCAACGCCTCTTCCCAACAGCCTCATGCATCTTCTTATATAGTGCCCCATGACGGATCCTATCCAAACACGTTATTTAATCGTATTCGCATCGGGTTTGTTCCAACCTGCTAAGTGTGTGACCCATTAGGTTCATGTGTAGTTCGGTTGTGACTGGAAACCCTTTCCGCCACGAGTCGTAGCGGTTCCTTGCGAGGACATAACGATTCCGAATACACACAAATTATATGGGACGAACCTTAATGCAATATGATCTACTGACCAGGTCCTTATCACTTACGACTGTGTCCTATCTCTATATGACCGATTCAGATTCGATCACGCGACCAACTCGTAACTCCTCACGACTTGGTTTCACCACTCTGTGATTACGCTGACCACCACGACTTGCTTGTATCTCCATACGATCAAATCAGAGTCGTCGAACTAAGCGACCTACTCATGTATTCTCCCTTTGCCTCACGATATCCGGTTGAACTCTGTGAGATGTTGTGTCATCCATGGACTGCTCAATGCTTTCTCGATCGAGTATCGGATAACCTCATGTGGTCGAACTCTTCGACCACCAATGGCATGGCTATGCACTTTCTTTATCCGACCACTTCGAGGGCCCAGAGATATCTCTCTGTTATGTTAGGAGGGCAAATCCCATATCCGACCAACCACATCCTCTCGCATGTTTCATAACATACCCGAAAGCTACCTTTATAACCACCCGATTCTAGCAGCGTTTGGCAACCCCTAAGAGTGCTATTACACATGTAGAAAACCATGCCGATCTCGGGTCTAAGGATTATACATCATCATTGCTTGAGACCAACTAACGACACATAGAATCATAACAATCTCAATAGTGTCTCAAGGTGGGTCTTATCCAACACCATGTTCTCTAACACGTGTCCACATTATTGATTCGATATCCCTATATCCATGACCGTGAAACGTGGTCATCAATCAATACATGTGTTGGTCGAGAGTCACTAGTGTTCCACCAAAGTGACTTTCGACCAGTGATATTTTTAGAACGACATCATCATAAGTTAAAAAGAGCTTCACCAACAAGTCACATACTCGTTAATCTTCATGGTCGATGATTCATTCAAGGAACAAGATAACATATTATCAAATATTGTGAACATAATGAAATATAATCATCTCTATGATTGCCTCTAGGGCATATTTCCAGATCTCCCACTTGCACTAGAGTCAATCATTTAAGTATCTAATACCGATAGCTCTTGTGTGTGGCCATGCTTTGGGTGTGTGAGAGGCTTTGTCAACGGATCGCAACATTTAGATCCGTATGAATTTTGCATATCTTAACATCTCCTCTATCCACCAATTCGCGAATGAGATGATAACGCCTCGAGTATGTGCTTGGACTTTGATGGGATCTAGGCTCTTAGCTGCAAGAATGGCTCCATTATTGTCACAATAGAGATCCATTGGGCTAGAGGCACTCGGAACCACACCCAACTCAAAGAATAAAATTCCTTATCCAAACACCTTCCTTTGTAGCTTTCGGTCGCAATGTACTCGGCCTCTGCTTGTAGAATCGCCTACCGCCTCTTGCTTGGAACTTTTCCACTCACCGCACCTCCATTCAAAATGAATACAAAACCAGATTGCGAATGATAATCATCTTTGTCGGTTTGAAAGCTTGCATCGGTGTAACCATTTACAACCAGCTCTTCATCACCGCCATAAATTAGAACGATCCTTAGTCCTTCTCAAGTATTTAAGAATGTTTTTACTGGTGTCCATTGACATTCACCAGATCACTTGGTATCTACTGTAACACTTAGAGCATATGATACATCCGGGTCGAGTACATATCATGGCGTACATGATAGATCCAATAGTGAAGCATATGGAATACCATTCATGCGGTCTCACTCATCAAGAGTCGAAGGACACCGACTCTTGCTAAGACTTATGCCATGTGACATAGGCAAGAACCCTTTCTTGGCATTTTGCATGTTGAACCGAATCAACACCTTGTCAATATAAGTACTTTGGCTTAATCCAATTAGCCTTCTCGATCTATCTCTATATATCTTTATTCCCAAGATATATGCTGCCTCTCCTAGGTCCTTTATAGAAAAACTATTTTTCAATGATGTCTTAACAGATTCCAGCATAGGAATGTCATTCCCAATCAATAATATGTCATCCACATATAAGATTAGAATTACAAGTGCGCTCCCACTAACCTTCATGTAAACACAAGGTTCTTCTTTGTTTTTGATTGAAACCAAATCTTTTGATTTCCTCATCAAAACGATATTCCAACTCCGAGATGCTTGCTTCAATCCATAAATGGACTTCTCAAGTTTGCACACTTTACTAGCATTATTTGGATCAACAAAACCTTCAGTTGTGTCATGTACACATCCTCACTTAGGTTTCCATTAAGGAAAGCCATTTTGACGTCCATTTGCCATATCTCATAGTCGAAATATGCAAAGAATAGCTAGAATGATCCGTATAGATTTAAGCATCGCTATCGGTGAGAATGTCTCATCGTAGTCAACTCCTTGAACTTGTCGAAAACCTTTTGAGACTAGTCGAGCTTTATGAATGTGAACATTTCCATCCATATCAATCTTTTTCTTATAGATCCATTTGCACTCAATGGTTTTAACGCCATCAAGTGGATCGACTGTGTTCCAAACTTGGTTGTCTCTCATGGAGTCTATCTCGGATTTCATGGCTCCAAGCCATTTCTCAGAGTCTGGGTCCATCATCGCTTCCTTATAAGTGTTAGGCTCATCATTATTCAATAATAATACGTCATGCCCATACCTTATAGGCATTTGACGTGGCCTTTTAGATCTACGTAGGGCTGATGCCTCATCTACAGGTTCAACAATATTTTGTTCATCCTGTAGCGGTTCAATAGGAGTTGAAACACTTTCAGATGTTTCTCGAATTTCTTCGAGTTGCACCTTTCTCCCACTGACTGTTTTGGAAAGAAACTCTTTTTTCAAAAAGACACCATTTCGGGCAACAAACACTTTGCTCTCCTCTTGGTTGTAGAAATAATATCCTTTGGTTTCCCTAGGATATCCTATAAAGAAGCATGAGTTTATCAGACGTCAAACGTTTAACATAGACATCACATCCCCAAACCTTTAGAAAAGACAAGCTAGGACTCTTCCCAGTCCATATCTCTATAAGACCAAGAGGTTTTTGGTCATGATATTTGATGATGAATACATTGCCAATATTGAAGACTTAGTCTTGATGCTTAAAGATCAATACATTGTCTCGGAACATGCTTTTGATCATATTTGCTGACTTGCTTTTGTTAATCGTTGAATTCATTAAAATTAGCTTTTGTCGTAATTATCGGTAGTATCTGGCGTTGTTTGTGCGGAACTACCGGAGTGAGGTATGACAGCGGATGTGCGCGGTAGTACCGCAAGTCACCGAGTCCGAACGATGGTTTGCTCGAACCATTAGATCTTGATCGATGGTTATTATTGAAGTGGACGCTCGGACCGTCCAAATGGTCAAAGTCTATGAGCCGTTGGATTGAAATCGACGGATGAAATCAAGTGGGCTGTTCAGACTTGTTACAGGCGCGTCTAAATCGGACGATTTTGAAGCGTATCCGATCGGCCGTGTCATCCGGAGCGCCCACGTGGCAAAAAGGTTTTTCGAAGTCTTTGAGCTTTTTCCTTGATGCGTAATCTCGAGTTCTTTTCACGGTAGTACCACAAGTCTTTTTCTCACGGTGCTTTGCTCGTTGCTAGATCTTGATCTAACGGCCGATATTGAGAGGAACGCTCGGACTTCCTGTTGTTCCTAGATCCGACGGTTTAAAGCGTGGTCCGATCGGCTCAAATCATCTCAAAAGGCCCACGTGTCTCGTGGTTGTGTTTCGAGCTCTTTTATGCATTTAAGTGGTGCGGTAGTACCGCTTTTGATTTTACTGGTAGTATCGCATATCGTAATACCGTTGTGTGTTTGGCGGTATGGAAAAACGTAACACTTGTTTTTCTTGGACATTGCATTTCTTGTGAGCGTATGACCGCGCCATGTCTCGGGCGGTAGTACCGCGACTTGGTTTTTCAGAGAGAGAATCTCGACATGAGCAGTTAAATGAAAATCGGATGATCCGAGTCTTGGAGTGGAACGATCGGTGAGCGTATTTCCGCGGCTTGAACGGCGGTAGTACCAAGACACCGGTATGACCGCAGGTTGCGGTATGGTTTTTCCGAGGCGATGTTTTGGAAGTTTTGGAAGTTCTTGATTATCGGTAGTACTGGTGTGTTTGAGCGAATACGACCGCTGCTTGATAATCTGACCGACGATAATGGCGGTAGTACCGATTGTACTGGAAAGTTGTCGCTCGGGGAATTGATTGCGATTTGTTGAATTCGTAAGCTATATCTTGTTGCATGATGCATGATAGTGTTTATGGGTGTGAGTGAGCTAATGGATGGTCAAGTTGGAGAACTTGTGCCAAGATTTGGTGTTTCTTTGATCTTTGCATGTGCAAAGTTGAGGCGTGAGGACTAATTACGTTCAGTGACGGGATTGACTCAGACTAGGATGGGGAATCTGAGGTCTTGGAAGTCGTGGATGTCAAGAGGTGTTTTGAATCATGCTAGAGCACGTGGAGATCAAAGGGGATCACGTTTAAGCTACGGTGGTGGTGTCCTGGAGGCTTCTGACGTGAGAGATTGGAAAGACGATTTGGAAGGAGTCCCAAATCTGGTTGGTTTGAGTTAGAGTCCGTATTGGTGTCATGTTGGGCATGGATAGGACTCTAGGCTATAAGAGAAGGCGAGGGTACGGCCCGGATACTAATTTTTTAGGTTACGAGCTTTTGATAGGTTTTGGTCAGTAGCTTTTTGTTGTTGATCTTTGCGGTTGTAAGGTCCTTGGAATTAGGGCTTTGAGTGGTGCTTGCTAAGCTCTCAGAGACACAAATCAAGTTTGATATATGAAGTTTAGATTCGCTCAATCTTGGTTCTTGTTTTGTTGATCTTAGTGTGCTACCGAGGAGGTCTCGGTTGTGAAGTTTCTTCAAGTCAACAGAGAAGTTGTCATTATTCTTGATAACAAGAAGAAGTTGAAATTTGGGGTCAATTCACGCAATCATTCAACTCCCCTTCCGATTGCCATTACGATCCTACAATCTCATATGGTGTCTTATCTATCGATTTAGATGGTACCCTATTTAAAGTGAAAGCTACTGCTTTAGAGCGTAACCCCAAAAATACAATGGCGGATCGATTGGCTCATCATCGATCGAACCATGTCTAACAAGGTCCTATTATGCCGCTTCGGACACCCCATTCCATTGTGGAGTACCGGTGGTGTAAAGTGGAACAATTCCACATTGTTTCAAATGATTGCCAAATTCTCGCTCAAAATTCACCTCCACGATCGGATCGCAAGGATTTGATTGTCTTGCCAAGTTGATTCTCAGACCTCATTCGAACTCTTTGAACTTTTCAAAGGATTCCGACTTGTGCCTCATTAAATAGATATATCCATATCTACTATAGTCATCGGTGAAAGTAATAAAGCATCGAAAACCACCTCTAGTCGTCGTGCTCATTGGTCCACACACATCAAGTATGTATGAGTGCCAACAAGTCTGGACGCCTCTCATTCCGACTCAAAGGAAAGGTGTCTTGGTCATCTTCCCGAGTAGACAAGATTCGCATGTTTCAAATGATTCCAAATCAAATGAGTTTAGGATTCCATCATCATGGAGCTTCTTCACGCGTTTCTCACTTATGTGACCCAAACGACAATGCCAGATAAAAGTGGAATTCATATTATTAGGCCAAGCCTCTTTGCATTAATATTAAAGATGGGTGCATCATCAAGATTTAAAATAAACAACCTGCTCAAAACAAGAGCATAGCCATAAAACATATCATTCAAAAATATAGAACAACCATTGTCCTCAATAATGAATTTATAACCCTCTCGCCATCAAACATGATTTGAGATAATGTTTCTACTCATGGTCGAACGTAATAACAATTATTCAATTCCATAATAAATCTCAAGGCAAAACCAATGGTAAAGTCCCGACGGATAATGCAGAACCTTTGCTTTATTCCGACGCGAAGATCCATCTCCTCCGCAACTCTCCTATTCTTTGTTAGACTCGCATCGAATTGCAAATATGAGCAACCGATCCGGATCAAATACCCATGAGTTAATGAGAAGAATGCAAGAAGAACATCTATAACATTAATACCGAAGTGGAAGGTTTAGTCCCACCATTCTTTTTCGGATCGGCCGGTATTTCTTGCGCCTTTTCCAATGTCACGGTTCCTTGCAAGAAAAGCATTCATTCTCTTGAGTCGGGCCGACTTAGTCTTGGGCTTAGGCTTGTTAGTTTGGATCCCATCCAAAATCATTAAAGGTGTTAAGTCAAAATCAATTCAAAAGGAGTATTCCAAATTTGAGATGAAACCGGTGAATCAGATGCTCTTTTGATCGCTTAAATAAAATCATTAGTGATTTACAACTGCTGATGTGATTTATTACGATTCTCGACAATGCTAGATGATTTTGAATGCTTTGGATATGTACATTTGGGAGGTCCTAGTCACTACAATCAATCATTCTGTTAATATGGAAACACTCACTTTGAATGATCTTTATTCCAAGATGAAAACACATGAGATTGATATTTTGGCTAGAATAAACAAGTCCAACTCCTTGGGTTTAGTGACTAACCAAACTGACAGTTCATCAAGTTCTTCTAGTTTCTCGCTGTCTGCTTTGAGTTTAATTTCAGATGAACAATTGGAGGAGATCCCAGAAGAACAACTTGTCCTCTTCTCAAATAGGGTGACTAAAGCAATTAACAATGTCAGATCATGGAGAAAAGGAGGACCAATTAGATGCTTTGAATGTGGTGAGCCAAACCACATTAAGGTGAACTGTCCCAAAGCGAGAGGTAAAGAAGCTAAGGATGACAAAGCACCATTTCGGCGCTCAAAATTCAAATTTGATTCAAGCAAGAAACAAAATTATCGAAAGGCTGTCAACAAGGTGCTCTCAGCTCTTGAGGAGATTGGGTTAAGTCATGTTGATTCAGACAGCGATAATGAGGATGATCACAAGAAGGCAAAAGAGGTTGATTTCACAGGGATATGCTTTATGGCAAGTAGTGAAGAAATTAATGATAATGATGATCTCTACAGTGACCCTGATGAGGTAAAGCCCTCTTATGCTGATTTATCACGTGCTGTGCTGAAATTGACAAATGAGCTTAAAAAATACAAAAAGAAAGCAAAGAAACATGACCTTATTGTTGATAGCTTGAATTCTGAAATTGATAGACTTAAGGCTGCTATTCCTGATGATGAATCATGTGAATCATGTCAAGTATTACATTCTGAATTGAAAGTTGCTAGATCATTACATGTTGAATTTGAAAAACTGAAACTTGCTCATGATTCATGTGATGATAAACTAATACTTGCACATGCTGAAATTGAAAAACTGAAGTCTAGCTCAATTTGTTTAGAAACAAGTACTGTGAATGTTCAAAATAAGACTTGTTCAAATTGTCAACTGCTAGGAGCTAGATTAAAGTCATCTCAGGATTCTATACAACAAATGCTTTACCATGAAACACTTTCTTGCACAAATTGTCCTAAACTCACAACTGAAATTGATGCTTTGACTAGACAATTAAGTGAGTTTGCTGAAAAAGAAAAGATGGCTCAGTCTGTTGCTTCTAAAAAAATCTCGGATGGTCTTGTTAAGTGCACAACTTGTCCTGAATTGGCTAAAGAGAATGAATATCTTAAAGACACTTTGGAGAGGTTTTCTTTTGGCAAGAAGAATCTGAACATGATTCTAGACAGATCAAGAGTGAGTTCTAAAAAACAAGGTCTAGGTTTTAATTCTGCTGTTCATACCAAGAATCACCCTCCCAAAGTTCTTAAGCTTCTAGAACCTGGAAAATTCGAAATTGAATATGAACCTAAACATGTTTTGTTTAAATCTGCTGGTTTTGCAAAGGATCCTTCTCTCAAAGTGAGTATTGTTACAAGAAAAACAGCAATCTCTCATTTAGATAAATATCAATGTACTCACTGTGGAAAAGAAGGACACTTAGTTCAGTTCTATTTTCGAAAAGCTAAGAAAGAAAAGAGAGATAGGCTAAGAAAAGTTTTTCAAGCTCCTTTTGTTTCCACTAAACAAACTGCTGCAGGATTAGGAGTTTTTGCACAATCTGACCAATGGTATACTCAAAACAGAAATGCTTTTGTTACTTCTACTCGTCATGTGTCACAGTATTGGATTCCTAAATCATGTCTTACTAACCCTAGTACTGTGAGACCGACATTCTCTTGAATTGTAGGTACAAATTGCTGAGGAAGGGAACTTTTGGTTAGTTGATTCGGGTTGTTCTTGTTATATGATTGGTGATTCAAAGTGGTTCTCTCCTCACTAAGGCATCCAATGATGAATTGATTACTTTTGGGGATGCTTCAACCGAATTGTGATGGCAAAAGGTACTTGTATGCCGTAAATGACAAGTTCATTCTTAAAGATGTTGCCTTGGTAAGTAAATTGAAGTACAATCTACTTTCTGTTTCACAATTGATTGAAGAAAATCTTGAGGTAAGCTTTAAGAAACATGCTTGTAGGGTTTTAGATGCTTCTGGTGATCTTGTTTTTAACATCTCTAGCTTAGGGAAAGTTTTTAAAGTGATTTCAATCATTCTTTTTCACCTAATGTTAGATGTTTGGTAGCTTCAATCTAGGATCTTTTCTTCTAGCATCGAGATTAGGACATATTGGTTTTGATCATCTTGTTCAATTAGTGGAACCGATCTCATTAGGGGGCCAAATTGAAAAGTGAGAAAGATTTGGTTTGTTCTCCTTGTCGACACGGTAAGATGGTTCTTTGCTCCTCATTTTCCTATTTCAAGAATTATCACAGATGGCCCTGGACAATTGTTGCATATGGACACCGAGGTCCCTCAAGAGTTCAATCCGTTGGTGGTAAGTGGTATATTCTTGTGATTGTTGATGATTACTCTAGGTACTCTTGGGTGTACTTCATGGTGTCTAAGGATGAAGCGCTTGGTCATTTCAAAGATTTGTTTCTCGGACTCAATAATGAATTGAATGGTGCCGTGTGAAAGTTATAAGGAGTGATAATGGTACCGAGTTTAAGAATTCCTTATTTGCTTTTTTTGCTCGAACAAGGTTTGGAACATCAATTTTCCTCTCCACGTGTTCCTCAATGTAATGGTGTAGTTGAGAGGAAAATAGAACCTTGGTTGAGATGGCAAGGACCATGCTTGATGAACATGCCACTCCTAGGAAGTATTAGGCGAGGCAATCTCAATTGCTTGTCATGTCTCAAACAGAGTATTTTTGAGAGCCTCTTTGCACAAGACTTCGTATGAGCTGAGATTTGGCAAAAGGCCTAGTGTCTCTCAGAACGCCTCGATTTTCAGAGCCTTTTTGAAAATTTTCAAAATAAAAAGAACCATTTGGTTTTGATCTAATTCCAAGCTTAACCTCAAGTTTTCAGAATTTGAAGAGTTTAAAATGACTTAATTAAATTTCAACTAATCCCAAAACTTAGTTCTTTTGGTGTTGCTCTAGCTCTCTAGAGCTACCCTTCCTTCTCTGGTAAGATTCCTTTCCTCTATCCTACATCTGGACATTCTTATCTGTCTGCACGGTCCCTCTTGTTTGACTTCTCTTGTGGTCATCTCCTCCATGTCTTTTCGGTCTTTCCTCTCCTTTGGAAATCTCTCTCATCGAGACCTTTTGTCTAGTCTATCTCGTTGGTCCGACCCCTTTGGGTGGGACCTCTCCTAATCTCTCTTTTATAATTGAGACCTCCCTTGAGGTTTAGGCTTCCTTTGCAGCTAGACCTCCTCTGAGGTCTAGATCATCCTTGTGGCTTTAAACCACTTTCCTTTTTATTTGGGAACTCTCTTTAGATCAGATCCTCTCTGTGTCCAGACCTTCCCTTTGGTTTGGACCGCTTTGGATCTCTTTGTTGATTTGAATCTCTTTGGTCCAGGCCTCCTTCCCATGTTCAGACTTTTCCTAGGTCTAGACTTTCCTTGGGTTTAGACCCTTGTGTATGCCCAAACCTCCTTACCACTTGGACCTCACCTATGGTGCGGATCTCTTCTTTGTCTTGATCTATTTGATGTCTGTATCTCTTTTGATCATAGACCTCATTCTTTGTTTGGGTCTACTCTTATGTTAGATCTCCCTCAAGTCTTTTGCTTGAGTTTTCCCCATGCTCACCGAACGCCCAAGATTCACTTGAACCCACTCGTGTCCAATTAGACCTTCTTTGCATTTGGTCGAACCACCCTTGTGCTCAAATTGGACCTCCTCTGGTCCGGATTTCCTTCTCTGGCTTAGACCTCCTTAGGGTCTAGGTCTTCTGTCATATTACTTGAGTTCGTTCTATGCTCTTGTGAACCCTTGGTGATCACTTGACTCCTTTTCACCTTGACCTTAGTAAACCTTCTCTTTGGAAAAGTCCTCCTAGTGCAATCTGGTATTATCGCCCAACTCAGCAGTATTACTGCTCTAGACCTCCTCCCTTTGCCGATCGTGACCGTTAGGATCTCCCTTGTGAGGTCCTAGCCATCAGATCTCCACCTTTCGATTTGAGCTTGACCTTCGGACCTCCCGTAAGTAGGTCGTTGGACTTCCTGTCCAGAGGACCTCCTCCCGGTTGTGTCTATTGGACCTCCCTGTCGCTTGACCATATCCTAACCACCTGCACCTCCTCCGAGTAGGTCTAGACCGTTAAGATGTTCCTTGATCGATCTCGAGCCATCCGCACCTCTTTTTGAGATGATCTAAATCGCTCCAGACCTCCTTTGATCATCTCCGAGCCGCTCAGATCTCCTTCGCTTATTTTCTTGATCGTCAGACCTCTCCGGCTTTTGGATCTTGACCGTCGACCTCCCCTTGTGAGATCTCGACCGTGAGGACCGACCTTTTGTGGCCCTGTCCTCAGACCATCTTGTGGGTGTGTCTTTGGGACCTCCCGTCCATGAGACCTCCCCTTGTGTGTCCTTTGGACCTCCCTTTGCCTTGATCTTAATTGTTAAAGCTCTCTTGATTTCATCCCACCGTTGAGACCTTCCTCGAGTTGATCTCACTCGCTAAGGACCTCCTAGACCAAATCTTGACCGCAATTTCATTTCAATCCTTTTGAACCTCTTTTGTCCTTGGGACCTCCTCCTTGTTTAGCCGATCTTCCCATGTCCTTCAGACCTCTTCGTGTTCTTTAGGACCTCCCCTTGTCCGACCGCAACCGTCTGCATTCTCCTTGTAGAGATCCCGATCCTCAGACCTCCCCATGTCCAGACCTCCTCTCAGTATGTCCGGATCTCCTCAACCTTTAGACCTCCTTGTCCTTTGGGCCTAGGACCTCCTAAGCCTCTGACCTCCTCAAAGACCTCCTCTGCATGGGCAAGACCTCCCTCTTGACCCGACTGCTTTAAGTTGATCTGGCCCCACTTGCGGACTTAGCCATTCTCATTTCCTCCGCCACAAAAATATCTTGGGCATTTAATGCATGTCTTGTCACATTAAATGCATCCACATACGTGGTAATTACTTTGAATTGGGTCACTTAGCTGTACTCTGACATTTTTCTTAGTCCCTTCCCAAAGCAACATAAGATGTCCTTCCTCGTACTTTTTAACCAGGGTGGTAGTGACACCTGCTCTGCCACTCACCTATCTTTGACCTATTTCTATACTTATCCTTGACATATATATTTCTAGTCTTCTTCCCCACCTTGACTACAATTAGACCAAGAAATTCTACCACATCACCTTTCTCCACACTCTGTTATCTTAGCTCCTGCTCAGTGGCTTTCCAGGGAAGACCTTGCTGTCCACGACCTCCCCTCCATCCATTGTTCCTTCTTGTCCCTGGTAGGTCCTCTGATGGTCCGCTTCACCCTTATTTTTGTCACCACATTGAGCTGGTCGTGTCCTTCACAGGACCTCCCCTGGTGGACATCTTCTCGGATTCTATGGCCCTCGTGTGAGGACCTCCCCTCTGGCTTTGCGCAAGAACCATTGCCTCGGGACCTCTCTGCCTACTGCTTAAGCCACTCCCTTGGGGTCTTATGGTAAAGACCACCCTCCTCCTGGTAAGCTTGGACCTCCTCCAAAAGAACCTATTCTAAGTACAAGACTCATCTTTTTGGTTGAGTTTTAAGGTTCCTCCGAGTTATTTTGATTCTTTATTTGAAGCTCTGTTGGTTCTTTATTTGAGCATTGTTTGAATCTGTTCTTTTGACCCGTAGATCTTGGCGCTCCAGAGAGCCAGAGCTCGTGAGAAAATAGAATCTTAAGCTATCAAGCAAGAGGCAAGTTACACTCTTGATCATATTGCACCCAATAATTCAACTTAATTATATTCGGCTTCAAAGTGTAATGCATGCTTATGTTTACCAAGTATTTCAATACGGTTTAAATTCATAGATATACCTACTTCCTTTGTATGGCCACCGTTGACTTTGGACTAAACTCATTGTCACCTTTAGATCAAACTTGGGTCATGCAATAGTGTGAACAAAACCATTTGAAAACCGGTGCTTAGTCAAGCTTAGACCAAAAGTATTGATTTGGGGAAATCTTTACCATCATGACCAAACACTGTTTTAAATGTTTTCACCATGACATTGGGATGTCATGGAAGGATAAAATTATTGCTGGGGAAGCAAAGAAAATGAAAATGGAGATGGATTTAGACTGGGGCGAATTGGTTGGCTTGGTTGGTGCAAGTGTATGCACGGGATCGTGCCTTTATGGTAGATCGATGCCCTTGGGTTTGTGGAAGTCGCCCTAGTCATTTGAGGACCGGTCTTTGAGCGACCAATGCCATGCCTATAATGGGCTATGCCACAATCGTGCAACCACATGTTTCCAGTGTGGGGCGTGGGATCTCGTCAATAATTTGCAAAACTCCACCATAGGTCGCTCCATTGGAGGTGTGGGAGGTCTTATATGGCCAATGGTCTTTTATAACCCATCGCTCCCTTTGGTGCAAGAGGGGCTTTCATTTGGATTGCGATCCATAGGGGGTGAAACCTTAGCAAGGAAAGACGTGGTGGAGCAATGCATTGTAAAGGCCTTGTCATGAACTCTAGACCTCTTACCTTGGCAAAGGAGAGGTGGCACTTCAAGCATGCCAAACAAACTAGAGTACTCATGTCATGTGGGTAAAGTGCACAACCTCTACAGAGTTAAATCTATTCAATAGCCGTGTCCGCGGTCATGGACGTGCTGGCAAAGGCCACTCGGAGTTAGATGTTGGTTTTGGGTTTTCCAGAAAGGTTTATCAAATCTGTTTTTGGGATTTTATCCCATGGGTTGGGCAGGGAGCCTTGTGACAGGAGGGTATCCTTCACCACTTGTGATGAATGAATATCCAACTGAAAATCAAGTTTAGAAAATGAATTTTATCTATTAAGAACCTGCTTTGAAACTTAGTAATTGTATTTGAAAGAAACTTGGCTTTACGCAAATTAACCATATTAAGCCTTCCATTGTGATATCCAATTATGCATGTCATTTTGTTATCTAATCAGGTGTAACTTGCAGCACGGTTGTTGTGCTCACTCTTGCTTGATGCTATCTTTTAGCAGGAATTGGAAGCTTTAAGGTGATCTACTCGAAGGATCAAATGGTCGAGCCGACTAGGATTGCGCCCTCAGTAGGTTGCTCGTGGTGTATCGGGTGGCTCATGTGTTTATTTTTCTATGTTTGCCCTCTTGGCTTGTAAGCTCTCTTGTAAACAACTCCTTTGGTTATTAATAAAGCTTGTGTTGTTGCTATGTTACCCTTGGTGTTCTTTGTGAAGAGCTAGCCATGATCCTTGGGACTAGCTCAGTTCACATAGAGGACCTTGGAGAGCTCCAGTCCTCCACGTTCACTCCATGGCTGAGTCGTGTGTGGTTCGGTGGTGGCCTCAGTCCTCCACGACCTCCTCTGGTGGTCGCGGGTGGACTTGAGATGCCCACGGACCTCCACGAACACCCTTGGTCCTGGCCGTGGCGGCAGCTCTCGGGTGCTCCTGGCTCCAAGACCCTCTCGGGTCATGTTCTCTCGACCTCCGGGAGGTCTCTTCTGACCTCTGGGAGGTCTTAGGGGCTGTCGAGAGGTCCTTCAGGACCTCTGGGAAATCTGATAGACTTTCCGTAGGTGCAGGAGGACCTCTCGGGTGCCCTAGAGTTGGGTCGTCACACTCTCACTTCAGAGTTTTTGGTTGCAAATGTTTTATTCTTAAACATGGTAATCTGGACAAATTTGAATCTAGATCAAGTGATGGTATTTTGCTTGGATATCCTCTTCATTCTCGTGGCTATCGAGTGCTTAATCTTGAAACCAATAAAATTATTGAGACTTGTGAGGTTACCTTCGATGAGGTCAGTCCTGTTCTAGAACCTGACATTTCGGTACACAAATTCAGGGGAGTCTGAAAGCATATTTCTTGATGAAGAAGATGGTTTTGATATTGGTAATGATATTTCTCCCATGACATCAAGTGCTGATCATACACCTCTGTGGTGCCATCATCAAGTGATATAATGACCATGAAGTTGTTCAAAATGGTGAAGCAAATTGAGAACCTTACGCACCTTTGAGGATCTGGCGAGTTCATCCTCCGTAAGCGATGATTGGTGACATTCATGAAAGGGTAACACGTTCTAAGTTTACTTCTCGACTCACATGCTCATTACGCTTTTGTTGCCTCTTTTGAGCCTAATGATGTAAGTCACGCTTTATCGATGAGTCTTGGATCAATGCCATGCATGAAGAATTAGAAAACTTTGAAGCGAAACAAAGTCCGGACCTTAGTTGAACCTCCTCATGGACATAATGTAATTGGAACTAAATGGGTTTTAAAAATAAACAAAGTGAGGATGGTGTTGTTGTGAGAAATAAGGCTAGACTTGTTGCTCAAGGATTTTTATAGGTGGAGGGTCTTGATTTTGGTGAAACTTTTGCCCCTGTAGCCAGACTTGAAGCAATTAGAATTCTTTTAGTCTTTGCTACATCTAAAGGATTCAAATTGTTTCAAATGGATGTTAAAAGTGCTTTTCTAAATGGCTACATTGAGGAAGAAGTTTATGTTAAGCAACCACCTGGTTTTGAAAATCCTAAGTTTCCTAATCATGTCTACAAACTCTCAAAAACCTTGTATGGTTTGAAGCAAGCTCCTCGGGCTTGGTATGAGAGGCTTAAGCTGTTTTTGCTAAAAAATGATTTTCAAATGGGCAAGTTAGACAAAACTCTTTTCACTTTGAAACATGGCAATGATCTATTACTTATTCAGATTTATGTAGATGATATCATCTTTGGGGGCTCCTCTCATGCTTTGGTTTCCAAGTTTTCAGATACTATGAGCAGGGAGTTTGAGATGAGTATGATGGGGGAGCTAACTTACTTCTTAGGATTGCAAGTAAAACAGACCAAGCAAGGCAATTTGATTCATCAAACCAAATATACAAAAGACTTGCTTAGACGCTTTGACATGGCAACATGCAAACCAATCTCTACACCAATGGGGTCTACATCTGTTCTTGACCCTGATGAAGAAGGTGAAGCAGTGGATCAAAAAGATTACAGGAGTATGATTGGATCTCTACTCTATTTGACTGCTTCAAGGCCGGATATACACTTTGCTGTATGCTTATGTGCTCGATTTCAAGCATCACCTCGTGCATCTCATCGACAGGCTGTGAAAAGAATTCTTAGGTATCTCCAATCAACCTTAGAATTTGGTCTTTTCTATTCATCTTCATCCTGTCTTACTTTAAGTGCATACTCCGATAGTGTTTTTGCGGGGTGTAGGATTGATAGAAAAAGCACATCTGGCACTTGTCACTTTTTAGGCACTTCTTTAGTGTCTTGGTCCTCTCGAAAACAATCTTCTGTTGCTCAATCAAGCGCTAAAAGTGAGTATGTTCTTTGCGCTAGTTGCTCTCAAGTTCTTTGGATTCTGCTACTCTCAAAGATTTTGGTTTAGATTTGGGCACTGTTCCTCTTTATTGTGACAACACTAGTGCTATTCACATTGCTAAAAATCCAGTGCAACATTCTAGAACCAAACACATTGATATCAGATTTCACTTTCTCAGAGATCATGTTGAAAAAGGTGATATTATTCTCCACTTTGTTGAAACTGATTTTCAAATTGCTGATATTTTCACTAAGCCGCTTGATACTTCTCGATTTGTTCGTCTGAGGAGTGAATTGGGTGTTGTTCATCCTATGGGCTTATTTTGAGGGGGAGCTGTTGGTCAAAATTTCAGAAGCTTTGATGTTCCATTTAGTCCAAGCCTTTGAAATAAATAGAGCTATCTTTATCATATTTATTCATGTGCTATGTAGTCTTAATCTGGACTGGTTTAATAAACTTGCTACATAAATAACTAAAGCATGACATGGCTGAAATCTTTGACTAGTCTGATTATTGGAATCACTTTGTGTTGTTTATTGAAAAGGATAAGCTGATTTGTGAGTCCTATTTCAAGTCTTGGATTTGAAGCAAAAAGGTCCTTCTTTTTGATCTGTATTGCTCACTCAATTTGGCATGTTTTAAAAGATAAAAGGGTTGAGAAAAAGAATATGAAAAGAAGTGTGCTTCAAGCATGCCATGCATGGCTGGGTATCAAAAAGAAAAAAAGGAGAAGTACATAACAATGCTCAAATGACAAGAAGTGTGCTTCAAGCATGCCATACCTAGCTATGTATTTTTGAAATATAATAAAAACAAAAAATGCATAAAAAGTGCTTTATCAAAAGAAGTATGCTTCAAGCATGCCACCCTGGAAAAGATGTATGCTCCAAGCATGCCACATGCACACAAAAATTGAAAGTGAAGCAAAAGGATGATTCTTGAGACCGTAGCTCATCCAGTTTTTAAAGTGTGTCTCACTGTTTGGCTTCCTCTTTTTGATGACTTCTATTTGTGATCTTATAATCTTTTTAGTCATTGTAAATGCTTGTCATGAATCTAAATTGATTCACCACTTTGAGATACTTGTCTGGATATTGCTATGTGGTATATGCATTTATATGATCTTGTTAGCTCTACTCACCAAATTGGCTTGATTAATCCATAAAACTGACTTACTTAAAGCTTCTGGACTTTTTGGCTCCTCTCTTTTCGAAATTTGAAGCTCTTGATGATCACATTGCCAAAGGGGGAGAAATCTGAATTTCAAATTAAAAAAGGGGGAGAAATCTGTTGCTTGGTTCTTTTGAACAGTTTTTGGAATTTTGACACTTCTGTCACTCTCATGCTCTTTTGAATTCCATAATAAATCCTAAAGGCAAAACCAATGGTAAAGTCCCGACGGATAATGCAGCAACCTTTGCTTTATTCGACGCGAAGATCCATCTCCCTCTTGCAACTCTCCTATTCTTTGTTAGACTCGCATCGAATTGCAAATATGAGCAACCAGGCCGGTATCAAATACCCATGAGTTAACGAAGAATCTGCAAGAAGAACATCTATAACATTAATACACGAAGTGGAAGGTTTAGTCCCACCAATCTTTTTCAGATCGGCCGGTATTTCTTGCGTTCCTTTTCCAATGTCACGGTTCCTTGCAAAGAAAAGCATTCATTCTCTTGAGTCGGGCGGACTTAGTCTTGGGCTTAGGCTTGTTATTTTGGATCCCATCCAAAACATTCTTGCCCTTTCCTTTGACCCAAGTCCTAGCCTTCTTCTTGAAGCTTGTATTCTTTTGCACCATCATCACATGACTGTTGCTTTTCTTAATGCTGTCCTCTGCAGTCTTAAGCATCATATGTAGTTCGGTGAGATTTTTGTCTAAGCCATTCATATGGAAGTTCAGAATGAACTGACCATAGCTTGCAGGAAGCGAAGCAAGAATCAAATCTGTAGCCAACTCTTGACTCAGTGGAAAACCAAGTTTTTCCAAGCTCTGTGTATAACCTACCATTTTGATCACATGTGGGCTCACCGGACTACCCTCAGCTAGCTTACACGAAAACAAGTTCTTTGAGATCTCAAATCTCTCGGTTCTTGCTTGTGTCTCAAACATGCCTTTGGCGCCATGATCATATCGTGAGGCCTCAATGTTCTCAAACTGCATTTACGAAGGTGCGAGTTCATCGACAAGCAAGAGACAACTAACATCAAGGGATTCATCACATGCCTTTTATAGGCGGATTTAAATGTAGCGAGCATTATCGGCAGAGCATATCTGGAATTGGTTCCTCTAGAACATGTTCCTTTTATCTTGCCTAAGAACAATTCTTAGGTTCTGGGACCAATCATAAAATTTGTTCCATTCAGTTTTCCTTTTCAAGTATCGAGCGTAAAGCAAAAGCTGGATGTTGGTACAACGATTGGTGCCATGATATACAACATAAAATACGCAAAACTAAGACATATGTTCAAGAAAAGTAACTTCTATTAAACAATTTGATAAAGATACTCCCACTAAATACCATATCCCTCTTATGACATTTAGTGATTCAAGATCCACAATCGGGTAATCTACTAGTGAGCTTTGGTATCCTTTGCTAGAAGATTAGTGAATTCGGTAAGCAACCCTTTGCTAATCATATCTCTATATGACTCTTGTTGTTGGGCGACATCTCTATGCTTGACACCCAACCCTATGCCCCAAGATCCATAACGTTATGATGACCTTGTCAAGTTAAACCAATGCAATGCGTGTAAATGTCCGACACAAACCCATCTAGTCAAGGAAAGTTAATGGCATTCCGCTTTAGCAAGACCTACCATTAAAATACAAGACTTTTGATGGTGCGACTTATTGGAGGGCATCAATTTTAACTTAACATTATGTGAGGAATTTTAATTTTATCATGTTAAAAGCATCTAATGAAAAACATGACTTAATATCATGACAGGAATGAACACAAACATTCACAGATAATCATATCCTTTGTGAAATAGTATGGCCCTTAACATGACGATCTCCATCAGCATGCCTCCTGTCCTCCGACCACCATGCTTGAAGTCTCCAACCGCATTCATCTACTAAGCAATTACTCCTAAGAGCTAGTAATGAATTACATAGGATAATATCAAGCATCACATGTCGATGCATGAACAGTTATACAATAATATATAGCTCGATGGCTATCTCACAACATGACACGCAGGTCATGAAAATCCATACATGCATCACATACAAAATGGGCCATACTATTCACATCAATCCCTGCAAAAACAAGTTACGCATAGAATCCAATTCTATCGGACGACATGAACACATATTACCTATAACGCGTGGTACAATTAACCCTATTCCGAGCCAATCTGATTACTGCCTTGATACGACCACATAATGCGACATACTCCGATGGCGGAATTCCGACCGGTAGGAGTATTATGCAAGGTAGTCGAAAAACAAGTCGAGTGAATCATCTGGTGCTCTTAACTTGTACCTCCTTGTATACCCATCTACTACCACCGAAAACTGATCGATCTAATCGACCAGGGCCTATGTTTCCAGATACAACCAGTAGTAGATCCAATCTACTACTACCACATATCAAGTATATGCGACCGATCCAGATCAAAAACTACGCAGGATGGCTCTGATACCACTGAAGGGATATGGGTAGGCTACGATAGCAACAATTCAAAATTTCTACCACGTAAACCGGAAGCCAAGCAAGAAGATGATCACAGATCGTTACCACTAGACCTTGAGCGGCGGAAGAAGTGTCGGGCGGCTGGTCCGACGAAAGCGTCGATGTAATCGTAGTTGATCGTCCAAACATCCAAAGACGTTGATGCGAGTGGTCGTGGTCGATCGTCCGGCGTCCTCGTGAGTTGATCGTCTCCTCGGCACCTCTGCGGTTCCTTGCGAAGATCGCGGATCGTCATAAAGCGCAACAACGAGAAGCGCCTCTATGGTATTCACCGCCCGTGGAACGAACAACCGTGACGCGGTGTGCTAGCACCAAATCGCACGGCAAGGCTCTCAAGAAGATGGCGGCTAGGGTTTGAGAGGGCAACTTCGTGTCAACGCTCTCTTCCCAATGACCTCATGCATCTCCTTATATAGTGCCCCGTGGCGGATCCTATCCAAACACGCTTACGAATCGATTAAATCTTGGTTTGTTCCAACCTGTTAAGTGTGTGACTCGTTAGGTTCATGTGTAGTTCGGTTGTGACTCGGAAACCCTTTCCGCCACGAGTCGTAGCGGTTCCTAGCGAGACATAACGATTCCGAATACACACAAATTATATGGGGCGAACCTTAATGCAATATGATCTCGACCAGGTCCTCATCACTTACGACCGGGTCCTATCTCTATCTGACCGGTTCAGATTCGATCACGACCAACTCGTAACTCCTTACGACTTGGTTTCGACCACTCTGTGATTACGTTCGACCGATCTCGACTTGCTTGTATCTCCGCACGATCGGTCGTAGGTGGTCGAACTAAGCGACCTTCTCATGTATTCTCCCTTTGCCTCACGATATCTGGTTGAACTCGGGTGAGATGTTGTGTCATCCATGGACTATTCAATGCTTTTCGATCGAGTATCGGATAACCTCATGTGGTCGAACTCTTGACCACTAGTGGCATAGCCATGCACTTTCTTTATCCGACCACTTGAGGGCGAGAGATATCTCTCTGTTATGTTAGGAGGGCAAATCCATGTTCGACCAGTCACATCCCTCGCATGTTTCATAGCATACCCAAAGCTACCTTTATAACCACCCGATTCTGGCGTTTGGCAACCCCTAAGAGTGCTATTACACATGTAGGAAATCATCTTGATCTCGGGTCTAAGGATTGTACATCATCATTGCTTGAGACCAACTAACGACACATAGAATCATAACAATCTCAATAGTGTCTCAAGGTAGGTCTTATCCAACACCATGTTCTCTAACACGTGTCCACATTATTGATTCGATATCCCTATATCCATGGTGGTGAAACGTGGTCATCAATCAATACATGTCTTTGGTCGAGAGTCACTAGTGTTCCAGGCCGGTGACTTTCGACCAGGGATATTTTTAGAACGACATCATCATAAGTTAAAAGAGCTTCACCAACAAGTCACATACTCGTTAATCTTCATGGTGATGATTCATTCAAGGAACAAGATAACATATTATCAAATATTGTGAACAAAGAAATATAATCATCTCTATGATTGCCTCTAGGGCATATTTCCAACAGTAGGTGCCTTGGAAGTTCGCCAGTAGAAGGTCGCAGAGGTGTTGCCAATATTAGATCGACTCGAGTGGTTGATTCAGTAACCACGATCGAGCAGACCCTTCGAGTACAGTTGGAAGGTAATTCGCCATTACATGCTCTCCTCCTCCTGCTGCTCGGACAGCTGTTGTATAAATTTGGAGGAACTCGATGGGATTTTGGGATCCATCGAACTTCTCCATGTTCACTGGTCGAAAACGAGGTGGCCAGCGAACAGCTTGGAGGTTAGGCGAAAATGCCTGACATCCGGTAATAACCTCCTGACGTCACCTTTGCAGGAAAGAAGGGTTGATATCACCAGGTGATCGTATTCGACGATACCCAGTAACAGGTTGACCGGACCTATAGTAGGTCTCGGTCCTACGAGGAAAATACTACTCGTATTCCATCTGCTGCTGCAGATTTTCACGTTGGAGTGGTGAGCGATCACCTCTCCGAAGAGCTTGTTGATCATCAGTCGTTCGAAATACATTTCTCCGAGTAGGAGATCGATGTGACTCGCTGTTGCGCCGATTTCTCCGCAGTGATATGTTCGATCGACTGATAGCTGAAGAAGTCGTATTGCTACGACTTCCTGAATGATGTCGGCGAGGTGCTTCCAGTCTTGCCATCGTGGTCCAAAGCCTTTGTGCGATCTCTTCAACGAAGAGATCGTAGCCTAGCGCTCGGGCGAGCTCTCGAGTAGGGTTCTTGAGCAAGTCGTTGATGTGTTGGAGTTCTTGAGCTTCCTCTGATTGATATTGGATGTGCCCAGGTAGATTTTTCTGGGCTGCAATCTTCTTTCGTTGAATAGCCTCAAGATCTTCCATGTCAGATTCTTGAGACTGTCTCAATGGAGTGCAAGTATGTCGAGGATTTCCCTCGCACTCATCAAGGTGTTGGTCCTGTTCGTCATCGGTGGTGCCCTTGCCATTGCCACGAGGGGGTGCAGTGCGTGACCTTCGGGGAGTGTCCCTAGCTCGGTCTCTAGAAGAGTGACCTTGATCTGAGGGAAGGACGAAGACCTCCCGTTGATGATTCTCACTTGCCCTCGAGGCCTCCCCGCTCGAGGAGTAGTCGAGAGACACCATCTGGCGACTTGGAGTAATCCCCTCCAGGAAGGGGAACTCTGGGTTATAATCGGCTCCATCCGCAGGTGTGATCTGCGGAGAGATGGTCGAATTTACAGGAAAAGCATGCTTGATCTCGCTCTCTCCGGGGTCATCCGGAGAGAGAGGACCACCAGATGCTGGTGAAGTCCTGGAATTGTGGCTTCCAGAACTTGTCTCACCAAGTCGGACCGCCTTAGGGGGACTCGAACACTTGGAGGAAAAACTCTCATCGTGTTGTGAGTCCACCTGGGTGTAGACCCGATTGTGGTCGGATTGATCCTTGTCCTTTGAAGGAATTGATTCCTCCGTTGGACGTACTGTTGTGGGGGATAAGGATCCCTCCTCGACTCTATCAGTGGCATGGTCTCTGGATCTCGCGGAAAGATCCTCGAGGCAAGCAACACCATCGGATGAGTCGATACTCGGTTCAGATGTCGAAACCGGCATCCATGTCGACGTCTGCAGTCTGCCAAGTCAAACCAGTTCTCCTCGTTCCATTCTCCCGCCATGAGTGCATGTGATTTGGGAAAAAGAGAGTATCTTGACAAGAGATTACCGTAAGATCCCCACGGTTCGGCGCTAAGCCGGTGTTTTAGAACCGATCTTACGTAAAGATTGTTTGATTCGGGGGTCTCCTAGAATGGAATCACGCAGAGATTGACACGCGTATTTTTATCTGAGTTCAGACCTTCTCTCGAGAGAATAACAACCCTACTCTGTGTGTGTATGGTATTGAGTGTGTTTCGTATAATCGGGAGAAAAGACTAAGGCTATTACAGAAGATAGTATCTGACTGTCTTCCTGATTGCTTGTTCTCTCCTCCGATTACTCCTTTCCCTCTCTGATTGCTGCCTTTATATAGTCGTGAAGGAATAGCTGTTTTCTCCTGTGAAGAGGCGCCTCATCGAATCCAGTAACGGGCGCACATTCGCAGTAATCATCGGAATGGTAACTCCTTCATGCCGCCTGGCAGTTACTTGTCAGAGATAATGGTGTATTACGTGCTATTATTTCGTATAATAACAGCGTATGTTGACTGCTTGAATGCCTTAATCAATTGGACCCACTCGCCTGTAGGTTTTATTGATCATAAGGTGGTCGTAGCGGACCTGATCGCAGAAGAGCTTACGACTATGGGGGTGGTCGTAAAAGAACTTACAACTGGGTAGTGATCGTAGAAAAACTTACGATCATAAGGTAGTCGTAACAAGACTTACGACTATGGGGGTGGTCGTAGAAGAACTTACGACCACCTGGTAGGCTTCTCCCTTGTAAGTGTAAGGGGTATACCTAGGGACCACATGACATCATATTTACTCATAATAAAATTATAGATAAAAGATAAAATGAGGATTATTAGATCCTCGTCAAGGCTGGGCAACCAAAAATTGTTAGATTACTAAAATCAATCGAAATACCAGTCCATACCTCCTTTGCAACCTTACCACCCAAAGATGCTCGTGGTGATCTGTTTATGATAGAGCTCGCCGTGTTCACAGCCTATGCCCAAAAACATCTAGGAAGCCCTACATTCAACCTCAAGCACCTTGCTCGTTCATAGATAGTCATGTTCATCCTTTTTACAACACCGTTTTGTTGCGATGTTTTGCGCACTATGAAATGCCACTGAATACCATGCTCCTCAAAATATCTCTAAATATGTGAATCAGTATATTCAGTACCATTATCAGATCTCAGATACTTTACCTTCCTGCATGTTTGGTTTTCCACCTCAGCTTTCCAGACCTTAAACTTGGCAAACACTTTAGAATTTTGCTTCATGAAATACACCCACACCTTGCGGGAAAAATTGTTAATAAAAGTAATAAAATACTGAGCTCCACCCTTTGACGGTTTGCTAGTAGGCCCACACACATCGAGTGTATGTAATCATGTATTCCTTTTGTATATGATTGCCACTTGAGAAGCTATTCTTACACTATTTTTCAAGAACATGAAACTTATTGAAACCTAAGTCACAGCTTTTAATTCCTACCAATAGGTATCTTTTATGCAATTCTATTATCCCACGAACACTAAGATGGCCCAACCGCATATGCCAAAGTTTTGCCATATCATGATATGACTCTATTGAACTGACTCCGCCTGCAAAAGTGCTCCCTAGCAATATATAAATATTTCTAGTAGTTCGCCCACCCTTCATCACAGTTAATGCACCTCTATAAATTTTCATGGTTTCCTTATCGTTATCAGCTTTATAAATAAGACAACTATTATGTAAGGAGCCTAGAGGGATTAGATTCTTTTTCAACCTAGTATGTGGCTAACATCACCCATTGTTCTAACAATACAATCATGCATCTTAATTTCAACTTCACCTATCTCGACAATACTATGACATATATCGTCACCAAGATAAACATAACCAAAATTACCTGACATGTATGAAGTGAACCACACCCTATTAGGTGTGATGTGATACGAGCACCCCGAATCAAGAATCCATGCATCTGTCAATCGACCGTTTGAAACTAAGAGAACATCTACATCACTGCTATTTGAGTCATTTTTTCTAGCCACATTCACAGTCTTCTCATCACGCTTTCCACCATTCTATTCTTTTAATTTTGGTCAATCTCTCTTCATATGCCCCATCTCCTTGCACTTGTAGCACTCGATATTATTTCGCTCCTAGACATTGAATTGGATTTCGATATTATTTCGCTCCTTGACTTTGAATTCGCGATCCTACTCGCGGTTCCTTAACCCACAACAAACTGTCGATCCAGATCTCTCTTTGTCTTGTTTCCTTAGAGCAAAATTTGTTGATATTAATTTCTGAGAATGAAACTATAAATAAACGATCACTATTCGTGTGGTAATGCTAGTACAAATATCTATATTATGGCATGAGCAATCTTGAGCTTGATAATGATAAGCTCTTTTTATTCTGGAGTATGTCTAGCTACTTTTAGGAACATGCAAGTGGTAAACCATATAACAATCATACAAACTTATAGTATAGATGTTAAATATGTGTATTTTTACAAATCCGTAGAATCGCCGATTCTACGATTCGACATTTATCGATTCGATCCTACCGGAGGCAAATCGATCCACTCGGGATCTCGACTCGACTACCTTGTTTACGCCTTCTAGATCTCTCTGATACAAACTATCACCTTGAGAGCTCTCCTTTGCCTTCAACTTCTATTGATTATGCGCAATGGGGCCATATAAATCTCATCAACCTTTATGGTTTCTTTCCCATTTGTTAGAGTGGTGACCAAGTGTTCATAGGAAGGTGGCAACAAACACAACAGAATAACCGCCTTGTCTTCATCTACGATCTTCACCTCTAGACGTCCTAGATGAGTGATCACCTAATTGAAGACATTCACATGTTGTGCAAGATCAGAACTCTCCTGCATCTTCAGCCTGTACAACCTCTGCTTCAGATAGAACTTGTTCGTCAAGGATTTGGACATAAACTAAGTATGCAACTTATCCCAGATTTCTTTCGGTGAGGTCATATCCATCACATGATACATGACCTGATCCAAAAGACATAACCATGTGATCACAGCTGCCTGCTCCTTCAACTCCTCCCAATCATCATCCTCCATCGTCTTCGGCTTTGCTTTGCTTTGCAACAATCCTACCACGCCAATAGATCATTCACCCTCATCTAATACAATCCGAAGTTACTAGTCATGTCAATCTTCACCACTTCAAATCTAGCACCGACATTGCCATCTCAACTTTGCTCTGATACCAATGGTTGGAACCGATGACAACCCTTTGTGTGAGAGAACAATCACATCAAGCACACAAGAGACACAAAATTTTGTTTACAAGGTTTGAAAAAGCCTATGTCCCTGGGAGCCAAATTGTGGTGGCTCCACTGTATATGGAGTTTCTTTCTTTTCTTCTAATTAGGGTTACAAGAGGTCGGAAGTATATATTTATACCCCACCAGACAGGGACATAGAGTTCGTCATCAACTTAGTTCCTGAAACTCCACCCATCTCCAAGAGACCCTACCGAATGCCTGCCAATGAGCTAGCAGAGTTGAAGAAGTAGATCCAGGAACTATAGGATAAAGATTTTGTCCGATCGAAGTTCTTCACCATGGGGAGCCCAGTGATCTTTGTTGAAAAGAAGGATGGTACCACAGTGAATATGTGCGGATTATCACCTACTCAATAAAGTCATCATCAAGAACAAATACTATCTTCCTAGGATTGATGATTTGTTTGACCAATTAAAGGGAGCCAGAGTGTTCTAAAAAATTGACTAGAGGTTAGGTTATCACTAGCTGAAAATTCGTCAAGAGGATATTCCCAAGACAACTGTCTCAACCTGGTACAGACTGTATGAGTACATGGTCATATCTTTTGGATTGACCAACGCTCCTGCCTACTTTATGAACTTGATGAATAAAGTATTCATGGATTATTTGGATAAGTTTGTCATTATCTTCATTGGCGATATTTTGGTGTACTCAAAGAGTGAGGAAGTTCATGGGGAGCACCCATGCTTGGACCTACAGATGCTTAGAGATAATCAACTCAATGCCACATTCAGCAAGTGTGTGGTTTGGATGAAGGAAATCACCTTCTTAGGACACGTCATGTCTGTAAAAGGAGTTGTCGTCAACCCTAGTAAGGTCAAGGATGTGCTCAACTAGAAGTCACCCAAGACAGTACCACAGATCAGATGTTTCTTTGGCATGTCAGGATATTATCACCGATTCATAAAAGGATTCTACAAGATAGTAAGACCCCTCACTTAGTTATTGAAGAAGGAGAAGAAATTTGCTTGGATGCTAGAATGTGAGCAAAGTTTTCAATAATTAAAGAAGCGTTTGATCACCAGCCAATGCTGATTTTGCTAGACATTTGGAAGGACTTTGAGATTTTCTATGATGCATCACAACAATGTCTTGGATGTGTTCTGATGCAAGAAAGAAAGGTGGTCGTGTATGCTTCGCGATAGTTGGGGCCTCATGAAGCGAACTAACCCACACACAACTTAGAGTTGGTTGTTGTGGTACATATTGTGAAGATTTGGTGCCATTATCTTTTAGTAATCACCATGAAGTTTACACCGATCATAAGAGCTTGAAGTACATTTTCACTCAAGCCGATCTTAATATGAGGCAGAGAAGATGGTTGGCGTTGAATAAACATTATGTATTGGAATCAATTACCATCCAGGCAACGCTAATGTTGTAGCTAACGCTTTGAGTAGGAAGAGCTACTGCAATACTCTAACGATCAAGGAGAGTTGGCCAACACTGCATGAAGAGTTTCAAGAGCTCAAGCTAGAATTGGTTGAAGAAGTATACTTAGCCACTTTGGAAGTACAACCCACACTGCAAAGTTAGATAAGGAAAGCTTAGGTTGAAGATGTAGATAGAAGGGAGATCAAGAGCAAGTTGAAGAAGGGTAAATCCCTAGGATTTTTAGAAGATGAGTAAGGAACTATATGGTTCAAGAAGTGTATTTATGTACCAGATCAGAAAGAGCTTAAGAAGTTGTTGCACAAAGAAGCACACGAGACCTTATACTCCATTCACCCTAGAAGCACTAAGATGTATCAAGATCTCAAGGAGTTATTCTGGTGGCCTAGTATGAAGCGCGAGATTGCTGAATATGTAACATTTTGTGATGTGTGCCAATGAGTTAAAGTTAAACATCAGAGACATGCAGAATTATTGCAGCCTTTAAAGGTACCTTAATGGAAATATGAGAAAATTGGAATGGACTTTATCACAAGTTTGCCAAGAACAAAATCCAGATATGATTCCATTTGGGTGGATGTAGATCGTCTGACAAAAGTCACACACTTTATCCCAGTCAAGACTACCTATTCAGGAGACATACTTATGGAGTTGTATATGTTAAAAATAGTATGTATGCATGGAGTACCAAAGAAGATTGTGTCGAATCGAGAATCCCATTTCACCTTAAGATTCTGACAGAAACCGCATAGTATTCAGGGCACTAATTTGAATTTTAGTATAGCTTACCATCCGCAGATGGATGGACAAACCGAAAGAGTGAATCAAATCCTAAAGGATATGTTGAGAGCATGCGCTCTAGCAAACAAGACCAGTTGGGATCAAAGTTTGCTATATGCTGAGTTTTCATACAACAACGGTTATCAATCAAGCTTACAAATGTCTCTATTTGATGCTCTTTATGAAAGAAAATGTCGAACACCTATGTACTGGAACGAAACAGGAGAAGGACAAGTATTTGGACCAAATATCCTGAAGGAAGACGAAGATCAAGTTCGGTCGATTCGTGGAAAAATAAAAACACCACAGGTAGGCAAAAAAGTTAAGCAAGTAACCGTCGTAGAGATTTAACTTTTGCACCTGGGTATCACGTGTACCTGAAGGTTCTACCTCTCAAGTGAATGCGTTGTTTCAGAGTGAGCAAAAAATTTGCACCAAGATACATTGGACCCTTTCCAATTCTAGTTAGAAGAAGAGAAGTTGCCTACAAATTGGAGCTCCCACATCACCGTCACCTCACTGTTAGATGTATATGACGTCTTCCACGTGTCACAAATGAAGAAGTGTCTACAAGCGCCAGATGAACAAATGCCATTGGAAGCAATTGATCTGCAGGAGGATCTCACCTACAAGGAGCAACCTATCCAGATCTTGGAAGTACTGGAGCGGGTGACAAGGAGCAAGATCATTTGTTTTTGCAAAGTCCAATGGAGCAATCACGCTAAAGAGGAAGCCACTTGGGAGCATGAGGAGGATCTGAAACTTGAAGGTCGAGTTCTCACACCTATTCTCTTGCCAACCTGAATCTTAGAGTCGAGATTCCCTTTAAGGGAGGTAGGTTTGTAACATCCCAAATTTTAGTGTCTTTTTGAATTTTTAAAAACAAAAGAAACCATTTGAATTTTATTGAATTATTTAAAACTTAAATTGAATTTTCATAAATAAAAACAATTTAAAATGAATAAAGTAAACTTAGATTAAATACAAAACTATTTTATTCGAGTTCCTCATATTCCAAGGAATTTTTTGGATTTTGCAAGTTCATTTGCTATTTATTTGGGCTCTATTCATTTAACCCATTTTCTATTATTCAGAAATTATTTAGAATTTCCATTTTCCCGCGGGACGATTTCCTCTCCCCGCCCCATTCTTTCTTTTTCCCTCTTTTCAGCCTACCACCCTGTCAGGACCCATATTTACACATCCAAAAGCCTCTCTGTATTCTGAACTAGTCTCAGATCAGTAGCTAGCTCACACAGGAAACATCGATGAAATGACATCCATTTATCGATTTAACTAAAAAGATCTTATAATCACAATAGTAGTAATAACTAGACCTTATGGTCAACATTTACTTAACTTGCCACGCAGGGCTAAAGAAACAAATAAACTCTTGCAGTGGAAAAGAGACTTGGAAAGGCCAATAAACATGCCCACATGCAATCGAATGGAGAACACAACCTAATTCGCAAAGCCTTCAAAGGATTCCTCTTCATAGAACTTTTGAGCAGCTTGATACTCTTCAACTAAGCAGCATAGTTTAAAACCGCGAGTACATAAAGTACTCAACAAGTCGTAGGGAATAGTGGTGCAATTAATATTCATGCAATGCTTGAACAAAAGATTAATTGTATGGTTCTTTTGCGAAAAGCAATATTGACAGTAAATATAGTAAATAGATTAAAATACGTAATTGAAAAGACTATAAATAAATAAAGTAAACAATATTTTTGAAAACAACCAGTGAACTTCCTATTCACTTTCTAACACAAACCACCAAGTGAATTCCCCATTCACCGAGCAAACATCATATTCACCAAGTGAACTTCTCATTCACACTCCAGCATATTTTTATAAAAAAAAACTCTACCTCTCATGTGAAATCCCTAAGTATTATCCATAACCAAGGACACGACTGTTTAAATAGTTTTAACTATGCAGAGGTTGTACAGTTTTATCCACAAGGGATAAATTAACTTATAATGTTTGTTCACACACTTTCATAGGTACGCGACTAAGTGATTATCACAAGATCTTTACAAAGCTCATTCTTAACCCAGTTCTACCCACTAAGGTTTCAACACTGAATATCTTTCCAACCAGATAGGACCCCCCTCTTATGCCATTGTGAATATACGTTTGTCCTGTAACTAACGCTTCCAAGATAGGACCGAAATTAAGACATTGCTAATTAGTTAGCCAGGTCTATCCCATACTGGATATGTGGTTATACAATATGACCCAATTCAATGGTGCCCAAGATAAAGTCCTTGTCAAGTTACTTAGGCGAGTCTACCACAACCCACAATGTGCTAACCGCACCCCCTTTACTACATGATCGCTTGCCTGAGCGGAAATCATTTTGTTCAACCAAGAATAATAATATACCCTGTCATGGTATACAAATGTTAACAACAGTGGCTATCTACCACAATTCCATATCTCATTAAGTCAAAATTAACATTATTGAACAAGTGACATGAACCCATTGTACAACAAAACATCTCTACGATACCTATATTGGTGATACAAATATGTTCAACTAATAATGACCATCCTAGGGTGACAAATGAGTTATGGTATTCAAATGATCAATGGTGGCATAATCACAAATAGGTGATTAAATATTC
This sequence comes from Phyllostachys edulis, assembly GCA_036346405.1. Lineage (NCBI taxonomy): Eukaryota > Viridiplantae > Streptophyta > Magnoliopsida > Poales > Poaceae > Phyllostachys > Phyllostachys edulis. Next base: position 28,971,670 of record CM070568.1, on the reverse strand, counting down.
CCAAAAGCAATTAATATAATGATGGCATGCAATTTGATATAAAACAAAATACTTTTGAAATCATAGCTTCAATATGATCAAAGGACTACAACTTGCCATGGCATTGCTCAGTTACCACACGAGGATTTTCAAAGCTTGCTTATGTTCCTACTCCTTGAAACAGATCATCTAACAAGAGAAAACAATAGGTGAAGCATAAATAAATCGAAAAGAAATTCAAATAATATCCAAAAATAGAAAAAAACTAACTCTCAAAGAAATAACTCAATTTTATATGAATTTATGAATTTGAATGGACTAAATCGGAGTTCGAGACGAAGGAGAACGGGCTCTCGGAAGATTTGCCGAAAAAGGAAAAAGAGAGAGAAAACACTATTCTAGATTTTAGAATTTCCTTTCAAAAGAAAATTCCAGATTACTGCGTTAGCAAGGATTTAAATTTCGATCAAAATTAAATTTCTAAAGGAAAATAAATTTAATGATGCTAACATAAGGCCCATGGTCTATAGACCAGGTCCACAAAATTGGCTTGGGTCTACGGTGAACTAGGTCTATGGTTTTAACTCAGGCACGCCACATGGACTGCCACGCGGGCTAGCATGAGGATGACACAGGGGCGGCAAAGGCTGAGGTGGAGGTGAGGTGACACTGAGGTGTCGACTCGGTGGAAGAGAAAGAAAACGAGGAGGAATAGAGGAGGAAGATGGCGACGACGGTGGCAGAGGAGAAGGCTTAGGCTCACGGTGACTTTGGCAAAATAGAGATGCCCGAGGAGAAAGGAGGCGAGCATGGGATTGGCGGCGGTACAAGGAACTCGAGGAGCATCTTAAGGCGGCGGAGAAGGATGAAGGTGACGAAGCGAGACGGAGACCGGCGGTGGGGAAGAAGGGTGATAGTGGCAGCTCGACACGGCGATGGGGAGAGGACAAGAAGATGGGGGATCGAAAGAGGAGGATGGGGAAAATATGGTGACACACTTGGGAAGGCGAGGGAGCTCACCAATGACAAGATCGAGCGGAGGTGGGCGGCTGTTTTGAGGAAGAAGGGGCGATGGTGAAGTGATGATTCGCTAGGGATGGTGACATGAGCACGATGTAGAATGCAGAAGAGCGAACTCAACGGCGATGGAGGCACGAATGGAGGACGATGGCGAAACACGACGGTGAACTTCTTGCGGCGGCAGCGGCTTCTTCAGCGGATTCCGACGAGACAAAATTGAAATCGACGAGGCGGCTAGGGCAAACGGATGAGAAGCTCGAGGTGAACAAAAGGACCTAGGTGGTTGCTCTTAAATAGGGTCGGAGAGGAGTATTTGCATGGAGCATGGCGGTGAGACGTGTCCGGCTCGGACACGGGCGGAGCTGGCGGGAGGAAGAAGGAAAGGAGGAAAGAAGCAGGCGGTTGACAGGCGGGCCTGCTCGGCAGAGAGAGAAGAAGGGAGGTGGGCGATGGGTTGGCGGCTATGCTAGGAGAAAAGGAAATGAGTCGGCAAAGGAAAAGGAAAAGGCCAAAAGGAAGGAAAAATGGTCCGAAAAAAAGGTTTCGGCCCAAAGGAAAATCCGGAAAAGAAAAGGATTTCCAAATTTAGAAATTAGATTAAATAAAACTGAGCTCAAAGAAATAGCAAATAAACTCCAAAAATTCCTAGAAAATTCAAAAAAAATACTTTGGAACTCAAATAAAACAACTTTAAATTTAATTGAAGGTTAGATTATTCACATTAAAAGATTTTGACTTCTGAAAATTCAAATTAAGCTTTGACTTAACCAACAAAATTTAAAGGGTTATTTTTATTTTAAAATGCTTCAAATGAACTCCAAATTTAGGATGTTACATACCCGACCTGGCCCAGATCCATCTCCATTGCCCTTGCTCTGTCTTGAGCTAGCCATGTGGTGCGCGCCCCGCCCTTAGCCCCGACTGCGCTAGCCGAACCCATGTGTGCCCCGCCCTTGTCGTGATCATGCTAGGTTCTGACAGTGCGCGCTACCGAGCACGCCGACCCCGCCAAATTGACGCCCACGCCTCTCCTGCCGGGCTTCGTTTACCTATCCGATTCTTGCGACCCACGCCACTGATTCCACGGCGCCACCATCCCGAGTTGCGGGGCACCTGTTTCTCCCTCTTTGTTCCTCTCTTTCCCTCTCACTGACAATCGGGACCCACATGTCATCCTCTTCTTTCTTTCTGTCTTTGTTCCACTGATAGGTAGACCCCGCATGTCAATCTCGTGTATCTTTTAATTTCAGCCGAAAGAATATTCCAGGGCATATTCCCTTCTTCTCAATTTTGAGCAATTTCCTTTTCTCATAAACTTTCGGAGACTCGTTCTCTTTCATTCAAACTCTGATTCAGTTGATTCTTCTTCCTAAATTTATCTAAATTCTTAATATTTCTACCAATACCTATTTGATATTTTATGGATTTTATTTGGATTTACTGTTATTATTTATCTCATTTTGCCCATATAGCTTCTGGCGTTGCTAAAGCCAGATTGGACCAGTCTGCAAGAGTAACTCCAATCTTCGACGAAGGCAAGTCATAGTCTTTAATCATGTTGAACCCAGTATTGCAAAAGTATATTGATTTATATCAATATGCATGCTACTTTTATATCAAATTTTTCTGAGATTACTGAATTAACATTATGCCACCTTAATTATTATAAATTCCAAGTATCCTTTGAAACTATAGATTAGGTTATTATTAGTTGGGCATAATTGTAATACCAATATGGATGATATATTTATACTTTTCATGCTTAGTTGTACGACGGACATTTTTGATGAAGATTTGGATATGTCAGTCTGCCATTGTTTTGGATGGTCAACATAGGTAGATATATAGATCGACAGATGCTCAATGTAAACTAATAGACCTGTTCTGGGCTCGGTGTGTTGTCGTACAACCATCCACAAATGTATCATCCACGTAAGTGAAACTATCGTTATCCCATTTCACTTTGCAACAAAAACAGCTAAGCTTACGAGCTTATCCATCAGGACCCCTACAGGGCTACCACGGCACGACTCCTGTGAGATTCTCGTCGGGGTTGAAAAGATCACATGGTGAATCGAATGAAACGCCACGTTTACCACAAGGAACCGCGACAGCTACCACACAGTGTTGCTTCTCAGAAGCAGTGTGTGCAAGTCATCACCACAAAAACCTTCTTGTCGGTGTGACACGTGTCGACAAACTGTCTTCTACTCTTGTTGAAGATCCGTTTTGTGTTGCGGGGTACACGTGGAGAGATCACCTGACGAACAATCTTTTCATCCGACCATTTCTTACCGTTGATGAGGAGAAATATCTTCGACGTATATCAGACTCACGAGACAAGCCAAAATTACTGTTCTCGATTTAATTTTGCTTAAATTTTATCTTTTTTTCATTTTAACTTTGAAAATTTTCAAATTTTATTCTAAAAATTTTGGCAAAATTTGACCAAAATTTTCCGATTTTCGGCTATTTCAATGCTACCGGTGATCCCCGGTAAAAATTTTAAACGGGTTTTCAGAACCCTGCTCACAAGCCGCATCACAATTCACAACATTGAAAATAAACATGATGTCGTAAAGGGTAGAGTGTTGTTTTTAATGAATTGAGTTGGCTAAAAGGCCCACCGCAGAATTGCCCCTCGAACACCTGTCTCCTGTTTTCTCTGACCGACTCAGTGCCTCCCTAGCTAGATTGCCATCCAACCCTTATGTGGCTTCTAGTGCCGCTGGTGCCTTTGCTACGTGCCCTACTTTCACCGCCTTTCCTCGCCTTGCCACAGCTCCTCGTTATAAAACCTAACTAGAAGCTAACCCGCACCAAATGGTGTGGGGCTCGGATGATGTTGTCTTTTTTTTGTCAGGTACTGACGTGGACCATTGACAGGTGCAATGTCGTAGATAAATTCATATTTAGTTACTTGTCTTTCTCCACATGAGTTTAATACAAATAATAGATAAATTAATAGTATATAAGTATATAAATTTGAATGTAAAACACGTATAAAGCAGCAGTACATAAGCATAACGAATAGAAAGATGAAATAAAATTATCGTTAAAGGAATTAGGAAAATGGGTACCTAAGCCGGAATATCCAACACCATGGAATCTCCATTAGATAAATTAATGTTCATTCAAAGGTCACAGAACTTACTAATGCAGTTGCAAGAGGGTCCAGTACAAAATTAGCAAATAGTTCATTCATGGGTTTCCTAAGTTCTTTCTCTATGTTTCCACAAACATGCACACGGTAGACAAAAAGCAAGATAACGATAAATTACACTGCAGTTAGACTATATATTGTTAATCATTGCCATTAGGATTAGGATTGATTTATAAATCAATGAAAATACCTATGAGGGTAATATTTTTCAATCTTCCATTCATCAAGAACAGGTATGCATACCTCTTCAAGAGGGCGTGGAGGAAGCGAGTCCTGCTGCTATCGTACTGTAAAGTTTGATTACACATCCACATCTATTCTCTGTTCAGTACCCCATGAATACATTCGGAGACACGTTCACCAACATGGCAAACACAGCGAGCAACATAACATAAATATACGTCTCGAGGGGAACACAACACTTTTAAGGTGGAGAAAACAAAAATAAGATTAAATCACTACATGACTATCCATTCGACTAATGATTTTGCATTCTTCAAATCCTAGTCACCAATTAAAAATGTAATAGAAATCCTGCCTATTTTACAAAACATTTTTCTAGAAAAGAGAGAAATCTCTAATACGACCTCTTTGACACCATCATGTTGAATTTTCACGACTACTTCTCTGCTACCTCTTAGAGTTGCACGATGACTTTGTGATATCTATAACAAAATGTTCACGAAGACTCACATAGCATACTATGAATTTCCATCAAATAACTGAAAGTTCATTTGAGCACCACAGAAATTACTGATGCGGTTGCAAGAGAGTTTAGGACAAAATTAGCAAATATATCAGTGCATGGATTTCCCAAGCTCTTTCTCTATGGTTCCACGAACCTGCACACACGAGAGACAAAAATCAAGATAAAGATAAATTACACTATAGTTAGAATATATATTGTTAATCATTGACATTAGGATCATGATTGATTTACAAATCAATGAAAATACTTATGAGGGTAATAATTTTCAATCTTCCATTCATCAAGAACAGGTATGTATACCTCTTGAAGAGGGTGTGGAGGAAGCGAGGCATGCAACTGTTTGAGGACATTTATGTAGGGTTCAGAAAGCACATCTGCTCTTGTGGACAAATATTGGCCCATTTTTCACACGTAAACCTTCTAACTCCATCATCAGGTTGAGAACATGGCGAGCATTTCGCTCGTGTGTTTTTGTCCATATAACATTCTTTTTGCTACCGGTAACCCACTGAACTCTCTTCTGAACAGCCTGCTTGTACCTCCATATAATGTAAAAGTGCGTGGGTTTAAGCAATCTATTTCCATAACAAAGGAAAGTTTCAAGCAATCAGTCTTACGTTATACATGGGAATGAACTAATCGCAGTTTTCGCTAGACAGGTCATCTAGCTCTACAAAGAAATGCGTTGTTTAGAATGATGCGTGCTAACAATGCTATCGTACTCTAAAGGCTGATTGTCTATGTACACTTACTGCAAGATTCCTCTGGAGGTATTGCATCATTTCTTCATAGTATTCCCTTTCTCTACACACTATAGGCAAAGTATATATTCCATTGTAATCGTTTTCGAATGCAATAATCCACAATCATGCCATCAAAATTAGTAACCGGAGATTAGGCCTGGAAATTGCACTCTATCAACAACAGGAATTAGGATATGCAATTGAGGCACTTTAAATACTTGAGCAGGGTTGTTCGAGAAGGCCCTTTATGAAGGAATCTACACTGACATGGCACAATGGCGACAGAGGGGGGGGTGAATGTCGCTCTCTTTAAAATCGCCCAGAAAACGTGACACTCGATTTTTTTTAAGAAGAAGCAAAACAAAGTAATTCACAGAGAGTTAATTTGCTGAAACACAGAACGCATGAGACACTGAAAAATTCAGCATAAATCGAGACCACCAAGAAAAATTCAACTGAAAATACCATTTGTTTAATCGCATGCAAAATGGTTGAAAATCAGCAAAAAAACGACCAGTATGCGCAAGAACAAACACAAGGATCAAACCAACAGATCCGACATGCACACGCAGCAGGATGAGCCACACCAAACCAAACCGAAAGCGAGACAAGGAATGATGAGACAAGGCAATAAAAATTCAAATCAAACCCTTTGGATATTAAAGCTAAAGCCTTACATGCATCAAACCATGATCTACAGTGCAACATCATATCACAACCATAATCTTGATTAAGCAGCCGCATCCAAGGATTTTTGGGAGCAGCTCTACAGGCCCACGAACACACACAGGAAAACAAAATCGGCGATCACTGCAGCCTCCAGGCGCTCCACTACAGGCGCCCGATTTTTTGGGGGAGCAGGGCGCCGTCCCAGGCTCCGAATTTTTCTGGGAGAGAGACACCAACAGAACCTCAAGATTGAGGAGGAGGCAAGGAAGCGATGTCGGCAATGAATTAACTTGCACTAGTCAATCGAAGAAAGAAAACTCAAATAGCTATTTTGTTCTCTCTCTCACGCAACAAGATGGCAGCCATACAATAAAAACTTAAGACAGCAAATCGCACAGGAGTTGAATCAAAGAAATAACAAACGGCTGGCAAACATTGATTACTCTGAATCTTTTTCAAGTTGGAACATGCTGCCGCTGAGCTCTATTTTTTTTTGGTTTCTCATGTGGCTATAGAACAGAGCAGGAGCAGCACACGCCCGCTACAGCCGCCGCCATCACTTTGTGCACGAGCTCTCACGGTCAGATCATTGAGCAACCAGGCAATAAACAAAAACGAAAGCGGCTTAACCGACCAGCTCTTGATTTTTCACGCTAGGCGACAGGTGCCACCAAACTCCAGATCTTGCGGACACAAAGAAATCACAAAGCTCCAAAACGATGGAAATGAGAACAAAGACACCTCACCGCTAGAGTCTCACGTCCTTGCTGTACCAATAATAGTCGCATCAACCACCGCATCAATCATAGCGAGCAAGGCAAGGCAAAAAGTAAAACTCAAATCACAAGTGACACAAACCAAGCGTAAATCGGATCGGATGATGACCAAACACACAAGACCAAACAGAGCAAGAAACGGTAGAGCAATAAACTAATCCATCACCAAAAATTCATCGCACCAATGCAAAGAAGAAACAATAAGAACAAGGAATATATAGGAGTCCCCATACGCCTGGACATTAGAACAAGGAAGTGATTACAAGACTTTCCACTCAATCCTCACCTATCCCATCTCAAGAACACAACCCATACATGCTTGAGGAAAGCTACCAAGGGGACAGCAGGGAACAACCCTCAACAACTAAAGCCTAAAGCCAAAACAAACTCTAAAGCCTCTTTTGACTAAAGGAAACCCTAGAAACTCTTGAAGTGTTCAGCTTGGGCAGCAGCCCCTCCATCCTATTTATAGCCCACGGCTAACGGGTCTCCACCCGTTCGCCCGCTAAATCCAACGGAGCTCAGCTCCGCTTGTGCGACCTTGCGAAATCCCGTTTAGCCCCCCGCACCTTCCGGAAGCTTCGCGCTTCTCGTCTCGCACGCCTCGCAACCACCTCGAGTCCACGTCGTCTTTGACACATCCCGACCGTTCTGACCTCAGCGCCACCTGCACCTAGTCCGGTCCACCGTGTCTCGCCACGACTCCACCCGATGTCCTGCAGTCACACAGACAAGAAACACATCAAATAGCACCGCTCGATACATGAAAGCGTAAAAACCATCAACTTACCATTGATGAAGTCCAAACCTGTCGAATCAAGGAATATGCATCCTAATCCCATACGACCAATTTTGACCAAGTCCGACAGAGCCCGATTGCACCATGCAACGACTCGACTCCGAACCACTCAACCCAAACTCGACTATCCTAAACTTTGTCAATTACTCATCACTCACAAACGGGACGACCTCCACATGGTCTCTCAATCTCCCCCTTGATGAGTATATTGACAAACTCCGAAAAAACACAAAGAAGAGATTGAGTTTGAAGAAACCAACATGGTCCAAAGAAGAAGAGTGAAACTAATGACCATGTCGACAGAAGGAACACTAGAGCAACAACTAAAAGAGCAAATTGTTCTCCAAAGCTCTAAAATGATCCCAACTTGCTTTTTCTTCTCTATTCTCCCCCTTTTGGCAATAAACACATCAAGAAGCAATAGAGAGAATATGACATGTCAATGGATGAAATGGCTGAAGTTTGATTATTCTAAGCAATTAGAGCCATGAAAATTATCCAGAATGACCATAATGTAATACACCAAGCCATAACTCAATAAAAAGGCTATTTAGATCATGACAAGATATGTATTAAGCTAGCTAGAACACATAGATGACAATCTGAAAATGAGGTACATTATGTGAGCAAGTCAAGTCATCAATGAGCAAAGTCTAGCTAGAGATATCCAAGGATGATGCAGGCCATGTCAATAAGCTAAGCGTAGCTAAGAAGCTTAAATTGAGACCAAATAGAGTGCTATGCTCAAGAATGAAACATTGGTTAAAGTACTTGATACTTTTTGTAGCTTTAAGCACATTGAACACATAAAACATATTTTCTTTTGAAATTCATGGTGGTTTCCAACCAGATTTTTGTTTTATCATGTGCTAGGTCTCAAGCCTTATGCGACTACTCCAAGCGAGAAGCTTAAGAACATAGTCTAGGTCACCCAAAACTCCCCTAAGTTCATGCCAAGTGCAATGGCAAGCCGTCTCATAGGAGAGAATTGGTGAGATCGTTTTTTCAACACAAAAGAGATCTTTTGCCTTTTAACAAGTTGTACTAACTCATGCATCATCAAGAGACTAAAACAGCTCAATCTAAGGCTCAATATAGATTCATCACTCTACCCAGCCTATTTGACATGGCATGAATCATAAAAGGATAGCTCAAGAAAGACTAATCTCGAGTGCTAACATGACAAGTTTTAGTTTAAGTTGAGCAATTTTAATTAACTTATCATGGCAAAAGCTAGGCTACACATATGAAGTCATGATAAATCTAGCAAATAAGCACAAGTCATGGCAAGGTGTAAAGCATTGTAAACATGTCATAGCAGGATAATAATCAAGGCTCAATGTAGTTATATTACAATGCAGAATGCTAGAAATGCAAGAAGATCCAGCTCCCCTCAACATTAGATGCAACTTTTAGTTCAAGTTGAGTTAAGTCAATATTAAGCTCCAGAAGCTCCCAAATGAACTCCCCTTGAACCAAAACAATAAATCGAGAAGCTGGCAAAGAAAACATAAAACAGGTAGTCCTTAAAGCATAGATAAGATATAGAGAATACTATGGCTCAGACTGACTCTCATCTACCCCATATGACTCTAGGACTATCAACTGCCCACTTAACACACCTAGGAGCAAACACGTACCCTGTCTACCCGAGGGTGGCCCAACCCTCGCTAGAACCTACAAGAAGTGAGTGAGCTCAACCTAGTGAGATAAGTAACAGCTAATAAGCAGCATCCTAGAATCACAAGATAAGAGCATAAATCTAAACAACTAGACAAAAGAAGCACTCTAATCTATGCTAGGAGGACTAATCCCAAATGCACCCAAAATGCAATGCAACAAAGAAGGAGCAAGAGCATAAATAATATAGTAGAGCAAGAAACCCAAAGCTCCCCTCACTCAAATCCATAAGGACAAACCACCCCAAGCTCTCCCGCAGAGTGAAAACCTCGAACTATCCAATGGCTTGGTGAAAATGTCGATAGCTGGTGGTCACTCTCACAAACTGGAGCACTATGTCGCCCTTCTCTACATGGTCTCTAAGGAAGTGGAAGCGGATATCGATGTGCTTGGTGGGAATCTTTGCTTTGGGTTCTTGGCAATGTTAATCGCGAAGTGTTATCACAAAAGAGTGGAACACATGCCGATAACTAACCCAAAGTCCCGCAGGTCGAAGTCATCGAGAGCACTTGGCTACAAAGAATCGGCTGCGACAACGTACTCGGCCTCTGCGGTGGACTGTGCAACACCGGACTGCTTCCTCGAAGACCAGGAAACAAGAGAAGTGCCAAGAAATTGGCAGGTGCCGGAAGTGCTCTTCCTATCTATCCTACAGCCAGCGAAGTCTGCATCCGAGAAGGCTCTCAAGGAAAGACAAGATGAGGAAGAGTACCAGATACCATAGTCAATGGTAGCTCGCAGGTACCGAAAGATGCGCTTCACCGCCTAGCGGTGAGAAACGCGAGGAGAAGCCTGAAAACGAGCGCACAAACACACAGAAAAATGTATGTCTGGTCTCGAGGCAGTGAGGTACAAGAGGGAGCCAATCATGCTACGAAACTCCTTTTGATCAACTGGCTCGCCATCCTCATACGGGTCAAGATAATTTGTAGAAGCCATGGGAGTCAACACAGCTTACCATCACTCATGTCGAAGCGTTTTCAGGAGATCACGAGTGTACTTGCCCTGATGAAGAAAAGTACCCTCCCGAGTCTGCTTGATTTGGAAGCCAAGAAAGAATGTCAACTCACCCATCATGCTCATCTCAAACTCGGTGCTCATGACATCCGAGAAGCGTGAAACCAGATCATGAGAAGAGCGCCAAAGATGATGTCATCGACATAGATTTGGACGAGCGAAAGTCACTACCAAGCCTACGGATAAACAAGGTCTTGTCTACTTTACCCATTTCAAACCCATGACTCAACAAGTAGGACTTAAGCCTCTCATACCAAGCTCGGGAACTGCTTAGAGTCCATCTGGCTTTTGGAAAGCTTGAAGACATGGTTAGGGTATTTGGGGTTCTCGAAACACGGAGGTCGTCGGACGAGACTTCCTCCTCAATAAGGCCATTGAGAAAGGCACTCTTCACGTCCATCTGTAAAGCTTGAAACCCTTAGAAGGCGCAAAGGCAAGCGAGATTCTAATGGCTTCAAGTCGAGCTCTGAGGGCAAAGGTCTCCTCAAGTCTAGACCCTCAACACAGGAAAACCCCGAGCTACCAATCTAGCCTTGTTTGGATGATTACCCCATCCTCTCTGCTTGTTCTTGAACACCCACTTGGTTCCAATGATATTGTGGCCTCGTGGGGGCTCAACAAGCGACAGCACCTTGTTTCTCTCAAAGTTCTCTAATTCCTCATGCATGGTATTGACCCAAGACTCATCGTAAAGGGCGTGACAAACATCCTTGGGCTCAAAAGAGGCAACAAAGGCGAATGGAGCAGAATTGAGAAAAGCGGACTTAGAGCGATGACACGCTCAAAAGGTCTCCAATAATCTGCTCTGAAGGATGCCTTTTACGGATATGTCGGGAGGTCTGGATGAGAAGAAGAAGTGGCCTCTACCTCGTGTGCAGACGAGGCAGGACAGAGCCACTAGCTCCGGAGGAAACGGAAGGCAGGCGAGATCACCTTGAGGTGCCGTGGAAGAAGGCATCTCAAGGGAGGAAGAGGAGCTGGATCGTAAACAACCATCGTCTCCCTCATCCTCATCATCCACAAAGATGGTCTCGGATCGCTCTAAAGAACACGAGATATCTGGCCTAGTCCCTGGTGGCCTCGTCAAAGGTCACCTCGCGAGGTTTCTACCATTTTGCTAGACTCGCAGCCTGGACCCTATAAGCCATGAAGAAGTCGAGTAGCCTAGAAAGATACCGCCACACGAGGCGTGACTCGAACTTATCTAGGTTCCCGGACTTCAAAATAAAGCACTTGCAACCAAACACACGAAAATGAGAGGCGTTGGGCTTTCGCAGTATCTCAACTCATAAGTCTTGGTGCAAGAGTGCCCAAGAAAAACTCGATTGAAACATGGCACGCGGTCGCAATGGCCTCACCCAAAACTTCCTCGGTGTAGAGTACTCATCAAGCATCGTCCCCGCCATCTCGACCAAGGTACGGTTCTTCCTCTCCACAACGCCATTTTTTGAGGGGCGTATGGAGAAGAGAGGCGGTGCTCTACACTGTCTCACCGCAGAAACTCTCAAAGTAGGAATTCTTGAACTCCGTGCCATTGTCATCTTTGCGGATCGCTCGAAGGCACCGGGAGCTCAACAGATGACCTACTAAAAAGACCTCGGAAATGTGTAAATGTCTCGCCCTTCGAGGCTAAGAAAACACCCAAGAGTACCTCGAGAAGTCATCGACCACAACAAGAACATACCACTTCCCTCCCGATCAAGAGACTTTCATTTGGTCCAAGCTGTGTCCATGTGGAGCAATTGTCCTGCATCGGTCATAAGTAATGTGTGGGAGGATGAGAAGCGGCAACCATCTTCCGTGCTTAGGCATGGAGTGCAAACAAGATCTTTGACCATCTTGAGTTTGGCGGACCACGAATGAGATCATGGTCGCTAACTTTCGGGTCAAATGGTCAAATCCAATATGACCAAGTCTCCTATGCGTAAAGAGAGATCGCGGGACTCGAAGCAACTAAACACCGAGAGGATCACCGGAAGAATCGAGAAAAATCAGCACGAAAGATCCTCCCATAACGAGAAATCCATAAACCGGACTACCCAAGAATCAAGAATTTTGCAATTGTTTTCTTAAAGCTCACCTCGAAACCGTCATCGGTAAGCCGAGAAACGGAAAGCAAATTGTCCGCAGACTTACTAACCAAGGCAACATCCTTAAGAATAAAAGAAGCATTAATCACGACAAGTACCTTTGGCGATGACGCGCCAGCACGAAGCGTCTCCGAAGGTGATCGTCTCATCACCGGAGCGCGGGCTAGGAGGAGAACCAACGGAGTCTCCGGTCATATGACGAGAACAACCGAGTCTACAAGCCAAACCTTCTCCTTCCCTACCCGTGAACTGAGTCAAGCAGAGAGTAAAGTCTCGATCTTGGGATAAATCAAGCAATGATTTTGGCACCCAATCTTGAATAACACGTCGGCGGATGAAGTAGTCAAGCACGATCGACCTCTATCTACCCTACGCCTCAGAACTCAAAGCGAAGGTCTAAGAGTAGACCGGTCGCATTCGGGTCCGATCGCTACTAAGGAGCGAGTCGGAGCACTGCAACATGTTGAACACGCCATGGTAGCTATCTCGATGGGGAAAACGAGATCTACCCTCGGGGACGGCGGAAGTCACGATCGAAAGCAAAGATGAGGACGAAAACCGAAAACTCGGAAAAACCAAGTCCTCGATCGTCGCACAAACCCATCGAAGAAACAAGCCTAGACCTCGTGTTGGTCTTAGGTGCACTCAAGGTCCAGGGCCGACCACGAATGCGCCTAAGAGACTCAACATGGTCTCTACGCGATCTTGGCGCTACCAAGCATCGATCATTGTGTGTCCATCCTTCCGACAGAAGGTGCGGTGATACTTCACCTTCGAGAGGTAGAAGCGACATGTGAAATTACCTTCTTGTCGAAATCCCTGGACATAGCCCGCCGACTTGAAATGGACTTTCTCGGTCCTGGCTCGATCTCGATCACACACGGTGCTATGGGTCCGAGCACGGCGGTGGATGCTTCCTCATGTCCTCAAAGAAGTCATATCCTAGACCCCGATTAAATCTGCAGATCTTAGATTGGTCTAGAATAAGATTGAGCTTCTTCTTGCCTCCTACAAATCTCTCGAGAGTGTTCATAAGGTCTCGACACTCCGAAAGAGAGAGATGCAAGAAAGAGGGGAAGAAGAGACAATGCAGAAGGTAAGGAAGCAAAAGAAGAACCAAAGAAGAGAGGGAAGAATGGCTTGTGCACGCACACCGACTCAAGGGACGATCCCTCGCTAGCCAGTTGGTTCACGTCGCTAAGCGTCTTAATCTTACCCTAGGGCTTCTCCCCCTTCTCCACAATCATATTACAAGCACAATGTGGCTTCTCTAGAAGGTCCTTAGTTAGCTTCACACATTTCTCATCCAAAGCAATCAAGTCAGATTTTAGTTTGTTACACTTAATGCATGGTGAGCTAACAGGGTCCTTAGAAGCAAACTGAGCCAACTTCCTTTCATGATCAATCATATCTTGAAACTGTTTGGAGACAGCTTTAAGTTTAGCAGTTAACTTAGGACAGTTCGAGCATGAATCAATCGGCTCAAGTAAAGAAGCTTGTAGTTCAATTTTATGATCCGCCTGTTTTAAGTTCATCTTCAAGTTATTGCAATTTTCACAAGACTCGAGGCAGATCAAAGAGCATGGCATAAGATCCTCTAGCAAAGAATGTCCTTACCCTCACATGAGGTGGGAGAAGTAGTCTCATCAAGTAATAAGTAGGGTAATGACCATCCTACTCAACTCTAACTCAAAGAAGCGGACTAACATTCTCCACCTTAACACTATCAAGTTTGGAGGACACACTATCATGTGAGGTCCTTAACTTCTCCATATCAACCAAAGAAAGCGAGCATGTATCACAATCATCACTAGAAGGGCGGATGTAAGAGCAATAATCTCTAGTGACAGTCTATCTATTTCCTTCTCTAACTCAAAGACACCTAGCCTTAGCTTTAGCATGAAAACCTCCTAGCTTAAGAAAAGCATGATTAATTTGTTCGTCAGAGTGGGATCTACCTCGTCCGAAGTCGAGTACAGCTCATTTGTCCGAAGTTCGCCCTCGAGGGCCATGAAGCACATGCTTGGGAGAAGTCGTCGCCGCCATCCTTGGGCTCTTGGTCACCCGTCCGTCATCGTCGCTCCATCCCTCCACCTCGCCGAGGTCGAGGTCGTCGGAAGCGGTGAGGACCAGTGGAAGAGCTTCTTGGCTTTGCCGGTTGCGGAACTTCTTCTTCTTTGGGCGCCCGAGTGGAGGCTTCTTGTTGCAGTTCTTGTCGGTGTAGTCGTTCTTGCCCGAACCGCCGTAGTCGTTCTTGCCCTTCTCCGCTTTAGGCGGTTGCTCGGATGTGGTTGGGGCCACCACACTCGAAGCAAATCACGGGTCCTCCTCTCTTCTGTCCCTCCTCCCTTTGTAAGCGTGGGAGAATCTTGAGCAAGGAGGGCAAGTCGCTCATCCGCGAAGTCGCTCTAGCGATCATCGTTATGTCACGAGAGCGACAAGGAGAAATTGCAAGAGGACTCGGAAGAGAGACCGAAGTTTAAGCGGGATCGGTGACGGGGCCATCGATCGTGACTTCGACCTCACGAGACAACGTCAATCTCGTGAGTCTTGAGGCGTGAGTACTGCCGCATCAAGAGTCAAGGTCGAGAGGTCTGTCGTGTCTTTGATGGTGGTCACTTTCATCTCCCACACGCCGCAGATCGAGTCTGCCGTAAGTATCGACGAGCGTTGTCCGAGTCGGGTATGTGAGACCGACCGCTCGGAGGTTGCTCAAGATCTTGTGAAAACGCAAAGCACTCATCTAGGGACTCACCGGCAAGCATCTCGAATTTGTTGTATTCTCATTTGAACCGGTCTGTCGAACCGTCTTGATCTGGGTGGTGCCCTCATGGTATGCGTCGAGGGTCACCCGGATATCGAAGCGGACGACAGTGAGATATCTTGGTCAAACTCACTACGACTCAAACCACGGATGATGATGTTCCTTGCCTTTGCATTCGCCTCAACATCGACCATGTTCCGGCATTGATGTTCTCATCGGCAGAACAATGAATCGTACCTTGACCTTCCGCCGGATGGCATACCCACCGGCACGGATGTATGTCTCCATTCGGCTCTTCCGGAAGGGTAATCGATGCCATCGAAAACGCGGCTTGGTCGAGTACTTGTCCATCGCCATGGCTCTTGAGACCGGTTAAGATCTATTGAAAAGAGCTAACCGCTCGATACCAATTGTAGGACCGAAATGGCGACAGAGGGGGTGAATGTCGCTCTCTTTAAAATCGCCCCCAGAAAACGTCTACTCGATTTTTTTTAAGAAGAAGCAAAACAAAGTAATTCACAGAGAGTTAATTCTGCTGAAACACAGAACGCATGAGACACGAAAAATTCAGCATAAATCGAGACCACCAAGAAAAATTCAACCGAAAATACCATTGTTTAATCTGCATGCAAAATGGTTGAAAATCAGCAAAAAACGAGCAGATGTATGCGCAACAAACACAAGGATCAAACCAACAGATCCGACATGCTGCATACAGGATGAGCCACACCAAACCAAACCGAAAGCGAGATAAGGAATGATGAGACAAGGCAATAAAAATTCAAATCAAACCATTGGATATTAAAGCTAAAGCCTTACATG
Organism: Phyllostachys edulis; assembly: GCA_036346405.1. Classification (NCBI taxonomy): domain Eukaryota; kingdom Viridiplantae; phylum Streptophyta; class Magnoliopsida; order Poales; family Poaceae; genus Phyllostachys; species Phyllostachys edulis. The sequence continues at coordinate 28,955,439 of CM070568.1, read as the reverse complement.
CATCAAACCATGATCTACTGATTGCAACATCATATCACAACCATAATCTTGATTAAGCGGCCGCATCCAAGGATTTTGGGAGCAGCTCTCAGCCCACGAACACACACAGAAAACAAAATCGGCGATCACTGCGGCCTCCAGCGCCCACTACAGCGCCTGGATTTTTGGGGAGCAGGCGCCGCCCCAGTTCAATTTTTTCGGGAGAGAGACACCAATGAACCTCAAGATTGAGGAGGAGGCAAGGAAGCGATGTCGGCAATGAATTAACTTGCACTAGTCAATCAGCAAAGAAAACTCAAATAGCTATTTTGTTCTCTCTCTCTCACGCAACAAGATGGCAGCCATACAATAAAAACTTAAGACAGCAAATCGCACAGGAGTTGAATCAAAGAAATAACAAACGGCTGGCAAACATTGATTACTCTGAATCTTTTTCAAGTTGGAACATGCTGCCGCTGAGCTCTATTTTTTTTTGGTTTCTCATGTGGCTATAGAACAGAGCAGGAGCAGCACACGCCCGCTACAGCCGCCGCCATCACTTTGTGCACGAGCTCTCACGGTCAGATCATTGAGCAACCAGGCAATAAACAAAAACGAGCAGCTAACCGACCAGCTCTTGATTTTTCACGGGCGAACAGGTGCCACCAAACTCCAGATCTTGCGGACACAGCAAATCACAAAGCTCCAAAACGATGGAAATGAGAACAGCACCTCACTGCTAGAGTCTCACGTCCTTGCACAGCCGCAATAGCCGCATCAACCAGCCGCATCAATCATAGCAGGCAAGGCAAGGCAAAAAGTAAAACTCAAATCACAAGCAGTGACACAAACCGAAGCAGAAATCGGATCAGATGACAGCCAAACACACAAGACCAAACAGAGCAAGAACAACCGAGCAATAAACTAATCCATCACCAAAAATTGATCGCACCAATGCAAAGAAGAAACAATAAGAACAAGGAATATATAGGAGTCCCCATACGCTGGACATTAGAACAAGGAAGTGATTACAAGACTTTCCACTCAATCCTCACCTATCCCATCTCAAGAACACAACCCATACATGCTTGAGGAAAGCTACCAAGGGACAAAGAGGAACAACCCTCAACAACTAAAGCCTAAAGCCAAAACAAACTCTAAAGCCTCTTTTGACTAAAGGAAACCCTAGAAACTCTTGAAGTGTTCGGCTTGGGCAAGAGCCCTCCATCCTATTTATAGCCCACGGCTAACGGGTCTCCACCCGCTACGCCCGCTAAATCAACGGAGCTCCGCTCCGCTTATGCGACCTTGCGAAATTCTGTTCGCCCCCCGCACCTTCAGGAAGCTTCCGCTTCGTCTCGCCGACGCCGCAACCACCTCGAGTCCACGTCGTCTTTGACACATCCCGACCGTTCGACCTCGGCGCCACTGCACCTAGTCCGGTCCACCGTGTCTCGCCACGACTCCACCCGATGTCCTGCGATCCACACGCAGAAGAAACACATCAAATAGCACCGCTTCGATACATGAAAGCGTAAAAACCATCAACTTACCATTGATGAAGTCCAAACCTGTCGAATCAAGGAATATGCATCCTAATCCCATACGACCAATTTTGACCAAGTCCGACAGAGCCCGATTGCACCATGCAACGACTCGACTCCGAACCACTCAACCCAAACTCGACTATCCTAAACTTTGTCAATTACTCATCACTCACAAACGGGACGACCTCCACATGGTCTCTCATTGAGAACCAAATATCATTTGTTTTTCCAGGCTCATAATTCCTAAATCTCACTCGAAGCCGGTTCTAGCGCTCAAGAGGCTTGGTTCAATTACACTTCTCCCGCTCTGTCTTCATTAGAAAAGGAAAGGTTACATAAGTTTGTTCGAGAAGTAACTACAAAGACACAATTGTTGGGAATTTTGTGGAGTAGGAGACTTGAATCACGCCAAAGTGTTTTCCTAAAGCGATTATTTGCACTATATCTAAATGCTTTGAGGATATACTGCAAATAAGCTAGTAGGATATGACAAGCTTGGACAAAGTTTGCACTAAAGCAAAGTGAAAACTCGTCGTGAACAAAACCAGAGAATGAGATTGTGAAGTGCATCTCAAAATCTGAAGGACATCTCTTTATATAGAGTTTAAAAGGATGCGAAATGAAAAGACGTGACTCTTCGCATGCACCCTCCCGTAAAAGGATGCGAAATAAAGAGACACAACTCTTAAATACACCCTTTCACGAAGAAACACAACTTGTTGTTTAAAAACAACTTCCAATAGCAATGATTCGCCTACTAGCTATTATAAAGGCTAACCCTGCGAATGTCTCGTCCCCCACCATGATTGAGATCAGTGAACGCAACTCTGAAGCCTCCTACCTAAATGCAGCTAGTGAGGATGAGATCTAGGCAAGGGCAGGGTATTTGGGTAAATTCATGCCCCCGATCGTTTCACTTGCACGAGTGTCACCTATGCAGCGCTCCAAACGGCATTGCCTCTACTGAATACTGGTGTATAGCTCTTAGAGCTCAAAAGTAACCAGCATAGGCTAGCTTGCAGCTTGCAGCAGAGCAAATCCATGGAGGGGAGGTGAAGGGGTAGTGAGTACCTGTGGTGCCACTCGTCCTTGGTGTGGAGCGTGGACTGGAGGCGACTTGGGAGCGAATCCCATGGGCACTCCTCCCTGATCGCCTTCACCACCATCTGCTCCTCCACCATCGCCGCCATCCGGGAGGAGTGCCCTGCGGGATGGGTGGTGCAAAAAAACCTCGGCCACGGATGTGGTAGATCTCGGTAGCCACCGATGTATTCGATGTCAGTTCCGGGAGCATCCGAGGCGGCGCACGCCGGGAAAGTATGGGGCACTTGTCGGCTTGTCCCGTTTCCTTCCTTGGTTGTGGGAACTGGGAAGGGAGGGAGGAGGGTGTGGCTGGGTAGTGGAGATGGGGTGGATGGCTCTCACCGGTTCCGGGAGCATCCGAGGAGGTGCACGCAGGGAAAGTATGGGTCGCTCGTCGGCCTGTCTCGCCGCCTTCCTTGGCTGTGGGAACTGGGAAGGGAGGGAGGAGGGTGTGGCCGTGCGGTGGAGATAGGGTGGATGGCTCTCCACGTGGATGGGGAAAAAGCAGGCGCACCCCGGACGAAGATGCGTACGGCCATGCACGGGCGCGCGCGATCGGACAGCCACCGAATCCCAGGTGCCATGGGCCGCGTGGGGCTACGCCTTCCCACCCAGCGCACCATCCCAGATCGGGTGGCCCGGAGCCAAGATTAGCGTGATCCGACGGCTAGGAAATTCGTGTCGATGAGTACGCATGGGAGTAGCCCCTTTCTCCCCACTTTAAAGGTTAGTAATTAGGAACGACTACGAGTCGTACTTCTCATCGTACGCCCCCCAACGCTCGGCATCTCTGACTCTCTGCTCAACTTTTTGCGCGAGAAACGTATGGTCACATGCATGCGGTGACCACAGAGACCACTGGCTGCTGCGAAGTACGGTTAAGCCAGCAGCTAAGCCAGTTAGCCTCTCGATCTTTATGATACATCTCTTCTTTTTTTTTGCTAGTTTCACATCATGTCAACCTGTACCACAGGAAAAGTTGTTGCCTGCCAATCGAGAGGAGAGGTGGAGTTACTGGAGTAGATCATATGCATATGTGATATCGCCTCTCTTCTCGCCAAGAAACCGACCGCTTCCTGCACTAGCTACTGCCATATGTGCGCCGTCAGGTTGGTGCGCTGATTTGATCGAGTGAAATCATCCATCGTCATTTAGTTTGAAAATAATATCAACTTACAAGAGAAACAAATACCACAGAGTACTAGTACTACTAGTAGCTGGACAAGATATTTTCAAATCATTTTATTTGGGTGGAGATGATGATGACAATATTAGAAAAAAAACATCCTCCGGATACGGTTGCAACATCTTAGGATAATGGTTGTAACATCCTCCGGACACAGTTGCAACATCCTGGGACAACGGTTGCAACATCTCTAGACAATGGTTGCAACATCCTCGGACGATGGTTGCAACATCCCTAGACAATGGTTGCAACATTCCCGCACAATGGTTGCAACATCATTGGATAATGGTTGCAACATCCGCGAACCATGGTTGCAACATCTTAGGACCATGGTTGCAACATCTCCAGACAATGGTTGTAATATATCTGGACAACGGTTACAACATCTCTAGACAACGGTTGCAACATCCCCGGACAATGGTTGCAACATCCCCGGACAACGGTTGTAACATTTTAGGACAATGGTTGCAACATCCTCAGACAACGGTTGCAACATCACAAATCAAAAAACAAAGCATCTGGAAAAAAAGCGTTGGAAAAAATTGCAACATCGTCGTGAACAGTATGCGATATTTTTTTTTACAGATGCGACATTTTTTTTTCTACAGATGCAACACTTGCAATATCTCCGGACAACGGTTGCAACACCACCGGATAACGGTTGCAACATCTTAGGACAACGGTTGCAACATCACCGGACAATGGTTGCAATATTCTAGGACAATAGTTGCAACATCTCCGGACAACAGTTGCAACATCCTATGACAATGGTTGCAACATCCCCGGACAACACTTGCAACAGCATAGGACAACAGTTGCAACATCCTCGGACAACGGTTAAAACATCACCGGACAACGAGTGCAACATCACCTAGGACAACGGTTGTAACATCACTGGACAATGGGTGCAACATCATCTAGGACAAATAATGCCCGGGGGGGGTGGTGGCGGACGAAGAGGGGATGTCGCACGGTGGCCGTGCGACAGGGGGCTAGTTTTGTAAAAAAAAAAAATTTGCGAACGGCTATTCCAACAAATACGTGGTGAAAGAGTGCCAATATAGCCGGTATGTATGTATGTTAACTATAGATGATCAGAGTAGCGAGCTGCATTCTTCAACAAAAAAAAATACCGAATGTGACCGATTGTACACCAAAATACGTAGGAGTATCTACATACTAAACGAGAACAGAATACTCATTGTTATCACCGGTGCCAGTCTACGCATGCTTCCAACCGGTTGGCCAAGGTGAAAGACAACCCCAAATCAAAGCATACGTGTCACAAGTGTCAAGTACTTACACGAGTCAAGACATGCACGCCGAGCTATGCGTACGAAAATCAAACATGCTAATTAATTGCATCCTAAACGTACGGACGGAATGATCAAAATCGGACGTCCTCACGGTAACATTTTCCTTAGTAATTTGACGTTGAAGTCAACAACCATGCCGCCCAATGCTAGGCTACCATTAGGGTGGATCCTGGTGGATCCAATGCAGGGATAGTGGGTCCGATGACCCGGGCTTACTCGGCAAATTGCACGGTGATCCTTTTCAGTGTAAGTCAACATAAGTGATTACCTTAAATAAGCTAAGGCTTGTGACCCGGTAAATTTTCTTAACAAAAAAGGGGAGAAATCAAACTTTGATGAGGTTCAGTACACCCCTGGCCCATCACGTCTCTCCTTTTTGAAAAGAGATTGGCCCAATCATTTTACGGAGAGGGATCCTCGGAAATTAGAAGTGATCTTCACTGTTCGATCGAAAATTAAATACCGAGATCAAACATTATAGTATTTTCCCTAAGTAAAATCGCTACAATATTCTCTTAACTATTTCTATCTAATTTACTAATATTTCTATCTAATTTACTACAGTGCACGCCGTAGCATTGTCCACTTAATTGAATACTGTTCACACGGTATAAATGCATAGATCCGGATCCCATTGTGCAGCCTTTTTTTCCCATTTCTAAGTTGACACGTGTCTTCTCTCCTCCCAGCTGACGCCCTCCCACCTAACCCAAATTCCTTCTCCTCGATCATTTCCTCTCTTTTTTGACTCAACTCATCCACACCTTCTCTGTTCCCGAATTAATCCCCAGAATTTCCCCTTTTTTTGTTCTCTGAATTTGCTTCTCCTGAGTTGAAGAACCATTGAGTGAGACGGTTGGTAGGCTGTGGCGGTAATCTTTGCCATCGCCGGCCATGTTGCGCGAGTTCTTGGCCGTGGTGGTGCGCGCGGCGCTGCAGTTGGCGCTGTCGTCGCTTCTGCTCGCCAACGGCGCCACCTTCTGCCTCATCGCCGCCGCAGCGTCGTGGCTCCGCCTCGGCCCGCCCTGCCTCCTCTGCGCCCGCGTCCACCGCCTCCTCTGCTCGCCCAATTCCTCCTCTGCCGCTGCCGCTTCCAGCCAAGAACACGACGCCTTCCGCCGCCTCCTCTGCGACGCCCACGTCGCCGCCGTCGCCGCCTCGGCGCACCCGAAACCAGAGCAGCGGAAGCTGCAGAAGACTTGCTCTGCTTCTGATCATGTCGACAGGGAGAGGAAAGATGGACCGGAGGCAGATGATTCAGACAATCTCGAAGGTAACCCATCAATTGCTTCTTCTCTTTTGCTGGTACCAATGATCTCTGAACGAATTGCTTGAAACTAGTAGTATCAATCAATTACCAATCAACGAACGATCGTGTCAAGTACCAGGAATTGGTTTGAGAATTCCATCATCCGATCGAGTACGCTGTTGGTGTTACCAACCAAGTAGACTAATCTTTTTCCTATGGTTGGTTGATCACTTTGTAGGAAGGCACTACCATCTCTTGTTCTTTTGGTTGGTGCAACCTTACTAGTTTAGCTTTTGCAATGTTTCTGGTAGGAGCTGTAAGGGGAAAGCAGTAGGGCAGAGACCTTTGATAGTATTTGACACATCATCCAGGTGCAGAATGATTTAGTGATCAACTGCACAAGAATTATTTAGAGAATCCATTCTCGCAAATTGCAAGGTTGGCAATGTTTTGCAATGGATATCACTTTCTAGTGTACAACACTGGGAGGGAGTAAGATACTAAGGAACTGAACCCAATTTAGCAACTGTCCACTTCAATAGTTGCAAATTGCCGTGATAAGTTGTGAATGATAAAGGTAGTGCAATTGCCACTTTAGTGTTATTGTTGAGATAAAATGGCAATTCCAACTGAAGTGAAACAGGGATGGAGCTGAAATTTGCAAAACCAGTATTTGCGCCAAGGAGTGACTTACATCAAATGATCACAAGCTCACAGGCAGTTGACCAATGTAGGGCTGTAGTATAAGGTCGCGGCGCAAAAGTTTAATTTTAGAGGCCGCGCTAAGTCAAAACGGTGCCTTATAATTTGAAATCATGGGAATCAATAGATCAGAGATTTGTAGGCACAGATCAAAGGCGTGTTTAGACGCGACAGGTTGTAAAAAGGTTAATGCTACTCCTTAAGAACACAGGTTTAATAGAAGGTTTTACAATAAGTAGTACTATTAATCTACTGTGGTGGGATGAAAATGAGTCAGGTTTTCAAAACCGGTTGCTATTTTTTACAATCGGAAAATTTTGGTCCAATTTTTCAATTTTTTTTTTAATTTTTCGGATTTTAAATTAAAAAAAGATCAAATTCAAACAAATTTTATTTTTTCGGGCCGATTTTGGCCGGTTTGAAGTCTTACCTGTATTGCCGATTTTTGGCCGGTAAACGAAACCCTGAAATGAGTAACAGATTGTCATAAGACTGCATCTTGCCAATTGACAACATGACCGCAGGCCTGGAGGCTCGCCGCGTCATCTCCATCGGCAGCGAGATCTGCGAGCAGGACCACGGCGATGGCATGGAGCAACCTCGCGCCACCGACCGCAGCAATGTCGCAAGAACCAGCAGCATCGGTAACGGCGACGGTGACGGCGATGACCCCTACGTCTCCCTCTTCGAGCTCGCCCCCATCGTCGCGCTCCCGAAGGACTACTCCGACCATGTCCAAGAACTCGACGAGATGCCAGAGCTGCAGCGCGAGAGCATGTCCTGCGAGGCCGCCGAGACGGCTAAAGGCGATGAGCGGCTGACGGTGGGCCTCCTCGTCACCGCCCTCCGAGCCCAGCGGAGGGAGCTCGAGGCCCTGCGCGCGGAGCTGGACGGCGAGCGGCGCGCCAGGGCGGAGGCGGCGGAGTACCAGCGACAGCTGGAGGAGCAGGGCGAGTTCGACAGGGAGGCGGTGCGGCTGGCCATGCAGCTCCTCCACGAGACGGAGACGGAGAAGCACGGCCTGCAGCGGCAGCTCGACGCGTGCAGGGTCAAGGCCCAGCTTTACGAGTCCTCCATAGACGTCACCACCTCGCCGCCGGTGGGTCGGCCTGAGGTGGAGCAGGAGGCGCGGGACGGCGGCCACCGCGAGGCGAGCGGGAAGGACGACAGCAACAATTACCAGTCGCTGGTGGACTTCTTGCCGGGGTCCGTGTACTCCTCCTCGCCGGACTTGGCCAACCTGCTGAAGCTCTACACCGAGGGCAATGGCGCTCGTCGTCCGACCGATGCGTCGGCCGTCACAGTGGTCGCCGAGGAGGAGGAGGAGGAGGTGGTCGCCGTCACTGTCACAGCTGGTTCTGATTCCAATGGGAACGGTGATAGTACTACCGCCATTGTTGGTGATTCTTCACAAGAAAGTAGTAGTAATCATGTCCAACTCCCCGAACCTGCTTCGTCCTGAGGACTCCGCAAACCTTTGATGAAGCTTTCCTCTCGTGGACTCAATGTATATCGATTTGCTTCGGGTGAATTGAATTCTTTTCTTTTGTACAGAGCTTGAAAGGAAAGACATGCATGTGCTTGTTTCTTTATTTCCAAGGGCTACTCTTGCGGCTTCTCGTGTATCACTGTTTGCTGAGCTGTTCCAATACTGCCTTTTTTTGCGATTACACGCGGCAGACACGTGCACACACAACCAGGGATTTGAATATCGGCGGAAAACCTACTGAAAACCGGTTCTACTGGACCCACCCCCACCCCCCGGTAGAACCACAAATCGGAGCCGAAATTTCAGGTTTGGTTGAATTTTGGCCGAATTTGATTTATTTTGAATTTAAAACCCGAAAAATTCCAAAAAAATTATCGGGGGGTCCGGTAAAAAAAAAACTTCCGATAGAACAAACTCTACGCACAACATAAAGACACACACACAAGCGTGTGTGCGTCCATTTAGCACACTTCTACAAAGAAGGAGGCCGGAGATAAATTTATAACCTCACAAAATCCGTACCAAAACATACTCACATTGCATATACCTAAAGATAGGGACCAGGATTTGAATGGAATAATTAAACTGAGGGCACGTACACGGTACACTCACTTTCTCAAGGTCGATTCATGAGCAGAATTATCTCCAAATCTTACCAACTCTATACCCGATTTGGGAGCTCTTTGGTGAATTATCTAACTAATTTTCGTAATATTTTCATTTTTCTCACCGGTTAGTTTCATTCTACAAGTCGACGATCTGGATTTGATGATGACTAGTTTTTCTTTTCTCCTCCGTTTTGATGGGATTCTGTTTCGTTCTTCTTGTCAGTTGATTTTTCTTTATGATGAACAGCAACAGCGGCTGCAGGTCATGCATTTGCTCCTCATCTTCTTGTCGATTGCTAACTTCTCAGTTTATCTGTATTCTAATATCACGTCCTCAACCAAACACTATAATGGCTTGTTTGGATAGAGAGGAATTAGAATCAATTTTAGTTCAAATTCCAAAAGGATTGACTCGGTTCACAATGTATCCAAACAAACCCTAATAGATCTAAACTCATTCTCCACTAGCTACAATACGTGAATACTTGGAAAAATCGGTGTATCAATATCGGATGCATATCGATGATTTGTAAAAAAGAAAATAGTTTCCGATCGCAAGACTCGTTATGAACCACTCGTTATGAACCACTGGTTCGCTCGTTTTCACTCCCGCACGCCGCCTCCCTGACCGAAAGACTCGAGCGCCGCCTCCCTGCTCCCCTGCAAGCGTCGTCGCTCCCCTTCATCTGCCACCACTCCCCTCCTGTTCCCTCCTCCAGCCCCCATGCCGCCGCTCCCCTTCTGAGCCAGTGTAGTTCATCGTCATTATGACCAGTCTTTTTCTGGCCACAAATAGCATTTCCTGTACCTGAACATTGCCATGGCGCCATCCACAAAATCGAGTATATTTCGTTAGACACAGGCTATTGCAATTTGAAGTTGATTCCGACTAAGAACTGTACTGACTTCGCTATGGTCCAGAATTACTAGAAAAACTGATGTGGTCCAAGCCTCGTCGGCCAGGTCCGCATAGCCATTTCGTGTAGAAAGAGGCAAGGAAGCACGGGAACACTGAGCGATTTCTAGAGGCTAATCGCTTGTGTCCTCGGCCCTTCTCGCCTCCATCCTTGCGGCGGCGACGGCAGTGAAATCCAATGGCTCTGAGAGGCGGCCACGTGGCAGCGGCCAGCTCCGACTCCGACGATGAGGAGGAGGAGGCGGGCTTCTCCAGGAGCTACTTCCTGACCAAGGAAAAGGAGCCCTCCTCCGGCAAGAAGCGCGCCTGCGCCGCCGGCAAGTTCTCCGACCTAAACCTCGTCGACGAGCAGGTCTAGCAATCCACCTCTCCTTGGGACCCACTCGAACCACTTCTGCGCTTCTTGCGCGCCTCGTTTGTGTGGCTATTGTGTGCTAATTTGGGATCTGCGCAGGTGTTGCGAGCATCCCTCGTTGAGATACCCCCGAAGCACGAGACAAAGGTAGATGCTCTCACAAGAAGCTACAAGGAGTCAAGGACCAATACCGCAACTAGCTTTTCGAGCTAAGGTTTGTTTCGATGCTGATAATTGCGAATGCAATATCACAAGTCACCTCTCCCCAACCCTTTCGTTCCTGTTTGGATTGATGTTAGCTTAGATTGAAGTGAATAATCGACGTAGCGTCCTGCTGTAGGTGTGGCTTTGGCCTACTGATGTATGGCTTTGGATTCAAGAAGCTGTTGCTCGAGGATTTTGCCTCCATCACTTTGACTAATCTCACTGTCATTGTCATCAGTGGCTATCTTTCGTCCATCAACTTGAGGCAAGTACGACCTTATGCCCAATATTGACCTCTTGCCTATAGAATGGATTGCTTTTTCGCGCTCTTGTTCAAATGCTTTGACATCTGTTAAGCATGTATCGTGAGTTGCATTGAACTTTCAATCCTTATGGGAAACAAACTAAACAATTCATTGTGCAAAGTTGATTACGCAAGCTGAATTTCCATCGTTTGATGCTTGAATTGGCTTTAACCTTTGTTCGCTAATAGGTTTGACAATCGAAGTAGATGAAACACTTGCGTAAGGCAGGTGCGACCTTCGTTTGTCTTGGTGTTACATATTGAGCCCCTTGTGTTTGTAAGTTCGGAAAAATACACCACAATTGTGGTATTCTATATCATTGATATTTATACACTTGAGATATACAAGATAAGGTTGAATTCTAAAGGAAAGATTACATTAGGTGGGATTCAACCTAATCAAATCAAATCAAATATATCTATACAACCGCATGGAAAGAGCTTGACGTGCAAGGCAAGGCAGTCATGCATGCGCTAACACTCCCTCGCAGTCACATCGTGGGCATCTCGAATGTTGAGACTGTGATGGATGTCCAAAAATAATGACGATGGTAATCCCTTGGTGAAGATATCTGCACACTGAGATGACGATGGCACGTGAAGAACACGAACAACCTAAAGCAACATGTTCTCGTACGAAGTGAAGATCTATCTCTATATGCTTGGTACGTTGATGTTACACCGAATTGCCTATCTTGTAAACCGTACTCACGTTGTCACAAAAAATAACAGTAGCTTTACCAAGGGGGTCGGTGTAGCTCCTGGAGGAGTTGGCGTGTCCAAGCTGTTTCGGCGACAGCGTTAGCCACAACACGGTACCCAGCCTCCGCACTGGAGCGTGAAATAGTGGGCTGGCGTTTAGAAGACCAAGAAACCAAATTTGCACCAAGAAAAATGCAGTAGCCAGAGGTAGACTGTCGTGTCTCAGGACAGCCAGCCCAATCAGCATTAGTATAGGCAATGAGATCATAAGAAGGGGATCGGCGAAGGTGCAAACTGAGCTGAAGAGTGCCTTGTATGTACCAAAGTACACGCTTCACAAGAAGATGACTTTCGCGAGGATCATGCATATGGAGGCAGATTTGCTGAACAACGTATGAGATGTCAGGTCGAGTGAGCGTAAGATATCGAAGAGCACTAGTGATGCTGCGATAAGTAGTGGGATCGGCAACTAGAGGACCGTCGGTGGCGGACAGTTTAGGAGAGGTGTCAATTGGGGTGGTAACCGGCTTGCAAGATGTCATGCCAGCACGGTTGATCAACTCGGCAGCATACTTAGCCTGAGACAAGAGAGGGCCAGTAGGATTAGGAAGAACCAAAATACCAAGGAAGTAATGGAGTGTGTCGAGATCGGTCATAGCGAACACAGAACGAAGAGCTACAATTATGCGGGAGAGAAGAGTTGTAGTAGAGGTCGTAAGGATAATATCATCGACATAGAGAAGAAGATATGCTATGTCATGACCATTACGACCAATGTTCACCTAGGCGCTAGGCGGAAGGCAGGCGGAGGGTGGCCGCCTAGTGCCTAGCCCGCCTAGGCACCAGTCTATGCGGTCCGCGGTCGAAAGACGACAGTGAAGAAGAAAAAGAAAAGAGAAAGAAAAAAGTCCAACCCAATTGAGTGACGTGAAGTCAACCGCAACTCCCTTATCCTCTCGCTCCCTGCGCCTGCCCTCGCTTGCGCTCCCCCATCCCGCCGTTGCCTCATCCCTCTCCCATCAGCACAACAATCCGGTGACAGGGAGACGAAATCCAACGATGGAGAAGAGGAATCGAGGCATGACGGTGGGGAGGAGGCACGGCGGCGATGGGGAACTGGGAAGGAGGCGGCGCGTGATGTGGAGGAGGCAGCACGCAGAAGGGATCTAGGGAGAAGGCGGCGCGCGAAGGGGATCCGGGGAGGCGGCGGCGCTTCGTGGAGCTGGGGGAGGAGGCAGCACGCCGTGGAGCCGAGGAGGAGGCGACGCGTCGTGGATCTGGGAAGGAGGCAGAGCTGCAGAGAAGAGGAAGTGTTGGAGCTAAGTTTCGACGTTCGGGAGTCGGGACCATGGGTGAGTCTTCACTTACCTTTTTTCTTCGCTTGACCCCACCCAGCTCCGCCCAACCCCGCGCAGCGCTGCCTCACACTACTACGGAACACCTCATCACAGACGGTTCGGAACCGTCATCACAGACAGTTTTCGAACCGTCTGTATTTGTTCGTCTGTAATAATAGCGGTTATCACAGACAGTTCGGGAATCGTCTGTGATACGAATATCACAGACGGTTTTTGTGCTAAAACCATCTGTGAAGGCAAGTATCACAGACAGTTCTATCGACAAACCATCTGTGAAGGCGTAATATCACAGACGGTTCTGTGTACGAACCGTCTGTGATACGGAATTTCACAGATGGTTCTATCTACGAACCGTCTGTGATATTCTACCATATCACAGATGGTTTGTAGATAGAACCGTCTGCGAAATTCTGCGTATCATAGATGGTTCGTATACAGAACCGTCTGTGATATTACGCCTTCATAGATGGTTTGTCGATAGAACCGTCTGTGATACTAGCCTTCACAAACGGTTTTAGCACAAAAACCGTCTATGATAGTTCATTATCCTAACTACATTTTTTCTGATTTTTGGCTAGCCTCAGGAATTGCTAGCCATGCCCTCTGAAAACAAGCATGCAGACAAACAGATACATCACAGATAATCAAATTGTTGACAACTCGAAGTGATCATTACTCAAAATAAATTCCAAAAGATCGAATTTGTTCAAATATTGTCGCTATAGTTACAATTGAATTATAATTGAGTCAATTGTTTGCAAGTGGTTGAGAGGTGTCGGTGGGGTAAAACTCTAGGTCGGCGACGGAGTGAAATTCTCCCTTGTCCTTAACGATATCTTATATGATAAAGGCACAGAGCTTATCTCGAATGTCCTTGATCTCATCCGCAAAGAGTCCATCTAATTCTATTATCAAGTCCTGTCGCTAGCAAGAGTAAAATGGTAAGCATACATATTTAAATTTATAATTAGGAAATAATTATTTCGAGATTGACAAACCCCGGGATCCTTCTTCATAGCACTAATGATTTGCTGCATATGATGGCAAACGTAGATTGCACATAGCTCATCATTTTTTTGCTGGCAGCACTGCAAAAATAGAATTACATATATAGGTATAGTCAGTTCGAGACGCGTTATTATGAAGTATGATATAGGATTATTGTGTTGTAGTGTGTACCGGAAATTGTGTCCTGTGTGTTATTTCGGCGCTCGATCCATTGTATAATCATCCGTTGGCAACATAGTCGATGAACGACCTACATGATTCCAAAAAGTTATCCTCGGCCATTTCAAACGAATAAAGACTACAATAGAGTTATGTATGGAGGAAATGAGCATACCTCTCGAGTATTCCTTGCAGAACACTGAAATCGTGGTTGTTGCGGACTAGGGAATCAAGGTATATCACATGGTTCCTCTTTGGTATAATGACTAAAAGGATCCAGTGGAACCTACTCATGTATGTCGCTATCGTCATTAAACCTAAGTTCGTGATGCGTATAAAGTACAAATGAAATTTGTATAGCAAGTAGTGACACTTACCCCTAGTTGTAGGGCACAACTATGTACTTCTTCTTCTACTGACGAAGCAATGCCGCCGTTATGTATTCCTCGATGAAGGACGAGTCTGTTTCGATAGTTTGCATAGATACCACGTGTGGGTCGAGGAAACCCACCGGTTCTCGCTATGCCCGGGCATTTTTCATCATGTATCTATACATAAGCAATGAGTTGTGATATTTATCGGTATTATATCAGTATTATGTGAATGTAGAACTTGATTGTACACACTTACAGTATCCAACATCGTAGAAGCGAGGCGTCGAGGCCAACGAGGTTGAATAAGTCATACAAGTCGTTGAAGCCCATGATGAAGTTGCCCACCCCGTTGGAGAAATGCTCATCTTTGTATGCGATGGTGATTCCAGTATCGCACCCCTTCTTTTTGGTCTTCTGCATATACCAGGCATGCAAAGCCTGACAAGCATATCCAGCGCGGAGTAATACTGTGTCGGAGCACAATGGTTTCCCGATGGAGTAATTCCCGGACGTCCCAGGCTTCCCGGACTTGGGAAGCACCTTAATTTTCATTGATTTCGATTTGGCCTTCATGATCGGCGGCGTCTTGTCATGAGACAACTCGAGAACCGACACGGCGGCACGCTTTTCTTGTTCCTTGGCTTCTCCACGGGAACCATGAGGTGGCCTTCGAGGTGAAATATGAGGTGGAGTCATCGAGGTCTGTTGGAGAGGAATAGTCGGTGTCGAGATCGCAGCACTCTTGGGTTGTAATATCCCGCTTAAAAATAAAAGAAATAAGTGATTAGTATTGAATTTAAATAGAATTAGAACATAAAAATTCAGAATTTGGGAGGAGATTAGAATTGGCCTTCGCCCATAGCTTTTGGCCCAAGTGGGGAACCGCTTAAGAGGGTGGGGCGTTAAACCCAAAGATCAGTAGCACTGGTTACTGTAGCGCCGCCACTGTAGCATCGTGGGTACTGTAGCACACCGAGTACTGTAGTGTCACCTCCCCTCCACTGCTGCTGGCCAAGAAGAGGAAGGAAGAAGGGAAGAAAAGGAGGGAGGAGGAGAAGGATTTCACGGGATTTCACGATCGGCTCCGTCTTCTTCGAGGGTAATGATCTGAAAACTTCTAGATGCCCCTAAATTTAGTTGTTGTTCTTTCGGTAGATCGTTTGGGCAATGGGAAGATCGATTTCTGTTCTATCCAGATTCGTCAGGTTTAGGACAGAATGTTGCTGGGGATGATTAGGGATATGTAATCTCCGAATTAGAGTTTGGTGTAATTACATAAAATGTAGATTATTGCGTTAGCTTTCCAGAAAGGTCTGGATCATTAAAATCGGAGTAGCGAGTGAAAAGTTATGGCCTCTGGAAGGCCGCTGTCCAGATTCTAGACGAAGTTGGCAGACTTTGTGTAGTTAGGTCGATTTCGTGTAGAAATTGGTAAAATTAAATATTTGTGTCAACTTGAATATTGTAGGAAATCTTGTGTAGTTTCCAGAACTTATATTATTCATATATGTTCAAGTTGTATAATTAAAGATATAAAATTGTGAAACGGACTGTTCTGACAGAATCTGGAACGGTCTTCGGGTAAAGGAACGGAATAGAAAACGGTAGAATCAGATTTTCTTCATATCTAGAAAATTGTAGGTTGTTTTGTGAGGATTCCAGAAAGTCTTGGATGGCTGAATTTAGAGTTCGGATGAGTAAGATATGACCGTTTTACTACTGGGACAGCGGGTAGTGTGTCCGGTAGTTTCGGGTTAAAAAGGGTTGGTTTGGCGTAGGCATGCGATGACGGTTAGAGTAAGGTGTTGGTGCTGTAATGTGAAGGCTTTGAGATATGTTTTGAAATTATTGTCCAGGGAGTGGGGTCTCGTGTGAATTGTCGCCGTTTTGCTCTCCAGTGTCACAAGGAAAAGAGGCAAGTGCATGGTAGCCAGTATTCATTGGTTGATCACTGTATGCTTTACCATTTATTACCATTATATTGCTGTGTTTTTACTTATTTAATTGCAAGTAATGTTAATGGTCATTATTTATTCCTTATGGTTGGATATGACATTGTTGGACAATGGTAATGTTGAGGAAACTGTGAATTTGTGCATTCATAAGCATCATTGCATCTGAAAGGTGATCATGTTGATCACAACTCCACGGGAGTGGAGGAGGTCCCCGATCTTTGAGGAGGACGGGCTTGAGAGTGTGTCATCGACGGGTGAACACTCATGCTATACCGGTACACGCAAAAGAAGTGCATGTGGACATGTAGTGTAGAAATGCATGGAATGAAAGGTAGTTGATGATTGTGTATGTGAATAAAGAAAGAGAATTGAATGATTGAGCATGAAAATAAAGAAAAGTGAACAATTGATGTTAATGATGATATTGTGTCTTGTTGTTTAAGCAATGTTTATTGTTTATTATCAGACTTTGAGTCGTGGACTCACCCTTGCTCTAATGTTGTTTTTAGGTGATCGTTGACGATGCTTCACTTAAGAAGGGTACACTGTATACACTCACTTGCCATGAGAAAACTTTGCCTTAGCATGATGGTTATTCCTTTAGGAAATGATAGATATTGAATAATTCTAGATGGTTGGTTGAAACTCATTTATCCATTCAATAGCCTTCGTTTATTGGTATTGTTTGATTCTCGAACTATTATCCTACTTACAATCTAGTGTTTAAATATCTGTGCTTGCCATGTCGTTATTTATACGTTATTGTGACCCATGGATGGGTGTTGGTATTGAATTGCTGGTTGAAATTCATTGTTATTTATTGATAAAATTAGTAGTTGGGGTAGTTTTGGTGGCATTCCGCGCTCACTGTTGGGCCGGGGTGTTACATGGGTCCAGGGTGATATCCTTCTTGGGCCACTGGATAAAAGTGTGCACGGCATCCCCTAGTGTTCTGATGTCTTCGTTCGGGCGAATCTCCAGCGGGACGGCCATGAAATTGTCATGTACCATATCCACCTGGACCCTAGCGTAACCCTGCGCCAACTGGGCACCGTGCTGCACTACCCCTTCCTGATTTGGGTACACCATCCTCCGCCCAGCCTCAATAGAAATGGACCCAACCATCCTCACTTGGAGCTTGCAGGGCGTCTGTGAGACCCCGAGGTATTTAGCTTGTAATGCTTAGCCATCCAATTGACCCTAGCATCACAAACAAAATATCACATGCCTCGGGAAAATGTGCACATCCCAGAAGTGTTGTACACACACCCTTTTATAAAATCATGCATCAATTCCATACAAAACATAGAACCAAAGCACGAACTTAATTAAGCAAAAGACGTACATAATAGAGTTATTACAACAAGGGGCCAACCGGCCACAAAAGCTAAAGAAACTTAAATAACAGCGGAAGCAAAATGCCATAAGATGGCGATAAACAAAAGCTAACCGGTTTGCCATTACCCCACAAGACAAACTGACCGGGCCGCCAGCTAGTCGTTAAAATCGAAGTCCGTCTCACAATAGTTAATCCCTTGGGGATCAACTTCCTCTGCAACAAATTAATTAAGCAAAGCAAATGAGTACAAAAATGTACTCGCAAGACTTACGTGTAGTGTAACAGCCTATACATAACTACATGCAAGCTTGAACAAATGTAGAAGGCTCTAGGCTCATTTTCAGCATAAAGCACATTTTCATTTGCAATAATGTAATACATTTTAAATCAATTTTTGCAATCTGTTTTTAATGTTCAAATAACAGCGAGTAACAATATATAAATGACAACAACAACCTGGAAGTGACTAACCCAATAGTCACCACAACAATAGCATGAATTACCCATTCATACCACCCACAACAAGTTTTAATTAAAGGTTATAGTCTAGTTCTTGCACGACCTTACCAAGCATGTCCATAACCTAGGACGAGGCTATTCGAATAGTTTGAACCCTGCAGGGGTGTATCAATGTACCCACACGTCAGACCGCCTTTTTGCCAAGCTATTAAGCACATTTCCTTTGGTATGCCGGTACGGCTAAGTCCTACGAGATATTTCCAATGGAAAGAGCTAATTAAGAGCCGTGCGTATGGGGGTTAACCCTTAGTAAAATGCCTCCCCGGCTCTCACCAAGGACCCATACAAAGAGAAAGATACACCGGCTCAAGCCGCTATGATGATGCTCCCTCTGTCCCATGTTGCATATAGTCAAATATACAACCCACCACACGACTCATTAATTAACACCCCCCAAGGTACTTAGTCAAGAGAGGTCACATATCCCCCTCGTGTGGTTAGCACGCAATAATCGCTTGGCTTAGTGACACAAGTAACTCGGTCCTTGTGGACTTAGGCACCATTCCAATCACACCCAACAGATCACACCATCATCCATCGTGCCCAAGTCAATAACAATTTGTTTTCAGTTTTTGATTTTACAAATTAACAAAGTACAAAGTGCCGGACATAATGGAATAATAATAAGATTTGTGTGATCAAGATCATCGATTAAGTCGGTGACTACCCAATTCTACCGGTAGCTAAGCATTTCTAAGCATAACACCGTAAAGACAATAAAAGAGCATAATTCAATCACCGGGCTCTAATTCACCGGCGAGATTAATAACTTATGTTTAGTGGCAGGGGATAACAATTTAAAGGCAACCATGCAATAGGAATAGCTACCTCTAATCGGGGAAATAAACTTTGACACAAAAGCATGCATACATACAATTTGTAAACAAAGTATTAGACTTTAAAAGTAATGGGATTGATATGATCAAACTGCTTGCCTTGCTGAAGTTGCTCAACCTGCTGCAGAGAAACACTCTCAAATTCAACGTACTCATCGGAACCTAACGAAAGAACGAAAAAGAACCGATAAGAACAAAGAACACCGAAAAGACTCAAAAGCCAACTTCAGCGAAAAGCTTTGAAATTTTTACAGCAGGTAGAGCATGATTTTTAAGGAATTTAGCAACAAGAACCAATTGATTTGGATTCTCAATGCGAAAGTTATGGCCAAAACAAATTCTGTCTGTTGGAAAAAGGCTGAAAATCCAATTCGGTTACTATTCATCCGAAATTAAATTTTTGGCACAAATTTCCAGAGAGGTGTTGCACCTAAATTTTTTAGGGTAAATAAAGCACCACATAAGATGAACAACACAATTGGATTCACCTCATTTGGAGCTAGGATGCATTTTCTATGATTTTACAAAGACATGAAAAAGAGCATAAGTTAAATGCAATTGCAACACTTTTAAATATAGTAGCATGCCTAAAACCTATTTTAAAAATAAGCTTACTAACAGGAGAAGCCAACAAAGTTGGGTTCACTCAAAAAGGAGCTACAGAGAATTACTTATGTATTTTTCAAGTTAAATGAATTTTTAATGCAGCAAATAAAGCTAAACAGAAATTAAATCTATTAACAAATTTTTCTGGAGACAAACTAAGCCTACAACCATTTTTAGATTAAAGCTTAGTTACAGCCAGAATTAACAAAATTTGAATCAACCGAAAAGGATTTAAAATGAATTAGTTATGCAATTTTAAAGTTTATTACAATTTTCAGTTTAGAAATAAAGCTTACTGGGCTTTTGAAATAAATAAACTCAAAGGAAACACGTGGCAAAACATGGGCCTTTGATTTGAAATCGGACGGCCCACGCGAATCAAAGCGCACAGCCGCGCGCTCACAAGATGCAAACGAAACCGTTGGATCTAGATCCAACGGTCCATATTGATCGAGCTTTCGGACGGTCCGAACATTCAAACGAACATGGGCCGTCAATCTCGTGATGAGCGGCTAAGAGCGAAGCAACGTTCGGACGGTCCGAACATTTACGCAATCTCAGCCGTTGATCAAGAATCGGACGGCCAAGGCTACGGGGAGGTCCGGGTGGTCCGAAGGCGCCGTAGATCTCAACCGTAGATCAAAAAATGGACAACTGACGTTCGGTGGTCCGAACGTTCACAGCGATCTAGATCATTGGATCTAGATCGGACGAAGAAGGTTCAGTGGTCCGAACGTTCACACGATCTAAGCCGTAGATCAAGAAATGAACGGCTGAGGTTCGGTGGTCCGAACGTTCACAGCGATCTGGGCCGATGATTTTTGATCCAACGGTCCACGATGATCACAACGTTACGCACGCGCCCGAGAGGGTTTAAAGGCGCTGGGCCCACTGTCAGTGGCTATTAAAGCCAAACACAGTGCTTTAAACGCACGGGTGGTTTAAAGACGCGCGGGCCCACGAACCAGAGAGACAAGAACTCACCCCCGACAGCTATTAAATGCTAAACCATTTATTAACAATGATTAAACAGATGATTAGCATTTAATTGAACGGGATCTTTGTCTTAACAAAGAATAAAGATGCTGCGTGCCCGTCCAACAAAAACCCGATGGCTTCCAAGGCTCACTGCCGGCGACATGGACCACGCCGGCGCCGACCAAGGGCCAAAACGGGATCGCAATAGCCACGCGCACACGCTGGTGGCGGTGGCGACCACGGAGGAGGACCACATCGGCGGCTAGCCGGAGAGAGGCGGCGCGGCAACGCACTGCCAAACACGAAAAGCAAAAAGGAGCTCCGCAGCAGTTCAGATAAGCAGGTGCCAAGCCTCTAGGGACTATTAGGGAGCTACCTTAGCATAGAAGAAGTCCAGAGGAGGATGGAGCAGCTCCGGCAACAAAGGAGCTTGCCAGCATCGAAGAAGACGAAGTGGAGAAGACGGCCTGAGCAAAAAGAGCACAACCGGGTGGTAGGGTTAGCTCCAAAATAGCTCAAGAATGGTCCATGAGCAAGTAATTGAAGAATGAAGCCACTTACCGAACTTGAGGAAGAAAGGGGTGAACTTCGGCCGAATTTGAACAAACCCCAAATTTGACAATATCTGTGAATGCCAAACAAAATTAAGTTAGGGGAGATGCTAAAAAAGGTGAGGGGCGCAAAGTGACGCGAAAGGAATAGCAAATGAACCACGGGAGCACTGGTGGTGATGAAGCTTGCTCTCGGCCGACAATGGCGATTTTGGAGCTCTCTGTGGTTTGAGCTCAACAAGCACAGAGAGAGCTAGGTCAAGCAAGAGGGGTGCTTAAAGCAAGCAAAGGAGGAGCTCAGGGGCTTTTTATAGCCAGAGAGCAAAGGATTGAGCTAGGGTTAAGCTCCATGGTGAGCTTAGCCCACGGCTTGGTTCACAGCTCTGCCAAGGACACGGAGGGGATGGGAGCTGCAGAGGAGGGCGACTTTGGGGGCTAAAGCACTGCCAAGCATTAATTGGAGGCTTAAGAGCCGTTGCAAGGACGCAAGGGAGGTGACAATGCACTGCTGCCCACTCCATGGCGCCTGGCGCGCCTGAGCTCGAACCTGCACGATCGAGGTAGGGAAGACCATGTTCCAAGAGGGCCCACCAGTCATTGACACAAGCCAAAGTGGCTCGAGCCTAACTGTGAACAGGTTGAGCCAAACCACAAGCAATCCAATGATTGGATCAAGATCCAACGGCTAATAGGGGCTGGCTCGCTTTAAGTGGGTTGGGTTCGACCAAGTGACTCGGTTGGACCCAAACCCAACAGGAAAAGACTTTAGGGCTTTGAATTAAGCTGAAACTTTGAAGAATTTTTAGAGGTAGTAAACTAACTCCAAAAATTCTGAAATTTTGACTGGAGGTTTCTAGCTCTAGGATAAACCTTGTGTAAATTTTCCAGAGGTTTTCATGCAAATCATTTTTCTCCAGAAATTCAACAGAGCTTGCTCTAGGGTTTGACCAAGAGTCAAACTAGTTTGACTGGCCTCCAAAAATTATCAAATAATTTCTAAAAATTATGAAATTTTTCAGAAGAGTCACACAGCAGCCCTAGAACCAAGGAAAAATATTTCTAGGGGTTGAACACAAGATTCTCACAAGATGGTGATGACTTTAGTCAATTGGATATTTAGGTTTTGAATTCCACAATTCCTTTACAAGAATTACAGAAAAGTTCAAAAACTTCAAGATGCAAGAAAAGTTTTAATTTCTACTCATTTTCTTACATTTGAAACACACACCCAGATTTGGGATGTTACAGCGTCGGCCCTTACAAAATGATACGTAATTAGCTAAGGCGTCATATAGATCTATCTTTGGTGCATTTCATAGATGTACATTACCTTGATGTCGTCTATCGTTAATTGGGCGTCGTCATATTCAGAATTATACGTGGACGCGACGCTACTCTGATGTCGAGCAGGACTGGCTCCCAAATTAATAGGGGTGGCTTGCGACTGGCTCAGGAGTTGATTCATTTGATCCTGCAATGCTGCTAGCTTTCCTTCAAATTTTTTAGTAATCATCTGTACCAACGGTCCTCGCGCACGGCCTTGGATCTCTTCCTACTCCTATACGTGTAGTAGTCGTCTATGAATCCATGACTCCAAGGTACGTGAACCCAAGGCCTCGCGTGCGACCTGGGTGCTCCTTGTTTTCCAAGGCCGTAGATAGTATATCCTTCTCCCTGTCTGCTTGGAAGGAGCCTTGGGACGTTTGGGCAGTCAATTCATGCTGCAAGAGGTCATCATGTTATTATAGACACTATGAAGTTATAGACTTATTAACAACTAGGTAGTTCAACATATTTACCACACGTTGGGACACTTCCTGGTCTGCCAGGTTTGTGAAAGAGATGCTGCCCGAAGATGAGACTTTTGCCCTCGCTTTTAACCAGCTTAGGGAACACGGGTCTGTGATATCAGGAAATGGTCCGGTTGTGTTCTCCTCCTCCACCGCCCATTCCTCGTATTTACCCGCGTACCCAACGGTGCCGAGTCTGTGTGGGTGAGTGTTTCGTGTCTAGAGAGCATTGTGCGCCACACTTTGCTCCTTAAATTCGGCCATCGTCTTCATAGCCACAAAGGCGTCCCATGTTTCTCGCGTCAAGAATCCATACTTCGCGAAGGTCGTCTCACTCGTGTTCACGTACTTCGTGACAAGAATGCTCTTGAAGGTCCTCCTGCACGATTTATCCATTGAGAGCAACGTCGTCCGTTGCACGCGTGCCATGTCTGCTTCTGGGATAGTGAACTTACTTGAAAGTTCTGTCCACAGCGCGCCTCTTTGTTCTTTCGTCAGAGACTTCTAGCTTGGTGTGGTGATGGGGACCCGTTCCCTTGCAAGTATCCCGCAGATGGTCCGGAATCTCGCCGCTGATCTCTTGGGACACAGAGGGACCCCAAAGTCACTGACCTCTGTGATGATCAGTCGGCCCGCATGCATTTTCGATTTTCCTCTGCCATCTCGCTTACGTGTCATTATCGTCGACGGAAATCCAGACGCATTAGGCGACGTTAGTGACAGCGGCGAAGACAGCGCCTCGCCATCTCTGAGATCGGTGGCGGCATGAAGACAGTGCCTTTGCCATCTAAACACTTGCTATCTATATAAGTTACATATGCAATAAAATGGATTGCAAGTGTCCCAAATTAACATATACATATGAAGTATCTTCATGTCATTTAAAATGAATAATATGCTCAACATGTGCAATATTAGCAAATAATCATAATTAATTCCAAGAAGAAAATCAATCAAGTCATTTAAAAGGAACAATATGCTCATCAAACACAATAAGTGTACACTTAAAATCAGCATAAAGCTAAGATTTGATTGTATGATTATTGCTCTCAGAAAGCTAGTTGCACAAGGTTTAACCTTGGCCATCACAGCACTTATGTCCAATGTAATCATCAATTGAATACGACAATTTATGGATTAGGCCTTGAGTTCAATTTACAACTTGCTATTCGAATCAACCAGATAATCCAGAGACTTACTAAATACAAGGATAATAGAAAGAAGGCACTGAAAAGATACAGAACAAGAAGAAGAATTGAATGATAGAGCTACAGGAACAACAGTATAACAAAGTTGAAATAAATTACTCAAAGTTATAGGAATCACTAGACAATCTACAACTCAAGGCTTAATCTATATACCAATTCACATTCAATTTTATTTTCTATGACAATTCATCCTTGAGTAGATCAAAGAACCCACCAATCACATATTTCAACTAGCACATCACACACACACACACACACACACACACACACACATATATATATATATATATATATATATATATATATATATATATATATATATATATATATATATATATATATAATAGACAAGGCACGATATGTTGAAATACTCACAACGGCGATGGTACTCAAAACCACCGAGAAGATCAGCAGACAAGGCACGAGGAGGACCAAATTAACATAATCAAATGTAAATCGGTCAAGTCATTTAAATTGATTGAAATGCTAATATTTCCAACTTCAAATATTCACTCAATTCTCAGCTAACCAATTTGCCATGTAGAACAAGGATTATCTTAATCCAAACTAAAACAGGAGAATGACATGTATGATCAATTATAAAATCTGAATGTAATTGTTATTCCAATTGAATATTTCTGTAAAGATCATATAATTACTTTGCATAGAAAACATCAAAACAAGTAATCATAGCCATACTCTATTCACAGTGGAGGATTACTGACCTAACATAGATTCATCAGAATATTGCCATTCCAACTATGAATAATTCCATATATATATATGCATGAACCATCAGTCAAATTCGTGGACAGGCAATGAAAAAAAATGTTCAAGAACCATATGGCATTAATCACAATAGCATCGAGTCCTACACATACTCATGCATTCCATACAAAGAATTTCAGATCTGTGCAAATCCAAAATATGACCGAATCCTAACAAATCACAACCAAAATACTACATATTATCCTACACATTTTCATCTAATTAGCAAATCCACGCGCATCTACACATTACAAATAAAAAGGGGATGAGGGAGGACAAGGTGGAAGGGTGGCACCGAGCTCTTAGCCTCTTACCTCCATGGCTCATAGGGAAGAAGCAATGAGGGGAGAGTGAGGCCGCTGGAGGGGAAATCCGACGATGAGGGCACACGAGGAGGAGGCCGTGCGTCTAGGACGGTGGCGTCGTCGATGCCGGGGGCGGCGGCACCGAGGTCGGAGACGGCGGTGTCGGCCGGGGATTAAGGGGAGTGAACGGGTGAGCCCTAGAGGAGGCCAGTGCAGAGGGAGGATGCCGACACGGGGAGGAGGCCGCGCGTCGAGGTGGCGGCAACGTCGGCGATGTCGGGGGCGGCGACGTCGGGGCTTACGGGGAGGTGAACGGGCGAACCCTAAAGGAGGCGAAGAAGCGCGCGAGAGCTGAGCAGGCTAAGGACTGGGGAGTTGAATGGGCGGCACTGGGGAGATGAATGGGCGAGTCCTAGGGTTATAAGGCCTATCACAGATGGTTCTATTCTGGAACCATCTGTGAAAAGAAACCACAGACGGTTCTATTAAAGAACCGTCTGTGATAAACATATCGCAGACGGTTCCTGATTAGAACCGTCTGTGATTCCTTATCATAGACGGTTTCGTAATAGAACTGTTTGTGATAACCTGACATCTGGTGACAAATGAACAAGTCTCTTCATTTTCCCGCGTGTGTCTCTTCGTCTCACGATCGCACGGCTTCGTCTCTTCATTTTTCAACGTCGCTACAGCTCCCAAATATCTCTTCGTTTCCCGCTCTGGCTTTAGTACTTGTTCTATAAATAGATATCTCCTTCTACAATGGATTTCACACAACCTCCTTGATCCCCTTTCTCCACAAACTCCAAATGGCTTCCCCTCTCGTGCCAGCTGTATTGGCCTACATTGTGCTTCTTTACTCGCACCTCTCTGGTCGCAACCTGGCCCAAGCTGCGTACAAGCCTTCTGTTTGCAATGTCATCCGTTGTAGGCCCTCCGATCTACCGAAGACCATAGCGGCCATCATCTGTCGACTGGAGCTCCTCCTCAGACGGACCAATGTGAGAGTTCGTGGCATCCAGTGAGTAAACCTCATTGTGGAGATCGTCCTATGGAACTACTTGGTCCGCACCGAGGATGCAGCCCGGAGAGTCGAGGACGACATCTGAATTGCAGGAGAGCGGGTCGATCTCACCGAGACGGATGAGACCAAGGGCTGATGGCCTCTGGGCTATATGGGGCTTGGTTGTGGAGTCCGAACGACTACAAGCGCGAATCGAGCGTGCAAGGTCGCAGGTGGAAGCGTTTGATCTGACAGTCGCTGATCCCGCCACCACTGAAGTCGACGAGAAGGCTAATGAAGATTTGAAGGCTAAGATAGGATCGCTAATCCTTTTTTTATCGTCTGTGATGTAAAAAGGTTATGGTCTTTTTATCGTCTGTTTATTACAAGCGCATAATATTATCATTCCACATTACAATGAAGTCCACATTGACATCAAAATTAGAGATGACAATTCCATGTTGACATCAAAATTTATAAGAGATTACAAGTCCATAACACATGGCAAGTCCACATTGACATATCTCATGTTA
Source organism: Phyllostachys edulis (assembly GCA_036346405.1). NCBI lineage: Eukaryota > Viridiplantae > Streptophyta > Magnoliopsida > Poales > Poaceae > Phyllostachys > Phyllostachys edulis. Next base: position 28,928,509 of record CM070568.1, on the reverse strand, counting down.
TGGAATAAATTAATTATAATGGAGTAAATCCTTAATTAAAATATAGCCCTTCATGATGATCGACGTGCATATAGCTAGCTTCCTCACTGGGTTCTTCGTCGACCCTGATGCCGTCTTCGAAAGGAGGCAACTCGTCAAATTGATTGTATTCTTCCTCGCCCACTACATTCTCAACTCCGACAATCCTCCTTTTTCCATGAAGAACTACGTGGTGCTTCTTATTTGCTGGGTCGGTTACATAGAAGACTTGAACAACTTGGTTAGCCAGTACGAATGGTTCATCTTTGTATCCGACACGTTCGAGGTCCACGGTAGTGACGCCGTACTTGTCGACCTTCACCTGTGGGAGATGGACCCAACGGCACCGAAATAGGGGGATCTTGAAAAGCACGTAGTCGAGCTCCCATATCTCTTCTATTTGCCCATAGTAGGAGCTCCTAAGCCCATCGGTACTGAATGCATCTATACGGACACCGCTGTTCTGGACTGTGCTCTTCCTATCCTGAGCTGCCGTATAAAATGTGTACCCATTTCTGTCGTATCTTTGCCATGTGACAATTGTAAATTGTGGCCCTTTTGCCAACTATAGTAGCATATCATCACTTGATGACCTCCTAGTAATTCGCACCTTTAACCATTCGTTGAACCGACGGTTGTGCTCTCTCGTGGTCCAAACCTCTAACCGGTCTGGATTCTGTTGGTGTACCATGTCTTTGTGCTCGTCGATGTATGGGGACACTTGGGTCATGTGTTGCAAGACCGTGAAATGGGCTTGAGCGTACGTATCCAGATCGGGAGTGATTGATTTCCTTTTGATGGTCCCGATACCATCCAGTCTCCCCTCATGACGAGATAGAGGCACACCTATCGGTTCCACCTGAGCCATGTAGTCGATGCAGAACTCAATGACCTCTTCGGTTGCATAACCTTCGATGATGCTGCCCTCCGGTCGAGATCGATTTCGTACGTAGGACTTGAGAATTCCCATGTACCTCTCGAACGGGTACATGTAACGTAGGAACACAGGGCCGCATATCTTTATCTCTTTCACAAGGTGAACAATGAGATGGACCATGATATCGAAAAATGACGGAGGGAAATATATCTCAAGATGATATAGAGTCGTCACCACCTCAGCCTGCAGAGCATCTAGTCCTTGGGGATCGATGACCTTCTGAGCAATTGAGTTGAAGAAATAACACAGCCTCAAGATTGCCACTCGGACCTTGTTCGGCAAGATACTCCTAATTGCAACAGGAAGCATCTGTGTTATCAGCACATGCCAATCATGAGATTTCATACCAATTAATTTCAAATCTTGCATAGAAACAAGTTTCTTAATGTTAGCGAAGTAACCAGACGGGACTTTCACACCATGCAAGCTCTAGCACAGTTCATTTCTCTCGGCCTTGAACAGAGTGTAGCAAGTTAGGGGAAGGTACGTTCATCCTGTATTGGTCTCTTTCGGTGCTAACTTGGTCCTTATGTTCATATCAACCAAGTCACGCCGTGCGTTAACACCATCCTTTGTTTTGCCACTAATGTTCAGTAAGAGACCAATCAAGCTATCACATACATTCTTCTCCACATGCATGACGTCGATGCAGTGGCGAACTTCTAAGTGCTCCCAATAAGGCAAGTCCCAAAAAATTGACCACTTCTTCCAGATGTTCTTCTGACGGGTTCTTAATTTACGTCTCTTCCCAAGCACAACATCGATATCATTAACCATATCATAGACCTCTTTCCCTCTAAAAGCCCTTGGAGCTGAACCGTCCTCCTTATTTCGTTAATTGTTTCTTCATCTTGCGGTATGGGTGACTCGGGAAGGAACCTACGGTGACGATATACACGCTTTATGCGAGTTGTTCGACCATACACTCTCCGTAGCATCTAAGCAAAGGCGAGATGGGCTTTGGCTCTTTTTGTACTGAAGCCCAACAGGTTACCAAGGGCAGGAAAATCATTGATGGTGCAGAACAACATGCCGCGTAAAGTGAAGTTCTCTTGTTTGTACGCATCCCATACATGTACCCCTTCGTTCCACAGTGTCACAAGATCTTCCAACAATGGTGCTAGGTACACATCAATATTATTCCCAGGTTGCTTCGGCCCTTGGATAAGTAGTGACATCAAAATGTACTTCCGCTTCATACATAGGCAAGGAGGAAGGTTGTACATACATAGATTCACAGGCCAGGTGCTATGTCAGCTACTCATGTTACCGAAAGGATTCATTCCATCTATACTCAACCCTAACCTTATGTTCCTCGGTTCCGCACCGAACTCTTCGAAGCTCCGATCGAAGTTTCTCCACTGGGCAGAATCAGTAGGGTGTCTTAGCTTTCCATCTTTCTTACGCTCCTCCGAGTGCCAACACAGCAATCTTATCTCCTTTGGGTTCGCAAATAAACGCTTCAAACGTGGGATCACGAGCAAATACCACAACATCTTAGCGGAGGTCCTTGCTTCACCTTAGCAGATTCTCGACGCTTGTATCGGGATGCTTTGCACACGGACATACATGCATGTCCGCATACTCTTTACTGTAGAGGATACAATCGTTCGGACATGCATGTATTCTTTTCGCTTCCATTCCCAATGGACAAAGAACCTTCTTTGCTTGGTAGGTGGTGCTGGGCAACACGTTTTCCTCTGGAAGGATGTCCGCTAGGAGACCTAACAACGCTGTGAAACTCTTATCGGACCAACCATTGCTTGCCTTCAATTTAAGCAGTTCAATCACAATTGACAACCTTGTGTATTCTGGCTTGCAGCCAGGGAACAAAGGTATCACCAAGTCCTCCATTAAGCCCTCGAATTTACAAAACTCTCTCTCACTGTAGTTCTCTTCTGCATCGCGTAGCATCTAATCTAGATTGTCATCGTGCGACCTATCCTCATCAAAAGCACAGTCCACATCTAGCATATCGTTGACTTCCTCGGCGATGTCGTCATTATTAACTTCCGGTATAATCTGCTCTTCACCATGACTGGTCCAACATGTATACCCTTTTTTGAAACCCCTTCGAATCAAGTGCACTTCGATCTGCGCGGGGTTGTTAAACATCTTTTGATTACCGCAATCAATGCATGGACAGTACATAAAATTTATCCCCTTCTTCAACATATTCTGCTCGGCGGCTCTTCTAAAAGCAACTACGCCATTAATGTACTCTTGACTCACACGGTTCACACCGTACATCCAGTTCGGTCCATCTACGCTACGCATGTAACAAATTAGTGTCAAATTAGATTAATAAACCTCAAGTACGTACTCTTCCTATTTACTAAACATACTTAAATTGATTAGTGATTAATTTATAGCAAACATAAAGGGTTATAGATCGTTACCCTCGAAGCTCACGAAGAAAATACCAAATATCTCTCGAGAATCCTCTCCTTCTCCCCCCTTCCTCCTCTCCTTCTCCTCCCTTCCGTCTCTGTCGGCGGCACAATGGGCTTCCTATTTACCAAACATACTTAAATTGATTAGCGATTAACTTATAGCAACATAAGAGCATCTCCAGTGTATTGAACCGATGCCGATTCAAAGAGATGCCACGTAAGCATTCAAAGAACTACTCATTCGCCCCCCCCCCCAATGTATTGATCCGATTCTTACTCTTAAGTGGGACCGACATCTTATTAAAAAAATCAGAAAAGAAATAAAATCTCTCTCCGCTCTCTCTCCATTTCCTTCCCCTCACGTAACTTAATGTATATGCTAACCATTCGATGAAAAATATTATTCTATTCACTTGCATCCGGATGCAAAGTTTGCATCGGTTCCTAGAGTTTTGCTTCGGAATCGGCAGCTTCCAACGTGTGGAATCGGTTCCTAACATTAAATCTAGCCATTTGGACTAGCTAATTAAGCACGTACATTGCAGATGCTCTAAAGGGTTATAGATTGTTACCACGAAAATACCAAACCTCTCGAGAATTCTCTCCTTCTCGTCCCTTTCTCCTCTCCTTCTCCTCCCTTCCCTCTCTGTTGGCGGCGCAGTGGGCAAACACCTAGGTGGCAGCTCAAATGGGAATGGGCAGGGGGTTTGGTCCAGGAATTTATAGTGCGAGAATATCACAGCCAGTTCTTATTATGAACCGTCTGTGATATACAATTATCACCGACGGTTTTTCAATAGAACTGTCGGTGATAGTTCACAGACGGTCTTTATTGATAACCGTCTGTGGTACAGGAGATTATCATAGACGGTTATTTAATAGAACCATCGGTGATATTTCATAGACGGTCTGTGTCGACAACCGTCTGTGGTGTAGGAGATTATCACAGACGGTTATTTAATAGAACCGTCTGTGATAGATCACAGACGGTTCTATTAATAAACCGTCTGTGATAGATACCTATCACAGACGGTTGTTAATAAGAACCGTCTGTGATAGGCTCACACGGCAAATACCTGGTCCGGACAGACCAACACAGACGGTTCTATTTTAACCGTCTATGATGATGCGTCTACTATTGCCTGTTTTATAGTAGTGTCAGTTCGCCTAGGTCTACCTTGGACCGGCGTTGACCGCCTAAGTGGGTTGAGCGTCTAGGTGTCCGATTGGCACCAAGTCGCGGCAGGAGCCTTGCGCCGAGTGCTTAGGCGGCCGAGGCGACCGCCTAGGGGAACACTGATTATGACCTGAATAGATAAAGAGAGAAGTGTCGGACTTAGAGCAATGGATGCCAATAAAGGAAATATGAGAAGAAAAACATGTATACCAAGCATGTGGAGCTTGTTTGAGTCTATAGAGAGAACGGTTGAGCCGACATACATGCTCTGGTTGAGAGGAATGAATGAAGCCAATATGTTGTCGAGAGTAGACAACCTCACATAACGTGCCATGGAGAAAGACATTTTCGACATCAAGTTGATGAATGGGCCAATTATTTGAGAGAGCAATGGAGAGGACAATGTGTATCGTGGCAGGTTTAACCACCGGTCTGAATGCCTCATCAAAGTCAATACCAGGTTCTTGTGAGAAACCACGAAGAACCCATTGTGCTTTGTATCGCTCAAGAGAGCCATTTGACTTGAGTTTATAGCAAAAAACCCATTTACCGGAGACGATGTTGGCATTGGTAGGGGGCAAGACAAGGTCCCAAGTATTGTTAGAAAGAAGAGCATGAAATTCGTCAACCATTGCTGAATGCTAGTGAGGATCCATGATGACACTATGAATTGACTTTGGAATGGGTGAGAGTGTGGTGGAAACATGAAGATTAAGTTGCTCACGTGGACCTTGGTGGATGCCAGACACGAAGCGGGTGTGATGCGCTGTAACATCCCAATTTTTGGGCTTTTTGAAAATTTGCAAAATAAAAATAATCATTTGATTTTTTGTTGAAGTTGCTAAAGCTTAACTTAGAATTTTAGACAACAAAAATAATTTAATTTGAATTAATCAAACTTCAATTAATTCAAAATTTAGTTTATTTGTGTTTTCTGGATTTCCTAGGAGTTCAATTTGATTTATTTCCTTTCTGTTCTTCCCAAAATTTCCTTTCTTTGATTGAAAATTTTAAATTAGTTATTTGAAAAGTGTTGGTTTCTTTTTTGAGATTTACGCTATTATTTAAAATCCGAGTCTGAGACTTAATTTCAAGTTCCAAATCTCAATTCAGATCTTTGATCCAAAATCCAATCCTTACGGCCATTTCTGAATTCATTTTTCCTTTTTTAATTCATCTGAAATTCAAGCCTCAGCCGATTTGCAAAATTCAAATTCCTATTGAATTTTTCCTTAAATGTAAATTTTAGAATTTCATTTCATTTTATCCTTGGACCGAAAACCCTTTTTCCTTTCATTTTCTCAAATTTGAAGCTTGTCGTCAAATTTTCAAATTCAAATCTTACAATTTGGAATTTTCCCCAACTCAATCCAAATTCTTTGCCAAGTCCCGAATTCAATTTTTGCAAATTGAATCTTTTGCGAAATCCTTCTTCTTTTCCTTTTTCTAAATTTCCGTAATTGGAAAATCTTTAAAAATCCCATTTCTTAGTTTGTTCCGAATTCTTGTCGGCCCGTTCCTGTCCCCGCGCACCGACCGCTCCATCCTTTCTGTTTGAACCAGCCTTTCGGTTTCGACCATCCTCTCGGTTTGAACCAGCCTTTCGGTTCCGACCATCCTCTCGGTTTGAACCACCCTATCGATTTTGACCAAACCCTTCGACCAGGGAATTTAAGGATTTCTGTTGTACAGGGCCGTCCAAACGTATGCCTCATACATGATCGGTATGCGGGCCTGCTGAGTGCAATAACTCAGCTACAACAAGGAGAGCACGTACCACTTCCATTGGCGGATTTGTAGAGCAGGTGGTGCATTAGGCACTTAGGTGCAAACTTCTACAAGCAGTTTTGCAACAAGGACATGATGAACCTGTTCAAGCGGCTATGCAACCAGAACCAGCAGTGGAAGTTCGCAATCACTCTGAAAGATTCTAGATGAGCGGACCAAGACGCACAAAAGGGAGGTAGCGAAAAGGGCTGCCCAAGCGCTGACTAGGCCCCCGAAGCATTGCCACAGCTACCTACATATGCTCCGAGATTGATGAGGAGGACGGGGGGCGTAGGTGAAATTCTTCTCGGACTGCATTGAGTATGAGTCTAAGGAGAAGTGATCGTTGCTACATGACAGGGGTGGTGCTCGATATGATGTCATGACAACCAATCTAGCCAAGGTGTACAACTAGGTCATGCACGGCGCAAGGTGCCTCCCTTTGGTTGGTATTGTGGAGGTAATTCTCCACGGTACGACGAACTATTTTGTTGACAGAACCAACAACGCGTCGCTCGCCATGGCAAATGACAGAGTACTCTACCCCGTCATGGTCACCAAGTACATGGAGTAGAAGAGCAAGAAGGGTGAGATGCACCGGGAGCTTCGCTTCGAGATAATATATAGGGATAAAGGACGCCGTGGGACGAACCGTGAGAGGGTCACCTACAAGTGCACGCTACGCCGCGGTAGTTGCATATGTACTTGCAACAAGCCCCTTCTTCTGTATAGGCTCTGCTCCCATGTCATGGCCGCATGTTCGACGGTGGCGCAGCATCCTGACTAGTACCTCTCTGACTATTTACCAAAGAGGCGGTGATGCGAACCTGGAGTGGCGAGATGTATGGTTACGCCATGGTTGGCCATTTCACTAGCCATCCGACCTGAGAGCAACTAATCTAGGCCGCGAACATTGATAGGCTCAAGGGGAAGGTTAGCCGGCGACAGGTACAGTGCATCAGGAATGACATGGACAAAGCAGAAACCGGACGTCGTACAAAAAAGTACTCCATTTGCAGGGAGTCTAGGCACACCTTTAAGAAATGCCCCCACGAGAAATCCTTAGGACGAAGGAGACATCGGCACTCTGGACGTCGTCGTGGGGATCTCATCCGGTCGACCGACTCGAGGCAGTCCACATGGGGGACGTTGAGGTCGCGGCCACGGGAAAGCACGTACAGTTGTAATATGTTATTGCCAATATTTTGAATTATCATTTTGATTATCTAGTATTTCATTAACAGTAGAAGTAAAAAAAAATACGATTAAAACTCTACTATAATCGAGTTCAGTGCAATTATAATCACTTTGTTCTTCTAGTTCAGGTGTAAGGAGGATTCGGGTGGCGGGAGTAATCTTCAACCCCCCTCTCCACCGGCGCTGCAAGAAAGATGCGTCGCCAGAGGAGCCAAAGCAACACCATTCTTCTGGAGTTGCAGCCTCGCGTACCGCACCAAGTGGGAGATATCTAATGTAAAGCTTCTAGCCTGTTGTTTTGTATTTTGATTGATCTCTGTTCATCCCCCTTGTGCATTTGCATTTGCATTCAGTATTCAAGTGTTCGTTTCTTGAAACGAAGTATTTAAATGTGAAGTTCGGGATCGGAGCCTGCACCACCTGCATACGCCATCGCAGTAGTTGCATTCACAGTTTGGAAAAGTAGATTTTGCCAGAAAAAAAATCTAGCCCCTTGGCTGGCAACACAGATCCTCTGGTTCCCAGTATTAAACCGCCCAACTTTAGTTGATGAATTCCAACTCTTAGTTTATTTAGAAAAAAATGAAACCAGTGACCAGTCAGCCGATTCCAGATGGTTAGCGGTTTTCTGCTTAGTACAACCCTACATGATTTTAGAAGCTACTTTGATGATGGGCTAAGAATGATTACTTAAAAATGCAACCATGCTATCCAGTGCGCACACAAAAAAAATCACAATTGCGCATGTTTTGCTCTCACAAGTTTGTGACCTCACCCTGTTCCTCACATAGCACACAAGCTGTCGAGATCTGGCATCCACAGCTGAGAAAGGTGTTCCAGCTGTTTAATTCAAAATTTCAAATTTGAACTTAAGATAAACTCCGAGAGTCCTCAGCAGTAACCAGTAACATGAACTCTGCATGTGATTGCTAATCATTTGAGTTACACCAAGACTTATCTCCTTTCTTTCTTGGTGAAATAATGTATTGACCATCTAGCTTCATGGGTAATATACCACATAAAAGAAACACAAATGGGTGAATGATATTCCTCATTCATGAACCTTCGCTCATTAGGGCTTGGTATATGGGGCTCGATACTCATGTTTTTTAATGACAATCTTTTAAGGAAAAATTGGTTCCGTAGCACTTAAAGATCACAAGTTTAGTAAAATACCATCGAAAAGTCCTGGTACACTTTAATACCATCCAAAGTTTCCTCTGTTCCCTATTTTACCATTTTCGTTAACTTGAGGTGTTCCGTTAGCTGTGTCAATTTTGCCCCTCCAAACCGTTCCCTCCCTCTCATCTCCTTAGCACCAGCGGCCAGCCTTGAATGTTCCAGTTCATTTTCTGTGGAGATCGTCGACGCTGGATTTTTTGGAGATCGTCGGCGATGCCCCTTTTCCCTTCCATTTCCTCATTTCTCTTTCTCGTCTCCCAATTCCAGTTCCTCATCTCAGATCTCCCCCGTGAGTTGAAGAATTCTGAAGAACCCCACCCTCTTGATTCCAAGAACCATCACTCATCTCCAGCTCTACCATGCTCTCCGATCCCAACAACTTGTTCCTCCCGCGCGTCGCCCTGCGATGAGTCCGCTTCTTTGATGCTAGTTCCGGCGGCCGATATGGACATCGTGGTGGCAAACGGCACCGTCGAGTCATCCGCCGAGTCGCCGGCGGCAGATATGGGGGATTCTCCAGGGAGCTCCACAAGCGTCGGCTGCCCCTCGCTGCCGACCAGCCGAATGGGAAGCACGAGGTGGCCGTCGAGGAGGAGAGCTCCACCACCTTCGTCTCCCGCTTCATCCCGCAAGAGCCGTCGCTGGCGCCAGCGCCAACGAAGCTGGACCTGGATCTTGGCCTACTCATCGCCTCCACCAGAGTCGGCGCCAACTCCAACGACAGTGAGGACCGGAGCAGCAAATCCTCCACCGCCGCAAGCGCCCTACAACACGACTTCTCGTTCCGAGGAGACAATGACCCTCGGCCGATGCGTGGAGACGTCGGAATTTATGGAGATCGTCGGCTGGAGTGTCGGTGAGAGGGGTACTAGGGGAGAGAGTGCAGAGAGAGGAGGGGGGTATTTGTGGAATTTCACGAATTGATTTTGACAAAAGAAAAAGGAAAATCGAGAAAACACCCATGGGAATGGACGGAGTGGTATAAAAAGGAACAGAATGATCTTTCGGTGGTAATAAAGTGTACCAAGGAAATTTGGTGTTATACCTAAACCGGTGATCTTTCATTGCTACAAAACCAATTATTCCATCTTTTAATGGATTGGGAGTAAAGCAGGTTGGGCTTCCAAGGAAAGCAGTACTCCTGAAGGTTACAACAGGGAGCAACATGCTTGGTTGTATCAATTCTCTTTCCCCCAACCTTCAGAAGAAAGTGACAGCAGCTTTGAATCTGCATCTGAAGCTCGAGTTACCCATCGACCGAAGAAAAAGAAATCTCTGGAGGAAAGGATTGCACTTCGAGAAAAAAGAAATGCACAGAGACGAGGGGCCTCACGATACCATGCTGAGATCGCCTTGCGTAAATATAACAGAGCAAGCAAGATGCAGGTATGGTTCGTCACTAGCTCTGTTAAAGTTTTGTTGACTGTTCCTAACTTTTTTTTCTTAACTCTTATCCTGTATATTACCTTCATGTATGTGCAATTCTTCCTCCAAGAAAATTTTTCCCAGATTACATCATTATTTTAACACACTTCATCAGAAGCAACATTGGCATAAGCAATGCGCAGAGAAGTTCTCGTAGTGAGAAAACTTGAAGGATAGAAGGTATTTTGCGAAACTGATGCTTTGCCATGCCCTTCTTTCTTACCATTTGGCAGCATAAAGCAAATATTGTCACTTGCCATACTTCAACAACCTATTAAGCAAAGTGGTTCTTTTGAAATACAAATCTGCTTTGTTCCAACATTAGTCATGATTAATGGAGTTATTCTGAAGTGCACAGTTTACATTAGTTGTATTTTTTTCAATCTCTTTGTTAGCTTTGTTTCCTCAGCTTAATATTTAGCTAACTCTGTTCTATTCTTAGGTCATTGCTATGGCTGCGAGGGCGAGCAGCCTATGGTGGTTCACCCGGCCAGTCGTGCATACGGTGGTGGTCATAGTACTGCTATTGATATGCCTGGTGCGGACAGCTCAAGCTCCGAGAGTGATTATTAGCTTCCCTTGAATGCTGCAATGATAATTAGCTAGGATCGGCTTATCTGCAGTCCAAAATAGATTGTTGTTTTGGTATGTTGGTTTTGGTTTGCAAATACAAGTCCAATGTTGCTCCGTTGTGGTGCCAGAGAAATGTATATGCAATTAATACGGTAAACAATGTAAAAGACTGAAATATTAATTTGTACCTTGTCAAAAAGTATTCTCGGCTAAGTCGTCTTTTGCACTTTATTGCCTAGGTGTGAAGTACTTTCTTTTTAGAAGAGTGAAACGCTGTTTTTGGGTCATACATAATTCACACCGCCCATTTGGGTATTCTGTACTTAATTCCTTCTAGGTATGATAATGCCCTCTGGTATCACCGATCAGAGCGAGCCAACCAATTCACTTGAAGAATTCCGCGTCCGCATATTAAAATTGCATAAACATAGTGAGTGTTCAACTCTTTATAGGAAAAAAAAAGGGTTGAAGAAGAGTTCAGATAACACATGCCCGTATGATGCCACGGCCCTGTCTGTAGTTATTCAGCTTACACTGTAGTAGGTGCAACAAAATTGCGACTAATTGCTATTTTGGAAATCTTAAGACTTTATGCTCCTTTGAACTCTCACTCCATTTTTTTTAGTAACTTACTAAATTTCGTAAAACCGCATTTTTAAACAACGGTTTCAAGGAACCACGCTTCCCTTTGCATAAGATTATATGATATAGAAAGTTCAAAACATAGAAATACCACCCAATTTCACATTTACCATCATATAAGACCATTCCTACCAAAAGAAAATATCAGCATTATATCCAGTGCTTTACAGGCTCTTGCGGCCATTATCTGTCAAGTACTAAGTCCAATGTTGCGGCCTTCCGTTCCGTGGCCTGGAAAATTGTTGGGCACCAACCTCTCCAAGAAGATGCTACAGAATAGAAAGAAGCAAACCAAAATGAACATGAAACATATACTATGCACGAACATATAGGCACAAGAAAAATAAATATTAACATGTCTACATTGTCAAATTAATCGTCAAGGTAGTAGTATGATCTGCAGCCTTTTGTTCCCAATCTTTTTGTAGAATGCAACTTATTTATACGAGTTTGCGCTTCTAAGAAGTTAAATATATGGTGGCTTATAACTCAGCACTCTATGTGGATAAGATTTTACAAAGGGACAGCTGATCGAGAAAACCCTTTCCACTTTCCATGCTACAAATTGGTGCTAGCTAGGGGTGGAAAAAAAAGCTCGAAACTCGCGAGCCAGCTCGGCTCGTTAAGGGCTCGGCTCGACTCGGCTCGAACTCGGTCCCTTAACGAGCCGAGCCGAGCCGGCAAAAAAACTCGTTATCTTAACGAGCCGAGCCGAGCCGAGCTGGCTCGCGAGTTACTCGTTAACTCGTTTAGCTCATTTGCATATCACCGATCGCCAGTCCACTTCACCACTCGCCAAGTCACCAGCGTCGCCGGCCCAGCCCAGTAGCGTGCGCAACCCTAACTCCCTTCCTTCATTCACCCTGTGACCCGTCCCCCCGCAGTCCCGCCCCCCACTACCCCACGCGGCCGCCCGGCCGTCCTTGCTGGCTTCTGGCCCTGCTCTGGTCCCAGGCTCCCGGCCTCCCGCTTCCTCCACGGCTCCACCTCCACCTCCTACTCCTGTCCCGGCCTCCCTCTTTCGCCACCTCCTGCTCTGGTCCCGGCGTCCCTCTTTCGCCACCTCCTGCTCCGGTCCCGGGCTCCCGCATCCGCCACCGCCACCTCCTGCTCCGGTCCTGGGCTCCCAGCCTCCCGCATCCGCTACCGCCACCTCCTGCTCCGGTCCCGAGCTCCCAGCCTCCCGCATCCGCCACCGCCACCTCCTGCTCCGGTCCTGGGCTCCTGGCCTCCCGCATCGCCACCACCACCTCCTGCTCCGGTCCCAGGCTCCTGGCCTCCCGCATTTGCCACCGGATGTCAATTCATTAACGAGCCTAACGAGCCGAGTTCGAGTTTTTTAATTCTGGATGTCAATTCCTTAACGAGCTTAACGAGCCTAACGAGCCGAGTTCGAGTTTTTAACGAGCCGAGCTGAGCCTCACTTTCTGCTCGTTATCTTAACGAGCCGAGCCGAGCTCGTTTTCTTAACGAGCCTTAACGAGCCGAGCTGGCTCGTTATCCACCCCTAGTGCTAGCTCAAGGGCCACTGGGCAAAATGTTTCATAACACCTAAGCATCTAGTGGAGCTCTATCAATAGTGTTAAACAAAGAAAAGTCAGAATAAACTAGAACCTCACTTTCTGGAAGCACCACTAGAAGGAAAGCAAAAGGAGAACAAAACCCATCAACTAGTAGTAGGGGAGGAATCGGATGATGATGCTCTATATGATGACGAATATTCTCTTCTACTAGATGACGAGTTACTGGATATTCATCCATAAAAGGATCAAGAGAATCCTAAATCTCCATTATCCCCTTAAATTCAGAATTCAATTCATGGTGTCTTTAGGACGGTGTTGCTAATTTGAACACCAAATTTTGTCGATCCTGAATTAGTCAGCATGTAACAGCCCTAAAATTGTATTTCCTATTTGTTAGTGCTTGTTAACAATTTGGCTTGAATTTTGAACTTTTCTGGTTTTCCTAAATGTTTAGAAGCTTTTCTTAAAAGTAGGTAGCAAATTTTCAAGAAAAACTGAAGGCTGGTAAAATAGTGGGTTTAATTTTATTAAAAACTAGATAAATTCATAAGCTTCCCTAAAAACTTTCATAATTTTTGGAGCTCATTTGCTATATTTAGAAATTCCTCAAACATTCAGCCCTTTTAGGAAATTCCAAACCTTTTCTTTTTCCCGCCCGTCCTTTGGGCCGAAAGACTACGCAGCCCGCCTCCTTTCACCCCTAGCCTGATGCCACCACGGCCCAGTGCAGTCCGCCTCGCTCCCCCACCTCTCTCGCTGACGTTGTGGCCCCACTTGCTAGGACCCTTTGTCCACCTCATCGCGCCCGTGTCCACCCCTGCTCGCCAACCCGCCACGCCAGCTCCATCTCCGTCCCCAGTTTGCAACCGCCACCCACTGGTTTTTCCCATCGCCTGGCGCACCACCAACCCGCCATGCCCTATCCCGTCGCTACAGTGGCCAACCACCCCACTGTCAGCACCCTTTTCCCGATCAGGTGGAGAACGATAGCACGCCCTCGAGTTCTCGCCGGACCCGCCAATTTCTCGCCGCTTGTCTCGTGTGATTCTCATCGCTATTTAAGCTTCCATGCACATCATCTTGTCCTCAGCTCGCCATTCTCACCTCCCTCCAAGAACCAGAGCCTCTCGCTCTTTGGTTCCGCGGGAACGCAAGTGTATTCCCTGACACCGATGAGCACACTTCCACACCACCATCGACTCTAGTAAGCTCCTCTTCCCATGACACGCGTGTCACTTTGCTCCTAGAGCTTCACTCATTGCTCTCATATGCTTGTTCTAGCAGCTAGAGCTCTATAATGCCGTAACGCCATCGTCGTCTTCATCTCCGACGCACACACCCGATCCAATCCGACGTGTTTTCGCCATTTTGGTGACTCCGAGCCCTACTCGACTGCGTCATAATGTGTTCCATAACCTAATAATGCAAACTCCTCACTTGATGCTGGTCCATCTGCAGAGAATCCTTGGGTTCTCCCATTGCTGCCACCTCGGTGAGTCATTGGCTGATTCCTTCTATCCTAGTCATCCTCAGTGTGCATGTAAGCTAATGTGCACCTCCTTGTAGCTTTTTCATCACCATAATGTGCCATCACCGTGAGGCCGTCGCCACCGCCCCTGCCCGCCATTGGTCTACCCTCTCCGGTCATCCTTTGATGCTATTAACCACCTCAGTGAGCTCCTAGTAGCTCCCTAGAGCTAATGCGCTCGTTAGAATTGATGTTTAGCGTATCTAGTGTAGAGTTCGTCGTAGTCGCCCATGGTGCCACTACGGAAAATGTCGTCACCATCACCCTAGTGACCATTGGACCCTGTGCGGTCGTCTCTAGTGTTGCAATCACTCCCTAGAGCCCATGCGCACCTTCTTTCGCTTTGTCTCTGCCCCATTCACGAAAGTCGTTGCAGCCCCGTTTCGCACCGCCTCTAGAATTCGCCGCTCCGGCCACCCATTACCTCGCCGCCGCCACCCGGTAGGTTTGCCTACAACCCAGGAACCCATTTTCCCCTTCCCAAGCCAAGCCGCCATGCCGTTCACCACCAGTGAGCTCGCCTTCTCGCTCGACCGCGTCGTGCTTTCTCTCTCTCTCTCTCTCTCTCTCTCTCTGACTTGTGGGCCCACACGATTAGGATTAGTTCAGCGCTAATGACAGTGGTTAAAGGTAGTAAGTCGATGACATATGGGACCAGCCAGATAATTAATCAAATTGAGCTGAGTTTTAGAAAATGTGTTATTGACATGTGGACCCTACTGCCTTGAAAACGTCTTTGTAAACCTGGTTCACCATAAACCCGACCGCACCTATCAGGCTTAACCTGGGTTAAGAATTAAGTTAAGGTTGATTACTTAGTTAGTGACTAAGGATCCATTGAATTGTGGGACCACTCACTGTTTTCATTAATTAAACGTGAATTAAAAACCCGAGAAACTGACATGTAGCACCCACACGCTAGAGAATGGTCTTCAGAAAAATGGAAAAATAAAAATAAAAAAACTGCTTGTAGTTCTACAGAAATACGTCTCCTCTATTAGAAAGCATAAAATCAGAAAGTACGCCTTCGACATCAGCACTTTTTCTGATTTCTTGAATTTTCAAACCGAACCAAATTCAAATGCTTATAACTTTTGCATATGAACTCAAAATTAAGTAAAATTTGTTTCTAATTTTTTATAAAATCATCCTATTTCATATTCTACAAAAACAATTATTGGAGTTTGCCTCTGTTTGATTTCTTTTTGTCTCTTATTAGTGTTATTTGTCGATATGTGTGTAGATACCAACACCCCAAAAAGTTTCATCGACGCTGTAGAGCAAGAACCATCGTTCAACAAGCAGGGAAATCACCCTCCTTTGATCATGTTGATCCCATATTTAAAATGTTCTGTATTTTGTTTTACAAGTATTTATGCATGTGTGTATTTCGATCAAAACTATTATGTCAAGTAAGATCAATAGTTAAATCCCATTTGTTGCATTACCATGCCTTGATAAATTGATACCCTCATTGTTGTCACCATAGTAATAATATCCCCAATAGGTACTAATAGCCATTGGGAAATGTTGGGACCCAAAATATGCAATTCTGGACCCGCTGTGTGTACTGCACTAGTCCAGGATCACGCTAGTGCACACAGTGGCAACACAAGTGAAATATCATTTCTATATACAAAGATAACTAATAAATAGGCAAATAACAATAAACATCAGAGTAAAGACCTTAAGATCAAAGCTTACAATTAATGCTTCAGATGGCAAATAGCTTAATGAAGCTGCAGTGGAACGAAACAGAATAACTTCAGTGAAGCCCATCCATATGCCCACAGGCAATCGGCTGGGGTAGCGCAACCTAGTTCTCCACGATCCTTGAAGTAGACCTTGTTGACTGACGATTCCTTCACCTCTACTTGATTTATTAAAGCAAACATGAGTACACAACCGTACTCGCAAGTCATACCACAGAAATGCAAATTATAGATGCAGGCTTATTCCAAAGGAATGACTTCTGTGGTTCTTTTGCAGAAATGCAACATTTGCAATTTGAATATGAATAATAGATTGAAAGCATAATTCAAAACAAATAGACAATAATAAGTTTTATTATTTGTTTTCACAAAGACACATAGCCTAATCAAGTTATTCACAAAGCTACATAAGTTATCTCACATAGTTGTCCCATCCCAAGTTTTATGAAAATCTACCCCTCGTGTGAAATCCCCGAGCATGTCCATGACCGCGGACACGGCTATTCGAATAGATTGTTTAATACTCTGCAGAGGTTGTACACTTTACCCACAAGATGCAATCAACTTGATCAGAGCTGATCACAACAAAACCTTTTAGAAACTTCATCTCAACATTGACACTCCAGGTATACTTAGCCACCACAGACGCACACCGTTGGATTGGGAAACGGCGAACCGCCCCGTGATGCGACTACTTGGTAGTACACACCTCCACCCAATCCGACACAGCTAACCTACAACCTGAGTAATCATTGTCAAGACTCCATAACTTACTAAGTTAGGCCTGTCCCATACTAGGCATGTGGTTGTACAAAAGGCTCAGTTCAATGGCGCATAAAGCTAAGTCCTTAATTGACCAAGGCAAGACTTCCAATGTACTATGAATCCCTACGCACACAGGTTATTAAGCCCATGCACACAGATCCACCAAAAGTAGCACACAGCAGTATCCACCACTTGCCCTAGTCTAAATCCTTTCCCACCCTGTTGGTTAAGTGCAACATATGCCATTAACGAGTAATAGCATATAGTACACACAGTTTTTATCACATAGTTCCATAGTCACTTAGTCAAGTTTATATTTGCAACTTACATGAGATGATGACTCGTAGCATAGCTAAGCAATCTAATCGTATCTAACCATCCCACGTTGGTAATACAATAGCACCAACTAAATATGAACCAATCTAGGGTGACAAAAGATTATGGCATACAATTAGACAAGGTGGATATAATAAATGGGATAATAACTACACCCAAAAGCATTGAAATAAATAATTAAAGTAAATGCAATAATTTGAATCAAAGTAATTTTAGAAAACTGGGATTCAACATGATCAAAGGTATAACTTGCCTTGCTACAGCAATGACGATCTTATTTAATTTTTAATCTTCTACTTCCTTGATCTTCAGCTCCTTCTTGATCAAGACTTCTCGAAGCATCAACGTCTACTCGCAAACAAGCAAATAAACCAAAACAAATAAATAATAGAGAGCAAACAAACTCCAAAAATTAAATAATAATCTCAGATAAATAGATCTCGGATTGAGATGAAATTAGGAATTTGAATGGGCTCAAACGGAGTTCAGATGCAAAAGATATGAGCTTGAGAAGTTTCACATGAAATGATGAAATTGAGAAAGGAAAGAATATTTAGAGAAAATTCCTTCGGATTAAATAAAATAAAAGGATTTGGATTCTTACAAGTGGGGTCCACTGGTAAGTGAGAGAGAGAACAAAGGTAGTGGATGACATGCGGGACCAATTGGATAAAAGGGTTTTTCAGAAATTAGATTAATCTCTGAAAATGACAAAGAGGATGACATGTGGCTCATTGGTCTATAGACCAAGTCCACGATCTAGGGTTTATGGTGCCTAGTAGAATAAGTCCAAGGAACAGTGCCTAACATGGTGGGGTATAGGTGTCATAGACATGGCTTATGGTGGACCTTGTCCATACAGGTTCGAGGTTAGGGTTAGGGTAAGGTTGGCGGCTCAGGTGGCGGTGATACCTGTGTGGCATGCACATGGCAACAACGTGGCAGCCATGGAGGACAAAGAGCTGAGGTGACAACTGACGAGGCAGGTGACGTGGCCAGGTGGTTGATGTGGCAAACCGTG
Organism: Phyllostachys edulis; assembly: GCA_036346405.1. Taxonomy (NCBI): domain Eukaryota; kingdom Viridiplantae; phylum Streptophyta; class Magnoliopsida; order Poales; family Poaceae; genus Phyllostachys; species Phyllostachys edulis. The sequence continues at coordinate 28,910,313 of CM070568.1, read as the reverse complement.
CTGACAAGACACACGGGTGTCACCACTACGGCTGCCATGAAGGACAAACGGCGACATGGCAGGTGACCTGGCGTGCTGACATGGCACGGGCGATGTGGCAGCACTGATGTGGCACCAAGGAACCAAATCACACGGGAGCCAAGCGCTTGGTTCCGGTGGTCCAAGGTCCATGGTGGCTCGCTGGCGTGGAGGGTCTCTGGCGGGTTTGACGGCCGGCAGCGGTGCTAGATGCGGTGGCTCCGATGAGATCGGTGAGGGCGAGTGCGGCTCGGGCAAGCGCACGAGGATGATAGAGGAAACCGAGGCAGCGGCACTTCGGGTTGAAGGACCGGGGACGACCTCGAAGCGACGGCAACGACGTGGCTCTGAATTGAGTGTGGCGGAGGGCAGAGCGAAGGAAGATGGGCTAGATGGGTCTCACCGAAAAGTTTTAGGCGGCAAGAAGCTTGGGCTCCAATGGCGCGGCGGCTCAGGTCGGGAGTGGCACGGCGCTCCAGCGGCGTATCGATGATGGCGAGCATGGATCGAGGACGAGGGCGACCTTGCGATCTCGAAGGTGGCGTCGGCGAAGGCGGAGAGGCACCGAATCAACGGCGGCAACGAGGAACTCCAAGCTTCATCAATGGCGATGGCGCATCGGTAAAACTTCAGCGAGCTCGTGAGGCGCGACGACAACGACTCCGGCGGCGGCGCGAGGGTGAGGAAGGCGGCACGTCGATAGGGGCGCGGATCGAGGATCACTGGGGCCTTAAATAGCCTCGACGGCGTGCAGACTCCCAGGTAGCGGCGCGGCTACGCGTTGTTCACGCGTAGAGGCGGCTGTGCGGCTGGCAAGTGGGGTCCCGGGTACGCTAGGGTTTTGGCCACGCATGGGCTGGCCAAGGGAGCGAGTGGGCCGGACGGCGCTACGGGCTGAGCCGGATCAAGAAGAAAAGATTAGGCCTACTCAACGGGAACGGGAAAGGCTGGCGGACCGGGCTGGATGGGAGAGAAGGCGTATGGGCCAACAAGGATTCAACCCACAAAGGAAACGAAAAAGGAATGGATTTCTGAATTCAAGAAAAGGCTGGAAATCCAATTGAGGTCAAATAAATAGCAAATAAAATCAGAAAAATCCAAGCAAATTTACAAAAATTCCTTGGAGCACAAGGAAGACAACTAAAACTGATTTTCTTCAAATTGATGTTTAGATTAGTCAAATTAAATATTTTAAATTTAGAAAATTCCTAATTAAGCTTTATTAATTCAAATAAAATTGGTGAATTTTTTTTCAGGGACCTAAACTACTCAAAAGATTTTTGAAAAGCCAAATTTAGGGATGTTACAGGAAAGTAGATTATTCGAGTATATGAAGCTTAGCCCTGCTGTAAGAACGAGGTGGCCGACTAGAGGGGGGGTGAATAGGCGTTTTAATAACTTCTTTTAACTAAAACCGATTTCTAATGCGGAAGCTAAACAAATACGGTTTTGCACAATTACAACCTAAATCAACTAGGTTCAACTAAGTGCACCAACAATATGAGACTATATAAATGATAGCAATCATACACATACAATTAAGCAATTTAAATATAAGTAATGTAAATTGCACAATGTAGAGCACAAGTAATCAAACCACAATGACACGGCGATGTTTTCCGTGGTGATCGAAGACTTGCGGTCTCCCTAATCCACGTTGAGGGAAACCCAAACTAATTGGGCCGGCTCCACGAATTAAGCCTTCCTCCGAGGTAAGTCCAATCACTTGAACCGGTTCCAAAACGAACCAACACCTCGCTCCACTAGGGTTGCTCTTACTCCACTCCGGAGATGGCGAGCACCAAGCCACTCACAAACACCGGGCCTTCTCACAAGCTTCACTTGAGAAGATCACTAGACCACGACGCCTCCACGCCGTCTAGGTGTCGGCAAACACCAAGAGTAAAAAGTCTCCAACGTTCACTTGAACCAATCAAGTGTCTAAGCTCAAGTGGATACGAAATCCACTACCTAAGGCAACACATGCACTTAGGGTTTGCTCTCAATCACTCACTAAGTGCAACACATGCACAAAAGAAAGAGAGGGCTTGCTCTAGCTCAAAGGAATGACTAAGGAACTTGCAACACATGCAAAGTCCTCCACAACAACACTAGCACACAACCAGCAACCTTTCCCAACCAGCCAAGGTGGCTTTATATAGCCCACACTCAAAAACTAGCCGTTAGGGGAAGGTTCCAAAGTCTCTGGACAAAATCGGTCTGACCGCCGTTGAATGGCCGGTCTGACCGCCCTTGGCTCTAACGGCTATAAAACTAGCCGTTGAGCCCACTTCCGGTCTGACCGCCATGTAATGGCCGATCACCAAAACACGCCGGTTTGACCGCTCCAGAAAACTTCACAGAAAATGGCTAAGGACCAGAGAGTGGACCTCTCGAAAAGGTCGACGGGTCTCGACCGGAGGTCCGGTCGATCAGCGTCAGGTTGCGCCGGTCAGACCGCCGATCTGTGGTCGGTCGGATCATGGATGATCGGACCGCCGCACTGACCAACAAGAGCAAAACAGATTTCACATCAACTCAAATAACAAAAGCACATTTTGCTAGTTTGATGTAAGATGCATACAAGGTTAAAGACAAGACTCTCAATAAGTTGCAAAACACATTTGCCAACTTTTAGAGTCAATGCCTCAAATTGCATTCCGCTTCAACTCAATTTGCAAAACACATTTGCCAAATTGACGCGCTGATGCAATCAGGATTCAAGTGAGATTCTCAACAGGTTACAAAACACATTTGCCAACCTATAGAATCACACTACAAGGAATAAGGTACATGGACTTACACCATTTGCAAAACACATTCGCAAACCTAAGTCACATGCTACAAGGGTTATCCATGAGCCACAACTATTTGCAAAACACATTCGCAAATATTGGCAACATGTTAAGATGAGCTAGAGCAAAACACAATGAGCTATCAACACATGACTAACTCAAGCTACTAGTCAAGGACCCCTCTTAATAGTACGGCAACCTATACTAGCAATCCGGTCTTCCAACCAAACACCGAGACCGGTAAAAGACTAGGAACAAATCCTTAGCCCTAGCTAGTCATACCTTTGCCTTGCGCAACCACTTGAAGCTTGATGACGCACATCCTTGCTTCAACTCAGGGTTCTTGACTTGATATGCATCAACTAATGATGCATCCTTTACTTGACTTCTATCAACACATGATGGGTCTTCATTTGACTTGATGATCAACTCATGATCATCTCCTCTTTATGAACATCATCGACACACGATGATTTCCTTTATCTTGAACTTGATGTGCATCCACACATGATGCATCCTTTACACCAAGCTCTTGACTTCAATATTATCAACACATGATGATCTTCTAGAGTCTCCAACTATAGAACTCAACCTGTTCATCCAACTCATGGAAAGTGTTAGTTCTAAAATATGACTATCATTAATTACCACGCCATACCATTAACTCATAATGGTGGGACAAGATACCATAATCTTTCCCTCTTTGGTAATTGATAATAATCACTTCAATTGCAAGTAATTGAATGTAGATTGGTATGAGTATATAGGCACTATGCAAGTTGTATATACTCAAAGGATATATGAGCATACAAGTCTCATATATTCACATGAATATATTAACTACACAAGTTAAATATATTCGAGAATATGTGAGTGCACATGAACTACACAAGTTATGTTATACTCACATATAAGTATACTTAGACTACACAAGTCTTATATACTCATATGAATATATTAACTATGCAAGTTAAGTATATTCACAGGATATGTTTCAGAGTAAAGATCCCAAGTATATGTGGAAACAGGAATATGGATCAATACAAATGAAACCTCAAAATATAGAATGAATTCCCCCTATACATGTGCATACATGAATATGTAGTAAGAACATATGCACATATTTACGTTAATTCTTTTGGTGAAGTTCAACCTATATTTTGGATCCAAGGAATGCAACGGGGTATAAGAATACAAAGTAGAATGCATACCTCTTTTGTTCTTTATACCCAAGCGAGACTAATCATAAGATATAACAATAAGAGAGTTAGTCTCATAAATGGATTTGTCATTATAAATGCATACCTGTTTGGATTTTCCTTTTGTTAATCCAATGAATTTGATTTGTCATTAATCACATACATGCCTTCATGATTATCACCTTTATATCCAATTTAGACTAAACAATAACTATATCAATAAACATGTTAGTCTCACAAATGCATTTGTCATTAATCACCAAAACACTCCATTAACATATAATGGCGGGCTAGATTCTTCAATCTCCCCCTTTTTGGTGATTGATGACAAATCCTTTATCAATAACAATATTTGGATAATAGTCAACATAATGTAGGAATTTTAAATTATTGAACTATAATCATGCATGATACTTAGCACTTCAATTTGAGTTATCTTCTTTAAGTATTATGCATGCAAAGGTGATAGCACAAGAGAGAATCCAAATATATTGATCATATAAACATTCTCCCCCTTTTGGCATTAAGCACCAAAAAGCTAAAACAAATTCAAGCCAATAAATAGATAAAGCAGAAGAAAGAGCTTGGCTAAAGAACTCATTTTAATTTTGACAAAAACATTTCCAATTTCTTTGTGCCATTTCTTGGTCACAAGTGGTCGATCGATCATTGTCCCGGCGGGTCAGACCGCCAGAGAAGGGCCGGTCAGATCATGTGTTATGACGGTCAGATCATTGGTGACCAAAAACAATCTTGAGGAAAGTTGATTAAGTTGATTTTGATCAAGAGCTAATGGCACAAACTCTTCTTTGATGACCTTAGAGAGTAAAGCAAGTTAAACACAGGCCAATTAGAAGAAACAAACTAGATTTGAAACACATTCAAATAGGAACCAAATGAGAAGAAAACTCCCCTAAATATATGCACAAGGATAAGAGACGACACCCATTGCATATAAAAGTATTTTTAGGAAATTTTGCGGAGTTTCTTCTAGACAATTGGTCCACGGAGCATGACAATAGATAATCAATACATGAACATCATGCAACATCAACAGGATATAATCACAAACTCATTATGGACAAGGATAATTAATAAAGCACAATCCATAACATAGGCATTCATTCATTTAACCTGCACAATTCTTGGATGATGACAAAAGTTTGCATAACACATAGCATTTAGACATTAAACATTTCATCATCCAAAAGCAATAAAACATCCATGGTTCATAAGCTTACATGAGATAACACCAAGTGATACATAAGCTCATCCATACAAAGCAAGGTCTATCGACCTAAATAAGAAAGCTAATCAACTAAGAAGGAGGGCGTCGACGAAGACGGTGGAAGATCTCCTCACGAGTGAAGGATGGAGGACGCCGACCACGGCCAACCTCTCGATAAGCAATCTGGCAGACGCCGCTCGATACTCAAGTGAGTCTCTCATCCATGCGAATCACTCTCATGTTCAGATCCTCAATCATAGTCCTAGTCTCGCATGCCTCTCAATGTTCTCTCTGATGTCTCTGAATGGACTCAGATGCAAAGTGTCCATGCTGGTCTCAAGGCGAGTAAGAGCCGCCAAAAACGTGCATCCCGATCCCGTGAGCCCCGCTCGATGACTCTGGGACGACGAGCCCCTGCCCCCGAGATCAAGAGGAGTGAAGGGACACCGAGGTGGAGGAGTCTGAGGTAGAGAATCTCTCGGTCTATACTCCTTATGCTCCACATCGAGAGGGAGATCAAAAGTGGTCATCCTCTTAATTAGCTTCATGATGTAGGGACCAAAATAGATAGACTTGTTCTTATCTCCCTTAGAGGTAGCTATCTCCCTGATAATGAGGTCCATGACATCAATTTTAGAGCCTTCCATAATGCATCTAATCACATTCCATGCTCTCCCATGAATCTCATCATTATTCCCACTCCTGGGGAAGAAAGTCGCTCTCATTATCCTGTTGACAATACTTGGGAGAGGGAGCAATCCAGTTACCTTCCCAACATTATATTGATGATTCTGATCATAGTATTCATCTACTTGAGTAAGATCTAGGCATTCTTGAACATGAATATTTATTCCATCTGATTCCTTTAAATTTAATGCAAGCATGAAATCATTCTTGGTGGCTTCAAATTTCTCATGTCCAGTCATCCAAATAAGGTGATCATGCTCAGGGGATATATAAACAGTTGCATAAAATTGTCTAACGACTTTGGCATGAAAATTGCAACTCGAGATACCAAAGTATCTAATCCTACTCTCCTAATGCACGGAATAAACCATTGTAGACTGGATTTTGTCCAATATAACTCCACTTCACAAATCTATGATTAGCAAATTTCTTCTGAGCATAGATAGCATGATATACATTTTGCTGAAACATAGTGTGAAACATATCTTGGGTGGCATCCCTTGGAAATCTGAACTGGTTGGTGTGTCGTAAAGATGTATACCTTTCACTTTTAAGTTTGGACACATCTAACCCAATGAATGGAGTTGGATCTGGAGCATCTTCCTCATCATCATTCTCAAGACCACCGCCCCGACTCTTCATAATTATCATCATTTGTCATGGTTATCATTTGCCACTAGTTGTCCCTTCCTCTTCTATATCTCAGATCGTGCATTTGCTCGTCTCGCTTCCTCGTGAAAATCTTCAACAGCTTGGACGAGGAGGACGATCGACCAGCCGTGATTTTTGCGCGCATAGTCATCGAAAAGGATTACAAGAATTGTCAAAGGATAACAAGGAATGAATCAAGACAAAGTACCACTTTGCCAATCCTCAATTACGTGTCACGGCGGTCGATCACAGATGGGCGGTTAGACCGCCATTGACACAGGCAACCCGATTTGGGGTGAAGTCCACAAAGAATGCAATGTGGGATGATGGCCTAATGAATATGTGTTCATTACACCCTTGTTTACTTTGTGTCAAGAATTTTCACAAAATTTGACAAGGATAGGGCATATGCATCACAAACCCTAGAATTTTGGGGAAAATCAACAATGTAGATAGATTTGCAAGAAGGATTGAGAGATTACCAAGATAAATAGATGAGGAATCCGAGGAGATGATTCCTTGAGGTAATGAGGATCAACCTTGTCGGTTTTGACACAAACTCCCTCACCTAGGGTTTCAAGATTAGAGAGAATGAGTTCATCTAATCTCAATCCAATTGGAGGAATGGAGAGAGGGGTTGAAAGGGAACCTTAGGTTACCTTTTGATCCTCAAGAGATGGCCGGAGAGGCAGATCCGTGGAGGAGATGATGAACCGGCCAAGAGCAAGGAGAGAGAAGGGCAGTTTCGGTTTGAGGAGGAGATGGGGAAAAATACCCCTTCGGGTGGAGTTAAGTTCTACGCAAAATCGGTCAGACCGCTGGGAACATGGCGGTCGACAGAGGGCCAAGGTCGATCGCTATTTTTGGCGGCCGACGGTTTAGGCCTGAAACTGACAGCAGACTTGGCACAGGATTTTGGGATTTTGGGAGAATTTGTTGTACATTGCTCCAAGATTTCACACAATCAATCAAGCAAACATCTTTGGAGCATTTCCAACTAATATGTCCCTTTAAAGTCCAAATATTAAATAGTTTTTATGAATTAATCTTTTATTTTTGCAAATGAAATTTCATTTTCAAGAACTTTCTCAAAAAGATCCAAATTGAGAAATTTAGGATATTTCAAGCAACCAATTGCATGTATGAGTTATAAATACCATTATGGACCTATTCATGTGAATAATTTTGGCTCATATGGTAAAACTCACTTAAGTGCTAGAAAGTGACCTTTTTAGGTCAAACTTGGATTTTGGATGAATTTCAAAATCAAATAACTTTTGATGAGTTGGTCTTTTGGAAATCTTTTGAATACCAAAAAGTTTAGAATGGCCAACTCTAGGTTTTTGTTTTTGAGATCAAATTCAAATTCCTTTTAGAATAGATTTTATATGAAAACCTAGTTTAAATCAAAAACAAGAAACTAAGATCTACAATTTTGGCTAAAAACTCATTTTCTTTTAAAATAGGTTTTTCTTGAACCAAAACCTTTGGGAAACCTTTGAGAAACATTTGTATATATTTTGCAATTAGTTTTTCAAAGTTTATACTTATAATTTCAAGATTTTGACTTTTGGCTAAATGGCTCATTTTTTAAAAACAATGCTAGCACTTAATTTCTTTGGGCACATTCTGGGATGTAGTATACATGATCATGATTTAGCACTTCCCCTTAATGTGCCACAACCTTCTTGCTCAAGAAAACAATAAACAAGTTTTAGCACAAGAGCAAGAACAACCCTTTTAAGATTTTACATGAATGCAACCTACACAAGGCATAAGGGCTAGATACTTTAATGTAAATACTTGTTACCGAGATAGCATTGGTTTATGATATGATTTGATCTTCCTCAAGCTTGGCTCCAAATTTGCGTAAGATGGAATCCACCTCTTTATGAGTGAGCCAAACCTCCAATACTTCTCCAAGTACCTATTTAACATTTAAGCACCTTTTGGTACCCACACTCGGTTGGGTCCTTGAATGTTAGTCACAATGGATTTGGGCACCCAAATAGCTCTAGCATTAGTTTTATGTAAACTAACATTTCTAGCAAACACATTGCCATATTTATCCTTCCTAAGCAAATAATGATTATTATAAATAATTGGCTTAGGAGTGATACCTTTGGGACATTCCTTACTAAAATGTCCTTTCTCCCTAAGCAATTGTAGCAAGTAGGGCTTTTGCTTCCTTTGATGTCTTCTTATCTTGCTCAATTCGGTTTGCCTCTTTGTTGAATATCTTGACTTGACATCCTTTTGATTTGGGCACACCGAGGCAATGTGACCATTCTTTTTGCATCCAAAGCATTTGATATTTTTGAATTATCTTTCATTTTGCTTTGGGATGTTCTTCATCTTCTTCTTGGTGACAAAACCAAGTCCTCTCTTGTCATTTTCCTTATTAGGACACACGGAGGAAATGTGACCCTTCTCATGACAATTAAGGCACTTAATATTCTTCGTGTGTCTTGCATTGTGCCTCATCTTGCTATTTTCTTTCTTCTTCTTGGGAGTAAATCCAATGCCACTCTTATCTTGTAAGCATATTTGCTTACTCAATATTTCATCGAGAGTAGCCTTCCCTTTATAGCTTCTATCCAAGTCATTTTTCAAACTTGAGACTTGGGCCTTGAGCTTTTTGTTTTCCTCTACAAGGTTAGTCTCAACAAGTATAGAGGAAATAGGTGCATCTAATTTTGAGCAACATGGCATATCAATTAAATCATCACAAGAAGTGGACACATTAATTTTAGATGAATTGCAAGATATATGAGCAATACAAGGCAAATCATCTAATAGATCACATGTAATTCCTATATCCACCTTAGAGCTAGTATAATTTTTAAGAAGGAGGGTTTCATGTTCATTTTTTAAAACTTCATAATTTTCTTGAAGCAAGTTAAATTCTTTCTTCAAAGCTTTGAATTTTGAAACTTCCTTTCCCATAAAAACATTTTGCTCTTCTAGTATATCAATCAACTCATCATATGAAGGCTCATCATTATCATCGTCATCATTATTTACCTTCTTTTTACCTTTTGCCATAAAGCAATGAGGCGATATTGATGGAGTTGAGGATTCATCATTGTCGGAGCTAGAGGTTGAGCATTCTTCTCCCGACGTCCATTCTTCTATGCAATCATCACTAGTGGAAGTGGACATTTCATAATATTCTTGAAGATGGGTCCACATCTCATGAACATTCTTGAGATCACATATGGCATCAAACACATCTACACTCAAAGCACTAAATAAGGTGTTAATTGCTTGAGCGTTGAGATGTAAGCATTTCTCTTCCTCTTTTGTTGGAGCGAATTGATCCAATGGAGGAGAAAAGCCAATATCTACAATTCGCCATATATTTAGGCCCATGGCCTTAAAATAACATGACATGCGGATTTTCCAATGAGCATAATTTGTGCCATCAAATTTAGGTGCTTCACCAAGGTGCACTAAATCTCTAGTCGCCATCCTTTACTCTCTAGACGGTTAAGTCTAATAAATGAGAGACCAAGCTCTGATACCACTTGTAAGAACGAGGTGGCCGACTAGAGGGGGGGTGAATAGGCGTTTTAATAACTTCTTTTAACTAAAACCGATTTCTAATGCGGAAGCTAAACAAATACGGTTTTGCACAATTACAACCTAAATCAACTAGGTTCAACTAAGTGCACCAACAATATGAGACTATATAAATGATAGCAATCATACACATACAATTAAGCAATTTAAATATAAGTAATGTAAATTGCACAATGTAGAGCACAAGTAATCAAACCACAATGACACGGCGATGTTTTCCCGTGGTGATCGAAGACTTGCCGGTCTCCCCTAATCCACGTTGAGGGAAACCCAAACTAATTGGGCCAGCTCCACGAATTAAGCCTTCCTCCGAGGTAAGTCCAATCACTTGAACCGGTTCCAAAACGAACCAACACCTCGCTCCACTAGGGTTGCTCTTACTCCACTCCGGAGATGGCGAGCACCAAGCCACTCACAAACACCGGGCCTTCTCACAAGCTTCACTTGAGAAGATCACTAGACCACGACGCCTCCACGCCGTCTAGGTGTCGGCAAACACCAAGAGTAAAAAGTCTCCAACGTTCACTTGAACCAATCAAGTGTCTAAGCTCAAGTGGATACGAAATCCACTACCTAAGGCAACACATGCACTTAGGGTTTGCTCTCAATCACTCACTAAGTGCAACACATGCACAAAAGAAAGAGAGGGCTTGCTCTAGCTCAAAGGAATGACTAAGGAACTTGCAACACATGCAAAGTCCTCCACAACAACACTAGCACACAACCAAAGAACCTTTCCCAACCACCAAGGTGGCTTTATATAGCCCACACTCAAAAACTAGCCGTTAGGGAAGGTTCCAAAGTCTCTGGACAAAATCGGTCTGACCGCCGTTGAATGGCCGGTCTGACCGCCCTTGGCTCTAACGGCTATAAAACTAGCCGTTGAGCCCACTTCCGGTCTGACCGCCATGTAATGGCCGGTCAGACCGCCCAAAACACGCCGGTCTGACCGCTCCAGAAAACTTCACAGAAAATGGCTAAGGACCAGAGAGTGGACCTCTCTGGAAAAGGTCGACGGGTCTCGACCGGAGGTCCGGTCAGATCAGCGTCATCAATGGCCGGTCGATCGCCCCTCTGGCGGTCGAGATCATGATATCTTGGGCGATCGCCGCAGCAGCACCAACAAGAGCAAAACAGATTTCACATCAACTCAAATAACAAAAGCACATTTTGCTAGTTTGATGTAAGATGCATACAAGGTTAAAGACAAGACTCTCAATAAGTTGCAAAACACATTTGCCAACTTTTAGAGTCAATGCCTCAAATTGCATTCCGCTTCAACTCAATTTGCAAAACACATTTGCCAAATTGACGCGCGATGCAATCAAGGATTCAAGTGAGATTCTCAACAGGTTACAAAACACATTTGCCAACCTATAGAATCACACTACAAGGAATAAGGTACATGGACTTACACCATTTGCAAAACACATTCGCAAACCTAAGTCACATGCTACAAGGGTTATCCATGAGCCACAACTATTTGCAAAACACATTCGCAAATATTGGCAACATGTTAAGATGAGCTAGAGCAAAACACAATGAGCTATCAACACATGACTAACTCAAGCTACTAGCCAAGGACCCCTCTTAATAGTACGGCAACCTATACTAGCAATCCGGTCTTCCAACCAAACACCGAGACGGTAAAAGACTAGGAACAAATCCTTAGCCCTAGCTAGTCATACCTTTGCCTTGCGCAACCACTTGAAGCTTGATGACGCACATCCTTGCTTCAACTCGGGGTTCTTGACTTGATATGCATCAACTAATGATGCATCCTTTACTTGACTTCTATCAACACATGATGGGTCTTCATTTGACTTGATGATCAACTCATGATCATCTCCTCTTTATGAACATCATCGACACACGATGATTTCCTTTATCTTGAACTTGATGTGCATCCACACATGATGCATCCTTTACACCAAGCTCTTGACTTCAATATTATCAACACATGATGATCTTCTAGAGTCTCCAACTATAGAACTCAACCTGTTCATCCAACTCATGGAAAGTGTTAGTTCTAAAATATGACTATCATTAATTACCACGCCATACCATTAACTCATAATGGTGGGACAAGATACCATAATCTTTCCTCTTTGGTAATTGATAATAATCACTTCAATTGCAAGTAATTGAATGTAGATTGGTATGAGTATATAGGCACTATGCAAGTTGTATATACTCAAAGGATATATGAGCATACAAGTCTCATATATTCACATAAATATATTAACTACACAAGTTAAATATATTCGAGAATATGTGAGTGCACATGAACTACACAAGTTATGTTATACTCACATATAAGTATACTTAGACTACACAAGTCTTATATACTCATATGAATATATTAACTATGCAAGTTAAGTATATTCACAGGATATGTTTCAGAGTAAAGATCCCAAGTATATGTGGAAACAGGAATATGGATCAATACAAATGAAACCTCAAAATATAGAATGAATTCCCCTATACATGTGCATACATGAATATGTAGTAAGAACATATGCACATATTTACGTTAATTCTTTTGGTGAAGTTCAACCTATATTTTGGATCCAAGGAATGCAACGGGGTATAAGAATACAAAGTAGAATGCATACCTCTTTTGTTCTTTATACCCAAGCGAGACTAATCATAAGATATAACAATAAGAGAGTTAGTCTCATAAATGGATTTGTCATTATAAATGCATACTGTTTGGATTTTTCTTTTGTTAATCCAATGAATTTGATTTGTCATTAATCACATACATGCCTTCATGATTATCACCTTTATATCCAATTTAGACTAAACAATAACTATATCAATAAACATGTTAGTCTCACAAATGCATTTGTCATTAATCACCAAAACACTCCATTAACATGTAATGGCGGGCTAGATTCTTCACCTGCTAAGATCGCTATCAAACTACTAGTCTGGGAAACAGTCATTACTCAAGAATTAGGAGAGACAAAGTATTATGGTCCAAAGGAGATTACCTCTGTTATTTTAATAGTAAATAAAATATGAAAGTTGTTCTAGACTTGGGTGGATGTGAGTAGGGACCAGTACAGATGCACGAGAGTTTGGTCAATAGTATCTCGTTTGGGTCGCCAAGGACTGATCTTTTGTGCCATAGACCCAAGTATATCTGTGCAAACCACATGTGTCTGTATGGGTAGGCCCTAGCGTAATAAGTCACTATGTTCTAGCAGTTAAACCACAGTAGGGCCAACGGAAGAAGCCTGAGGTCTAGTACGGGTGGGAGTGTACCCATGGCCGTAGGGATCTGGACCAGTGTAGGCAAGATTTACCAACACAACGTTGAGCCTTGGGATGACAGCGGGCCACTCCCCATCCTAAAGGACGTTGATCAACGGATGGGTTTATTGCTGAAATAGATAATGTAAAAGCCGTCATAGACTCTCAATCGGATATCGCTGGTATCACATGACATGCATGTCATGGTGGGATGTATATGTTGTGTGGGTAAAGTTATGCGACCACTGCAGAATGTAAAACTATTCGAATAGTCGTGTCTCCGGTTGTGGACATCGCTTGGTGAAATCAAACATTAGTAGTCTCATGTTTTCTAAAGAAAAGTTGGAAAAGACATGGATGAGGGAATCCATGTGGATGGTGATCGACAAAAGGTAGTTTCATCGAGGATTGAGTTTTAGGGCAGCAAGACCTTGGTTAAGATATTGTTAATTATAATATGATAATTATTTTTGTATCAACATCAAATGTTCTTAAGAATGTCGTTTACAATCTACTATCATTATTGCAAACAAAAGGTTCGTGTTGTGCTAAATCAAAACTAGACTAGCAAGCCTCCTTTGTCATAGCCTGTATATTATTATACTTTGCTTAAAAGTCTTGCGGATTACATCATTGTACTCAATGTTGCTTGTTGAACATATTCATATATTGCAAAAGAAGACCCGTCGTATGGTTACTTTTACGCAACGGGTTTCAACGACAATGATACTGAGTTCTAAGAATTCACGTTGTCTGTTGCCTATTTGAAGGATGAGGCAGACTTACTGGGTTTTGTTGCCTCTTTTGTCTATGTTTCCGTTGAACTTATTTTGTCATGTGTATCATTTGGCCGGTTGACCCTTGTGTTGTAAACTTCGCCTGTAGATTACTTGTTTAATTTATCGTGTATGGATGTGGTATCTCAATGTTGTAAATATGTGTACTAGCCCCTAATTATGAGACTAGTATAGGAAACAAATAGGATTTCGAGATTAATTTCTCGGGGTCCGACAGTGTTGATATTAGAGTCATACTAACTGTAGGTTAATCCTTAAATAGAAATGGATGTTAGTTTAAGGACTTGCGGTTTTAAAATTTTAATTGCAAACCCTATCAAAACTTCAAGAAAAACATAAGTTAATATGCTGTTGTCTTTCTCTTCTTCCTTAGCATCTTTTCCGTACCTTACCTTCATTTCGTTTGTAAAACAATTATTAATCTCTCCCCTTTCAACTTGTAGATGCTTTTTCACTCGCGCGAACAGGGCATCGGTTGGACGTGGTTCCTTCAGCACCTGCTGCGTAGGTTGAGGGCCGGACGATGACGCTTTTGTGCCACCCGATTGGAGTTTAAGGAAGGGCGAGTGATCGGGCATATCGCCACCCTACTCGTCTTCACCAGAGTTGGTCGAGTTCGAGTACCACTCCACTCCAAGGGCTGGGGGTTCACCTCAGATGCTGCTATTCAAGATGCTAGTCGAAGGGCCGTTCATTGCCTCTGCCGGCTCCATGGCCTCTGTCTCCGTGTACAGGATGGAGAGAGTACTCATCGATAGGAGGCTGGTTTAGGCTTCTAATACTAGACCCATAGGACTAGGTCACTAGAGCTCACAAGTAGTACCCCATTTTGTGTGAGCTATATATTCCCTCTTTTGTAATGCCTCACGCATGTAGACGCTATTATGTGGTGTAACATTTTCATAATTTTTGGAGCCCTTCCGATACGTTTAAAAATTCACCAAGTTGCCAGCCTTTTCTGGAAAAATCCAAATCCCATTTGAATTTCCCATCGGGCGAGTGGGTCGAATTTGCCCGGCCCAATTTCGCCCGCGCTCGCTCCAGCTCACGCTAGCCCCTCACACGTACACACACACACACACAAACTCTCTCTCTCTATCTCTCTCTCTAATGTGCTGGCCCGCACGTCAGGCACCTTCTTCCACCTCGCGCTGCCCATCGCCTCCGCCCAGTAGCGTGCTAGAGCTCCACACCCATGCCGTCGCTGCCGTCATCCTCGAGCGCCCACAGGAGAGGACCAAGGTCGCCCGGTCTCACCTGCTCCACCTAGGTCTCGTCGCAATGCGAGAAACTCGCAAAAACCCGAGCTGCCTGCCATTATCCTATCATCATTCTCGCCCTCATCTCACTACTTGATGCCCTTCCTTCTGTGCAGAAACCCTAAACCTTCAACGCCATTTCTATTTCCCCACTTCCCGGTGAGTTTCTTCCACCATAACACTCGGAATGTGTTGTCATCCCGAGCACTGGCGGAACCACCGTAGGGGCGAGCCAGGGCGGCTGCCCCGGGTCTCCCGGCCGGCGGACCCCCCCCCCTCTCTCTCTGCAGTCTGCACTGCACATACAATTATTAGCAAAATTAGCGCACACTCACACTACACTGTCTCTACTCACTGCACTCTCTGCACGGTTACAACACTGCCACCTCTCGGTTAGTTCTCTCCTTTTACCGCTACCTCTTTACCTTTCTTCCCGTGTCAGTTCCTCCAAAGGTGTTGTGGTAACATTTTTTTCTTCTATCGAGTGAAGCTTGTTGTTACCAATAGGTGTGCTAAGCCCCTCCTCCCGTGCACCAAGCCCCGACTAAATTACCTCCGATTAGAGGTGTGCTAAGCTAAGGTTTTATGCTAAATATATCTATCTCTCACGATGAATGGCCTTTATCTAGGCAAAACAACAAACAAAAGACCAAGATAATAAAGTAAGTAAATCAGCATTAAACGTTGTGATCCATTTAGTTGTCAGGAGTAGGATGCCCTAGACAGCTTGTAAATAAAGGTCTTGTCTACATGCTTAAGGATGGATGGGGTCAAAGTGTTGTATGTTTGCCGGATGCAATGTATATGCAATGTGATTCTTTAATTATGTTGATATGCGGATGTGGGCGAGCGCTGAGGCACGACGCAAGGGCTGCGACATGGGGGTGGTGAGACGTCGACTAGTCGACTGCCGATGCTCGACGCAGGTGATGCGGCGTGGCGCAGGGGCTGTGGCGTGGGGACAGTAAGGCGCCGACTAGTCAACTAACGAGACTCGGCGTAGGGGCTGCAGCGTGGGAGAGTGCTAAGGCACGGTGCGGGTGGAAGCTAAGGCGCGGCACGGGCAAGGGCTGAGACTCGGCACTCTCGCCCTAGGTCTTTAAAATTTCTGGTTCCGCCACTGGTCCCGAGCTCCAGTGCACGTGCTTCGCCAGAGCTTGAGCGTGTCCTGGTGAGACAAGTCCTCGACATGTGTGTTACTATACGCCATTGAGCTCACTCATCCAACCCCTCACTTCTCTGCTCTTCTAATGCAGTGTAGCTCCGTAATCGGGTCTTCTTCCCCATCTCCGATGCTACCATAGCTGTGGGAGATCTTCACGCCTGGTGAGTTCCTGGCCACTCCGTGTCCAGTTTAAGCATCGCTTCACCTCACTTAACCTTCTCATGCAGTCCATTTCAGCTAGCTTCACCTACACTGAGCCATCATCGTGAACCTCTCTGACTTCGCCGTCGTCACTGATGCCAACCCTTCTCCAGTGAGTTTTTGACCCCACCGAGGTCAATTCCTCCATCTATGAGTCCCCCTGAAACTATGCATGTGCTTCATTTTAGCTGATTTCCGTTGAGACGACCCATCACCGTGAAGTTTTTCATCACCGTCAAGCCGCCTCAACCCTTCCTTGACCTCATTGTCAGCTTCCTTGTGATCGTAGTGAGCTACTAGAGCATAAGTCTCCTTTAATTTGGATAGTATAGGGCATTTACACCGTAATCGCTAGTGATGCCTATAGCGCTGCCGTGGGACATCGCTACTGGCTCACCTCAGGCGACCCTAGGGTCCCGAGCCACAATCATTAGCAAGGCGATAGCCCCCTATGACGGGATACGGGTAGGATACACTAGCTGGCAATTTAAAAATTCTACCATACAAACTAGGAAGCCATGCAAGTAGAAGACCATAGATTGTTACCACTAGACGTGCAGCACAGCGGAAGAAGAGTTGGAGTAGCCTGATCCAACGAAGAGCGCATCAATGAAGTGGTCGTAGTCTATCGTCCAGCGTAGTCGATCATCCAACGTACTCGGTGTCAATCGTCTCCTCCAGCAACCAATCGCATTCCTTGCAAAGTCATGGATCGTCCTCGAGCGCAACAGCAACAGCAATAGCGCCTCTACAGTATCCACACGTCTAGGGATGGAACACCGTACACCAATGTGCTAGCACCAACTCGCACGGGAAAGCTCTCTCGAGAAGATGGCGGCTAGGGTTTTAGTGGAGCAACTCACGTCACGTGTCTGTCTCGTCTATCTCCCAACAGCCTCATGCATCTCCTTATATAGAGCCCATGAAGGATCCTATATGAACACATTTGTTCCAACCTATTAAGTGTGTGACTCGTTAGGTTCATGCGTAGTCGGTTGTGACTCAAAAACCTTTTTCCGACCACTAGTCGTTAGCAGTTCCTAGTAGGACATAACGATTCTCGAATATACATAAATTATATCGGACAAACCTTAATGCAATATGATCTATGACTAGATCCTTATCACTTACGACTAGCTCGTATCTCTATACGGCCTGTTCACATTTAGTCATGACTAGTTCGTAACTCTTTACAACCGGTTAGTGATTATATTCGACCAGTCTACGACCAGCTCTCATCTCCATACGATGAGTCCGTATCTGATCGAACCAAATGACCTGCTCGAGTATTCTCCCTTTGCCTCACGATATCTGGTTGAACTCTAGGTGAGATATATTGTCATTCATGGACTGTTCAATATTTTCTCGATCAAGTGTCAAATAACTTCATGTGGTCGACTCTTCGACCACTAGTGGCATGACCATGAACTTTCTTTATCCAACCACATCGAGGGGCCCAGAGATATCTCTCCTATTATGTTAGGAGGAGCAAATCCCATATACGACAGGACACATTCCTCCACATATTTCTCGTACAGTATGGTTAAGTAGGCAATCAATGCCGGCGATAAGGAAAATACAGGTCGAGAGGGAGCCATATTTCTGCTTTAGAAGTATAGAGTTATATATGTGGGGATGATCATCTCTTCGATGGCGGATGATCCTTTTTATAAAACAAGGAATAAATTCAGCGCGAGAGACGAAGAGACGCATTGGGGAGCCGAAGCGGCATTGATGCAACGAAGAGACGCATCGGCGATGACGGCAACGAAGAAACTCATCGGGTGACGAAGAAATGCACCGAGCTGAAGCGATATTATCACAAACGGTTATAATTAAAAACTGTCTGTGACATACAATTATCACAGATGGTTCATGTTCAGAACCGTCTGTGATATTACCTCTTCACAGATGATTTTTTAGCTCAGCCAGTAACACAGACGATTTTTAATATGAACGGTCTGTGATTGTATGTAATACAGACGGTTTTGGCCAACCGTTTGTGATGAGGCGTCCAGCATTAGCCTTTTTGTAGTAGTGTCACCACGTGGCCGCCACCTCATCACCCTTTGCCCATGTGTCAGTGTCGTGGCTGCCCGCGTGTCATACACACGTGGCACAGCACTGTTCCATGGACCAAACCCATTACCATGGACCTAGTCCGTAAAACCCTAGCCCACCTATCATTGACTCAAACCAATTTCCTTTAAAAAAATAATTCAGCTGGAAAAAATCAATTTCGGGCGCTAACATCAGCATGACGTAGTAATATGTTTTCCTTTAGAAAAATAAGTTAGCAAATTCCAAAAAAATCCGATTTCGTTATTTCATGTGATTTTCAATCTTCCAAGAGCCTGTTCTCCTTCATTCGAGCTTGAACTTTTTTTTAATTAACCTTTTTTGAAATTTATTTTAAAGTTAACCCCCGGCGCACTTTATTTCCAAGTCTGACCCTTTTGGTCACGCCACCACCCATGGCGTGACAAAACAACACTGTCACGCTAGCCCATTTCGGTCAAACTCTTGTCACGCCATCGAAGTGGCGGATAAGAAGATTTAGTCACGCCACAACCAAAGGGCGTGACAAAAGTGCTATTTTTGGGACTTATCCTGGTGCGTAACAGTGTTATTTTATCACGCCACCACCTATGGCGTGACCAAAGGGGTCAGAATTGGAAATAAAGTGCGCCAAGGGTTAACTTTAAAATAAAATTCAAAAAAGATTAATTAATAAAAAAAGTTCTTCGAGCTCCGATTCAAGTGATTCAAATTTCTAAATTCATATAAAATCAAGATCTAGCTATCTGAACCAAAAATATTTAATTTGCAGTTAATTTGAATTTGGCTTATTTTCGCGTATAGATTTCGATGACTTCGGAGAGTCATATTTCGACGCTGTTTGAGAACAACTAATTGAGTAAGGCAAGTTACATCCTTTGATCATATTTTAATCCTATTATTTCAAATTATTTAAATTTTGTTTTAAATTATTATTGCATGCTTATTTCTATTCAATTTAATTCAAATTCCTATTTTAAATTTATAGATATTCCCAATTCCATTTGTATGGCCAATCTTGACGTTGAATTATCCATACCTTTTCACCTTAGATAAAATCTAGTTGATACAAATAGTATGAACTAGAACATTTTGGGAAAAATTGTGCTTAGTCATACTTAGACCCAAAATTATGCAATTTGGGAATTTTCAGCCAAAAAATCAAATGTTGTTTAAATTGTATCCATGGCATTGGTGTGCCATGGAAGTTTATAATGATTTTGGAAAATAAAATAAAATAAAACTGGTTTGGACTTGGCGAAATGGATACTTGGTGGGTACAAGTTTATGCACTGGCTCAATTCAGCGAATGTTTGAGGCCTAGGGATTGTTTTGGAAGTCGCCCAGTCAATTAAGGACCGGTCTATGAGCTGCATATTGTAAAGCCATTCCGTACTACCACGAGTCTAGCATGGCACTGACCGGGCTAATTAATTTGCAAAGTCCCACTATTAGTTGTGCCATGTAGATGTGTGGGTGTCCCACATGGCACAAGAGGGGGTTGTCATTTGGTGTGAAGCCTATGACAACGAAACCTTAGCGGGCATAACTACTTTGGGATAGCGCATTGTAAAGGCCTTGTGATAATCACTAATTAGTCGTATACTTTCAAAAGTGTGTTAGACAAGCATTAAAAGTTGATTATCTCTTATGGTAAAGTTGTATAACCTCTGCAGAGTGTAAAACTATTCGAATAGCCATGTCCACGGTCATGGACATGCTGAGCAAAGCCCGTGGATTAGACTTTAGTTTTTTGTTTTTAAAATGTTTTATAAAACAATTTATGACATAGATGGGTGTCCATGAGAAAAGTTGTGGGATGAAGCCCCGGGTTGGTGCTCGTGTTTAAGTTAGTGTTAGGTTGGTGCCTACACTAGCCTTTTTTAATTCAGTTAAAACTCAATTTTAGATATTGTAAAACTTGAGCTTTTGAACTTAGTGTTGTATTTAAAATGCCAAATGTTGCTTTTGCACAAACAACCCTATAAGCTTTTCTTCGATAATATCCATGAATGCATTAACTCTGTTATGGGTGTAACTTATGGAGTACATTTTTGTGATCACCCTTGTTTAATAAAATGTTGTTCATAGGATAATGACTTTGCTACCGGTGTGGATCTCGATGACTAGGCCGCTACCCCAGTCGATTGCCTGTGGTAGATTTGCTGGACTCACTACTTCTTCTTTGACTTCCGCTGTATTCTTTTTTGTTAGCTTGTAAGCCTTTCTTGTGATAAACTCTGATATTTATTAATAAAGTTGTGTTAATTATGGATGTTACCATTTTTGTTTACTATGTGAACTAGCTACTGATAATGGGACTAGTTCAGAATACACAGAAGATTTGGGGGTGTTACTCCCGGGTCCGATGTAGACAAAAAGAGTGCTAATAGCAGATGTTTCATCTCAAAGATTGTCTGCCATATTGAATCGGATCCGGAACCAAAGATGATTGCAGAATGTAAGAATCATCAAGATTGGGATAAATGGGAGGATGCAATTGAGAATGAACTAAACTCACTTAATAAGAGGAAATTCTTCGGACATGTGGCCAAGACACCTCATAATGGTATTCCTGTTAGACACAAGTGGGTGTTCATAAGAAAGAGGAATGAACATAATGAAGTGGTGAGATGTAAAGCGAGATTAGTAGCACAAGGGTTCACGCAGAGACCCGACATCGATTTCGATGAAATTTACTATCCTGTAATCGATGGCACAACGTTCTGATAGTTTATAGCTATAGCAGCAATGATATGGTCCAACTAGTAGGATGGCTAGTTGAAGCATGAATAGCCCAATCTTTCACGGTACCACGAATGATGCACTCGCAAACCAATCTGAACCTGAGTTGCAAGCACAAGAATTTTGGCATAATCCAAGAACAAGGTGTTCTTTACTTATGCACAAAGATAATCTTCAGATGGAAACTCTCTCCCTCAACTCTCAATCTCAATCTTCAACTCGAGAACACACCAACCATGACGCCACAAATCAGCATGGCCTTTTCTGATTTTTATTCCAAACAAAAATAGTAAAATTGCCTTTAGTCGTGTGCACTTCTGCTTGCTCCCATGCGTCGCCTCCCACAAGACCTTGTCACACTCTAGGGTTTCCTCGGTTCTAGGAACCATAGATTCATCCTTCTCTTGGCCAGCCTCCCCATCCTCCCTCTCGGTCATCTTCTTTCTTCTAGGTAAAACAACTTCAACTTGAGTTTGCAATGCCGCATTATGAACCAATGTCATAGTGGTCATGCAGTTCTATTTTCCTTGGAGATGAATGTGCTGGGAATTGCATCTTTGACTATGCAGCAATACTTTGAAGATAGACAGTGGCGTGATAAGGTGCAAGATGACATAGAAGAGCAATGGCAGAAGTAGAACGAGATGAAATGGGAAGAAGAGAAGGAGGCCGAAGAAGAAAATAAAAATGTAGAGGAGGCCACCATTATTCTTTCCTGTGTAAAACAAGAGAAGGAATCCTCTAATGGTGGTGACATCGACAACGGCAGAATACAAGATGGTTTGAGTATGCTGACCAAGAAATTTCGGGTTGATGACACAACTATCATTGAGAAGGGACAACGTAGCAACGTGTTCAAATCTGAATGCAAGATCAAGGAGAAAGTTTGCAAACTCATTATTGATGGTGGTAGCTACAACAACGTCATTAGCAAGGAGTTAGTGCAAAATTTGGGTTTGTCGATGTGGAAGCATCCGCAACCATACTATGTACAATGGTTGCACAATATCGGTAAACTGAAAGTAACTCACCGTGTCATAGTTCCTTTTTCAATAGGAGATTATGAGGACAAGGTTGAGTGTGACGTTGTGCCTATGCGTGCAAGTCATTTGCTGTTGGGGGCATCCATGGAAATTTGATCGCAATGCTACACACCACGGAAGGTCCAACAAGTACTATTTGGTGTATCTGGGCAGATCATATACATTGTGTCCTATGCCATAGAGTGCAATTCATGCTGAGAAGATCATTGCTGAAAACACAGTTGTGAAGACTACCCTAAAACCGAGGATGGTTTTGCTTGAAGATGAGGAGGATACGACCCAAGTACTACTATGACATTGGTTCGTAATGCGGCATTGCAAACTCAAGTTGAAGTTGTTTTCCCTAGAAGAAAGAAGACGACCGAGAGGGAGGATGGGGAGGCCTGCCGAGAGAAGGATGAAGCTATGGCGCCTAGAACCGAAGAAACCCTAGAGCATGACAAGGGCTTGTGGGAGGAGGGGCATGGGAGCAAGCGGATGTGCACACGGCTAAAGGCACGGGAGTTCAGTTTTGTTATTTTCTTTTGGAATAAAAATCAGAAAAGGCCAAGCTGATTTGTGGCGCCATGGTTGGTGTGTTCTCGAGTTGAAGATTGAGATTGAGATTTGAGAGAGAGTTTCCATCTGAAGATTATCTTTGTACGCAAGTCAAGAACACCTTGTTCTTGGATTGTGTTGAAATTCTTGTCCTTGCAATTCGGTCGGTTCAGATTGGTTTGCGAGTGCATCGTTCGTGGTACTGTGAAAGATCGGGCTACTCACGCTTTAACTAGCCATCCTACTAGTTGGACCGTATCAAGCAAAAATGAATTTGAAAATGAAACATATGGATGTCGTGACTACATATTTCTATGGGTAACTAGATTCTAAAATCTTCCCATGTATGAGCGAGAATGAACATCGCAACATTTATAGTGTTAAGTTGCAAAAATCATTGTACGGGCTGAAACAGTCAGGTCGTATGTGGTATAACCGACTGAATAAATTTCTTTTACAAAAGGGATATGTAAACAACAAATTCTATCTGTGCATGTTCATAAAGAAATCCAAGAATGGATTTGGCATCATCTCTGCGTATCTTAATGACTTGAAGATAATCGAAAACACGAAAGACGTTCTTGAAGCGTGCTCATACTTAAAGATAGAATTCAAGATCAAAGATTTGGGTGAAACCAAGTACTGTCTCGGGTTGCATATTGAAATTTTGCCTGGAGGCATATTTATACTTTAGACCACCTGCACCAAGAAATTGTTGGAGAGATTTTATCTTGATAAATCTTATCCATTGGGTACACCCATAATCCTTAGGTCGTTGGAAGTGCAGAAAGATCCATATGTACCTAGACGAGAGAATGAGGACACATTAGGGCATGAAACCCCTTATTTAAGTGCTATTAGATTATTGTTATACCTTGCCATTTGAAGCAAGCCTGATATTGCATTTGGAGTAAATTGTTTGCAATATATAGTTTTGAGCCTACGAAAAGGCATTAGAACGGAATTAAGGGAACCCTCAGGTACCTTAGGGGTACAACTGATCTTAGACTTTTTTTACCTCAAGGGTCAAGATATAAGATTGAAGGGTTACTTAGACGTTGGCTATCTTTTTGATCCCCCACAATGCCAAGTCATTGACTGGATATGTCTTTTTAAGTGGTTCTACAGCCATCTCTTGGAGATATGTAAAATAATTGATTGTTGCTACGTCAACTAATCATATTGAGATCATTATGTCGGGATCCAAACTTGCAAATCCAGACCCTCTATGTATTCTGCACTAGTCCAGGATCACGCTAGTGCACACAGTGGCAACATAGATGAAATATCAACCATTCAGCGAAATAACTAAGAAAGTAACAACTTATTAATTAATAAATAGTAGCAGCAGACCTTATGGTCAAAGTTTACATAGTTTATCACGCAATGTTTAAATAGAACTCTTGCAATGGAAATAGAATAACTCGTGGTAGCCATCTGACATGCCCACAAGTAGTCAAGTAGGGAGCACATCCTAGTTTGCATAGTCTTCAAAGCACTCCTCATAGAACTCGGAGTTCCCTGGTTCTTCCTCAGCAACTAATCAACAATGCATATAGCTGTGAGTACATAAACTACTCAGCAAATCATAGGAAATAGTATGCAATGAATATTCATGCAAGGATTGAACAAAGGAATAGTCGTGGTTATTTTGCAGAAAGCAATATTGGCAGTAAATAGATTGTAAAGCATAATCGGAAACATAATATAAATAAAGTAAAAAATTGCTTTGAAACAACAAGTGAACTACCCGTTTACTTCCCAACTAGCACCCAGTGAACTACCCATTCACTTCCCATCCAACATTTTATGAAATCTCTATACCTAGTCTGAAATCCCTAGGCAATGTCCATAACCGGGGACACAGCTGTTCGAGCAGTTTTAACACTCTACAGAGGTTGTACAGCTTTACCAACAAGATATAATCAACTTATATGTCGCCCAAGACATGCTTATGTAGACATGTGAGCAAGTGATTATCACAAGGCTTTTATAAAGCTCTGTCTTAACCCAGTTCTGCCCACTAAGATTTCACCACCAAGTCGCGGGGGGGGGGGGGAGGGGGTGCTTTTGCTCCATGTAAATCTACCTGTCTATCCCGGAACTCACACCACACATGGCAAAACCAAAATCAAGATAGTGCTAATTAATTAGCCAGGTTCATCCCATACTAGACATGTGGTTATACGATAAGGCTCAGATCAATGGCACACAAGATTAAGTCCTTATTGATTACTTAGGCGAGACAACCTCATCCAAAATGTGCTACCCGCACCCCCTTTACTACACAATCATTCGCCTAAGTATTAAACCATTTTGTTCAACTAGGACCAATGGAATCTGCTGCCATGGCACAACAAATTTTAATCAACAGTGGCTACCGCCACGATTGCATATCTCAATAAGTCAAGTTATCAAGATTAACATTGTGTATAGGAGCCCATCGTACAACTAAGCATGACTAAGTATACTATGTAACCCATGTTGGTATTACAATCATGTCCAACTAATAACAACCCAAACTAATGTGTCAATGGATATATGGCATTCACAATATTCAAGGTGGCATAATGTCAATTAGATAATTAGATACTCCTGAAAACAATTGATATAAAAATTAGCATGCATGTTAATATAAAACAATATACTTTTGTAAAAAGTGGTACAACATGATCAAAGGTCTACGACTTACGTTCGTTGAAGATTTGAGTTACTCTTGCAGACCGATCCAAGCTGAATTTAGGAAGAAGAATCAACTGAATCGGAGTTCATATGAAAGAGAATGAGCCTCCGAAAGTTTATCGGAATATGAAATTGCTGAAAATTGAGAAGGGCAGGAATATTCCTTTTCAGAATTAATGATGAATTTAACAGAGCAGACAAGGGGACCCACTTGCCAGTGAGAGGAAGAGATAAAGAGAGGAGGATGACAAGGGGGGCCATCTGTCATTGAGAGAGAGAGAGAAAGATAGAGAGGGAGGAAAGAGAGGAGGGGAGGCGGCGGCAAGACGGTCAATCTCAATGGCGTCGAAGTGAGCAGAGGCGACCGGGGATGGGCAAAACGGGACCCCGGCAGGGTGGGGTCCTCCGGTTGGTGGCGGCGCGGCCAGGAGGCATCATGGCGGTGACACCGGCGATGCTCTAAGGGAGGCGACATGTGCACGGGAACGGCGGTGACGAGGGGGTTGCATCGGGTCATCCGGGAAGGCCGGTGAGGAATTGAGGAGGTAGGGCGACTACGACCGGCGACAGAAAGATGGTGGTGGTAGGAACGCTCCACTGCAACAAATCTGCCGAACCGAGGTGGGGGATGGGTAGAAGAAGGTTGGGAACATGTTATGACGCGATCAAGACATCAAGAAGTTTACCAGAGAGGGGGATCGAGGCGAGGGCGGCCCGACTGGACTTGGGGAAGAAGGTGGTGGCGTCGAGCGGTCCTGCCAAACAGAGTCGAGAGAGCAGGTGGGGTTTGAGGCAAAACGAAGAGGGGGGCAAGGGGGACTCGGTGCTCTCTTTATAGACGAAACCGGGGAGTTGAGTGACGGGGAACACGAGCGGGATTCACGGCAACGGTTCGGCCGGCATTAACTGTGCCGACAGGAAATGGCCATTCTTCATGGCGCGTGGCGATGAAGGGCATTGATGGTGCAATGAACACGGGCACTGAGAGTTCACAATACGTAAATATGAAGGGTGCACACATGCGAACATGAACGCGTGTAGCGCATGGCACGAGTGCGGCTAGGGGAGGCAAGGTATAGGCTAGATCGGGGTAGAGCAAGGGCAGGGGAGGTGGAGGTGAAATTTGGGTGGGTGGCTCGGGTGGCAAGTTGAAATGAGGGAAAAAGAAAAAAGAAAGAATGGGGCGAAGAAAATAAATCGGCCTAAGGAGGAAAATATAAATTTAAAAGAATTTCCGAATTACATAAAACAGATTAAAAGAATGGAGCCTAAATAAATAGCAGAAGGTCTTGGAAAAATCCAAGAAAATTCCATAAAATTCCTTGGAACCTGAAGAACTAAAATAAAATAGTTTTGAATTTGATTGAAGTTTATTTTATTCATTTTAAATTGTTTTTATTTCTAAAAATTCAATTTAAGCTTTAAATAATTCAATAAAATTCAAATGATTCCTTTTATTTTAAAAGCTTCAAAAAGACTCTAAAATTGGCATGTTACACATTGCACTCAATGAGACAACTCGAGAGTGCATATGACTTAAAAAGCTAATTCACCAGATCCAAGGGTCTAGTGGTGTAGAGGTGGATAAAACATTTTTACAATCTTCCATGAGGATAATACAACTTGCATTGCACAAATGAAGAATAACTAAACATTTCTACCCATATGGGCAAAGCATATACTTCCTAAACATTTCTACCCATATGAGCAGTAGGAAAATGGGAATATAGAAATACAGAAAATCCAATCAAATGAGAATCTTGTGGATTTATTTACTAAGGCCTTGCGAGGACCAAGTTTTGATAAATTTGTTTGTGGTATTGGTATGAGAAGACACAGATAGTTGTTGTCTTCAGGAGGAGATATATGATCTTTATATATTTTAATCATTGGATGAATAGATGTTGTACTCTTTTTCCCTTGTTTGGGTTTTGTCCTAATGAGTTCTCATTCAAAGGTTTTTTAACGAGACAGCATATACAATGGCAAGAACACGAGCTTACTCTTTTCTTTTTACCGTTTTTTCCTATTGGGTTTTCGAAAGAAGTTTTTTAATAAGACATAAGCATAACGTTAGCAAAGTGTCCAAAGGGGAGTGTTGTATATCAGTCCATTTCAAAGCCCGATTATGTGTTGACACTTTACGTAAAGAAATACCCATTAAAAGGGTTGTCGACCCATAAGGCTCATTAGTTCGTTTAGTCTTATATTGCTTATTCATAAATGAACGAGAACCTCCCCTATATAAACCAGGGAAGAGGGCTCTCATTATAAACACAAAAATACAAGCAAATAGATCAATAAAGAGAAGATTGTGACTACATCCTTGTGTTCTTGTCTATTATTTATTATTTACGAGTTGAAAACTTTATTCGTCATCAACATTACCTCAAATATACATCAAAGGTTTTCTTTTTTTCCTTTTTGGAAATGTAACAAGGTTATTAAGTTGGCTAGCTTAGTATAATGTTTACCTTGCTACAGAATAATAACATAGTTTATTGAAACTGTATAAACATGCATGTCTTAACATTTTAGCATTCTTATGCATGATAAAATAGCCATATAATGCAGTCATTGTCCTTTGTTTATTACATAGAAATTAAAAATCAAAACATTGCCTTTTTTGTAAGATTCCTTACATATAAAATCATATGAGAAATCACTATCAGATCCACAGCAACGCGCGGGTGGATGGTACACCTAGTTATTAGGAAATAGGAAGAACAAGAAGGTTTCCAAAGTTCAGAGGTCATCTGTTTTGCACATGAGCAGAGGATCACAGGTAACCCCAGAAGTAGAGAAAAACAGCAGGTGTGCTTCACTTGTTCACATCGGCAAAGGATTCAGTCAGCTTTCACCCTCTGTTGAAGCATTCGCCGAAAGGTTTTGTGCTTCCAAAAGCTTCATCTGCCTCTCAGCATGCTCCCGCTCACACTGGCTAATGCCCATGATGATGTCAAGCATAGTTCCAGTAGTGCCAAAGAATACCAGCGGAGCTAGGGATTTCTTCTTTATGCCCACAGGAATAGCAACGAGAGCACCAGCAACTGAGAAGAACCAAGTTCCGAGGGCACTGCATGCATATGAAAAGTTGTATCAGCATAACATTATTCCAAGCAAGACTGCTGCCTAAATAACTGTTTGTTATACCCTATCTAATATCAGACATATAACTACAACGTTTACATAGCTACGTACAATATCATTCATTGGTGGTAACTTCAGTGTACGGTAAGTATATCACCTCAAAGCTGAAAATATATATAAAGAAACATACAGAAATTTTCTAGCACATGATATTGGACCATATCAAAAGTTCCCCAGATTCTCTCTTCTCACTGAGCATTATTTACACAATTCAGTAGTATAAAATTTCCTAGTATATGTGATAATGCCCGTGCACATCCCATAGCATATATGATCATGCCCGTGCACATGTCATAGAATGTACCCAGTTTTTTTGTGCAACCGTATCTTATATATCTATGCCAAGTCTATATTACTTTGAATGCCTTTTTTAGTTCATTTGTATGTTGGTACCTTTGCATGACAATAGCTTAGGTTCACTCGCCACCATATATATATGAAGCATATCTATTTGACACTACAACATTTCCTTTGTGATATCGTAAACTAAAATATTGTGATTAAAACAAACAATGCAGTGGAGACATGTCACATGTCATGAAAAAAATCATATGTTGCTCAGTGTAAAATAATAAATTGTACCATACATACTACATATCCTAATAAGTATGCTTTCCTGTCTTGCTATGACATACAAAGACATGATCCATAACACACTGGGCAAGCTGTTGGGTGATAAGTTGTAGATGCCACAAGCCATTCAAAGATGCAGCGATGGAAAGGGAATATGACAGTAAAGTAATTGAAGGTGTGGCGTGCTGAATGCCCTAATCTCATCCATGAGTTCTATGGATAAAAATTACATTTTATCATATCCACGAGTTCAGGCTTAGTGAAATCTGACACCATTTCTGATTTTACATTATTTTGAGACCTTGTAGCATGAATCTAGAGTTCTAGACCTAACAGCAAGGAACTAAGAACAGTACAGCAGAAATTGAGTAGTTCTGATCTTACATCATTAAATGGCATTAAGATTAATAACTGTCAAATCCAAGCCATATTCTATACATGTATTTAAAGGCAGCCAAGCCATGCATTTTTACTTGACAAAACTGTTAGAATGAACCGTTGATCTATTCCAATGGGCCAAAGGCCAATATAAATATGTTACAGGTGTAGGTAGGTAAATATGCAAAGAACACCATATACAAGAGACATATCTAACACACCCCTCAAACTCATGGTAGATCAACAACACTAAGTTTGGAGAGGTAGAAACTGTGCTGAGCTCGAGTCTGTGCTTTGATGAAGAAATCTACTAACTGAAGCTCCGAAGCACGTACTAAAGAGCAATAATTTGCTCCTCCACCTGTGATCTCATGTACAAAGCATCTACTCCAATGTGATTAGTGAACTCATATTTCACTGGATCTCGAGCATTGCTGATCGCACTAGAACTGTTTGATAAGAAAAGAGTCGGTGCAGGAATTGAAACACCGAAATCCTCAAGTAGTCACCAAAGCTAAGTGATCTCAGCAATCAACGCCGCCATGGCTTGCAATTCAGCCTCAGCACTCAAACGGGAAACGACAGTCTGCTTTTTAGTCTTCCAGACAATCAGAGAGGAACCAAGGAAAACACAATAGGCAGAAATAGACCGGCGATCAGAATGATTTCTAGCCCAGGTCGCATCAGAGTATACCTAAAGTTGGAGCAAGAAAAGAAAAGGCGATGATTGATGGTCTCGCGAAGATATTGCAGAACACGAAGGTGTGACTGTAGTGGAGCTGAGTGAGAGCATAAACGAACTGACTCAGAATGTGAACTAGGTGAGAAATGTCAAGCTGAGTGATCCCAAGGTAGACTAGGCTCCCGACAAGATGGCGGTAGCGAGTAGGGGTCCTCAGGAGGCTCCCTATCAGTGTGCCGAAGGTGAACACTAAGCTCCATAAAAGTATCCACCATGCGCTGATCAGTAAGACAAGCGCAAGCAAGGATATCCTGAATATACTTCTCCTGGGAGAGGTAGTAGCCCTTAGACGTAGAAGTGACCTCAATCCCAAGGAGGTAACGAAGAGGACCTAAATCAGACATCAAGAACTGCTCACTGAGACGCTACATCACAAAATCAATATATTGAGAGTTATCCTCAATAATGATCATATCATCCACATAGAGGAGCGTCCGACCCCGAGGATAGGTGTGTACAAAATGGACAGGGTTGTGATCATTAGCGGAGAAGCCACCAGCAGTTTCCACAGAGGAGAAGCGGTCAAACCAAACACGAGTGGCTTGCTTGAGCCCATAGAGAGAGCAATGAAGGCGACGAACCATATCATTAGGGACAGAATGCCTAGGGGCGGTTGAATGTATACCTCCTCACGCAGCTCGCCATTGAGAAAGACGTTCTTGACGTCCAGCTGAGAGATGGACCATTGTTGAACAGAGACCACTGCAAGGAGTGCGAACAGTGATCATATGGGCGATAGGAGCAAAGGTCTCATCATAGTCACAACAATGCTCCTGTTAAAAACCACACGCCACAAGACGAGCCTTATAGCGTTCAAGAGAGCTATCCGAGCGGGTCTTAATCTTATACACCCACTTGCACGTGATAGGAGTGACACGTGCACTACAGATAAGGACACAAGATCCCAAGTGCCAGTACGCTCCAAAGCAGCAATCTCCTCAGACATCGCGACCTGCCATTCAAAGTGGCGGCTGACCTTATGGTAGGTCGAAGCTCGAAGAGCAACAATATGCAGCCGCAGCTCTCGGGGAGACATGATGATGTGACGATGACAAAGATCGTATCTGGGAGAAGGTGGAGCGGGACCTAGCAAGGACAGAGAAGAGCTAGGAACAGGAGGGACCAGCAAAGACAGAGGCTCAACTAGAGAAGGAGTAGGCCAAGGACAGTGAGAATAGTGCAAGGGAAATGGAGAAATCTCAACAGAAGAGCTGGAAGGAACCTCTGGAGGAGAGGGACACGAAGAAGGTGAAGGTGGAGGTGAAACAGAAGTGAAAAGCTGAGGGTCACGAAAATCAGAAAGGAGCAACAAGAGAATCTGAGCTGACAGTAGGGGGACGAGCGTAGTAGGGTCAGGACTAATCGAAGGCAACATCCCGAGAGATCCTCACTCGACGAGCAACGTGGTCATAGCAGCGATAACCCTTATGCTCAAGACTATAGCCAAGAAAACCACACTCAACTGACTAAGCAGTCAGCTTTGCGTGCTCACGAGGTGGAAGAAGAACAAAGCAAACACAACCGAAACAACGAAGGTGACTGTACTCTAGAGCCCAATCGTAGAGACGTTTGACAGGAGTAGAACCCTAAAGAGCAGTGGAAGGCTGCATGTTGATGAGGAAAGCAGTAGTAGAGACAGCCTCATCCCAGAAGTGAGGTGGAACAGAAGAGACAAGCACGAGAGCACGAGTTGTCTCAAGCAACTGACGATGCTTACAGTCAGAGATAGCATTCTGAGCGTGAGCACTAGGACAAGAGTACTGGAAAAGAGTACCCTACTCAGCAAGAAAGCAACGCAAAGCAGTAGATAGATATTCACCAGCAGAATCAGCTCGAAAAACATGAATGGTCAAATCAAACCAAGTGTGAACTATGGTGGCAAACATTTGGTAAATAGAGAGAACCTGACAGCGAGATGACATGAAGTAGATCCGAGTATGACAAGAATAATCATCAATAAAGATCACATAGTATCGATGACCCCCAAGGTTCTAAAAATTGGTAACCGGTACTTGATAGGTCACCCACCTAGTAGTGCTTATACCACATAATCATTCCGATTATGTGGCATAACTGGCAATTACACAGACCCCCTTTCGAAATGAAGGGAGCCGGACCCTTAACATTAGAGCAAACAAGATCAAAAGGACGAGCAGAAACATAATCACTAGAGGGATAGGGGAACTGCAGCTGCTTGCCAAGCTTGCAACCCATACAATGTAAAGAGGTATCACCAGAAACAGACACAAGAACACCACGACCAACTAGTGACGACAGACGTGGTCCACAGTAATGACCCAAAAGGATGGAGCAAAAACAGAGGCAATGGTAGTGGCTAACTGGCTGGTAGAGACAGCGGAAGGAAAGTGTAGCCAGTCGAGCTCCCAAAGACGTTGCGAATCACGGCGCCGAGGGGCACTACCAAGCAAAGTCCCTGTGCGGCAGTCCTGGACACAACAAGAGTCAGACTCACGAACAACACGACAGTCGTGATCAGTGATCTGACCAGCCAACATAAGCTGCATAGTAAGCTTCAGAACATGAGAGACTGCAGGAACATGAAAGGAAGAAGTGGAAAGGGTGCATCGGCCTGCAACAGGAAAAGAGGTACCATTTGCAGTCTGAACAATGAAAGGAAGAGCTGTGAGACTCACAGAAGTGAGGTGAGTAGAATCTGGTGTCATATGAAAAGAGGCAAGCACCAAAGTCTAAGACCCATGGAGACAAGATACCTGACGAGGGAGGTAGCAGAGACGAGGAAGACTGCTGAGAAGCAAGAGCCAGACGAGCAGAGCTTGAGGAGTCTAAGGACGAGCCAACACTGAGACGCTGGAGCAGGGAGAGGAGCTGCTGCGTGGCGTCACTGGAGGAGCCCTAACGATAATAGCCAGCTCCTGAGTGGGAAGAACCTCCAGAGCCCTTCGGTGGATGTCCACACCTGCGACCCGGGTCCCTCTTATAGCAGTCCTGGTACCTATGGCCGTCATGCTGGTAGTAGGTGTAGTGGAGACCAACAGTAGAAACAACTACTTGGTGTCGCGGGAGCGAGAGGGACCATGGTCACAAGACAGCCTGCATCTGAGTCGTGCCACAAAGACGAGTCTCCTCAGCACGAACACCCGTGAGGGTCTACACCAAGGTCGAGCGCGAGTGGCGAGTCAGGAGCTGAGCACGCACAGTCGCGAACTCAGGACAGAGACACGTTAGGGAGTCGTAGAGACGATGAGTCTCCTGATGAGCGCGGGACCGCACACAGCAGGGACAAGTCCGGCAGACATCCAACCCCAGGAAGTCAAGCTAACATCACACCGCGGACATCCCACGGTGGCATCAAGGTGCTGAAGGGAGTGTACTTGGTGCACGACATAGAGGTATATAGCATTACTCGTCAACTGGTAGTGAGCTCAGAGACGGTCCCACATCAGCTGAGTCGTCAACAGCTCCGCCACATCCATGGAGATGGCCACGGGCATGCTGCCCACCAGGATGGCGGTAGCACGAGCTTTGGCATCCTACCATCTCTCATAGGCATGAGACTCGGACTGGTAGAGTTCCAGGCCTCCTCTGGAGCAGCAATGGTGACCTCTTGAGCAGCCTGATCCGCACCAGCAAGAAGAGCAGGCAGAATTGGCGGCGTAGGGTGAGGCAAACAGGGTTGCTCACCGGTGAGATGACCCCAGAGGCACTAGCTCTTGAGGTGAATCCTCAGGTGAACAACTCACTCTTAGAAGTTCGTCCCGTCGAGCTGAACATAGGGGACCAGGATGGCAAATGAGCCACCGGTGGTAGCCATCAGTGGAGACCCAACATAGCGGTTACCTGGGATAGGGAGGGCCTGGTAACAACGGCAGTGTAGAAGGCGTCGCGAGCTCGGTTGATAAGGATCCATCTAGTTGATTAGAAAGATCCCAAATTGTTGGCCCAATATTTTACGGTACACACGAAGATTAGTAGTGTGTCGTCTCGTCTTTGCTTTGGATGAACAGTACCATGCATGTGAATAGTACCTGCATGAACAGTACCAAATAGTACGACTCAAGGGGAAAATAGCAATCTCACAAACCAAATCAGTGAATTGAATTGCAAGAAAATCAACACAATCACAAACCAATCTAATAGATTGAATTGCAAGTAGTGATAGCCTCGGTGAACAGTGCCCATGCGTGAACAGTAACCGCACATGAACAGTGCCAACCTCTTGATCTCTCTCTCAATCTCTCAAGAACAATAAGCCTCTTATCTCCCAAACACAAGAACACACAATATGCGCCAAATGGTTTTTCTGATTTTTATTTATCTAAATCATAACTTGTCTTTACATGGTGCGGCCATGGGACTTAAATAGCCTCCCACGCAAGCACAATTGCTCTTGTGTGAACAGTAACCATGTGAATAGTATCCAAAACTAACCCAACCTCCTTAACGCACACAACTCAAACTCTCCTATTTTCAGAATTAAAAATCAGCAAAAAGGAATTTCAGATTTAAAGGTCTGAAACGAACTCTAACTTAAACTCTAAACTGAAAACTAACTCTATTGTTTATATCTGATCAGGACTCTTTAATTTAAAAGGAAATACATGAAATTCGGAATTACTGCTTTGGGCTGAAATTCGGATTGAACTGGGAGCCCAATTCGAACTCCTTGTATTTGTTGGATTTTGTGAACTATCCGAATACCACCTAGCCTTGGCCCACCTCTCCTTAGGCCGAGTGCCTCCGCAACTCGGGCCCATGCGCACCCTTGGCTTGGCTTTGGGCCTCCACTCGATCCCCCCACCCCTCTTGGCCGACACCCATGTTTGGCCCCCCTTGGTCCACATGGTTTCTCTCTCTTGGCCCACGTACCCTTGGCTGGCCGCCTGGCCCATGCACCTTAACT
Source organism: Phyllostachys edulis (assembly GCA_036346405.1). Lineage (NCBI taxonomy): Eukaryota > Viridiplantae > Streptophyta > Magnoliopsida > Poales > Poaceae > Phyllostachys > Phyllostachys edulis. The sequence goes on along the minus strand of CM070568.1, from coordinate 28,874,683 downwards.
TCCTTCGGCTTGCTTCTGGTCCATGTGGTAACCTCCTTGCTTCGGCTATGGCACCTAGGACAGCGCGTGACGAAAGCTCTCCTCTTTGCGGGAACAACATATCTCTCTCCTTGGCTAGCTTCCCTTTTCTCCCTCTCCTCCCTCTCCTCCCTCTTGACCAAAGCTAGGTCCCCTTTTGCTTCTTGTTGCAAAACAGTACCACATTGAGAATTGGCACTAGAATGCAATTTTGAAACACTTACCAAGGTGACAGATGCTCCTATGGCCGTATCATCGGTGCAGGGCTTGGCTCAACTCGTTCCTAAAGAGCAAAGCAGAGCACGGGTGAGCTGAGGAAGACCGAGGCAGCGGTGGCTCAAGAAGCAGAGCAGGGGATGGCGGCGGGATCCCAGTAGAGTAGGGGCAGCTTGGGGTGGCGACCAGAGCAGCGTCTCGGGGTGGCGCGGATCGAGGAACAGAGTCGGGGCGGCTCGGGGCGTCACGGATCGAGGAGCGGTGGTGTCGTGCCGGCCTAGGGCAGAGGAGGATCCGGACAGCGGCGGTGGCAGCTAGAGAATAGCGGCGATAGCGGCGGTCACATAAGAAGAAGAGGAGAGGCTAGGGTTAGGGTTTTTGGAGAAGAGAGTGAACCCTTGATCTATTCAAATGGGCCAAAGGCTAATATAAACATGTTACAGGTGGAGGTAAATATGCAAATAACACCCTATATAAGAAACATATCTAACAAAAACCGCCCTTTGTTTATCTTTAACACCCTATATAAGAAACATATCTAACAAAAATCACGCTTTGTTTATCTTAGTCTTATAAGTGCCTTCACACATTTAAACAATACATTTGTTTATGGAGCAGGTACATACATCTACAATATGAATACCTTACGGCAAAACCTGACTATGAATTAACTCAAGGACTCAAGGGAAACCAATAGCAAACTATGTGTCTCTTCTTCTCCCTTGTGCTCACGACAGTGTGCTGGCACCGATTCACCAATTGGAGAATGCTTGGCTTGCTCAAGTTCAGTTTGAAACATCACTGTATTTGACTTCACATGTGTAGTTTCTGTTTCTACAATATACCTTTTTAAGGCATGTAAAAAAACTGAGTAGCCCATGGATTTCTATGAGCAAAATCATAAATCATGGGATTACTAGGTGCAAAAAGGGAAACTTAAAACTTTATTCAAACACTGATAAAATAATTGCTATCCTGTCACGCCTAAATAATTGCAATAACTATTTAGCAAATTTGCACTTTGTACCTCCTCAAGCAGATTTACTGTTGCAAACCAAATACATTCAATGCTACGGATTACATGGAGAGTCAAATTTAAACAAAACATGAACAGCACAGCACTATCAATGACATGGAACAACCCTTGTTCTGTAAAAAAGCATAATGATGAAACAGCCACATAGGCATCAAGAGATCTGACGAGAGTAAGTTGAACTTTGGATAACCATGTGTAATCAAGCAATATATTATGATCTAAATATCCTAAGACAGTGAATACAAGATGAAAAAAAAAACGAACTCAAACACACTTCCATTTTAAATTGAACATAAGCAAGCAAGCTAGGATTGCCTCATGTTACAAGCCCACAGTCGTAAGAACAGGTAGACAAAGGTGACATCAGTGACACCAGGCAGTATAAAATTCATCAAACACATACATGAGAGAACAAAACATGCTCCTGTCAATAAAAAAATGGCACCACTAGCATCAAATACATTGATAGATAATGACCACACCTAATTTTGGTTGAGTGTGGGATCCAAATGCTTGTTGTCATTTATTTGGTTTGCTACATCGTAGTTTTGTAGTTTCAACCCAATATAGTATTGAAGTATTAAATCGTCACATCAGTCCTATTATACTTAAATCCATAGTTGCTGGGTCAAGATTACACATCTAGAAATAGTGTCAGATTTCATTGGGCTTGAATTTCCTAGGGATGTGAAATTGCAATTTTCATCCATGGGAACCCTAAGTCTTATATTCTCATTATTCGTTTTGTTGATGTGTACAAGCCCACCATTGTGAGCAGTGAGCACGACTGCACAAGGAAGGAGGGACTGTAATTAATATAGTTTCAAGAGTTCAGTTCTCTGATCTAGTACATTATCCAATCAGACAGTTATGTAATAAGCAAAAGGTTATGGCCTAGATGTCCTAGAGAGTGAACATGGAGATAAAAAAATGTATTGTAACTGAAACGTAAGTGTGTTTCCATTTCAACCTAAACTTGATAAAGTCATGCATAACTCAATCTTCGCCAGGTCTAAAGACTAAAGCAAATCAAGCTCAGTTCATGAATTCTCATGCTGACTAAAACTGAACAGAAGTTTAAGTGAATAAACCGTGCCTGTGGGTGATTAACTCAAATTGCCACCTGAACTTTTGGGTAGCAACTCTCTCATAGAACCTTGTGCCAATAAACAAGGTCACATTTCTAGAAACCAGAATGATGCCTACAACGTTGACTATCATGAATCTATAAGCAGCAGCGACCTTTAGATCAAAGAAAAAGGTTAACAGGTTCAATTTAAAAAAAAATGGGGAATGCAATGCCATTGATACTCCCATTCTCATCACACTATACTAGAACTACAGGAAAGCCACAGAACTATAGCATGGCAGTATTTTGTTTTCATTCAACAACTTACAGATCATTGCAACTCTATCGTAGCCTGTAAATTAAAAACTATTAATTGGCATCACATTTACGGTCTTACGCGTGCATTTCTCATTCAAAGAAAGGCTTATCGAACAAGTCTGCCATCCATTCCTTTACAGTTCAAATTTTCCGTGACCAGATGGTTTTTAGCCCCGCGGGAATGTGACATCGAGCAATGTGATACAGGATAATCACGAAGAAATCTCGACCCTACCGACTACCAGGAGGCGAGCAACCAGACGGCTCCCCAATTCTGTGCATCTAGGCCCCGAAACCTAGACAGATAGATAGATCGATCGATCGATCGATCGCGACTGAAGCAGCAAGAATCGAAAGGGTTGGTATATAGAAGGGGGGATTGGCTGACTTGGAGACGGAGCAGTCCTCGAGCTGCTTCTCGCCGCCGCCGACTCGCTCCATTGCCTGTCTCCGGCGGCGAGGGCGGGCCTGGAGGCAACGGCGGAAGCTCAGGAGACGGAGGTGGCGACGACGGCCTGCACGAACACGCGGCTGGCGTCGCTCTGGCTGCCGGCGGCGACGAGGCCAAGGTCCCTTGAACAGTTCCTCCTCCTTTCTCCTCTTCGGCGTGGCGTGGGCGAGACAGTGAGGGACTGAGGGTGACGGCCGATGGGAGATAGGAGTCGAGTGTCTGCGGTTCGTCGGTCGGGGCTCCGAGGCGGCTGGGCCTTGGGATGGAGTTCGCAATCGGGCCTAGGTGGGCAGCCCGATATAAAACTTGAAAGATTTTTACAAAGACTCCGCGCGCGGTCCTTCCTCTCCCTACATTGTCTTTTCCCTCCCCGCCCACCTCGCGCACGCCGCCGCCGCCGACGCCGCATACTCTCCCGATCTGGTGATCTCCGCGGCCTCTCCCTCCCGCTGGCGCGTACAAGGAGGAAGAGACGCAGACGGAGAGAGGAGATCGAGGCCGTCACGGTAACATCCGAATATTAGTTTGTATTTCAAATGTTTAAAAACATGATATTTTTAAAACTTTTGATATATTTTTATTGTTATTTAATTTATCTGGATTTTCATCCAAGGTCTTATTGGATTTTTAAAACCTAAAGTATCAATTTTGAAAGAAAAAAACACAAAGTAATGGATAAATAAAACAAATGGAAATGAAAGTTGATAATTAAAAATCCAAACCCAACATAACTATACTGAATATAAAATGGGGACTTAACTAAAACATGTTTTGCAATTCTTCTCACATCAACTAATAAAAAGACAAGCAAAACAGAAACTTAAAAGATTTTTAGAGAAAAATATATTACAAGAAAAACTCTAGAAAAATTATACAATAATCTTCACTGTATTCTCAGCCTCCCCCAAAAAAATTCATCATTTTTGGAGCTCGGCATCTATATATAAAAATTCCTAAAAACCTTCAGCCTTATTGGAAAAATCAGGAAAACATCCTTCCCCCTCCTCCTGCTGACGGGTGGACCCCACCCATCAGGCTTCTTCAACCACAAGGCGATGTGTCCTGTGCCAGCTCGCCACCGACTTTGCCCCCGGTCTTGACTGTAGCAACGCCCATGATTCCTCGCCCTCTCGGCCGCATCGCCCGCGCCTCACCTACCGGTCGCATCCCCTATTTACTCGGCGCCCACTCCTGCTCCCGCCCATGTCGTGCGTCGCGCACCAGAGAGCATCGCCGTGTTCACATGGCTCCTCTCGCGATCTCTCCGCCCCTCGCCTATATAAAGCTACCAGGAGCCCTCCTTCTCCCCTCTTCGCCACCCCGAGCAACCCCTCTCTCCTCTCTTTCCCATTCCACTGAGAGAAAACGCAGAGGAACTCAAGCTTCCATTTCTAGCCAAGACGCCGCCTCAACAACGTCGATGGTCCAATGAACCTCTTTCTTCCCCACCAACGTCATGTCATGTTCCAGGGCACGAGCAATGTTTCCCCTAACTTGATTTTGCTTTTCATCCGCAGGAACCATCGAATTTGGGTTTCTTCCCCACCTTCGGCCTGAACCGCCCTTTCCTCTACCACCCTGTCTTCGGTGAGCCCATTTGTAATTCATTCCTCTCTGAGCATCCACTTGACCTCCTTGAGCTTCCCCGACCTCTCTTCTTCTTCCTCTTTGCGCAAGCCATCTTCTTCACATGAAGGTCATCACCACCGCCACAGGTCTTCGTCGCCGGCTCAACTCCGGCTACCTCCTTTCCAACCGCGTTACTTTGGTAGGTTCCTTGTACCTCATGGCTGCTAGTGTGTGCCTTAGTTGGCTGAGAGCGCCACTGCCTCGTCATTTGGACATTGGCCTGAACGCCACCTCCGCTCTTCTCCGGCGCACCGCCGCTACGCACCGCCATGGGCCTCGCCGCCAACAACATCAAAAGTCTTGAAGCGTCTTGAGGTTCTATTTTGTCACCCACCCGAAGCTCTCAGGGCTGGTTCGGTTAAATCGACAGCAATGGCGAGATAGCACCCGAGAGCCTCCTCTGCAATCCGAATTCGGACCATTACTATAGCGTATCATTAAAACCAAATCTCTGTCCTTAAGGCTAATCATTGGTTAACTATCGTTTAACTGCTACTACGTCTCAATGCCATGCGGGCCCACGTACAGAAATCAAGAGTATTAATCATCTGGGTTTCCACCTAGAGTCAATGACGCGTGGGCCAAGCTCATTAAGTGCATAGTCAACACCTGGTCGACCGAGGCACTGTACTCATGGTCCACGGTCCACACACTATTCGTGTAGACCGAGCCTATGACACATCGGTCCCACATGTCAGTAGGTTTTTTCCTTTAGAAATTTAAATGGAAAAGAAAAGAAAATGCTAAGGGCCCACCTGTCATACACTGAACACTTTCAGCTGAAAAATAAATCAAAAGGAAAAGAAAAGGGCTGCGAGTCCCACCTGTCAGAGAGAGACACTCGCTCTCCCTTTTTCTTTTTCCAGATTTTCCAAACCAAGCCAATTCAAACCTTAATAACATATGCTACAAAACTCCAAATTGAATTATTCTTGTCTCTAAATTCATCTAAAATCATAATCTACCTGAATATACAAAAATATTTGAATTTGGTTACTGCTGGGATTTATTTGCATTATTTGATTGATTTCCGGCTCTTTTTGCAATAGACGTTGATTTCTCGAGCGATATTTTCGACGACCAACTATCCTCATATTCAGAACAACAAGAGCAAGGCAAGCACTTCCTTTGATGATGTTGATCTCAGTAGTTTACGTATTGTACTTGGTTTTGCAAAATCTAATATGCATGCGTGTATGTTTTGTATGAAAATGCTATATTTGGGAAATCGGTAGTTGTAAATCCTATTTGCTGCATATGCTACCTTGAAATATTGATTCCTTACTGTTGTAGCTATTAGAGTATGGGTTAGGTAATATGTAATATCATTTGGGAATTTTGAGTGCGTTTATCACACAATTGCTAAATAGAACGATAGATTTTCCTAAAGGTATTAAATGGACAATATGATAATTGAAATTTTGGGAGTTTTATAAAAAAAAATGTCTAGAGGGGTCACCTCTGTTATTTTGTATGAAAATAAAATGAAAAACCTAGCTTTAGACGTGGACGAGTTATAATATATTCTAAGAAAGTGAGAATTGTGACTCACTAGTAGCTAGGGGGAGATTCTCGCCCTGGTCAATTAAGGACTGAACGCCAGCAACTCCAATCTAAGCCTAAGCATACAACCATTGTGCCGAATTGGGACGGCTTTTGCTAATTAAGTCATTGAAGACTAGCCTTGCACGTAGGTAGACCGTAGAGTGCGGACATGACCGGTTAGGCATGTTCGAAGGGGCTCCTTTCTCCGAGGCATTGGGATAAAGCCTTCCGACACAACTACGAATGCCTCACTGATACGGGTATACCCGGGTAAAGTGTAAAAAAATGTAGCACTGCGACAAGTATACTCGGGTGAAGTGAGGGCCTCACTCGACAGAGGGTATCCAGGTGAGTGTGGAAACATTCATTGGGCTAGTGCAAGGTTAGAACTAGATGATGTAAAGGCTTCATCGCGTGCTCGAGTGCTTACCTACGGTAGTGAGCGGTGGCATCGACGGATGCCAAATAAACTAGAGAAGTCGCATGATAATGGGTAAAGTTGTACACCTTTGTAGAGTACAAATCTATTTTAATAGTCGTGCTCGTGGTCATGAGCATACTTAAATTGTCGATTTAATGGGTATAGTCTTGATTTTCACAAAAAAGGTTTCTTTTTAGGAAAATGAGGGAATGGGTTTTGATTTATATTTGAGTTGTTGCCATGTCTGTGGCTGAATTTAAATTGTGGCTCATAACCAAGGAGGGTTACGAGTTGTTGTTGTTTTTGTTCTTCTAATTCCTCACAACTGAGGAGGGTTGCGAGTGTTTGTCATATATATTTTGCGCTCGTAATCGAGAAGGATTATGAGTTGTTGTTATTTTCATTCAGTTCTTTACTTACTATCCTATACTTATTTAATTGCTCTTTCAAATTCTGTTGCAAATTACTACTTATGAATATTGCAAATAAAAATAGCTTTGAGCAAAATAACTTGTAGAGTAGAGCCTCTTCCTTTGATAGCCTTGCATTTACTATAATTTTGCGATACACTACAAGTCTTGCTAAGTACACAAGTACTCAATCTTGCTTATAATGTTGTTCAGAGTTTGAAGATGAGCCGACGCCAAACGACACGTTCTTTGCACCCGGAACCGGAGGGTTTGGTGACGGGTCTATCTAGGCCTTAATCCTTGTCGGTTGCCTACGGGATTGGATGGGCATGCCGATGGAATTTTACTACTTTATTACTTCTTCCGCTGCTATATTTTTACTCTGATGGCTGCTTTTATTTGGTCGGTCGGCCGTTGTTGTAATAACCTGTAATAGCTTAAGTAGAGTACCCTTTTCTTTACTTTTGTATGTGTGCGTATGGATGTGAATGCCAAATGTTGTGAATGTGTGTACTAGCCACTAATCATAGGACTAGTACAATATACACATAGGGTCTTCGGGTATTCAATGCCCGGGGGTCCGACAGCACTTGGTATTAGAGTCATACTGCCTACACGACGAGCCCTAGATAGAATGACCGTTAGATTAGCAGATAGCTTTCAAAATACAACTTAATCTAATCATAGGAATGATTCTGAAAATTTAGGTATTTTGCTAATCTTACCTCTCTTAGCATTCTCTCATCTAAGTCTTTCTTTTGATCATTTGTTCTCATCTTATTCCAAATGACTCTAGTTTTGAGAGATGGGATGCTCTCTGAAAATAAAAGTTTTTAATCACTTTTAGGACTTTTAAATAGATCCAAAATGATTTCAAAAAGTTCTTAAAACATCTCACCCAAAGTCCTCTTGAAGGTTCTTCATTAAGCTACTAAGGATTGTCCCTTTAGATACATCTTTCCTCAAAATTTCAGAACATGGTACTTGCTGAAATTATTGTGATGTATTATCTTTTAACTCCCTCCTACTTTCATTTGGAATTATTTCGAGTGATATTATAAAGGTCTACTTATGTATAAAGACCAAGGGGTATTATAACCTGATCCGAGCCTTAGGGATTAGCTAAATAAACTAGAGAATGGGTAAAACTTGTGCTGAAAGTCTTGTCTTGTCTAGTATCATTTTTTTATCAATGTCTCTTATTACATGATTCACTAAAATTTCCTTGTTCTCAAATTGTAGAATGAACTTAGGTATAATATTGCTATAATCTGGATGTAAGTTGCTACTTATGCCGGTTTAGTTGCCTCTTTTGTAATGTAAAGGTATCGGACATGTATGACATGTAAATTTGACCTTTAGGTTAAAATTCATGTGTGCTGCCCCTAAAGTTTAAAAAATATACATATTTTCGGTTTAGACAGGTTAAATTAGTTGTGATGATGATACTTGCCGACCCACTTAACTTGTGCTTATTCCCCCCTTATCTTGCGCACATTTGTTTACACTGCACTTTCTTTGATCAGGATGCTGGTAACGCGCTCTGTCCGCCAGCTCATGACGACAGGAGCCACCTCCAGATCACAACAACCGGGATGGCGAGGTTCCTACATCCTCGCAACCCAATCTGCAACATCCTTCTACGTCGACACCGCAAGCTGAGCAACCTCACCCTGTGTCTATTGAAGAACTGAAAGTTCTGTCGTCACCGCCCACCATGACGCGAGTCTTGGCCATGATCGAGCAAGCGCGGCAAACCAACACTCTCTTGCTCCAGTAGCTAGTGCAGAACACCGCCGCCCTCGGTATTGCTGCCGGAGGGAATGGAGTTACTGCAAACCAACCATCGTCCAAGATGGGAGAGTTCATGCGAACTCGGCCACCAACCTTCGATTCAACAGTTGATCCTCTCGACGCCGATGACTGGCTCCGCACCGTCGAGAGCAAGTTAGTCATTGCCCAGTGCAATGATGAGGAGAAGGTGTTGTATGCATCTTATCAGCTGCAAGGCTCAGCAGTAGCCTGGTGGGAGAATCATCAAGACATCCTTCCTGAAGGTCAGACCCTCTATTGGGCTGTCGTCAAAGAAGCCTTCCGTAATACCCATATTCCCTCGCGTCTTATGGATTTCAAGAAGCGGGAATTCAATGAACTCTGGCAAGAGAACCTGACCATGATGGAGTTCCTGCACCTCTTTAACTATCTCGCTTGCTACGCTGCGTCCGAGATACCTAACGAAGCAAGAAAGGTCGCCCTATTCTTGGAGCACCTTAATGACGAGATGAAGTGATTGCTCACTGCCCACGACATCCCCAACTTCCAGACCTTGATCAATAAGGCGATCTGGGTCAAAGATAGCACCCAGACAGTTGTTGACAACTGAAAGTGCGAGTGGGTTGCGCAGAAATTAGCAAGCAGCAGCACGCCCCGACCACGCGTTTGGCAATCATCAAACGCGCGTCCTTCAGCACCGCCACCTCCAAGATTCCAAGCTCAAGGTCCTCGCCCTCAGCAAGCCATGGTTCAGCAATATAACCGCGTAGGATAGTCGTCTGGTACTCATGAATGTGTGTCCAAAGAGGAAGCTTCCAGTGCCTCAACTGCAACCCCTCGGTGTCCAGCAGCAACCCCAAGGCCTTGCTCAAGGTCAAGGAAGGCAGCAAGCCCCTAAGCCGACACAGCTTCAAGCGCGGCCGTCTGAACCATATGACCGCTGAGGAGGCTAACACATCGCGGGATGTGGTGACGAGAGTGATTCTCGTTCACTGCGTACCCACATTGGCATTATTCGATTCTGGAGCTTCTCACTCATTCATATCAAAGAAATTTGCCCTTCAGCAAGACATGAAGAGACGCACCTAAACACTAATATGGTAGTCTATTCCCCCAGAGCAGTTATGCGAACAAAACTTGGTTGTTTCGCAATCTGGATGGAAATCAATGGGTTAGACTTCGAGGCAAATTTCATTATCATAGATACTCCTAGAATAGATATAATACTTGGGATGGATTGGCTAGCCAAACACCAGGGAGTAATCGATTGTGCTAAAAGAGTCATTTATCTTGTCAACTTTGATAGAGAACGTGTCGTCTTTACCTCCACATATGCCACTCCATCGTAGCAGCCCAAGCTCAACTCCATCTCAGTTCTAGAGCTCAATCAAGTGCCTGTGGTATGCGAATATCCCAACGTGTTTCCGAATGAGCTGCCGGGAATGCCGCTGGATCGAGACATGAAATTTGTCATCGATTTGATACCTAGGACAACACCTATGTCTAAGCGACCTTATCGAATGGCATCTGATGAATTGACCGAATTAAAGAAACAACTCAAGGAGCAGTTGGACAAGGGATTCATTCGCTCTAGCTCATCCCCATGGGGAAGCCCCACATTATTTGTAACGAAGAAAGACGACAGCCTACGGATGTGCGTCGATTATCGTTCTCTGAATGAAGTCACCATCAAGAACAAATATCCTCTCCCGAGGATTGATGATGTGTTCGATCAAATGAATGGGGTCTGTATCTTCTCCAAGATTGACTTAAGACTCGGTTATTTTCAACTCAAAGTCAGGCCAGAAGATATTCCAAAGACTACATTTACCACCCATTACGGTCTGTACAAATACACCGTAATGTCTTTTGGACTGACCAATGCTCCTGCAAATTTCATGAACCTTATGAACAAGATTTTCATGGAGTACTTGGACCAGTTCGTGGTGGTATTCATCGACAACATTCTTATCTACTCCAAGAATGCAGAAGAACATGAGCAACACTTGCGAATGGTGCTCGACAAGCTACGCGAGTATCAATTGTACGCAAAATTCAGTAAATGTGAATTTTGGCTAAATGAAGTCGGATTCTTAGGCCATGTCTTATCTGAAGGAGGTGTGACAGTGGACTTGAGCAAGATACAAGATGTCTTAGCTTGGAAACAACCTTGCACAATTCCAGAAGTCTGAAGTTTCCTCGGTTTGGCGGGATATTACCGCCAATTCATCGAGAACTTCTCCAAGATTGCAAGACCAATGACACAACTTCTGAAGAAGGAGAAGAAGTTCGAGTGGTCAGCATTATGTGACGAGAGCTTCCATGAGTTAAGGAAAAGGCTCACAATAGCCCCAGTGCTTACTCTGCCTGACATACACAAGAGCTTTGTTGTATATTGTGATGCATCCCGCCACGGCCTCGGTTGTGTGCTGATGCAAGAAGGCAAGGTAGTGGCTTACATCTCACGGCAGTTGCAGCCTCATGAAGGTAACTATCCAACTCATGACTTAGAATTAGCATCTGTCGTTCATGCTCTCAAGATCTGAAGACATTACCTCATCGGCAATCGGTGTGAGATCTACTCCGATCATAAAAGCCTAAAGTACTTCTTCACACAGCCAGATCTGAACCTAAGGTAGCGAAGATGGTTTGAACTAATCAAAGATTATGACCTTGGCATTCATTACCACCCTGGTAAAGCCAATGTTGTAGCTGATGCCCTCGGCCGGAAACTTCACTGCATGAACGCGTCAATTGAAGCAAATCAACCAGCGCTTCATGAAAAGTTCTAGAAGCTCAACTCAGAAGTGATTGAGGAAGGTTATGTTGCTACTCTAGCACTACAACCTACTCTCGAATCGCAGATTCAGACTACTCAGCTCGAGGACCCAATTATTGTCGACATCAAGCACGACATACAGAACGACAGTAAATCAAAATTCACTGAGAACCCCATTGAAGTGGTTATACGCGGACAGCAGATATATTTCCCAAATAATCCCGATATCAAGGACCTAATCCTCATCGAAGATCATAATTCACCACTCTCCATCCCCCTTGGAAGCACCAAAATGTATGAGGACCTCCGGAAACAGTTATGGTGGCCCGGTATGAAGCGAGACGTCACCAAGCATGTAGCCATGTGCGACGTATGTCAACGTGATAAGGCAGAACACCAGCAACCCACAAGATTGCTCTGACCTCTGAGCATTCCCGAGTGGAAATAGGATGAAATCGCCATGGATTTCATAACTGGACTGCCAAAGACCAAGAATGGACATGATTCCATATGGGTTATTGTCGACCGACTAACCAAGGTGGCTCATTTCATTCCGATTAGCACCACCTGTCGTGGAGACAAACTTTCAGAGCTTTACATGAACCATATCATCCGCCTACATGGAGTACCAAAAACAATAACCTCTGATCGAAGTCCTCAGTTCACCTCCAGATTTTGGGACAATATACATGAATTGTTGGGAATCGAGCTATTCTTCAGCACGGCATTCCACCCACAAACAGGAGGTCAAACCCAAAGAACAAATCAAATCTTCAAAGATATGTTGCGAGCTTGCGTGCTATCCTATAGCACAAATTGGGAGAAGTGCTTGGTATTTGCCAAGTTCTCCTACAACAACAGTTTCCAGTCAAGTCTTTAGATGTCACCTTTTGAAGCACTTTATGGGAGAAAGTGCAGAACACCCCTGTTCTGGTCCGAAGTCGGTGAAATGCAATTCTTTGGACCGACCATCATCCAAGAAGCGCAAGAGCAAGTTGACACAATAAAGAGGCGCTTAAAGGAAGCACAACCACGACAAAAGAGCTATGTCGATCGTCGTCGCCGTGAGCTATGCTTTGAAGTAAACGATTATGTTTATCTTAAGGTCTCACCGCTGTGAGGCATCCACCGTTTCCAAGTCCATGGGAAACTAGCACCTTGGTACATTAGGCCATACCGAGTTGTCGTGAGGAAAGGCGAAGTAGCATACCAGTTGGAGCTACCACCGCAACTCTCAGATGTGCATAACATCTTCCACATATCACAGCTTAAGAAGTGTCTTCGGGCCCCAACCAAACTCACTCAGTTGAAGAACATCAATCTCTAACCGAATCTTTCTTATTGGGAACACCCGATCCAAATCTTAGACGAAACCATAAGGCATACTCGAAATAGCGCTACCAAGATGCTAAGAGTTCAGTGGAGCGACCATACCGAAGAAGAAGCCACATGGGAACAAGAAGATCGTCTTAGAGCCGAATTCCCCTCTTTCTTCCCCCAAAAACTCTGAATCTCGGGGACAAGATTCTTTGTAAGGGGGGGTAGGTCTGTAACATCCCAAATCTTGGGTTTGTATTTCAAATGCATAAAAATTTGATCTTTATAAAACTTTTGATGCATTTTATTGTTATTTGATTTATCTGGATTTTCATCCAATGTCTTATTGGATTTTTAAAACCTAAAGCATCAATTTTCATCCACGGTTCACACACTATTCATGTAGACCGAGCCTATGACACATTGGTCCCACATGTTAGTAGGTTTTTTCCTTTAGAAATTTAAATGGAAAGAAAGAACATGCTAAGGGCCCACCTGCCATACTCTGAACACTTTCGGCTGAAAAATAAATCCAAAGAAAAATAAAAGGGCTGCGGGTCCCACCTGTCAGAGCGACACTCTCTCTCCCTTTTTCTTTTTCTAGGATTTTCCAAATTGAGCCAATTCAGACCTTAATAACTTTTGCTACAAAACTCCAAATTGAATTATTCTTATCTCTAAATTCATCTAAAATCATAATCTACCTAAATATGCAAAAATATTTGAATTTGGTTACTTTTGGAATTTATTTGCATTATTTAATTGATTTCCGACTCTTTTTGCAATAGACGTTGATTTCTCGAGCGATATTTTCGACGACCAACTATCCTCATATTCAGAACAACAAGAGCAAGGCAAGCACTTCCTTTGATGATGTTGATCTCAGTAGTTTACGTATTGTACTTAGTTTTGCAAAATCTAATATGCATGCGTGTATGTTTTGTATGAAAATGCTATATTTGGGAAATCGGTAGTTGTAAATCCTATTTGCTGCATATGTTACCTTGAAATATTGATTCCTTACTGTTGTAGCCATTAGAGTATGGGTTGGATAATATATAATGTCATTTGGGAATTTTGAGTGTGTTTATTGCACAATTGCTAAATAGAACGATAGATTTTCCAGAAATGTATTAAAAGGACAATATGGTAATTGAAATTTTGGAAGTTTTATGAAAAATGTCTAGAGGGGTCACATCTGTTATTTTGTATGAAAATAAAATGAAAAACCTAGTTTTAGACACGGGCGAGTTATAATATATTATGAGAAAGTGAGGGTTGTGACTCACTAGTAACTAGGGGGAGATTCTCACCCAGGTCAATTAAAGACCGAATGCTAGCAACTCCAATCTAAGCCTAAGCGTACAACCATTGTGCCGAACTGGGACGGCCTTAGCTAATTAAGTCATTGAGGACTAGCCTTGCACGTAGGTAGGCCGTAGAGTGCGGACATGACCGGTTAGGCCTGTTCGAAGGGGCTTCCTTCTATGAGGCATTGGGATAAAGCCTTCCGAGACAACTGCGAATGCCTCACTAAGACAGGTATACCAGGGTAAAGTGTAAAAAAACGTAGCACTACAACAGGTATACGCGGGAGAAGTGAGGGCCTCACTCGACGGAGGGTGTCCAGGTGAGTGAGGAAACATTCATTGGGCTAGTGCAAGGTTAGGACTAGATGATGTAAAGGCTTCGTCATGTGCTCTAGGCTGCTTACCTACGTTTGTGAGCGGTGGCATCGACGGATGCTGAATAAACTAGAGAAGTCGTGTGATAATGGGTAAAGTTGTACACCTCTACATATTGTAAATATATTTAAATAGCCGTGCTCACAGTCATGAGCGTGCTTAAATTGTCGATTTAATGGGTATAGTCTTGATTTTCACAAAAATATTTCTTGTTGGAAAATGAGAGAATGGGTTTTGATTTATATTTGAGTTGTTGCCATGTCTATGGCTAAATTTAAATTGTGGCTCGTAACCAAGGAGGGTTACGAGTTGTTGTTGTCTTTGTTCTTCTAATTCCTCACAACCGAGGAGGGTTGTGAGTGTTTGTCATATATCTTTTGTGCTCGTAATTGAGAAGGGTTACGAGTTGTTGTTATTTTCATTCAGTTCTTTCACTTACTACCCTATACTTATTTAACTGCTCTTTCAAATTTTGTTGCAAATTACTACTTATGAATATTGCAAATAAAAATGGCTTTGAGCAAAATAACTTGTAGAGTAGAGCCTCTTCCTTTAATAGCCTTGTATTTACTATAGTTTTGCGATACACTACTAGTCTTGCTGAGTACACAAGTACTCAATCTTGCGTATAATGTTGTTCAGAGTTCGAAGATGAGCCGACGCCATATGACACGTTCTTTGCACCCAGAACTGGAGGGTTCGGTGACGGGTCTATCTAGGCCTTGTTCCTTGTCGGTCGCCTGCGGGATCGGATGGGCATGCCATTAGAATTTTACTACTTTATTACTTCTTCCGCTGCTATTTTTACTCTGATGACTGCTTTTATTTGGCCGGTCGGCCATTGTTGTAATAACTTAAGTAGAGTGCCATTTTCTTTACTTTTGTATGTGTATGTATGGATGTGAATGTTAAATGTTGTGAATGTGTGTACTAGCTACTGATCATGGAACTAGTACAATATACACATAGGGTCTTCGGGTATTCAATGCTCGGGGGTCCGACAGTCACCACCGATGCAGGCGGCGACAATGAGGAGGGCAGTGCCTCTGGCCGCGGGGAGGGCGCAAGTACATGGCGGAGGGAAGCATGGCCCTTGGCACTAGCGGCCTTCACCCACACCTCTGGCGTCGTCATCCCCCCCCCCCCCTCCCCCTCCTGGCCAGCACAGGTTCTCCATTAGCAGCCACCTGTCTGATTCGAATTCCAAGCGTTGTGGACTGTTATTGTTTTGTACACATGCAAAGGTCAAGTTTTTCTTTCTTTCCACCTCTATTTTTAGCTTGCATCATGGTTCCACTGTGGAATTTCGTAGGTCATCAAAATCAGGCCTCTTCTAATTACACAAAAGTAGTATACTATATGCGCCTTGAGGCTCTTAGAGTAGTAGAGTAATAGGAGCTCTATTTTTAAGTTCCTTCATAGAGTATTATGCGTTTATTAACCAAACTCTCCTTTTCAATTCATATTGGGAGGCTTATATTGCCATATGCCAGTAGTACACGTTTTCTTCAGGCTTTAGAGTTGCGTTGCTAAGATGGTTGAATTAAGATGAGGAGTACCCAAAATTGCTTTTAGTTCAAATGACTAAAAATGCAAAAATAAATAAATAATTTTTTTTGATACATCTTGTTGATATTCAATTTTCTCTGGATTTTATTCGAAACCCTATCAAGGTTTGAATTTCCAAGAAAACTGTTTACGTAATTCAAACCTAACTTAACTCAAGACAATGAAACCCACAATCTGGTCTAGGCCAACCACTCGGCCTAGCCCATCTACTTTTTCCTTTACTTTTCATTCCACCGGGACGGCTCAATCGGCCTCTCCCTTCTCTCAGCCCAGCTGCATAGCCCGCTCGGCCTGCCTTCTCCCGACTACTACCCCTCCTCACGCTCGCTCTCGCCAATGCCTAGTAGCAGCTCTCACCAACTCTTGGCACCATGCCCGCGTCGAGTCCGTGGTGTTGCTGCTTCATCGCGTGTCGCCTGCCACCGCTATAGCACCATGCTGCTCGCCATGCCATCCTCACCTGCTCCCACGCCCATGCTGCCATTGTGCTTGCATCGTCAGCCGCAGTCACAACTGCCCCATCGTCGTTGCCATGCCATGCTCCCTCGCACCTTGCCTCCCTCCTTAAAGCCGCACCACGGCTTCCCATTCCATCTTGCTGCTCCCATTCCATCTTCTTTCCAGCCTTAGCGAGCTCCCCTATTCTCGAACGCCTCGCTCTGCCCTGCTCGCACGACCGCCCCGGTGAGCTCTTGCCGCCACCATTGTGCCCCCTAGCACCACCTTCGTCTTAGCGTCCTCACCCTCATCCTTGTACTCACGCTATCCCCTCTCTGCAGCGAAAACGCCAAGATGCCGACTTTTTCCTCCCATCCGGCAATGCCTTGTCCGTGGCTGTGTTTCTCCCACGTACAACCGTCGCTCCGATGAAGCCCCAGCCACGCCAACGTCCCCCCAAGCAACGCCTCGGTCCCCTCTTCCCCGTGCGCACCTCTACTTCCCCTCTCCGCAACCCAAACATCGGGAATGCCACGGACGTCCTCGGCTCTGGCGCCCACCTTGCGCAACGCTGCCGCCTTCCCCTCATCACCCCAGCCGACATGGTGAGTCTCATCCAAAACCACCCGTGCCACCTCATGTTCCCGGGCACGCCGTGCAAAACCCATAACACAACTGTGGGATTCCCTCATCGGAGCTCGCCCTGGCCCCTTCTTCCCCAAGCTTGGCCAAAACCGCCACCGCCGTCTCTGCCGCTACTCGGTGATTCCCCTCCCCCAATTCCTTCTCCCAAGAGCAACCCCTAGCACCCCCTCTTCCGCCCCAACCCTCCATTCTTGCTCCCCCTCTCTAGGTCACTGCCACCACGCTGAGCCCACCGCGCCACCCTGGGTCACCGCCGCCAGCCCGTCGCGGTTCTTCTCCAACCCCACCAACTGCGCGAGTGAGCTCTCATCAACCCCCTAGTGCTCATGTGCGCCTTCGCTTTCCTCCTCTCCCCCTCCTGCGCCACCGCCTCTCCTCCTTCCTTGCGCCCGGCCACCATGCACAGCCGCCAGCCCGCCCCGGTGCCGCTTGAGCCGCGACACCGCTGCCTACCCCCCTTTCCCTCTCGGTATCCCATTTTGGTGGTCGCTGTCGCCTCTCTGCAGCCCCCTCGCTGTCGACGAGCAAGGCCCGAGGGCACTCTGCCCTCCCCCTGTTAGCCTCCTCTGATCCTTCTTTCCCTCTCTGAGTACAATCTATGGGAGGATGGCGAGTGACTAACAGTGGGTCCCCACATCATGAAGTGATTAGATTTGAGATTTAACTATAGGGTAATTAGTTAGTGAAAAGGTTAATTGACAAGTGCACTTTAATCAAACTAATTAGTGATTAATTTAGGCAAATTAGAGGTTAATTATGACTATCATTGTAATGAGGCTAACTAAGGTGATAAGTTTAGATAGTTAGATGTTAATACAATTGGGATCTCATTAATAATTAATTTAAAAAGAAGAAAATTCAATGAAGGGTCGTATTAGAAAAATAAACCCTAATGCCATGTAAGCCCTAAGCTAACATAATAATAACAATGGGTTAATCAAATGGTTAATTTAAGGTGATTAGTTTAGATATTTAGATGTCAAGTAATTTGTCATTATCAGTTAAACTCAAAGAACAAATCTAGTCATGAGTCATATATTTAGTATAGTGGTCTCAATGACATGTAATCCCTAGGCCTTTACTAAAATAGAAACAACCATAACTAATGAAGTTAATGAGTCATTATGTAAAGATAGTAACAAATAAAGTATAATGACAGTGGGCCACACCTTCAATTAGGAATAGCATTTTTAAGTAATTTAACTAGTAAGTGCCCAAACGACCAATAGACTATAACAATTAGGGTATAGCTACCCATCACAAGTAGTTTAACAAATTAAGGTTAATGGAGATGATAGCGATAGTATGTCAACGACATGTGGACCCCTTATCAGATTAATAATAATGTATAGTTAGTTACTAAGATCATGACATATAAGATTATTAGTACTATTAGATAGTCATGAAGGTTAGCAGTAACTATGACCTAGCTTCATGCTAGTAATAGTAATCAAAATGATAGGGTTGGTCGCTAAAAACAAGGACTAGTAGGTAAGAACCTATAGGCCTTTTGTTGTAGTTATCTACTTAACTAGAAGTAATCATTAGCAAGTGTTGTAGCTAAGGATCAACCTAGTGTGATAGGTTTGCTTTAGTGCATGCCAAGCCAAGTAAGTAATAAGACTAAGTAAAGATCACCTCAAAGAGGGAACTCAAACCCGTAGACACCACTGAAGATGTAAGACTAATGTCTAGCCATTGCTTGGAAGTTCCAGCTAAAGCTCATGGAATTTCCTTAATAAATATAAAATAATAAAAGAAATCATTAGGTGAACTAGACCCTACATGTCGGTGAGACTTATATCTACCCAGTACGAACCTCGAACCTATGCATAGGCCTCACCTGACTTTCGTAAAACTTCCTTCATAAATAGGAAATAATAACTAAAGAAATCATTAAATCAGCTAGGCGCCGCATATAAGTAGCAATGAGATGTTCCCAAGTGAGTGATAGTGATTTAACCGCCAATTAACATCGTATAGACTCTAGCTATCATTTATGATCTATCGCTATCCGTTCCTAGTAGAAGGACAATTCGTGACCCGAAGGTGGATCAAAGAGTCCTACCTAACAAGGTGATCTCTCCCCTCCAGCTAACCGATGTGGAATGTGAAGGGATATGGGTAGGCTACGATAGCCACAATTCAAAAATTCTACCACGTAAACTAGGAAGCCAAGCAAGAAGATGATCACAGATCGTTACCACTAGACGCGCAGAGCAGCGGAAGAAGAGTTGGAGCAGCCTGGTCCAACGTAAAGCGTGTTGATGTAGTAGTCGTAGTCGATTGTCTCCTCCAGCAACTTCTTCAGTTCCTTATGAAGATCGCGGATCGTCCTCAAGCGCAACAGCAACCGCAGTAGCGCCTCTACGGTATCCACATGTCCAGGGAAGGAACAACCGTACGCTGGTGTGCTAGCACCAAGTCGCACGGCAGAGCTCTCAGGAAGATGGCGGCTAGGGTTTTGGTGGAGCAACTCACGTCAATCTCATCTTCCCAATAGCCTCAAGCATCTCCTTATATAGTGCTCATGATGGATCCTATCCAAACACGTTTTGTTCCAACCCGTTAAGTGTGTGACCCGTTAGGTTTATGTGTAGTCGGTTGTGACTCAGAAACCCTTTTCGATCACGAGTCATTAGCGGTTCCTAGCAGGACATAACGATTCCCGAATACACACAAATTATATCGGACGAACCTTAATGCAATATGATCTACGACCAGGTACTCATCACTTATGACCAGGTCATATCTGTATACAACTAGTTCTTATTTGGTCACAACCAGTTCGTAACTCCTTACGACCAGGTTTCAACCACTCTGTGATTACGTTCGACCAGTCTACGACCAGCTCGTATCTCCATACGACCAGTCCATAACTGATCGAACTAAGCGACCTACTCTTGTATTCTCCTTTTGCCTCACGATATTTGGTTGAACTCTAGGTGAGATATTATGTTATCCATGGACTGTTCAATACTTTCTCGATCGAGTATCGAATAACCTTATGTGGTCGAACTCTTTGACCACTAGTTGCATGGCCATGCACTTTCTTTATCCGATCACTTCAAGGGGCCCAGAGACATCTCTCCCATTATGTTAGGAGGGGCAAATCCCATATCCGACCAGTCACATCCCTCTGCATGTTTCATAACATACCCGAAAGCTACCTTTATAACTACCTAGTTACGAGTAGTGTTTAGCAACCCCTAAGAGTGTTATTACACATGTAGGGAACCATGCTGATCTCAGGTCTAATGATTATATATCATCATTGCTTGAGACCAACTAATGACACATAGAATCATAACAATCTCAATAGTGTCTCAAGGTGGGTCTATCCAACCCTATGTTCTCTAACATGTGTTCACATTATCGATTCAATATCCCTATATCCATGACCGGTGAAACATGGTCATCAATCAATAAATGTGCTGGTCGTAGAGTCACTAGTGTCCCGACCAGTGACATTCGACCAAGGATACTTTTAGAATGACATCATCATAAGTTAAAAGTGCTTCACCAACAAGTCACATACTCGTTAATCTTTATAACTGATGATTCAATCAAGGAACAAAATAACACTTATTCAATAAATCATAAACATAGACGTGATACAATCATCTCTATGATTGCCTCTAGGGCATATCACCAACAGAATGTCCCTGGGAATATTCTCTTCCTTCCGTTGGATTCGTAACTTTCTTTCCCAACGGACTTTCTAAGAGCCTGATCCCACCCTTAGGCCAAATGAATAAGGCTTGGGTGTATCTACTTTGGTCTGAAGTATTTTCTTCATTCCAAATATCCCTAGATGTACTTCATTCCGTCTGAAGTATCTCCTTTATCAACTACCTTTGGATATACTTCGTCTGAAGTATTTCCTTCATCAACTCCACTGAGTATGTTTAGTTTCATCTGGAATACTTCCTTCTTTCAAGATACCGTTAGATATGTTTACTTTCGTTTGAAGTGTTTTATTCATCTTAAATGCTTTTGGATTTATTGGATTTCATATGATTGTTTTCAGATGTTCTTGGGTTCGATCGTATTCCACATAGTTAGAATATGAAGCCATGACGGAGCAACAGCTCGAACATGCACAAGAACAAGACCAAGGTTATCATAGCATTGAGCGAGGCGAGTCAATACTTTGATCATATTGCGCCTACTTTTGAAAGCAATTTATATTGTTTTAAATTATGAAATTTCATTGCTATGATTTATCCAATTATATTGACCTAGCTCATAGTTAATACATTAATGATAATAGAGTATAACCTTCCTATCCTTTGTCACCCTAGTAATAATGATATACATGACAAGTTACTAAGTCTATATCTAAATGCCATGCTTAGCTTTACTTAGATGCATCGACATATGGGCATTAATTTGCCCCCAACAACTTTCAAAACTCAAAAGTGGATTTGGGCAATCGAGCCTAAAGCCTGGTTGGTATGTTGAAAAGAAAAAAAAAATCAAAAGAGAAATCCAGAAACTGTTTTTTAACTTCAGGGGATGGAAAGTGTGGTGGATGCGTAAGGGACTACGCTAGATGGATATGGGGAAGAACCTCTAAGTCGATTAAGGACCAGTTCTTGTAATGACCTCTCGTGCACTAAGGTCTTGGGGTTCTGCCCACGGTGGTGAAACCTTGCGGGTGGGGTTGCGTTTGGTCGGGCATTGTAAAGGCCTTGCGATGTTTTTCTTAGTCTAACGCATATGGTGGTGTATTGACATTCAAAGATGATTGTCTATGTGGGTAAAGTTGTGCGACCTATGTAGAGTGTAAAACTGTCTGGATAGCCATGCCCATGGTCATGGGTGGGGCCAAGAATTTGCTGGATTAGATTTTAGACTTTTCAAAATCTGGGTGGGATGAAAAGCCGATGAGAGCCCGAGGATTTGGTTTGTCCTGGTGATAGCTAGTGGGAAGTGTCGGGTGTATGCAGCCACGAGATTCGCAAGAGTTTTCTAGATCTTCACGCGCGGGTGATCGCAGGACGAAGTTGTGGCGGCACACGGGTAGAATAAAACGAAAGTGGCCAGGGTTTTTTAGATCCCCTAAACCTCACGTCCCCCCTTTATCACGGCACGAGATCCAATTTCCCCGTACAAATCGTTCTAGGAAAACACAGGGCCCTTCTTTAAAACTCCAAAGCATCCCGTTTTCTCATATCCTCTTTTGGTTAATTACGCACTTGTCCTCGAGAGGGCTATTTTTCAGAATATCCCCACTAATCTCTTTCGTTCTCTCTGTAAAGCATTTCGGAGTATTACAATTTTCATGCTGTTGGCATGTTGTAACTGGTAAACAATTGTTAAGAAATGTGGGAGTATACCATGGACGCTACATAGAGGCTGGGTCCATGAATAACATAATTTATTCTTATCCAATCTGCTTTTAACTATTTCAGCGTTGAAGTGCTAAATTGATTACTAGAAATGCACAGATCTATTAATGCACGCAATCATTGTGATTGTATCCATCAATTTTGTTCTTTCATTACTATTCTCTGAATTACCTTTCAGGCAACGAAAGCTGGTTCACAGCTGAAAAGCCAGATTGTTGCAGAGAAACCTGTGGCTGAGTGTGCAAAATTGATTGAGCAACTGGAAGATCAAATTTATACCGTAATTCAAGAAGAAAGGTTAGTTTCATGGTGGTTAGGGTAGACTTATGTTCAAACTTCTACTAATAATTTATACTCTTCTCTTTTTAGGGAGGAAAGAGCATTAAGGAAAGCTGAAATGGAAGCTACAAAGGTTATATCTTTTAGAAGTTTCAAATTTTCTCTATAAATAACAAATCTTTTTTGCTTGTGAATGAGAACTAGCTGACCGGAAATCAATTTAAGCGTTGTGGATTGTTATAGATTTAAACCCTCTTTTTTATTACATCTTTGCAACTATCAGGCAGAAAATATGATAGCTCATAAGGATGATATATACTCAGGCCCGAAGAGAACTTGGTTTGCTACTGAAACGGAAAAGAAGCTTTTGGCAAAGGCTGCTAAAGTAAGTTCATCTTAAATTGTATTAGGAGTATATACATTTATCTGATGCCAGTTGCACCTACAAAATATTTTGCTTTATGTATTATTAAACATTTCTCCACTGGACCAGTGCTACTTCTTATCACCTTTTCTTCACACTTGCTTTTGTTTTGTTTTCTATCTCTTCCCCGTGTCTCTTGTGTGACTTCTGTGTGTGTTGAATGTGATGTGAGTGCTTTTATTTGTCCATGTTTTTTTGGGCTTCTAAGGTTAAAATGACTCTTAGTTGCAGCATTAACTCTCTTGTTCTTGGGTATATATTGCATGAATAAAAGTGTGATGTCCATCATTCATGAAGTTATTATTATATGGTAACTATAGCTGTCACACTTCTTACAGAGAGATGATAACTAAAGAATGTACTTACAATTCTTATGACTATGTCCAACAGCAAATGTTGAGTAGGACCCAAAAAGCAAGACGGAAAAGAAGATCAAATATAATTGAATCTTCCCAGTATTCCATACCATTGTGGACAAGTGCATGTAACATGCCTCAGCCTGCTATAGTGCTATTTACTATCAGTGCAACTTTTATGGCCCCACGCTGTCATGATGCATTGATAAACCAGACATAATGATTTTCTACATAAATGTTTGCCTTAAAATGCTCCTCATGTTCTGTTGTCTTTATTTTAAATTAGAAGTAAATCATTTTATACTTTTGAATGGGGATGTAATTCTTTATTCATACTTAATTCAAACATATATCTGGTCAATCTTGTACACATCAGTAATATCTGACTCTGTTCTTCATCAAGGAATCCTTGGATCAAGTTAAGAGTAGGTCTGGAGTAGTTAGTGCTCAGCAAGCTGTAGATCTTCGTCTGAAGGAGAAAAGGAGAAGAGAGCGTGAGGTGTGCTTATGAAAGTGATATTTGAGTGAGTTGGTAATGTACATGAGATGATTTAGTTTACTTGACTTTTTTGCTTTTATCTTTTATTCTACAGAAAAATCTACCTAGGAAGAAACGCCGAAGATTAGAGGCACAGCGGGAGATGAGGATGACAACGAAGACGAGGAGGAAGCCCAGGTTCAGTTCTTCCAGCAATTTTGTTCTTCTCTTTTAGTTGCTGAGAATTATTCGCAGACTATGCTGGCATTGACTGCTAGTCAGTAGTAACCATAAAAAACTAGTCATTTGGCTGAAAATAATGACTAATACTTATTAGTTAATGTTCATTCTGGTAAGTTCTATTTTGGGTTGGTGTCTTTGTTGTTGGTTGGCATGAATAATTTTGTGTTACAATCCCTTGTTACAATAGGAAACTGGCAATATCGCACCTCTTGAATACCTTATGTATCGAAATTAGTTTTCCAAGGGGACTTAATTATATGTACTTTCTTCGTAGTACCTATCAATAGAAATCTACACTGGTACTTAGGTTGACTTCCTGTCTATAAATTTGTAATCAAAGCTGCGTTCAGTCCTAAGCTTCGAAGAGTTTTCTGCAGGAAAGCAAAGGAGGGAAGAAAGCAAAGATAGGTAAATCTCTAGTTGATGTGGCTTATCGTAGGGCAAAATCAATGAAGGCCACCGGTAAAAAGGGTGCTGGTGCAGGCAAAGGAAAGAATGAGAAAAAGGCAAGGCAACATTCTGAGAAGGCCCAAACTAGGCATGAGGAGATGCACGAATTGTTCCAGAATGATATGAGTGAGGGCCGCTCCTTGAAGAAAAATAACAGCTCGTTTGCACGGCAGAAATCGAAAAATTCTTTTAAGAGCAATTCAAGGTATGTAACAATGTTTTTACTTGGTCCAGTTTGCATCGTCATTGAAGTGGAAAAGAAAAGATGAAAGATGACCTGCTTTAGCGCTTCCTATCGTGTGAGGCAGATTAGATCATTTTTCTAGTGATGCAAAACACTAGGAACCCCAGCATTTGTAAACTCGAGTTTGTTTTTTTGGCAGGTAAAAGCGCCGAAAGTAGAAGACCTATGAACATGTAATTGGTTGTCAAAACTGGGGGTGTGTTACATGCCCTTGTAACATTTTTTGACTGATTGATCCCGAAGAAATGTCAGGATCCTGATGTTTGTGCCTTTTACCGTCAGTTTATTAGCTGTAGAATTGTTCTTATATCATGTAATGACATTGGTCATATTCGCATTATTTAATGATCTCTGAGGGGTCTATCCACAATTTCTGAAATCATGGCGTTGGCGTCCTAATCAAATGTGGGCAGTCTTCTTTTCTTTGATCTGTCGACAGTCTCCTTTTACCAGTAAGACTAGCTTTGTGCTTGTGATATTGTGTCATTTGCAATACTCGATCATTTTTTATTATTAATTAATCTTTTTCTGAATTTTATTTTAAAGTTAATCTCGGCGCACTTAATTTCCAATTCTAACCTTTTGATTACGTCAACACCCGTGATGTGACAAAATAACACTGTCACGCTAGTCTATTTCTGATTAAACTCGTCATGCCACTGAAAGTGGCGTGACAGTGTTATTTGATCACGCCACAACCAGTGGCGTGACAAAAAGTGCTATTTTGAGGACTTATTTTAGCGTGTGACAGTGTTGTTTTATCACACCACTACCTATAGCGTGACCAAAGGGATCAGAATTAAAAATAAAGTGCGTCAAGGTTAACTTTAAAATAAAATTAAAAAGTTAATTAATAAAAAAAAAGTTCTACTCGATCAGCTGTCTTCATAATTGTCTTTGAGCAGCTGCATGCTAGGCAATGATAGGACTTAGTTTGCAGTCGCTGTTGCATCACAAGCTTTTTGCAGTGTGCCATGCAGATGGAGGTTCCTTGCCAAGAAGGCAAACATATATCCCTCCTGTGATCTCTTCACCTGCAAACCTTTCCTCGTAGAGTCGTAGTGCACAATCTGTCCTGTCCCCTATTCTTTATGCTGCTTCTCTTCCTCAGTTCTCTGAATCTCTTTTTCGAAACGAAAGCCTGCGATCTGCATGCATCGCTCATTCCATTCTCTCAGACCATTCCTCCCCTGTGCTGTAAAGAATCCCCATGACATGAGATCACACTATCTTCTTTGTACCCTTCCCTTGGATTTCTGGTCCTGTATGTTCACTCACTTCACTTTACCTATAGCAAACTGCCAATTGCCATCGTCAATCATCATTTTACTCAACTCCGGCGACCACTTTTTGTACGTAGGTGATGATATCATGACTTTAGTTAGATTAGAGCGTGGTGACCTAATGGCTCGTTTTCCTGATCCACACTGGGCAGTGCAACATGAGAACAAATGTACTAGGCTAGACTTTAGTGAGATTAGAGCGTGGTGACCTGATGGCTCGTTTTCCTGATCCGTACTTGGCAGTGCAACATGAGAACAAATGTACTAGGCTAGGTGTTGTGCATGGTTTATATATAACAATGTGAAAGGAGTAGGCTATGTATGGACTATGAGTCCAATTCAAACATGTAATTAGGGTATAAATATATACCGCCGATCTCTTGTAACCTAATTAAAAGAAAAGAAAAACTCCTCGTATAGACGGAGCCGCCGTGATTCGACTACCGGAGATGTAGGTTTTGCCGAATCTCGTAAACAAATTCTTGTGTCTCTTGTGTGCTTGTTGTCTCACGCAAAGGGCTGTCATCGGTTCCAACAATCGGTATCAAAGCAAGGTTGAGATGGCGACGCCAGCTGTTAGATTCGAAGTCGTGAAGTTCGATGGGGCTGGTAACTTCGGATTGCGACAGACAAGGGTGCAGGATCTGTTGGTGCAATAGGGTTGTTCCAAGTGGTTGCGCGAAGCAAAGCCGAAGACGATGGAGGACGGTGATTGGGAGGAGTTGAAGGAGCAGGCAGCCGCGATCATACGGCCGTGTCTTTCGGATCAGGTCATGTATCATGTGATGGATATGACATTGCCGAAAGAAATATGGGACAAGTTGCAGACTCAGTTTATGTCCAAATCCCCGACGAACAAGCTGTATCTGAAGCAGATGTTGTACGGGCTGAAGATGCAGGAGAGTTATGATCTTGCACATCATGTGAATGTCTTCAATCAGGTGATTACTGATCTAGGGCATATGTAGGTGAAGATCGCAGATGAAGACAAGACGATTATTCTATTGCGTTCATTGCCACCTTCTTATGAAGACTTGGTCACCACTCTGACATACGGGAAAGATACTATTAACGTTGATGAGATTACCGCGGCCCTGTTGTTACTTAATCAACAGAAGCTGAACGTAGGGGAGAGCTTTCAAGGTGATAGTTTATATACGAAGGGTGATCTTGGAAGGAAACAAGACAATGAGAGATCTGGAAGGCGTAAATCCAGATCAAAGTCAATGAGTAGAAAGAATATCGAGTGCTACAAGTGCAAGGAGATGGGACATATGAAGAGAGATTGTCCAAAATTGAAAGAACAAAATGGTGGGAAGCGTGATGAGAAGATTGTCAATGTGGCTAGGAAAAATGACTCGAATAGCAGCGATGCAGATATTCTCTCAGTTTCAAACAGTCGGTTGATCGGTGCATGGATTCTTGATTTGGGGTGCTTGTATCACATCATGCCTAATAGGGAGTGGTTCACTTCATACAGGTCAGGTAATTTTGGTTTTGTTTACCTTAGTGATGATACATGCCATAATATTGTCGGAATAGGTGAAGTTGAAATTAAGATGTATGATGGTATTGTTAGAACAATGTGTGATGTTAGGCACATACCAGTGTTGAAAAAGAACATGATATTTCTAGGCTCCCTACATAATAGAGGTCTTACTTATAAAGCTAATAACGATAAACCATGAAAATTTCTAAAGGTGCATTGACTGTGATGAAGGGTAGGAGAACTGCTAGAAATATTTACATATTGCTAGGGAGCACTGTTGTAGGCGGAGTCAATTCAATGGAGCCACATAATGATATGGCAAAACTTTGGCATATGCGGTTGGGCCATCTTAGTGTTCGTGGGATAGCAAATTACATAAGAGAGACAGGAATTAAAAGTCACGAGATGGGTTTCTGTAAGTTTTGTGTTCTTGGAAAACAGTCTAAGGTTAGCTTCTCAGGTGGCAAATATGAAACATAAGGAATACTTGATTATGTACACTATGATGTGTGGGGGCCTACTAGAAAACTGTCAATGGGTAGAGCTCAGTATTTTGTTACTTTTATTAACAATTTTTCCCGCAAGGTGTGGGTGTATTTCTTGAAGCAAAAAATATGAAGTGTTTGCCAAGTTCAAGGTGTGGAAAGATGAGGTGGAAAACCAAACAAGAAGGAAGGTAAAGTATCTGAGATTTGATAATGGTACTGAATATACCGATTCATAGTTTCAGAGATATTGTGAGGAGCATGGTATTCAACAGCATTTCATAGTGTGCAAAACACCGTAGCAAAACGGTGTGGCAGAAAGGATGAACATGACTATATGTGAACGAGCAAGGTGCTTGAGGTTGAAGTAGGGCTTCCTAATTGTTTCTGGGTAGATGCATGTGAACATGGCGTGTTATCTCATAAACAGATCACCACGGGCATCTTCAGGTGGTAAGGTTGCAGAGGAGGTATGGACTAGTAATTCAGTTGATTTTACTAATATAAGAATTTTTATTTGCCCAACCTATATGCATATACCAGCTGATGAAAGATTGAAGCTTGAGGCAAAATCAACGAAGTGCATTTTTCTGGGTTTAAAGAAATGTGTTAAAGGGTACAAGCTTTGGGATCTGACATCGAGGAAGGTGGTGATGAGTAGGGATCTTGTCTTTGATGATAAATCAATGTTACAGCAAAACAAATAGGAGGTGGCACAGGATATTGGAGGTTCAGATACGGTGCAGATAGAGTTAGAACATAGTTCAAGGACTCAGGATTCCCACACACTGCCTCTAGATTCCAATTCAGAGGATTTGTAGAATTTTCAATTGGCAAGAGATAGACAATGACACACTAATGTGAAAGCTCCAAAGAGATTCAGGTATGAAGACCAAGTTTGATTTGCTCTTCTTGTTATTACCGATGAGGGCGGCATATCCTGTGCACATGTCCCATTTGGTGGACATGTGCACACAGCGCATCTGAGCCGTTCCTTTGAGAATCCACGGCCGTGGTATCCCCTCAGCTCCCACTTCTCCCACTTCACGACCCCCCCCCCCGGCGCAGGACGTTCCTTCTCCCTTCGGCCCCCGCACACCAGCCCGAGCGTTCGATCCCCCCATTCTCCACCCGCACCGCTAGGGTTGCTCCTGCACTGCCGCCCCCAGCGCCTCCGCCCCCTATGGCGAGCCAAGTCTATGCCGAACCCTCCTACACCTCCCCACACCACTAGGGTTCGGGTGCTGAGTCCCCGCCGCGGCCCCCAATGTCGCCTGCCGCGCCTCCCCCTGTGCCACCGCCTCGGCGCCTCCCCCTGCGTCTCCTCCCGCGCCTCCCCCTGCGCCGAGCCGACGCTGCTCCGCCATCCCTGCCGGGCCCCGATCCGGCGACGGGTGTAGTGTGGTGGTGGATTTGGAAGGGTTTGCATCCACGGGGTGCAGTGTGGTGACGGCGGTACTTAAAGACGGCCACCACTCTAACTTCTTCATTCTCCCACGACCTACCTACGTCGGGCCATCACCCCAGTCATCGTGCCCTGCGCCGCCCCCTGCACCGAGTCCCCGCCCCCTGCGCCGCCCCTACTAGTTTCTGATTGCTTCCGTTTGATATAAGCACTTGAATTGATTAATTTTTGGTCGGCATTGATTTCAGAAACGATAACCTCTATGTTCTAATCTTCTGATTTCATGTCATAGAGCTCCAAATTGCAAAATTCTCCAATGGTAGGACATGTTCAGATGCTGCAACTACTCATTGAAAAAACTGCAGCAGTAGTGACTTTCATTTAGCTATGAAGTGAAGTTGATGTCACCCAATAATATGATAAGATAATTTGTGAAATTCATTAGTTCGTTTAGTTTCTTTGTTGTATTTAGTCCCTAAATTTGTAACGGACCAACAATTTCCTTGTAGTATTTTTTTCGGCTTTGCTTCTTGAATCGAATGATGCCTCAAGAACAAGTACAATGCTTCAATAAAAGTGTGGTTTTTAAATTTTAAGGGCTTGGAAGTGATTATTTGTAAGTGTAGAAGTGATCTTACTTGAGTTGTATATGCCTGAATGAATTCATACTAGATGTATTCCTAATGCTTGATGTATAAAAATTGAATACTATTTGTACGAATATTTTGTGTGGAAAATGAGAGTGCACTTGTGAATTACTGGGTGCTCTTGCTACTCGCATGTTTGATTTGGTTTGCTTTACATTTGTGCTTAGCTTACAGTAGCTAAAGAGCTCAACAAGCACTACATGTGTGAACTAAGATTTTATTATATGGATGTGAATGGAAGCAAGGACCGCAATCAGAAAAATGCAACATTAGAAAGTAATGCTACAATATCAGTTTTTTGCCAAGTCCTCAAAATAATTAGTTATGAATCAATTCAGTTCGGTTTTTGCTTCCAATGTGGACAAACTAATGCCACAGTATCAGGAATAAGCTTACGCATTCAAGTGTCATGCATCACCCTTCACCCCAAGACATAACAAAACCCAGAAGGATACTTCTATAGCTCTTTGCTTTTTATTCTCACAATTGTATATTACAACAGTGTACCTTTCGAATACATTCTCAATGCAAACAATGTTTAGGCAAAGTCAAAACAAAATCTCACAAGACTACATTCATAACCTAAACTTATAAAGTCGATGGATGTGAATGGAAGCAAGGGTCTCAATATGGTCCAATCAAAACATGATCTCTTATCCATGTTGAGTCTGAAAGGTAATTGCAACATGAGAATGTAATGCTACAGTATCAGTTTTTGCTAAGTCCTAAAACTATCTGAAGCAATGTGATTGTAATTGACGAGGATATAATAATCCTCATTTTACTTTTTATCTATAATTTTTATTATAGGTAAATATGACGTCATGTGAACCCTGAGTGTACCCCTTAATGTTATGAAGGAAGAACCAAATGGATGGTCATAAGTTCTTCTACGACCACCCCCATAGTCGTAAGTTATGCTACGACTATCCCATAGTCGTAAGTCTTGCTACGACTACCTCATAGTCGTAGATTCCTCTACGACTAGGTCACCACGACCACCTTATAATCAAATGAACCTGCAGACAAGTGGGTCTTATTGATTAAGGATTCAAACGATCATCATCTGTTGTTATTCTACGTAATAATGGCACGTAATACCCCATTATCTCGGTATATAGTCATGAGCGACGTGGAGGAATTAATACACCGGTAATTACTACCAACATGCGCTCACATAGAGGTGATGAGGCGCCTTTACTCGAGTAGCGCGCTCCTTCACGCACTATAAAAGGCGGCAACTAGAGAAAGGGAGGGAGGATCGAACCATCAGGAATACAAGCACTATCTGTAATAGTCTTAGTTTTTCCCCTGATTGTTCAGTATACACTCAATACCATACACACACAGGAGTAGGGTTGTTATTCTCTCCGGAGAAGGCCGAACACAGTATAAAAATTCCGTGTCAATCTCTGCATGATTCTATTCTAGGAGACCCCCCGAATCAAACAATCTTTACGTAAGTTCGGTTCTAAAACACCGACAGTTGGCGCCGACCGTGGGGATCTTCTGGTAATTTCTTGTCAAACATTCTCTCTGTTTTCCAAATCTCATGCACTCATGGCAGGAGAATGGAACGAGGAGAACTGGTTCGACTTGGCAGATTACGCAGACGTCGACATGGATGCCGGATTCGGTTACGAACCGAGTGATGACTCATCCTATGGCATTGCTGCCTCCGGGGATCTTCCCACAGATCCAGGAGACAATGTCGCCGGTGGAGTTGAGGAGGGATCCTTATCCCCCACAACAGTACGTCCAAGAGAGGAATCTACCCTCTCAAGGGCAAGGGTCAATCGACCAGACCACACCAAAGTGGACTCACGACACGACGAGAGTTTTTCCTCGAAGTGTCCAAGTTCCCTAAGGCGGTCCGACTTGGTGAGGCAAGCTCTAGAAGCCACATGCAGGACTTCACCGGCATCTGGTGCTTCTCTCTCTGGATAACGCCAGAGAGCGGGATCAAGCATGCTTTTCCGCAAATTCGACCATCTCTCATGAGTCACACTGCCGACGGAGACTAAGTTATAACCCAGACTTCCCTACTTGGAGGATTACTCCAAGTCGCCAGATGGTGTCTCTCGACGACTCCTCAAGCGGAGAGGCCTCGGCGCAAGTGAGAATCATCAACGGAGGTCTTCGCCCTTCCCTCGATCAAGATCACTCTTCTAGAGACCGAGATGGAGACCATTCCGAAGGTCACACTGCGCGCCCTCGTGGCAATGGCCAGACACCACCATCTGGCGGACACGACTAACGCTTTCATGAACGCCAGGAAATCCTCGATATTCTCGCTTCATTGAGGCAATCTCAAGAGTCTAACATGGAAAATCTTGAGGCAATTGAAGGAAGAAGATTGAAGCTCGAGAAGAATTTGCTCGGGCGTATTCAATATCAATCGAGGAAGCTCGAGAGCTCCAAAGACATCAATGATTTGCTCGAGAATCCAACTCAAGACCTAGCCCGAACGCCTCGACCTCTTCTTGAAGAGATCGCACAAAGGCTTCGAGTACAATGAAAAAGCCGAAGCTCCTCGTCGACATCATTCAAGTAGTCGCACCCATACGACTTCCTCGGCTACCGATCAATCCAACATATCACCGCAGAGAAATCGGCGCAATAAAGCAAGTCGTGTCGATCTCTTACTCAAGAAATGTCTTCCAAATGACCGATGATCAACAAGCTCCTCGGAAGGTGATCGCTCACCACTCCGACATGGAAATCTGCAATACAGATAAACTACGAGGAGTATTCCTCGTAGGACCGAGACCTATTACAGTCAGTCAACTCACATCGGGTATCGCCGAGTACGACCACCGATGATATCAACCCTTCTTTTACGCAAAGGAGGCGTCAAGAAGTCATTCTTGGATGTTGGGCATTCTCGCCGATCTCCGAGCCGTTCATTGCCACCTCGTTTTCGACCGGTGAACATGGAGAAGTTTGATGGTTCCCAAAATCCCATCGAATTCCTTCAAATTTACACAACACTATTCGGCGGCAGGAGGAGGAGAGCATGTGATGGCAAATTACCTTCCAAGCGTACTCGAAGGATCCGCCGATCGTGGTTACTAAACCAACCACTCGAGTCGATCTATTCTGGCAACATCTCTGCGATCTTTCATCGCAAATTTCAAGGCACATACAATCGCCTCGAAAGGAGGACGACTTGCACCGGATGAGACAGAACGACAACGAGACATTGCGCCCGATTCATCAAGCGCTTGATCAGTTCAGTAACTCAATTCGGAAGTTTCGATTCATCCGTCATCGGGGCTTTCTGCCAGGAGTCCGTAGTAGAAGGATAACAGAGGATATTGCTTTAAATCCTCCTACTTCTGTCGCCGAACTCTTCGAAATGGCCGATCAATATGCTACTGCCTCTGAGGCGGTCGAGTGGAATAACACAATCGATCGTGAAGACAATCCATCTCGAGAGCTAGCGCGGTTGGTAAGAAGAAGGATAAGAAAGCAAAAAGTCCAAGAATAAGATGAAGGGTCAAAAACCAGCGGTTCCAAGGAGGTATTGGGTGTGAATGATAAAGAGCCACGCACATCAAGCCACACTCAAGCAGAGGCAAAGGTAAGCATACGATCGGAAAAATGATAAGCCTAGGTGGTGTCCTTTCCATAAAAAGGAAGGTCATGACCTTCAAGAATCGCCGGTCTTCCAACGAAAGCTTGAAGACTACTACAACGGCAAAGGACCACTTCCCACCCTCGAGCAGGTAGGTCAAACCAGTGGTCATAAATCTTCAGATGACGAAGAGGAGATGCCGTTCCAGGATCCGCAACACACCATTGAACACATCTACGGGGGATCATCGGCATATGAATCAAAGCGACAGCTCAAGGCTGCTGAACGCGAGGTAAACTCCATAGATCCTCCTCTCGTCAATAAATTATCAAGTGGTGGAAGTCACCATTTCTTTCGAGAAGAGTGACTGCCCGATCCTTCGACTCGACCAGGTCGATACCCAATCGTGGTCGAACCCACCATCAACAATTGTCGGGTCAATCGAGTTTTGGTTGATGGTGGAAGCTCGTTAAATATTTTATTTACGAGTGCCCTGGATGACATGCAAGTACCCAGGACCAAAGTAAGACCGGTACGATACTCTTTCCATGGGATTGTACCGGGATCTTCGGCCAAACCAATTGGTCAAGTTTCTCTTCCTTTAACATTTGGTTCACCAAGTAATTTCGGACGACGAGAAAATCTCCTTTGATGTGGTCGATTTCGACATCTGACATATTACGCCATACTCGGACGACCAACTTTGGCAAAATTTCAAATGGCTACTCATTATGGATATCAATGTATTAAGATGCCAGTCCCAAAGGAGTAATTACAATCCATTGTGACAAGAAGATGGCGATACTGCGGACCGTCGATCCCTTGAGATGGTAGGACAAATACCAACTCGAGAAGAAAGTCGACCTTCGACTAGCAAGTGAAGCCTCAAAGCTACACCAAAGCCGAACGACAAAGTCAAAGAGGTTCCTCACGGGACGCAGGGAGCCCTCAAGATTGTTTCAGATCGGGATACTTCGACCCCAAATAGGAAGACGCCTCATCACATTCCTCCGAGCTAACGCAGATGTATTAGCGTGGCAAGCATCCGACATGCCCGAGTCCCCAAGGAGGTGATCGAGCACGAGGCTAGCCTTACTACCGACAAAGTACCGTAAAACAAAAATTGCGGAGATTTGCCCCGATCGACGAGATGCTATTAAATCGAATTGGATAAGCTACTTAAAGCGGGCTTTATAGAGAGGTCAACCATCCGAATGGTTGGCTAACCTGTAATGGTTAGAAAGTCAAACGGAAAATGGCGTATGTGCGAGACTTTCTTGATCTTAATAAAGCTTGTCCAAAAGACGATTTTCCTTTACCTCAGTCGATCGGTTGGTTGACTCTCTGCGCAGTTGTGAAATGTTAAGTTTTCTAGATGCATATTCGGATATCACCAGATTAATATGTGTCTAGACGATGAAAAAAGACCGCATTTATTACACCATTTGGTATATTTTGCTATGTCAAAATGCCATTTGGTCTAAAAATGCCGGCGCTTCTTTTCAACGCTTGATGCAGCAACTTTTTCATCTCAATTAGGCGAAATCTAGAAGCCTATGTTGATGACTTAGTTGTCAAAAGCATCAAGAAACTTAATCATATTACCGACCTACAAGAAACATTCGACAATCTCGTAAAACATCGCTTAAAACTTAATCACGAAAAGTGTGTGTTTGGAATCTCTTCAGGAAATTGCTTGGATTCCTAGTATCTATACGAGGAATTGAAGCGAATCTAAAAGATAAAAGCCATTTTACAAATGCGCCCCAACTACACGGAAAGAAGTCCGAAACTCACTTTGGGTGCATGGCGGCTCTAAGTCGTTTCATCGCACGATCGGGAGAAAAGGGACTACCTTTCTTTAAACTTCTAAGGAGACACGAAAGTTTTGAGTGGTCGAATGAGGCAAACGCTGCCTTTGAGGATGTCAAGAGGTACCTTATTTAGTGCTCCTATTCGGTCTCTCCGAGGCGGAAGAAACGCTCTTGGTTTACCTAGTCGCCACGCCACAGCGATCGGTAAGATCTTGGTTGTAGAACGTGAAAATGTACAACGACCGGTTTACTACGTAAGTGAAGTTTTACACGGACCTAAGGAGCGTTACCCTCGGGTCCAAAAGCTTGTATGCCCTCCTCATGTCTTCGAGAAGCTGTGGCATTATTTTCAGCGCACAAACTAGTCAGGTTGCCCGAGTTTCCCTTGGGAGCGATCCTCCGTAATAGGGAAACAATGGGACGATGGCAAAATGGTCGGTCGAACTTGGGGAGTTCGACATCCATTTCGTGTCCCGAACGGCCGTTAAATCTCAGATCTTGGCGGACTTTGTCGCCGAATGGACAAATCTCGAACTGCTCAGATCCCAAGATCTGATTCCACGACCGATGGGCTATGTACTTTGACGGTCGCTTACTTTAAGTGGCTCGGGGCTAGGTGGTCTGGTATCTCCTACGGAGAGACCTTAAAGTATGCCATACAATTAAACTTTCGGGCCACTAATAATGTGGCGAGAATCTGAAGGTTTGCTAGCTGGTATCTGACAATGAAGCTCTCGATTCGCCGACTACTCGTGAGAGGAGACTCTCAACTAGTCGTGAATCAAGTCGGTAAAGAGTACCGGTGCTCTAACCCGACAATGTCTCGATACTTATCGAATACGTAAGCTAGAAAAGCATTTTTTAGGTTTCGAGGCACAATTCATCCTCGAAGGATAATTTCCTCGCACCACCTTGCTCGAATAGCTTCTTCCGGATCTGAAGTACCAAAAGGAGTCTTCTTGGAACAACTCGAAGCCTTCTCGGTCGAAGAGCCGAGACACCTCCTATTGAGACATGCCTCTCTAGAATACGAGGATACATGGATGGCGCCCATCTATGATTATCTTGAAGGGTTTCAGACCAAGGCGATCTCGAGGCGATCGCTTATCGAAAAAGCCAAAATGTATACTTTGGTCGAAGGAGTTCTCTATAAACGAGGTACTCAAGGGGTGCTCATGCGATGCATTCGCAGAGCGAAGGATTAACACTCCTTCACGACATACATGGTGGCATTTGTGGAAATCATGCTTCCTCTGAGCGTTGGTCGGCAAGGCTTTTCGACAAGGTTTTTATCGCCAATGACCCTATACGATGCTAAAGAGTTGGTTAAAAGTGTGTCTAGTGCGGTTTCATAGCGGTAAATACACCAACCAAATTTCGGACATTACAAACAATACCTCTATCTTGGCCTTTTGCAACTTTGGGGTCTTGATATCACGGGACCGTTTCCTAAAGCTCCGGGAGGTTTGAGTTCCTTTTGTGGCTATTGATACGTTCACAAAATGGATTGAAGCCGAACTCTGTATGGGATAACAACGAAGCGAAAGAAAGCGGTTTATGATGAGATGCGAATTACTCGATTTGGAGTACCAAGTCGAATAATTACAGATAATGGTAAGCAATTTTGGCGCAAAATTTCGTGAATTTTGCGATGAGTTGGGTACCAAGTTATGTTATGCTTCATGGCCCATCCCCGAGTAATGGGGCAATCGAACGCAAACGGCCAAATAATGAGAGGAATTAAAACTCGAGTCTTGACCGACTCATCAAACGCCGGGGCTTGGGTACAAGAATTACCCTCAGATATGGGCGATTCGTACAACTACCGGTCAGACTCAGAGAAACACCTTTCTTTTTAGTCTTGGTCTTTGAAGCTATGCTTCCTCCGGAACTAAAGATACGGTCAACACAGTCAAACATTCACGGACTCCAACCAGAACAAATTGAGCAGATGATATTAATCTACTTGAAGAAAGGAGAAACCAGCCCTAATTAGTTCGGCAATCTACCAACAAGCCTGCGAAGATACTACGATCGAAGGTTCAACCTCATGACCTTCTTTGTCAGAGGTGACTTGGTATTGAGGCTTTGCCAATCCAAGTCTAATCGAACAAACTTTCTCCCAAGTGGGAAGGTCCTTACGATGGTCGAAGTTACTCGTCTGTGGTCGATGACGATTGGCAATGGAAGACGGCGTGTTCTCTCGAATTCTTAGAACATCGACCCGATTCACGCAAGTTCTATGTGTAACCGACCATTAGGACAATAAAGAATCGGGTTTTTCTATCTCTATTGTCTTACTTTTGAGTAGTGCTTTCATTATTTTTTGACTATGTTCTAAACACCCAGTTTTCTTTACACTAGTCAGAAGGCAGATAACATCACCTAGTCGAAGCCTCTCCTCTCTGCATGTGGTCCTGCCCACTAGAAGGAGTTTCCTAGTGTCGACTCGTTACTCGCTTTTATGACCAACACAAAGAACTCGGGTTTTATTTAGTCGAAATATTTTTGAAGGCCAACTCTTTTCACCTTAGTTTATTTTTTCAGTTAATTTGAAAAATACTCTAAGAAGAGCGCACTTTCTCAGATTTGCTTAACCGTCTTGGGTGTACTCGTTTCATCTCAACTGGTCGGAGGAAGAGACACATCTAGTCAAAGCCTCTCCTCTCTGCACGTGGTCCTGCCCACTGAAAGGAGCTTCCTAGCTTTGTTCAGTTTCCTACTCTTGCTACCAGGACAGACTTATCGAGTCCACCGGAGAAGGAAGAGTAAATATTTTAAAGTCCTCTAGACGTTTGCTTAACTCAAGTTGCCGTTCTCGATTTGATTAAACTAGTCGGAGATGTTAACATTACCTAGTCGAATCCTCTCCTCTCTGCAGGTGGTCCTGCCCACTAGAAGGAACTTCCTAGTGTCAACTCGTTACCACCCTTTCGACCGAGTTCATGACAATTGAGACCCAAAACTACAAGTTAAACAAACCTCTCTATTTACTTAGTTTGTCTAAACCTCGACAAATTCGGGGCTAGGAGATTTATTTACTTAGTTTGTCTAAACAAACTGAGTTACTAAATAGACAAGATGATTTGTAGGGCTAGGATAATTTGATTTCAATTCTTAGTCTTTATTTTGTTAATTATCTTTTGAGTTACTAACTACTCGACAAGATGATTTGTAGAGACAAAACTATTTACTTAGTTTTCACAAACTAAGCAAATAGTCGGGGCTAGGATAAAGTCATTACATTTGACTTCATTTCTTAGTCTTTAAATTAGTTAATTATCTTTTGAGTTACTAACTACTCGACAAGATGATTTGCAGGAACAAGATGGATTACATCAACAAAAGACTGCTTTTTCACAAGTTCATTACAGACTACTCAAGAGGAGAGCCCAACTGCATCTCCTCTGAAACTTTCCTACTAACCGATTGCATCTCCTCCATCGACGTCTTCCTTACGCTTGAGAGCGCTTGAAGTCGACCGAGTGGTTGCACATTAAGGTTGGGGTTATGAGCTTTAAGTTTTGCTAATGCATAACTTTCTGCAGTTTCGACCGCCTCCTTTATCGATTCAAACTTGGTTGGCCTTGAGTGGTCACCAGATCTTGCAAAATCCCGACTTGATCCCCAATGGTACTTGTGTGAGCAGCTATTGTATCATCTTGAGAGTCTTTTCCTCACTATGTAGCTCACCAAGCACATTGTTCAGAGCGTGATGTTTCCTTGAAGTTTAATCTTCATTGCTTCCATCTCTGTTGGGTACAAGTCGAAGCCTCATGAGCTTTTTGTTTCGACCACTTGCTCAAGAAATAAGATTGGTCAAACAAAAATAAACTCCTAGAGGAAAAAGAAAACAAAAATAATCACGGGTAAAAGAATTTCTTACCCACTAGTTGAGAATCCAACTTCTTGACCTCTTCATTATGGGAAGCAACGGTCTCAAAGATACTTTTTCTCCCATGATACAATATCCTCTACATTCTTCTTTGCAATAAGGACGGTGCGGTTATAAATCACGGCTTTATCCGCGATTTCGATCTCAAGTTCTCTCAATTTAACGTCCATCGCTAGAAAGGAAGTGGAAGTGAGAAAAGGAAATAACTCGTAAAGGATTGCGGTAAAGAATTACTTACTTGATATTCGAGTTCTCAACGCCTCAAGGTTTTGATCTTTATTTTTGGACATACAAGTAAGCTCGTGAATAATCAAGTTTTCTCTAACTTCATTCTCGGAGCTTTTTTCGTCTCGTCTTCTTTTTCGAAAAGAAGCAAGAGTTAGGTAAAGATCAAAGATATAAGTAGTCTTAAGTTCAAGACTTATCGCTTAATTTTTCCTGCGACTTCATGGTTGCGAGTTAGCTTCTTTAAGCTTTTTCGGAGGTCTAATACCTCTTCCTAAACTTTTTCGACTCCTCTTTTTCATAATCGGCGAGTCGGCTAAGGTCTTAGCGCCTTTGTTTAACCCGCAAAGGATAATAGTGGACATGAGCATGGGTCAATCGATTGTAAGTTCTTCTACAACCATTGACCTAGTCGTAAGTTCTTCTACGACAAAGCCCTCGGTCATAAGTCTTTTACGACCATTACCTAGTCGTGAGTTTTTCCATGACAAATCCGTAAGCACTATATAAGTAGTCAAATCCAAGGTGACTATGAATAGCAAAGTGACTTACCACCTCTCTACTCGTTTGCAGAGTTCCTCTTTTTCTGTCATAGACTCTAGAAGTTGTCGATGATATTGACCGACAACGACAATTTGCTCTATGGCTTTCTCGCAAGATGAAAAGACAAAGGAGAAACAAGAGAAGATTATACTGTATATATAAGTACGATTAAGTACTTACATTCATGGTTGATCGAGCAAACATCGAGTAAACCAGCTCCGGATCTTGACTTGTCTACCCTCGTGACTTGGTCCCACCAAACCTTCTCAAGACGTTCATTATCAAAGGTATCCCTCTATTGGGAATATCGTTGGGATGGGGACTCGGTCGCGAGATCCGAAAGCGAAGACCCTACGATGGAAGCGAGCCCAAAGAAGTCGGTAGCCGCAGGTTGAAATACTCTTCTTCTTCCGATTACAGAAACTCGTTTCTCTTTGGGTACCGGAGGAACGTCGCAATGATCTCCTTTCCGACGGTGGGACGAACCGCCACCATCTTGACCAGAGACTGCGGTGCCTCTGTTCTATCCACGACCATCTCGGTGGTCGAGCGACCTCTCAAGAGTCGCGGTATGTTTTGGAGCTTTCACGACCATCTCGATTGGTCGCATTTCTTCTTTGGAGTCTCCACGACCATCTCTGTGGTCACCGTTGCTATTTCAGAGGTTGTAGCCGCTACCTTCGGGTACAACAGTACCTCATTGGTTGTCGTAACCACTTCAGCGCCACGACTTCCTCTACCACTGGCCGAGGATGATCCTCGACCACTTCCTTGTTGTCTCTCCAAAGATTTGGAGAGGTAGCAATAGGCTTCTCAACGGAAGCATTCTGAAATTTGGAGTCGGGCTAAAAACAAAGAAAAGGAAAACAATTCAAGGTTGTGAAAAGGAAAAAGGTAAATTCGTTCTTACACTTTAGTATATTTCACATACCTCGCACCTTGGACCTAAACAGAATTTGGGAGTCACTTTCCCAGCGGAAGATTTCTTCTTCTCTACGACCACTTACGGTGAAGTTCGAGTTGAAGAATGGGCTTAGCCACGACCACGTTTGGTCGTGGATTTTGAAACGAGGACCATCTCTCGGTCTCGACTTTCTGGATGGCCGAGATCGGCCTCGACCACTCCAAGAGCAAAGATTGCCATCACCATAGGCTCTCATCGAGCGGTATTATCCTTCACAAAAGACATAAAATCCTTCCAATTCTCCTTTTCCAAGTGCTTAACAAAACCGGAGTGGCGTAAAGCGCGAAACATTTTTGTCATAATAGAAGGGTACCTTGGCCTTGCGAGGTTTGCGCTTTAGAGGTTCAGCTACTTCGACCTCCTCCACTTCAGCTATTTTAGCCTCGGCTTCAGTTGATGCTATGTCTGCCACAAGCTTTGCAGAGGATCTGGTCAAAGGACTAGAACTCGAGCTCGCCCTCCTTTGTCGTCACCCCTTAAAAGTCGACGTCTCTTTGGACGAAGGAGCTGAGCCTTTGTCCTTTGTCAACCCTGCACCGATGGTTATCAGTACAGCTTCTTCATCATCCCGACGATTTTCCATGCCTACTTTCTGTAAAGCAAAACAGAAAGAGAAGAATTACTAACTGGTCGTAAGATTTTCACGACCCGAGATCAAGTCGTAAGTTTTTCTCGACCTTTCCTCGATCAGTAAGATTTCCTACGGTCACGACTAAGTTGTAAGTTTTTCTACAACATTTCTCTAGTCGTAAGTTCTTTCTACGACTATAAAGTCTTAAAGATAAAATCAACTCTCGTTACCTTTAGGCGAACCATCCTTTCCTCTGCGGATACGACCGCAAGGATTTTAGGAACCGCCACACTAAGTGGCGGAGACTTCTCACAAACGAAGTTTGACTCTAACGTCAATCTCCGGTGAAAGATCTGTTCAAACAGATAAAGGCATCTTTTAAACAACTGCAGAAAGACCAAACCGAGAGCTAAGTCGAAAATTCACTTACCCTCGTTATAGTCCTAGTTGGGTGCATTAGCCCCAGTATCTCCACATAGGGATGCTCGTTTCTTCAAAGGACTAATTCGCGTGTGATGAAATCTTTCACCACATGCCATCCGTCGACCCTTCCTTCTTCAAGTCCTTGATAGCTTGAACATAAGGGCAATCCGGTGATATCTTCGAGTCGAATCCCATGAAGATTTCTTTTCAATGACCTTTCATGAAGAGAGGTCATCTTCCGAGGTGACTTTCCATAGAAACCACCTCTTCCTCCATCCCGCCACGAAGACCGGGTGAAACTCTGAATATACTCCTCGACTTCCGTCGTGGAGTTTTAGACCACAACTTCCGGCAATCCCGCTTGCCGAGACATTCCATAGAAATATTGGAAAAGCTCAAGGTCCGTCGAATTCCTGTGCGCCTCGCACAAAAATCTGGCCTTCGGCAAGATGGTGATGGAGTTAGGACCAAGGTTCACTAACTCCACCCCAAAATGCTCGAGCACAACGGTGAGAAAGGGGTGAGCAGGCAGTCGAAGGCCACACTCACAATAAGCCTGGAAGACGGGAATTTGCCCATTCTCCCC
Organism: Phyllostachys edulis; assembly: GCA_036346405.1. Taxonomy (NCBI): domain Eukaryota; kingdom Viridiplantae; phylum Streptophyta; class Magnoliopsida; order Poales; family Poaceae; genus Phyllostachys; species Phyllostachys edulis. The sequence goes on along the minus strand of CM070568.1, from coordinate 28,831,629 downwards.
TGACGGCCAATGCTGCCCAAATGCCGGAAGCCATTTCACAAGAGTCTTCTCTGGAATCTTCCCGGCGACAACTAGGGCTTGAATCTTCGCCGCATCCATCTCCGACTCTTCCCACTCAGAAACTTTCCTGGCCATCTCTCTCGGAAACAGGAAATTTTGGGTCGAAAAAGAGGGCACAATTGGAGTGGCAATGAGAAGGCAAGAACGACTTCACAAGGAGAAGGCAAGGGCTTGAAGAACGGCGCAGAGCAATTTGGGGAAAAGTAAGATCTTAGGTTTTACCCTCCGGTGAGTATATATAATCGCGTACCTTGAGCCGAGGCGTGACATTCCAAGGGTCGCCACCGCCTGAACCGCTTCAACAGACAAAGCTAACAAGCGTTGTTTGAGATTCCCCAAAGGTGTCTGCTCGAGAAATTCAGGTTTGCGTTTACATCTCAAGCGAAATTACTTCCTTGGTTAGATCTTTTCAATCAAAGGAAATGATAATCGGAAAGTTCCTTCTTCCGATCACTATACTACGACCACCTTGTGATCGTAGAAATGCTTTTACGACCACTTGATAGTCGTAAGCAATTTTCTTGACCAAGCACATTTCTGGTCAAAGTAGTATACAATCGAAGAGTTTTTCCTTCGATTATTTTCTACGATCCTCTCATGATCGTAAGACCATCTAGAACCCCTTTACCAAGTAAGTTGTGTTCACTTGAAGCTGGGGGGCTAGATGACGAGGATATAATAATCCTCATTTTACTTTTTATCTATAATTTTTATTATAGGTAAATATGACGTCATGTGAACCCTGAGTGTACCCCTTAATGTTATGAAGGAAGAACCAAATGGATGGTCGTAAGTTCTTCTACGACCACCCCTATAGTCGTAAGTTATGCTATGACTATCCCATAGTCATAAGTCTTGCTACGACTACCTCATAGTCGAGATTCCTCTACGACTAGGTCACCACGACCACCTTATAATCAAATGAACACAGAGACAAGTGGGTCTTATTGATTAAGGGACTCAAACAATCATCATCTGTTGTTATTCTAGAATAATGGCACGTAATACCCTATTATCTACGGTATATAGGCATTTGAGCGACGTGGAGGAATTAATACACCGGTAATTACTACCAACATCGCTGAATTCATAGAGGTGATGAGGCGCGCTTTACTCGAGTAATCGCCTCCTTCACGTACTATAAAAGGCGGCAACTAGAGAAAGGGAGGGAGGATCGAACCATCGAGAATACAAGCACTATCTGTAATAGTCTTAATTTTTCCCCGATTGTTCAAGATACACTCAATACCATACACACACAGAGTAGGGTTGTTATTCTCTCAGGAGAAGGCCGAACTCGTATAAAAATTCCGTGTCAATCTCTCGCATGATTCTATTCTAGGAGACCCCCCGAATCAAACAATCTTTACGTAAGTTCGATTTCTAAAACACCGACAGTAATCAACCAGATTGCTTTCTGCCAGTTTGCTAAGTTCTCATGTGCTATTGTGCATGCAAATTAGTCGATCCAATCACAGAAAGCTACAATATCAGAATCGGGAATACTCAAATTATAACAATAACAATATCAAAATATCTACTATTCCCAGTACACAATAACAATTTCAAATCTTCCAAGTCCTTTCTCATGTGCTGGTACATGCTCCCAGTACACAATATTGCCAACAGAAGTAACCCAATACATGAGAAGCTTTAAGCACATCAAGATTATACTTGAATGACACTGTACATTGATAGCAAAAAGATGATACTGCTCAACAACAACCGAAACACATTCAAACCATTACAGTTTTCATAGTTATGCAGCTAGACCAGAATCCAGAAACATCATGCTTCATACAGTCATTTGCTCAAATGCTCTTTTTTGGATTGTGTGCATGCAAACTCTGGACATACATCCAGAATCCAGAAACATTTTGTTCCATACATCCAAATGTGTTCCAGATGGTCATTCACATTTCTGGATTCAGTCACAAATGGTCATTATATGGACATATGGCCATCAAGCCGAAACATTTGCTGTTATCAATGCACACAGATGGTTAGTCACAGATCTGATTGTCATTCATGCAGAACCAACAACACAATACCCTTGCACCAATTTATGATTCATACATATTTAGCATTGGGAATTTAAAACCTCATACTTCAGAGACATATATACATCAAAGAAATCACACATTTTATTCATTTTTGAGTGATAATTTCACAGTGTACATGATAATCATAATTTTTTGTTGGGATGTACAATTTCAATTGCAACACCATATACATAAAGATAAATTCTTCATCTAAGGGAAGCACGTCGTCCACTGCTCCAGATTGAACTAGGTGATGTGCGCAGAGAAATATACCTGTAAGTCATCACGAACATCATGGTGATTTCAAGTTCAGCCAGTTCACGATGTAATAATTCATGGGAAAGGATTCTAACCAATGCAAAAAAACAGTACAAGATTCTCAAGAAGTAAAAGCATGATACATGGTATATGCTAGTTACAACATATACTTGATTCAGAGTTTTTCCTCTAGTTTGCTAAGACCCCTGCATAAGGAATCACACAAAAGCATTCAAGTCATACAAAATTCGTTGGGTTCTATTTAGAATTTCAGAAAACTTTTTTTTGAGATGAGAATTTAAGAAACTAGAGTTACTTGGAATGAGGAATTGCTGCTGCCACCTTCAAGAAGATATTTGAACCAAATCATAATCTCGCTAACTTCTCAAATAATTCCTATTTTATCAAGAAAAAAGTGGTTCTCAGATCGAACTACACCATTAGCCAGAACAGATTCGCAATTGCAAACACTACACAGTAAAATTAGGATCCCCAAAATGCCAGCAAGACAGTCAAAGTGAAAATGGCGCATTATAGTTCACAAACACATTTAATCGACAATCTTCGCAATGGCCCCGACGCGAACGATTACCTTCTTCTCCATCAACTGTCAAGACTGCAAGAACTCCCAACTTGTCAGCACGGGAAGGAAGGAAATCCGTAATCGGATCGGGCATGGGGAGGAAGGAAAATTGAAGTGTAAGATGCCAACGGGAATGACCAAGATAAGCCAATCCAAAATCAATCGAATGCCTTGTTCATCACCGACAAAAGCAGACAATTGAAATCCAATGTACCCCAATGGGGGCACTTGATGAAGGAGGGGATCGAAGAGGGCCTGCTGTAAGAACGAGGAGGCCGACTAGAGGGGGGGTGAATAGGCGTTTTAAAAACTTATTTGGCTAAAATCTATTTCTAATGCGAAAGCTAATACAAATACGATTTTGCACAATTAAAGCCTAAATCAACTAGGTTCACCTAAGTGCACCAACAATATGAGACTATATAAATGATAGCAATCATACACATACAATTAAGCAATTTAAATATAAGTAATGTAAATTTGCACAATGTAAAGCACAAGTAATCAAACCACAAAGACACGGCGATGTTTTCCCGTGGTGATTGGAGACTTGCCGGTCTCCCCTAATCCACGTTGAGGCAAGCCCAAACTAATTGGACCGGCTCCACAAACTGAGCACCCGCCTCCGAGGCAAGTCCAACCACTTGGACCGGTTCCAAACCGAACCAACACCTCGCTCCACTAGGGTTGCTCCTTCCTCCACTCCGGAGATGGCGAGCACCACACCACTCACAAACCGCCCGGGTCTTCTCACAACCTTCTTTGAGAAGCTCACCGGCGCAACGACGCCACCATGCCGTCTAGGTGTCGGCAAACACCAAGAGTAACAAGTCTCCAATGCTCACTTGAACCAATCAAGTGTCTAAGCTCAAATGGATACGAAATACACTACCTAAGGCAACACATGCACTTAGGGTTTGCTCTCTAACCTCACTAAGTGCAACACATGCACAAAAGAGAATGAGAGGCTTGCTCTTTGCTCAAAGGAATGTCTAGGGGCACCAGCACACAACCAACAACCTCTCCTAACCGGCCAAGGTGGCTTTATGTAGCCCACACACAAAACTAGCCGTTGGGGAAAGATTCCAGAGAATCTAGACAAAATCAGTCTGACCGCCATGTAATGGCCGGTCTGACCGCCCTTAGCTCCAACGGCTATAAAACTAGCCGTTGAGCTCACAGCCGGTCTGACCGCCAACTAATGGCCGGTCAGACCGCCCCATAAACGCCGGTCAGACCGCTCCACAAAAAGTGGCTAAGGACCAGAAAAAGGACATCTCTGGAAAAAGCTGACCGGGTCTCCTGACTCGGAGGTCCGGTTAGACCACACCAACAACGCCGGTCAGACCGCTCCACAAGCGATCAGACCGCTGATACTGGTGGTTTGACCGCCAGCAGCCAACAAGTGCATTTTGACTTTTCCACAACTCAAATTTGCAAAACCACATTTTGCTAATTTGATGCAAGATGCACACAAGGTTAAAGACAAGACTCTCAACAAGTTGCAAAACACATTTGCCAACTTTTAGAATCAATGCCACAAATTGCATTCCGCTTCAACTCAATTTGCAAAACACATTTGCCAAATTGACGCGCGATGCAAACAAGGATTCAAATGAGATTCTCAACAAGTTGCAAAACACATTTGCCAACTGATAGAATCACACTACAAGGAATAAGGTACATGGACTTACACCATTTGCAAAACACATTCGCAAACCTAAGTCACATGCTACAAGGGTTATCCATGAGCCACAACTATTTGCAAAACACATTCGTAAATATTGGCAACATGTTAAGATGAGCTAGAGCAAACATAGTGAGCTATCAACACATGACTAACTCAAGCTACTAGTCAAGAACCTATCTTAATAGTACGACAACCTATACTAGCAATCCGGTCTTCCAACCAAACACCAAGACCGGTAAAAGACTAGGAACACATCCTTAGCCCTAGCTAGTTATATCTTTGCCTTGTGCAACCACTTGAAGCTTGATGACGCACATCTTTGCTTCAACTCTGGGTTCTTGACTTGATATGCATCAACTCATGATGCATCCTTCACTTGACTTCCATCAACACATGATGTGTCTTCATTTGACTTGATGATCAACTCATGATCATCTCCTCTTCTTGAACTTGATACACATCAACACATGATGCATCCTTTACACCAAGCTCTTGACTTCAATATCATCAACACATGATGATCTTCTAGAGTCTTCAACTATAAAACTCAGCCTATTCATCCAACTAATGGAAAGTGTTAGTTCTATAATATGATTATCATTAATTACCACACCATACCATTAACTCATAATGGTGGGACAAGATACCACAATCTTTCCCTCTTTGGTAATTGATGACAATCACTTCAATTGCAAGTAATTGAATGTAGATTGGTATGAGTATATAGGCACTACACAAGTTGTATATACTCATAGGATATATGAGCACACAAGTCTCATATACACACATGAATATATCAACTACACAAGTTAGATATATTCAAGGATATGTGAGTGCACATGAACTGCACAAGTTATGTTATACTCACATATAAGTATACTTAGACTACACAAGTCTTATATACTTATATACTCACAGGATATGTTTCAAAGTAAAGATCCCAAATGTGTGGAAACAGGAATATGGATCAATACTAATGAAACCTCAAAATATAGAATGAACTCCCCCTATATGTGTGCATACATGAATATGTAGTAAGAACATATGCACATATTTAGGTTAATTCTCTTGGTGAAGTTCAACCTATATTTTGGATCCGAGGAATGCAACAGGGTATAAGAATACAAAGAGAATGCATACCTCTTTTGTTCTTTGTATCCAAACAAGACTAATTATGAGATATATCAATAAGAGAGTTAGTCTCACAAATAGATTTGTCATTATAAATGCATACTTGTTTGGATTTTCCTTTTTGTTTATCCAATGAATTTGATTTGTCATTAATCACATACATGCCTTCATGATTATCACATTTACATCCAATTTAGACTGAACAATGAGTATATCAATAAACATGTTAGTCTCACAAATGCATTTGTCATTAATCACCAAAACACTCCATTAACATATAATGGCGGGCTAGATTCTTCACCTGGACGAGGGGATGCAGTGCGGCGCAAGGCTCGACTCGGCATAGGTGGCCAGTGCAGGGGCGGAGGCGCAGGAGGCCGGTGCAGGGGGCGGAGGCATAGGGCCTCGGCTCTGCGGGCGATGCAGGGGGTGGCGCGCTCGAACCCTCTCAGCTCGGCATAGGCAGTCGGTGCAGGGGGCGGAGGCGCAGGGCCTTGGTGTCGCGGGTGACACGGGGGGCGATGTGCCCGAACCCTAGCGAGGAACGCAGTCGAGTGGGAGGGGTGGAAGCAGGCACGCGTCGCGTGGAAGAAAGCTCGAGTCGAGCGAGGGGTTTTCCATAAATGTGGGTAAGTGGGAGGTGGGTGCAACGATAGCCGTGGATGGCTGGATGGATGGCCTGGATGCGTCATGTGCATATGTCCACAAATGCATGTATGTGCAGGAGATATGCCGCCACTGATGAGCCAACTAATTTTCAAGAGGCTATTACAAGCTAGGAGAAAGATAGGTAGATGACTGCAATGACAGAAGAAATGAAGTCTTTACAGAAGAATCAGACTTGGGAGCTAGTTCATCTTCGTGAGGATAAGAAAAGCACAGAGTGCAAATGGATCTACAAGAGAAAGCCTACAATATCATAAAAAGAAGGGGAAAAGTTTAAGGTTCGATTAGTTGCAAATGTACTCACAAAAGAAGGGGATTGATTATGATGAGGTATTCTCCCCGGTTGTGAGACATACTTCTATCAGGACAGTTTTTGTATTGGTATCTAGTTGGGATTTGCACTTAGAAAAGATGGATGTGAAAACGATGTCTTTGCATGGTGATCTTGATGAGCAAATCTACATGGAGCAGCCAGAAGGGTTCACTGAATCGAAAAATCAGCACCTGGTATGCAAGTTAAAGAAGTCATTGTATGGGTTGAAACAGTCTCCAAGACAGTGGTACAAACGTTTTGACTCCTACATGTTGCAGATTGGCTATAGTCGATGTGAGTATGACTGTTGTGTTTATGTTCGACACCTTGATGATGGTTCATTTATTTTACTGCTACTATATGTGGATGATATGCTAATTGCTACAAAGCACATGTATGATGTGTTTAGTTTGAAGGATTTGCTAAGTTAGGAATTTGATATGAAAGACTTACGGGCAGCAAGAAAAATTTTGGGCATGGAGATACATAGGGATAGAAGCTCGAGGAGACTGTGGTTGTCTCAGCAGGAGTATGTTGAGAAAGTCTTGATTTGATATGAGTAGGGCCAAACCAGTAAGTACTCCATTGGCACAACACTTTAAACTTTCTTCTGAATTTTGTCCTGAATTAGACAAAGAATTTGAAGAGATGGCGAAGGTTCCATATGCTAGTGCAGTTGATTGTTTAATGTATGCTATGGTTTGTACATGATTTGGCACATGCTGTTAGTCAAGTCAGCATGTTGGATCAGAGGAAGGAACCATGCACGCGAGTATACACGAATGGACACTGAGAACGTTTTTGTGACATGCAATTGCCTTCATATTTTCTACCTTTCCTCCTTATTTATCTAGCAGTAACACTACGTTTACGAAACGTAATGGGCCACCTTGTGCCCGATTTGTACGCCACGATCCACTTTAATCGTGCCATCACTACTACAAAAAGGCTAATACTAGACGCCTCATCACAGACGGTTGACCAAAACCATTTGTGATTTCAAGCCATGGTAAAATTGGAGTGTTAGTGATTTCAAGCCATGGTAAAATCAGAAAGTAAGGAAAATTTCAAGTCACAGACGGTTTTTAATTCGAACAGTCTGTGATAAGATACATATCACAGATAGTTTTTAATACGAACCGTCTATGATAAGATACTTATCACATACAGTTCGTATTAAGAACCGTTTGTGATATGTCATCACAGATGGTTTTTTGTATGAAACCGTTTGTGATTCGCAGCGCGGGAGTTCAAAAAATTTTGAACGTGTGCGCGGGAGGCAAAATGTTTTGGTATTTGTTCTTATATATTATAGCCACCCCGTCTTGTCTTCCATCGCCTCTCTCCGTGCCCTCCCCACACCGAAGCCAGCTGACCACCCTCGATTCCCCTGTCATGTTCAATGAGGAGACACGATAACGCATTTACAACGAGGAGGGATGCAGAGGAGCTCCTTGTTTGCCGCAGGAGGTAGACTGCCGTGAGGTACGTGTACATCCCCATAACATACACAATTTGTTGGCTGTTTGTTGTAAAGAAAATTATCTTAATTTTGTGTTACCTAAGGTCAGAGCGCCGCTGGAGGTTTTCAGTTGTCTCTTTTTGCCGACGAGCTTGAGTCGAACTCGACGACATGCAAAAATATCTTGTGATATGCTGGTGAGGTACAGAGAGGAGCTCACAAGACCAATCCAAGAAGCCGATGAGTTCTTCAGGAGCTTGGAGGCATCGATGGTTTCTAGCTAGTTTAACTTTGTAAATTTATTCTTTTTTTCCCATTCGGAGGGGACGTTATGAAACTTTTTGGTTTCCCTTTCCTATAATGTGTTTGTCATCAGAATTTTAATTGGATTTTAGTTGTCTTACTAGAGGTTTCATATGGAAACTACTATTTAGCAATTGATTAGTTTGGCTTAAAATCCGATTTTTTTTTTGTAATAGAAAAAACTATCACAGACGGTTTGAAATAAGAACCGTCTGTGAAAAGTAATTATCACAAACAGTTCTTTTTCAGAACAGCGTCTGTGATAGCTTTTTCACAGACGGTTCAAAAACCGTCTGTGATGACCTGATGTCATCACTGACCCATAAACTCAGACGGCTCACGAAACCGTCTGTGATGACATTTTTGAACCGTCTGTAAAGACCTTTTTTGTAGTAGTGCATCCCATGACCAATGAAATCGCTACTACACACACGCACTCACCCACTGTCAGCCTCAACATGTACATGCATGCTAGTTGATTAACAGAACATGCACACATGCAACGCCTGATCCACTTTCCATGCTAATGCCCTGGACATGAGCTACTACTTCGCTACGTGCGCACGACATTATTCACACATTAGCTACATGCAACACATAAACTTAAACATGTGACTCTAAATAAAATTACATGTCAAGATTATAACCAACAATTTTCCCTTTCATCTTGACACACCATGCCTCACGTCTTCAAAGAAGAGTTGGTTCATCGTCACCTTGAGCTTCACCTAAAAGTGCCTTCTTCTCTATCCCTTTCACAAGACACTCATAGGAATAGTGCCCAAACTATTCACAATCAAAGCAACGCACCTTGCTTTTATCTTTGCGCCATTCACCATGGCCACGGCCATGCCCTCATCCTCGCGACGAGTCATATCCTCTTGCCATAAGAAGTTGCTCTTCTATCCACGTCTCCCACCCCTTTAGAAGCTCCTTGTGCGCCTTCAGTGATCCAATGGCCTCCTCTATGGCCATTTGGTTGATGTCACCAAATAGCGCCATCGACGAAGCAACATTGATAAACTTGTCAGAAACGGCTCGTAGCAGCTTCTTCACGACCTACTTCTCTTCCATCATCTCTCCAAGTTCTCAGATCTGACCAACAAGCATCGTGAACTTTGTAGCGAAGTCATCCACCGATTCTGCATCACACATCTTAAGGTCATCAAACTCGGAGCGCAGGGACTAGATCCTCGTCTCCTTGACGCGCTCGACACCCACGTGCATGGAGCGCAGCACCATCCAGACATCAAGCGCAGTGTTCTTCTCTGTAACTCGCATCAACGTCTCGTCATTGATGGCATGGGAGATGATTGCCAAGGCCATCTGATCCTTGCTCTTTATCAACGACCTTGGTCGAGCTCTTGGGATCAACCACACCCTATAAACCATGAGCTCACAAGAGGTACTTCATCCTCATTGCCCATACCGCATAGTTCATCCTTGTCAGCATTGGGTACCTCGCCGCCCCCGAGTCGCCCAAGCCATCGCTCGCAGCGGCACCACTTGGCGAACCATCACCTTGCGGCATCATCTTCGACATCTAGCTCTGATACCAAATGTTGGATCAGAGGAAGGAATCACGCACGTGAGGAGTATACACGAATGAACATTGAGGACGTTTTGCGACACGCAATTTCCTTTCATCTTTTCTGCCTTACCTCCTTATTTATCTAGCAGTAACACCGCTTTTATGAAACGTAATGGGCCACCTTGTGCTCGATTTCTATGCCACGATCAACTTTAATCATGCCATCCCATGACCAGTGAAATCGTTGCTACACACACGCACTCACCTACTTCAGCCTCAACATGTACATGCATGCTAGTTGATTACCAGAACACGCACACATGCAATGCTTGATCCACTTTCCATGCTAATGCCCTGGACGTGCGCTACTACTTCACTATGTGCACCACATTATTCACACATTAGCTACATGCAACACATAAACTTAGACATGTGATTCTAAATAAAATTAGATGTCAAGATTATAACCAACACTTGAGAGGTACAACAACTCATGGTATTATTTTTGGTGGACATCAAGGTAATCCTTTGGTTGTTGGATATGTGGATTCGGACTATGCCGGTGATTTGGATAATAGGAGATCTAGTGCAGGGTATGTTTTTACTCTAGGTGGAGGGTCTATATGTTGGAAGTCATTAATTCAGTCTATTATTGTATTGTCTACAGTTGAGGCAGAGTACATGGCTGCGGCTGAAGCTGCAAAGGAAGCATTATGGCTTGCGGGATTAGTGAAGGAAATAGGTGTTAAGCAAGGTGGAGTTCAGGTGCATTGTGATAGTTAGAGTGCAATTTATTTGGCCAAGAATCAAGTGTATCATGTCAGGACGAAGTACATTCATGCAAGGTATCATAGGATCAGGGAGTTGATCAACTCTGGAGAGATTGGTTTGATTAAGGTGCACACCGATGATAATACTGCGGATATGTGGACCAAGCCCGTCACCACCAACAAGTTTGAGCATTGCCTCGACTTGTTGGGAGTCATAGGTTGCTGAGTAAGGAGGTAACCCCAAGCCCATAGATGCGTGAGGAGTGTTAAAACGTTCTCTTTCTGTGTGTGTTTTATGCAAGGTGGCGTATTCACTGAGGTGGAGATTTGTTGTATATGACTCATATATAACAAGGTGAAAGGAAGATGCTATGTCCGAAAAGCGGGAGCGTAGCGCACGCTTTTCGGATATAGCCCTACAGGGGAGATCCAGTTGCATAGGGTTATGAAATATTATGGGTTGGGGGTGCGAGGGGTGAAGCCCCGTGCGGTACAGACTATGAGTCCGAGTCGAACATGTAATCGGGGTATGAATACATACCGCTGACCTCTTGTAACCTTAATTAGAAAAAAAGAAAAGAAAGAAACTCCTCATACAGACGGAACCACCACGATTCAGCTCTAGGGGACGTAGGCTTTACCGAACGTCGTAAACAAATTCTTGTGTCTCTTATGTGTTTGCTGTGATTGTTCTCTGGGACTGTCTATTCATAATGTGACCGAAATTTTCTTAAGCATAAGTTATGTTTTTTTATCCATTAGATAAATATCCAATCATATGACACATCAGTCTCTACACAAATCTAATGGTTATAACAATTGACTTAAGCTTAAGAAAATTTCAGACGACTTGAAAATAGCAAGACTGTTATTCTCTCACATAAAGGGCTATTCTCTCGCACAAAAGGCTGTCGCCGTTCCCACACTAGGCCCCTCTTGTTCTACTACATATATGTAGCTGCAATTCATGCATAAGCAATAGACTCACCAAGAGGTGTTAATTTGCGAGTGATATTCTAATGGCGCCGCGCTGCCGGAGGATGGAGGACAGCACATGGGTGGTGGACGTGGAGAGGGCGCTGGGCTCTGGCGACCCCTCGGCGGAGGTGGCGCGGTGGCGGCGGCACTCCATCTACCGCGTGCCAGCGAGCATCAAGGACCTGAACCGCAAGGCCTACCAACCGCAGGTGGTGTCCCTGGGCCCCTTCCACCAGGGCGACCCGCACCTGCTGCCCATGGAGGCGCACAAGCGCCGGTCGCTCCTCCACTTCCTCCGGCGGTCGCGGAAGCCGCTCGCCGAGTTCGCGGCCGCCGTGGGGGACGCCGCGGAGCAGCTGGAGGGCGCGTACCAGGGCCTCGCCGACGAGTGGCACTGCGAGGAGGAGGCCGAGGAGAGGAGGGAGAGGATGCTGGAGCTGATGGTCACTGACGGGTGCTTCCTGCTGGAGGTGATGAGGATGGCGTCCGGCCGGGAGGTGAACGACTACGCGCCCAACGACCCCGTCTTCAGCAGCCACGGCCTGCTCTACACCGTGCCCTACGTCCGCCGCGACGTGCTCATGATCGAGAATCAGCTGCCGCTTCTCGTCCTCGACAAACTCGTAGCCGTCGAGAGCGGCTGCAAAGATGGGGTACGTAACTCACCAACATCGGAACATGCATGCATGGTCAACTAGCTTAGATTAATATTAATAACTCGTTTACTTCCCTGGACAATGGACATAGATAGGATAGCTTGTGAACTTTTAACTGGATTAATATATCTGCTATTTGCATGGGTTAACTGTAAGTAGGTGTTGAACATGATGGAGAAGAAATATTAATTATTCCGTAATATACAATGTTTTAGAAAGCGTCGGTCAAACTTTTTTAACTTTGACTATTCATATATAAAAATATATTTGTATTGATCATGTAAAATGGTATCATCGATTAATCTAAAAATAATATAATATTTTTATAAACATATTGATATAAAAAGTAATAGTGAAAGTTATATGTTAAAGACGGTGTGAATATCTAAAACATCATATATTTTTATTTTTAAGAGAGAGAGCACGTGGAAGATTCAAACTTTAAAGGGCAGTCATGGTTCTTTATGCATGCAAGCATGCTTTAATTTCCATTTAATTTGCTTGTACTCCTCTACTCTCTTTAGTTTATGCTTTACTTTTGCCAGGCATGTAGTACCAAAAATTAAAAGCCAAGTGCACTGGGTGACAACTCACAAGCATGTGCTGATCAGCTTATCTCACACTTGATTTTTATAGCCATGAAAATGTACTTGATGGTACGGACGTTGTTGGAATGCAGAACGAGGACTTCATCAACCAGATGGTGCTGAGGTTCCTCTCCCCGGCGGCGGCTTGGCCTCTGTCGACCGGCGTCGGGCTGGCGCTCCACCCGCTCGACATCCTCCGCCGGAGCCTGCTCTTCGGCCCCACCCAGGCTCCCCGCCCGCCGCCGGAGTCGGCCCCCGACGACATCATCCGGTCGGCGGAGGAGCTCTACGAGGCTGGCATCCGGTTCAAGCGGAGCCAGACGAGCAGCCTCCTCGACATTCGCTTCCACCGCGGCACGCTCAGCCTGCCGGCCATCGTCGTCGACGACACCACCGAGTACATGCTCCTCAACCTGATGGCGTTCGAGCGGTTGCACGCTGGCGCTGGCAACGACGTGACCGCCTACGTCTTCTTCATGGACAACATCATCGACTCGGCGCAGGACGTGGCGCTGCTAACCTCCAGGCGGATCATCCAGAACGCGGTGGGAGGCGACAAGGCGGTGGCGAAGCTCTTCAACGGGCTGTCCAGGGATGTGGTGCTGGGGCCGCAGAGCGCGCTCGATGACGTGCACCGGGAGGTGAACGCCTACTGCCGTAAGAGGTGGAACCGGTCACTACTACAGAACAGACCTTTTGTCCCGGGCCTAAAGGGTCTCTAGTCCCGGTTATAGAGCGGGACTAGGAAATCGAGACTAAATGTCTCACCTTTAGTTCGGGTCCTAGGCCGGGACTAAAACGACCTTTAGTCGGTTGGTATACCAACAGGGACTAAAATCCAAAGCCGACCGGGACTAAAGGCCGACCTTTAGTCTGGTTGGTAATACCAAGGGACAAAAGGTCCATTGGGAATTTTGAGCCACGAGGCTAACCCTTTTAATCCGGTTGGTATTACCAACCGGGACTAAAGGTGTTTTTTTTTTTTGTTTCCATTTCAATTCATTATTGATTTTGGTTTTACAATTACATTAGGTTTTCAAATCGTATTCTTATTTGCTAATATATGTATCGCCCACATATAATTTAGTTTGGAACATTATTACACACAAATAAAGTATGAAACTATATATATTATGGAGCTATATATATGTATAATATATATATATATATGCACATAAAATTTACAACATTATTCATGCATCCTTGGTATTTACAACACAAATGTTGTCCTCCACTTAAATATCATACAAATGTTAGTCTGGTTTGGCTTCAATTGTTCATCTGGGTTAAAGTAGAACTTCGGTGCGGGCTTGAGGACATGCTCATTAAGAAATCTGCGATTGTCTCTTGAATTCCTTTGAGGCGGTCCATATCCAACACTGTTCCTTCAACCATATCTCCTTCAATTTGCATTAAGCGAAAAGAAGTATTAATATACATAAGATTTATTTAATAGCAACAAATAAATAAAATGGATTTATTATATATACTTATTACGTACTTTCTGCATCTGTAGATGGGTTCTTTTGCATACACCATGAGGAACTACATAAGCGTAGTATCCACACAAATTGTTGCTGGTGGTGCCGTAGAACCCATCATGCGATATAAAAGATTACTCTCGTCATCCGTGGCGTGAGTGAAGCATGATAAGGTAAAGATGCGAGGAGCTAGTACAACTTACATCCGGTTGGTGTGGATCGGGAAGTGGCGCTTTCGGATCCGGACGATGTAGTGAACGAACCAAGCCCAAACCACGCTTAATAATTGGATCGTTAATTAACTATTGCGAGTTAAAGAGCGAGGAATAAATATTTAAAGATCGAAGTTACCCCGGATAATGTCTATCATATCTTGGTAATCTTCTGCGGTTTTCTCAACGAGTCATAGATTAGCAAATGACCGTCGGAGATCGAAGACAATCATTATCCGATGAAAGTCGCATTTGTTTATAGAGTCAACATATATATCTTTATGTTGGATTGAGTAAGTAAAGTAAAATGTGCACACGATAACAACACTCACCCAAAGTTGTAGGGAAGAGTATAAATCTTTTGTTCTTTTGGTTGATCAAGAACCTCCGGAAATTCCTCTTCGTTTGAGGTCTCCATTGATCGTAGGGAGTGTTTGGGTCCTTGAATACGATATATGGATCCATGAAACCAATGTTCTTGTCCTTTCTCGTGTGAGGTCTCTCATCATGTCTCTGCATATGTATAGACATGCTAGCTAGTGTGAGGATAATTACTTATACATATACATATGCTAGAGTGAGATTATTAAAAGAAAGAATCACATCTGAGACAAAAGCGGTGATGAGAGATTTGTCTAGGCGTTCATGTGGCATAGTGGTGTAACTCATTAAACTGAACCATTATAATGTCGCCACGGAAGTAATGATGGTTTCTAATTTTGGCGCAAATATAGTCATCCGCTTTTACTGCGACACGCCGCCATGTACCACTTGTTTAACAAGTACATTTTGCGTCTAAGTTCCATGAGCTTCTCGGGGTTGTATAGACTCTTGCCATATACATATTCCTTCTTCCAATGATCAACTTCCGGAGCACTTTTGATGTGTGCTCCGAGAAACATTGGAAATGCTTAGACCGGTTCATGAAAAATTCATCAAGTTGATCCAAATGCATTTCCGGATATCTGTTCTAGCACGTTAGTGTTTGAACCATATTCATTCCCAATAACTAGCGGGGCACGCGATTGTTGTGATTGTTCCCCGAGTGTGCAACACCCTTCCGTGCTCTCTTCTCTTTCTTCTTCGCCTCCTCAATTGACTTGGTGAGAGTGCGGTCATAGTCCGATAGTGGCGAATCCTTACGAGCATGGCGTAACTTTTTACGGTGGCGTCCACCCTTTTCCTTAGAACTTACGTGCGTCGAAGAAGCACGGCTTCTCGAGGTTTAACCGCTTCACTTTTAGCCTTGACTTTCATGAAGAAACCGCCCACATCTGTTTTCTTTGAAGCATCTATTTCCTCGTGATCTTCTCATAGGAAAGTTTAAATCGTCTTAGAAATAGCTGGTGTTCTCCTGAGCTTTCTTCTTGGCGGTGGGGCCGGCGCCCGTTTATGGGTGCGCCTCTTCTTTGGCGATGGGGCGGTGGCGGCGTTGGAGCCGCCGTGGAAGCGATGGGCGGCGGTGTCGGCGTTGGAGCCCGCCGTGGAAGCGATGGGCGGCGATGGCGGCGTTGGAGCCCGCCGTGGAGGCGATGGGGCGATGGCGGCGTTGGAGCCCGCCGTGGAAGCGATGGGGCGGCGGTGTCGGCGTTGGAGCCGCCGTGGAGGCGATGGGGCGGTGGGGATGCGTAGTGTCTTCCACTTCATTGTCATCGCCCGCAACACTGTGACGGTGGTGAATGGATAATTGGACTTAGGTTGGGGAGGTTACTGTTGTGAAAACAACGTGGTATGAGTAAACCGTTATTTAAGCCAATACATAATTAGTGAAAAAATGTTTCGTTCACTTTCATCCGCACCTAGGGTTAGGTTGTTGAGGAGGAGGAGGTGGCGCCCTAGGAATAATGATATAGCGCTTGCGCCAACATATGAATGTATTCTCCACTTCTCCTAAAGTCTTCTCCCCATCACCTCCTTCAATGTCAAGAGGCACATTGCTATTACCTTTCACAACTCTATCCACAGAGGCGCTAGCATATCCGGGAGGTATTAATGCCCCATGGCATCTTGGTGTCTTCGTAGGATCGTCTGAGATACAACACCGATAGCCACCATGGTGTGGCATTCCCCTCGGAATGTCGACTCACATGTCGTGAGAGGATCGGTGATGTCATCCACGGGAAGCGCAGACCTGCGTCATCTTGAATCATGGCACCTCCGTGGAAGCGCAATGGCCTTTTCAACCGATTAGGAAGTGATGTTGACTCCGGCTCGATCGATTTGCCTTTGGATGGAACTTCTCGCTATCTGCACTTGCCTTTTGATTTCCTCATTCATTTTGGCTTCAAGTGCTTTTTCTCGCTCTCTTGCTTCACGAGCCACTTCCGTGACTCAAGAACCATTTCCTCCATCCTGCGCATCCGCTCTGCCTCCTCGTACTTCTTTCTCTGGCGGCTTCTATAGGTGGCTTTGTCTTTAGGGAAGGCATGCTCCCACGACACCTCCCCATAGCCTCTTGTTCGCCCACAGTGTTGATACTCTCCAGGCGTATGTCGGCTCATCCTTATCTCTGTTGCCACCGCCACTCTCACCAAGCCTCGAGCATAAGCAAATCTTTTCTTTGCTCTTTGGAGTTTTTCGCCATACACTATCTTTAGGTCTCTAGGTCGAGCTTCCCCATGACCGAAAAACCAATACTTGGCCTTCGGGCGGTTGATTGATTACAGTTCGATCCCTTGGCAAGAATCTCCGTTCCATTCTTTCCCACTTAGGAATGGCACTCTGTAGCCACGATCCCAAGTGATGGTGGTATTGCTTTTGTCGGGCATACATTGGTTCCTTCTCACCGTGCCTCACCCTCTTCCGATGTCTTGAACTGTACAAACTCATCCCAAAGCGGCCTCAACTTGGCGTAGGCCTTAGTGTTGAAATCTGGCGTCGGGTTCTTCTTGATAAATGTGTTGTACAATTTCTTCTTCCAACACTTTGGAATTGTGTGGCCATCTTCTTCATAGCCCAGTTCTAACTCTCTCCTTCAAAGCTTCATCTTACATCGTATCGGCCGAAATGTTGAAGGACATCTTGCCAAACTAGTGCCTTGTCACGATCGGAGACAAAACTAATATGAGGAGCAACTTTCTTTTGCTTCCATTCACGAGCATTGATCGGGATCTGTCCCTTACAAGGTACCCACGATGGTGACAAATGTACGTGCATGTGGTCCAAGTACTTTACTGTATCCTCCTCGAATTCGAGAGAATGAACCGACCCTCCAACGGCTTCTTGAGACCTCGTACATTTCTACTCTTCCCGTTGTTGTCGTCGATCCGGAGGGCTACGAATGTAGAAACACAAAGATTTAAATAAATATATTTATCGACAAATGAAATTATTCGAATTTCATGTATACATAAGAGATTGTAGATAGACCTCGCTTGACATTGTCTTGCTCATCTTCATAATCGGCAAAATCTTGACTCCGTCATCTACTTCTTGATTGTTGTCATCACCTTGAATTGGGCACCTTGTAAGGCGTCATTGTTGATAATATCCATCATGGCATCGTCCATGTTGTCATTAATTGACCATTTCGCAAATATATGTGTAGGGCGTTAGAAGCGGTTCGTGATCGGTAGGGGTGGATACGAAGGTGACTTCGGCTCGGCTCGGCTCGACTCGTTAAGGCTCGTTAAGAAAACGAGCTCGGCTCGCTTCGGCTCGTTAAGATAACGAGCAAAAACCGAGCTCGGTGGAGATATCGAATATGGTTGATAACCATCGGCTTCAAGACAATCTAGAATGTCAAGAGAATACCGTTCATAAAGGTGGCAAAGCGCCCACTAGAGCTTAATCTTAGAAGTGAATCAGCGAGCTTAACAGAGTTAAGCGAAGTTACTCGCGAGCTTATTTCGGCTCGGCTCGTTAACAAAGCGAGTTTTTCTTTGGCTCGGCTCGGCTCGTTAAGGGGACCGAGATCGGTAAAGTCGGCCCAAGAGCCCTTAACGGCCGAGGCGCTCGCGAGTTTGAGCTTTTTCCACCCCTAGTGATCGGGTTATGATTTCGCATCAAGTGGCGTGCGGTTCGTGACATGCATCGACAAAAGAAAAACAACATATACATTCAATTCGCCAGCTCACTGCAAAAATGATTTCTCGGCTCGATGGCGGTCACAAAAGAGGGCTTCATGGCAGGGGTTAGTCTTGTGTGTCGTCGTCTATACCACATTGCCACCGAGGCACCGGCAACGATGGCGACTAGCTAATCTCGTTGCCTCCTCTGTGAACCGTATATTTTTCTCTCTCGATCTCCTTTTACGCTCCTGCAAATCGACATAAGAGACAGTAGGAGCTCACCGGTGGAGGAGGCGCTGGGCGGTGGTGGCCAGTCTTCTTGAATGGCCCGGCGGGATCCAGTGAAGGAGGGAGGGCGAGGCGAGCTGAGCGGTGGAGGAGGAGCCGAGTGGGAGGTGGTGGAGGGAGGGCGCCACGGGAGGAAGGAGGAGGCCGGGCGCGACAGAAGCTGAGCCAAGCAGATTAATGCCAGCGAGGAGACGGCGAGGGAGCGGAAGGGGTGGAAGAAGGGAAGAAGCCACTGTTGTTATAATCTTGGGGACCTTTAGTCGAGGCGGTATACTAGCGGGACTAAAGACCTTTAGTCCCGGGTGTAGTATCTGGGGCCAGGACTAAAGGTGAACCTTTAGTCGGGTGGTGCACACAGGGACTAAAGGTTCTTGTGAGGACATATTTTCGAGAGAACCTTTAGTCCCAGTGTGTGACCTTTAGTCCCGAGGCGTGTCTGGGCCGGGACTAAAGGCTGAACCTTAGTCCGGGTGGTGCCACGGCAGGACTAAAGGTTCTTGTGAGGACATATTTTCGAAGAACCTTTAGTCGAGGTGTGTGACCTTTAGTCCCAAGGCGTGTCTGAGCCAGGACTAAAGGTCCCCACTATTCGATTCCCACACAGTTTTCACAGTTTGGGTTTTGTATTAAGTTTATTTGTATAAATATGCTAATTCTTGTTAAATGCATAGTAAATTAAATACTAGGCATAAATTTTTTAAAAATAATAGTTGCATTTCCTTTTATCTTATTGACATTTCAAACGACTTTTATAGTGACCACAAGCTAGGAAGTGAAGAGCCAACTATAAACAAAATGAAGGGCTCAAACCACAAGCCGAATTTCATTTGAAGGCATAAATACTTGCTAAAAAATTTCAAGTCATTTTTACACCGTGGAGAAGACATGCTTCACAGAGGTACATGTGTCCTTTTATCGAATAGGAATTTCATTTGAAGCGATAAAAACAAGAAAAATATGATAGAAACATCTGAAGTTACAATTATTACATAAAATCTCTAATACACACTATTTATTAAACATCACTATATATCAAGCGGACACGATGGTGAACTTCTTCTTGACGTATGACCCTTGGTTATGATCATCTCAGTAACCATGGAGTGTCCTCGGCATTTAGCGAGATGCTTGGGTCTTTGGTCACATGAAGGGCGGGATTCGGTCATCCCTTTCATAATCTTGACTTGTCCGACTTGTCCTCAATTCCCACGATGTTTCTTTTCCTGAAAGAACTATGTGGCGTTTTAGCTCATTGGTTGATTTGTCGTCGTTTTTCCCTCTCTTGGGTTTTGTAGACATGTCTTTCACATAGAACACTGATTCACATCGGTGACAGAAGGACGAATGGTTCGTCTTTGTACCCAATATTGTTGAGGTCCTTGTTGTCATTCCATACTCCTTGTCATTGTTACCCGCCTCGGTCATCTTCACCCATTGCCTTTGGAACAAAGGGACTTTAAAATTAGGTCGTAGTCTAGTTCCCAAATCTCCTCTATCGGCCATAATATGTTTGCCTCTTTCCATTTGGGTGCATGGCATCTCTGCGGACACCACTGCTTTTGGTTCGTGCTCCTTTTATCTTGGGCTACGGTGTAAAATGTATTTCCATTTATCTCGTACCCTTTATGCGTGAGGATGTGCCACGATGGTTGCCTAGCCAACAAATCTGATTTGCTCATCAATATTGTCATCACCACGACATTCTTTTACGCAACCAACCATTTGAAAGTTTCCATGTGATGGCCTAATCCAAGCTTCATTCTTCACAGGCGGGATCGTAGGAACTCCTTGTGTACCTCGACATACGGCTCCACCACGGAGGAGTTTTGAAGAAGCTGTGTAGTGCGCTTTATTGAAATAATCGTCCCCGTGATCGATATATGTTTTCTTCCCTAGTGTTCCCTTTCCACTAAGTCTCCCCTCGTGTCGCGATTCAGAACACCAATCGGGTCAAGGTCGGAATGAAGTCAACACAGAACTCAATGACCTCCTCTCGTCCGTAGCCCTTGGCGATGCTTCCTTCGGCGAAACTTATTTGGTGAACATATTTCTTGAGGACTCCATGAACCTCTCAAAGGGAACATGTTGTGTAGGAACACGGGACCGAGAATATTAATCTCCTTGACCGGGTGAACTAGGAGGTGTGTCATGATATTAAAGAAGGATGGAGGAACACCAACTCAAAGTGACAAGACATTGAACCACATCATTACGTAGAGTAGCTAGTTCCATTGGATTGATTGCCTTCGAGAAATTGCATTGAGGAATGCACATAGCTTCACGGTGGCAGGGCGTACATGTGGAGGTAGAATTCCTCTTAAAGCAACAGGAAGCAATTGCGTCATAAGCACGTGGCGATCATGGGACTTTAAGTGTAGGAATTTCTTCTCTGCACATTTATTATCGCTTTATATTGGAGGAGAATCCAGATGGGACCTTGATCTTTGTTTAGGCATTCAAACATGCTTTCCTTCTCTTCTTTGCTAAGAGTGAAGCTAGCGGTCTTAAGTAATGGCGTCCATCGTCATCTTCTCTGGATCAGAGTTGTCTCGTTCTTTCATGTTGCAAGTCTGTCGTGCTTGAGTGAATCCTTAGACTTTCCATACACATCCATGAATCCTAGCGAGTTCACACAAAGATTCTTTGTCGGTGCATCACGTCGATCGCGTTGCGGACCTCTAGGACTTGCCAATAGGGTAGCTCCCAAAATATGGACTTCTTCTTCCACATGGGTGCGTGTCCCTTAGCATCTTCGAACAGGTTATTTGCCTTGTCCCTTTCCAAAGACTACTTGCACATCCTTGACCATATCAAGTACATCCTCCCGGTTCGGTTGCGAGGCTTGGTTCGTGTTACGCCTTACCGTTAAAATGCTTGCCTTTCTTTCTTAGTTGGTGATTCATAGGAAGAAAGCAGCGATGGCCAAGGTACCACGACCTTTCGACATTTTTCAAATATATCTTGTCAATGTCATCAAAACATTGTGTGCATGCATTGTATCCCTTGTTTATCATCACGAAAGATTACTTAGAGCGGGCCAATCATTGATTATTACGAACAACAATGCTCGCATGGTCGAAGTGTTCTGTTTGTACTCATCCCACACACGTACACTGGTTTGCTCCATAAGCGGGGAGTTCCTCAACTAATGGCCTCGGTAGACATCGATGTCGTTGCGGGTTGCCTCGGGCCTTGGATGAGCAGGCATCATAATGAACTTCCGCTTCATGCATAACCATGGAGGAAGGTTGTAGATACATAGAATGTGGGCCAAGTGCTATGACTAGTGCTCGGTCCCCAAAAGGATTCATACCATCCGTACTTAAAGCGAACCTTAGGTTTCTTGCGTCATCTGCAAACTCAAAATTCTCATCTATTGCTCTCCTTGGGACCCATCGGCGGGGTGTCTCAACATGTTGTCTACCTTACGGTCTTCTTTGTGCCATCGCGACAACTTTGCATGGTCCTTGTTTATGAGCAGACGCGTTTGGCGTGGTATTATAGGAGCATACCACATAACCTTGGCAGGATTTTCTTCTGGGGCGTTCTTCGCCCTCAACATCGCCAGGTCATCTCGTGATCTTATACGCGACGCTTTGCATACGGGGCATTCATCCAAATTTCGTAGTCCTTGCCACGATCGAGGATGCGATCATTAGGACATGCATGTATCTTACGGATTTCTAATCCCAAAGGCGACGACTGTTTTGCTTAAATGCGTAGTGGCGGGCAATTCGTTAGGCCGGAAGCATCTTTTTTGGATCTTGATAATTGCCCAAATGCCTTGTCGGATACACCATTACATGCCTTCCATTGTAGCAACTCGATGTTGTACCCAACTTTTTTGCCCATCTTCTACGGGACGGGTATAGTAATTTCTTGTGATCCTCTAGCATGCGGTCAAACTTAGCCTTCTCCTTTTCACTTTCGCAATCTCTTTGTGCATCACGAATGACATCACCAAGAGCATCATCTTGGTGAGTGTGTCTTACGCTTACCTGCCTTCTTCTTGACTTAGCCCATTGCGGTATCATCGAAGTCAAGTATTGAGCAATAATGTCGTTAGGGTCCAATTGTTCTTCTTCACCTTCTTCCATTATAACCTGGTTTCTCCGTGCTTGGTCCAACAAATATAGTTTGGCATGAAACCCGACTTCAACAAGTGTGAGTGAAGACTCCTTGAGCGAATATTCCTTCAAATTCTTACTGGGGCACATGGACAAAGACATGAAACCATCCCGCTTGTTTGCCTCGGCCACTCTTAAGAAATAATGCACGCCATCAATGAACTCTTTGGAGCGGCGATCGGCATTGTACATCAATGGCGTGTCATCGTCTGCATTATATGACATATCACATAATTAAATTTCAAGTTTCAAATTTTTCCCGGATAGTACACATGATAGAGGCTACCCAAAATTTTTAGAATTTTTGAAATTAAGATGAATTTATTTTGAATTTTCAAAGAATCAGCACTATTTGACGTTTGCACTAGGAGCTTCGCCTTGCCCGTGTCATGAGTGTCCCGTGGCATGACGACGGCGTTCAGACTCTGTGATTTGACGCAAAGCAAGCAAGCAAGGAGAAGGGACATCAAGTTAAATGATAATTAATAATTAACTAAATTGCCCAAAGTCATTAAGGGTGAATGACCATAGGTCAACAATCAATCCAAAAGGCAAACAATAACTAAGTGATTAAGCTAATTAAGAGATTAACTAATTACTTAATAATTAAATATTAAACTTATTTATTAAAACAAAATTAATATTTATTATTTTTACCAAGAGGTTGGATCTGATAAGATAAGACTTATCTTATCAAACACCCTCAAAGCTTAACCTAACTAACACATGTAAAAATCATTTTTCATTTATTTAAATAATTATTAAATAAGGTAAAAAATAAAAGTCTTCAGATTGATCCCAAAATTTTTGTACAGATAGTTCATAGCCTAATTAGATGGCAAAACAATTTTCAGAATTTTGGATCATTAATTTAGCCTACAAAATTCATGGAATAATAATTAAATAAATAAGCATAAAATAGGTATAAATTCAACTTTGTCCAAATAATCTTAAAATTTTTATATAGACTGTTCACAGTGTAACTTAGTGGAAAAACAAATTTCATGATTTTTGGAAATTTATTGTGGCCTACAAAAATCATGAAAGTTCCATTTATGAATTAATTGGCAATTTTATAACATATAAAAATTATTCAAATTTCACATTTCATATTTTTCATAATGGGCGACGGGGGTTAGCATCGGAGCTTACATGAACACGGTGAATACTGTTGAGTGAATGAGCAGCTCGGCGGTGGTAGCAGCGGGCGTGGCGTGTCCTGGCGCACAGCGGCGTTCACGACTCTCTGTGAAGCAGCAAAGCAGGAGTTTAAATAGAAGGACATTTAGTCGGTTGGTACCACCAAGGGACTAAATGTCCCCTCAAAAGCACTGCCACCGGCCGTTGGGCGAGGGACTTTAGTCGGTTGGTGTTACCAGCAGGGACTAAAGATCTTTAGTCCCGGGACGCAATTTTCTCCGAGACTATTGCCCATTTGGTAGTTCGACCAAAGGTCTATTACGTAGTAGTGGGTGGCGCGCCAACCTCGTCCACACCTACTTCAAGAGCCCGTGGTCGTTCCTCTCCCTCGCCGCCGCCATCTTCCTCCTCGGCATGACCGTCATGCAGACAGTCTACACCGTCCTTCAGTTCTACCACGGTAGCTAGGTTCCACTTCTACGTACATCTTCGGATGACGCGCTTTTATCTATGGTGTGGCCTGTGGTCTGAATATTGTTAGAAAATGCAAATATTTACAGTTTCCCAAAATATCATCAGCGGTGATGACAGGTGGGGGTCATATTCTCCAATGTCATTAACACACTAATGGTATATTTCGACGAACTAAGACTTCCCCTATCAGTACGGACTACGGACGCGTCCACTAGCCTTGTGCCCTTGACTAACTTTCTGAGCTTTCTCACTGAATAGATATGGTAGTATGGTTTTTTTTTACTGTCTATTTATAAGGTGATTAAAATTTTTTAAGTATAAGTCACCTTTATTATCCATTAGATAAATATCCAATCATATGACACATCAATCTCTACACAAATCCAATGGTCACAACAAGTAATTTAAACTTAAGAAAATTTCAAGCAACTTAAAAATAGCAAGACTGATTTTTTTTGCGAGCAAAAGAGAGCTTTATTGATAACTCCGAAACACAATTACACTCCTGATCAATCGGTTGCTCAACACACTCACACGATTGCACTCTCCACCAGTGAAAAAAATCTCATTTGAAATTTGGTGATTCTGGCACCGGTAGTGTCGGTGTTACGGTGTGGGCGGTAGGATACAAATCGGTCTAGAAAATTTCGGTTTGATAAATTTTGTAATTTTTTTTGAATTTGCCTGAATTTTGTTTCAATTTGTTTTTCAAGAAATTTTAAAATCCGAATATTTCAGTTTTTTTTGGAAATTTCGGCCAAAATTGACCGAAATTTCTGGTCACCGGTGGTAACCGGAGTTATCACTACCTCCGATTTTTTTTTCAACCGCAGGAGTGCTTTTTGCGCTTTGCAAGCTGTGCGAACTAATGACCTACTAAATTCTGCTCTCTTCTCACGTTGCTGATGATGAAATCCGGGAGCTGTCGTGCCATGGTCAAAGCTTCTTGATAGGTAAACTTATCTTCGGACCTATGGTGGTTCTCGGGGTGCAAAAGAAAGTTCACCGCATTTGAGCAATAAGACTCCAGAATTGCCGGCAAACGAACACAGTCCGCACGCCGCAGCAAGAGTGAAACCAAACCTGCAAGCTAAAGCTTCCATCTCCTCCGCATCAGCCCCATGCAAGACCAATTGCCAAGCCGTACGTGAGAAGGGCCTTGCCGGTGTGGTCTCGAATAACCACTCCAATCCCTGCAACTTTGGAGTGCTGGTGGCAGTATGATTGATTGGATATAGGCCTCATTTACCTTTGCGAGATTTCCAATTAATCCTCCCCACATTGTTGCAAATAAAGTAACATCACAAGATAAGAGGTGTATGTAAAAGTATAATATCGTTTCATTGATTTATTTTAGTTTGAAAGGACTTAGGAATCACATGCAATGTGATAAGTTGAACCTAATGTTTACGTGATATAACCGTCTCAGGAAAATTATCTTTTACATTTCAGTGGTGCCGTGGATCCCGTCACCGGTGTTAAAAAATCGGCCGATTTTCGAAAATATCAGTCCTATCGACCCCTAGTTAGTTGTAATGCCGGCTGAAATTTACCGGTGGGACTATTTTTTCAAATATAATTAATCTAAATGCAAAAAATACATCAAATTTTAACTTCATTCTCATCTTTATTTCATCTATATGTGAATATCTAGTTCATATATACAATATTCCATGGTTATTTATCAAAAAATCATATAGAAAAGAGGTGTTCCGACCGGAAGGTGTGTGGGTCCCACCTCATTCAATCGATTGCTCGGCATGAATTTCCGTAAGCAGCGTTGGAACGACATACGCATGCGTGAATTAAGTTTGCTCCCAATTGGTAGTATCTTAGTGCAGCTTCTTTAGTACATGAGGAGTGTTAGGATACTATTTTCCTAATACATAGTTTCTTATGGTGTAGTATCTTAGACTGTTTCATTTAATTACATGCATGATCTTTACTAGTATTTGAGCATTGTGGCCTATTTATGGTACGTACTAAAGCAATACATGTTTGTTGACACACACAAACGTAAATGCACGAGATCGATCACAATAAATTTTATGCGTTGGATTTCGAGACCGAACTGGTATCCAGATTAGATACTAGAGTACAATATCTCTTTATTAACTATGGTGCCACATCATCATTTTGCCTATATGGCAGGCTTAAGATACCAACTAGGGTAGAGCACTAGGAGCAGCCTTAGTATGCTCGTGTGTCTATAATTATCTTCTTGCTTCACGAGATATATATAGATTACGAATATCGGCACGGTTTTTTAAAACAACTTTGTTCACTAATTTTTACTGAAATATATTTATAAAATCCAATAAAATTATAATATTATGAAAGTATTTTTTGAGACAAATCTACACATATGATTTTTTATGTATCTAATCTAAATATTTAAAAAGATAACGATAGCCAAAGTTTGACGTCATATATCCCAAAACAACATGTATTTGTGACGAGAGGCATGCATCCTAAACCTACTGCCGATGGAGGAGCACAAGCGCAGGCTGTCTGGCAATAGCTCAGGAGGGCCGGCAAGACGATGGAGCAATTTGCCGCTGCTGTAGTGGAGGTGGCGGCGCAGCTGGAGGATGCGTACGAGGACGACGCCAGGTGCCAAGAGGCTTTGGAGCAGGGGTGCAATCAGAGTAGATACTTCCCGACCGACCGACTGAACCATTTCGGAGCGAATTCGGAAAATAAAATCAGTATGCGGCTGATTTTGTTGGATTCGGAATCAGCATCATATAGTAGTTGCCGGAATTAGAAACGAATTCGGGAGAGAGGTATCCGTGGGATACATGTGTCATCTGAGATTTTCTCGGTAATATCCGGAAGTGCTAAACCGGTAATATCATAGTACCTCTTCACTTCTCAGCCCATGAAACATTAAAGCCCAATGATCTGGCCATCTAGTCCACCTAGAAGCAGTAGTAGCAAGGCCCATTCCCCATCGACTCAGGGGCAGGCTACCGTTCCTAGCACCACGGCGCCGGCCGGCCCGGCCTCGGCTGCGTCCGCCACTAGTCCTCGCCGTCAACCGCTCGTCCCTGCCGTCCGCAGCTCTTCCGCTGGCCTCGACGGGCATCGGCCAGTCCGCCGCTCGCGCCCGCCGTCCACAGCTTGTCCACGGGCGGTGAGTCTTTTATATCCTCTTGTGCTTCCTTTCTTACAAGCTTTTGATACTAGGAGTGATTCTAAAATATAAAACCTCGTTAGAATTCTTGTTGCTAGAATAGGATGGAATATGAAAGCGTTCTTAGAAATGTACGTGCCAGTACTGGAGCGTCATCTGCCACCCCCTAGTCATGAGAAGTATTTATGTAATGACTAGTACCTATGTATCGTGTAGTGCACTTCTTGAACTTTCAGATATTATCTGACAAAATATTTGTTACCGTATCGATTCCGATATGGACATCTGTGACCCATACTATCTATATTCGTATTCGTATCTGACACTATCCGCGTTCGGCTCCAAATAAAAATAAAATAAAATAGGATACATAACGAGCTATTTCGGCGTAGTATCGTTCGATTGCACCACTACTTGAGGCGCGGCGGAGTTCCATGTTAGAACCCCCTTCCTATTCATATTTTGCGACCATTTAATTTGTGGGATGCACGTGTCGGACAAGTAAATTCACGCAAAATGAATGCTGCGGTGAGAACCGAACCCACACTACTTCAAAACATGTTATACTAGACACCTCATCACAGACGGTTCCTGGGGCAAATGCATGTATATATAATACAGACGGTTGTTAATAAAAAGCGTATGTGATATGTGGCGATA